>OX327007.1:44540524-46016774 GCA_946800695.1 Geum urbanum | reverse complement strand
GTAATGATCAATAATTCTAACTCAGATTGTTTCAACAACTTAATATCAGAACACAATAAGCATCTGGTATTACCAGTTTCCACCTGCCACAAACCATAGTCGAACAGAAGAAACATTAATGGTTGTGATGAACACTGCAAATGTATATACAGAAAAAGAGAATTGGCAAGAATCTGGAAAATAGAATATCATCAGATTCATCATAGAGTGCAATGCCTAAAGAAGTTTAAGGACGTAAAACTAGCAAGTGGAACTAAGACTAACAACTCACTGATGGAGCCCAAAGCATCAGCCTCAGTCATATCCATTCAGATAGGACAGGGCCAGGGTTTATTCAAAAACAGCAGTGATACCAGCATATTTACCAAACCAAGTAGACATACGGTTCACAATAAAATTCGGTGTCAACCAAGACATGCAAGAAATGGCAAGAAACACACGAGGACAGAAGTCACGGGTTATCAGTACCACAATTACACTCTCTTGCATTCATTCTAAACTTATAAGGGTGCTATCAACCTGTAATCTCCAAAAATTATCTAATATAAAGATAGTTCAGTGATTCCAGTAATTTCACTACGATAATACACTCAGAAATCTACAATCTTTGCTGCTAAGTTCTGTTGCTTCTGAAACAGTAGATGAGAATAAAGTGTCATACCTCTATTGTGGATAAGCAAAGGGATCAAGTATTGAACTGCGAGTGACGAGATTGCACAAGTTTGTGACATTGCCCTTAATGTTGCTCACAGAGATATTATGTATATGAGTATATCAGTGCTGACACAACCTCTCTTATAGTGACAGATCAGAAATGAGAATGCTCTCAGAATGTTAAGATCTGTTTCACACTAGCAATTGAAAAAGTAGGCCTCAATCCCTCAGCTAAATCTTTTCCTCTATTAGAGGCTTTACAGCCTCGGTTTCTAGAAACTCTAACCTTGTGATGGTTTCATAATTAATCATAACCTGAAAAACTTCTGAAAACTCATTGATCACAGATTTACAAGCAATATCAAGTAGCTGGTCATCATGCTTACATTCACCCAACAAACCTCTAATGCTTCCAACATGATAGTCTTGTAATCCACATGGTATGATCCACCGAAAAGGACTTAGATCTGTAGTTACATTCAACGCTAATCCGTGATAAGCTATCCACTGAGACACTCGTATACCAATGGCAGCTAGTTTCTGATTTCCTGAACAAACAATCAATAACAAAATTTTTAATTCCTGGTTCCAAATCTTAACCAAACATAATGTCTGTCTCATATAGGAATCATACCGTGCCAAACACCAGTTAAGCCCTCAAGCCGCGACGCCTTGATTGAAAAGGTCTTGGAAAGAGCACGAATGATCACCTCCTCAAGTGACCTGAGGTACCAATGCAGGTCCATCTTGTGATTCCGGAGATTCATAATGGGGTACATTACTATCTACATTGCAACAAATACACAAAAAGTAAAACTCAGCCACCATAATGTACAATCCATCATTAACTTTCACCCTGTAAACAATAAGGTCAGCAAGACTACCTGCCCAGGACCATGATACGTCACCTCGCCGCCGCGCTCAGTCCGGTGAACATCAAACGGAGCATCCCTAAGGTCAAAATTGAGAAACTTCTCCGAGCTGCTGGTGCCCATTGTGTAAACTGGAGGGTGTTGAAGAACAAGTAGAGAATCTGGGCAGTCCTCATTTCTCTCAATGAGGGCCTTTTTCTCTTTGACTAAACTCTTCTGCCAAGCCCAGGCTTGCCTATAAGGAACTATCACCTTGTAGAGATTGAAGCACTCACACTCAGACCTGCAAAAAAAAAATTAGAATTAAGGGGATGCACACCAAGTGTTTGTGATAATGCATGACTGGGAAAACTCACTCTCTTTTTGACTCGTGAGTAGTCATAAAGCTGGACACTTGAGTTTTGGGGACTGAGATTCTGTGGGAGAGAGACCGATTGGGACAAACTGGGTATGATGGGATTGAGGCGACGACGGCGTAGTGAGTCGCCATGAGAGACATGTTTGGAGAGACCCTTGATTCCTAAAGAAACACAGGCGAATAAGAATCACAGCAAGTACAGAGGAAGAAGGCAACTGATAGATTCAGAATCTGTTTTCCGATTAATGTGAGAACTAGGCGGTGGATTCAAAGATTTCAGGGCATTGTTTTTGAGTTCAAAAGTAAAAAAAAAAAGTATTTCTTTAAGCGGACCAAATTATGAATTGGGCTTTTAAAGCCCAGTGGGATAAGATAAAAGTGTGTGATGGGCCGGTGAGTTGTAAGACCCAATCTCCAAACCCTAGGTTATAAACCGCAAATAGCAAAGTAGGTTATAAACCTCACTTCAACACATACTTCAACGCCTAATAATTCCACAACCTCAGCCTAAATCCATCAAAATTAAACTTAAAAACAAATATACATAGCTTAGATAATCTAAACAATTAGATCCCAACCCTAGCAACATGTTATGCAATCTATACATCATGATGTTCACAAAACCAAATACAGCAATAAGCGAAAACAGATTAATGCCCTGAAATCTATACATCATGATGAAATCTAGCAAAAAAAGATACTTTTTTTTTTTACTTTTGAACTCAAAAATAATGCCCTGAAATCTTTGAATCCACCGCCTAGTTCTCACATTAATCGGAAAACAGATTCTGAATCTATCAGTTGCCTTCTTCCTCTGTACTTGCTGTGATTCTTATTCGCCTGTGTTTCTTTAGGAATCAAGGGTCTCTCCAAACATGTCTCTCATGGCGACTCACTACGCCGTCGTCGCCTCAATCCCATCATACCCAGTTTGTCCCAATCGGTCTCTCTCCCACAGAATCTCAGTCCCCAAAACTCAAGTGTCCAGCTTTATGACTACTCACGAGTCAAAAAGAGAGTGAGTTTTCCCAGTCATGCATTATCACAAACACTTGGTGTGCATCCCCTTAATTCTAATTTTTTTTTGCAGGTCTGAGTGTGAGTGCTTCAATCTCTACAAGGTGATAGTTCCTTATAGGCAAGCCTGGGCTTGGCAGAAGAGTTTAGTCAAAGAGAAAAAGGCCCTCATTGAGAGAAATGAGGACTGCCCAGATTCTCTACTTGTTCTTCAACACCCTCCAGTTTACACAATGGGCACCAGCAGCTCGGAGAAGTTTCTCAATTTTGACCTTAGGGATGCTCCGTTTGATGTTCACCGGACTGAGCGCGGCGGCGAGGTGACGTATCATGGTCCTGGGCAGGTAGTCTTGCTGACCTTATTGTTTACAGGGTGAAAGTTAATGATGGATTGTACATTATGGTGGCTGAGTTTTACTTTTTGTGTATTTGTTGCAATGTAGATAGTAATGTACCCCATTATGAATCTCCGGAATCACAAGATGGACCTGCATTGGTACCTCAGGTCACTTGAGGAGGTGATCATTCGTGCTCTTTCCAAGACCTTTTCAATCAAGGCGTCGCGGCTTGAGGGCTTAACTGGTGTTTGGCACGGTATGATTCCTATATGAGACAGACATTATGTTTGGTTAAGATTTGGAACCAGGAATTGAAAATTTTGTTATTGATTGTTTGTTCAGGAAATCAGAAACTAGCTGCCATTGGTATACGAGTGTCTCAGTGGATAGCTTATCACGGATTAGCGTTGAATGTAACTACAGATCTAAGTCCTTTTCGGTGGATCATACCATGTGGATTACAAGACTATCAGGTTGGAAGCATTAGAGGTTTGTTGGTTGAATGTAAGCATGATGACCAGCTACTTGATATTGCTTGTAAATCTGTGATCAATGAGTTTTCAGAAGTTTTTCAGGTTATGATTAATTATGAAACCATCACAAGGTTAGAGTTTCTAGAAACCGAGGCTGTAAAGCCTCTAATAGAGGAAAAGATTTAGCTGAGGGATTGAGGCCTACTTTTTCAATTGCTAGTGTGAAACAGATCTTAACATTCTGAGAGCATTCTCATTTCTGATCTGTCACTATAAGAGAGGTTGTGTCAGCACTGATATAATCATATACATAATATCTCTGTGAGCAACATTAAGGGCAATGTCACAAACTTGTGCAATCCCGTCACTCGCAGTTCAATACTTGATCCCTTTGCTTATCCACAATAGAGGTATGACACTTTATTCTCATCAACTGTTTCAGAAGCAACAGAACTTAGCAGCAAAGATTGTAGATTTCTGAGTGTATTATCGTAGTGAAATTACTGGAATCACTGAACTATCTTTATATTAGATAATTTTTGGAGATTACAGGTTGATAGCACCCTTATAAGTTTAGAATGAATGCAAGAGAATGTAATTGTGGTACTGATACGTGACTTCTGTCCTCATGTGTTTCTTGCCATTTCTTGCATGTTTTGGTTGACACCGAATTTTATTGTGAACCATATGTCTACTTGGTTTGGTAAATATGCTGGTATCACTGCTGTTTTTGAATAAACCCTGGCCCTGTCCTATCTGAATGGATATGACTGAGGCTGATGCTTTGGGCTCCATCAGTGAGTTGTTAGTCTTAGTTCCACTTGCTAGTTTTACGTCCTTAAACTTCTTTAGGCATTGCACTCTATGATGAATCTGATGATATTCTATTTTCCAGATTCTTGCCAATTCTCTTTTTCTGTATATACATTTGCAGTGTTCATCACAACCATTAATGTTTCTTCTGTTCGACTATGGTTTGTGGCAGGTGGAAACTGGTAATACCAGATGCTTATTGTGTTCTGATATTAAGTTGTTGAAACAATCTGAGTTAGAATTATTGATCATTACGAATTAGGCGCAAATCTGCTTTCGTTTATTCTAGTTTCTCACATGTGGTATGCTTTAGAATCTAATTCTTCCCACATATAGGCATATAGCCCACCTCTTCCCATATGCAGAACTAGGATAACTTAAGAATTTTAAGCTTCCTTTCCTTTTATGTGTTGTAAGTCCTAATGGTGACCTCTGTAGAGCATCACGCATTTGTATGGTATTGGATTGGTTAAGGAATTTAGTGACGAACTGATCTTTGTTGAATATCGTCAAAATAAATAAAATAATAAAATAATCGGATAAATTGATGAAGTACTCGATTAGAAAATCAAATTCGACTAAATCAGTTGAATAACAGATACGATAACTTCTTATGACAAAGCAGTCGTAATGATACACAACAAAACTAATTTCTTCGTCGCCTGCACCACCTCTGGTGGCGAACTCCGTCGCCATCGCCCACCCACTGGGGCGACAAAGCCTAAATGATCTCAGAACGGGACCGGACCCGAAAAAAACCCGACCTGACACAAAACGGGACCGGGTTCGGGGTTGGATATTGAAACCCGACAATTTCCCGACCCGACCCGACATAAATACCCATCATTCAGTTTTCTAACTTTTCTTCTTCTTCTCCGTCGATTTCTTCTCAAACATTTCCCACCCGTAGCTCTCCTTCATCGGCTCTCTGCAAATCGGCGGCGGCGACTTCTGGGAAACCCAAATTGATTCGGCGGCGGCGACGTCTTCAGGCTCTCCTTCATCCACTCTCAGTTTCAATTTCGTCAAGCCACCCTCTTCGATCTCAGGCCAATTTCCAAACTCGGATTGCGACTTCCTGGTTCGTTTCTTTGCTCCCCTTTCCAATTTCGAATCGTTCCTAGCTTTTGATTGATTGATTCTGCCGTTAACAATTCGATTCGTTCGTGAAATTAATTTTCTAGGGTTTCTAATTATCTTGTTGAATGATGGCGGTTTAGGGGTTTTGTCAACTCATTTGGTGTGTAGACCTTGAATATTGTTAATCAATCACTTGAAGGGATGTTTAATCGAAAGCAGAGCAATTGTCATTCACTTACACAGCAATTGAAATCCAGAACCAAGGCTATATATGCCAACATAACTGTAGGACTCTAGTTTGTTTTTATACTACTATTGATCAGAATCTCAGCTGCAAATTCATGGACTGCTCCTTTTTATTAGTGAGATCAGTATAATGGGTTTATCTAGAGGAGGTAGGCCTTGTGGGGAGTCACGAGATTCTGATTATCTCTGTTTCATGATTTGTATATAGGAGATGTATACAGTATAAGATTACGACTACATGCAACCTTCGGATTGATCCTAAGAGATAAGCATGTCTCTATTATCTGAGTAACCTGCTTAACTTGAAGTTTCACACATGATTCGTGATGAGCAATGTGAATTATGCTTGGTAACTTGGTAGTACGTAGAAGCTTGATGGGGTCAAGGGTTGGTGTTAGTTTATTTGCTTGTTAGAATTGTTTTTGCTAGTATTCTGTGTTTTTTTTTGCCCAAGTAGCTCAGTTTGATATTGATCATTCTGTCTTATATCATTTGATAATAGCCTTGAGAGACCCTAACTAAGCAGTCTGTTCTAGTGCCTAGTGGCCATTGAAGGATTTGAAGCCTTTGTTAAATGATTAGTTTTGCTTAGATAATGTTGCAGAACCAGCTCCAGCTTTTTCCTGCAAACCGTCAAAATATCCCAGTTAATTACCTTTTTTAACTGTCAATGACGTTGTGTAGGACATGATAGCAGGGTTTTGAAGTAATAGGGCATTTGCTAAACTAACTTCTTAGATAGTTAGATTTGGATCGTAAGAGAAGACATTTTGCTCTTCATTAGATTAAACTACAGAACTTGTTATAGTGATGTTAGCTAAACATTAGAATTTCTTTCCCGAAAAGAAAACAGCCTTTTGAACCTCATGAGCAGTGTCAAGGAGATGGTAAGAAATACACGTAACTATGTACAACTTCATCTAAAAGCTTTGAAAAGTAATACCAACAAACAAGCAGGTCACTAGCTGCTATGAAACATAAGAGAATACTAAATCTACCTTGCAGAAGATCTGATTTCTCACTTCACAAAAAAAGTTATGCCAACAAACGCTGAAGGACTATCAAAATCTACAAAACACACTTGCATCCTTTTACAGTTTTACAAGAACAGGGTTTCTTAAACTATTAAATGATTTTTTCTCATAGTTTCATAGTTTCTTAAACTGTGATTGAAAATTTTGCTGCTGTTACTGGAATTCTGTTTCATAATGTTGTTGGATAAGAAATCAATGAATAACATACTTTTGGATTTTGGTTTGTTTCATCCCTACTGACTTGAGCTTTGTCTAATGTAGCCTGATAGGTTCACAGTTGTCTATGTTTCTCCCGATTTCTAGTACTGAAATCTGTAAATGCTTATCTGCAGAGATACATGATTCTTGAGCATATCTGGCTGAGATTGGTTGGTGATTTTGGAATTGCTTGCTATAGGTAAGAACTAAGAACCCGATATGATTGGATTTACTTGGTAATTTAGCATGATGCATGATTTATTAGATGTATATGAATGTAATTTAGCATGATTTAGCATGATTTGCCCTTCCAAATTGATATTTGTACATCCTTTATTTTTTTTTATATTTTTTAATCTCAAAATTACCCTTGTTATAAAACTATCTGAATTCAGAAATTAAAAACCTAAAAATCTAGTTTTGTTGTATTGTTATTTTCATGTTCGACTTCTGAGTTCTTCGTGTTATAACCTAATATCAGCTCAATTAAATCTTCCCAAGCTAATGAAATCTCATTTGGATAATAGCTCTTTCATTCATCTAGTTTTTGCAATTATTCAATCTGATTGTCATTTGATTAAAATTTAAGGCTAGTTACCCATAACTAAGGGAGAGCTTAAGTGACCGAAGATGTTAAATCTTGTCATATGGTAAAGATGTAGAAAATGGATATGACAAAATTGGAAATTTGCGGTCCAAAAATATGTAAGGAGGGTTTTAAAAACAAATTCAGGAGTGTGAATAGGCGCAGCGAAATATATATTGCTCAAATTTGGGCCGGATAAACCAGGCTGTTGTTCTGGGACCATGAAGCCAAACACAATCAAAGCCCAGCATTATCGAAGCCAATCCTTAAAGTTAATAGACATCCAAAAGCCCACAGTGTCAATTTCGATATTATTCAGATTCCCAAAACAACTGTTACTTTCTTCTATTTATTTTACTCACAAGGCGATTTTATTTCGGTCAAATCAAAGAAACTAGGGGTGGGACCGGTTCGGTTCGGGCCGGTTTTGGGCCAAAACTGAAACCGTACCTTAAAAAAAATTCGGTTCGGTTCGGGCCGGTTTTGACATTTTTAAAAATAGAAACCAAACGGGACGGTACCTATTCGGTTCGGTTCGGTTCGGTTCGGTTCGGTTCGGGCCTATTATACATTTTTTCAAGCATTTCGACAAGAGAATTTCATCGAGTACCTAATGCAAGATCATGCCAAGTATCTCCCTCAACTTTTCTAATAAGCAACAAACAAAGAATATTGGACAATCGGTTCTACAAACCTCTAAAAATGACGAAGAAAGAGCAAACTAGAGTGATATCATATGAGACAGAAGTGTGGCATCAAGAAAATCGACAATGGACGCCAACAAAGGATTCAAACAAACAATAGCACACTTTAAAAACTCGATAGCTTATGCCCTTCTGCTCCAATGAGATGATATAAATAAAGTAAAAGATGTTCACATTGATAATGTCACAATCAGTTAAGAATAAGAAAAGTACAATCCTTCATTCTTCAAACAATCCCAAATAGGATTCTACAGAAGAAAAGTCTTAACAGAGCAACCACAACGATTCAGTAATCTAAACCCAACAAAACTCAGATCACAAAGTTGCAAACTTTACACCAATCCATTAACAAAAGCCAAACAAGATTCAGATAACATTCAAATAACTCAGGAAGAGAGATTTGTGTGAGAAACACGTATCACATACCAGGGGGAGGAGACTTTAAGCTCAGACACACAGATTGAACAGCACCCAGAAAAGCAATAATGCAATCAGCCTGAAAAGATCAAAACTTTGATGAAAACCAACACAGCTTATGATGTGGGGAAGAAGAGTAGAAGAACCTAAATTGGGTTATTACCAATCGAGAGAGAGCAGAGGGAGGCCGAGAGGGAGGCGAGGCCGAGAGGGAGGCGAGGCCGAGAGGGAGACGAGGCCGAGAGGGAGGCGAGGCCGAGAGGGAGGCGAGGCCGAGAGGGAGGCGAGGCCGAGAGGGAGGCGAGGCCGAGAGGGAGATAGTCCGAGATAGTGAGATACTGAAATTACTCAAATTAGGGTTCGGGTCGAGTGAGGGTGAGAGACGGAGAGATATTTTTTTTTGATATATATATCAGAAACAGTTATCACATGTATGCAAGTGCACAATAGTATTCGTGCAACTGTTTCGGGACCAATCGGTTCGGTTTGGGTACCAAACTGAAACTGTACCGGATTATACCCTCGGTTTCGGGCCCAATTCGGTTTCGGGCCCAAAATATTCTTATCCCTTTTTTTTCGGGCCATTCGGTTTCGGGCCAAGTCTTCGGGCCATTCGGGTCGATTTTTCGGGCTTAAGTCCCACCCCTTTTTCATGACTCTCATCCTTACAAAATTTTCATCGTGTTAGCCTTTTATTTTCTTTTTATTTCTTCAGTTAGAAACATTAATTTAAAGCTAGTCGAATGCGGTCAAATTTGAGTAGATTTCTTGAACGAGAAAGTTAGAAAGTTTCTGTTTTGATCTCCAAATGGGTCTTTCACGCGTGTGAAGGATCTCGGCTCGTCTTCTCTGACTCGTTGATCGAATTCGTGAATCGCTTTGTTGTCCATGACTACGCTTGTTTTGAGCTCCCCTCCACTTTACTCAACCAACTTCTTCTTCCTCCTCCTCCTCAGAATCAAATGCTTCTCTTCTCAGTTTCTGAAGATTACACGTAAATGGATTTGACGCTTCTGATGATAAAGCTCTGAACTTTAACACTTCGTTGTCTCCTGTCGAGCTTCAAAGCCTGGTAATAATACTCAAAAAAAAGTTTCCATCTTCTTTGCTTGTGTTTCAGTTTTGTGGTTATGAATTGAGCTTGGATTTGATTCCGACCTTAAGCATTGTGTAAAAGTAACAGTATAAAGTTCAAAGATGGTTGCTTTATTAGGAAAGCCTAAAACTTTGATGAAGTGAAAGGCTAGATTTCAGTAAGTCCAAATTTGGTCATGTCTTCTCAATCTTATCTGTTGTTGTTTGTGTTCATTTAAGATTTGAGAGAGGGATTTCATAATGGAATCATGTGATTGTGTTGACGCGCAATGGCCCCCAGATGAGCTTCTGGTGAAGTATCAGTACATCTCCGATGTGTTCATTGCTTTGGCGTATTTCTCAATCCCATTGGAGCTCATTTACTTCGTGCAAAAGTCCGCCTTCTTCCCATATAGATGGGTCCTTATGCAGTTTGGTGCTTTTATTGTGCTTTGTGGAGCAACTCATTTCATTAATGTGTGGACATTTTCTATGCACACCAAAACTGTTGCAATTGTGATGACTATTGCAAAGGTCTCGTGTGCTGTTGTGTCGTGCGCAACCGCGCTGATGCTTGTTCACATTATCCCTGATTTGTTGTCTGTGAAGAAACGAGAGCGGATTCTCAAGAACCGGGCTGAAGAGCTTGACAGGGAGATGGGGCTTATCTTAACTCAAGAAGAAACGGGAAGGCATGTTAGAATGCTGACGCATGAGATTAGAAGCACACTTGATAGACACACTATATTGAAGACCACTCTAGTTGAGCTCAGTAGGACTTTAGGCCTTGAGGAATGCGTTTTGTGGATGCCGTGCAGGAGTGGGATGAACCTTCAGCTTTCTCATACTCTCAACTACCAAGTACAACTTGGGAGTACCATACCGTTTAGCCTTCCTGTAGTTAGTGAAGTTTTCAATAGCTCTAGGGCAATGCGTATACCGTATACGTGCCCATTGGCCAGGATCAGACCACTTGTAGGTAGATATGTGCAACCGGAGGTGGTTGCTCTGCGTGTACCACTGTTGAATCTTTCGGACTTCCAAATCAATGACTGGTCTGATGTCTCTGCCAAAAGCTATGCCATCATGGTTCTGATTCTACCAACAGATAGCACTAGAAAGTGGCGAGATCATGAACTTGAACTGGTTGATGTTGTTGCAGATCAGGTACATTTCTTGCTCACATGTTTGCTTTTCACTAAATGCACCAATGTCATAATGTTTTTTCTTTTTCCTGGGTCCCTAAGTACTCCTTGTATTTATATCGTCCATTTGATATGATAGTTTATTGATACAGGTAGCTGTTGCTCTTTCACATGCTGCAATTCTGGAAGAGTCTATGCAAGCCCGTGATCAGCTCGTGGAAAAGAATGTTGCTTTAGATATGGCCCGGAGAGAAGCAGAGCTGGCAATCCATGCTCGCAACGATTTCCTTGCTGTCCTGAATCATGAAATGAGGACACCAATGCATGCAATTATTGCATTGTCTTCGCTTCTTTTAGAAACTGAATTAACACCAGATAATAGGATTATGATAGAATCAGTTTTAAAGAGTAGCAACCTCTTGGAAACACTTATTAATGATGTCCTAGATCTTTCCAGACTTGAAGATGGCAGCCTAGATTTAGACAGTGAAAAGTTCAACCTCCATGCAGTTTTCAGAGAGGTAAGATTTCTGGATTCGGATTTTAATATATAGTTAAAAACATCCATTAATTTCATTCTGGTGCACTTACATAAGCATTTTCTAAACGTAGGCTATTAATTTGATAAAGCCTGTTGCGACTGTGAAGAAGTTATCCATGACTTTAATTCTGGCCCCAGATGTGCCTGTGTGTGCTGTTGGAGATGAGAACCTGCTTATGCAAACTATTTTAAATGTTGCTGGTAATGCTGTGAAATTTACCAAGGAAGGTTATGTTTCTGTTATAGTATCTGTAGCAAAACCAGAATCTTCAAGAGATTGGCGACCACCTGAATTTTATCCAGCATCAAGTGATGGCCATTTCTACCTACGAGTTCAGGTCAGTCCATTCTGTCCTTAAACTACGCACTGTGAAGTTTGAGCATCTTTTTGCAGTCTGTTGTATGTTATGCACAAATGCGTTTTTCTAGTTGCAAGGTAGTCTTTTTAGCTTCAACAATCATGTAATCTGATCTACTTGAATATCAAAACCAGAAGGAGAAAAGCCACTACAATACCTGTATGTTCTTTGCTGATAGTGTAATCTCTACCCTCTCGTTACTTGGCTGCTAAAATATTCCTGTTGTTGCAGGTTAAGGATTCTGGCTGTGGTATTCCCCCAAAAGATATTCCTCAAATCTTCAACAGATTTTCTCAACCCAGAGATGGATCCAATCGAGTAAATGACAGTGCAGGACTTGGACTTGCCATTTGCAGACGGTATAATTCAAACATTTTCACAATTTTTAGAAGTCGTTTTGCAGTCTATAACAGCTATTTATTGCCTAGACTAATGCTGGTGTATGAGCTGCTTTGTAGCTTCTGCCTGTTGATCCATGTCATTATCTCACTTTTTGAAATGACTGGATCAGGTTTGTGAATACAATGGGAGGTCATATTTGGATCGAGAGCGAGGGCATTGACAAGGGGAGTCTTGTTGCATTCATTGTCAAGCTCGGTGTGTGCAACAGCTGTGATAAAGCAATAACACATCAAATTCCCAAAAGAGTGGCAAATCATGGAAGTGCAGATCTCATTGGATATAAACCTGCTTTACGAGATTGTTTTGGAGTTGGTTCATCAAATCCACGTTATCAAAGAAGTCTTTAACTGCACTAACCGTAAATGTTGTGCCAAGAACGATAAATTTTCCTAGAAAATGGATTGTAGATTTAGATATTAGTTCTTGAACCTGATAAACCCGATGGTATTTTGTGTAGCTTGCCAGTTTCATCAAGTTCGGTATCTGATATAGCATTTCAAGGATCAATTACTTCCAGTGTTCAAAAACACAGTCTACACAGCCGATTAATCAGTGTGTAATCGGTAATCGGTAAGAAACTGTATAGATTAAGGCCTGAACGGCCCCCTACACAGTGAACTGTGTAGAGACCGATTAATTGGCCGATTCACCGATTAATCGGTGTTACACTGCCTACACAGCCAGATATTTTTTTTAATGAGAAATCAAAATTTAAAAATAACAACCCAAAACCCAATTTTATTTTTTCAAGGAAGATTTGGCATGGAGTGATTTTCTTATTTGAAATGCATTCTCTTATGTTTATTATTTTAATATTAAACTATTTGTTCAATTTTGATCACTTTCCTAACATTTTTTTTTACTTAATCATTTTACCTTCTCCAATGATGGAGTTTTAAATTTTAAAGTTAAAATTGTCTAAAAGTTAAATATAGCTAGACTATATATAACTTGTGAGATAGTAAAAAAATTACTTAAAAATTAAATTAGACTAAATTGAACGTTTAAACAATAAAAATTGAAAGATGGAAAATATAACTTCAAGTCATTTTCTCTCCCCACTTTTGATAAATATAATTTCAAAATTTAACTCAAAGTTATATTTAACTTTACTTTAGGGTACCCGTTGGAGTGATATTTTACGTAAGAAAAGTTAAAATTTTTTTATTATTTAATAGATAAAAAAATACCGATTCCGATTAATCACCGAGTAATCGGTTACACAATAATCAGTTCCATAACGATTCGTGTCCGATTACCGTTATTTTTAACACTGATTACTTCTGATATAGCAATACTTGTTCACAATCTACTTGAAAGCATTCAAGTAAACTAGACCAAAAACCTAACAATAGTTTCTTTGGTGTGGGAAAGGGCTATCTTATTGGCACTAGTCTAAAGACCAAGGATTATGTTATAAACGATACACCTGAATGATTAATACCAAATAAATGAAATGAAAAGCTTCAAAGTAGATAAATGCTATGATATTAGATAAAGTCCAAAAACCAATCGATAAACAAACATAAGAAACTTCATACAAAGTACAATTCTGAAACATCTTTCTACTACAACAAAAAGTTAAACCAAAACAAACAACGATACTGGTTCTTTAAAACTATCCTATTTAAATAACTTAGAACACATGGACCACCAAAGGCCATCGATCTATCAGTTATCTTCATAGGACTCACTTTTTGGCTTTCTTAGATACCCTGCAAGCAAGTAGAAGGAGAAATTTCAGTATAATTAAACAGATACTGATTTGAATCTAGTAAAACTTGATTAAAACTAAACTCACAAGTTTCAAAGTGTGTGAACTTACTGTGTAGGTGGAGCAACGGCAGCTGGAGCAGCGGCCACTGGTGCTCTCTCTTGAGGTCCCTACACACATTATGAAAGAATAAGCAACATCCAGAATTAAATCTTCAAAATTCTTGGCAGACTGAAAATTATACTCAGCAGTATGATACAGTTCTATGGATAAATAAAGACAAAGAATTCCAAAAATACCTGATTCAAGCGTTCTTCCCTCCTAGCATTTTTCCTCTCCCTGCTAGCCTTGTTCTTAATACGCTTGGCCTCAAACTGGTCATTAATAGACTTCTCTCTTGCCTTCTCAGCCTTAGACTTGTGGATGCTCTCCATGAGCACCCTCTTGTTCTTGAAGACATTACCCTTGACCTTCATGTACATGTCATGGTACATGTGCCTGTCAATCTTCTTTGACTCACGGTACTTGCGGAGCAACCTCCTGAGCACACGCATCCTCCGCATCCAGAGGATCTTGGTTGGAAGCCTTGCCTCCCTGGTACCCTTACGCTTACCTAAAATAATCATAATAAACGCATGACAATATCAGTAACTACATCACTCGAGACTACAACACTTCATCTAAACCTGACCATGTAAACGACAATTCAAAGAAAACATTTACCATATCCAGAGTGACGTCCCTTTCGCTTGGCCACAGCCATACGACGAGCGCGGGAGCGTGAGTGAATCTTGGTGGGCTTCCTGATGATGAAGCCGTCTTTGACCAACTTCCTTATGTTTTGGCCTGCAGTTAGGCAAGCAACCTTAAACTTCCATTTCATTACATAACACATAACAGTCCAGCATAACTATAATATCCAAGCTCTAATCATTCTGAAATTAACTTTTCAATATATAGCCCGTCGCCTATTAATTACATCACCTCACTTCAACACATACTTCAACGCCTAATAATTCCACAACCTCGGCCTAAATCCATCAAAATTAAACTTAAAAACAAATATACATAGCTTAGATAATCTAAACAAATAGATCCCAACCCTAGCAACATGTTATGCAATCTATACATCATGATGTTCACAAAACCAAATACAGCAATAAGCGAACAAGATCATACAGAACAAGAGACGAAAAGGCTGAAGAGCATTGAGGAGTGAGAGAGAGCATACGAGAGTTGGCCATGGAGATGTCGCTGACTTCATTTGGGTCGAGCCAGACCTTTCCTTGACCACACTTGAGGACGCTGGCGGCGAGCCGCTTCTGGAGCTTGAGCGAAACCATGTCTCCCTTCTCCTTTGGGTTTTGACAGAGAGGCTGCACTTTGTGTGGAGGAGGTGGTTTTATATAACCCTACTTTGCTATTTGCGGTTTATAACCTAGGGTTTGGAGATTGGGTCTTACAACTCACCGGCCCATCACACACTTTTATCTTATCCCACTGGGCTTTAAAAGCCCAATTCATAATTTGGTCCGCTTAAAGAAACACTTTTTTTTTTACTTTTGAACTCAAAAACAATGCCCTGAAATCTTTGAATCCACCGCCTAGTTCTCACATTAATCGGAAAACAGATTCTGAATCTATCAGTTGCCTTCTTCCTCTGTACTTGCTGTGATTCTTATTCGCCTGTGTTTCTTTAGGAATCAAGGGTCTCTCCAAACATGTCTCTCATGGCGACTCACTACGCCGTCGTCGCCTCAATCCCATCATACCCAGTTTGTCCCAATCGGTCTCTCTCCCACAGAATCTCAGTCCTCAAAACTCAAGTGTCCAGCTTTATGACTACTCACGAGTCAAAAAGAGAGTGAGTTTTCCCAGTCATGCATTATCACAAACACTTGGTGTGCATCCCCTTAATTCTAATTTTTTTTTGCAGGTTTGAGTGTGAGTGCTTCAATCTCTACAAGGTGATAGTTCCTTATAGGCAAGCCTGGGCTTGGCAGAAGAGTTTAGTCAAAGAGAAAAAGGCCCTCATTGAGAGAAATGAGGACTGCCCAGATTCTCTACTTGTTCTTCAACACCCTCCAGTTTACACAATGGGCACCAGCAGCTCGGAGAAGTTTCTCAATTTTGACCTTAGGGATGCTCCGTTTGATGTTCACCGGACTGAGCGCGGCGGCGAGGTGACGTATCATGGTCCTGGGCAGGTAGTCTTGCTGACCTAATTGTTTACAGGGTGAAAGTTAATGATGGATTGTACATTATGGTGGCTGAGTTTTACTTTTTGTGTATTTGTTGCAATGTAGATAGTAATGTACCCCATTATGAATCTCCGGAATCACAAGATGGACCTGCATTGGTACCTCAGGTCACTTGAGGAGGTGATCATTCGTGCTCTTTCCAAGACCTTTTCAATCAAGGCGTCGCGGCTTGAGGGCTTAACTGGTGTTTGGCACGGTATGATTCCTATATGAGACAGACATTATGTTTGGTTAAGATTTGGAACCAGGAATTGAAAATTTTGTTATTGATTGTTTGTTCAGGAAATCAGAAACTTGCTGCCATTGGTATACGAGTGTCTCAGTGGATAGCTTATCACGGATTAGCGTTGAATGTAACTACAGATCTAAGTCCTTTTCGGTGGATCATACCATGTGGATTACAAGACTATCAGGTTGGAAGCATTAGAGGTTTGTTGGGTGAATGTAAGCATGATGACCAGCTACTTGATATTGCTTGTAAATCTGTGATCAATGAGTTTTCAGAAGTTTTTCAGGTTATGATTAATTATGAAACCATCACGAGGTTAGAGTTTCTAGAAACCGAGGCTGTAAAGCCTCTAATAGAGGAAAAGATTTAGCTGAGGGATTGAGGCCTACTTTTTCAATTGCTAGTGTGAAACAGATCTTAACATTCTGAGAGCATTCTCATTTCTGATCTGTCACTATAAGAGAGGTTGTGTCAGCACTGATATACTCATATACATAATATCTCTGTGAGCAACATTAAGGGCAATGTCACAAACTTGTGCAATCCCGTCACTCGCAGTTCAATACTTGATCCCTTTGCTTATCCACAATAGAGGTATGACACTTTATTCTCATCAACTGTTTCAGAAGCAACAGAACTTAGCAGCAAAGATTGTAGATTTCTGAGTGTATTATCGTAGTGAAATTACTGGAATCACTGAACTATCTTTATATTAGATAATTTTTGGAGATTACAGGTTGATAGCACCCTTATAAGTTTAGAATGAATGCAAGAGAGTGTAATTGTGGTACTGATAACCCGTGACTTCTGTCCTCGTGTGTTTCTTGCCATTTCTTGCATGTCTTGGTTGACACCGAATTTTATTGTGAACCGTATGTCTACTTGGTTTGGTAAATATGCTGGTATCACTGCTGTTTCTGAATAAACCCTGGCCCTGTCCTATCTGAATGGATATGACTGAGGCTGATGCTTTGGGCTCCATCAGTGAGTTGTTAGTCTTAGTTCCACTTGCTAGTTTTACGTCCTTAAACTTCTTTAGGCATTGCACTCTATGATGAATCTGATGATATTCTATTTTCCAGATTCTTGCCAATTCTCTTTTTCTGTATATACATTTGCAGTGTTCATCTCAACCATTAATGTTTCTTCTGTTCGACTATGGCTTGTGGCAGGTGGAAACTGGTAATACCAGATGCTTATTGTGTTCTGATATTAAGTTGTTGAAACAATCTGAGTTAGAATTATTGATCATTACGAATTAGGCGCAAATCTGCTTTCGTTTATTCTAGTTCTCACATGTGGTATGCTTTAGAATATAATTCTTCCCACATATAGGCATATAGCCCACCTCTTCCCATATGCAGAACTAGGATAACTTAAGAATTTTAAGCTTCCTTTCCTTTTATGTGTCGTAAGTCCTAATGGTGACCTCTGTAGAGCATCACGCATTTGTATGGTATTGGATTGGTTAAGGAATTTAGTGACGAACTGATCTTTGTCGAATATCGTCAAAATGAATAAAATAATAAAATAATCGGATAAATCGAGGAAGTACTCGATCAAAAAATCAAATTCGACTAAATCAGTTGAATAACAGATACGATAACTTCTTACGACGAAGCAGTCGTAATGATACACAACAAAACTAATTTCTTCGTCCCCTGCACCACCTCTGGTGGCGAACTCCGTCTCCACCGCCCACCCATTGGGGCGACAAAGCCTAAATGATCTCATGATTGTGTTCGTATCGCCGATACAAACCTAACAATATATAACTTGACACGTTTCAAAAATAAATTTTCCGATCAAAAATTTCGGCAACGCGCCGTTACAGACGGCGCGTGCAGCCCATGTGCCACCACTGGCGACCACCGCCGGCGGTGTTGAATAACGTATCAAAACAAAGCTCATGAAGAGTCCAACAATAAGTTCCAAAGAAGACTAGGCAGATTTTGGCGCGATTGGCCGAAATCAGCCCCGGAAGCTCGTGGCCGAAAAATGGTTTCTAGCACTGATCTCCACCGTCGAGCCATTTCGGAGCTCGAGGGTGGTGCCAAATGACTCACAACGAGGTGGGGAGCAAAACCCCTCTCACCCCGCCGCCGAATAACGCCGGCTCCGCCGACGACGACGGTGGCCAAAACGAAGCAATTCGGAATCGATCGATTCCGACACCAATCGATGCACAAACCTGCATAAACAATCAAAACACGTTATAACAACCCATATAGAGGTTCTCATGACCTCGATTATACCTAAATTCGACCGGAAAACTATGCCGGCATCGGCGAGCTCAAAACACCCGAAACCCTAAAATTTCTTCGGCTTAATCCTCTCCTCTCCGGCCAAATCATCGTTGGTCAAGAACAGGAATAAGTCGGGGACGTCGAGCTGCTTCGAACCCATCACACCGCCTCGGTCTCTCTCTCTCCTCACGGGAGGGACAGGTCAACCCAATCCAGAATAGTCCCTTCCATAAAAAGAAACATCTGATTTAAATACGTTTCCAAATACAGAAACTTCGATAATTACTGCAACATTAGTGCTTTTGAGTTTTGACTTGATTTTTAGGTATTTGGGTCAATCTGGATAAACGACCCGAACTTGAAATTGGGCCTAAATTTGAATCGAGCAGATTTGTTATTAGCACAAGGCCCAAACCCAATGATAGTAATGAAAAGGCGGCGCTCTATAATTACCTAACGTGCTTGATTACGCTGACGAGTCTGAAATAGTACAAGTTTGATTTGATGACCACAACTTAAGGAAGGGGAAAGTACAAGTTGGTAAAGACGGGAACTATATGCGCCCACAGATTTCTAGTCTTGGAAACAAGAAAGCAAAACTGGTAAAGGATCTCAAACCAGTTGCGCTGCCGGGAAACCCAGCAAACCACTCTGTACGATGCAACTTGCATCACCCAGCAGGCCAGCACCTTCTCGACCAGCTGTACTTGCTGTCTGAGTAGGTGAGATTTCATCAGCTTGGATTTAGATAAACCAAGCTAGCTACCAAATTGTTCGACCATGTTCTTCGTGGAATCGTTGCTACATAGCTATTATTAATAGAACAAACACAAATGATGATTGGAGACTCAAATGATTAAAGAAGTTTGGATTAAAGTTTAGTAGAATACATGCTTTGGAAACTATTAAGCAGAAATTAAACAGAGAACCAATGAACAAATTCATCAATTCGACTAAATTGACATAAAATAAGATTAAAAAAAAGAGAGAGGTCTTGATCGAGCTTTAAGTAGAGGAGCTCAGAGAAGCAGCAACATTTCCATTTTCATCATCGAAGCTCCAGAGATCGCCAACCAAGCTTTCCTGTGATGCAGGAGCATTTTCTGGGGCTACTGACTCCCCATCCAGATAAGGAATCTGATAGAACTTCATGTAGCTCTCGTACGCCATCAGCTCCTCAGAGAGCTTCTGTACTTCGTTTTCTTCAGCGGAATTCACAACAGAGCCAGCATTCACAAACCCATTTGAATTCGACGCAAGTTCTACTACGCTCTGGTTTAAATCAGTGCCCATAATAACGCTGCTATTGAAATTAGCAACTTCGAGTTGAGATTGAGGACGAGTTTGGTGGTCAGGGTAGAACTCTTCGTTAGGGAAATTGACCTTGGCTTTCTTGCTGCGGATTTTGCGAGCTTCTCTGTCATAAGCTCTAGCTGCTTCTTCAGCGGTGTTGAAAGTACCGAGCCAGACACGAACTCCTTTTCTCGGGTCGCGAATCTCGGCGGCCCATTTTCCCCATGGACGCTGCCTTATGCCTCTGAACAAGTTCTTCCTCTGCCTCTTGGCGGGCTTCTGTTCTTGTAAAACACCTATTTTAGAATCCAAATGAGAATCTTGTTCATAGTTTTAAGGGACGTGTAATATTAGAAGGGACACATAAGTACCTGATGCTTTGGTCGGAGGAGGCGAGTTGTTAAGAGTAGGTGTGGTGAGATTGGAGTCGAATTCGAAGAAGTTGTTGAGTTTAGCAGCTAAGGGTGGTGAGTTGGGCCATGCGTCGGTGGAGACACGACGGCCACGGCGAGGGATGAAGTCAGCGATTATAGCACCGCCACACATGTTTGAGCTTCAAGTTGTGAGAGGTTTTCTTTTTGTTGTTGAAGTAGGAGAAGGTGGAAATGAAGGAGACGTTCAATAGTGGCAAAGGGTTTTAGGGTGTGTGAGAAATGAAGAGGGAGGAGGGGCTTTTGTACGTGGAGAATTGACACTGCTTCTATGGATATGTCACGGTCCGGAACTTACGTGGTGTTACCCTTTCATTTTATTATGTTACTGTCACCGTAAATTTGTGATTGGTCCAATGTGATTGGACCTTGCGTGGCTGCCAAGTGGACCGTCAAATTAATAGGGCCTTTCAGTTTGTCATAGAGCTCTGTGACAACTGGTCGCTACCAAGCGTGGTATTATGGTAAATGGTCAAAAGTTGTATTACACAGATTGAGATTGTAAGAAGACGCTCAGGTCGTGCTTGATCTGTGACAGTTGCTAGACTTGGCTATGCAGCCGTGTTCTTTTGCAACATCTGTCGGTGAATCTCAAATAGAAGAATCTTGTATATTGAAACCAATGAAACCTCAAACGTGAGAACGTTATAAAGCTAATTGCAATGATCGACATATACATTTGCTAGGTATTTACTAATCAAATTTACTTATTTTTTTAGAGATGCATGTCGTTGGATTCATAAATAATTGAAAAACGCGTACGGTTTGCAGGCGATTGAAAGGTTGCTCGATCGATATCTTTCCGTCTTCCCTGTTGAAGACACACATCCTGCTGTTCATGACCCTTTCGTCTCCAGGTAGCTCAGAAAATGCAAAGTAAATACGATTGCCCTCAACTCCAACTAGATTTGAGGCATCCACGGAGAATGCATGGCTTTCGTCCCAGTTCTTTATCTCGCAGTCGAGCCAAGATATACTATTTGTTAGTATTACATCATTAGTTGTACGATTAACATACTTATCCACTTAAGCAGATTAGCAACACCTACTGGACCACCCACAAGACCACCAAGGGAGCTCCAACTTCACTCACCAGACCCACCCCATCCGAGCGCACACGCGCACGCTCGAACACACGGATCACACACCAGCAAGTACACCAGTCCCACATCGAAGAACACCATCAAGCTCCAAACTCAACCACCTATATAGGTAAGGCATTTACTACAGGTAAGGACATTCCATCTCACATTCAATCTCACCCCATTCGTTCCATCCAGACGAATCTGACTTACTCGCACGTTCGCTTGACTGTTATATCCAATACATCATCTGACTTAGGCATCGGAGCGTTGAAGGCGGGTCACCCCGTCTTGACCCATGACCGCCTGTTTCGTTGTTGTATTCTTCTAACAGCCGCACCCGAACGCCCGACAGGAGAGGAAGCGCCCGACGGGAGAATCCACCGCCCGAAAGAAGGAGAGCCCGCACGCACGAAGGAGAAGAGAGCGCCCGCCCATCCGAACAGCCCCACCGTTCGGACGCACCAGAGGAAGGAGAAGGAAGAAGCTTATTCTTGTTGCTTCTGCCCCGTTACGCCCCCGTGCGTAATTCGGTAGAAACACTATTAGTGACTGGCACCTCAAAACCCAAAAATGTCACGTCAAACCATATTAACCATATTAAATTATCAACATATAACAAACAAGGACGACGGCGGTGGACGACAAGTGGCGGCGACGGCGGTGATCGGCGAGCGGCGTCCAAGTCGCGGCATTTGCAGAGGGAGAGAGACGACGTTTCGCGAAAGAAATTGGATTGGATTTTCTATTTAAAATTCATTCATTTGCGTTGTACCTCTTAATTTAAAAAAAACGCCTAGGCGGTGCTTTTCTGCCGATTAGTCGTTAGTCGCCCGCCTAATTGCCGATTAGTCGGTTCCCGCCTAACTACCCCGCCCAGGACCAAAATTAGGCGATAAGATGATTTTTTCCGATTAGTCGGTGCCTAGGCGGCCGTTTTTTAGAATAGTGGTCTGCACCAAGCAGATTTTTTGCTCGAGAAACAGTTGAAATCGGTGAGGGACTGCACCAATAGCACGAGCAAGACAAAAAAGATGGTGCAGTGGTGTCGTTGGTGGTCGGCGATCGGACGTTGACGATGGAGGTGAGCAACTGCTCGAGCAATGCTTGCTCGTGTGAGAGGACAAGCAGTCTGACGGAGCCCACTCACGTGGGTGACGCCAAGTTGCGTGGGTTTTTTTTTCTTTAAGGCGCGTGCAATACACGTGCCAGTAAAAGTTATTTTTTTACGGTGCGGACTGGGCTAATCAGGAGGCGACACGTGGCACAGACCTAATCCATCTTCACCCTCAACGGTCAAGTGTCCTATGCCGTCCATTTCAATTACAGAATTGAATCTGACGGCTCAGATTCAAAGACAACGACACCTAGCCCTTTTACATACACCGACTCTTTTTTTCTGGATTGTTAAAGGGCAGAAGACATTTTTTCCCCAAAAATATTATAAAATTTTTAAAAAATTTGCAAACACCGCCCTACAATTTTCGTATAAATAGTACATCAATTTTATAAACCTCCCACACCAATTTGTGTACAACAAGTTCATCATCTCCCTCAAACTCTTTTCTCATTCATTTGTGTTGTTTTCTCCAAAAAAAATGTCAAATTGGCTTGTTTCGGAAGATTTGCAATTGTGCATTTCTTATATGCATATTAGCATTGATCCTATCACCGGCAACAAGCAAAAAGTCGACAAATTGTGGAAAAATGTCTATGCCAATTATATCAAAAATTGGGTGATTGGTCATGGTGAATCAACCAAGGAATATAGGACCCAAACCGCAATTTCATCTCGGTTTACTAAGTTGAAGCCGGTTTTCAATCTTTGGGGCGAAACTCTTAGTTATGCACGAAGGAATCTGCCACCATCCAGCACATCTCCTCAAGATCAAGTAAGTCCTTGTAATTTTTTCATGTCTATTATTTTGATTTTATAAACTAAATGTTGTCATCTTCATTAAACATAAATAAATTGTGACATAGAAATTTGTTATTTTTTATAGTTAAGAAAAGCTCACATGTGGTTTGTGTCAAAGACAAAGAAAGAGTTTTAGAAGTTTGAATGTTGGGATATGGTGAAGACTCATCCTTTCATTAGGGAAACCACAGCTACTACTCCACGTATTTACAACTACGAAGAAACTACTCCTAACGTTAGTGAAATGTCTCCCACCATCAATTTGGATGAGGATGAGGTGATTGCAACACCAACGAGCAACCGCAAAGGTCCTTCGAGTCCCCCCAGACCACTGGGAGTGAAGGTGGCAAAAGAAACAAGAAAAAAGGGGGAAAAACCATGACTCCTACAAGTGAGGTATGAGATGAGGCTTTGAAGACCATTGCGGCCAATCAAGCCATTTGGGCTGTCGCTCAAAAATCAAGTGAGGATAACGATTTTGCTTTACACAAAGCGCAACTCCTCCTTCAAGAGAAAGACTAAAATTGAGAGCTTTACAAGAAGAAACAAGGATCATGACAATGGATATAGAGACAATAACCCCAAATTCAAAAAAGTATTTCATGAAGAGGAAAGCGGAAATCCTTAAGCAAGGAGAAGGAGACGACAACAAACAACAAGATAGCGAGGGAAACTTTTCAAATTGTTATCGCGCACTTTTTCAATAAATCTATGCTTGGCTTGTCATTATGTAATTTAAATTTTCAAGAAATAAAAATACACTTTTTATTTAGAGATGATATTAAATAACATTACATGAAATCCAAATTAAAATACACCATATTAAAACACACCAAATTCAAATACACCAAATTGAAAAAAATATAATGCAAAAACATATAATTCAAACAACATTTTTAGATATGTTCACCGGTCTCTAGAAACCATTTATGGTTCACCAAGTCTTTCTGAAGCTCTCCATGGTTATAAGAAGACTGAAGATCGACAACACGGTCACGAAACCGTTGTTCATCCAGTCCATCCCTTCCAACTGGCTCGAAATGAATCCGATTACCTTGTTTATCCACTGGCCCATTATAATTTGTGAAAGCACTTGATGGGTTTTGTAGATCTTCTTCTTCATTCTCCTCAAATTCTACCTCATTAAACTCTTCATCAACTATCATGTTATGCATAATGATGCAAGCCAACATAATATTTTTTATTACCCATGTGTGGTGAGACCGAGCTGCATGATGGATCATTGCCCAACGAGATTGCAAAATGCCGAAGCACATCTTCACATCTTTGCGGTATGCCTCTTGTTTTTTTTAGAACAACTTCTGTGGTAGAGTTTGAGGATTGAAAATAGTTTTGACAAATGACGAGTACCTCGGATAAATTCTATCAGCCAGATAGTAAGTGTTGTGGTATATCATATCGTTGACTTTATAACTCTTTTACGGGTTTCTTCCGGCAAGGAGCGAATCGAAGATATCTGATTGGTGAAGCCCGTTGATATCATTATGTACTCCAGGTACCCCAAAGAAGTTGTGTCATATCCACGTGTCATATGAGGCCACCGCCTCCAAGATAATAGTGGAACTCTTAGACTGGCCCGAGTATGCCCATTGCCAAGTTGTTGGAAAGTTCTTCCATTTTCAGTGCATGTACTTGATGCTTCCAATCATACCTGGAAATCCCCGATGCATGGCCCTCCTTAGAAGTCGAGTGATGTCAGTTACATTTGGACTACAAAGATAAATGTCACCTTAAAGCTCGTACACTTCGGTGCACCACTTCTTCAGGCATTCTAGTGTGGTTGATTCATTCATCCTTGTATATTCAGCACACTAATCTGTGGTTGCGCCGTACACCAGCATTCGAAGAGCACCAATCATCTTCTATTGTGGAAGAAGTCCTTGCAATCCAATGGTATCTGCTATTTGATGCCAAAATGGGTCGTTGTTGCAGAGATCCGTGCAGATACGGTTGAATAAGTTCAAACTCATTCGGAACCTCTGACGAAATGCTTACTCGTTGAAGACAGGGCGTTCGATGAAGTAATCTTCCATAAGATTTTGTCCCCTTTGCACCCTCAATCTTTCTTCGTTTGGACGACGACGTGGCGGTTCATCATTGAACGATGTAGTTACCACAACCGCGTCAGTGACGAAGGCGTTAGTTATTTCTATTGGAATGAATATGCGATATGGACTTATGTGCTCCCGCGTCCTGCGGACACGAATGTCGTTCCAATTTGGGCCAGGCCGCACGAGTTTTCTTTTGCACTCATGAAAGAATTTTTATATTCCTCAAGACCTTTCAACTTCTCCGATTATGGTTGGTTTACTCACCATTATTAGCCGGTTTATACCCTTTAATTGGCCGAATTTATGTTGCATGGTTAATAAGTGGTAACTCATAACCTTTTGGTGGTCGGCCTTAATGTCATACTCCATCTCCTCCATGTATAAATAGAGACTCTATCCTCCTTCATTCTTCATCCCATCAAGAAAACAATCTCCTCTTCTGATCACTTCTCTCCCTCTCCCAACAGTGAGCAAATTCGGCGATAGAGTAAGGTATCCTTCAGTTCGACGAAAAGTTCTTATGCTGCAGTACAAAAAAAAAACTTTGAAGTTGTTCATCTTCTTACCAGAAATTGTTCTTCGTTCTTATGTTTACATTTTACTAATTATTTAATTAGTAATTATATTATATTTAATTTAATATCACACAACTTTTTTCTACAATTTCTGCATTTTACCGACGTTGTTGTCGTCTCCTCGTGAAAAAAAATGTTTAAACTAAAAGGATTCATCTTACTGATATTGGAATGTGAAGAAATGTTTGAAGAAATTGCAAGTAATTTATAGATGGTGTGAGAATATAAACTGCCCGAGATGATTCTTTTATAGCCGATTTTAGGTTATCTGATACCTGATGATGACGACACGTGTCATCTCGAGGTTGGTCGGAAATCTCACCGGAAATATTCGACAATTATTCACACGACAATGACACGTGAAAGTGACACATGTCATCAAGTGATTGATTATAAATCTTATCGAATGTTTTGTACAATTATTTATAAGATAACGTTATGTCGGTGTGACACGTGTCTACTCGTCATTGGTCAGAAATCTTACCCGAAATCTTATTCAATTATTCATATGACAACGACACATGTCGTCTATGTATTAGTTAAAAATCAATCGGAATAAAATTTTAATTAAAAAAATAATTTATGAACAGTTATAAGAGATATTATTTTTGTGCACCGCTGCGCGAAAAATAGAAACTGCACCTCTTATTTAATAAATAGTGTCTGCTCCTCATCAAATAGGAGGAGCAAAGACCTCCCACCGATACATATGCTCTAAGGATTCACGAGATTCAGGTACTTTTGAAATAAGTCGTCGATCTTCTGCAAAGTCGTAAAACTTGGTGAAGGTTGCATCCTTCTTAATTCGTTGGTAACATAAGCCATATATGGAACTGTGCCTGTGGAGTCCTCCAGAACAAGTTTCGACGCGGAGGCTAGGAGTCGGCCATTGAATCAAACCTCAATTAAGAGACTTCCGACCAACTCGATTAGTAGGAAGGAAGGGTCTTTCTAATATGTATTTGTTGATCTTGATCATCCCACTGAGGGGCCGGGTTCCATAATGGCCTAGCTATATGTATGCCAGCGGAGCGGTGTCATTTGAAACCACTGAGGCACTGACGTCCTAAATTTTAGGAATTGAGGTCACAAAATTTCATTTCATGTATAATACATGTATATAAGTGATCGTGAGAATAAAAATTAACTCTTATAATTATCTTTAAAAAAAAGAAAAAAAAAAGTGGCGACTCATATACGTGTATTTATATATCTTGGATAAAGTGAAGATTAGTTAATATTTGAATTTCAATTCATTGGTTTATAAAGAATAGTTTTTAATCCGGTGTGTGTTAGGGGCTGGCTAATGCATTGATCATTAACTTTCATCCGAAATGCGGATATGTACTGCTTCAACTCGACTCTGTTAATGAAAAGTAACACTTCAATCAATGAGGCACATTAGCACATTATACTTAAGTACGTAGGAATTAATGATAATATATAGGCCCATTTAGGATCTGGGAGGCTGGGACTCCTGGGAGCTAATCAATTTCTTGAACCTTTCTAATTTGAACCCGAGTGGGGGAGGCATTCCTGCCAGTGTTGATCTTGTCAGAGTCAAGCAGTACAACGTAAAGGCTAATGCGTTTACGTTCGTCAAACGAGAGGTTCAACCATGCACTCCAACGTAGCACTGAGCAAGTGGGATGATTAATTGGGAGTAGAAAGTTTTTATAAATGGTATCTGAGTTTTTAATATCATATCAATTTAATACCTGAATTTCTAAAGTTATTAATGTTATATTCTGAATTTATATTTTTGTATCATATGTGAACTTTTAAACTTATAAATGTTATACTTGAACTTACATTTTCATATCAACAAGATACCTTCAACTCTATTTCGTCAATAATTATTAAATTTGCTTAGAGCATCTCAAATAGAATAGCTAAAAGTTATAATTTTTAAAATTTATTCATTTCATGCATTCTAACGGAATAGCTAAAACTATTTTGAGTAACTATATTTAGCTTGAAATGAAAGAACCCAACCCCGATTTAGTTTCCTAAACCGGAATCAAACCCCTTCTGAAAACATGGACCAACAAAAACCATTAAAATTTCGGCAGAGTAACGCTACTAACGCGGAATTGTCTTTACCTGCACCCGGAAAATAACACTTCATCCTATGCCACAAAAGTCAAACCGTGGGCACCAATCCCATCCGGATTTCTCAATCTCATATCAATAGCAATAAACAGTAAACATAACTGTAATATATAGGAAATCCGGAAAAATCAGTATAAAACATGTATCAGAGCAACCTCTAATATAAATATATACAAAATATACATCAGTAGGCGAAACAAGGAACCTACTGGAAAAGATAGGTAGCTCGAACAACTAGCCTCTGATCACGACGTGAGACTCCAGAATTCGAACTGCAAATTGGGCACGGAAACCGAAAAGCCCAGGGGAAATGCAATAAAACGTTAGAGTGAGTGGACGAAAATAAACATATGCCTTTCACCAGTTTCATATACATAATCAATGTAAAACAATGCGAGTTCGGAAAGTATATATGGAGGTGCCAGGCGAATCTCTCAAACCCGACAGTCAGGCGAATCGCTCAAGCCCTACGGTGATAGGTCAGGAGAATCTCTCAACTCCGGCGGCATAACAGGGGAATCTCTCAACCCTGCCCAGAGGAATCTCTCAACTCTAGTCCAGAGGAATCTCTCAACTCTAGCAGACTACCGGTGATCAGCCGAGTAGCCGAAGCATTGATGCAGGTATGCCATCACCATAAAATATAAATAACTCAACATCGTATAAAATAAATACGAAAAATCACGAACTCGCAACAACTGTGAAAATATAAAAATGTCCACTCACAGGTGAGCTAAGCGCGCACTCGCGCTAATCACGTGGTCCGGTGGAAGATCCCTCGCCCGAAGCACGATCTCGATCCCCTGAATAATCATAAAACATATCTGATCAAAAATCACAATTCACAACTATGTACCACACCGCGAAAACCAACCGTTCCCGAAAATATATAACACTGTGCAAAATAATAGACGAAATTCCCGAAATCTCCACTCAAAACCCTCGACTGAAAATGTGATACCCAAATCAACTCGAAAACCTCAAGACGACGATCGGGGCGCGAATACGAGTAAAACGACATTAAAATCATCAAATTCTAAAAAGTCAACGGGTCGCCGGAGCTCTAGCGTTGACCGCCGCCGCCGTCGGCAACGCGCCGTCAACCAGATAGATTTTCTGTGGCCAAACTCACCAAAGCTTCATCTCGACGAGTACAACACATCTCTCTTCTATGGCTAAGTCCAATTCCGGCCACACACGCCGGAAAACAGCTCGAAAGCCACGGATCCATAACCGGCCGAAAATTGCTCCGCCGTCCAATTCCGTCACCTTGAGGCCATCACAGCCTCCCATCCTCAAGGGACCACCTAACCACCTTAAGCCCAACAATTTCCATCACAAACCCCCCTCGCAAAGTCGCCGGAACTCCTCCCACCGTCGAAGCCGATTCCGGCCAAAATTCCCAATTTTTCAAATCAACATTTCTCCCTCAATTCATCGTCAAATCAAGCAATTCCAAGTTCTAATCAACTAGACTCAAGAAAGGAATCGAAATATACCAAGGTCCAAGCCGGAGGTGGCCGAAAAATAAAGGTCGCCGGCGAGTCAAACGGTGGCCTGTTTTCCTCTTTCGGTCAACGCGGGTCAACGTCACAGCCTTGGTCAAACGACGGTCAAACTTCCGGAATAGTGATTTTCTACAATTTTCGACTATTTCCGATATTTATACTCGCGCCTCAGGACGATCGACGGTCCAAAACGGATAACCATAACGATTCGGATAAACTCAATACGAACGGAGAAACTCGTCGATATTTCGAAACTTCAAATATTCATATTATATTCCTCGGTCATCGGAAAAATCATCCGGAACCGCCCACGAACTCGAAATCACGTGTACAACAACTCTCGAGAAGAGAAGAGACTCAAATTCTCGGCCGATAATTAAGTCGTGATTAAAACCGGTAAATTAACCAATTTACGGAAAAACAGTGATTACGCGTAATCTCGTGAATTAAGCCGTTTACTTTACTGATTCTGTTCCGGGCCGTCACATGAAAGAAGAGAAAAAATGACTCAAAAGCTATATTTTTCTAATGATCTTATTAGCTATAACTTTCACTGCTAAAACTAAAATCAAATTTTGGTGAGCTACATTTAACTTTTTAGCTTAAAATAGCTATAACTTATAACTTTACTGTCGGAGATGCTCTTATGAGGCACACACAAAAGTTATACTAGAAAGGGTAAAATCATCATTTGCGGCTAACAATTTTATTATCACTTTTATAAGAATTTAATTATCATTATTTACTTTTAATTGTTTTTATGGTTTAAAGTAATAATGTTTTAATATTTACTCAACAAAATAATTAGAAATTAAAATTTTGAAGTAATGCTCCCGACCAAATTCTTCTTTCTTCTTTCATGAAAAAAAAAAAAAAAAACTTCTTCTTCTTCCCTAATCTCAAGTTCTTGACCAAACCAAATGTTAACCAGTGTAACCTCTTTGGAAACACCTTGACGCCCGACATTGGATCACTTCTCAAGCTCTCTGATCAACCATCTTGACCCGTCAAATTCGTAAAACCCTCTCCGACTTCTCCTTGGCTTTTCTTTGCCACCGACTGCGAAGCATCCACCTTCTTCCTCACCATGTCCCACCGCTTAGGCCTCAAAGGTATCCCCATCTCTCAAAGCTCCGTAAAGACGTCGTTGTAGTCGTCATAGGAGATTATGGAGCTGGCAAGGTAAAGGCGATCTATGGTTTTGGCTCCGTGGTCAAGGAAGGAGAGCTGGAGCTTGTAGACAATGTCGTTGACTGCGTGAGATGGGTTGAGAGGTCTGGTATTGATCTCCATTGTATTGAGTTGGAGAATTTAAGGGTTTAGGATTTTGTGGTTTCGGCTATTGAATTGGAATTTTGGGATCAAAACTTTCTCAAAGCAAATGCACCTATTGCTTGAGCAATTGCTCAAGCAATTCCCCAAACTGCTTGAGTAGTTTGAAATCCCCAAACTGCTTGAGCAAGAGCAAAACAAAATGCAGTAATTCACAAACTGCTCAAGCAGTTACTATTCAGTGACCGAATGAGGACGTGACACATGTCCTCTCCGAATTAGGATTTCAACAAAATAAATATGATGTATTTTTTTGGCAAGTAAATTCATAAAGGAATTGAAATTGTATTTCTCGAAAATTTAAATACATAATGAAACATAAATGACAACATTTATTCTTAATACAATTGCTAAAATTACTCTGGAAAGAGTACGCATAGTTGATAACAATCCGCAAATGTATCATCGGCAACTTCACATTCCTTATCTTCTTCTTCCTTAAGAATATCTAGTTTCCTCTTGGTAAAGTACCTTTTGGAGATCGAGATCATAGCCTCCAAATTTATTGTCATGATCCTTGTTTCTTGAGTTAGAGCTCACTTGCTGCCCTTGCTTCCTTTTGTTGTTGAAGTTGTACATACTCTTTGTAATAATTGAGCTCACTTTCATTATGAATCTTCCTCGCGGAATGCCACGATGCTTGATCATTTGCCATGGTTTACAAAACCTCAATGCGTTGATCAATATGAGTCTTACCTTGTTTCTTTTGACGCATTGCTTCTTTTGCCGCCTTGCATCCCATTGGTCTAACCGGACTCAACGGACCAATGTCAACGTAAGCGGGTGGTGCTTCATTCACTTCCTCGTCACCCAAATTTATGATTAGAGATGATTCGATAACGGAGGGAGTCTCTTCATATGAGCTTACATACGGAGATAGAGTACTTGGTTCAACATCTCGGTAACTTGGATGATCCTTAAGAACTTCATAGCATTCAAAGTGGGTGAACTGTCCTTTCTTAGCGGCATAGTAGTATTCTTGAGCTTACTTAATCTAAAAAATTCAGTAAATTAATTAGATTAAAATGACATACAAAAAGTTTATTAAAAAATTCACTAAATTAATTACATAGTATAACTTAAATAAAAATGAGATGATGAGTATAAGGAGTTACCTCATCCATATGAGAAGTGTTGCTAGCTCTACGCTTACGTGCGTCTCACAAACATTGACCCCATTTTTGCAATGGTATCTTGAATTTATTGTAGTGAGACGCAAGCGCAATTTGAGATCTAGGCTCCTCTCGAGGTGTTTCTCCTTCCGATGGCACCCAATTTTGCATGTAATTAGCATGAATTTTCTTCCACAATTGATCATTCCTTTGTTTGTTGCCGTTGAATTCATCAATACTATGACGTGCGAAAGAGATGCACATTTGTAAATCTTCATAAGGAAACTAATGGATGGCCATTTTTCCGAAAAAATGCTCAAGAAAATGAGAGTAGAGATGGAGAAGAGACAGATGGAGATGTGAATTTTTTTGTGCACAAATTAGTCTGAGTTGTGAAATAAAAGGTGTAGTATTTATAGGGAAATATTATGGGGTGTTATGCAATTTTTATGGATTTTTTTATAAATTTTTTAGGGTTTTTTTTACAAATATTATGGGTATTCCTGTTTATATCCGTTCTGGAAAAAAAGTAGCTATTCTGTTTGAATATCAGCCGTTGGATCAGATTTAGATTTCAAAATCAACGGCTCAGATCAACTAGCCTGTTAAATTTTTTTTTTCACTTCGGTAAGCCACGTCCATGATTGGTGTGTAACTTCTTTTTTTTCACCTTTTATTGGGGCAAACAAAAAAAAGACGTTGGCTGACGTCACCCACATGCCTGTGGGCTCCACCGGCTGCTCGATCTGCAGCTTGCCCCATTTCTGCTCGATTCGGAGCTCGAGCTCGGGTCAACGAGTAGCCCAGCTGAATTTTTCGGCCCGCTGCATTCATTTTTTCAGGTTGCTCGTTCAATTGTCCGCGGGTCCCGTCCTTGCTCAAGCAGTTCGGCGAAAAACTGCTCGTCGGTGTAGTTGCTCTCATGAGTGATTCCCAATCTCTATCTTTGAGGACTGTAATGTCGATCTCTCGTTCTGGTTCATGTTCTCTTTTTTTTCTTTTCTTTTTTGAGAAATTGAACTGGGTTGGGAAATAGAAAGATAAACAAAAGTGAAATAAAAATTAATTAAAAGGGCAAAAGTGTAAGTATCCACTAGAAAACAGGTGAATTATCGAATATATTCTCATATAAAACACTTGGATACTGCATTCGTACGAAAATATAAGTTCAAGTATTGCATTAATAAATTTAAAAATTTAAGTATTAAATTGATCTGATATTGAAAATCCAGGCATCACTTGTAAAAAAAAAATCATTTGGAATTTACTAACATATATTTACTTGCAAATAATCGAGTTGGTCTTGTCCAGGAAGCTCTGAAAGTCTGACCTCCATTTTCTTTTCATTTTCTCATAGAAAACACCGAGTTGATCTCGAAGACTTCAGAGTCGAAGCTTGCAATACTACTAGTTGTTTCAAAACAACTAAGAAAATTTGTACGTATTTTATGTTTAATTAAGAGGATTACGCATACTCCATGGCTCCATGCCATGCTGGATATCACTCCAATCACTCGTAACTCGTACGGGGTGACGTACGTCAAAGATCGAGTTGGTGACATGCAGGCGCATATGGGATATAATGGAACTTTCAGAAGTAGGCGGGACATTATAAGCACCCACGTCTGTAAAAATCCCAATATATGCGGCCAGTTTTTACAGTTTAGATATAGGACAAATTTTTGTTTATCTATCTGTGAAATTGATCGAATATTATTTTACTATTTCACTCATTGAAATTGATCATTTCAAGACAATTAAAAAATTAAGATAGTACAATAATTAAAAAATAATAATAAACTGAAATTAATGACAAATTATAAATTATCATATTATCAAATTTAAAAAATTAAATAGTGAAATAATATCGATGACAAATCCCTGGCAGGGAACAGAAAAGCAGGAGAACAGGAGATGTATTATGCGGCGAACATGAGAGCTAGATTTCTTTGATTTGCCAACGTGCAGTGCACCGTTTATTTTTTCTGTAACTACGTGTCTATGACTCTACGTTGCATTTGCAGCATATATTTTCAATCCTATATATCCAAGCTGAAACAAAACCTATTCAAGGACCTGGTAGTGACTCTTAACTTCCAAGCCTTCATTAACAAGTTAACAACCCTTCATCTTGTTACACTACTGGAGGAGGGCATCGGGGCGACGTAGTTATGTTTATACGTCGCTCCGATTTTAGATGAGGCAACGTAGTTTGGCTTTGATAAAAAGTACGTCGCTTCAAAAAATTCAGGCGACGTATATTGAAGTACGTGGCTTCAAAAAACTGAGGCGACTAGTTTTTCATTCGAAGCGACCAAACAAATATACGTCGCTTCGAATAAAAACGAGGCGACGTAGATTGCTCAATATACGTCGCCAGGATTTTATTCGAAGCGACGTATATTTGTTTGGTCGCTTCGAATGAAATCGAGGCGACGTAGATTGAACAATCTACGTCGCCTAGGTTTTTTTAAATCTGGATCTACTCTTCTTCTTAAAGTCAACCTGTTCATAAAGTGAGAAGTTTACAAAAACAGTTTCACCGAGCTCTGCAACTGTTTTGGGCGATTTTGGGGAGAAATTAGAGGAAATTGAGAAAGAAGGTTGTTCTTGCCATTGATTTGATTCTTGAGTAAGGTTAGTTTGATTTGTATCTCTTTAACCCTCTTTATATCCATAATATGTTAAATTAGAAGTGATATTGAAGTTTTGGTGAAATGTTTGAAGTTGAATTGAATTTGGTGTTATGTTGTAGTTTTAGTGTTTGAATCATTGAATTGTGTTAAATCATGTTATGGGTTCATGAATAATGTTTGAAATTTGGTTAAGTTTAGTGAAATTTATTGATGATTAGAAGTGAAATTGAAGTTTTGGTGAAATGTTTGAAGTTGAATTGAATTTGGTGTTATGTTGTAGTTTTAGTGTTTGAATCATTGAATTGTGATAAATCATGTTATGGGTTCATGATTAATGTTTGAAATTTGGTTAAATTTAGTGAAATTAATTGATGATTAGTGTTTTCATGTGTATTCGAGTCTTAATTAGTAGTGTTATTAGTGTTAATCATGATTTTGAGCGTATGGCTATATATAATTGTGGTGTTTATCAACTTAGAACTCCCGTTTGAGAATCAACAACTCATCTAGTTGATCGAGTTGAGTTGTTGATTCTCGAATTGTCCCATTTTTGGACACTTTAGGTGAACATGACTTTGTTGATCCTTTTGCTATTCGTGTGATTTCAGTTTCAGTTTTGGGATATGGTTTCGACAGTGTCTCCTTTAAATGTTCCCCGAGTGCAAATTAGGTTGTTTAGATATGTGTGCACTCGGGGAACTGTAGGGAGATGCTGCCGAAATTTCCCTAAACTGGAGCTGAAACGCATGGGTGCAAAAGCGTTGACAAATGTCGTGTTCCCCTGAAGGGGATAGGACCCAACCCGGAGGCATAAGGCGAAGAAGTGTGGGGTTTTGGTTGAATCGCAACTATGGCGTGGTAACTTTGTTCATATTGATTGTTTATGTTGACAGGAAACATGGACGGACTCCCAGACAAAACTTGGATGACATATCATCGTGCTGATCCAAGGTACATCAACGGCATATTCGAGTTCGTGAATTTTGCCCTGCTACATAGTAACGGAGCCGATTATCACTACTGCCCGTGCAAACGTTGTAAGAACGGTCCGTACAAGGTTACTATGAATGACATGTATCATCACTTGTCACACAGTGGTATGAGTCCTACTTATACAGTCTGGCACCTTCACGGGGAAGTTTCTGGTGAACCGGCAATGCTTAGTCAACGAAGACAGTGGCTTCAAGACAGAGTCGGTCCTTCTAGTGGTGCCGGTCCTTCAAGTGGTGCCGGTCCTTCAGTGAACCCGCAGTTGGAGATTCTACATGATGCATATCCCTATTATCCTGGATACCATGCAGATGCACCCCAACAATTTGTGGAAGATAATTCGGGCATGAACTTCAATGACATGGTAGACGATGATTATGAAAAGTACGATAGATTATTGAAGGAGTCACATACCCCATTATATGAAGGCAGTGAGGAAACTGTTTTGAGTGCCATATTAGATGCAATGGAAATGAAAAATGAAAATGGATGGTCAGACACAAGTGTTGACTCTTTATGTATTTACATTAATAAACTTCTTCCTAAATGGCACACATTCCCCTGTTCATACTCGAGAATAAAAAAAATCTTGAGTGATCTTTCACTGGGTTACGAAAGAATTCATGCGTGTGAGTTTAAATGTGTGTTGTTCAGGGGGGCGCTCGTAAACGAGAGGATTTGTCCAGTGTGTTATTCTGAAAGATATAAGCCAAATACGAATGATATTCCCAAAAAAATAATTCGTAACTTCCCTCTAACACCAAGGTTGAAGCGCTTGTTTATGTCCCCACACACTGCCAAGCATATGCGATGGCTGGGGGAGCGGATATGCGTGGCTGGTAGCCTCAGCCACCCAGCTGACGGAGAAGCGTTTCAACATTTTGACAGAACTTTTCCAGGTTTTGCACGGGACTGCAGGAATGTGCGCCTTGGAGTAGCAACAGACGGTTTCAATCCATTCGAAACAATGGGAACTTTGCATAGTACATGGCCCGTTGTTGTGATGCCGTACAATCTACCACCATCAATGTGCATGAAGAAGGAATATAACATGTTATCAGTGTTGATTCCAGGCCCTAAATCTCCCGGAAAGTGCCTTAGTGTACTCATTGAGCCGATGATCGAGGAGCTAATACATTTATGGGTCGTTGGAGTCCATACTTTTGATCGAGTAGACAATGAGGTATTCTTGATGAAGGCAGCAGTAATGTGGACTATTAGCGACTTTCCAGGTTTAGGGATGCTTGCGGGGTCAACTGTGAAAGGGTACAAGGCATGTCCAATCTGTCTAGATGAGCTAACTTCAGAGCATATATGTGGGAGGATAGTTTATGAAGGTCATCGAAAATGGCTCCACCAGGATCACCCTTGGAGATTGAGCAAGGCATTTAACGGGAAGGATGAGTTTGGCGGAAGACCCTATCGTAAGAGTGGAGATGAAATTTTGGAGGACGTTAGGTCAAACGTTTACCCTATTCTTAGCCAACATGAAGACTTGAAGGTGCCGTACAATCCGAATAACAGACAGTGTTGGACTCACAAAAGCATATTTTGGAAGCTGCCGTATTGGTCATCATTGAAGATCAGACATTGCCTAGATGTCATGCACATTGAAAAAAATGTGTGTGACAACATCCTTGGAACCATTTTTTCGATTGAATCGAAGTCTAAGGATGGTCCAAAAGCTCGCGCTGCTTTGAAGAAGAGGAATGTGCGAAAAAACCAGTGGCAAAGAGCGGGTGACTTGGCTACGGGGAAAGTTCCTCATGCACCTTTTTTAGTTAAAAAGGATGATCTAGAAGATGTGTTCCAGTGGTTCAGGGATGTTAAGTATCCTCTTGGTTATGCAGGTAGTTTGAGAAGTAAGGTGAAAATAAGTTCCCAGTCACAGTTTTATGGATTGAAGACGCATGATTGCCATGTCTTGCTTCAACGTCTTCTTCCTGTGGTTATAAGAGGGTTCCTGCCAGAAAACGTTGTCAAGCCATTGATAGCACTGTCAAATTGGTTTCGTCAACTATGCAGTAGGGAGCTTAAGAAGGAGGTTGTGCGTGACATGGAAACTGAGATAGTGATGATTCTCTGTAATTTGGAGCTCATATTTCCTCCACATTTTTTTACATCTATGGTTCATCTCATGGTTCATCTGCCCGAACAAGTATTCCTTACAGGTCCAGTACACTATACATGGATGTATCCAATTGAAAGGTAAAATTTTGTGTTATTGCTAATATTAGGAAAATATGTTTGTACTAATATTATTGTACTAATCTTGTGTACTGTCGGCAATTAGGAAAATATTGTACTAATCTTGCATAGTGGTGTTTTTCCAGGCAATTAGGAAAATATAAAAAGTCAATGAGGAATACACGTTACCCGGAAGGTAGTATTGCTGAACAGTACCTCGTACATGAGTCAGTGACGTTTTGTAAGGCTTATCTCAGACGGATGGACAACGAAGATATGGACACTTCCATATCTGGGTGGAATGTCAGCTGTGTTTCACTCTTAGTAAGACCAGATATTATCGAGACTCGTCGCCAGTTCAGGTTGACTGAGACAGAGACTGCTGAGGCTTACTGGCAAGTCTTGGTGGAAACAGACGAAGTCAAACCTTACCTAGAAGAACATCTCAGAAGGTTCGAGGCTAAAAATGGTGAAGATTTCGACGAGCGGCAGCGAAGGAGGAGTTTTCTTCGATGGTTCTTAACATGGGTACATATGCCTATTAATTCTTGTAAGGTTCTTTGAGGGTTTATAACACTTATCTTTAACTCCTCTTAACACTTATCTCTCAGGTGTCCCTTAAAGAAAAAAACTCGGACCCGAGCTTGGTTGCAGGAATAAAGTCATTAGCTCAAGGACCTCAGCAATGTCGGGTTTATAAGTCGTGTTATGTGAACGGTGTCAAGTTCACATCGTTTGATAGAGATCAAAGAACCGTGACTCAAAACAGCGGTGTCATGATAGACATGGGTTCGTCCAAGTTCTACGGCCATGTTAACTACGTGGTCGAAGTATTATATGCAGGCCGTATGACAGTGGTGTTGTTTAAGTGCACATGGCACAACTCTGAGGACCCTGAAGATCTTGACACCCTTATAAAAGATCATGGACTGATATCAGTGAATACAAACAATAGTTACTATGAGGATTCACCCTTCATAATTGCAACCAAAGAAAAACAGGTATTCTACATAGACGATCCAAAGGCTGGTGGTACTTGGAAGGTAGTACAAGAAATGTCGCACCGCAATGTCTACAGCGCCGAAGTTCTGGCCATAGATGAAAACATATCGCGTACAGGAGATCATATCTTCGAGCCTTACCAAGAGGACACTCCCACGGTGATACAATTTTACCCAGATTTTCAACTACTTTTGGACGAAGAAGGAGACGATGACGAGGTCGAGGACGAGGAGGAGGACGAGGACGAGGACGAAGAGGAGGAGGACGAGGACGAAGACGAGGACGAGGAGGAGGAGGAGGAGGAGGAGGAGGAGGAGGACGAAGACGAGGACTAAACTAATATTATTATCTATTTGAAACCTAAATTCGTATTTTCTTTAAAGCATAATTTATGTATACGAGAAAATATTACTAACTTTATAATTCTAAACTTCATTTATTAAAAAAAACAAAATCAAAAATTAAATAGAAGGAAGCGACGTAGATTGGTCAATCTACGTCGCCTCATTTATTCATAAAAACAACAAAATAAAAAAATAAATACAAGGAAGCGATGTATATTGATCAATATACGTCGCCTCATTTATTCAAAAAACAAAATTTAATACCAAAAAACCAAAAAAAAAATTAAATACAAAGAAGCGACGTAGATTGACCAATCTACGTCGCTTGATTTACTTAAAAAAAAAACCAAAAAAAAAATTAAATACAAAGAAGCGACGTAGATCGATAAATCTACGTCGCCTCATTTATTCAAAAAAACAAAATTAAAAATTAAATCCAAGCAACGTATATTGAGTCATTTGTCGCGTGAACGTATTAAGGATTAATCGAGGCGACGAAGATTGAGTCCTTTGTCGCTTGAATTAATCGAGGCGACGTAGATTGGTCAATCTACGTCGCCTGGTTGGATTTATAATCCCAGAATCACAGTTTCTTTCTTCTTCTTTTCATTTCGTCCAAAGTTCTTCTTCTTCCTCGCGCCGCGCCCCCAAAGCCCTAACCTAGAAATCCCTACACCCTAATCGACCTATCTTCATCTAAACCCCTCCATCTCAACCCCCGAAACCCAAATCCCCTCCATCTCAACTCGGACTCAAATCCCCTCCGTCGATAAACCAAACAACGAAGCACATATACTCCGTTCAGTCCCCTTCGAAAACCCATTTCGCCTTCTCATTTTTCCACCTCCGATCGCCTCCGACGTTCTCCGATCAATGCTATAACCAGGTATGTGCTCTATTTCACATTCTCATTTCATTACTGCGCTTCAATTTCTCAGATTTATCAATAAAGCTTTCAGCTTTTTGTATGCGAATCTGATTGGCCATTGTGACGAAAGGTATTGATTCCCCATTCATGACCCCAATAACAATCCACTTGCAGTGATTATAGTGTTCCATTGAATTTGAATATCGGTATAAAATTTGCTCGCTAACTTCTAATGGTATCAGAGACATGTTAGTCCAAGTGCTAAACCCCTTTTACCCATTCTGCAGACTACAATGAAATCATTATTGACATCGGTATTATTTTAGTTTGAAATTTTTCATTAATGGTAACCAGTTGATCAGAATTTGAGCTCAATTGCTTTTTTGTTGATGAATTAACAATTCGGTAGTGGTAGTTTTGGTTTCGTTGCAAGGATGTGGATGCTGCTATGATATGTAGATGTGTTTAGAGGTGTTGATGTAGGATTGTAGTCTCTGTAAAGCTGTTTGATATCTGTACCAATGGGAGGAATGGTTGGTGGATATCAAATAATGAAATATGTTTCTCAAAATTGCTGGTGGTTACATGAATTTTCTGTCATCATTGTAAATTGGAAGGTGGGATAATGCTTTGTTTTGATTCTTCGAGCAATGATGAAGTATAAAGTTATTATTAATTGGTTGGCGGACAGTTTATAATGTTCATTCATTTCGTCTTGATGATGTGTAACAGTGTATTTATTAAACTAGGTTCTATATCTTGATGCACAATGAATTTAGAGGAAACTGATTAGTTGTGGATATGTTTATTGGATGAATATAGTACTAGTTCCTTGATATTGTGATTAGTGAGCATTATTTAGATCCTGAATTGATTATGTTTCCAATCTGTTTTCAATCACATTCGTCGTGTGTAGTTAATCTGTTTTTGTTGTTGTTTTCATGACCGAATTGGCGAAATCTGTGTAGCGTTCAGCAACTGAATCCGATATAACTCCGTGTAGCTAAAGCAAACGATTTGAGCCAACTCGAGAAGGTATGGAGCTTTGTGTTTTATAATGTGCCGAATGTGTATTGTGATAATGATTCTGAATGTGTTTTCAATCAAGTTCATGTAAGTATTGTGTTTTGTGATGATGATGAAAACGAATGTGTTTTGTGATAATGATTCCGAACTACTTTTGTGATAATGATGATTCCGACTGTGATTGAATATGATGATGATTCTTCCTGTGCGAATGCGATAAGCTATATGTGTTTTGTGATGATAAGCTATATGTGATGATAAGCTATATGTGATGGTACTTCGGCTAGCTCTCTTTTTGGATACATCATATGTTTTGAAGGTGTTTAGTATGTTTCTTATCGAACCATTAAACGTATGTAGCTAATCTGTTTTATATATGAAGATCATCTTCTGGTTTACCTGTGAAATTAGTTCTATATATGAAGATCATTTTCTGGTTTACTCTATTGAATCCCAAACAGAATAGTTTAGTTTTAACATCTAATTAAAAATAACAGTTTAGTAATAAAAGAATGGCTCCCGGAGAGATTGCACACAAGAGGAGGAAAGCGTTGATGCTGCGTCGTGAAGCGGAAGCGGCGGCCGCGGCGGCAGCTGCGGAGGCGGCGGAGGCGGGGTGGCGAGCATTCACCCGAGATGGGGCCGAGCTTTCGCGATATCGTCGGAAAAAGTCTTGAGGTATACTTGCTGGACTCCGAGCTTACTTAAATACTTGTAGTAAATGTAAATATAACTTTTACATAACGGAATTTAAATGTGTTGTGCTAGACGAACTACGACATCCCGGCGACTGATGTGGAGATGTGGAAGTTCATTGATAGGACGGCGCAAACAATCTATAAGGATTGGAAGTACGATTGCCATCAACATTATCTCCACGTCAGCCAGGAGACTCCGGCCGAGTTTCTCGGGAGGCCAGACCAATGGGCGTGGTTAAAAGCCCACTTCGAAGACCCTGCTTACTTGGTGAGTTGCATAAACGAATCTACAGTTTTGGTACCCAACATTCGAACAATATGCAGGTTTATCTGTTCTTATTTTAAAACGATTTTTGTGTGTGTGTGGCAGCGACTGTGCGAACGGAACCGAGGGAACCGAAACAAGAACAAGGAGCAGCAGCTCAACCACCATTCGGGATCCCTCGCCCTCTCGTACCGAAGCGAGTTGTTGGAGAAGGAGGGTCATAGAGCGCCCGCCGTCCAGACGTGGATCGACGTGTACCAGCCGGAGAGGAATGCAGCTGAGAAAGTGGTAAGCTCAAATAGGTTCACGTTACGTTATTTCAATTATTTTTGTTTACTAAATTGTAATATTATTTATTTTATCTATTTTAATTGAGCAGGCGGCAGTGAAGCATCGACTGGATGAAGTCTTGTCGCAACAAGATAGTGTTGCGGGCCCAGTTGACGGCGAAGAGGTTTCCCAACCCCAGCCTCTTCCTCTTGATACACAAATAAATATCATAGAGGAAGAGGTGGGTTCAAGGCACGGGACCTCTATAAGAGGTAATAAATCTCCAAAACGATTCCGTCGATCATATCTCGATTTACGTTTTGCTTCATTTTGGTTTACGATATAGTTTACTAATATTTGTTCTTGTTCGACGTTACAGGGGTGGGGGGCGCTCTCACACGCGACCCCAAACCGAGAGGAGGGGCCCGGGTACAGGAACGCCAAATTCAAATGCAAAAGGAGATCGATGAAGCCAAAGAGGTGGCGCAGAAGGCCATAGCGGATTACAGTGCGCTCGCCCAAAGGATGATCGTTTCCTTCTTCGATTCCTAAACCTCGCCGTCTAATTCAATCGGACCACCCCGAATTCGAAACTCGCCGTCTCCTTCGTAAATCCCCTCCACCACCACCGATCTCTCGCCGTCTCCTTCAATCGGACCACCCCGAGACCTCTCCACCCCGAAACCTCTTCAACCCCGAAACCAAATCTTCAATCCTGAAGAACGCAAAGCCGGCGAACAAAGCCTCAATCAGGTTTTTGTTACTGCACTCGTACCTTGATATTAATTATTAGTTTTTGTTTCCAGAGACACTTCGTTTACTTGTTTGTCTGGGCTGATTGGATATGTAATATGATCCATTTGATCGTAAGTGTGCTGAAGTTAATCAGTGCCGGGTTTTGAGTTGTATAAGAAGATGGTCTCTCTGAAATGGTTGAAAAATCCGTGAAAATATTCGATTTTGTGTTCTTTGTTCTGGTGGGTTGATGTTACGCAGTTGATGATGCATAGGAGCATGATCAGACGCGATGAATAGCTAATGAAATTGCACATATTCTACTTTGAGCTGAAGGAAATTGGTCTATGTGAATTGATTAGTGAAACCGTGATTTTTATATTCGATTCAGTTTTCTGTGTTTTGTGATTGTGATGGAGTTGGTTGACGAGGACATAATGATCAGATGTGTAAATTTGGTCATAGAATCTATTACATTATCATAAATATGGGTTTATACATCAATGTTGCTCAGCTTCTTCTTTCTCTTCTGTGGTTGTACTCTCTTGATTAATTAACTAGCTTGTTAGATGCATATACGTAGATTGTTCATGTGTTGGTGAAATTTGGTAAAAGAGACTCGGGGCATGCGATTTATGATGATGAATATAATGAGTTAGTGTGTTCATGTTTGCTGCACAGCTTTCTCAAGGTTTTCATATGTTCATAGAAAGAGAATAACATGCTATCGGTTTTAGACAGTTTCCCTAGCTAATTAATTCACAACTATAGACGACCTATTTATTAGCTTGCTTAAATTAAATTCTCAAGCTAACATGTGTTATTTGAAGTAGCTTTTGTTCTTGAAGTTTAATGAATATGTGACATTAAGCTAGCATGTGTTATTTGAAGTAGCTAATATGTTGTAAATCTGTTTTCATCGGTGTAGCTAAAGCAACCGAATCTGAGCCAACTCCGTGTAGCTAAAGCAAACGATTTGAGGCAACTCGAGAAGGTACGGAGCTTTGTGTTTTATACTGTGCCGAATGTGTATTGTGATAATGATTCCGAATGTGTTTTCATTATGTTTTCATGTAAGTATTGTGTTTTGTGATGATGATGATTTCGAATGTGTTTTGTGATAATGATTAAGGGTTTGGTTAAATGAAAACATATGCGTAATGATTAAGGGTTTGTGTTTTATACTAATTCTTACTTTTGTTTGTTAGCTGCTATTTCTGGGATATTAGGATTGATAAAAGAGCATGTGTTACTTGTACTTGACAGTTCAATATTGCCTGCATGTATAAAAGAATGTTAGTTAAATAAATAGTCATTTGTAGATTATAGTTTCACATGTGTAATGTATATTGATGTACATTTGTGTGTTCTCACTCTAAGGCTTGTGAAAACAACAGAGCCGATGTTTGAAGGTGTTTAGTATGTTTCTTATCGAACCATTACACGTATGTAGCTAATCTGTTTTATATATGAAGATCATCTTCTGGTTTACCTGTGAAATTAGTTCTATATATGAAGATCATCTTCTGGTTTACTCTATTGAATCCCAAAAAGAATAGTTTAGTTTTAACATCTAATTAATACATAACAGTTTAGTTTTAATAGAATGGCTCCCGGAGATACTGCATACAAGTGGAGGAAAGCGGCGATCCAGCGTCGTGAAGCGGGGTGGCGAGCATTCAGCCGAGATGGGGCTTCCGGGTCGGGTTGCCCCACGGGACAATCGGCGACCCCGTCGATTGCAGAAGCTCCCATGTTAACGCCCGCCCCTCCACTTGAGGATGCGATTCCGCAAAGAGCGGATGACAGCAGCGAGGCTACTACGGCGTCACAGCACCCTCCCGCCCTCAGCATCCGGTGCAAGAAGACCAAACTCCCCGACATGGTCGACATGGCAACCGGAGACCCGACGACGGAACAGCGCGGAGTCGTTGTCGGGACGAAGACGGAGTACCTCGTCCGGATGAACAACAATAGGCGACTACAAGTCGCTTACTCTACGAGGCATGCAGGGCCTGCGACGAGGGAAATGAGGAGTCTGATGTGCCGAGACATCGGTAGCATCATCCGCGGAAAAGTTCCAATGCTTGCATCTAGCTTCTTGGGACTTAGCGATTTGCATCGCGATATCGTCAGTAACAGTCTTGAGGTATACTTGCTGGCCTTAGCTTACTTACATACTTGTAGTAAATGTAAATATAACTTTTACATAACGGAATTTAAATGTGTTGTGCTAGACGAACTACGACATCCCGGCGACTGATGTGGAGATGTGGAACTTCATTGATAGGACGGCGCAAACAATCTATAAGGATTGGAAGTACGATTGCCATCAACATTATCTCCACGTCAGCCAGGAGACTCCGGCCGAGTTTCTCGGGAGGGAAGACCAATGGGCGTGGTTAAAAGCCCACTTCGAAGACCCTGCTTACTTGGTGAGTTTCATAAACGAACCTACAGTTTTGGTCAAACGTTTGAACAATATGCATGTTTATCTGTTCTTATTTTAAATGATTTTTGTGTGTGTGTGGCAGCGATTGTGCGAACGGAACCGAGGAAACCGAAACAAGAACAAGGAGCAGCAGATCAACCACCATTCGGGATCCCTCGCCCTCTCGTACCGAAGCGAGGTGTTGGAGAAGGAGGGTCATAGAGCGCCCGCCGTCCAGACGTGGATTAACGTATACCAGCCGGAGAGGAATGCGGCTGAGAAAGTGGTAAGCTCAAATAGGTTCACGTTACGTTATTTCAATTATTTTTGTTTACTAAATTGTAATATTATTTATTTTATCTATTTTAATTGAGCAGGCGGCAGTGAAGCGTCGACTCGATGAAGTCTTGTCGCAACAAGATAGTGCTGCGGGCCCAGTTGACGGCGAAGAGGTTTCCCAACCCCAGCCTCTTCCTCTTGATACACAAATAAATATCATAGAGGAAGAGGTGGGTTCAAGGCACGGGACCTCTATAAGAGGTAATAAATCTCCAAAACGATTCCGTCGATGCATATCTCGATTTACGTTTTGCTTTATTTTGGTTTACGATATAGTTTAATAATATTTGTTCTTGTTTGACGTTACAGGGGTGGGGCGCGCTCTCACACGCGACCCCAAACCGAGAGGAGGGGCCCGGGTACAGGAACGCCAAATTCAAATGCAAAAGGAGATCGATGAAGCCAAAGAGGCGGCGCGCAGATCGAGCGAGGTGGCGCAGAAGGCCATAGCGGAAGCGAGTGCGCTCGCCCAAAGGATGCAAGAAATGGAGGCCATGATGCGATCATTCCAGGCTGCGGGTCAACAACCTCAAGCTCCTCCACCACCTCCCGGCTCGTAAACTGTATCTAGGATTTGTATAAATTTGATTTGTGTAAACTTGATTTGTATAAACTTTTAACGTTTTGATTTGTGATTGAATGCGTTTTTGTGGTTGAATGCGTTTTTGGGGTTGAATGCGTATCTGAAATTTGAATGCGTTTTTGTGTTTGTAAATTGCGATAGGTCGTGACTTGGTACAATAATATTTAATTTTTATTTTTTTTATTTTTTAATAAATGAGGCGACGTAGATTGTTCTATCTACGTCGCCTCATTTATTTCTAAAAAAAAATAAGTACATATTAAATAACCGAGGCGACGTATATAGAACAAACTACGTCGCCTCATTTATTAAAAAATAAAAATTAAATAAATTGAGGCGACGTATATTGATCAACCTACGTCGCGTCATTTATTTAATATTTACTTAATATTTTTTTAGAATTAAATGAGGCGACGTATATTGTTCTATATACGTCGCCTAATTTATTCAAAAATAAAATAAAATAACAATTAAATAAATGAGGCGACGTAGGTTGATCAATATACGTCGCCTCAATTTATTAAAAAAAGAAAAAAAATTAAAAATAAATAAAATTACGCGACGTAGATTGATCAATCTACGTCGCCTCAGTTGAAGCGATGTGATCAATCTACGTCGCTTCGGTTGAAGCGATGTGATCAATCTACGTCGCGTGAAATGAAACGAAGCGACGTAGATTGTATCTACGTCGCCCCAATGGTGGCGTGATGAATCTGAAGCGACAAGACGAGGCGACGTAGTTTTGGTCACATGAAATCGAGGCGACGTAAAATTCAATCGAGGCGACCACCTTTCTACGTCGCCCCGATTGCTTCCTCCAGTGGTGTTAAAAGAATAGCAATGGCAGCTCTCACTCGCTTCCTCAGCCCCACTTGTCTGGTTCTCCTGTCATTGCTACTCATCAACGTCTCTGCCACTGAATATGGCTACGGAGCCCCGAAACCACCACAGTATGAGAAACCAGATATACCGAAGGTTGAGAAACCAAGTTTGGATCAGTTGTATGGAAAGCTACTACCTCACGATATCTGTGGCATTCAAGGGCTTGTGTATTGTACCTCCGGCCTTAAAAAATTTCCAATTCAAGGTAATCGTTCTATCCATAACTCGATCTGTCTAAGCTATTCTACAAATCACGTCCACAAACATTACTTGAACCTTAAGTAATCGACACTGGTTGCTAAAATTTCAATACTATATGTTGGGTGCATCAACTTTAAATTCCGTCATACACCTATAGCTTGATGTATCGACTTATGGACTCTATGAATGTTTATCGTTATAATTTGCTGGAAATGTATATATGCAGGAGCTGTGGCAAGGATTACATGTTTGGGGAAGGACGAGAACGGTTACGAGACGGCTCCTTTTTCCATCTTAAGTGGTAAAACTGATGCAAAGGGTTACTTCTTCGCAGCATTGTCACTTTCAAAGATTCAAAGTAAGTATAGCAAGAATTGGAAGCTCACAAAGTGTAATGCATTCCTTGACAGCTCTCCATGGGAGGGCTGCAAAGTCCCCACTGATGTCAACCATGGACTTACTGGTGCTCCGCTTACTTATTTTCGCACTCTCAATGCCAAGAACATGAAGTTGTTCTCTGTTGCCCCCTTCTATTACACCACCTCAGAACCTAAATCAACACCACCCCCTACAGCCTATTAGTTTTGTTCTCTATTTAATTACTATTTTGGATTCCAATGAGAAAGGGGAAAGGAAAATGACTCTTCATTCATTTTGGTTGATTTATATATATATAAGCTTGAACGTGGTAAGAGATATTCAACTCTGCCACATTGTAATAATTTTTGCTCTGTTAGAGCCGCCATATTTTTCACGTTGATTTTGCTGATACATAAATTCATTGAGATTTGGATTGTTGTTATAAAAGATGCATATTAGAGCGCATGCGCTACTGAAGGTGCTCTATGTCTCATAATCTTTGAGTGAATTAAAATAGTTAGTTAGTTACTCATTTGTAAATTAAAAACTTAAAAGTTAAAACTAGAGACTGACCAAGTTTATTTAGCCCTAACATACATTCTTAGTAGCTGTATGAAGAAACCCTGAATCTTCCTTTTATGCATTGCCCCATGGCATTATAAGCTAGTTTGGGATCTTTCTGGTTTTCTTTACGAATTTGTCGAATTGTTTCCAAAATTTTAATGATTTTTATGGATTAACCAAATCCAAATAGCCGATGAAGGTAATACTGACTCAAAAGAGTTTTAACCATTTTCTTTGTTGGGAGAATATATAGAGTATTCATGAATATAACTTTTACTGTACACTTGGGTCCGGAAATTCTGATCCGAACCGTTTTCAAACCGTCACATATAAGACGGCTCAAGTTTATATTTTTGAAATAGAAAGTTAGTCCCATCCCGGTCCATTTGAGCAAAATGGGATGAATTTTGGGCTTATTTTTTAGTGCGCGCAACTAATATCCAGGTCCGGCCAGAACAATACACCCAACACAATAAAACCCTATCAACTATACATTACAATATTACTCTTTTATCGATCTCACTCTCTTCCCGGTGCCGTTTCTTAGCCTTTTTTACTGATTCGTTGTAAAACTCTACTGCAATTGCTTGTAGCACAACATGTCCACCTCCAAGTTCTTGATCCAAAAGTGAAGAGCAAGGCTATTATTGATGTATGAGGTGGGAATAAGCTAATTGACTTTTAGGTTGTTTGGATTATTTCTATTTTCAGACTTTCTTTTTGGGAATTTTGAAGTTGATTTTGGATTGGTTGGAGATGTGATAAATATTATGAATTTAGAATTTGAAATAGAATGACAAGTAGGGTATGCAAAATCGACACTATCGTCGATATCTCGGCAAAACTTTCGTGTTCAGGGGAGGGCGATATTAATATCACCTACTATCAGCGATATTAGTTGTTGTAGGTAAATGATAACATGCACACCCATTTTTTGAAAGCCCAGCCCAACTTTCAGTGTGAAAAGTTAATTTTAAGCAAAATATTGCCCCCACACCATAGAGAATCGAACCCAGGTGGCAAAATTCTTATCTATCTACCCAAACCAACATGCTATGCTATGGTTTTACCCGTGTATTATGTTCATATCGTATATGGTGATAAAGATATCAAACAAAACAACTAAGTTTAGGTTATAAAATTTTATAATATCTCTCGAAATTTCATTAATATTGATATTTCTATCGAAATTTTCATATTTTGGACTATTGATATATCCTCGATATCAGATATTTTACTCCTTGATGACAACTTAAGTATCAAAACTACAAATAAACCAACCACAATCTAATTTAGACAACAAAGGGCTGGGCCTGAACCCCAAACGTAGTATCATCCATGCCCAGTTCATCAAACCATCGTAAAAGACGATTTTGCCATTTCTTAATTATATAATGAAGAAACTAACCAAAAGTATAGTAACACACACACACACACTTTCTCTCTCTCTCTCTCTCTCTCTCTCTCTCTCTCTCTCTCTCTCTCTCTCTCTCTCTCTCTCTCTCTCTCTATCTCGATCTCGATCTCGATCTCGATCTCTCTCTCGACAGAGAGAAAATGCAGTAGCAGAGATTTCGAGCGACGACGTCTCCTCCCCCAAACTCTATCGCATCAAGCCGCGGCTCGATCACTCACACCACTGCCTCCATCGTTTGAACTTGGTTCTACAACGTCGTCGATTGCAGTCTGGCGTCGCGAGACTCAGTCTGTTGTCAGAAAAGCAATTTCGATTGCAGTATCAGGCTCGATTCACAAAGGTTTGCACTACCACTGCACTTTTTTACTAAGAAATCGATTTTTGTTAGATTTTTTCAATTAGGATTTGTTTCGGGATATTACTACGTTTGGGTTGTTGAAATTCTAATCTATTTGACTTTGTTTTAATTGATTTTAACGTGATACTGTGTTTAATTTCTATATGAAACTGTGTTTAGTGTTGTTTATTGTATTCCAATAGAGATTGTGCTTCCTTATAATGATTTTGAGTTGACACTGTGCTTCTGATTTATAAATTAATTTGTTGATGTATTTGATGTAGTGGTACTATGTTTGTTTCCTAGTTTCAATGGTTAATGCTTCGTTGTTTCAATGCTACTGTGTTTCTCTGCACTCAATTGATACAGTAATATTTTATTAATTGTGAATAGCTGACACTTGAAAATGTTGCTATGTTACTGAGTTTTTTCAACTTTAATATTGTATTTAAATAGATGATACTGAAAAGATGCTTGTGTAAACAGATTAGTCTGATATGGCTATTGGAAAATATGAGTGGAGACCGCAATACAGATACAACACATCGACAATGGAAAAATTAATCATCCGTGTTGCAATTAAATTTAAAAAGGACAAAGATGGATATAAAGCATTGGCAAAAAGATTGTTCAAAACACCATTCAAACACATTTTCAGAGTATTTATTGGAGAACATATGGGTACAAAACAACCCAAATGTGACTCTTTCATGATAGAAAAGCTTGTTGTCAGTTTTGACAAAACCTAACAAATGTTCAGTATTGACAAAGAAATGTGCCAGTTAACAGCTGAAGACATGGTCTATATTTTAGGCATGGAAAACACAGGTAGCATGTCATTTTTTGTTTCTGTTTTAATTTCAATTACTTATAGCGTTGAAATTGAATATCTCAACTGCTACTGAATACTTGATACTTTTGTTTTGATGTTTCATTGTCATTAGGGTTGTTAATAAGCAGTCCTAATTTTCCAGTCCTAATTTTTCCAGACCAATTGGAAGTAGGTTTGTACACAACTATTTTGGCAATGATGACCGAGTGATAAGGCAAATCAATTCTGATCAATTGGAGCTCATCATTTCAAGGCGGAAGAAAAACAAGGATTGGGTGGAGGACGCCACGAAGATGATAATATTGTTTCTCTTTTGCACATTTCTTTTTGCTGGTTCAGATCATGCTTGTCGTGGTGCTATGTGAAGCTAGTAGACGATTTAGACAACATGGAGATGTACAATTGGACAGAAGAAGTGCACATCTACTTAATAACTTGCTTGGTGGAAAAGAAAAAAAGTCCGAGTGGCTGTACTCTTCTAAGAATGGTGAGTACTATTACTGAAATAACTATAAAAAAAAATACATAAAAAAAACATGAGTTTCTACTTGAAAATATATATTGAAGTAACATGTTTGTTTCTATGATACTGTTGCAATGTAGTTCTAGCTCTGTTAGAACACCAACTTGCTCCATGAAAAGGGGACTTTTCGAAGGAAACTGCACTCATGAAGTAGAATTTCAGTAATCTCTGGAAAAAGTTAAGGAATACGGAGATAGATAACATTCAGGTAAAACAAAACCACCAAAAAATAAAACTTATTACTGTGTTTTCTAATACTGACTCTTGCATATTGGTATTGTTACTTTACCAATATATATAAAGCTTGAGAGCAAAGCAATCTGAAATGCACCCAAGGTGGCAGTGTCTTCTACAGAATATGAGTTGTAAAAGAGGAAAGCTATGCCAATTAAATAAAAGACAACAAAAACACACAAAAAAAGGTGATGATGATGTGGGGTGCTTGAAGGAAGTCACTGATCTTGAGAATGAGGGTGGTGACAACGACGTGGAGTGCCCGAAGAAAACAACTGCTCCGGAGAACGAGGGTGGTTATAAAGAGGTGGACTCCCAGAAGAAAGCCATTGATATTGAGTATAATGAAAAGCTGTGTGTCGAGAATGAGACTTACAAGAATAAGGTTCTAGATTATGAACAAATGATTGTTGAGAAGGGACAAAAAAATTAAAGGGCTGCAACGATTGGTGATGGTGGTGAAACTAAAGGAGGTAGCATAAATTGCAAAAACAAACAGTTTATTTCATAGGCTTAATCCATTGATTCACTCATTCATGGAGAGCTGTCTGGATAGTTGCCGATTTGTTCATTCATTTTTCGGCGACCCGAAACTTATTCTGCTCAAAATCAAACAACAAACAACTGTCTCTTCTACAACATCCTCCAAATCTAAGTACAAAACATCAAATTTACCTTTGAACATCAAAATCCCAAAATCTTCAATTCTTCGATTCGGCGAACACCGATTGAATTAGGAAGTAACCAAGCTATGGTTAGCTTCGTAGATGTAAGAGTTACAAAGCCCAGTGAGCCTTACCGTCTAATTCGGCTTGAAACCGATCAACCCCTAATTTCTAGGATTTTGAGTTTTCTCAAACTTTCTCTTCACTATACTGCGTGATTCGACCAAAGATAAGAGAATGTCAGGAGAGATAGAGAGACTATAATGGAAGGGGATGAACTAACTAACCAGCAACCCCTTCTTTAGGGGCAAATTGGAATGACAAAACTGTGTTTTATAACATTTTAGGTTTTTTGGGAGAAAATGATGTTAGCTGGGTTTTTTTTTTTTAAAAAAAAGGGTCATAAGTCCAAGTCTAATAGAGTAATCAAAATTCACCATGGCAGAAAAAAAGGGGGGGGTAATTTTTGACAAAAATTTGAGCTTGTTGCTATGTCTAACAGAGTAGTGAAATCCACGTGGTTGACTATATTCAATCGGGATGTCAAATTTGACAGTCTTAATTGAAAATGTCAAATTTCTCTCTCTCCATTCTTCTTTGCTCTTTTCCTTTCTTCTCGACATTCCTCAATTACATAGAAAATTCAGCAGCTCTATCTCGTCGAGCCCATATTCCTCTGTCGACCGCCGTCTTTAATCAAGCCCTACCTCAGTCTCGTTGCACCTCAGCCTGAGGCTGCACCTTGTCACACACTTTAGTCTAGCTTGCCAGTTGAGCACTGTTAACAAGCACATTGAGGATTTCGTTTACAAGAGAGTCTAGTTGTGTTTTTTTCTCTAATATTCAATCCTGTTGGGTAAGTTTGGTTCAATATATTGAATTAGTTCAAAGACTTGTTGGTTTCTGATGTTCAATTTTTTTGTGTGTCTAGGTTAGTATGAAACGATTGATTGTTTTGAACTCAGGCTCATGATGTCACAATTGAGTGTGAGACAGTTGGCCTCAATGAGCCTTACCTTTGTTTGGTAAACTAGAAATTAAATACTGAACATAGAAGATTTGGGAGCTGTAAAGCTTGTATTATTCAATGTTGAGATGCGACTTTTATACAACCTTTACTAACAGGAATGATCACAAAGTGCATCCACGATTTACATGATCTATATCATGGCTAAAATTAAGGAAGAACAATTCAAAACTAATCTACACCCTACAAACCAGGGTTTATTCAACAAACTGAAAACTAAAGAAATTTGTTATGACTAATTAGTCATCTAGCAACTAAAAAAGTACCTAATAATTCCTCCTTTAAACTGAACTGCAAAACATGCAGTCAATTTACCTCCTGACAGATGCACATTCCAAGTTGATCTCTCATCTTTAGTACTACAGTGCTCCAAATTAATTGCACCATTTGTGCTTAAGTCTCGAAGAAAATGGAATGAAATGTCGATATGCTTACTTCTACCATGCATAACAAGATTCTTTGAAAGCTTAATTGCAGAATTATTATCACAAAAATGGTGCACTTACTTTGATTAAGACCAAGTTTCATGAGCACTCTTTGCATCCAAACACTTTGACAGGCACATAAAGCAACAGCTATAAACTCTGCCTCAATTGTTGAGAGTGTCACAATTGGTTGTTTCTTGGAACTACATGCCACAACTCCAAAACTCTGCTTAAAGATATAGCTTGAAGTGCTCTTGTGATCCTCAAGGTCTCCTGCATAATCACTGTCAGAGAAAGCAACCAAGTTCTCATCACCTCTTTTCTTGTACAGTATCCCCATCTCAGTTGTTCCTCTCAAGTACCTAAAGATCCTTTTAACAGCAACTTGATGTAATTCAGTCGATGCCTTCAGAAATCGACTTATCAAGATCACCATATACACAAGATCAGGCCTAGTGACAGTCAAATACATGAGACATCCCACCATTTGCTTGTAAGTGGTGGAATCAACCCTTTTACCTCATTCATCTTTCATAAGCTTGCAACCAGGCACAATGGGATTTGTCACATAATTGCAATCCTCCATTTTGAACCTTTCAAGTATCTCATTAGCATACTTTCTTTGACTTATGAAAATGCCAACTGAACTCTGCACTACCTCCACTCCCAAAAAGTACTTCATTTTTCAAAGATCAAACATTTCAAACTCTTACTTCATTGACCTCTTGAACTTCTCAAACATCTTTTCATCATTCCTAGTAAAAATGAGATCGTCTACATACAAGCTGACTATAAGAATCCTTCCATCTTTCTCATTCTTTGTGAAAATGGTGTGCTCACTTAAACACCTTTCGAACCCTTCTTTGATGAAATAGGCTTCAATTTTGCTGAACCAAGCTTGTGGAGCTTATTTGAGCCCATACAATGTCTTCTTCAATCGATAAACTTTGTTCTCATCACCCTTGACTTCATAACCTTATAGCTGCTTAATGAAGACTTCTTCAGTAATCTCACCATGCAAGAAAGCACTTTTAACATCAAGTTGGTACACCATCCAATCTCTGCTTGCTGCAAGTGCAAGTATCATTCTAATAGTGTCCCAACAAGCAACAGGAGCAAATACCTCAGTATAATCAATGCCAGCTTGTTGTGTGTACCACTTTGCCACGAGCCTAGCTTTGTATTTGTCCACTTCTCCTTTCTCATTCAGCTTTGTCTTGAAGACCCACTTCACACCTATCTTTTTAGCTCCTTTTGGCAGCTCAGTCAACTCTCATGTACCATTTCTTTCAATAGCTTGAATTTCCAGGTCCATAGCTTCTCTCCAAGCTCCATGTTTTTCAGCCTCTTCGAAACTTGCTAGATCACTTGATGATGTGAACATACCAAGCTGCTGCATTTCTTTTTCCTCGGACAGACCCTCACCTCTTACGTAGTCCTTCATCCACACTGGTTCCCTTTTTATCCTCCCTTGAATTGGACTTGTAAGATAAATTGGTGGAGAAGAACTTGAGTCAGTACCTTCACCTTGTTCAGTCTGCACTTCCCTTCTATTGTCACCTCCTTCTTCATCTACCCACTCAAGAGTATCACAACGAAATTCTTCAATTTTTTTCTCCCAGCTCCACTTCTCTTCTTCTTCAAACACCACACCACGGCTTATAACAATCTTCTTTGACTCTGGATTGTACATTTAATAGGCTTTAGATTATTCACTCACACCAAAAAACACACACTTGAAGCTCTTGTTGTCAAGTTTCTTTCTTTTGACATCTGGTATGTGGACATGTCCAATGCAACCAAACACTTTGTAGTACTCCACAGATGCTTGAGTCCACTCCATGCTTCTTTCACTGTTGAGGTAGGACATCGGTTGAGAACATGTATAGCCCAATTTGCAGCTTCTGGCCAAAACTCCTTCGGAACTTCCTTATCACTCAACAAGCATCGCACCATGTTCAATAGAGTTTTATTCTTTCTCTCTGCAACCCTATTTTGTTGTGGGGAGAAGGTTGCAGAGAGTTGTCTACCGATCCCATTTGAACTACAATAATTGTTAAACTCCATTGAGGTGAACTCCCCACCTCGGTCAGTACGCAAGCAACGAATATAATTCTCTAATTCTTTCTCTACCATTCTTTTAAAGTTTTTAAACATAGTAAATGCCTCTGAATTAGCATGCAAATAATAAGTCCACATCTTGCGACTATAATCATCTATGAAAGTGATTATGTACCTCTTGTAGGTGTTTGATTCATAAGTAATCAGACCACAAATGTCCAAGTATACAAACTGCAATGGTTGAGAGGCTCTCCACAAGATTTTTTTTGGGAATGGATCACGATGCAGCTTACCAATGACACAATCAGTGCATATCTTGGAAGAAGCTTTGAGAATCGGCAACCCCTTTACCAGCTTTCCATATGCCAAAGTTATCAGACATTTCATGTTCAGATGTCCAAACCTCCAATGCCATAGATGAGTTGTTGTGTCTTCAGATGCCATTTGAAAACAAGCTTGTCCTGGAGTATGAGTAGGTGCAGAAGCAAGCAACACAAACATTCTATTTGCTGACTTGTTTGTTTGCATAATTGAACCTCTCATTGGGTGATAAATCTTGCAGACACCATGGTGAATCTGAAAAGACCCGACCCCGATTTAGTTTCCTAAACCGAAATCAAACCCAGTCTGAAAACACGAACTTTCAAAAACCATAGAAATTTCGGTAGAGTTTCACTATATCGCGAAGTTACCATTAACTTGCACCCGAAAATACACTTCATCCTATGTCACAAAAGCCAAACCGTGGGCACCAATCTCATCTGGATTTCTCAAAAACATATCATAATATAAAGCATTAAGCAAAACTGTAACTTTACAGAAATTCGAGAAAATCATATGAAAATATAAACATCAGAGTATTCAGAGAGACCTCTAGTATATATACATAAATACACAACAGTAGGCCAAACAAGAAACCTACTGAGAAGGAAAAGTAGCTCTAATATTAAGCCTCCAACCTTGACGTGCGACACCAGAATCCGAACTACAAACTGGGCATTGAAAGCAAAGAGCCCAGGGAAAGACATATAAACCGTTATAGTGAGTGGAAGAAAATAAATATCTTTCGCCGAATAATATATGTTATAAAAACATATGTGAGTCTAAATGCATGAAAATAATATGGTACACGAGGGAGACTCCTCACGCGTACAGAGCATGCATCGAAAATCCTGCGGGGTCACTCATGAACACGACCGAGCTAGTACAGTCCGAATCACGGGATCCCAGACCCAAACGTGATTCTAGCCAGAAAGGCCTCAGGTCAGGATATCTGCCCCCCCCCCCCCCCCCCCCCCCCCCCCCGGGTAAAGACCTCGGGTCAGGGTCACAGTCCCCCCCCCCCGATAAACATCCTCGGGGATCAGCCGGGATGCTAGGTGTATCGATACAACAATATATACTAAGATTGTACTCTGTGTAAACCAAATCATAAATAGATTCATACAAATGTAATAAGCATAATGTAAATGCATATTCGTAATACATAATTATAAAAATATATTCGTCGATGCATATTCGTAAATGCATAACCGTAAAACACATGCTCGTATAAATCATAATCATATATGCATGCTCATGCTCGTAAAACGTATAATAAAGACTCGTAATCAATCAGTGGAAAGAAAAGTGTCCACTCACAGACAAGCACAGCGCGCAAACGCGCTAATCCTGAGACCCAGCGGAAGATCCCTAGCCAAGCGTACAATCTCGATCTCATGAATAATCACAAAACATCACTGATCAAAATCACAATTCAATACTCTGAACCACACCTCGGAAACCAACAATTTCAGGAAATATATAACTCGGATATCAAGAAAATCGTCGAAAATCTCATATATATACTCCACATAAACCCTCGACATAAAATCAACCACCCAAATCAACTCGAAAACCTCAAGGTGACGATCGGGGCGCGATTATGAGTAAAACAGCATAAAAATTTCCAAAATCCAAAAAGTCAAAGCGTCGCCGGAGCTCCGTCGTTAACCGCCGCCGCCGGCGCGCCGTCACCGGCGAGATTTTCCGGCAACTAAGACCACCAGAGCTTCCTCTCCTCAAACCAAGGCTAAAACTCTTCTTCACCAAGACCCAAATCGGCCGGCAACCCTTCCCAAATCAGCTCGAAAGCTCCACGGCCAATAATCGCCGGAAAACTTCTCCGGCCGATTCCGGCGCCGTCGCTCCACCAAAACACCTCAAACCAAGGGGGTTTTCATCCTTGGTCCAAGCCCAGTCCAAACCAACCCAAAACTTAGCCGGAAAGTCGCTGGAACACCACTCACCGTTAAACCCGATTCCGTTCATCTTCCTCCTCAAAATTCTCCAACCAAATCACAACCAAAACACACCATACATACATCAAATGAAAGCATAGGTCCTAAGCTTCAAAACCCTACCTTTATTTCGGGAAACCGTGCCGTTTTCCGGCAGCCACCACGACAGCGAGTCACGGCTCACTGAGTCAACACGGGTTGACTCGGTCAACTCAGCCAAAACGGGTCAACTCGGTCAAACAACCCATTTTTCGAACTTTTCGATAACTTTACGACTATTCGGCTATTTATACGTCGTGAATCAACTCTATCCGCAATTCGGATAATTCAAACTCAAACGGATAAACACGACTAACTCGACGATAATTTCAAATATTCTTTTTATATTCTTCGATTATCCGAAAAATACTCGAAAAGCTCATACGGACTCGAAATCAGATTCTCTACATTTCCCACGAACAAACCCAAACCAAATTCGTGCCCAAAAATTAAGTCGTGAACAAAGTCGCATATCCGATTAATTACGATAAACCACAATTATACGTAAAACTCGCGAATTAAGCCGATTAATATACAAATTCCAGTTCGGGTCGTCACAGAATCAAAATAGTCACATCCTTTTCTTGAAGTTGTCCAATACTAATCAAATTATTCTTGAGCTCAGGAATGTAAAATACCTCAGTGATCACCTGAGTTGTTTATGAACTCGAATCTTGATGTTTTCCCTTCCCATGACAACCAATTTTGAGTTGTTGCCGAGCTTGACCGTCTGCCTAAAGGACTCATCGAACTCAATAAACCACTTCTTGTCTCCACTCATGTGATTGCTACAGCCCGAGTCCAAGAACCACACCTCCTCTCTCTTGGAATTATGCATCTCAACATAGGACATAAGTATTATCTCTTCATCTTCATCTAACTCAGCATAGTTGGCATTATTGTCCCAACTAGGATATTCATACTGAAAATGCCCCAACTTGTGGCACTTGTAGCATAAGATGAGTGCTGTGTTTAAACCTTGATTACCTTTGCCTCGTCCTCCGCCCCTGGATGCTCCACATCCTCTTCCTCTTCCTCCAGAGTTGTCTTCAATGGAGACTTTGAGGGCCTGCTCTTCACTTTCATGTCCCTTGATCTTTTGTTCAAGAACTAATAAGCTGCTTTGTAACTCATCGATTGTTAGAGTGTCCAAATCATTAGATTCTTCCACTGAACAAACAACATGATCAAACTTAAAAGTCGTTGAACACAAGATCATTTCATCGATCACTGTCTGCTCCATCTTCTCAGCCAACATCTTTATTTTGTTGGCAATGATCAGAGTACATGCAAAGTGCCCATCAACTCCTTCACCTTCCTTCATCTTCAGAACTTCAAAGTCTCTCTCTAGGGCTTCAATTGAGCTCTTTTGACCCTGGAAGTTCCCTGATACTTCATCTTCATGGAGTCCCGTATTTGTTTTGTTGTATCTTTCACAAGAATGGTCTCCATTATAGTTCGATCAATGGCTTGGAACAAAAAATTCTTGACCTTGAGGTCATTCAGCTTCTGCTCTTTTACCTACTTCCTCCGATCTTCATTCTGCTTGTGTTAGGTTTCAGTTAGTTGTGTTCTCTCCACAGCTCCTGAGTAGGTTGCTTGATCTGGTTCTTCAATCTTGGCTAGTATGCCATGCTCAATCAGTCCCCAAAATTTCTTGGATGGGAGAAAGTTTTCCATCATAATTGCCCAATGTTCGTAGTATCCTTCAAACTTTGGAGTCGGTGTATAACTCCCTTCAGCTGCCATGCTTCCTCTCTTACTCATGTTTTATGGCTCTCTCTCACTCTCTCTTTTTCTCTAAATCGGGCCCCTTTGATGGGGCTCTAATACCACTTTTTAGTAAACTGGGACTTAAATACTGAACACAGAAGATTTGGGACCTGTAAAGCTTGTATTATTCGATGCTGAGATGCAGCTTTATACAGTCTTTACAAATAAGAATGATCACAAAGTGCATCCACGATTTACATGATCTATATCGTGGCTAAAATTAAGGAAGAACAATTCAAAACTAATCTACACCTTACAAACTAGAGTTTATTCAACAAACTGAAAACTAAAGGAATCTGTTACGAGTAATTAGTCATCTAGCAACTAAAAAAGTACCTAACAACCTTGTGATCTCTGTTGAAAGTAAAAGTGTGACGAAGGTGAAGAGGCTAAACTGAAAGTTCTGGGGGAACCATACAATTTTGGTTGATGGTTTGAGGATTGAGGTCTTCTGGGATGCCCCTTCTGAGATGTACAAAATTGGCTATTTGGGAATTCTATGGACAATGGGGTGTTTATGTTCCAAACTTGCCTCAGTGATGTTGATTGTTGCTAAATGATAACACGCATGGTCTTGTTATTTTTTCGATTCGTCTACTGTGATGACTTGGTTTCTCACTGGTTTTGCATGTTTGGAAGAATGAATAGAGTACTAGTTACTTGAATTTGTTGTTATTTTGAAAACGAGAGAGATGTATGGTATCATGTACGTGATGAATACAATGACGTCATGAGTTCCCCCTACTGGGTCGTTTTGTGTGGTTATGTAGTTCGGTTTCTCACTTGTGTGTATTTATGAACATGAAGAACTCTATATGAACACGAAGAACAAGAACTCAAAATTTTAGAACTAGTCAACAAGCAATGGATACCAAGGGAAATGGGTAAAATATTTTTGATATTTCTATTAGACTCGACTCTAGTCTAAATAGCAAATTGCCACATAAGCCTTCAAATTCAAATTTGATCAAATTATTTTGACTACTCGGTTAGACTTGCACGGGTCTTTTTTATCTCGGCGTCATAAGTTGGGTTTTTATAAAAAATTTATCTGATTTTGAATTTTTAAATAAATTTCCCACACTAAACAATAAGGTCGGCCAGCCCCTATAAAAAGGGCATGGGTGATGCTCCCTAATCTTCAAGTCAGTACTCGTATCTGCCTTTCACAGCTTATTAGTACTTCAACAATTTCTTGAAAATGGCTCTTAACCATTTCCTCTTATACACCTCTTTGCTAATCCTGGCAGTTACGGGGATAACGGTTTCTGCAGAAACCGAGTATGAGCAACCCAAAAAAGAAAAGGAGAACTTGATATCCACCATTGTAGGCATTCAAGGCCTTGTTTACTGCAAATCAGGCCCTGAAGTCATCCCCCTTGAAGGTATTAATTGAATTTGAGATATTAACTTCTGTATAATAAATGTTTTTGTCTCTAATTTCACTGTTGAGTTTTTTTTTCCAGGATCGGCTGTCACACATGCGACGCTATAGATGAATATGGGTTTGAAACCACACCAATCACCATTCTGAGTGATGCAACTGATGCAAAGGGATACTTCCTTGCAACAATCTCTCCTTTTGAGATTCAGAACAAGAAGAAGCTGACTCAGTGCAAAGCTTTTCTTGAACTCTCTTCACTAGACACCTGCTACGTTCCTACAGACAAACAATGGAAACAGTGGCGCTCTACTCACTTCATATCGCCTCCTCCACGACAAGAACACAAAGTTATTTACTGTAGGGCCATTTGTATACAGATCAGAATCTACAACAGTCGATAATGGTTACTAGACAGCCATTTTTATGTGGACATTGGGTTGCTAGAGTCAGCAGCCCGTAATGTGTTCAGTTTCTAAGTATATAATATTGAATCCAACCAGTTGGCCTCAACTTAAAATTTGATGGTGGTAATGATACATATCTCTTTACTGGTGCAGTCTCTTTATCTTAGTGTGTAGGTAATGATACATATCTCTTTACTGGTGTAGTCTCTTCATCTTAGTGTGTAACCCCCTAATTCTCCCTGAGGCTCTCAGGGTTCTCAGACTACAACAGTGTATACTGTATAGGACGATATAGCTGTCACTAAAGTCATGGGAAGAAAGAGGTGTCCCCATGCCAACATCAAGAGAGTTTCCTCCCAGGTTGCAATCTTATTACCCCTGAATATGAAGATCATTTCGTAAAGGAGCAGAACAATGTCTGTGAGGCAGACAAGAACGTTGACATTATCAATGTTAATGCTCATGTTATTTTTCTTTTGTTAGTGATCACAATTACAATATCAGGCACTACCAACTCTACTAGCAGCACTTTTATCATGTAATGTAGGATTGTTTTCATAGGTCAACATGTACTACACTATAAATTTATCATTTTGCATTATATTCCAATATCGTACATACGATTCACTGTACGGAAAAGAAAGCAGAAAAGGGGGCAAGATCAACTTACATCATCAAACTACCATTTCAGCTTCCTTAACACTCAGAGGAATCCCCACATCCAACCTCATGGTTGGTCTGCAATCATCTGGCACAGCGGCGCCAGCCTGAACACACAATTCAACCACTGCTGGGGCTTGTCCGTAGAAGCTCCTGAGCTCCCGTTGCAATGGCGGTCCATTCACATCCGGCACATGCCACACATATCTCGGTGGTATCACGTCGTTAAGCACTGCCGCCTGCCAACCGTGTTGCCCATTTCGTTGTTGATGTTTAAAGGCACCACAGTTCTGAGCTTTGTGCCCACTTGGACCTACATGAACCTCAGGGCAGTACCCACAAACCCTCACCAAATACATCTTCATCAGCCTCTTGGCTCCTTTCCTCATCTGTTCCCACGCTCGTATCGTCTCCTCAGCCAGCAATATCTTCTCCTCTTCGCTGGCCGGAGCTACAATCTGCGAATCCAGTATCTCAGCCAACACCGTCCCCATGGGACCTTTAGGCTCCGGGGGCAGCTCACTTTCATCCGCATCTACAAACTCACTCTTCGCAATGCGGATGATCGACTTTCTCCTCCTCTTGGCAGGGTACTCCAGGATATCAACCCCAGCCTGAATGCAAAGCTCAACCACCGCTGGAATCCTCGGAATCGCAAACCTCTCCTCGTGAGCTATCCGCCTCCCGAGCCGATCATACAAATGGAAAGCATCAACAGGCAAGAAAATGTCATCCACAGTCGCATTCATTATCCAATCATGAAGACCCTTACGGCTAGCACTATCCGGCCCTTTACACGACTTGAACGGATGCCCAACAGGTCCAACATGAATCTCATTACAAAACCTGCACAAAATTTTATACACAATAAGCAAACTTCACCCTACATTATCATATTAATAACAACGAGTTTCGAGTGCTTTCGGATACTCAACCTGCAAGCTTGGACCGGCACGACTTTCAAGAGCTTCTTGAGGTTGTTGATGAGCGTGATTCTAGCATTGTAGACATCATAGGCGACTGGTATTAAGGACTTGACGAGCAAGCCATTCTTGGGAGGAGGGACGGGCTTTTTGGGCTTCCCTTTACTCTTCTTCAGCCTCTCTCTAGCGGCGCGTCTCAAATCTACTATGGGCACCGGAAACGGCTTCTTCTCTTTTTTGGAATAGTATTTCGGGAAGTCCGAGTTCTGAGGAGGCTGTTGCTCACTCCTCACCGTTAGTTGGGAAACTCTTCTGGGCTTCGATGAAAGCTTTAGAACATTGCCGCAACTGTTCTGCTGACGAAGAATTGGATTCAATTGAAATGCGAGTTTGAAATTTACAGAGGGATAGTGTTATCTGTAATGAATGAATGTTAGTACCTGAAAATGGAAAGGAGGGAGTGAAGTGAAAAGGTGGGGATTGAGAAAGTCTGATTTGGCTGAGGCCCCGAGTGTGCCTGGGTTGCAAGCGAAGGCCATGACTTCACCAGTACAGTTGAGATCAGAGGCGGAGGAGCTATATTGCCATGCGAGAAGCTCTTAGACCGAGCTCAGAGGATGAGTGAAGAAGAAGATTTGAGTTTAGATGAACAAGGATAGTGGATTGGCGAAGAAGAAGAAGATGGATAAAGGGAGAGTGAAACATCCAATTTAACGTTTTGGGTTAACAGAATACGGCCCAACTAGTAGAAGTGGGCTGGACATCAAAAAAGATGCGAAAAACACATCCGTGGACGAAACACTCCTTGTGAAAAGTTGAAGAGAGATGGCAAGAGGATTTGAAGCAAAAGTTAGACTAGATCACATTATTGGCCTGTGATATTTGGATTATTTGCCTTCCATTTGGCAAGTGAGAAATTATATAATTCCCCTTGGTAAGGACCCCATGAGGAGAAAAACAAGTCCCCGAGGATTTTGGGACTAGCTGCTTGTGCTATTTTTCTTGGTGTTAGTTTTTATCGTCATATACCCAAGGAGTAAAATATCGGGTATCGAGGATATATCGACAGTCCAAAATTTGGATATATCGACGAAATATCGATCCACTGAAAATTCTGACGGAAATGACGGAAACTAATAAAAATATATGGAAATTTGTAATGAAACTTTTGGAGGTTGTTATATGATCAATTACCTACCTTATGTAAAAAGAAAATATTGATCAAACATCAAAACATATGAATTTGCTATATTACTATATGAATTAGTATGTTTTAAGTGCTGATAACTATTAAAATATAATTTAATAGTTCTATTTTTATTTTTTTGATGGCTAAACTTTAATGGGAGGCTAGACCATCATATTTTTGTACAATATGTTACACATCACACATTATAAAATCAAATATATAAATACTTCAAAACCACATAGAGGACCTATGAGGTTCGAAATTCACACTATTTTCTTCATCTCTCTGTGCAGAATCATGTGTGTATTGTGAAGAGTACTCATTAAATGATTGCTCTCCCATGTAATTCTGCACGTATTGACTTACATGCCAACCATATGGGTCAGGGGGCGGTCTTTGAAGATTTTGGAGCTCGTAGTATGAACCAGGCATTGCTCGACTTTCTTCATTACTATCATCATTTGTGGCATTTGTTTGTGATTGTAACGATGAGTTATCACTTGTTGGAAGACCATAAGGCATGATATATGAAGGATAAGGCATTGCAAAATTTTGACAAGCTTTTAATTTTGTTAAATTAAAAAAGTTACTGAAAATTTCAAAAATTTCGGTAAATATCGGAAAATATCGGAAAATATCGGAAATATCGGGGATATATCGGAAATATCGGAAAATTTCGGAAAATTTCGGAAAATTTGGAGATATATTCACGGATTTTTCAGGTAAGTTCAAAAAACCGAAATATCGACGAAATATCGCCGATAATATCGATTTTGCATTCCTTGCATATACCATGCTATAATCCCATGAAACTATGCATCTTGTGTTAACACACTAACACGAACAGCTTAGACCATCTCTAATCATTAGAGTCCTACACTTCAAAATGAGGCCCTGATGAATATTAGTTTTTCCGATGGTGAAAAATTGTGATCTCATACCTCATATTTCAGTTGTTTTACCTTAACCAAGATCTCAAAGACTCAATATGAGGTATATGATTCAAAATAAATAATGGGCCAACTAGGGAGAGAGAAGCAAAAGGAAGAGAGAGAATGACTCGTCTTAAAATGCGGCATAGGTCGCTATAATTAGAGATGAAAAAATCTTATAATGAACAGTAATTTTAAAGGTCTCAGAATAGGATAGAGACCTTGATAGTTGGAGATGTTCTTAGTAGAGGAGTGAAGGATGACCATCTCCACAAACAGTGACCATAAATGAGTAAAAGACGACCATTGAAAAAGAATTATGTATAGCAACATTCCTTACAGCCCTAACTTTATCACTGTCTTCTCCTCACTCACAATTTCCTTTCCAAAGTGTATATACTAGGCCTAAGTATCCACTCCTTTCTCTATATACAGTCTCCTTCAACTCCGATATGCTCCTTTGTATGCTTGTCCGCTTATTTGGCTAAGAGTCTTCCAAAAAAATAGATGAAACTAACGAGCTGATTGAATGCGCAAAATGTATTTTTCAACGTACTGCTGAAATTACTAGTTTTCTCAAGGCAAAACTTCATACCCATGCATGCTGCAACAGCTGGGCAGATCGAACTTTATGGGGGGGATCCATAAATGGCTTAGCACGCAAGCAACCCGGAGTTATCCATTATGCGGGGCCAACTGCAACCCATAGACCATCCCAAAACACCTAGAATTATATCAATGCTTGAGCTAGCATTAACCTGTGGGAAGAAAAAATCTGTCAGGAAAGAAAGCTAGCGAGTCAGAGCATTAAGAGACAGATGTCAGAAACACTACCAAACTTTCCAAGCTTCCTTCAACGTGAAATAACATGACAGCAAGTCCCCTTTCCCCATCAATCTCAGCCTGGTTGTGAAAGACAAAGGTGTTAGACGATGAAATTTGTAGGCATCAGTATCAAAACTATATATATACCAGCTCCAACCACTCACCACACAAGAATAAATATTAATGCCTGCAGCTGCCATTGCTGTTGTGACCTCAGCGATCATACCTAAAAATTATTGTTTCAAACTAGGTTCAGCAATAGGGTAGAAGATTTCTACATCCAATGAGGCATCAAGTGAAAATAATGACAAGATTACAAGAGATCCGGAAACTCTAGTAAAACTTAGGTTATAACATAGCTAACCTTTCCGATCTATGGAAACCACGGAGAACCAAGTGATGGAGTGCCCTTCAATATTGTGCCAAGAGGTAACCTTACTGGCTTGCCAACTTTCTAGACTGGGTAAGGCTTCCTTGTACATAGGAACATTAGCTTGCAACATTCTGGCAACACCATTTCCTTGTGATAACACCTCCCCTTCAGCCTTTAAACTTGCCTGTTGAGCAATCTTGTTATGTTTTCCATTCACCTTTGGGATGGGAACAGGAACAGGAACAGGAACCCGAGCATTTCCATTGGTAAATTGGAAGGGATCTTCGGAACTCCGTTGCGGCAATGCCAATCCTACAACATTCAGCAGCACTTTTTCCCACAAAGGTTTGTATCTTTTGGAAGTACTGGGGAGCTCTTCTGTTTCACTCTCTTCTTCAGAATCAGCAACGAAATCATTTACTTTATCACCTGTAATTTCAGCAGCAGATAGGGCAGCTTGCTCTCTTAAGAACTGCAGACAAGATGAAACGATTATCATAACAATTCTACGACAGGAAGAAGATGAAAACCATAGTCTAACAAAAGCCTACTTTCATAATTTTGTGCCGGGCACTGCGTGTTTTTGCATGTTGCAGCCACTGCTTATGCCTCTGAAAAGCTGATTTTCCGGTCAGTGACTGGAAGGAAAAAAAAACTATGAGCCTCTAAAGACAAGCATAATATAATTACTAATTACTTTCTATGTTTGTAGAATGAACAAAATATCCATAACGGCCTGCATGATGATAATAAACCAGAATCTACTAGAGCCACAATTCAGAATGGCCACAAATGGATGTTTCACCAAGAATTTAAGATCACTGGCAACTTATTGAGCTCAGGTTTAGCATATTACTAAGAATTCAAGTTTGCTACAAGCCTAGAACTGTGACAGGAGTAAATGACAAAATCTATGTATTATGCATATTAAAGTTTGTATATTTTATTTTCTTATTTGAGCATTAAGAACTGCAAAGACAGAATGATTGTTAAAAGATACTGACGTCGTAAGTGATTATCTCCACAACTTCCGCATTTGCAAGTACGTGCATAGGAGTAACAGGATTACCATTGACCTGCATGAAACAATAAAAATTTCAATGTTTTGATTCCAGAAAATTATTTAGTATTTGAAGTCTATTGAAATGTAAACAGAGTACCTTCGCTGCTACCATTTTGTTGCCAATTTCAGTGTGTATCATATAAGCATAGTCAATAACAGTTGCTCCTTTAGGAAGATTTTTTATCTGTACATATGAGAGACTTTCTATCAACAAACTAAAGCATATGTTATCATATATGACGAATTTGAATTCTTATCCAGTTAAGTACAATAACCACATCATCCATGAAGTAACCACACAATGTATTTACCTCTCCCCTTGGAGTAAAAACAAACACACGACTGCCTAATAGATCTCTAGTGATAGTTTCTACAAATTCCCTAGAGCTCATGTTGCCAACAAACTCCTCTTGCCACTCTCTAATTGCATTGAGCCAGCCAATCTGTAGAGAAAAATCAAATATTCATGGATGAATATATTATCGAAGCATGGACGATGAAGGGTTTACGAACTCTCCACAAGAACAAAAATAAATTAAGTACCAAATGTAAATATATGCATACCCTGAGTGCGATGTTTGCATTGTTAAGACAGACAGTCTTCCCTCTTAAACTTCTTCCACTAGGAATAGCGCGTCCAACTAAACCAGTAACAGCTCCCCTCCCACTATAGTGAGAAGCAATACCTCTTTGGGCAATCAAGTCCATCTCTTCTGTTCTTACCTGCCCAAAAAAGAAAGCCACTTATGTGTACTTCACAGCAGATAACTGAGCTCACACAGAATAGAGAGATATTGAACAATTATAATTAATACTTATTATTGACTCGTTCAAATAGCATGAGCATGCTAAAATAAGAATTTCTGATAATTACCTGCACTTCTAGCCGTAACATGCTTTCATACAGGAAAGGAATAACAGTTGTCTGGAGACTCTGGTAGCCATTAGGTTTAGGGGTGGCAATATAGTCCTTCATCTATCAGAGATAACCAAATTGGGTAAATTTACCAACTAACTTATGGTTATTGAATTAATTTAAGAGTGAGGGATGGCATAAACGCACAGTTCGAGGAATAGGGGTCCAGATTCCATGAACCAACCCAAGAACATGGTAGCAGATCTGCAAATAAATTAACAATTAGAAAGCTTGAAGGTTATTCAGTACAGAGAGCAAGAAGGAATTCCCTATCTCTTAGCAATTTAGCATTAGCAAGGATATACCTGTTGTGGGGTGCACAAAGGCCCGACACCCATGCATGGTTTTGGTTTGACAACAATACGAAGCTGTAAATAAAGAAAGGTTGCTATAAGTCAAATGAAGAAACGTGGATCAACCGTAAGTGTCCTCGGCAAATTTTCAGGGTAGCCAAAGGCAAATAGTAGAACAAACCTGTGCAATTTGATTAACCTCGTCAATTGAACCTTTAGATTTAAGCACAGATTTGTAGATACTGCAAGCAAACATCAAGCATATCAGACCTAAGAACAGTCCTTGTAGTTAAAATTTTCCTACAAGTTAGTAACACCAAAATAACATCTCAATATAAGGATTACAAAACTGATAGGTTATGTTCAGACTTCAGAACATGTTAATATCCCAGACAAACTCCTTAAAAGTAATAAATTGTGAAAGGGAGAAAAATGTGATCTGACCTGTATGGTTCCTTGCATACTGCACGAACTTCAGTTTCCACAGTCATAAGTTGTAAGAACTGGTCGTCCTCAATCTTCTTCATCAAAATTTTGTTTGCCTACCAGAAAGAACTAAGGTTTGATGAGCATACATCACTAATGACACAACTCCTTAGAGAGCTAGACTTGAGAATCAATATAGCATGTGAAAACTTTACTATAGTCTTTTTTAATCACTATGTAAACCTTGTTAATATACTGAATGCATTACCTCCACAAGTTCTTTCTCATGTTCTTTGTAGAGGTCTGCAACTTTTCTCTTAACCTTTGCATACTCTTCCGGATTTGTGTACATGAAGGAAAGGTTTTCAAGTTCCAACTGCAATATAGTACAGTACATTATTAGCTCATAGAAGCATCAGCATGCAAATGAAAAATGCATGCCACTGTAGTAAAGAAGGGTACTTTCTCGGAAACTGGCAAGTACGATTATAGTAAGTTTTGGACAACTTCTGGGAACAATGGATATATCACGGAGATGGAAAGGGGGAAAGATAGATTTCTGGATCAGTTGATTCAAGATCATGGTCAGGTGATTTTGGGACATCATTAAACTTCACTCATCATGACCTTTGAAGTGTTCCTACCTTCGGTTTTTCTTAAGAACCAAAACTAATAGTCACAACACAATAATCTCTTAAGGTGAAATTTCAATATGCTTCAAGAATAAATCTTAAAATCGTGACTGATTTTTCAGAATTCATTCATTGATTATTTCTTATAAGAAATTACTTAGTTAAGTCACAAGTTATCATGATCTATGTACAAGGGTTGCATTACATTGCAACAATTGAAAATGAAATTGACAAGTAAAAAATCCTAAATACATGCAATGCATTGAATGAAATAAGAAGAAAAACAAAAACAAATAAACTGTACACCTTTATCTGGTGCATCCCAAGCAACTTTGCTAGAGGAGCAAAGACCTGCAATGTCTCCCTTGCAATACTGGACTGGATTCATAAAAAAAATATAAAAGAAAATCACATAAAATAAGACTCAGTTAATTAGTAATGACTAATAACCAATAAATTTTAAACAGGCAACAAATCACCTGCTTATGTGGAGGCATGTGTGAAAGAGTACGCATATTATGTAGTCTGTCAGCTAACTTGACTATGATAACCCGGACCTGGAATAATACCTCTTTAGTTTTGAAATGGCTTTACTCAATAATCACCAACCCGTCTAATAGTATAATACATAGATCTACCTCCTCTGTCATGGCTAGAAGCATCTGACGCAGGTCATCTGCTTTTACATCTTGTACAGAATCGTGTTCACCCTTACATTTCAACTTTCCTAACTTTGACACCTACACAACAAAGGAGATGAGAATTAAACTGCTGCTTGCCCAAATTCTAATGGCAGGTTTATGAGCAAAGTAAGAGCTATTAAAAAAAATACAAGTATTAACTATAGAAGTAACAACTTCATGAGCATAGACAAAAAGCCACCTTAGTCTCTCCTTCTACAATATGGCGGACAGTAGCACCAAACTCCTCCTCTATACTTTCAAATGTAACCACATTGGTGTCCTCCACTGTATCATGTAGTAAACCAGAAGCAATAGACTCCCAATCCAATTCCTACGATACAACATAGAAGACAGTTTTTATTGTAGACTGCACTAAGATTATTGAAAGATGAATATTTAAAAATTTCACAGCTCACAAGTTCTCCAAGGATACGAGCAACTTCAACCGGATGAATGATGAAGGGCTCTCCGCTGCGTCTCTTTTGACCATCATGGGCCTCAAAAGCCAGCTATACATCAAAAAGCTACAGTTATATCCAATGACAGATCAAATTTCAAAAGCTTTACAAAACACGTACGCACTAGATTTTCATGTTAGAAATATGACCTTAAGAGCCTTGTGGACAAGTTCTAGTTCTTCAGGTGAGAGGTACGAGATACTTGGCTTAAGATCCTGAAACAATCAGATGACAGATGATATATAATTCACCGTAACAAAGTTTTCAGGAAAACATTTATTATTTTCATGGATGCCCAATGAAAAAATAACCAAAGTATACCTCCCACAATCCTTCAGGAGAAACCTCATAAGATGTATCTGAGGATAAGGAAGAAGAACAGTGCAGCTTCCATTTCCTATCACCAACATGAACAAACCCAGATTTCCAAAGTCGTCCAACAACTTCAAAGTCGGTAGCCTCAGTAGAATAGTAACCTCCAACGTTAGAGGATTCATATCTCTACACATGGTACAAATGAACAGGCTTCATAATCAGCGACTTTACAAGAGAGTTGTATGAGCAACAAATCAGTAACGCCTCAAAATAATAAGATTCTGAGATAAAGTTATACACCATTGTACTTGAATAAAACTTCAACAAGCACCTATTCTCAGTAACAATCCTGCATACTCCTACAAATTTCTGTGTAAATTGTATACGCATAATAAGGGACCTAGTGTCCCCAGACCACATAATCATTAGGATAAAAAATTATGTTTGATGACAATATCCTTCTTTTGGTTTCTCAATTGGCATGCACCACTAGTTCAACCACTAAGAGCTAAAAACTAATTGAATGTAGCAAATGGCTCGATGCTGTAATTTTTTATTAGTGGAATTTAGTAAATCGAAATTGCATAAGAACTTACATAATTAAACCGGTTTCTTCTCCCATTTCGTCCATCCAAGAGCCAAGAACACTGAGGAGGATGAGCTGTGCTAGCGAGAAACCCCGTCAAGGCTCTCGGAGCTTTCCACGCACACGAGAACATGCTGCAATCATACTTCACACTCCCTTCTCCTTTCGAAAGCTTGCAAACGTTCACACATTCTAAAGAAACTACAAAACCACAATTCAACCATTCCAAAATCAACCGACGACACTCAATTGCCCTAGAACTAAGTTTCGAAGCTCAGCAAAACAGTAGAAGAGCAATTCCACGTAATCTACGTCTCTCTAATTTCTTAAATTGAAAAAAAACGAAGTGATGAATCAAACTGAGGCAGCTAAGATAAGAGTATTACTAAGCTAAGTTCACTAAGATTTCTTATAACCAAGACTATAAACACACAGAAAACTCCAGAATTGAATCAGTCTCCTACATTTTCTGAGCAAAAGCAAAACGTGGCGAGCTAAGAGAGAGAGAGACGTACCTGACATGGAAGGAGCTGAAGCCATTTGTGGTGAAAGAGAGCAATCTCATCGAATCGAGCTGAGCATTAAACGACACCAATTGCGAGTCGTAAAAACGCAGAGAGAGAAAAGAAATGAAGAAGAAAAAGAAAAGTAGAAGAGAGCTGTCTAACTGTTCGTAACCAACCGAAGAAAACCAAAACCGCGTTTTCCAATAAGAGCGGAGATGATGATGACGACGACGACGACGACGACGACGAAGCTGAGCTGAGAATCGGAGAGAGAAAGAGAGAAATTCTGGCGAATCGGAGAAAGCGTTGCGCGGTGTGTTGCCGGTAAACGTTGTTCGTCTTGGGACGAATAAGCGACGGACTGAAACTAAGAATTTTAGGCAAACAGATAATTTAGTGAGAAGGGGGATATCGAGCTTTGCCAAGCCACACAAATGCGGCCGTTTGATAGAGAGAGGATATTTACTTTTTAATTTATTTTAAGGTTTTTTTATTTTGTTTGCTTCTTTTCATTTTTTGAGTTTTGTTTTCATTTTTTTTGGTAACTAAAACGATAGAAATTCTTTCCAGTACACTTGCACCAAACATATATAATGTAATCTTAACTATTAATTTAATCTAATATTATACAGCACTAATATTAATATTAATATTAAATTAAATTAATGATTGACAGTAAATTATATATAAATGGTACAAGTGTACGGACACCGAAGATGTTCTCCCAAAACGAAATGAGCGACAGTATTATGGTGTGGAGAGAACAGATTTGGACTGTTGAGCCATCATGACCACATGATGACTCGTCGGATATATAAAAGTCTATTTTTATGTAAAAAGTATCCTCAAATGATCATGACCACATAATATCTCGTCAGATAAATAAAAGTCCATTTTTGTGTAAAAAGTATCCTCCACTTTCATTTGGTACTCCTAACAAAAATGGTTTACACCACGTCTCTCAAATACCTTGGGGAGGAGTTGCAAATATAGGGAAAGTCCCAACAATTTTGATACTTCCTGATATGATTGATGGGATTCGCATCCGGGCATATAGGTATGGTTTATGGGTGAATAGTATGTTTGTATCTCTTTTTTTTTTAAACAAGTATGTTTGTATCTCTTCGGTCGTTAAGATAAAAATTCAGAAAAGCTTTCTCAAAATGTGTTTTCGTATATAAACCCCACAAGAATAATATCAAGTGAAAAACGCGAGCCATATGCAAGGCTTATGATGCAGCTTTTTACTAGGCTTATAAACAGTAATGTTTATGGGCATCCACGTACAATTCGTTTGAAATTCTCTTTTAGTTTCTTCTTGGTCACCACAACGTTGCGACAAAAAGCTAGATGTGTGTATATATGTGTGTAATACATACGATATATATATATATACACACATAGCTAGAGAGACGACAGAGTGCCATCAGTTAATTAATACGATAAAGATTGTAACTAACATAACATTTTCTCATTTGTTTATATAATAAGATAAGATTATAAGTAGACCGAAATCTTGTACACAGAGAGTCGACCAATATTCAAAATTGACTGCTTATTGGCAGGTTGGTGCTGTTGGATTGATTGTGCCCTTCACTACAATATCTGCGCTGTAACATTCCGATGCAATGCCTGTGTTCTTGGTGCTGGCTCCACCGTAGGCAATGTCAATGTTGTTCAACTCCACCCCCTGGCAAGGGTTCTTGACGCTGCATTGTAGTGACACGGCGACGTTCTGCGACGATGTACCCCTAATGTTTCTGAAGTGAACATCACTGAGCTTGTACAGGGATTGCGTTGCGGTTTTTTGCGCCTGAATAATTTCGAGGGAAACAAACATACATGATCAGATTGAATCGAAACTAGATAGCTCGATCGATCACCAGATCGAGTTCGTGGATTAATTAATATATATATATGACTTACGGTTTTCTTCTGCCCGTAGTTCTGATCGATGATAATTGGGGCTTTCACATGTTCCAAGATGAGGTCCTCGTATACAATGTTGCTTGCTTCTCCTCCATTTGGCCCTGCGTAAGTTTTGATTCTGGCGCCGTTGGTCGTGTTCAACAAAGTGCAGTTGCTCACATGGACATCGACCACAGGTTGTTCATCCTTGTACTTGCCAAGGCTCCCAACACTAGGGTACGTACGTAGGAGGTCAGAGTATGGATCATCATCAATATCATTCTTAGCTTAGAAACTAGCTAGGAAATTAATTAGACCAGGTGCGCGCATACGTACCTGATGCCATGGCCTGGGCCGCAAGTAACGTTGTTGACAACAGTCTGGCGACATCCTTGGCCGATGGATACGCAGTCGTCACCGGTTGCGATGATGCTGTTGATCACCTTGACATTGACTGAATCGCTGATGTGGACGCCGTCTGTGTTAGGGCTCTCTTCGGGAGCAATGAAGTGCATATGGTTAATGGTCACGTTGGCTGAGTCGGTGACGTGGAAATGGAAGAACTTGGGGTTCAAGGATGTGATGCCCTCGATCAGAGCATTCTTCACACTCTGGAATTTGACGTTCTGCATGCATCATCCCACAAAGAACAAAACTCATGATAAATTAACATCGATAAAGCTAGCTAGGTTGTACGTATAGCATTTAGTTACATATATATATATATAGAGATCGATGGATGGATGATCTTACGGATGGAGCCCGAGGGCCATCGCCGCTCTCCACGTCGACGCCTTCGCCCCACGTCTTCTCGCCTTGACCGTTGATGACTCCGCCACCGGTGAGGATCACGCCGGCTTCGTCGATGTGCTCGAATGAGATCCACTGGGGTTCCGGATAGTCACTCATAGTGGTGGTCGCTTTCACTTCTCCCAGAACTTCAACGATGATCGGCTCCCTAGAGCTTGTGCATGGCCCTTGGAACACCACAGGTCCAGTCAAGAACGTACCCTTTGGAATAACAACCTTTGCGGGACCCTTGTATTCTCCCCTGCATGCAGCTACCCACGTCCTAATAAAAGCCTGCAATGTACCATCCGTGTGTTATTTTCATCTGTATGTATATCATGCAGATATATTAAGTTGATGTATAACTTGTATAAGTCACGTACCATTCCGTTTGCGTTGTTGCCATCGGGATCAGGACCGTTATCCTTCTCATCATCACTGCCGCCGCCACCACCTGGAAGCTCTGGTGGGGCTTCTGTATCTCCACCACCAGGGAGCTCAACCAATTGGCGTGCTGCTGGAGCTGCTGGAGCACCGGCTTCAGGCTTAGCACCGAAGGCTGTGACATCGAAGACTTTAGGTGGGGCGCCGGCAAGGCTGCGACGAGATACACTAGCACCAAAAAGATGTCCACAGGATGCACCATCGGCCGCGCAAGATAACACGGCAAAACCTACAAGAAGAATAGCAATTTGTGCGTCGAATCTCCTTATTGCACTGGCCATGTTTGGCGACCTCAATCCCATAGACATCTCTCTATGTACAAGCTTTTCCTCTTTAAAATAATTTTTATACTTTTTTTTTTGGAATGGCTATCTGGGCATGCATCTCATACCTGCTTAAAAGGAAGCGCTAACCCTTGATTTGTACGCCTTCCCACAGCGTATCTATATTTAGATATGCTAATTGAAAGATGACCGTAAAAATTGAGTGCTGAAACAGTGAAAACTATGTTTAGGTTCTTAAATTTAGATATGTTTTACCTCAAAATAGTAACTAAGACCAAGCTATTTGGTTGTTAATTTATTATCCTTACTAAATTTGTTACGCCATAACAGAAAATGGTGCTCGATTGCTAGGCTGGTTATGACGTTGCACCGTTTATTAAGTATAAAGATGCGGAGGGCCACTGCTCACTGTGACTCTGTCTAATTAAACCATCCTCTATCCTATTCCTCTCGTAACTGCAAGTGATTGAAGTTTTGAATAAGAAATGGCGCGTAATTGTAAACGTACGTCCCGAGTAAAGAAGCGGTCCTATTCGTTTTCCTAGTATAATACGTGTTTGAAAATAATGGGTCTATTCACATCTCCAAACAGTGGAGGAGCCACGTTTCGGCCAGAGGGGCCATGGCCCCTCGACAAGGGTTAAATCTCATATGTTTTTCCATATTAACATGAACTTTATGATAGTGCAATGGTAATCATGCATGCTTATATCCCAACGGCTTTGGGTTCGAAACCCACTAAGTACAAAACTAGTAGGTTTTATCAGTTTTTACTCTTTTTTTACCCTATTTTCAGTTTTTTGGTTGTTCTTTTTAAATTTGACCGACCCCTCACCCCCAATATCTCAGTCTCGCTCCGTCAACTGTCTCCAAATTCAATAACTACACCTCCTTGTTTTTTTCAAGTAGTTGGCTAAATTTTAAATTATTTAACAAATACGATTAAGGACAGATATATAAGAGAAAGTAGAAGAGAAAAAACACAGTCGCATACAACACACCATTGTTGGTAGTACCTAATTAACGCTCAAAGGCAGAGGCATAGAATCGTTGGGGATCTTATGGGCTTGTGGCCATGGAAAGGAAACGAGATAGGTTTATTAAAAGTTGAGGCAAATGCTATTATTTCATTCTTTGGCCATAGTTTAAAATTGATAAAAGAACGGAAGCCTGGTGATAGAACTACTAAATATTGAGAAAAGCAACCAAATTCCTTCTTCATTAACTTCAATTAAGGATCTATGGGATATGCAGTTGATAACTTGCGACCCCATTGTTTCAGACCTAAACGACTATTGTAGTCTTCTAGTTCCCTGAAATTGGCCAGCTTCAAAATCCGAGTATTAGAACACCGCCACAGGTTTAACCCAGTCTTCTAATTTCAAGAATTTTACAAGCGGTCGATGGAGTTGAACACATTAGTCATTGAAAGAAGACAAAACAATGGTGTGATCGAATGAGTGCAACCAGAAAGTGAAGCTACAAAGAATTTAAGGGAATTCTATTGGAGGGTAGATTAGAGAAAGTAGAGAGGTGTAGTTAGTAATATAATATATTTTTTAAAGTAGATTTGAGGCGTAATCAGTACAGGAGGTGCATATATTAAATTTGGAGATGTAAATAGATGCACCCGTTTGAAAATTATTTACCAGTATGGCAATATCACAAAAGTGTGGATGACCATTCTTTTTTTTTTCTTTTTTCGGTAAATGTGCGTCTATTTACATTTCCACAAATGTTATATACATCTCTTGATTTGTTTGGAACATTTAAAATTCAATTTTACCTTTTTCTCAACAAAAAAATAAGACTATCAGGCCTTCATGAGCAAACTTAGATGCCAGCCATGACCAAAATCAACGTGAGAGCTTCACTCCAATTTTGAGGAGGTTTAAGTTGCAACAATATGATTAGATAACTAAATATCACTTTGAAAGTTTTTTAGATATTTTACATTTTTCTTTTAAAATTAATCACACTCATGACTCATCCCTTTTGGTTTATGGGCGGTGATTATTGCTCTTGATTTTGAATCTTTTGATTTAGATTATGATCTTCTGGGTTGTTTTCAATCCAGATTTCCGGTTTGTATTTGGGGGAGTTCAAAAGGTTGCTAAAATTAATTCTATAGCTAACCCAAAAATAATTCAACTTCGATGTACACTTTGGTTTGAGGATTAAACTTCAATGCGAGAGGTTTGATAAAAAATTGTTGAGAACCTTGATCAAAGCTAATTGAATACATGTATAAATTAGATAACGAACATAAAGAGGAGGAGAAAGAATGTTGCTCGGTAGTGACGGAGATAGTGGAAAGACAAGGTGCAAAGACCTAAGAGAGAATAAGAACATGGGCAAAATTGAAAACTTAGGAGGCAAACAAATTGTAAGAGGTGCAAATAAAAATTATGAAAGTATAAATAGACGCTCCCTTTTCAGTAAAAGTGGATGACCATTCTAGAAAAGCAATTGGATCCCTAGAAATGGATTTTTATTTTTATTTTGGATAAAAAAAACCTTTATTAAAACCATTAAGGAGAGCTTACAACCATACCAAGACAGAAAATACAAGCTAAACTTGAAAGAGGATGTTGGAACCAGTTTGGGGTGAAGACCAAACTTGAAGCAGTTGCAGCAACCCAATCGGTTATTGCGTTTGCTTCCCTACTGGCCCAATGCCAGTTAATCAAACGAAAAGAGGACACTACACTTTAGTTAGTTTTGCTTGTCCATGTAATAAATTCCCCTGAGAATCTCTAATAAGCGTTGCAAGACCGGATGAAAGTGAGACTGGATCCCATGTTTATTTTCATTGAACCTGTTAGAGGAGACTGCCAATGATTTGAAGTCTGGTTCAATTGAGATCCCAACAGAGAAACTGGTTTCCCTTGGGAGATCATAAATTCTTCAGTTGCCTCGTAAGCTAGTCTTGCAATAACTACTGGTTGGAGATCATTGCTTCCCTATACTACTTTATATCTATATTTTCATATATACCATATCAGAAATGAGAGGAGTGAACAACCGTTAACCTATGTCATGATGTTGACTGAGCAACCAACAATTCAATCCAACGCGTGAAGTTCAAGATTCTTTGAGCATCCACTCTGAAACCCAAAGTATAAGCAAACCAAACTTGTCTTACCTATGAACATAAGAAAAGTAATGTTCTAAAGTTTCAGGTGCATCATCACACAACATGCACTTGTCACTACTTCGTAAGTGACGGTAATGGAGAATCGCATTGAGGGGTATATTTTCATGCAAGGCATTTCCATAAAAAGAATTTTATCTTAGGAAGCGTTCTGATGTTCCAAAGCCATTTCCAAACAGACCGAGGAGTTATGTATGATGTTGACGGGCCATTATTAATCACCAAATTGCCACTGATAGAGTTGATATATTTATAACCCGCTTAATTAAACGAATATTGTCCTAATCGAGAAGGAGTCTGAATAAGACAATCTTCTGAATTCCTAATTGAAACATGAATAACTAATATTACATTTATCTCTTAAGGCAATAGCCGATCACATACCGAATTCAACTCCCATCTCTGAAAATTGGAATTAATCAAATTGGCAACTGACATTAGCGTTTGAGGAAGATGATGTGATAAATTGAAAGATGGTAATGATGGAATCCAATTATCCAGCCAAATATCTATTGACATACCATCTCCAACATAATACAACATAGCAGGTTTAACTACGTGGATCACTCCGCAACACTGGACCAAAACTAAGAGGGTGCAGTTGGATGTTTGGCATTCCAGAAGTTGGTATCATGGAAATTCCTACCTCTGATTATCTTTGTCACATATGAGCCAGGATGTTGAAAAATTCTCCATAACTGCTTTGCTAACAAAGCTTCACTAAGAGCACCTGCACCGGTGTTTTGTGATTGCTTGTGCTATTTGAGGAGGAGCATGCACTGTTTGAGGTGGAGTAGTCACTGTTCATCGAATAGGAGGTGCAGTTTCTGTTATTCGCGCAGCGGTGCCAAAAAATAGCACGTGCTATTACTGTACATAAATTAATTTTTTATTAATTTTTTTGAATCATTTTCAACCAATACATAAACGACATGTGTCGTTGTCGTATGAATAAATGAATAAGATTTCGGGTAAGATTTTCGACGAATAGCGAGTTGACACGTGTCACACCGAAAGAACGTTATCGGGTAAATAATTGTACAAAATTTCCGATAAAATTTTCAACCAATCACGAGGCAACACGTGTCATGTCCACGTATCGTTATCGTCCAAATAATTGGTATAAGATTCCCAGAGAGATTTCCGACCAATTAAAAGTCGACACGTGTCATCATCTTATCTAATCAGAATATCTACACTTAGCTATAAATTTGTTGATCGGTGCTCATTGTTCATTCACACCGTTTTCAACCTTATATTCTACATTCCGATAAGATGATTCCTTTTAGTTTTGAGAATTTTCCGAGGAGGCGATAGCAACGTCGGCGAAATGCCGAAATTGCTAATGTTTTAATCACTAAAGCAGTCATGGTCGATGCAATGTTCGATGATGAACCACCTCGCCGCCGACCAAATGAAGAAAGAATGAGGGAGTCAAGGGGACATAATCTGATAGAGGATTACTTCATCGAACGCCCCGTCTTCAACGAACAAGCATTTCGTCGAAGGTACCGAATGAGTACGAATTTATTCAACCGTATAATGATAAATCTCTGCAACCACGACCAATTTTGCCACCAAAGAGCTGACGCCACCGGATTGGTTGGACTTCTTCCACAACAAAAGATGGCTGGTACTCTTCGTATGTTGGCGTACGGCGCAGCCGCAGATCAGTGTGCTGAAATAACAAGGATGGGTGAATTCACAACACTACAATGCATGAAGAAGTGGTGTATGCATATATACATGTTTTACGGTGACCTATATCTCCATGCTCCAAATGCCACAGACATAACCCGACTTCTAAAGAGAGCAAGGCATCGCGGATTTTTTAGTATGATCGGAAGCATTGACTGCATGCACTAGGAATGGAAGAACTGCCATACAGCTTGGCAATGGGCATTCTCGGGCTGGAAGAAGCGTCCAACTATTATTTTAGAGGCGGTGACCTCATATGACACGTGGATATGGCACAACTTCTTTGGGGTACCCGGATCACAAAATGATATCAACGTGCTCCACCAATCGGACATATTCGATTCGCTCCTTGCCGGAAACAGTCCGAGTGCAACTTATAAAGTCAACGGTATGACTTACCACAATATTTACTATCTAGTTGACAGTATATATCCTAGGTACTCCTCATTTGTGAAAACAATTTCCAATCCCCATGAGCTACCACATAATTTGTTTGCCTAGAAACAAGAGGCATATCGTAAAGATGTAGAGAGGTGCTTTGGAATTTTGCAATCTCGTTGGGGAATTATTCGGCATGCAGCTAGGTGTCATCACCAATCGACATTGAAGAGCATCATGTTGGCTTGCATTATAATGCATAACATGATTGTCGAAGAAGAATTTGTGGAGGAGGAGTTCGAGGAGTTGGAAGAAGAAGATCTACAAAACCCATCAACTGCTTTCACAGTTTATGATGGACCAGTGGATGAACAAGGTAATCATATTCCTTTTGAGCCTGTTGGAAGGGATGGAGAAAATGAACAACGATTTGCCAACCATGTTGTAGATCTCCAATCTGCATACATCCATGGAGAGTTACAAAATGACTTAGTTAAGCACAACTGGTATCTAGAGATCGGCGAACAATTTTAAATGATGTGTGTGTAATTTTAATTAACCTGGTTTGCAACATGTTTGCTTTATTTGTTTTTTCTTTTGTTTGTTTGAGTGATGTGTGTTTGATTTTAAGTCATTATGTTTTATTGTAATGTGCGTGAACTTTGATGGAATAAAAAAATGCGTTTTTATTAATTGGAAATTTGAAGTACATAATTTCAATCAAAGCCTAGAATTATTGGAAATTTAAAGTACATAATTTCATAATGACAAACAAATACCAAACTATTGAAACAGTGGGCGATAACAATTTGAAAATGCTTCATCGCTACCATCTCCTTCCTCTTCCTCCATTTTCTTAAGGATAGTCTCTTTTTTCTTCGAAAAATACCTCTTCGATTTTGGGGTTATAGCATCCGTTCCATTTCCATAATCCTTGAATCCTCCGCTTCGGCCCTCAATTTGTAGTCCTTCTCCTTAAGGGTGAGTTGTTTTTGGTATGAAGCTAGCTCGGTGGCATCACTTTCTTTTTGCCCGGCGAGATGCATTTTTTGATTTTCCATCATGGTTTTCGAAACCTCATCTCTTACCTCATTTGAAGATGTCATGGCTCTTTTCCCCTTTCTTTTAGCTTCCTTGGCCGCCTTCATTCCGATTGATCTAACCGGACTAGAGTACACTTCTTCGTTGTTTTGTGGTGTTGCAATGACTTCATCATCCTCCACGTTGACGGGTGGAAGCATTGAGGTAAAATGAGGAGTAGTTGTGGAGTTGGAATATGAAGGAGGTGGTATACTAGGTTCGACGGCTCGAAAATTTGGATGGTTCTTCATCACTTTCCAACATTCAAACTTGGTAAACTCTTTCTTTTTTTGTGCCACATACCATGATTGATCTTTTCTTATCTAAGGGGAAAAAATTTATATGTCAAAATAATATCTAGGAAATGGAGATGTCAACATTGATTAAAATAAATGTAATAAATAATTTATGACAAAATTATTAACACTTACCCCATCTTGCAAATTTGAGCCGGATTGTGCATTCCTTCGTGCATATGCAAGAGCGGCACCCCAAGTTCTAAAACTCGGTTTCAACTTTGTAAAACGAGAAGAAACCGCGGTTTGGGTTCTAGGCTCCGGCCTAGATTCACCATGCGCAATCTCCCAATTTTCCTTATAATCGGCATAAACTTTTTCCCACAATTTGTCGGAGTTTTGCATGTTGCCGGTAATAGGGCAAACGCTAATGTGACAATAAGAAATACAAAGTTGCAAATATAAAGATTTGCGAACATAAAGATTTCGGATATAGAAAATAGCTCATAAAGTAAGCAGGGATTGTCGTTGCCACAAATTTAATCAAACTCTCCTTTCCAGCTGATGAAGTAATTTCTGTTCCCAACCTTTGCATTTTTGATCCACTTTTTCCTTGATAAATCGCAATGCAACAACCTTAGAACGAGGTTAAAGCACTTGTAAGCCTAAGTATTTTCCTGGATCATTCTTAATCTTAACATCCATAAAAAATGATAACAACTCCATAATCTTTGGTCATGATTTATCTATTGACCTAATGCTTGGTAGTAGTGATGTATCACATCTAACAGAAATTCACAATTTTCTAATGTTGCTTGCAGAAAAAAAAAAAAAAAAGGTGAATCATCTGCAAAAAAATAAATGGCTAACAAGAGGGGAAGTTGGAACTATTTGGACTGCCTTAATGATGTTGACAAATGACAACTTACAGAGTAATTTTGAGAGCACGTCATTAACCAACAAAAATAAAAAAGGAGACAAAGGGTCATCTTGTCTAAGACCTCTAGTTGGATGAAAACGAGCTCCAGGCATACCATTGAGCAGAACTGAGAAGGAAATTGTGGAAACACACTGCATGATTATCTCCACCCATCTTTGATCAATACTTAATTGAAGCATAACAACCCTAAAAAATGATCATTCCACCATATCATATGTGTTCATATTCAATTTAAGAGCAAAAACTTCGTTGCTGCCATAACATTACTGTCGTAAATGATGAAAAACTTCATGAGCAATAGTAATATTGTCATGAATTTGTCATTTTTTAATAAAAACAGCATGATTATCTGAAATTAACATAGACGTGAGATGACGCGGACAATTAACCAATATGCACTGGCGGAGGCAGCTAAGGGCGAGCGAGGCGAACCCTATTTGCTTATAAAACTTCCTTTGTTTTCGATTTCCTAGACAACTATGATTGATAGAACTAAAAAAATAAGACTATGTTGAGTGCAACCAGCTATCTATTTTTCTTCATCGAAAAAAAGCTTATTTACTCTCTTTCAAACAACAGAAAAAGTTTCTCTCTGATCTCTTATCTGCAATAAAATCTCTACTGTGCTGAAAATATGTGTTAGTTTAGCCCCTTTGTTTAGATTTTGGACTGATATTTGTGAATTGATTTGTATTGATTGCATATATTCCACACTTTTTGCTCCCACGTCTATATTTTTCTCCCTCCACCACTGTCAATATACATGAAAAAAATTATATAAAAAGTTGCAAAGACTAATTAATCGAAGTATTATGCGGAATATCTACTTTAGACATAAGTACAGTGAAGTATGATTAAGTTCGGAGAAGTCAACTCTCCTTAATATTCAGCAGACATTCTGCCATTTTAGATAAGGTATAAAATGGTGCCCGCAGGTTGGTGGATCATGGGTTGAAAATTCTCTATCAGTCTTGGTACGCAAGAATGTTTGGGAATGACAGTTGGCATGGCCTCGTGGGTCTAATATAACTGTGTGCGCCTACTTCTTTGTGTGACTTCCCTAGCTAGCTCCGTGGCTTGTTGTCTATGATTAATTACGTGGGGTTTCTTAGTAATAATTACTCAGTCGACAATATTTTTACAACTTTGCCGATTAGCAGATTTGGTGAAATAAAAATTGACAAAGTTTTCATGAGAAAAGTGTCTGGTGTGATTATGCGACAATAAAAATTTCTCTGAGTGGATTTGTTAGGGTAATCAAAGTAGCAGCAAGCCAGCAAATATTAATTAATTGTGCTTATGGTTAAATTTTTTAAATACCGACAATTGTCCCTGGATAATTAATCTATCTTTAATTATCAATTGATCTGTTTAATGGCAAAAAAGTAAACTATAACTGCACTATGTACAAATCACGTGCATAAAAACTACTCTACATAAAAATCTCAAGCGCGTATGCGCGTGTATACTGCTAGTTTATATTAACTACGAGTTTATATTAACTATCTACAGTAAATCTATATAAATGAATAATTTTGGGATCAAATTATTTTAACGAGATTATTATTTTATCTATAAATAAATAATTTATTACTTTATCGAGCTTTTTTAGATATTTCGTAGTTAATAATAAGATTATATATATACATATTATAGTCATAGTTGGTTTATGTTTTTTTAATTAAACTCCATGTTTACTACAAGATAAGGTCTATAAATACATATTTCATGGAGATGATTAACTAAAATAGATTAAAGTTCTATCGAGATACGAGTATCTAATCTTAGTCTCGTTAGTCTTTCAAAGAGTTTCATTTGAAATGACTTAAAAAAAATACGAGCATAACACATTATCTTTCTACTTATAATGAAAAGAATTTATCAAATGTGGTGCATGCATTGCAAAAGATTAAAGCCGAAGTTAAATTTGGTCTACATGCGATGAAAAAAATAAGTTACACTAGTCTTTTTTCAAGCAACAACCCAAAAAAAAAATCAGCTAAAACGTTCTATTTTATGTTTTTATATAAATTTTAATATTTTTTAAATAAATTATTACTATATATATTCGTAGGGACCTAGTTAAATTACAGAAAAGTTATTATCTTATGTATTTATTGTAATAATATGAATTTATCCTGAGTCGAGACCAAAATTTATTTTTCTTTAAAGAGATTATTAATTTATCAAATATTCATTTATCGAAATTTTACCTAAACATATCACGAAAAAATTATGAAATCAGATATTTTATGGGTATGACAGTGAAAGTTTATAAGATATTTTCTCGTTGATCTTATCCTAAACGTCAAGTTGACATACTTTTATATAGCATGTGATGTTTTGTGTTATGGACCAATAAGCAAAGTTTGACACAGGCACACAGATAAGAAGGTTGACAGAAGTAGACAAGTCCAATTTGTCATGGTGGCTATTGGGGGAAACCAGAAACCAGTCGCGGCACAAAGTTTGAAAGTGGTGTTTATGTTTATTCTAACAATTATACACAAAAGTTATATATTACTATGGCTTACATAAATAGTAATATGAAGCTTTTATAACTAAAGTTATAAAGTACAACTAATTATTTTCACAATATAATTATTCTAAACTGAATTTTAGTTAAGACAACTACATATATATGTTAAAAAAAAACTACATATATAGTATGGTTAGTGTGGAGATAATAAATTAGTTATAACTTATTAAAGTAAGATGAGATAATCTTTTATTTTATTTTTTTGATAATCTTTTATTTTATTTTTTTACTGAAAGTAAACAAGAGATAAACTATTATATTACTCAAGTTACAAACAAAGTATATATACAATAAGTCAATAATTATCTACCAAAGTATAAAATAAAGTATGCAAAAAATTGATTATTGTTTACTGATTATTTAGTCTATACTATGGTCCAGTTTGGAGCTGCTTATGAGACAAAAAAACTCTATATTTTTATATGGTCCTCAAATTATTTTTTAATAATATACTGTTGAATACAGATTTAATAACAGTTGATCACAAAATTCAATAACTACTAAAACATGACTAATATCCTTAAAAAAAATCAAATTATCCCCTTCAAAACTTTCAAATAATGTTCAATATTGGAAGTTTTCAATATAAAAAAAATATAAAAAAAAATATCCATATTTGGTACACCCATGGGTCTTTAGTACCAAACATCTCAGAAAGATAAGCCAAAATGCCAAACACGTCGTCATCTCTCGCTCTATCCTCTCAATTGACGTTAATGTCTGTCGTCATCTTTCTCTCCTTCATTATATACAAAAGCGTAGCTATACACGGACTACGGAAAGTTACAGTGTCCCCTAAATTTTGAAAAAATATTATTTGTAACTTAAATTTTAATGTAAAATTTAAAATTTACCCCTCCCTCCCCTCTAAATTTACACATCTAATTCTTAATCATTAATAAACTTATTCGAGAAAATTTTTAGTCCCTTATTATAAAATCCTAACCTCCACCCTTAGACTATATATAAACCGTGTGGCTACTCCCAAGTTACCACGTCACACACTCGACACAATTCACAATTTCACGCACAAAAGTTTCGCTCTCTTGTTCACCGATACTAGAAAAAGAAGAAGAAGAAAAGCGAGCTTGCTACATTTCAAATTTTCAGTCATGACGAATCGTGCTAGGCTAAGCCGAATACCGAGCATGAGAGATCGCGTGGAGGACACTCTCTCCGATCACCGCAACGAAATCGTAGCTCTTCTCTCCAGGTTTGCTCGCTTTACTCGACCCGTTTCAGTTTCATTTTACAGATTCTGAGAGATTACAGAGTTGCTGTGCGGTTAGGTTTACCGAGAGAGGTTTTAACAGTTCGTTTTGGTCTGAAGGTATGTGGCTCAAGGTAAAGGGATACTACAACCGCATAACCTACTCGACGAGCTCGAGAAAGTGATCACTGATGACGAAGCGAGATTGAAGCTCAGCGAAGGTCCTTTCAGTGAAGTACTCAAGTCCGCACAGGTTTGTGTAATTCATTTTGTATTATCAGTTCAAATCTCAGTTCAAATCGCTATTACTGATATCATTTTCGATTGCTGTATTGAATCGATTATATGCCTACCTGATGTTAGTACATGTTTACCTATTGATGTTGTGTTGATCTATTTCCAAATGATCAGTTCTGTTTATCTAATTCCTACAAAGGTGAATGTTAATTTTGTGTCAATGCTTTGCCACGTTATGTTGTGCAATTTTTTTTATTGTGTACATTACATTTCCGTGGATTAATAGAGATTGTGGTGTCGTTCTGGTGTCAGGAAGCCATTATTCTGCCTCCGTTTGTGGCTCTAGCAATTCGTCCAAGACCAGGTGTTTGGGAGTTTGTTCGTGTCAATGTAAATGAGCTCTGTGTGGAACAGTTGACTGTTTCTGAGTATCTCAGCTTCAAAGAAGAACTTGTAGATGGGAAGTAAGCGAATACTGTCTTCTCTGAAAGATCTGTTGTCTTTTGACAAGTTAGATATCATTCAATAATACGATTTTGTCTGTGTTGATAGGTCTAGCGAAAAATGTGTTCTTGAGCTTGATTTTGAGCCATTTAATGCTAATTTTCCTCGTCCCTCCCGGTCTTCATCCATTGGCAATGGCGTCCAATTCCTCAACCGCCACCTTTCGTCTGTTATGTTCCGGAACAAAGACTCTTTGGATCCACTACTGGATTTCCTTAGAGCACACACATATAAAGGGCATGTAAGTTGCTGAGCAAGGCTTTACTAGGACTTACTTTTTGTTTCAGTACCGTATGATTTGTTATGTTCTCTATGATTTGTTGATGTTTGTTTTTCTTTTTCTTTTTTCTGTTTGTACTTCTACTTGGTACGAGTCTTGCATTCATTATAAATGTTTTATCAATTACAAGTTATAACCTACCATATATGAAGCGATATCGACAGACTAAGTTATTTTGTGGGTTTCTGTGTGAGGAAATGTGTTAATCTAGTATTTTAATAAGTAAGAAACATTACAGGCATTGATGTTGAATGACCGGATACAGAGCATACCCAAGCTTCAGTCAGCTTTGGTTAAGGCTGAGGATAATCTTTCTAAACTCCCATCTGAGACACCCTTTTCTGAGTTTGAATATGTGTAAGCTAATATATACAAACAACCACACATTCACACAAATGTCTTATGTATTAATGACAACTTTTGTTCTCTCTACCACCGCCTAAATGATCTAATATGATATGTTATGCGGGTTCTTTTTATTTAGATTACAAGGATTGGGTTTCGAACGAGGTTGGGGAGACACTGCAGCACACGTGTTGGAGATGATACATCTTCTCCTTGATATCCTACAGGCTCCTGATCCTTCTATCTTGGAGACATTTTTAGGGAGAGTACCAATGGTTTTTAATGTTGTCATTTTGTCTCCTCATGGATTCTTTGGGCAAGCTAATGTCTTAGGCTTACCCGATACTGGTGGGCAGGTATTACTTCATGACTTGTTACCCCTTTTTCTACTGTCGTTTTATGTATATGAGTCAGGTTTATTAATGTTCTATATGATCATTAACATGTCAGTTGGCAACATAATTGTAAGATCAAGAACTATTTGTATTGTTATTATGCAGGTTGTCTATATACTGGACCAAGTGCGTGCCCTGGAGCATGAAATGCTACTTAGAATTAAGAGGCAAGGATTAAACTTCACTCCAAGAATCCTTATAGTAAGAGTCTTTATCCTCGTTGCAAAAATCTATATGCTAGCTCTTATCTGTAAAGTTAATGTATGGCTTGGATGCTGGTTCTAGGTAACCAGGCTAATACCCGATGCCAAAGGAACTACATGCAACCAGCGGCTAGAAAGAGTTACTGGAACGGAGCACAGCCATATTTTGCGAGTTCCTTTTAGGTCAGAGAACGGAATTCTTCGTAAATGGATCTCAAGGTTTGATGTATGGCCTTACTTGGAGACCTTTACTGAGGTAAACATTTGTGCACCTGGCACAAGTCAATTCCCATTCCATTAAGGCTTACTTAATCATGAATATATTACATGACTTTGTTTTGCTTAGAGAAAAATATTGTCTTTTATTTCTAATAAATTTCATTGTCATTGTCTGGCATCTTACCAGGATGTTGCAAGTGAAATTACTGCCGAGTTACAGGGAATCCCAGATTTTATTATTGGAAATTACAGTGATGGAAATCTTGTTGCTTCTTTGTTGGCTTATAAAATGGGAGTTACACAGGTTTGATATTTGTTTTTCAAGGGTTCATGAATTATCCAAGTATCCAACAAGAATGTTATCCGACTATTTAAGTCCTAACATGTGCAGTGTACCATTGCCCATGCATTGGAGAAGACAAAATATCCGGATTCAGATATCTACTGGAAAAAGTTTGATGAGAAATACCATTTCTCATGTCAATTTACGGCTGACCTTATAGCCATGAACAGTGCAGATTTTATAATCACCAGCACATACCAAGAGATTGCGGGAACGTAAGTCGCTTGTATTTTCTTACTCTTTTTGTCCCTATGTGGAATGTGATCTAATATTGATGTTCGGATTTTTTTTATTTAGTTGGAATACATTATTACTTCCATTTTTATATTTCAAAAATATATGTAACATACGTAGAGGTTACTCACATCTTACTTGAGCACCGACTGTGTATTTGCAATTGGGATTGCGTTTACTTCTCCATATTCATCTCTGCCGTTAACTTGTCTTAGCCGATTTTTCCTGTGGTTGCTGAACATTATGTTTTCTATTTTTACAGGAAGAATACTGTTGGGCAGTATGAGAGCCATAGCTCTTTCACTCTTCCGGGGCTGTACCGTGTTGTTCATGGTATTAATGTTTTTGATCCTAAGTTCAATATTGTGTCTCCTGGAGCGGATATGAGCATTTATTTCCCATACTTCGAAAAGGAAAAGAGACTAACATCCCTCCATAGTTCCATTGAGAAGTTGCTTTATGATCCTGAGCAGAATGATGAGCACATGTGAGTAAATTCATAGGGTTTCTAGTGTGGCAATGCAAATGATTTGTGGCAAGATAACTGGATTATATAATTTTTCTCTTCTATTGGTGCAGTGGTCTTCTGAATGATCCGTCAAAGCCCATCTTATTTTCCATGGCAAGGATGGACCATGTAAAGAACCTTACTGGGTTGGTTGAGTCGTATGCTAAGAATCCCAAACTAAGGGAACTGGTAAACCTTGTCTTGGTGGCTGGTTACAATGATGCGAAGAAGTCAGATGATAGAGAAGAGATTGTAGAGATTGAAAAGATGCATTGTCTCATTGAGGAGCACAACTTGACTGGTCACTTACGATGGATTTCTTCCCAGACTAATCGAGCACGTAATGGTGAGCTATATCGTTACATTGCAGATACAGGAGGTGCATTTGTTCAGGTAAGATATGGCCTGCCATCTCTCCTTCATCATCAAACTACTGTACTATGATATCTGAATCACTTACTTAATCTATAATTGCAGCCCGCACTTTATGAAGCTTTTGGACTCACTGTTGTGGAGTCTATGACTTCTGCCTTACCCACGTTTGCCACATTGCATGGGGGGCCTGCGGAGATTATTGAGCACGGCGTATCTGGATTTCATATTGATCCTTATCACCCTGAACAGATGGCTGCACTTATGGCCGATTTCTTTCAACGTAGTAAGGATGATCCTAGCTACTGGAAGGCGATTGCAGATGGAGGCTTGAAAAGAATATATGAGAAGTAAAGTCACTTTCTTCACTTATCGCAACAATAGTTCTCAAACTTTTGTTTCTCCTAAACCCTCTTTAACATTGTAGGTACACATGGAACATTTATTCTCAGAGGCTAATGACACTGGCTGGTGTTTATGGTTTCTGGAAGTATGTATCAAAGCTTGAAAGGCTCGAGACAAGGCGATATCTTGAGATGTTCTACATTCTGAAGTTCCGTGATTTGGTGAGTACAGTTATCTTCATCTTGGACAATTTATAACATAATATTAAACAAAATTAAATCCACTTTATACTCAAGACAAGGAGTTTATCGTTCTCATGGTCACAATGCATTTGTTTCAGGTTAAAACTGTTCCTCGATCGACCGATGATTCACATTAAGTTACAATTGCTCGACTGTTGAGCCTCCTGCAGCTGTAGGGCTTCCCCGAGGTACTACCTGTACATATGAAATAAAGTTACTCCTGGTCTCCTGTGTGTTTCTTTGTGAAACTGTATCTGATCTGGTTCCAGTAAATTTGTAATGAAACTCTTCAAACTTAACCGATATTCCTAGAAAAACTTGTTCCACGTTATTGTTGATTTCAAATTGGGCCTCAATTGACTAGTGGAATGGTCATCTATGTTCCTAGTGGTCCAACACTTGTTTCCTAGGGTTGGAATGTCTTCTGGTTCTTTCGGCACTCATTTGATCGAACTCATCCCCACAAGTCCACAACATCAAAATTGATATAGGAAACTACGAGGCCCATAGCATGTGAGACTGCGAGTATCTCCCTGACTCGCTCTGTCAGATAAGAAAGACCAAGCGGCCAAGCCTTGGCCTTCTTTGATTCTATTTTATTTTCGCGCCAAAACACACATTCTGACAGCTGAGATTACTGAGAAGCCTGCGTAGAGACATTGCAGCTTTTTTGACTATATGATACGAACCCGCAGCACAACAGCAACAACTGTCGCATGCTACAGCCGAATCCTTTTTTTCTATGTTCTTTCTCCCTTCCATGCCTTTCATCCCTCACTGGCTCACTGCTTTGAGTTTCAACGGTCAAATGCTCGTTAACCTCCAAAAGTACATTATTTAATCCCAACGCTAACAACTGGCACCTATCTTCAAGAATATATATATATTCTCTTATAAGAACTAGCCAACTAGGAGGTAATCATCTTCAGTCGTGTCATTCGTGTTGTTCCATTGCTCCAAAGCCCGTTTAAGCATTATATTTAGGATAAATTTGAACTCTTCAACTCATAAAAGTCATTTTTATACTAAAAAAAATAATTAATTTAAACAATTATAACTGTGTCATTATCCTCGAATTTCTTATATTTTTTCAACATTTAATCAAAACTAGTATTCAATAACTAGCATTCATATTGACATGCTATTGTTTCACCTATTGACTTCATGCCTTATTACTGTTGACTGACCTTTGGTTTAAAAAAAGTTTTTCGTTTGAAGAACAGTAATGCATTACTAACATGCACTGAAGGTACTACTACTATGTAATAAGGATACTAGACACTATTACTCTTTGATGTAGGTACTAGACATTACTGACATGTAATGCATGTATTACTAACGTGTGATGAATGTACTACTATCATGGACAATAGGTACTACTTACTAATATCGGACAACTCATTTCTTTCCACCTTCTGGGCGGTAGTCCGCCTCCTATAGGATTAAAACGAGTATGAACATGTATAAAACAATTCATTTGTTCCACATTCTAGGCGATAGTCCGCCTCTCAGAGGAGTTTAAATGAGTTTTATGAAGATGCATGAAAACTCGAAGCATTGTGGGACACCATAGTTTATTTATTCCAATATGGTTATAATTTATAGATCCAGAGCCTCACTCTCTGGTATAAGCTGTTTAGCTACTCATAGTGATAAACATACTTACTCGAAGATAGAGAAGTTGAACAGTTACTTCGACTCTTCACTCACAAACTAAACTCTCAGGCTTTTTACTCTCAGATAGATTTCTCTCGTTCTGATTTTTCATGCCCAACACTAAGACTTGATGCTCTCTATATAGAGAGCGGACTCCAAAGCGGAACAGAAACACAAACTAAAAATAGTGACTTCACTAGCTATAATGCTCTGATGCAGATAGGGCATCTGCTTTCCTTCATTGTCTTCTTTCGGAAAGCAGATTCTCAGGATAAAGATGTCTCCCACTAAGAGGAAGAAGACAATATAATTTTTACTTGTCTTTACAGGTCATCGTATGCATCTGAGTTATCACCAAGGTAAGGGTTTTCATACCTTATTATTTTCCTTGTCCCGTTTTCTTCCTGGAGCCGATAACGCTTCTGGAAGCTCTCAGTCAGCTCAAGAAACGAATGTATGGAGCCTGGCGGGATCTCGTAAAACCAGCTCATGGCCTCCTCGGTCAGTGTTTCCTGGAACAGGAAACACAGGGTTGGATCCGAATATCAGGTTCCGTCCGTGGTGGATCGAAACTCATCGATGTGCGCGCGAGGATCTCCACTCCCGTCGAACCGGGTAATCTTCGTTGTCTTCGCGTGGGGATCCCTTCCCCTCTCCAGTATGTGCGTCGAGAATGGGCTGACCCGGGGGGAGAACGTCCCGCTTTGCCCGGCCAGCTTGTCTTTCCGTAGGCGCGAAACTTCTTCCGCCAACTCTTCCATCCTCCGGAGGATCCGGGCGTTATCCGTCGGGGGTAGCGACTCCCCCTCTGGTGTGAGCGAGTGGGCTCTTCGGGCATTAGCCCCGCCAAATCCATGTAGCTCTTCGTCAGTGGCGTCCTAGGACCGCTCGCGTTGCCCCTGCGGCGGGCCGACGAGTGCGTCCAGCCGCTCCTCCAGCCTCTGTCGGATCTGGCGCTCCTGCTCCCTATCGAACGCTGCCTCTCGCAGCTCCCGGATCAGGCCGTCGACGTGCTCTCCGCTGCCGCTCGTCCCGGGCTCTACTATTGGGTGCGCCAGTGCGCCCACGGGTGTTTCCTCAAGTGGTGTGCTGCCGGTGTTAGTCTCCTGGGTAGGCATGTGGCTTTTGCTAGTGGTATTTATACGAGGTTTACAATTTGTAAGCTTCTCACAGACGGCGCCAACTGTTTCTACCGGATTACGCGCAAGACGCAATCTGGTAGAAGCAAGTACGAGTACTCCTTCTCCTCCTTGTACGTCCGAACGTTGGGGCTGTTCGGATAGTCGGGCGCTTCTTCTCCTTTCGGGTCTTCGGGTGTGCGTGTTCCGCTACGGCTGTTAGAAGAATACAACAACAAACGGGCGGTCAGGGGTTGAGACAGGGTGGCCCGCCTTCAACGCTCCAATGCCTAAGTCAGATGATGTATTGGATATAACAGTCAAACGAACGTGCGTGTGGAGTGTAGTAGTTGGATTTGAGATGTCGTTACCTGTAATAAATACCTTATATATATAGGTGGTTGAGCTTGGTGCTTTATGGTGTTCTTCGATGTGGGACTGGTCTGATTCTGTTGGTGTAATCCGCACATTCGGATGTGCGCCCCACGGGCGCGTGCGCGCTCGGATGGGGTCGGTCTTGAGAGCAGAGTTGTAGCCTTCTTGGTGGTCTTTCGGATGGTCGGGTAGGTGTTGATTGTCTGCTTAAGTGGATAAGTATATTTAATCGGACAACTAATGATGCTATACTAACATATAGTGCATAGCGAATAGTGCTAATAACAACTTGCTTGATATGGTAATGCATAATCTAACAATAACTTCTGTTTGAATTGCGTATTGCAGCTGTGGTTGCACCCGGATTTGTAGCTGTGAACATGACATTCCGCAACACTGCCGGAGCAATCAAGCACCAAGCTGTTGCAGTCCGAAACGGCGCTGATCTATCCACATTCTACAGTTGCAGCTTCGAGGCCTACCAAGACACCTTATACACACATTCCCTTAGACAGTTCTACCGAGAATGTGACATCTACGGAACAGTGGACTTCATCTTCGGAAACGCAGCAGTTGTTTTCCAAAACTGCAACATTTACCCCCGACTTCCCATGAGCAACCAGTTCAACGCCATCAGGGCCGAACCGACCCGAATCAAAACACGGGCACTTCAATCCACAATTGCACCATCCGTGCCGCCGATGACTTGGCTTCGAGCAATGTAACTTTTAAGACTTATCTTGGTAGACCATGGAAGGAGTACTCGAGAACAGTTACATGCAATCTTACATTGGCAGCGTGGTTGATCCAGCTGGTTGGAGAGCATGGGATGGAGAATTTGCACTTAGTACATTGTACTATGCAGAGTACAACAACATAGGGCCAGGATCGAACACTACAAACAGAGTTACATGGGCAGGTTACCATGTGATCACTAACTCGAGCGACGCTTCTAACTTCACTGTGACAAATTTCTTGCTGGGAGATGATTGGGTGCCTCAAACAGGAGTGCCTTACTCTGGTGGATTACGTTGAATATGTGCTCGATCGAATTTAGCTAGCTAGCTAATTTGTTCTTTCATTTTTTTATTTTATTTTCTTACACCATTGTTTTAAGTGAAGTAATAAGTACGTGTAAACTAGCTAATACCCAATTAATTAAGCATTGTCAAATTACAAGCTTAGTTGCTGGTTTTGAAAGCATTGTCAAATTCAAGCAGTTTCCATCGTTAGTTTAAGCTTACTATTTAAACATGCAACTAGGATATCTCTGTCTCGTGTCTACTGAGATTCTCTCTGAGAACAAATTTAAGAAGAAAAAAATTGACAATTGACTGGTAGAAGCTGCAATCTAGCTAGCTGTATAGCAAGTAGATTGCAGGGCAAATATCATATATATACATATTAGAAGCGGATAGCAAGTTTAGAGGGCTCATTAACAACAAGGAGCGGTCTTGTTTGGCGGAAGAAGAAGCTGGCTATACAAGCTTTGGTGGAAGCCGTACGCGTCTTGGATAGAAAAGGGCTCGATCAGTGAGTGGAAGGACATGGAGGCCTTGTTCATAGATCACTTTGGAATGGCAAGACCCGAGACCAGTGTTGGAAAGCTGGCTTCCTTGAGCCAATCGGCGACAGAAAGTCTGGTCACCTTCTTGCACCGTTTCCGGTCAGAATATAATTTATGTAAGACCCCACTTGGTAAAGAAGAGGTGGTCGAGATGACCAAGAATGGTTTGGAGGACACGTACCACCAACTATTTCTAAATAGAAAGTACTTCTCCTTAAATGAGCTTATCACGGCTGTAACTAAAGCTTACAGTACCATGCAAGAAAGAGATAATAGAAGAAATGCATCCAACGGGACGTACAATGCTAAGTTTTATGATAGATTAAAGCCAAAAACTGTGGCTTATATTGAAGGTATAGACAACCAAGAATCGGACTCTGATGGCGAGCAAGTGGGTGCTATGGATTTAACAACGAACAAAGTTTTAAAACCCCGCAAGCTTCAGAAGAATAAGGGTCCAATCAAGCTCTCAACAGTGGCTTTTACTAAGCCAGAGTTTGAGACATACACTTATGATTCCAATATGGCTCATGAAATCTTGGACGAGCTATACAGTATGCGTGCTGTCAAAACAGATCCAGAAGTGGTAAAAATTTTTGGACATTTTCCTACAGCTGAGCAGTTAAAGGGTAAAAAATATTGCAGGTTCGATGGAGCATGGAATCACATTACAAAAGACTGCATCAAGCTTAAAGACCAGATCCAGAAGTGGATTAACGAAGGAAGACTAGAGCTGGAGGGAACATCCAAGACAGCAACATTACTGGATTCTAAGCCCTTCCCAAAGCCTCAAATAAATATGATTGACATCGAGTGGTCATCACCCGATCGTTGCATTGAAGGTGTGGAAGACTGGAATCAATCTGTCTTTTTAGCCTATTATTTCAACTGTGACAAGTTGGAAGAGATCCTTGATAGGCTAAGGGACATGGGTGTGATCTTTTACTACCCGGTTCATGATCTCAGACAATTACGGTATGAAGGTCCAGCCCAGCATTTTTGCAGATTTCATAATCACTTTGGTCATCGAACAACAATGTGTTCGACTTTGAGAGATAAGATCCAAGGGTTGGTCAACTGAGAAGTGATTGAAATCAACTATAAAGGAGAGGTAGAATGGCATCCACGATATCATCATAGGACATCACCTCCTCCCGTTACAACTTTTCCTGCCATCGAAACTTCTTCCCAGTGCAATCAAATAGAACCAACCTATAAAAGGAATAGGTCTAGACGGAGGTCTAGACGCAATATTGCATTTGTCCAGCCTAAGTAGACTGAGATTACATATGATGCGTCTAGGCGAGAGGAAATATTTGAAGAGCTAGTCCAAGCAGGAATATCAATAGTTCCTGATAATTGAGGAGCTCCGGACCCACATCCCGAGGATGCCAGGGGTCTACTCTATTGTTGATACCATCACAGATGGGGTCGCCATTCCACAAGTGCTTATCGTGACTTGAAATTCAGGATACAGCAGTGGATTGACGAGGGAGAAATAATGATAGACCAAGAACCCTCGCCAAGCCTGGCGACCGACTTATCAGTGACGGTTGGGATGTTGGAACTAACACAAGACAAATCCAACAAACGAAAACAACCCAACATTCATCCATCTACTGGCGAGAGTCCACAACACAAACGCACGGCAAACGCAAACAAAGGAAAAGAAAAAGTGGATCCAAAAGCAGAGTCGCCAATAGCCCTTTGTGCTCATTGTAAACTCAGAAGTGGGTTGAAGATCTCCTATGAGGAATTAGCTGAAGCAGCTAAGTCATTCCCAGAATTATTTTCACAAACAGATCATCAACCTCAACGAACAAGACAAAGAGACACTCCAACTCCTAAGCGCTCGCGAGCAACAGAAAAAGTCAATACAATCAAGAAATCTAAACCAGAAGTTGCCGACACGCTCGCAAGGCCATACGTACCTCCAACCTCAAGAAATATCACAAAGGAGGATGTATGGTATGTGAGGGAGAAAGGGAAAACCATTGAGGTAACTCCGAGTAGAATAAGAAACCTTCAACGACGCTTTGGAGAAGCCAAAAGAGCATTAGAGGCTTATGAAGCAGGCCTGCTCAAAGAAGAAGAACTGTTGTGTTCTCCAGAGACGCTACAAAAGTGAATGAATGCCCTTGCAGTAAACCCATTAGTGGTTTTTGGGAAGAAGTCTCGCGAGCCCAAAATGAGAGCACAACGACCAGGTGTCTTTGACCGTAACCCAGAGTTAGGATCTAGAGGAAAACAGCCCGAACCTATTCCTGAGGGTCATCGTGAAGCTACACAACGAAGACCAGTGAGAAGACGTCTCACTTTTGAGGATGACACGACGAAAACAATAGGGCTACATACACCCCATAAGGAAGGGAAAAGCATTCAAAAGCAGAATACTCCAAGCGAGCCCAAGGTCTTGCAATGGAGACCGAGACCTTTAGTTGTAGAAGAACAGAAGAAGGTCCAACAACACGTTGCCCGTCCAAAGGAGTGTGATCCAACACTACTCATGCCAGCAACCGTTGATCCTATACCTGAGGATTAATTGCAACATGTTGCTTCTCTCGAGGTCACTACAACTTTGAACTCTGAGGTGCAACATGCCGAGGATGACAACTGTGAAGATGATGAGCAGTTGTTGGATTACGGTGAAGGTGAAGATGAAGAAACTGAAGAATACATTGAGGAGGAAGATACCACTGTTAACATGGTGTTTATCTTGTCATCCAAATATGCTTTACCTCCACCAGCATCAACGGATGAATCAATCACAAGCGGAAGCGTCAATAACTTAGTGGGGTCAGAAGATGAACCAAAACTGAAAGATGATTTAGCACCCACCAAGACACCAGAGACTGATTCATCACCAACAAAGGGACAAATGATGTTCGCCAAACCCACTGTAGACATGGCTATGCACATGCGGTCGTTGTATGTCACAGGAAAAGTCTAGGGAATTCAATTAAACAAACTCTTAGTGGACTCAGAGGCAGCAGTAAACATCATCACAGTCAAAGCAATGGCCTTATTAGGCATTCCCAAGTCGGCTATCCAAGAAACCTCACTAAACGTTAGAAATTTTCAGGGTAGCATTTCCAAGACTTTGGGCATTGTCTTTTTGCAGGTACTCATCGGTCCAGCCACCGGTACTTATACATTCTTTGTAGCAGAATGTACAGCTCCATACAGTGCAATTCTGGGGCATGATTGGATCCACAGGAGCTATTGTGTACCTTCGTCCCTTCATCAGCAGATGTTACTCTGGAATATGAAGTCTGGTGAAGCAGAAATTATTGATGCTGATCCTCGTCCATATTCTGTTTCTGCTAACTCATTAGAAACTAGTTATTACCACAGTGACCTTAGGCCATTGGAGGTATGTGGCGTCGATAACAAAGGCCGCCCAGTTGGTGTTACAGCCTCTGAACTTGCTCAGTGGGGTATAATTCAAGTTAATCAAGATAGTGGAAGACCCTACACCATTGAGCTACCATCCAAACATTGTCAATGATCGGGTCTCTATCAAGCATAGAGACCAAGGCTTGTTACTCTTTACACGAGCGCTTTCACAATTTTTTGTTGGAAAGTCAAGCCTTTGAGAAGGTTCCAATGGTTGCAGCATTGGAATATGTGGATGAAGATGTTTTGCATGACTCTAAAGAGGAGGAAGAGATTAGATTAGCCCCAGCAACCTTGGATGATTTACCTCCTAAAGTCAAGGATCTCATTGAACACATTGATCTTGGGACAAATGAAGAGCCAATCTCTGTGGCCATTAGTACCTTCCTAGAGCCTGAAGAACGACTCAAGCTCATTGAATTGCTACAAGAATACGCTGATTGTTTTGCAGAAAAGTACGACGATATGCCAGGACTGTCACCAGATTTGGTGTGTCACAACTTACCCATCCTAGAGGAAAAAAAGCCCGTAAAACAAGAGATGCTTCGGATGAATACAGAAACTGTAATTCTAGTCAAGGAAGAGGTCGAAAAGATGCTCAAGTCAGGGATCATATGAGTAGCCAAGTATAACGAGTGGCTATCTAACGTAGTCTAGTCAAGAAAAAGAAAGGAAAAATGCGAGTGTCTGTTGACTACAGAGACTTGAACAATGCAACTCCAAAGGATGCATACCCAATGCCAGTAGCGGATTTGCTAGTGGACTCAGTGGCTCGCCATGAGATGTTAACATTCATGGATGGAACTGCTGGCTACCATCAAATTCCAGTGGCTGAATCAGATCGACATAAAACTGCATTTCGGCGTCCAGGATTTGCAGGAGTATTTGAGTACGTAGACATGCCATTTGGTCTCAAGAATGCAGGGGCAACCTACCAACGTGCAATGAACTTTATCTTCCATGATCTTATGGGTAAAACTATGGAAGTATATATCAATGATGTGGTAGTTAAAACGAAATGCAGGAGTGACCATTTTGAAGACTTATGGCAGATGTTTCTCAGAATGAGGCAACATCAACTGAAGATGAATCCAGCCAAATGTGTATTTGGAGTCCAGGTAGAAGACTTCCTGGGTTTCTTGGTTCATCAGCATGGGATTGAGATACCAGACGACAAGAAACAAACGGTTCTTAGTGCAGTCCCACCAAAGAGTAAGAAGGAGCTACAACATTTATTGGGAAAAATCAATTTCTTACGACGGTTTATTGTCAATGCTGCTGGGAAAACACAACCATTCTCAACTTTGCTCAAGCTTCAAAATCAGAAAGACTTTGTATGAGAGCCTATTCACCAAGAGGCATTTGATACCATCAAAGCATATCTGACGAACCCGCCAGTCTTGGTTCCTCCAAGGCCAGGAGTTCCTCTCAAGCTGTATATTTCAGCTACCGCCCTTTCTATTGGAAGTTTATTAGCTCAGGACGACACATCAGGAACTGAACGTGCTCTTTTCTATCTGAGTCGTACTCTGAATGAGTGTGAAACGAGATACTCTCCAATGGAAAAAATGTGCCTAACTTTATACTTTTCAGGGTGTAAATTGAGGCACTACATGCTTTCCTTCACCACTTACGTCATATCACAAACTGATTTGGTGAAGTATATGCCGTCCAGACCCATTCTCCGGGGATGCATTGGGAAGTGGATTCTGGCTTTGTCAGAGTTCTCTTTGCAGTACGTTCCGCAGAAGGCAGTTAAAGACCAAGCAATGGCTGATTTTCTGGCTCATCATCCAATGGAGGATGTTAGTGAGGGGCCAGAACTGGACCTTGCTCGTATTGATTTGGCCCCTTGGTGTTTATACTTTGATGGGTCAAGTACGAGTACTATGGCTGGGGCAGGAGTAACATTAGTTTCCCCACGCCGCCAAACTTTTTCTTATTCTTTCAGGTTGGACTTCAGATGCACAAATAATCAAGCAGAATATGAAGCTTTAATCATTGGATTGGAACTTCTTTTAGATATGGAGATAAATGATGTGCATATATTTGGAGACTCCCAACTAGTGATCAGACAACTTGAAACCAAGTATAAAGCTGGACCAGTCCTAGAGCCATATGCTAAAAGAGCCTGTGATTTGCTCAAGTTGTTTACAGAGGTGGAATTGAGTCACGTTCCTCGCGAGAGGAATTATGCAGCAAACGAGTTGGCTCAACTAGCAATGGGGGTGAGCTTGCAAGATGGAGTACGCGAACGGATATTAAATGTTGAACGAAGAACCCTTCCATCTTTCTTTACTCGCCAAGAAGATAAAAATGAGTGGTACGTTGCCACACTTGATCACATTGATGTGGATTGGAGACATGACATTATCTCTTATCTCCAGAATCTTAATAATCCGGTAGAAAAGCGGATTCGTTTTTTAGCTCCTAATTATGTACTCAAGGACGGTGAGTTATATAGAAGAGGAGATGAAGGCATACTGTTACGGTGTGTCTTTGGACGTGAAGCCAAGCGATTAATGAGGGAGGTCCATCTTGGGATAGTAGGAGCACATCAGGCTGGTCCTAAGATGAGATGGTTAATAAGAAGACATGGCTTTTATTGGCCAGGAATGCTCAGAGATTGCATCACATTCGCTAAAGGTTGTGAAGAATTCCAAAAATATGGTCCAATCAACCATATGCCCAGAATACCATTACAGCCTATAATCAAGACTTGACCAGCTCGAGGATGGGCCTTGGACTTAATTGGAATGATTCATCTTCATTCATCTGAAGGGCATAAATTCATCATAGTGGCTATTGATTTCTTCACAAAATGGGTTGAAGCCGACCTCTCAAGGTATCATCAGCAAAGGCCATTCGCCAGTTCTTATTCGAAGATATCATTTGTCGGTTTGGCATTTCTGAGAGTTTCGTTTCAGACCGTGGGGCAGCATTTATGTCTGGAGACATAGATGAGCTTATGAAGGATCTTGGAATACATTTTCCACACTCTTTTTCATACTATGCCCAATCCAATGGTCAAGTTGAGGCAAGCAATACAATCATTATCCATATCCTTAAACGGATGCTTGCGAACAATGCCAGACTGTGGCATGAAGAATTATTTAACGCTCTGTGGGCTTATAGAACAAGTAAGAGGACACCCACAGGTACAACGCCTTACGCATTAATGTTCGACCATGATGCAGTCTTGCCTTTAGAAATCAATGTTCAATCTTTACGGGTGATGGAACAACATAGCCTGATCGGTGAAGATTATGTACAAGCAATGTGGCAAGAGCATGAAGACTTGGATGAGAAGAGAATACAAGCTTATGATAGTCTATGTGCTGAAAAAAGAAAGGTGGCTCGTGCTTATGACCGATGTACCAGGGGCATGAGTTTTGCAGAAGGAGAACTCGTCTGGCGAGTCATTTTGCCTGTTGGCGAGAAGACTGAAGACCGAGGAAAATGGTCAGAGAAATGGGAAGGACCATACATTGTCGATCGACTTTTGGGTAAATGAGCAGTTCGTTTACGAGATCGAGATGGTACAATACACGCTAATCCTATAAATGGTCGATTCCTTAAGAAGTTCATACAACCGGTCTGGGAGTATGAAGATCCTCCACCTGTAGCTTAATCCAGTTTATTCATGTTTATCCTTATCACTCGCATGAGTAAACTGTAGGGGTAACACACAGGTATTATGTACATCATAATAGCCTGTACTCGAGGTTAAGTTTTTCTTCTAAGTCAAAAGAGTTCATGTTAGCCAATTACTGTGGCCAAAATTATGTACAAACTACATCTGAGTTTATCAATATAAATTTACATAAGGAACTATTTGCTTTAAACAAAATATTACATTCATTTAGAAGAATACAAAGGCTTTGCAGCCTCAAGCTCTGATACCACATGAGAAACAAACTACAAACAGCAACAGAACAAAAAGATAAATACAGTTTATTTTTCACAAATCCTCATAGTTGATAGCCATCCCCTGGGGTCGATATATCAAATATGTATACATGGAAAAGAGAGATCGACCTCAGCAAGGAGATGGAGAGGATTTGAAACGCCAAGGAAGCTAGTACATCAGATCAGAAGACCCTTTACACTAGACTTGGCGTTTGTTGCCTTTTTCCCCTGGATGAGGCCCATATCTTCCCCCTTCAGTGCAGCCATGTTCATAGGGCTTGCAGCCTCGATGCATATAGAAAACGGATCGGGTGCACTGGAGGAAGACGAAAAGTTTTCAACCCCAGGATTGTGGTTTTTCCCTTCTTCTGCTGACACAAGTTGGAATAGCCAAGGCAACGCCTGGACGTAGATATTGCTATCTAGTCCAGGTTTGGACGTGGATATTGTTATCTAAGGAACACGACATGGAAAATTTTATCTGGAGGTTTCTTTAGGTAGGAAGACCAGAGTAAATGAATTAAATGGGAGTTCATTCTCGCAAAGAAGTTGGCCCATAAGACAAGGAAAGGGAAACCTTTTATAGAAAGGAGTCACAACGGTAAGGCTTCGCGAGAGTAATTGCACCCGATAATAAAGGACACGCGTCTAATTGGAATTGAGCCACGATACGGTTTATCTACCCACGAAGAGAGCATGATAAATGAGAGATTTTTGGGGCAGGTAAAACGTATTTTGAAGATTTGATTGTTTGACGCGATACAGATTCCAAGCATGGAATTGAATTCCATTTAATGTTGAACAAGTCAGAACAAGCGAACGGCTACAGCCTATAAGTGGGGCTAGTTTCATCAGAACAAGTATGGAAAAGGCTTAAATCTGAGGCCCATTCTTGTTGTTGGTCCCAATTTCACACTTTGTTTCCAAAATTTAGATTGAATAAATAAATATTTAAAGAATTTTGGAACAAATAAAACAGGGCTTGAATTCTGAGGCCCAAAAATTACATTAGGAGGGAATATTTCCTCACTAATGCTTTGGCAACTTCCAGGGCCACCCAGGCTTGATGGACTGCTTGGTGAGCATTTTTGGCTTCTTCTCGTGCCTCATGCATGAGCTGACCCTGGCTCTCGCCTTCTATCATGATTTGGCATGCAATGTCTTGATGTCTGAGGGCATCAGCTTGCAGGACATATACTTCAGCTTCAAGGGTAGTCAGTTCGGCTTTAAGAATAGCTATTCTAGCCCTTTTGGTGGCCAGGGCTCCCTGCTGGGTAGATATGTCCTTCAGAATCGCCTGAATTCGCTCTTTCTCTCTTTGAGTTTGGCGCTCCAATGTCTCTGTTGCTTCTTTCTTACGCTCGGCCTCGAGTTTTAGACATTGGTAAGCTTCACTTTGGCTCAAGAGTTGAGAAAGATTTTCCTCAAGGTCGTTTAGGCAAGGAATAAAGTCTGTTGGGGTGGTAGCCTTCAGGTTCTTCACTTGGTTGTAGACAGCTTCAATATCTTGAGGAGAATCTAGTTCCCCAGAAAGGATGTCTTGAAGAGAGATATCAGTGTCAGAAGGAGAGCTCAGGGTACTTAGTCTGCTTACAAGCTCTTGCAACTTTACAGTTGTCTCTTGTGTTCTAAGTAACTGAGAAGGAGCTCCTTGTGATGAAGATAGTGAAATAACTTCTTCTATTATGGATTCAAGATCTTCATTATTTACACCAGGAGAACTGCTAGGCTAAACCTTGGCGGCCGATTCAGAAGTTTGGCCTGGCGAGCTAAGTTGTTCCTTTGGACTGGGGGGAATCATCTCATAAGTGTTTGTGTCCACATGAACGCTTTTGGACTAAAATAATAATACGAGTTGGCAGGATCAATTAGAATAGGCAATCCTGAATAAAGTGAGTAAAGAAATTCTTACTTGTATAGGAGACAATAACTGTGTTCCCTCAATTGTTTGAACATGAAGCTCTGGCGAGGAAGGATTTGGGTCCTCGTTTTCTGGATTAACCTCGACCAATAGCTGAGGTTTGGCAACTAAGTGCTCTGGCGAGGAGGGAACTTGTTGCTCTGGATTTGAGATGACTTGGTCATTCTGAGTACTTGTGCCCTCGCCAGAGGAGGAAGGAACGAAGTAAAATTTGAATTCAATCTACAAGCGCCGGAATAGAATGACGATATCAACAGGCTTTTGCTTCTCTTCTTCCTCAAGCTCTGCTCGATGGATTCCAGCCAGAAATTGGGCTATGAAGTCCTTGCAGCACTCTTTTCCGTTGTTAATGACTTCATAACCTGTATCATGATCTTCACTTCCATATATAATGCTGGAATCATCGAACTTCAAAATGTAGGCTTTACAACACCCTTCAGAAAGCCTTTCTCCCAGTGAGTCTATTATATAGTAGGCTTCGTCTTCAACTTTGAGGACAAAGAAATGGTCATTCCAACTCACTATGTATACCTGAGGCTTGTGGCTCTTCCTGATTTGCTCCCATGACATATCAAAAGATGGAAGATCGTTCAGGGCTGTAAACATTTCTGGGTCGAAATACCCAATGAAGGAATCATCAGATAAGAATTTCAATGGTCTGATGCTGGCCTTCGAAATAACTTCCAGATTAAAGTGTTGATCTGGGTAAGTGCTTGCAAGGGCCTCATCCTTGCATAGTTCTTGCCACTCCCGGGAACCTTGAATCAAGAGGTCATCGAATTGGGAGAGTGTGGGCATACTGTTCGGATTTGCACATAGCCAGTGTGCAATGGTGAAAACAAGTGCTGAACAAGCACTTGCCCCGGAGGCTTTGTCACTCCTCTGATCAAATGAGGCATGGAACACTTGAGTTTGAAGCTTTGCTTGTTTGTCTCTACTTGTGATTTCTGTAGCTAGCCAAACTCCACTTGAAGGCTCTTTGGGCTTCAGGTGGATCTTCTTGCGTTTCTGAGACTGTCAAAGAGTTTGGGTTAGTTACGATTCAATGACAAAATCAGATATTGTTCTGGGTAAATGAATGCAAGCACTTACGAAGTGCCCATAAGGATTGGACCTTTTCTTCTTGAAAGATTGTAAGGCCACAGTCACGTCTGGTTCAGGGGTGTGCTGTGTTAAGAAGGAAGGTTGATCAGTTACAATATGAGGAATTGCTAATACATGTGGCATTTTTGGATGAAGAAACGTACCTGCGGCCAAGGTGTTGTGCTTATGTTCCTGTAAGACTTACTGATAACAGCCAAGTCTTCTTCATTTGAAAATCTTTTGCCAAAATCATAGAAGATAGTGGGAAAGCATGCGAGCGGTCTCTTGTATCGTATATCTTCCCAAAGCTGGGAGTGCCATACTTGGTACGACTCGGTGACCGAATAGGAAATCACTAGTGGCTTTGTCATAATAGGAAGCATTATTGTTGGAAAGCCAAAGTGTTCATCTTGCACTTCTGCTGCAAGAGGATGACCTGTTCCTTGCCAGAGAGTATATTTGTTCACAGAACAGGCGAGGGGCATGGGAGCATCTTGAGTGAGCCTAAACTGTCTAGAGAAGTGGTTTGGGGCATAAAGCTCATACCCGGGGCTAGCTGAATCTGGGACTGGCAGGTCCTTGCAGGTGTTGCACTGAGTAAAGAAGTTCCTTGCAAGAGCATCTTGTTCTGGCAAAAGCATAAATCCACTCGCGAGGAGGCCAGGATGGCGACGATTCAGAACTACTTCAACTGCTGCGGTTGGAAAGTCTTTATGCAAGTAGAGGTGGTTGAAGCAGTTGATATAGGACCATAGTCTGTTCCTAGTTGGTGAAGAAACCAACGATTGGCCCAGCAACTTCTGATCTTCAAAGGCAAGAGGTGCTGTGGGGCAGAAAAATGGGAAGTACATCAGCAACCAGAGCTCCACCATCCAGAGCGGTCCTGGTTGATTAAGGTCGAGCTTTGAAAGTGTGACTTGCCTCAGGTCATCGTAGATATAGGCGAGAACGGATTCAACCAAGCCCAGTTGTTCACCGTTGAAAAGGCGTTCGGCAAAGTTGGTCCAACATCTGTTGACCTTTGCAGAAGAAGGACAGAAGATGTACTTCGATAGCCAATACTCCAGAAAGGATATTCCTCCTTAGTATGTTTCTTTTTCCTCTTGTGCAAAATGTTTCACCTAGGAAGAGTAGGAGGAATGACGATTGAGGGAGGCTTGTACTGGTGTCCCACGGTGTTGGTTGAGCGACCTGGGGTTTGCAAATGCAGGGAATCCAAATATGGTATACAAATCAAGTATTGTTATGCTCACATCACCACATGGGAGGCGGAAACAGTTGGCGGTGCAATCCCAAAAGCACATGGCTGTGGCGAACGGTGCTCTGTTGCCACCAGCTGGGAGAGTAAAGCACAAATCAATGAGCTGGGTAATTCCAATTGCTTCCCACCGGTTGATATCTTTTTCGTGACGATGCCGGTACCAGGCGAGATCTTCTACGTTTGGGTGCGGCCATCTCCCAATGAGACAAAGGGTGTCTTTGCTGGTCCATTCCTTTGGGTCTGCCCTGGGATTCTCTTGGACTATTAAGGATGATTTACAAATGGGATGGCGAAGGATATTGAGTAGCTCTGGATTGATTGGAGTATCCAGGAAGGGACCAAGAAGGCCGGTACCTTCAATTGGGTCTACAGAAATGGTGACGATGGCCTCTGGGTTATGTCGTTTGGTGACAGCCTTGTGGTGTTTCGAGAATTTCTTGGCGTCACGGGTTTCATGAGGGATGGAGATGTCTTTACGTGGAGGCATTTTCTAGATCGGGAGAGATGAACGACGACGAGAATGAAATGTCTTAGCTTTTGACTGAGGAGGTTGAGAGTGCAGGATCAAGGCAAGTGAAAATGTCTCGTTGGGGAATGAGATTCCGTTAATGTGGACTAGTGCTTTTATATTACGTCAGTCGAATGATACAACTTTTTGGAGAAGTTGTGTAACGTGGCACTTGAGTGTAATGTTACCGTTTGGTTTAACAGCGCGTCAGTCGGGTAATATTCAAGTCTTTTCACTTGTTTAGGTAATTCAAGTTCAAGACTTGAGGGGCAATGTTTGGGCCTGAAATAAATATTTCATATTGGGCTTGAATGACTGAAGTCTTGGCGAGCGGCCCATGTATTATAAAGAGCTTGGCGAGCGGCCAAGTATAATAAGTAGAGTTTAGTTAGAACTGTGATTCTTTAATTAGTTGATTCCATGCGGCTTGAATGTCTGTCATACCTTTTCTATTTCAGATAGGTGTCTTTGATAGAAGAGTTGTGATAGCATTGAGATTCTATAAGGATAAAAACCTGTATGCTGGTGTGGGAGTTACATTGGGAGTCAAAGAGCAAGAACAGAGGAAGTTCAAATGAATTGAAAAACAACTGGTGAGCGAGTATATAAGGAAAGTAAGAGCTTTGTGGAAAAGGTCCCCGATCAAATACATACATTTACTATACGCAAGTACACCTAGACAGACATCTCGTCTTCGAGATTCTATCTTCTTTGCAACCAGCAGATCAACGTGCTTGTCACCTATCGAGTGAGAGTATTGCGATCAGAATGAAGCAATTGCGACTGGATGGTTGAAGGGTTTGCCACCTATCGAGTGAGAGTTTGCATACTCTAAGGAAGCAGTGTTCTCAACACACCGTCAGAGAGATTGCTCTGCTTTGCACTGATAAGGGAGTGTGAGGTATCGATTTCGAAGGCTCTGCTAGATACACATATCAAAAGTCCTAGGTTACTAGGCGAGAATGACCTATTCAGGCAGGGTTGATGCTCTCCTTGTCTAAATCGTTTTATTAAGAAGTCAGGCGGCTCTTATAGTCCATATTCCGTTAAAGAACGGTAACACGCCAGCATACGAAGCACACATACAGGATAAACCAATACCTGCGATTAAAACTATCTGAACCCATTAAAGAGACTGCTTCGCGGAAGGATCTCTCCGCAAGAGATATTTTTGCATCGAACACATTGTGTCACATAATGCATGAGGTATGGGTTGTCTTCCCTACCCCACATTGTCCATTGTCACTCCATGTCAGTATTGTTAAAAATCAAAGAGTTAATCTCGCATAATCCTCAAAGATTTCTGTAATAAGAGTAGAGCACAAGATCATGGGACTTCAACTCAGAACATTTGTGCTCGTAAATCACGTATAGCATCCCGTATTAAAAGAGGACAAAAGAAGATCGAGAGTGATTGAAAATTCTGTGCATACTATAGACATGGTAGATAGCCCAAACACAAAAAATTGAACTCTGCCAGAAGTCCAGAAGAGAACAAAACAAAGCGAACCGCCACTCTCTGTAGTTGACTTGAATCGATAGACATACACGCTACTGTGGAGTAACGCCGCCCACATCCACTGGGAGCAGATCAGAACAACCTCGACCAATCCATCATGTTAATCTATGCGAGTCGTCGGTCACTATATGCTCCAAATCCTCTTCAACGTTAGAATCTTATTATTCCCAGAAAATTTCACCTCACGACTTTTCGACGTTCCGAATTGCCTCAGCCTATCATCCATCGACATCTCCCCCACTACTAGATCCAACGCCTCCCTCGCGCAATATTCCTCCCCTGAAAAACTCGGGGAACCGGCCTCTTCTTCATTCACCGTAATCGCGATTTCGTGCCGAGTTTCGGGAACCGGCCGAATATCGAGTCGAATCGGTGAGCGACAGAGTGGACAATTGGAGTGACACTGGAACCAAGTGTCGATACACTCTGTGTGAAACGCGTGTTTGCAGCTAGGCAACAGCCGGCCTTGTTCTCCGTCTTCGAACTCCGACAAGCAGACGGCGCATTCCAGCAGCAGGTCGTCGTGAGTCGCCGCCGAGTAAACGAAGCTAGGGAGGTTCTTGACCACCGAGAGATCCAGTCCGATATTGGTAATGGATGCGGCGGCGGAAATGATGTTGTTGCTGTTGCGACGGCGTCTCCGGCGACGGCGGCTGGGATGGTTGCGGTTGAAGCAGAGGCGGACGTAGCTGTGGAAGCAGGCCACGACGAAGACGACGACGAAGAGAATGGTGACGGAACAGAGCATTATCTTGCCGTTGAGAGCGTAGTCGACAGATTTGGGATGAGCGCTGTCCATATCCATGTCGACAAAACACTTCGCACTTCAGAATTCAGAGTCAAACTGGATCGGAGCTGTACGTTACAGTAGAGAGAGGAATGAGAAGGGTTTAGAGAGATGGGTGGTGAGGGTGTAATTTGGGTATTCTATTTTGGGTAACGGAAGATGGCGAGGAAAGTTCGTGAGATGAGATGAGATGAGTTGTTGTTCTGGTATTGATTTTATGAGCATATTAAGAATGGCGGGGTTAGTGAGACTCTGCAGGACCGTCTTATGGATAGAAATAGACCATTGGAGTATTCTCATTAAATCAAGGGTTTTTTTTCACAAACGAAATGGGTAATGCAGATTATGAACAATATAATTCCTAATTTTGAAAAGAATTTAAAAACATCGGGGCACGACTGAAATGAATACTGTGTGGGGTCGCTTTGATAGTTTACAATTTGATTCCCGGTGGGAGGTTCCACACTACATGTTCAGCCGCCAGCGTCCCAATTTCGTGAATTATAGAAATTTTAAGGATATATATTTGTGGTTATTTTCAGTTTCAATTTCATTCCCTTAAAATCTTCCCAAGCGTTTGTGATGAGAATAATTTACTTTCTACTGGGTATGATTTTGAATTTCTGCTATTTACCAATTAATTCTCTTATGATTTTGTTTAAAATATTGATTCTGTCCTTATGGAAATGATTTAAGTTTAAAATCAATATTGGAAATATCCTTTGAATTTTTATTAATGGTGATGTTACATCAGCCAAAGACAGAATCCATTCATCTCGTCGCTTCAGAGGGATAGCTAACAACTTTATGTTCAGCAGAATATGGGATGCAGTAGTACGTAGTAGTACTAGTGGAGCTGGAGGGTATGGTAGTTGCCCATGCCATGAACAAGTTGTGGCTCATAACTATATTCTTAGTTTCTACTTATATATTCTGTCCAATCCTGAATTGAGGTGGATTGTCATAAAATGCATTGAAGAGCAAGGTACAAAGAGAAGAAAGCATGATGGCTACATAAGAATATAGTTAGATTTTTTGAGGACTCCCCCACAATTTGAGAAACTTCCTCCCTTCCTTCTCTGCCCGCTCGATCTAGTTCCTTAATCAAATTGGCCGGATTTATGTTGAATGGTTAATGAGTGATAACTCACAACCTTTTGGTGGCCGGCCATTATGGCATTCTCCATCTCCTCTATGTATAAATAGAGGTTCCATCCTCTCTCATTATTCATCTCATCAGAAGTAATCTTCTCTTCTGATCACTTCTCTCCCTCTCTCAACTCAGAGCAAAATCCGGTGATAGAGAAATGTATTCTTCAGTTCGAAGAGAAGTTCTTGTGCTGCGGTACAAAACTTTGAAGTTGTTTTATCCTGAGAGAACAACGCCGTATAAGCCTGTGGGCGGCGTCAAAGTTCATAAGGAAAGCGTGTGATGCACGTGACTCAACTTAGTTCATCTTCTTACCCAGAATTTGTTCTTCGTTCTTATGTTTGTAATTTACTAATTATTTAATTAGTATTTCGTTTGTTATATTTAATTTAATATCACTTACTTTTCCTACAAGTTCACATTAAATTAGCCTCAATTTCACCGTCCAGATCACATAAATAATTGATGATTCTAGTTACTTTTCAAAATTTGGCCTTAGTTCACGGTAAACCAAATTCATACAAGAACAGTCAAAGAGAACACAAGTGTTTGGAGAATTTTCTGATATATTGATCAAACTCAAATTGGGTATATATACAAGCATACTTACAGTTCTAGAAGGAAACATAATCAATTACAAAATCGTACTGAATTACAGAATATATACTTCCTAAATATACAAGGAGTGTGACTCACTCCAACACTCATCCTCAAGTTGGAGCATACAAGTCTTGAATGTCCAACTTGTCGAGTGAGTCACTGAATATTCTAGATGAACAACTTTAGTAAGGATGTCAGCTAATTGCTCTTCTGAATGAACAAATGGGAATGAGATCATACGAGCATCTAGCTTCTCCTTGATAAAATGTCTATCAATTTCTACATGCTTCGTCCAATCATGCTTAACAGAGTTATATGCAATTTCAGCTGCAGCAGTCTCGTTACAATAAAGAGGCATGGGTCGTCTCTGTTTGAAACCCAAGTCTGCTAGCAAATACTTCAACCATAACAACTCACAAACCCTTTGAGCCATACCTCTGTACTCTGCCTCAGCACTAGTACGAGCTACCATATATTTTTTTTTGCTCCTCCAAGTAACTAAATTTCTACCAACAAATGTAAAGTAGCCAGAAGTGGAACGTTTGTCAGTAATGTTGCACGTCTAATTTGCATCAGTGTATCCACTAGTCTCTAATTCTTCATGCTTACGAAACGCAAGATCTTTACCAGGAACAGACTTCAAGTACCTCAAGATTCTTATCACAATATTCATAAGATCCTCACTAGGATTGCGCATATATTGACTCACCACACTAACAACATAAGACAAATCAGGTCTAGTGTGTGATAAGTAAATTAACCTCTTAACTAACCTCTGATACCGAGACTTGTCAGTGGGAACTTGATCAGTATATTCAGCAATCCGATGATTCTGTTCAATATATGTATCAACTGGTTTACAGTCAAACATACCAATTTCTGCCAACAGATCTGGAACATACTTCCTTTGACTTAATATGATACAATCCTTGTTCCGGGCTGCCTCAATTTCCAAGAAATACTTTAATTTTCCAAGGTCTTTCATCCCAAATTCAGAAGATAACTGAAATTACAACTACTTGATCTCGTCAGTGTCATCACCTGTCACCACCATGTCATCCACGTAAATAATCAAAGCTTTCAGCTTACCCTTTTGGTGCTTTAGGAACAAGGTATGATCAAAATTACTCTGTCAATACCCAATCTTCTTTATGAAAGCTGTGAACCTTCCAAACCAAGCTCTTGGAGACTATTTTAATCCATACAAATATTTCTTCAATCTACACACCACCTTCTCACCTATAGAAGTTTCATATCCTGGAGGAAGATCTATGTAAATTTCTTCATTCAAATCTCCATGAAGAAAGACATTCTTCACATCAAATTACTGCAAGGGCCAATCTAGATTAGCTGCCAAAGACATGAGAACTCGGATGGTATTGATATTTGCTACTGGCACAAACATCTCATCATAATCCACTCCATACTTCTGGGTGTATCCTTTTGCCACCAACTGTGTCTTATACTTGTCAACTGATCCATCTGCATTGTGCTTTACGGTATAAACCCATATATAACCAGCAGTCTTCTTTCCAGGTGCTAAAGGTACCAAGTCCCACGTACCATTCTTGTTGAGAGCATCCATCTCAACCTCTATTGTATTTTCCCACTTCTCCTCCTTGATTGTATCTTGCACTTTATTAGGAATAGACACAATATATAATTGATTCACAAAGGCCACATACGGTTTAGACAGTCTATGGGTTGATACAGAATTAGCTACATGATACTTGACTTTGGTCGTAAAAAGAGGTTTATATTTCTTTTTTGATTGACCACGAGTTGACCTAAAAGTTATACTAGACTCAGGGACACTAGAACTGGATAAAAGGACACTACTACATACCTTAGGCGATGCCAAGCCAAGAGAAATCGTTGGTGGAGAAGGAGACACTGGACTTGCATGTACATATTCAATAATTGGTGGCTGATCACTAACTAGTTCTTCTCCTTTCAACGTGTCAGACACCTGTTCGACATGTTGAACTCTTTCAGAACTCAGAATAGACTCATTTGCCTGAAATTTTTTCATGGGTCGAACCTCATCTTCGATCCGTTGAGAGACTGTTTTTGGATGATCCAAGGTGCTACCTTCGACGGGTCGAGGCTCCTCTTCAACGGGTCAAAGGTCAGCTTCGGATTGGGTCAGAACACCAGGTTCGACGGATCGAGACTCTTCTTCGATCGGTTGAAAACCACATTCTGCCTAATTCGGGGTACTATTTTTGATGGGTCGAGGCTCTTCCTTGATGGGTCAAAATTAATTTCGGTTGGGTCACTGTCAACTTAAATACAATATTCTAATTCCCCAAATTGGTCTTCATAAAACACAATATTTTTCTCCTCACTCTGAGATGCTGTAAGAGAAAAGTAACACAAGTCTTCACTAAAAGTGATATCCATAGTGACATAAAACATTTGAGAAGAAGGATGGTAACACTTATAACCTTTTTGATGGGTATCATAGTCAACAAAAACACACTTCAGAGCACGAGCCTCCAACTTAGATATTTGATTCTTATGAAGATGAACATATGTCACACAACAAAAAATACGAGCAGGGAGTTTGTTGAGAGACGAGATGACAACATGTTTAGACAATACCTCAAATGGAATCAAATTCTAAAAAGTTGTTGATGGTAGGCGTTTGATGAGATGAGAGACACACAATACAGCTTCTCCCCAAAGATATTTTGGTATGTTGTCACTAAGTAAGAGAGTTATTCCCATATCTAAGAGACGATGATTCTTTCTTTTAGAAACTTCATTCTGCTATGGTGTCTGAGGATAAGTAGTCTGGTGAACAATTTCATGTTGCTGAAAATATTCTTGAAAATAGTGATTGGCAAACTCTCATCCATTGTCATTGTCAGATCAAAATACTTTTACACAAACATCATATTACGTTTGAATAAGACTATGAAAAACAGAAAAACCTGATAACATAACATTTTTCTTTTTCAGCAACTCATGTTAATCTTGTAAACGTTAGACTATGTTGGGCACATGTACTAACTACTAAGTGAAACTCAAACCATGAACTTTACCCAATATATATCACTACATGTTCATATGAACCATAGCTCCGAATTTCCGAATTGAAAATCTACACAAATTAATTGTAACAATATTCGAATGGCTTCCAATTCGGGTGAGTGATTCGTGTCGTTGAGAAACGACTTCAATCGGGTCCATATGCATGCAGGTTGCTGATGCCATAACTATCATGTGATAGCATTCAATTTTAGTTGATGGGTGCAGAAATCGAGTGAAAGTGGTAAGTAGTAACTGTCACATAACCAACTAAATCCTATCATTATCCAAAAAAAAAATACTAAATCCTGCTCCCCCAAGGAAGGGAAGATCTTCGGTCTTCCTCGGCAAGAATCGAATGCTTTTATTCCGTGACCCAGTCTCGATCACCTAAATTTTTTGAATGGGCGACCGAACAAATTTAAGTGGTTCTTAATATCCACCGACCCTAAAAGGTCTTTTTTTATATGATCAAGATTGACCCTATATTGTTTTGCCAAAAATTAAAATGAAACCACATTTAGATCAGATGAGCTATATGCAATTGTGCGGCAAAGAGATCGTGTATGAGTCATGACAAAAACAATTGCAAGCATGTTCACATCAATCTCTTGTTTTCCAAACATAAATGGTTCGAGCCAAGCAATTTCAAAGACATCATTTTCTGTCAGGAGTTGTATAAAATTAGTAAAACACACCAATGACACCCCATTTCCGACTTATTGTAATGTGAAGATGAGAATGACCTCGCTATCGTTTCTGACTTTCTGTCACACATGTAAATGAAAAAAACAAAGATGAAACTTAGAAACCAAAGCAAAACCCCACCACATTGGTCCTCCCTTGTGTAGAAACCAAACCCAACAAAGGGTCTATCTCTCCAAATCAGAGAACCCAGAAGCTTAAACTGATCTCGAGAGGTGATAAGAAAGTTTAGAGATGGAGAACATCGAGCACACAACAGTGTCCACAAACGGCATAAACATGCACGTAGCCTCAATCGGGTCAGGCCCAGTGATCCTCTTCCTCCACGGCTTCCCAGAGCTCTGGTACTCGTGGCGCCACCAGCTCCTCTCCCTCTCCGCCCTCGGCTACCGCTGCGTAGCCCCCGACCTCCGAGGCTTCGGAGACACAGACGCGCCGCCGTCGTCGGAGTCGTACACGGCCATGCACATAGTCGGAGACCTGATTGGGCTGCTGGACCATCTGGGTGTGGAGCAAGTGTTCCTTGTGGCCCATGATTGGGGTGCTGTGATTGCTTGGTGGCTCTGTTTGTTCAGGCCCGATAGGGTCAAGTGCTTGGTCAACATGAGCGTCGCTTTCAATTCCAGGAATCCCACCAGGAAGCCTATTGATGGATTCAAGGCTTTGTTTGGGGAGGATTACTACGTTTGCAGGTTTCAGGTAGATTCGAGACTATTTTTAGAAATCCTTATATTTTGAGTTTCTTCTTTGGTTGTTTCTGACTGAAGCACTATAAATCTCTGCGTTTGTTAGCTGAATCCGGAATCAGATTTTCGAATACCTCAAATAGTAAAAAGTGTACAACTTTGGTTTATACCCCAATTGGTTTTCAGAGTTTAAACTGAGGGCGTGTTTACTTACTTGCAATGGGTATAGAAAATCAGGAATCGATTCTAATTGATGAGTATTATTTTGTTTACTTATGCAAATTGAATTTGGAATGAAATAGAATCGACACTTTCATTATGAATCGATTCCCGAAGAAAAGGGCCTTTGACTTGATACCTAAGTGGGGGTATGTATTTGGAATGCAACTACCTGGAATCAAATTTTTATACCTAAATTATCCAAATCAAAACTCATAATTCCAAAATGTCCTTCACTTTAAAAATAAAAATCATATTCATAATTTTTTATTGTGGCTTATGATAATTGGTTTACTTATTCTTTTATATTCTGAATGATTATTACTGTAAATTTGTAACTTAGTTGGAAGACTCGTGATGATATGTAGACATATTGGAATGTATGTATATTTGATGGATATAGTAGTAATTTACTTAAATTTCTTTCTAATTCATGAGATAGGTAAACAACACCAATGAGAACTAGCAACATTCTTATTCTATTTCCTTATGGATGGTAAACAATTGAATGAGAACGACTTATTCTCTTACCAATTCCTTCTAATACTCATTGATTTTGATTCATATTCATTAACTAATTCATTACAAGTAAGTAAACACACCCTTAGTTTGTTTGGCCATTTTTTATGTGATTCTGTGGATGCAATTTATTAGCTATTAACACGTTTCTCCAAGTAGTCTCCAACAAGGACTGAGTTGCCTAGCGATATTATTGGAGAGTCCGGAGTTGTTGTATTCATTTGTGATGTGCTAGCCTTGTACATGTTAGGCAGTGTTGTTAATGTTATATTTAGCCTCTCCAACCTCCCCTCATATAATATAAGTTTTAGCTTTCTGCATTTAGTTCATACACATTAATGTTAGTGTGCACAATAACCTCCTTTTATTATAGTGTTAGCCTGTTAGGTTCCCGAATTTCATTACTGAGCTCGAGTGGTTTGACCATTAGTTTCAGTGTTTCACTTTGCGCCCCTTATCAGAGTTTGGTAACAAATTTTGAGGATAGAAGTTTGCTTCCTTCCTTACTGAAAGAAGTGTAATTGATCATTATAATTGATTTTGTTCAAGTTGGTTAATGTCTCCCTGTTATTGTTTAGTAGTTGTGCTAGAAACTTCCTAGCTGGATATGAATGTGTTTAAAGCAGAATTCCATGCCTGTAGTACTGTTAAGTGTGTATAGTTTATGCATACATGTTTCTTTTCTATATGTTCTTATAATCTAAGAAAGCATTGCCCTTGTTACACAAAGCATCAGATAGGTGCTAAACCAATTTGATTTCGTATGTTGTGCCACAGGAGCCTGGAGAGGCTGAAGCATATTTTGCTGCTGAGGATACTGCATCAGTATTGAAAAAGTTTCTTACCACTCGCAGTCCAGCACCTCCTTGCATATCTAAAGAAGTTGGATTTGGAAGTTGGAAACCTGTAGAAACATTGCCCTCTTGGCTTTCGGAAGAAGACATCAACTATTTTGCTAGCAAGTTCGAAAAGACAGGATTCACTGGAGGATTGAACTATTATCGAGCTTTGAACAAGTATGTTTTTTCAACTATTGCATTTATGGATACGGCAATGCCACACAACACTTTGATTTTTTGAATCAAACCCTTAAACACCAGTTCTTTTGTTTCTGTTTGCAGAACCTGGGAGCTTACAGCACCATGGACGGGGGTACAAGTCAAAGTACCAGTTAAGTTCATTGTTGGCGAATTGGACATCACCTATCATATCCCCGGTATTAAGGATTATATTCATAATGGTGGTTTCAAGAGCCAGGTGCCTTTTTTGCAAGAAGTAGTTGTAATTGAAGGAGTGGCTCACTTTATCAACCAGGAGAGGGCAGACGAATGCAGTGATCACATATATGAATTCATCAAAAAGTTTTAACATTTATGCAAACTAGAGTTGGAGTCTCTAGCTGCACTGCCTGTCCTAAACTATGTTTTGAGAATCGTTCTGCAATCTTTACTCGTGTATTGTAATGACAATAACCAAATAAAATGTTCTTTATTTTGATGTTTGGTATTCGTATGTTTCAGCATACGATCACCATTTGGGTTAACCCCTTCAAAAATGTCACATTCATAACCAAATCTAAGACAAGAGCTTGTGACTTGGGATATCCTTGTGTGAGATGGTTTTCAAGTTACATATGTATCAACAGAGGCCGGAGGTACTTATATATAGTTGCATCCATCCCGGCATTTAGCATATCATGAGATCCGACTCCTTCTAGATCATACATTGATACCTTTAGGTATTCCTTCAAAATCATACACTGATACAGTGATACTACCTTTGGGAAATTGACCAAAGATGCAAAGTTATAATCAAGAAATTTTTTATCCTCCAACATCATATTAAACAAAACTCTCGAACATTTACTTCAAAATCTAAATATCCTTGATCTCCAAACTAGAATATTCATAGCAGATAAGTTGACGACTCATTCTATAGATGAAATAGTTCAGGCAACAAAAAAAGTAAAAAACAATAACAGTTAACAGAAGAATCCCATTTGCAATGCTTAAACACGGAAACCACGACTGTTCCTCTTTCCTCTGGCCTTCTCGAACTTCCTGCCCTTTGCTCGCACATATGGCTTGGTGTGGCTGTGTGGGACACCAGGTGCTGGGCCAAAATGCTTCACAGCTTCACGAGCATTCTTGGGTCCTCTGAGAAGCATCTACAAATGACAAATTGATGGTTCTCAGCCTCAACTTAGTTTAAGGAAAAAGGAAGCAATATAACACCATCAAAGAGCAAGAAAGACATAGCACACATACTGGTTTTCAATAGAATGTCGTGCTAAGCAAAGAGAAATGTAATCAAAACACAGATCCAATATAGGTCGTAACCAGGCCCTCAAATCAGTAAATTTTCAGAGAGCAGACATGCGGACCCTTTCATTTCTGTGCACATCACCATGCTTCATTCCTTGGAAGCATCCAGAGCATCGGCTTGTTGTGCACAGACATTAGACTTACCATTATATAATTACTAATGCCATGTCTAAATTATAGAAAGCAGAGAAGACACCTACAATGTGCAAAAACAAGTACCAATGCATGTCGGAATTATACTACAAACAAATGAGTCAAATTCATAGCACTGCAGCAAGATTAACCTTTACCACACAACCATCCGTCCACCAATCACACCACCACAACAATTTAATTGCATCAAACTATGCTCAACTGCACTAACGATTGATTTGCTTTACTAAAATAAGATCATATTTTCAACATATTAACCCACATATAGCAACCTCTGTATTAGCAGCAATCACAACACAACAGACCAAGCTTGAAAATAGAATAGCACTCTGGAGCAATGAGCCAACATACCGTGTTCTGTCCAAGAGGAGCTCTGAGAGCCAACTGGTCAAAAGTCAAGCACCCTCCACCAGCCTTCTCAATGCGAGCCCTAGCTCTCTCAGTGAACCTGAGAGCAGTGACCTTCAGAGCCGGAACCTCGCTGACGCGGACATCATCAGTCACAGTCCCAACCAGCACTGCAATCTTGTCCTCATGGCCCTGCATATACCTTATCAACCTTGACAGCGACAGAGGCGCCTTGTTCACCTTGCTCATGCACAGCCTGTGACGAATCACCTTGCTGAAGTGAGACTTCGTCCTACGGTGAATGAAGTCATACAGCTGCAAGCAACACAACACAACACAGATCCAAACACAGATTAAGAATCACAAACAGAGACGAAGAGACTATTAGAGAGTTTAAGCGAGGCTCATACCTTGACTGTGAGCTTGAGGTAGATATCCTCTGACCTCGGCGTGGTACGCTTGGTGTTCTTGCTCTTACCGCCAGCGACCAAATCGATACCCTGCGAGCGTCAGCAACATGAGAGAAAGAGAGTTAGTTAGAGAGATATGTAATCGGAAAATGGAGAAGGAGAAGACTAGGGTTTCGGAGGCGGAGTGTACCATTGTGGCCGCTGCTGGAAGATCTCTCTCTTCTGGAAGTGAGCTTAGGGTTTGAAGGGAGAAGGGGAACACTAGGGCTTACATAAATAAGAGCTATTGGGTTTCTAGATGTAACTTTGGGGTTGGTTATTTTCTTCAGTGACGTCCAAGCCCAATCCAATACGACGTCAAAGTGAGATCAAATGAAGGCCCAATAAAATAGACCCCTTGTTTGTGTAGAGGTTTTGTAAGCCTAAGACGTGATAGCGCCCAGTGAGCTTTACGAATTCCGTCACTGTTGTATGCCGCATACGTTTCTTAGCTTCTTGTGGCGGCGTGCAAATGTTCGAACAAAGTAGTGCGGTGGTTAACTACTCTAATATGTAAAGAGCGAGAAATTAAGAGTTTAATTTATCATAAAATCAATTTTCGGTGGTTTCAATTTTAAAAAAAAATAAATAATGTGAGTTTACTTAATGTAGTTGATTCATGTATGCAACAAGATCCTCTAAATAATTAGCGCGAGTTGGAGGTTTAGAGAGAGGATTTGAGCTAAGTTTTTTTTTTAGTTATAGTATTTAGTCCAAATGCAGCCAAGCTAAGTTGAAATTATTTGCATTGATGTCATCTTCATTCAATCATTCTATTTGTCCCTTTGATATGGTGTTAAACAGAAATTGTATTAACAAACTTGGATCCCTCAAAAATCAACCTAAACCCACTTAGCCAACCACTGTTTTTTTTAAGTAAGGATTTGCGACTACTCTTTATCCACGATTAATAACATGACAGAATACAAAATGGGGGAGACTTAAAGTCTAAACCCCAAACAAATAAAAACACCTGAAATACTATTAGACGACTCAATAACCATGTACTCTAAACTGCATCAATCAGTAAAGAGTGCATCATAGGCTACTCCATTTGCTTCACAAATAAGGCGACATAGTCACTTTGAACAACTTTCTCACTATGTTGCCGAACAAAACTTCCATCGGCACTACATTTCATTCTGCCACTTGGAGGATACGCCCATGCAATGAACCAACTAACGTCTTGACCTAGAGCAAACAAGACACCAAAGGTGCACAACCAGGAACAAGGGCCACTTTTGCCTACCTCATTAAGGGGTAGGTTTATTTTTGAAGTAACGACTAAACACACAATAAAGAAAAAAATTAAACAAAAGAGCTTGAGCCAAGCCCAAAAGGTTAACCAAAGCCCAAACCTTATTTAGGGCAGCCTGAAGAAAAAAGGACCATCGGTCAAGGGTCCAACCTAAAATGAAACCTTCGTCATCCAAGCCGCACCGCCGCTGCCACAATCGATTCATCCACCACCATACATCCACTGAGCGTCGTCGAGAAGAAGCAATGTCAATTAACATCATAAAACAATCACGATCATGTGCAACCATCTTGATGCATCCAAAAAGCAAAATCCCGACGTTGACCAACACTGAGATCTCCATCCCCGACCCTCCATTTGATCCTTCCAATCTCCCATTGGCCTTGATCGCCACAGCACGCGCACTCCTGACCACCAGAGACCAACATTCCAGGTTGAAACCAAGGCATGCAACCATCTCTCCTCCAAACGACCAAAAACTTAGATCTACAAGCTTAAGATCGAGGAAACCGCCACTGGAATCAAGCCACACTGGACACAGGTCCTCACTGCCCAGCCCGGCCGCACCCACAATCAATGTTTCACCTTTAAATTAAAATTATAGATTTTACTCATTTTAGTATGAATCGGGTGGGTCGGGACTACAATGGTATAAAATAGTTGAAACTCTTAATATCTCCAACACTCTATTAGTAAAAAACGGTACGCGAATTAAATGACAAAAATCCGTATGTGTATAATTCAGTAGTTTTATATAAATAAAATTCGTAAAAATTCGGCCAAAACTTTTTTAAATTTGTTAGAGGAAGAAAATTAGGGAAATCTAATAAAAAATAAATAAAAATAAAAAAGAACATATATTTTTAATTTTTTATTAAAAAAATTAAAATTCGCGAATAATACGACTAAGTAAAAAAACACATTTTTTCCGAATCTTTTAAAAAATTTGAAAAACAGATATTTAAAAAAAAAATTCGACGATTCGTGAATAGTTTGCGAATTAACTAACTAGGTTACTAGGTTCTAACATGAAAACTCCCGTGTTAAAAGGATGCACCATCCTAATTGGTACACAAACATAGTAGGGACCAGCCGAGGAGGAGGCACCATACTTATTGGAGACAAGGGCGGCGATCTGCCAATTGAGTCAACTGACTGATCATACTACTACACGTGGCAATAACCAACACTCCTAGAGGTTAATTAGCTAGGCGCTTAATTTGCTCAAAGGCAAAATATTTTGCCTATTATACTAGTGTAGATGCATCTATTACTCACTATACATCGTGACTTTTGTACAATTCAGACTTAATGCGAAAATGTTTTGATTATTATATTATCACATATTCTTTTTTTAGGCTTTGACGTTTGATGAATGAATCCTTATTTTTCTATTAGTGAGTTTACTTAATAGCACAATTTCTTCCATGTAAGCTATTTGTCCTAAAATCATAACTTTTTTTTCATAAAACCATAACGCTCAGCTTGATTTTGATATTTTCTGAGTTCATATGAAAAATTATTAATACATGTGAGAGTATATATAACTTTTCCCCATTCAAGTATGCACAAAGCGTGTATGAATGACAATTTTGAATGTATGGTGCCTTGTGCAAAAGAGAAGTGAAACTAGCACATATTTCTTACGAGTTATACTCTTTTTTTCAGTTTTTAAGTGTGTATCTCCAATAATTTTTTATAAAAATATGAAAAAGAGTGTTCACCTTGAAACAACTTCAATTTTCACATGAACTAATTTAAACACTGCGATCCTTGCTACTTTAAAAAAAAAAAACTTGGTTCATGATGAACCCACCGATTCTTAAAAGTACAGAAAAGAAATGAAATTGCCAGCTAAACTTCCTGAGACATAAATCCGTCCGGGACCGCCGTCGAATTATCCTCCTGCCATTGATTTACTAAACTAACCCCATATATTTTCTGCAAAAACGACCGAATAGATCTCTGCGGCCCCACGTTCTCAATGGCATTTCCGTAACACAATCTCCTCTTCGCATTTTCTTCCTAAATCTCCTCCGCCCGAAATGGCCTACACGGAGTACACGCCCACGACGCAACACTCCACAAAACCTCGCCGTAAAGTGGCTCCTGCGGCCACCGATAACGGCGACTCAAGCGACAAGCTCGACCAACTGCTCCTCTCCTCCGCCATCTCCAATGGCGAGGACGTGGGGCCCTTCGTCCGCAAGGCCTTCGCCTCCGTAAAACCCGAGACCCTACTCCTCCACCTCCGCCACTTCTCCCGCTCCAAAGAGTCCGAAATCGAAGAGGTCTGCCGGGCCCACTACCAAGACTTCATCCAGGCCGTCGACGACCTCCGATCTCTCCTCTCCGACGTCGACTCCCTCAAGTCCTCCCTCTCCGAATCCAACGCCAAGCTCCACTCCGTCGGTCTACCACTGCTGACGTCACTGGACGCATTCGTGGAGTCTCGGAACGTGTGCCAAAATGTCAACCTTGCCCTCCAGTCGGTCCGGAGCTGCGTCCGCCTCATGCAGCTTTGCTCCCGATCCAACTACCACCTCTCCCGTGGCAACCTCTACATGGCGCTCAAGTGCGTCGACGCCATCGAGTGCGACTTCCTCGACAAAACGCCGTCGTCTACCATCAAGAAGATGCTCGAGAAGAAGATTCCAGAGATTCGCTGGCACATCGAGCGCGAGGTCATGAAGGACTTCAACGATTGGCTCGTCGAGATCCGCGTCGTCTCTCGCAACCTAGGCCAGCTGGCGATCGGACAAGCCTCTTCGGCGAGGCAACGCGAAGAGGATCTGAGGATCAAGCAGCGACAGGCCGAGGCGTCTACGCGCTCGAGGAAGACGACGACGACGGAAGCGTCGTCGGCGAAGGGGTCGATCTGACTCCGCTGTACAGAGCGTATCACATACACCAGACGCTTGGAGTAGAAGACCGGTTCAAGCAGTACTACTTCGAGAACCGGAAACTTCAGCTGACGTCAGACTTCCAGGTATCTTCCATGACTCCATTTCTCGAATCGCATCAGACTTTCTTTGCGCAAATCGCCGGGTTTTTTTATTGTGGAGGATAGAGTTGTGAGGACAGGTGGTGATTTAATATCAAAATCGGAAGTTGAGAATCTGTGGGAGACTGCTGTGAGTAAAATGTGCTCGGTTTTAGAGGATCAATTCTCTAGGATGCAGACTGCGAACCATTTGCTACTGATTAAGGACTATGTGAGCTTGTTAGGTGTGACATTGCGTAGGTATGGGTATCTTGTTGATCCTTTGCTGGATGTGTTGAGCAAGCATAGGGATAAGTACCACGAGTTGCTGTTATCAGATTGTAGGAAGCAGATTACTGAAGCACTGTCCGCGGATAAGTTTGATCAGATGTTGATGAAGAAAGAGTATGAGTACTCCATGAATGTTCTTTCGTTTCAGATACAGACATCTGATATAACTCCGGCTTTTCCTTATGTTGCGCCGTTTAGCTCCACTGTGCCGGATTGTTGCCGCATTGTGCGGTCTTTCATTGAGGATTCGGTGAGTTTCATGTCATATGGTGGGCAGCTTGACTTCTTTGAGGTTGTGAAGAAGTATTTGGATCGGCTTTTGAGTGAGGATCTGGATGGCGCTCTTGTGAAGCTTATAAGTACTTCCATCAGTGCCGTGTCCCAGGCAATGCAGGTGGCTGCTAATATGGCTGTCATGGAGAGAGCGTGTGATTTCTTCTTCAGACATGCTGCCCAGCTTTCTGGAATTCCCTTGAGAATGGTGGAGAGGGGCAGGAGGCAGTTTCTGCTCTGCAAAGCCCGTGATGCGGCAGAGGATAAACTCTCGGGGTTGCTCAAACAGAAAGTCGATGGTTTCATGACACTCGTGGAGAATGTGAATTGGAGGGCTGATGAGACTCTGCAGAATGGGAATGAGTATGTGAATGAGGTGATCATATATTTGGAAACTCTTGTTTCTACTGCGCAGCAGATATTGCCACCAAATGTTCTTAAAAGAGTTATACAGGATGTCCTGTCCCACATATCAGAAAAGATAGTTGGGGCTTTACTTGGGGACTCAGTTAAGACGTTTACTGTAAGTGCAATTATGAGCATCGATGTGGATATTCGGATACTGGAATCTTTTGCAGATAATCAAGCACCTTTACTGTCAGAGGAAGAGGCAAATCAATTAAAATCCGCACTTGCTGAGTCGAGGCAGTTGGTTAATTTACTCTTGAGCAATCATCCAGAGAATTTCCTTAATCCTGTAATCAGAGAGAGGAGTTACAACAACTTAGATTACAGAAAAGTAGTGATTATTTCAGAAAAATTGAGAGATCCTTCGGAGCGGCTATTTGGTACTTTTGGGAGTAGGACGTCCAGGCAGAACCCAAGGAAGAAATCTCTAGATGCATTGATAAAGAGACTCAGGGATGTGAGTTAATTCGGTACATAGCTGTATCTATGATCATTCCCTAGCTTGATTGTGATTGGAATTATTCCATAGCTTTTTTACTGTTGAATTTGTTTTTCCCCTATGCCCAATTTTCGCCTGCTGAATATGTTGATTTGCAGAGAAATTTCTGTATGTATCAGTCTCTTAGTAAAATTTGATTTTATTGATGATTTCTTCGAGCCTTACAAGCATGCAATTTCTTTGAAAGTCAAGTACATAAATGAACAGCTTGCAACCTTGAAAGAGATTGGAAATTAAACAGACATGTCAACAGTGTGACAAAACAAGAGCCTTTATGCTGGTGTACTGTATACTGAATTTCTTGATTTAGTAGTCTATATATCTGCATTAGGATATGAGGATATGTCTGGGTCTTGTTGTAATGATTCTTCTGTCGGTTTACAAGTGTTATTGCTTGTGTTATACAATTCCCCTTCGACTATCCACGGTTTCTCGTTTTGATTTGTTGCATGATTCTGTTATGGACTTATGGTGTATGCGTTTGAGATAATATTCAAGGACTCATGGTTAATGCTATTGAATTTTCTCTCATGTCAAAATTTTGTTCTTGGTACATATATTTGCAGATGGTATAGAATGCACGGATGTGTTTTGAGGGTTTAGAAGGTACAGTAAAAGGTGATAACTTTTAAAATACCTCAGGAGAACTAATTGGCTCCCTGCAATCTTTGTAAGTTTGAAGGGGTGCTATTTTATGATTTCATCAGGAATAGGTGATTATACACTAGTGACATATTTAGGACCAGGATACAAACTATATTCCCTTTTATTGTGCTTTACCTTGCCATGAATTCCTCTGCTAATATTTCTTTTACCATTTTGCAACTGTTCTTTTATAGCAGAGTTGGTTATTAGTCTTGGAAAGTTTTCTGTTCATTGTTGTATAAACCAGCCCTACTCCTGATGACCCCCTAATTGGCAGTACTCGGCAGATTCACATAAACACTCTGATTGATAGTATTGACTTTTCCTTAATACTTGATGGTCAAAATAGGTGACCTGGTTCTGGATAGAGATTCACAGTAGCCTCTCAATAATGTCAGCTTGATCTCTTGCGAAGCTGGCTCTTTCCTTTTTCATTTTCAATTTTTCCTTCTTTTAGCAACACCCTTTTTCTTCTGCACCAAATTTACTTTTGGAACTCGGACATTAAGCCTCGGCCAAGATTGTGGTGTAACTTCTTAATTATAAGTTTACAACTTACAAGTTCGACCGTCCTTCCAATTCAAGGTCTTAGGTTTGAGCTTTCATTCCCGCAATATGGTTGATTATCACTATCTACTCGTTTGAATAACCATAGACTGATCGATGACCAAGCATGTGTCTGCAGAGATGTTATCCCTGCACACCCCTTCTCTGTTGCTAAGCCCTTGCAATCTTATTGTGGTGATGACTTAAAGCATAATGTAAACCATAAATACTAGCCTAATTGTCTAATTTCCCACAATGTTATCTCATGGATATATGTCCAATCAAACAGAATGTAGCACCTTCTGGACTCATGAGAATAGATAAGTTACAACACAAAGAGAACCATTAATGAGAATTGTGACAAAATGTCACCTTCAGTAGAGTTGCCTGAGATGCATGAGTACTCAATCGCTGCATCTATTTGGCCCCTTTTCTTTGCCTTGCGACATTTCCCACCATCTACAAATTCAAGAGTGGAAAATTTAATGGGCTCCCTTCACAGAAAACCTGCATTTCCTCTGATGTTTTTTCTAGTTGCAGTTCTCACACTTCTCTCATCATTTGCCTACTGCGATGATAACAAGCCATCAGTCTACGAAGTACTTGCACAATATGGTTTTCCAATCGGGATTCTTCCCAAAGGAGTAACGGGCTACGAGTTGAACACAGTAACTGGCCACTTCTTGGCCTACATGAATGGAACTTGTAGCTTCTCCGTTGAAAATTCATATCAGCTGGAGTACAAATCGACAATCAGTGGTGTTCTGTCCAAAGACAGGATCAAATCTTTGAAGGGTGTCAGTGTTAAAGTGCGCTCATGTTGGCGACGAGCTGCAGTTCTCGGTGGGGATTGCTTCGGCCAACTTTCCGGTCAATAACTTTATTGAGCGTCCTCAATGCGGGTGCGGAATGGACTGTAATAATTTGAGCACTGTTCTGCCCTCACATTCAGTCAGTACGTAGTGACTGCCGTAAGACTGTGTGTCATCTTTTATTCACATACAAGGAATAATATATATCATCGTCTTAATGCAGCAAGTCTCATAAAGTTATATATGATCTTCGGTTTGATGATTGTCTCGGCTATGTCATACTATAATTACGTTTGGAGCTTCTGTTAAAAAGGCATTGTTGGAGCGTAAAAAATCGGCAAGGACCAGTTACCTCAACAAGAACCAATCAATGAACATCAAACGCACCTGATCATATTACGCATTAATCCTTGATACTCATATATCTTAGAATCTCTCGTTGCACAATCATCATTCGATTGCCCGACTACGAGCTATAAATCCAAATGTTTCTGAATGCGGCTGATACGTAGTTGTTTGGTCAACAATTATAGTCAATCTCCACTTCCCATTCTTTTTAAATTCCTAATCCTCTTCCTCGGCCAACAATTTTCCTATCAAAACAGACATTTTCTTTTCTCCGTCGAGGAACATCTCTCTGCTCCCCTCCATTGTAAGAGACATTGGTCGTTCATCATCATTTTCTCCATCTTGTGCCCTCAGGCCTTCCTGTAATTCCTTTAACGTTGATAGACCAACATTTTTCTTACTCTCGCGGCTTTGATCAGGATATTTCTTCCTTATTTTCATTGCGTATAAAATTTGTCGGTGACTGGTCCCCACATACCGACATAACTCGCTTGTGATCCTCAGAGATGAACTTCAAAAGTCACCTCTACTAATTTCTCTGTTGGGATTAATGACAAAGTAACCTCTCCATAGAGCCAAGTTTTTGTGTCATTGTACGCCAACATAGAGGATTTGCTCCTCTTTACCACTCTGGGATCCATTTTCATTTTTGAATTCCCCATAAATGATATCAACACTGCTTTCAACATCAATAAATTCTCGTTATACCATACAATTGCTCACTTGCGTGGAAATGATCAGTACATCTCGATGCGAGAATTGAATTCCAATCCCGTCTTTGCTAGAGAAACTTATCACGGGTTCTCCGTCCATCTTTACCTCATTTACCAATCCTCACTTCACTTGACATTCTCTCTTTAATATTGCCAGAACGAAATCATCAACTTTGGAATAGTTTCGATATCTTCTCAAATTACCTTACCTTGATTGAGGAAGCGAAGTCATTTGCTTTTGCAGCGTCTGCATATCGATCAGTTTCAAAATACTTCGGTATCGGCATAAGCCTTCCCGGATCCAGCTTTCTCTGAACTCTTCTTTTTTCGGTATGCCGCTCCACGAGCAAGGAGTGCCACGCACGAGCAGAGCGCAAACAAAGTAGGGGAAATCCTTTGATTGCGTATTTACTATACATCCATGTCTTTCTTGTTCCACTAGCTAGGACCAAATTCTCGCATGTCAATCCTCATCTTCTCAGCTTGTCACGATTCACTCATAATGTGAACTTCTTCTTCTCGCATGGTTGATGGTTCTCCATGTACAGTGAGAATTTCTCTCATGGGAAGTTCATTGTCAACCTTTCTTCGTTGTTGAACTTCTGCCTCCTTTTGCTTGTATTGCAAGAGTTTCCCTTGCCTCATAAACTCCATTATGGCCAGTTTGATGGCCTTACATCTATTGATACCATGTTCTTAGGCCCTATGGAAGACATAATAATGTCTTCGTTCAATCATGTTTGATCATTCAGGCTGTGGTGGTAGCTCCTTAAAAATTTCCTCTGATTCATGCTTTTGAAATATATAAGCAGGACTACGAGTAAACCATAGTTCTTCATTTGTTAATTTTTCCCCCTGCCCTTATGTCCCTTGTTGCATTGCAGACTTGTCTTTTCCCCCAACTTGAGTTTTTGCTCGGTCTTGCCTAGCCGAAGATTCTGGCTCCGATTTTTCTTCAACGTCCGTCACCATTCTTCCTCGACGGACACTTCTGACTCTCTCCAACCGATGCCTTCGAAATATGTATGCAGGGCAGTGAGTAAGCCATGGTTCCTTATTGTCTGAAATTTTCCTTCTGCTTCGAGGATTTTTCTCTGCCTCCAGCTTGTGTTTTTCCTTGGTCTTGTCCCGCTTATGATTTCAGCTTCGATTTATTCTCCGTCATCCTACTCCGTCAAGCATTTCCCATTCTTTCTAACAGTATCTCACCTTCCACCTTATCAAGGATGTCGTCCATGTCTTTTGGTGGCCTTTTGGTCAATTCTTCAAAAATATGTGACACATCTAACAATCCTTTGCAGAATGCGATAACTGCCACACTCGATTAACACTTGATGCTCGTCATTTTTTCTTTAAACCGATTAAAATTTTTCTCTAGCTTCTCACCATGCTTCTATTTGACATTAAATAATACCAACAAATCATTTCTTTGCCTTCTTGAACAAAAATACTGTGAGACGAATGCTTGAGCGAGCTCATTAAAATTGGAAATTGAGTTTGGTTCAAACTTAATAGGAATAGTTTCCACATCAGCCTTTTATCGACGATTTCAATCCTCATTATACCAGTGTATTTTATCAGATGATCAATAGGATTTGTCATGCCTGTTTACTTGGTAAGCGACGATGTAGAGAAATATTTCAGTTTTTGCGTTCTCAAAATGCGACTAGTGAATGGATATTGGGTGATTCCTCTCGCTAGTTCAACAACGATATCTTGTGGCCTTGTTTCCTTGGCTTCTTTCATGATTCGGTAACGAGCTCCTTCAAGCGACGATCTGTTGGAGCTGAATTGCTCAAAATTTTCTCAGTGCTAGTCTCGCCCCTCCGAGATTTCTTCGTTAGTTCATAATCCTCGTCGGAGGATTCATCATCTTCCCATAAGTTGTCGTCCTCAGGTAAGCTATCCTTCAAGGCTTCATCATGCTCCATGGAATTCTTTGCTCATCTCTGCCTCATTTTCTTTTCTTTTTCCTTGAGATGTTCCAGTTCCAGCCACATTTTCAGAATATCCTCGACAATGAAGTTTTGTTCAGGGATATTTCTCTTTCTTCTTGAGCCAGATCTCTTTGAACTCTCACCATTCTTACGTACGACTTGAACCTCTGACTCTACATGCATCTTCTCTGCCCGCCTGATGGTTCTTCGCATAAAAATTTCTCCACTCTCAGCTTCATCCGATGAGTTGCCATCGTTGTTGTGTGGCAAGCCTTCATTGTCTAAGTTTTCAGGTATCTTTGATGCCATCATTTTCCACAGACGATGCCACTTATTGGAGAGTAAAAATTGGTAAGGACTAGTTACCTCAACAAGAACCAATCAACGAACACCAAACGCACCACGTCTTCGATACGTCGGAAGCAGACTTTTCAATGCCAAAATGTGGGGGGTGTACTTGTAAAGACACTCCGACGCTCAAGTTATTAGAATCTCTTCTCCAGCAAGATTTTTGTAATCAGAACGTGAACGAATGAAATGAGAATGTGAGCTAGTATTTATAGGCAGGAATCCTCCCCCAAAATAAGGATAATGGCGTAGGCTTCAAGGATAGGATCGGCCACAGTTGAAAACTTCTCATCGGTGTCAGCCTCAAGTTTCTCAACCACTGTAGCACGTTCTCCAGTTTTCTCTCACTTTTTACTGTATTTGCGCCATCTTTTCGTTAACGAACACGACTGGGTCGTTGCTACTCACATATTCATCGCGTGCCTTTTTACCGCTCGTATCTTCTCGTTGCTAGGTTTATCCGTCCTTATCCTTTATTCTGGGTCTAGCCTCAACATCCAACTACGTTCTGGGTCTCTTTATTCCCTTCAGCCCATCACTTATTTTTTACCGCAATTTTACTTCCTACAATCGTCATTACTTACGTGTTTTCCACATTTTCTTCTGCTACTTGCACTTCCTCGTTGCTGAGCCCATTTATCCTTACTTACCACTTTGGGCATGCATCCCACTTTCAATCGGTCCTAATCACTCTACTTGGGCCCTAACGACTTCCTTAGCCCATCACCGGTGATACTTCTCTGACCAAATTGTATCCCCCAGGTATGCACTTAAAAATTGGAATATGCTCCTTGTATCTTTAATTCTTGTACATGTATTCCAGCTAGTCAGCTACCATTTAGGGTCTTCATGACCTAACAGTCAAGGCTTGAGCAAACAAAGTTCTGCTTCTACATAGCTCAGAACCCAGGCTTCTTTTCAAACCAAAATCTACCTCTCTAATGAACACATTAGCTCTAGTTCTCTTCTTTCTGGTTTCCTTCACAATCCCAACTCCATCTACTGCTGTCAAGGACGAGTTGACAGTTTATGAAGCTCTCGAAGGGTATGACTTCCCAGATGGCATTCTTCCCAAGGGTGCACTAAGCTACAGGCTAGACAATTCCACAGGTGAATTTTCAGTCTCCTTGAATGGCTCTTGTTCTTTTTCAATTGAATCATACCAGTTGAAGTACAAGTCTACAATAACCGGTGTGATAACAAACGACAAGATCTCAAGCTTGAGTGGCATCAAGGTCAAGGTGCTATTTCTTTGGCTTAGTATTGTAACAGTTGTTCGCAATGACGATGAGATCGAGTTCTCTGTTGGGGTTGCCTCCGCAGACTTTGCTGTCAGCAACTTCGTCGAGAGTCCGACCTGTGGATGTGGGTTTGATTGTGTCGATGTGAATCAAAGGAAGAGCAAGCTTAGTGATCATCACTCGCTAGTTTCATCCGCTTGAGTTAGATTTAAATTTACGTTTGATCCGAGGTTTGTAATGGTTGTTCTTGGCAAAAGAAAAATGTTGTCGGAAAATATTACAATTCGGCCGCTCCCTCCACATCATTTTGTTTTGTTTTAATCGATCACGTTTTGCTTCTCTGTACGAGTGTAACTCAGTAACTGTGAGCTTGGTAGGTGAGGCTTCTCCATTGTTGTAAAGTTTTTTGGCTTGCAAACGGAATAAGAACTTGGCAAATTGCATAACCATCCCAGGCATTACTAGCATAACACGTCCTTAAAACATAGTCTAACTCTAAATGTTCTTTTGGACACGAAGGAAACGATTGAAGAACAGAGTTTTAGCCTAATGTGATGAAAATGTTATTCACAATGTGGAAGAATCTTAGAGCACATGTGAAGACCATGTCACAATGTCACCTGCCAAATTGGCCGGTGTTGCAGCTGAGGTTGGTTTAATTCTAGTTGGCGTGCCGTTTTGATGCTCTTTACTTCTCATTTCTAAAAATTATGATCGAACTAACACAAATGATATTTACCGTACAAGTATCGAATCAAACTAAATTGTAATTTGACATGTCAACGATTTCTCTGTCATGACCTGGAGCCATGATACTCGGCTCAGTGTTCTAATGTGTTTCAGATGAGCGAAAGATCGGCTTAAGAAAGAAGAGCCATGTCACTATCTGGTTACTTGATTAGTTGATTGTAAGAATTTTGTAATTTTAGGACACAGTATATATTGTGTAACCGACGGTAAAATTGTCACTAATTACCCATCTGTCTGGTTTTGGACAAGACTCCAAATCCGAGTCCCTCGAGTCGACAACGTGGATTGCCAAATGGTAACCACGTCTTGTAGCTAAATCGAGCAAATACGACGCCGTATCGCCATAACTAACATCGTTCTCTCCCCCTCGCTCTGCCAGTCAACCCCAACCGATTCTCACTCGCCTACCAATATTTCCCGGAAAGAAAAAAAATAACACGGATTCCCCCCCCACACACAAACCATGTCTCCTCTCTCTTCAATCCTCGCCGTCCTGCTCATCCTATCACCGCTCTCACGCGCCGCCGCAGACGGCGACGAAACACACTCCGCCTACGATGCCATCCAAGACTTCAACTTCCCGATGGGAATCCTCCCGAAGGGCGTCACCGGCTACGAACTGAACCGCAGCACCGGCCAGTTCGCCGCCTACTTCGACGGCGCGTGTAGCTTCTCTCTCGAAGGCTCGTACCAGCTCAAGTACAAGTCCACCATCACGGGGACTATCTCCAACAACAGGCTCAAGGACCTCACCGGCGTCAGCGTCAAGGTCTGGCTCCTCTGGCTCAACATCGTCGAGGTTTCTCGCAGCGGCGACGACCTATACTTCTCGGTCGGAATCGCGTCGGCGTCGTTTCCGATCGATAATTTCTACGAGTGTCCGCAGTGCGGTTGCGGATTGAATTGCAGCCCTGCGCCGCCGCAAGTAAGGGAGAGTAAGATGAAATCTCTTGTTTCTTCTATATAGAATTGTCACAAATTGGATTTGTAGAGACTCCTTTTGGTTGCAATTCGAATTGTTTGTGCTCGCTGTTTGTTTTCTTTATAATGTTCTTATACTATTGCAATAACTGTGCTTGTGCCATTGAGGTGATGGAAATAAACTTGAAAAAAAAATTGATTATGATTCTGGGGAAAGATTAATTGGAGTTAAGTTTAATATCTCGGTGTGTGCTTATTGAGAACAGTTAGCTCAATTAGCTGTGTATTGATGAAGCATATGAGGGTTGCGTAGAGGTTCGAGAGTCGTTTGGAAGGAGAGCTCTTTGTTTTAGTGGAAAGTGGGAACTGTGTTTTTCTGGGGCGATCACCGTATAAATGCTTTTTCTGATTGTATCAGGGCGCGAGTATTCTCGTAACTGAATTTGGATGTATGTTCCTATTGGAGAGTCCTGTAGCGAATAATTTGAGTTAGGAGCCTATGGAAATGGTTGTCATGTACGCTTTACTTTGAAGTTTGAAGCTTTGTAAGATTGAAAATCTAGGCTGTGGATAGAAACATCGTTCTTTTGTGAAAGATAAGTTGGTAATGTTGTATGGGAAATCCAACAGATTTAGTTTCACTAGTATCAAAAAGATCTATAAGTCTGGAATGCCAGTGAAAAGATTTTCTTTGGGCTTTAGGTGATTATCTGTTCAAGTTTGTGTTCAGCATATAGTTTAACCGATCGAAATTAATCGGAAGGCCTACAGGACTGTTGAATATACATCTGTAATTGTTATTTGCAGACAGTGAACCCTTTCATATACAATGTACTGGCTATATATTACATAATACAACACACCTCTTTCTTTGGTTTTGAGTTAAATAATACATAGTTGACATAAACTTCTATTTCACTGTTTGTACCTGATTTTACGAGTACCAGGTGTGTCGTCGGCTGACGTATTTTTCATCGGCCAACTTTGACGACCGATGAATATTCGTGACGTCGACCAACAATAAAATGAGATACCTTGACGATTGTCGAGTATTGGTGACCGACGTTGGGCCATGTCACCTATGGTGACAGTTCATTTGGTGACCTACAAAGGTAACATTATATCATACGGACCAAGTGAGATGTCTGACCCATAGAGCCAAGTATTTATCACTTGGGCGTGATGGATCCAGGCGGCCGACATATAAGGGTTGGGCGACTAAAATGGGCCCAGCTCAAATGTGAGTTGGTCAGGTAGCTTGTTGGGTTTTGACTAGGAAGAAATGAGATTCAAGTCCACTGATAGGAATGCATCATTCGGATAAGGAATGATTTTAATGCAAAGATTATAGTGTTTGGCCGGATCAAGTTTTAATGGATGGGTTGTCATCAAATCAAGGGTGACCAAGTCTAAAAAGGAGTATATCAAGGTGGTGTTCGAGATAAGGAAGGCTTTACTCGGCTGAAATCAACGAATTCGATTAGGATTCATCGGTTGGATGGGCGAGTCAGTGAACCTAGGGTTTTGTAAAAATTGTATATATAGAATTCTTATAGCACATTCTAGAGGGTCTTGTACCAAATACACAAACTTACATACAAGTTTTCTAGCTTTTGTTTTCATAGGTATTTTACCTTGTTCGTCACTTACTTTGATAATATAGTTTTAGCTTCTCGTAATTTACATTCTTTTCTTTATTTTCTTGCAATTTATTTTATGTTCTTTTGTTTTTTGCACTTCAATTCCTTGCACCTAGGAGTAGTTGGTTAACTTAGCACTCTATACTCATCGATCTCTTTCGGCCAATCCGGATTGGGTCGATGCAATTCATTGTTCACGCTCACATCACCTCACAAAGATTTAACGTCTGAGTCCGTTTCACTTTCATCTTCACTGTGATCTGCGAGTACGTCAACCCTGTTGATTTCTTGTTGGTCGCACGCACTTTTGAATTCACTCAAAGCTTGGACGTGATCGAAAACCAAGATTAAAGTTTTAGTCAAGTCCTTTCGTACAAGGCATTCGGACAAACGACTCAAAGGGTTCCTTCCTTGGCCATCAATCACTCGAAGAAATCAGATCCAACGCATACCTGTTCAAAATCTCGCTTCGTCAATCGCGAGTTGGCACGTCCGCGTCAATCAGAAGAACACTTTGAACCAAAACTCTATCGGTCGACATGATCTTGGCCGTGACGATTTTTGAGCAAACAACTGCAGTGGAGAGTTGTGTGAAGACTTGGATCTGTATTTCAATTGCCTTCTTTAGATTAGTACTAACCTTACTGGCTTACTGCTGCTTAATACATGTTGGCTTGGCTGCTTGCCAGATATGTAAGAAATCTCTGGAAGGGAAATGTCCCATACCGTACGGGTATGTGCACTATATTAGACTAGTAGTAGATTTGATGGTGATACATTTAGAAAAGTGCCGTGATTAGTGACAACTGTGCAAAAGAAAACTTTAGGTGAAAGAAGAGAAGATGAGAATATCTTTGTAGCCCCTTGATTTGGTATAAAAGAATAGAGATCTGCTGTGAGATACTTTGCTGTGCAGTTTGCATCCGTTGTGGCAGAATGCTGGTAGTGAAACTGTGGAAAATGCGCATGAAACTGACTTTGCTACAGGGAATATATTCACCTCCCTCCTACTTTGCTCCAATCCGTCCAAAATAACAATCAATACTAACCATGGGTATCTCTTTTCATTTTCTGACTTTTTATTTGTGTTTCGAAATCTTTCCTCTCTCTTTTTCTCCCTCCTTGGGCTTCTTGTTTTCTTCTTTCCTGAGAGTCTGTGACTGATTATGATTTATGAATTTGTTGAAATTGATTTTGTAGTACTAGAGATTCAATTAATCTGGTTGGTTTTCAAAGATGGAAATTGGGTTAAAGACTGAAATCCACAGCCAAGATGGATCGGAGGTTCATGTATAACCTATGTTATCATTACCAAGAAAGTCTACTACTTGCTCTCCTTTCGGTGCGTTCGCATTGATCCTCGATTCTTAAGCTTATTTCTTAACTTGCACAATTTGTACGGTGATATGGGTCTTGCTTTCTCTGTTGGGTGTTATAAAGTTTATCACTTTGTGAATGAATGAGATGCTTAACAAGATTTAACAAGATTTGATGCATGTTGAAGCCATCGACCCAGAAGAAAAACAATTCCATAAATTCTAGTGAAAGAAGGTGCTTAAAATTTGATTTCGAACGATACACTCTGAATCCCCCTTACTTCAAATAGCGTAAAATAAAAGCTAGCAGATGAGAAACTACCAACTTTTGCAAATTCTCTTCTCTGGTGAATCTGGGATTGTTCACCCATTGATTTTCCTTTCCAAATCTTAACTCCATTCATTGATTTGTACGAAAAATTCATCTGGTGATGATGGACTGGTCGAATTCGAAGCGGCAAGTGTCGTAGTAGACCTTCATTTCCACATTGAACGCATGGCGATGACGAGCATCAACAGTTTTGTGATCAACATAACGAGTTTGCCGCCATTAGAGACTTGGTCTGAGTGAGATTTTGAGAACAAAGAAGAAGATAAATTAAGTGTGAACCATTTTTTGAATATTAGTACAAAGGAAGGTGAAATTAGTACCCTTTTTTTTTTACAATCTTTACTCCTTTCTTTAATCTTTTTCACCAAAAAGTATATTCAAAATACACACAAAAATTAATAGGGGACTGGAGTTTGTAAAAAAAGGAGTACAAATTTCACCTCTTAAAAAAAATGAAAAGAGATAACCATAACTAGCATTGATTGTTATTTTAGACAGATTGCAGCAAAGTAGAAGGGAGGTTACTATAACCTTCCCTTAGGGGACGTGAGTAATAATACTCCAAAAATCATGGTCGAAAGTAGTCTAGCTTCTATATTATAATGTGTTTGTTTAGTATAGTTTTTGAAAACACTTCCAAACATATAAAAATATTTTTAAATTTTTTAGAGTGTTTGGTTATACTTAAAAGAATTTTGAAATTTTTTTGAAAATTACTTATAAGTCTTCAAAATAATTGTATAGGAAGCACATAAAAAATATTTTTTTTAAAGTATTTTCTCTTAAAAGTGCTAATAACGAAAATTACTTTAAGAATTCATCCCAAACATACCCAACATATACTTTATCGTTGCTTTGCTATGAAACCCTCGTCTTATTCCATTAACAGCTCTTCAAGGTATGGGCGAGACACTTTCAAATCTTCTTCTTCTTCAAGTTCAAGCAAAGCAAATATACAATACAACAAAATCCAAGTCAACTGAGTGTTCCATGTTGACGATGTTATTGCTTGGCTCGGCTCTCAAACTTAAAGCTTCGGATGGGACAAGGTCATTGCTGCATGACTAGGTCTTGTATCTTAAACCAAGTGATCAGTCGACCATTCACCGCATCTGGCTTGAAGCTTGCATCACGGGTTTTGACGCTATTCTATCTTTTGCGATTATTAGAATGTGAAGTTGGCAAAACAAAGTTATCAGGTACCTAAATTTGCCCCCAAATAATTTAGGTTACAAGTTTAATCTATAGGCCTAAAAACAATTTAAAATTTAAAATTCCATTATCTACGTATCTTTTATGGCAATTCGATATTCTTCTGTGCCCAGTTATTCAACAGTAGCAATCAATCCATTTGCCTAATCTTATCATTTACTCAATCTTAGGCCATCCACACTAGACATAATTTGTTTAGATGCCTCTTGCCAACGTGGGAGCTACTTACACATATCTGGCTAAATCGTAGGTACTTAATGTCTTCAAATATTTTTTATTATATCTCACCGCTCTCATAACAGCGTTTACCGACAAGAGACCCGCAACTTCAATGACAAGACCGAATCTCGAGTTGGCGTCGTTACCGCTCACGCGCCCGTTCAAAATCCCACCAAGGAGCACCTCAGCAAAAAAATACACACTGATCCAACATCGAAAAAGTGGTAAGAGCCTTGGATCCAACCACCTTCATAAGCCTAACGGTTCAGCATTAATGGTACGCATTCATTACTTTTTTACGTCGTTACTCTATCAAAATACTATCTCATTTCTGACTTAGGCATCGGAGGGTTGAAAGCCGGCACACTCGGTCTCTCCTTAACGATTGTTGGTCTTACCAATGAGAGCGATCCTAGTAGTAACAAGAGCAATAGCGACCCGAGTAACACCAAGAGCGACAACGATCCTAGTAGTAACAAGAGCGACAGTGACCCGAGTAACAACAAAAAGCGACAGCGACACCCATCCTGATAAAGCAACAACGACACCGACCCTGGTGGAGCGACAACGATATCGGTTTCGGTGAAGCGACAACGATCTAGTGACATTATTTTAATTTGTTCTTCCCATTTAAATATTAATTACCTTGTGATTTTGAATATTAACATTGGCACCGTCTGTGGGAACGAGATCAAATTTTTTTTAAACCACGCAATGTCAGAACAGCAAACATGGATACCTTTTTGACCATCGGCATGACGCCGAGCACCCGTCAGGAACTTCTCCACGAAACACCCGCCACACACGAAAACGCCGATGGGACTACCTTCGTTCAACGGCCAAGAAAGCAGCGCGCCGTCGAAGATCAGCAGGCAGTCACCAATGCTGAATGGCATGCAAGCGATATGGAGCAGCAGTACGAGCTAATAATGCGAAAGTGCCTCGAGCTCGAAAAAGCTCGGGGAATTCGAGCATCAGCGATACATACAATCCGAGTCAAGACTGAGGATCACCGAGCGGGGGCGGTTTAATCTGGAGTCCACGGCGGAATCCCTGAGCATGGACCCTCGCGAGGTAATACGACAATAGGAGGTATTCATCCCATCATCAATAGGCCCTCCGCATCAGCAGGGCGTGGGGCGGCCCCCGACCCCGGAAAGGTTGCAACGAAATCTCGAAGAAGAGTTAAACAATGCTGTCAACACACCCCAACCACCCGTCTGGATCCAGCTGTTACCTTCGCTACCCCCGCCCAAATCGCGCCAGCCATACGTCAAGAGAAGGGGGTGTGGCGGCAAGGATCACCGAGCTAGAAGCCATGGTGCGACAGCTGGCGTAACAAAAGGCTAGCGACCTAGATCGAACATAGCCCACCGTCTGGGTTGAACCTTTCTCAGCCGATATCATGCTCCAAGGTCGGAACCCGCTGGCCAAGGTAAAAATGGAGCGATACAAAGGCAAGACGGACCCATCCCTCCATATCGACATCTTTGTCTCGACAACAATCGACAGAGGATATGACGACGCAACGAACTGCTACCTGTTTATGGAAAGCCTCACTAGCGAGGCCCTGAGTTGGCTCTTCAGCTTACCACCAAGATCCATCAACTCCTTTCAAGAACTTATTCGAACATTCCTAAAAAGATACATTACATCGACTAAATGCTCTCTCACTTATAACCAATTGCAGGCCGTGCGTCAGGAACCATCAGGAGGATTGTCCACCTTCATCTCCCGGTGGAACACCGCCATAGCTAGTTGTCGTGACATTTCGAGTGACTCGACTTTTTGCATACTCCGAAACACTCTACAGCCAGGATTGCTGACGTGGAAACTCAACGAGCACCCGACAATCACCTACGATGACCTACTGGATCGTGTAGCCTCGCATGCCCAACTAGAGCTGCAAACGTTTGGTTCCAACTCCATACCCACACAACAGGTAAACATTTTTTTCTAATACCACAGCTCCAAGCATACAGAGCGCGCTCCCCCCCCAAGCCCAACACCAATGAGATCGCCCTATCGGTTTAGATCGCACACCCAGAACCGCAGGGATGGGAGAAGAGATAATCAAAGGGGAGAAAGGCACCAGAGGCACTACTGGGAGAAGGGCAACTATAACAACAACGGGAAAAGGTACCTTGAAGATAGAAGCGATCGGCCTCGCAATGACATCGCCACCTACTCTAGAGCAAAAAACATCAACATCTTCAGCGACTCCCAGCTGGTAGTAAGCCAGGTCAGGGGGGACTTCAAGGCAAAAGGAACGCAGATGGCGGCATACCTAGGATACGTCAAGGCAATTCTAGGTAAATTCTCTTTTTATAAAATCACTCACATCACCAGGGAGCAGAACACAAGGGCCGATGCCCTAGCAAGGTAGCAACGGTGCCACTACAAGCGGCGAAGGGACACACCATGGTAGAAATGCTGGAAAAACCCAGCATGTCTAAAAGCTTTCAAGAGGTATTCACGCTCATGATAGCCACACCACCAGCAACAAAGGACTAGAGAACAGGCATAACGAACTACTTAGTCAACGGGGCACTACCAGCAGACAGAATGGAAGCAAGAAAACTAACTCGGTGAGCGGTGTTCTACAGCATGAACACCGGCCAACTATACTTAAACAAGAGAGGTTTCCCCATTTTGAAATGCATCACAATGAAGGAAGGCCAGGACCTACTAAAGGACGTCTACGGATGCAACTATGGGAACCATAGCGGGCCTAACACCATCATCCACAAACTACTCCGTTATGAATTCTACTACAAAGGAATGAGGGAAGACGCAAGGAAGATTGTGGACAAATGTGCGTCATGCACCCAACATGCAACCAGAGTACACGCACCAGCAGCCCTAATGTCAATCATCATCAGCCCCATCCCGTTCGCGCAGTGGGGACTAGATCTTATCGGGCCACTAAAAACCCCAACGGGCCAATTCAAATACATCATCGTCTGCATCGATTACCACACTAAGTACATTGTAGCAAGACCGCTCGTAATCGTCACCACGCAGAAGGTAATCAACTTCCTATAGAAAGACATATACTGTCGATACGGAGCGCCGCTCACCATCATCACCGATAACGGAAAACATTTCAATAACGACAAAATGAAAAAAATTCACGGATGACCTAGGGACCAGGCTAGTGTTCGCATCAGTATACTACCCTCAAACTAACGGACAGGTGGAAGCGGCCAACAAACAAATCAAAGCAGGACTAAAGAGGAGGATAAATGACTATAGCCACAGGTGGGCGAAGTGTCTCTACGAGGTACTATAGTCCATCAGAACTACACCAACCAAAGCAACGGGCGCCTCACCATTCTCGCTCGTGTATGGAGCAGAGGAGGTCCTACCATTTGAGATCACGCACAAAAACCCTCTCTTGGAAGGATATGATAAAGACACCAACACGAACGGGCTCAACATGGCAAACATATGACGAGAGGAGCGGGAAGACGTAACCAATATCGCGCTGGCAGAAAACAAACAAAGAGTCGCCCGACAGCATAACCACCGAGTCCTTGCCCGGAAGCTACTCATTGGTGACATGGTCTGGAGGGAAATCATCCCAAAACCAAGAGGATTGGCACGAACATAGGAAGGACCATTCAGAATCATCGAAAGCTTAACACTGACCACGTTCATCCTCGAAGACAAAAACGGCGTCAGACCTTGCCACTAGTAAAACAAGTTCTACTATTTCAGCAAAGCATACCTATGAATATATACCGCCGATAAAGAAACGAAAATTCTTCAGACCTTTTCTTGTAAAATCAAAGGACGCTTGGGCCTAAAACCATTATTTTCAAAAAACCCAAGGTGCATGTTTATTCCTATTAGCACTGACATGCTAGCTACCTTTACTTTCACCCATACAAGAGATGGGCGTACGGTACAAGCAAATGAATTTCCTTCAGACCTTTCATTAATCAGCGATATATAAGCATACTTGGCAAATATTTAACAAAACCAACCATATCACTTTACATGCAAAAGCCTCAGCGGCAGTGTATTATCACAAAATAGGCTGTTCAAAAAAATAAAAAATAAAAGGGGCTAATACTATTACAAGGGGCACCAAGCCTCACGCTGGACCGTGAGCTCCGCCACACCGCAGGTCCTCTTGTTCAGCCTGGCGTTGACGCTCACGATAGTTGGTCGCCATCTCCCTGCTCCGCTCCTGAGATACGCCATCAACATTACGAATATGATGCGTTAGAGCAGTTGAAGGTGATGGGTTAGGAGTTAAAGGATGGAAACCATGGAAGTCATACCTGCCGCCACATGATCGTGATGCCGCTCTTTCTCCTCTTTTAGCTTGTCTAGAGCAAGCCGGTCGGCCTCGCGCTTCACCCGGCGCTCCTCGTTTATCCGGGCGGTATCAGCATAGTATTTCTCATTCACCCACTTGTTCCGGACAATGATTCCGGGTCTCTTGAAAACCTTATCAGAAGGCCGACTGCAGCGCCTCACGATACTCAGCACCAGCCCTGAAGTCTTCAACAACATCGGTAAGCTCTTGCTCCCGACGCTCTTCAAGCTCTTTAACCTGACCCCATAGTGCGGTGACCTGGCCCTCAAGAATAGCACGCGCCGCTTGTACGTCCCTGGATCGCTGGAGCTCAACATTAGTCAATCGTTGGCGCTCCTCCCTTAGCTCGAGCTCCAGCTTTTTGGACCGCTTGACAGAGTCATCTAGGCAGTAGTCAGTCTCTGCTGCAGCTCTTGCCATTGCTCGCTGGCCCACACCTGCTCTTCCTCCCTCTTAGCCTACTCCTGACATTATTTTAATTTGTTCTTCCCATTTAAATATTAATTATCTTGTGGTTTTGAATATTAATATACAGGATGGTGGGATGCTCTTTGGTCATCCAGTCCTGTCTATATGTAATCAATTATCACCCAAATACTTCTAATCACTTCGGGGTAGAACATTACTATGAACGTACTATTCCAACCATTAACTTGTTTTTACTAAAACTTTAAAGGAGTCACGGATGAACAGCATGATTAGCTTCAATGCTTTAGAGTGCTAGGGACAATTTGGTCATGAACACAACGATTGCTTTACATAACATGGCCCATAAGTAATTCACTTTCTAGCTATACTCAAAAGAGAATACGAGCATCTATTTTTTATTGTGAGACATACCAAGATTCAGTTTGGTCCCGATAGATAATCAGTGAATCACAAAACTAGCTAGCCACGCATTTCTGAAAAAAAAACTTTTTTGTTTAAAAATTTAAAGGTTACATTGTAAAACCCCGAGAGGAGAGGAGGAGGGAACAAGCTATTACAAACTGAGTTACAAATCTGGCCGTCCGCCGACAGCCCATTCCTCGTTTTTTTTTTCCTGGTAGAAAAAAACCCATGCCACTAAGAAAACTTTCAATAATTCATTTTAATAACGCTGCCGAATGAAATCAGTGCTTCTTCAAGAGCATGGCGCGGAGCTCGCACGCGTCGATCTCCTCGGCGCGGTTCTCCGGTCCGTAAACCCCGGTCTTGGGGTTGGGGACCCACGAGACCTTGAAGGCAGACCCCACCTTGTCTTCACCTGATTTCTTCCCCAAGTTTACGCTTCTAGTAGTAACCGAAGAAGCAGCCTCTCCCTTCACCGCCGCAAGTCCTTGTGACCCCGCCGCGTATCCACGTCTGAAAATACCAAAAAAATTCCATTCAAAACATTAATCAATGTGCCATAACACACAATTCTAATAAACCGAATAAGATTAAGTATAAATGAACGATAGATATTTGCAAAAATCGAAGTACCTGGCGATTGTGCTGGAGACGGTGTCGGCAACGAGAGCAGAGATGAACTTGACGTTAGAGAAAGTACGAGCCATTGTTTCTTTTTTCTTTGCTGGGAACGAAAAAACTCAAAGAGATCAAGACCGAACAAACGCTACTGCGGAAAGCGGAGAAGCTTAGAAGCGGAAGGATGAAAGAGAATGATTTTTCAGCTTTCAACTTCCACAGCAGCGAAGGAGGGATCTCTTTGTGTGTGGCTCTTTTCTTTCTCTGTTTGAAAAGCGCTGAATTTGCGAAGATGGGTTTCCACAGAGAAGAGGGTGAGGGGTTTATAAAGGGAAAGAGAGAGATAGGGAAGCAGAGAAACGTGCAAGTGGTTTTCGGGTGGGGACCAGTAATTCGGGTGACACGTGGAAGCAAACGAGAGGAGACAGTTCCGTGTTTTTGTAACGGCGAGATTTGGATGGGGAGATTGGACTTGGTTTCGCCTGAGTCAACGTCAAGGCGTGTGGAGGAGGAAAAGTCGGCGGGAGTGCGGTGGAGAACTTTTGCCGTGGAATATGACATCAGAGCCGTCCACGTGGCGTTCGTGGTTAGGTTCTGGAAGGTGGTGCTCTGTCATGGAAGGTCCAGCCGAGTCAAGGGTCCATTGGAGACTTGGAGCACTTGGAATTAATTGGGTTTTTTTTTGGACTAATAATTTGGCGTTGTTATGGTTTACGTAGTGTGTAAATATCGTTTACTTGGCATTGGGTTTAACAGCTGTCCGATAGTATTTTCCAATATTTTTTTTATAATGTTTTGATTATAAAAAAATAAAAAAATATTTTTTTCTTTAACTCTATAGGATATAATCTTTATTTTGTAGATTTTATTATTCTTCTTAATTATTTTTCTTAAAAATATAAAGATTGTTGTAAATTAAAAAAATGTTGTTCTCTCTTATCAAATTCTCTATTTTAAAAAATGTGTTTAGAGAATATATTAGAATAAAATAATTAAAATATTCTCTCAAATAAAAAAAAACTCAAACATAAAAAAAAGGCTTTTGGAGTTGTTCTGAGTGAGGTGTGTAAGTGTGTAACGGAAACAAATTGAACACCTCCACGAGATGTAGAAAAATGGGAAATGATTAGGGTAGGGGACTAGGGGGTGTTCAGTTCTCCTTTTTTCTTTGGGTGAAGCCATTGGGCAGCTTTCTAGATTTTTTTAAAATCGAATGGACAAAGCAACCGACGTAAGCTGGTGCAGTGCAATAGATACATGCACACAGACCGTGCACGTTCATGGAATCTGAGACCACAAATATAGTGTCATGGACGTCCGCTGGAAGTATGTTTGAGAAAACCCTTCGATTTTTTTTTGTCTATCGGTACGAGTCAAACACTATGACACTTATTTGATTAAAGCAAAACTTCATAAAACATTAAAGATACACTTTAACAATAAAAGTCAGAAAAGAGGAAGAATTCTTGACAAAGTGCATACTGCATAGACCGGATCGGAGCTAGACTCATGAACTTTTTTATTCTTAGTATCGTATGCAGCTTACCTACATTACATGTTTGTGACTGGCAAGTATTCGTGACTAAGATTCAAAATTCGATCAGATTAATTTTAACTTGTGTAGGTATTATATCAATCTTCATTTTATCAGAAATAAATTGTTAAAAATAATTATATAATTAATCAAGGCAACACCGTAGATCGATGAGTAAATAATCAGAATCGAGTTTATACTTTATACAACACAATAAAGGCGGGGCAACTTCCCTTCACCACTAGTGAACTACCACATGCATATAATTTTTGCATAACCCTTAGTCCTAAACCAAACGCAACCACTTCGCCGTACCTTCTTTCTCTCTCTCCTTTGTCCTCTCACCGTCAATAGATGATGCCTCTCCTACCATCGCTGTCGGCAGTCACTTTAAGAGAAGGATAGAAGAATTGGCTATCGACGGTTTATGCGGGTCAGCTGGGTAACATCGAGTTATGACTTATGAGCTGCCTGGGTCCGACGGGAATCGATTGACGACTTGTTTTGTAGAGGATAGAGAAGGCGGCGAAGATGATGCTGAAGAGGTTCATAGCATTTAATTGGAGGATGTGATCCATGCTCATCATCTAATTGGAATTAAACTTAGATTGATATAGGTGTCAAGTTTTTATTTTTGTAAACTGACTTTGGTACAAAATTGATAGCGTCATTTTTATTTTTGGGTGTTCACTGGTTTGTTGAAAATTTTGATGTTTGTTCTGCTGGTACCAAATTGATCCAGTGAGAAAATTATGTTGGTTGCAAATAGAGATTATGTGCCCAATGTGGGATGGGTTGGGACGACAAGGGTGAGTGCCTTGAATGGAGCGGCCGCGATTACCCCGTGACGGCGAATTGCGGCAGTTGTTTCTTAGTGAAGAGCAGTTTGACTTAATTTTCAACCAGGGGCAAATCGAAAGACACAATTTTATAAAAAATCGGCATGATAAAGTCAACTCAATCAAAGTAGAGATTAAGAACAGTGCACTACAATCGCGTAGGGAACTCTCACAATAATAGGTGGAGACAAGTCGTTTCGCAATAAAGGGGCAACATAAATCTAGCTTTAGCCTACATCGATCTGCTTCTTTTTGGGAGAAAAACAGTCAAGGACATTTTAAAAGATCCTTTACATCTAAGGACATTTTTGGACATTTTTAGACATAAAAAGATTCTAATACCTTTATTGTATTGTACAAAAATTATATCTCTAAAGTGAAAACTTTGATAAAGTCTTCCACTCCTGCTTAAGGCTGTTGAGTTAGAAATTCATCTTTTTGCTCATTCTTGCTCCTGCTCCATGTGCTTCTTCATTGTCTGAGAACTTATCCTTCCATCATGTTTTCTATGTTGTGTTGTTCAGGATCAGAGAAATCAAGTTCAACATCGGATAAGTTTAACCAGTGATTATATTCATCTTTATCTTCATCTCCTTGGAGCATTGCTATCCTTGCTAATTCTTGTGCTCGAAAGTGTTTGTACATGCGGAGGTGACGATCATCCCTTTTTAATCTTCTGGAAATTCTTGTGGAGTAGAGACTGTAATCTTTACTTTACTGTAATCTTTTCTTTTTAAGTTCATGGTAAGCCATTTGTGTTCCTCTATATATCTTAATATCTTCAGGATTGGGTATTCTAGTGACATTTGGTCCTGTTGATCCAGGTACATAGATGGCTTGCTCTATAATAATATTATGATGGGCTGTATCATGGCTCAAACTAGTGTTAAATCTTGCTAATGAAATGTTGTTAATGTTAAGAAGAAGACTGCCTTGTAGGGTTTCAAATTAATGTATTATGCTCTCTCTAAGATTGCGCGGGAATGACTCTATATGATTACTCCTGCTCATATTAAGATGTACTAGAAAACTATTCTTTTCGATTAAGAAAACGCTGTATATTCTTATTATTATCTTTTAATTGCAATGAGATAAAGTTCAAATTTTGTCAGATAATTTGTGAGGAATTTTTCTGAAAATGCTCCAAAATATGTTGTAAAGTAGTATTATACTTATTTTTCTCAAACTTTATATGTTCAACTTGATTGATTATGAGATCAACGATGCTGTTTATAATAGGAAATTTTTCACTGTGTGAAAGATGCTTGTGATTTTTCTGTGGAAAATAACAAATTAAATTATTTTGATCCAAAGTTATTTTTCTTTTTTGATGCTCACTTATTTCCAAATTAAGATAATCTATCATACAAATTCAGAAAACAAAGATACACAATTTTTTGTTTTGTTTTATGTTTAATTACCAAACGAGACACATGCAACAAAGGTAAACACACATGCAACAAAGAAATCAAACATGCAAAAACATACAAGAATATGTTTTGTTTTAATTAACGATTTTTCTCACTGATTGTGTATATGACTTCTGTCCTCGAGATACTTTACTGTAATAACTATATGATTATAGAGCCAAATTAGGCTTTGATACCAAATTTGAGGCGTGGGTTCTGTTATATTTGTAAGGCCAAAACAATTATTAAAAACTTGGTCTTAAACATGGTCAAAAACTTAAAACTACAACAAAGCCAACTCAATGGCTACAAAAGACATAAACAGAGGTTTTTGTACTCAGAGGTCCCCAAGCTTAATTTCTAATAATTATTCTGACATGCATGCAATTATAACAAAAAGTCGTGAAAGAAAATATGATCGTCAGTTTAGCTATATAATCATATAGTTATTTTAGTTTTCCCTATTTTGGACAAGAAGTCGTCTAAAGTAACCATAAAATTAAAAGTTGAGGAAGTTTACTATTGTGTGCTAGCACAGAAACCTATGCAATCTTCAAGATTCTGAAAGTACTCAGCTTCTACTGGATATGTACTGCTACCGAAATGCAAGGTATGAACCGCTAATGGATCTAGACATGCAAGGCAAGAACTGTTACTGGATATATAAGGTATGAACAACTCCAAGACATGCAAGTATTGTGATGATCTTACTTTGATGATGAACAACTACGATTATAGACAGCTACTAGTTGACATACATGCACAGCTATTGAAGATGGAATGCTACTGATATGACAGGGTGCTATTGATATTGTGAACTACTACTAATATGATGAACTGCTCCTGATATATACTGTTCTTTTACATGCATGGATGATAAATAAGTGCAAATATGAACAACTTTTGGGTACTTGATGTAGTTTTTGAAGGTGATGTTGGATTATGAATAAGGATTGATGGATGATGATCAAGATTTAAACATGCAAGGTGATTTTTATGAACAAGTGGGTAATATAGATATGATAAATGTGTTTGGATGATTCAAGAGACGATAATAGTAATAGTAGTGATTAAAGAATAAAGATTAAAAAACTTAAAAGATTTTATTGATCGTAAAATTTTTATGAAAATTTACAAATAAACTAGAGAAGTCGAAGAGTTTTACTTCTCTTCTCTTCATTTCTTCTCTCTTATACAAATACTATTTTTGATACAAAATGTCATGCAAATGACACACTTCTACACTGATTGACATCGACTACTCTTCTAAGATATAGACGAAATATATTGTTAACTTGTATTACTTTAACTGTCTTCAGGCGTCCTTAGTTGTCAAAATACCATTCTTTTTTCGATGTGCAGTTGCAATGTTGGCAGTACTTTTCGATCAATTCGTTGCAAGTTGCTCATACCGTGACAGAAAGCCAGCTGCTATCTGCTGCTACTTCTCCTTCAAAGTTGAAACCACGGCGCCGCTTCAGGTCATATTGTTTCGACTGACTACTTTATCATCATCTGCATGTAGATATTTTCTCGTGCGTATACATATGTATGCGGTACTGAAATAATATACTCGTACGCCCGGCCCTCTCATCAGTGAGCGATCAGTCTCATGTAAAGTAATTAACAAAGCAACAAATACGACTGTCGTTAGCAACATAGCTAGCTTGGTGCTTTGTTTTCGATCATTTCTCTACCTCTTTCTTTCGTCATTGCCGGCCAACGATTATTGCTAGACTTCACCAGAGTCCATAGTACGCCTAATTGGTCACCTGGTGGCCTGGTCTTTTTCCTAGGTATGGATTTGACGAAGAGCATGCACCTGTTTGGTTTTTCGATCTTTCTACTAGTCAAAAAGACAGTTGTAGCTGGTGACTCTACCTTTTCCGAATATCATCCTTTGTTTTTTGGCGCATTTTGATATATATTTTTTTCTGTTCCAATTTTTTTCTCTGTTAATTTTTATTTTTTCAAAGTTCAAATTTTTTGTTTTTTTCTCATTCAAATTTCTTATTTTTTAATTTTTTTTCTAAAGCGATAATCTTTATTCAATCTCGTTTCAAATTTCAATATCACTTTTTAAAGAAAGTTTATCACTTTTTCATAAATACAATAGAATTTTAGATCTTTATTTTTAAAACATTGTGATAATAATTCAATAACACATACAAAAAATTCGGATATAAATTCAATAAGAAATTTGAGTACAAATTTAGTATCAGTTGAGATACAATTCAGTCTCCAAGAAATGAGTAGCAATTCCTAGAAATGCAGCTCTGAAAAATGAAGTAGCATCCACAAAAATGCAGTAGCAGTCATTGAATCAAAAATACAATAGTAGTCATTGAGCCGAATCATAGTAGCAAACCCCGAAATAAAAAAAATGCAATAGTGATCCCCGAAATAGAAAATACCAGCAATTCCCAAAAATACACTAAGTCTCAAAGTAGCAGCAATTCTCAAAAATGAAGTAGCAGTCCTCGAAAATATAGTAGCAGTCCTTGAACCGAGAACGTAGTAGCAGTCTCAGAAATTGAAAATGCAGTAGCAATCCCCTGCTACAGAAACTTGACTATTGAATAATTGGTAAATCGACTTACGATTCAATAGCATCTCGACGAATAATTTAGTAACAACAATTTAAAAAATGCAATAGTAGTTTATATACGTAGTAGCAACCATTTGTATAATGTAGTAGCAATATGAAAAATGCAATAGCAGTTTGAAAAAAGAGAGTAGCAGTTTGAAGAAAAAAAATAGTAGCAACACTTTGTTAAACACAGTTTCATATACTTGCAAAATCAAGAAAATTTGTGCTCTATGAACACGTATCCACGACTTCTAAAAACAAACAAAAACAAATATCAAAGAGAATGTTATTATATCGTTTTGCAAGAACAACTACTGAAAGTTGTAAAGTAGTTGAATGTTGCTACTGTAAGTCGCTATACAAAGAGAACTTCCAATTATAGCGACCAAAGACAGTAGCAGATGTGATTTTGAAAAGTAAAAGAATAAAAAATTCGGAGGTACTCACCATCAACAAGAACAACCATCTATGTGTTTTGACATCCTAATTAAGAGAAAGAAAATTACAAAACCACAAATATTATTCAAAATCCAGTGGCTTATGTATATTATACCGATTATTAATTACTAATCAAAAAAATCAATAAAACACAAAATAACATTCAAACACTCCCATGAAAAACCACTCAAACTGAAATAAACAACACCACTTGCTTGCAGACTCAATCACTACTATTACTAATCAAAATTTATATTAACACAAAATGCAATAACACACTCGACCACTGCTACTACAAATCAAAATAAAAATCATTTCATTGTTGCAAATTATTCCAAAGAGAATTTGATATGAGAAAAGTCAAGCACTTATATTCATTATTCCAAACAATCATATCCTCCATTCAAAAGAGTAGATGTCCAGCATTTTCCTAATCAACAACCTTTTTGTCAATCTCATCTTCCTCTTCCTAGACACACACACTCATCCATGCTACTGCTACTCCAAAATAATTTTAGCCACAAAAACATCAAATCACTCGTAAAATAATTATAACATCAGGTCAAGATCTCATAAATCAAAATATCTTTCTATATGAGCTTGTTACAGTAGCAGTTTCAACATCAAGTCAATTCCTTCCCAATATTCTATCATTTTCTTCCCGATCACTATGTCAAAATTCTAAAGGTTAAGTAAAACAATACTTATAATTATCGCTACTGTGATTATCACTTTGATTTGAGCATCAATTCCACACTAAAGCTCACGTAACACAAGAAACTAATTGATACTACTCATGACATTTGAAGCCTAACAACACATAAACTAGACAAATGCTACTTGGATCTAAACGTCGTAAACAAAAATAAAAACCATAAACAAATCGAAATCTCAAACTTCACACTGATCTAAAATCCAAATAATATTTTACACACCACATAAATGATCATCAAGTACCTGAGCCGCGCTTTAATAGCAGTAGCAGGAGGCACGAACGACGGCGCTTGACGTGACTAAGCGACGAAGCGTCGCAAAGAAGCGGAGGTGAAGAGCAGCGCAATTGGATGAATTTGCGGGGAGCGCAATCAAATGAGTTTTGTTTTTTCTATAATCTATATACATGAGCATACAAAAGTTAAAAATAATTATGCGATAAAGTGATGTATAATAGAGTTTATCTGATCCGTAATTCAACTTTGTAATAATTTTCTGTAAAATACTAAAATGCATGATAGGCCTTACGTGACTCTCCGTCGTGTACAAGAGTTGGGGTCAATAACTGAAACGAAGTGATGGTCTCAAGCTAATACTGTCGAGTTAAAACACAAAATGACACCAATTCCAGAGATGATTTGAGTAATGACAGTCAAGGTTTGCAATTTAATTAGGACGTAAAATTGATTAAGGAATGAGTTTAAATGTCTTTGTTAATGAATGCATTGGTATCGGAGAATTCGTTGATATTAATGAATTATAGCGTAATGACAAATATCACCGATAAATTAAAAAAGGGCATTTTTGTTCGTCAAAGTTCTATAATTGTGTTAAGTGGAAGGGATAAAAATAGAAAGAAATTTAATGTGGCAGGATCCAGATTGAAAGAAAAAGGATTAGATTCAAAATGGATTGTGAATTTGGGACTCACAACTAATTAATTCTTGTCAAAATTAGGATTCAAATCCATGACATTTAATTTTGGAACAATAAAGACGTGACTAAGAATTAGAATAATATTCAGAGAAAAAAAATAATAAGTACAAAAACATTAAAAAAAACTACTAATAAACCAACCACGAGATAACAAAGGACGTGAGCTTAGAGCTCAAAATGGAGTAACAGTGATCAAATCCAATAAACTTATTAAAAGTACATTTTTATCCTCATATATGATAAAATCCCTAAAACAAACTCATTTCTCCCGTCTCCCTCTCTCGTTCTCTCTCTCTCTCTCTCCCGAAATTATATAGTAGCAGAATGATTTGGAATTCCGCCTCCGCCTCTTTTGATCTTGTATCAGCGGCGCCTTTGCTCCCTCACCGCCGTTCCTCTGCTGCCTTACCACCGCCGAGGTTTTCTTCCCTCGCCGTACTCTGTTTCGCTTTTCCTTCAGCAGCAGCAAGCATTTCGCCGCTGACGACGACGCATCCATACCCCGCGGCGCCTCCGCCTCCAAGCCCCTGGACTTGGCTCGCCACCGTGCAACGCGGCATCGCGTTCACCAATGTAGCCTTCCGCCGCATCCCAACGTCGATGCAAAAACGATAGATCGGGCTCGCGTCCGGCCGCTGAGATCTGCGCCTCCACGCTCGCTTCGAGCACCTTTTCATTCAAGCCGTGCCGTTGTCGGCCCACGCATGACATCGGGCATCAGCAGTGCTCCAACAGAAAACACCGCAGTCCACCACGCCAGTGTCCATATCTGCTCACACACTGCACTGCTACTACTCGGGCTGCTACTGCATTTATTTGAAGGAAAAATGAGTTGTTCACAGGTCTTTCCCCGATTAGTAATTCATGGTATTCCAGTCTATAGTTGCATGGATAGTCAAGAAAAAATTATGCTATTTTTTTTTGTGATTTTTTAAAAAGGTGCTAATGTTTGTGAGGAAATATGTAGTGTGTTAATGGTTGTGATGTTGGTTTTTCATATATTTTTTTTCAAATCAAACATAGTGGTAGAGAATCTGTGAATCGAAGGTGCTGCTTCTACACCGTGAAGGCACTTCTACAACATATTATAGCAGAAGTGTAAAACCGAAAATTTTCTAGATTTTTTTTTTCAAAAGAAATCATATCTTTGTTAAAAGTTTGTCTAAAAAACCAGAAAGTATTATTATTAGGAATTCCTTATTACTATCGTGCTTTTCCGAAATTGCAATCTCGTTTTCCCGAATATTAATGTTTTGAAATTTCTTATTGTGTTGTTTGACATTGTTATTGCGTTTTTCAACGGTTGTGTTTTAAAACTTGTTACTGTATTTTTGAAATTGCATTTATCACATTTTGAAACTGTTGTTATTGTGTTTTTGAAATTGCTATTGTGTTTTTGTTGTAGTTTTTCAAACTACGGTTACTAATTCGTTCATTGACCTGCTACTAAATCTTTCGTCGACCTACTATTAAATTGTTAATCAAGTTGTTATTGAATTGTTTGTTCAGCTTCTATTGAAGTTTCGTCTAGCTGTTACTGAATTGAATCACTCGTCGAGTTGCTTCTAAGTCGTTAGTTAAACTGCTACTGAAATACTGAATCGTTCGTTTAGCTGTTACTGAAGTTTTGTCGACTGCATGCATCGTTTTCAAAATTTTTGTTATATTTATATAAAAAATGATACTAAATATTTTCTAACACTGCTAATGAAAATAAGTCTTAGAATGTAAATGGAAATGCTATAGAATTTCTTTGGATAAAAATTCAATTTTTTTAAAAAAGCAAGTTGATACTAATATAAAATTTACGGCCGAGCTCATATTGAATTAATTTCTAGAGTGCTATTGAATTTTTAACCAGTTGATACTAAAAGAAAAAATCGGGAGCATAATTTTTTTAAAAAGTTGAACTGAAAATAAGTAGGAAAAAAAATTAATTATATATTTTGAATGAAAAAAAAGTATTAAACTGAAGAAAAAAAAAAGTAGGGCAACAAAGTAAATTTTTCTCTATCACATGGTAGCCTAAAAATCACTTGTCTTTATGAATAATATTTTGTCTTTCTTTGTTCAAATAATATGACATTTATTATTCGTAAGTGTATTTGACTTATTCATTTTATCCTTAAGTATCTTAATTAATTAAGCAAAAAGTGCTTATGGTTAAATTTTCAAAAACTCGTCAATTGTCTCTGAATAATTAATCTCTTTAATTATCAATTGATATGTTTAATGGCAAAAAAGTAAACTATAACTGCACTATGTACAAATCACGTGCATAAAAATTACTCTACATAAAAATCTCAAGCGCGTATGCGCGTGCATACTGCTAGTAGTTTATTATATATAGTATTTAAGATATGCGATATATGCATAAGAGATGTTTTAAAACAAGGCTTAAGACAGCCCAAATGAGGCCTCTGCATAACTCGTGTTCGGGTAAGAGTGAGACTTAAGATGGCCCAAATTAAAACAAGGCTTCACTGAAAATTCAAAAAACTTTGGCCTGAAATCTGAAAACCGAAGGGTCATCAGCCTAAAGCTGAAGGCCTGCTACACTGGAGCTGGCACTCGACATACAAATTACAAAGACTCGGCTAAAAGCCTAAAACTCCCTATCATCGATTTCAAAAATGGGCAGAGGGTATTGAGCCATGGGAGAGAACAACGGCGGCGGCGAAGTTCCGGTGAATCAGACCATCTACATCAACAATCTGAACGAGAAAATCAATCTGGAGGAATTGAAGAAGACGCTCAAGGCTATGTTCTCGCAGTTCGGGAAGGTTATTGATGTGTTGGCATTCAAGACGCTCAAGCACAAAGGCCAGGCTTGGGTCGTTTTCGAAGACGTCTCTTCCTCCACCAATGCCATTCGTCAAATGCAGAGCTTCCCTTTCTACGATAAGCCCATGGTAATTTTCAAGCTCATGTTTGATACTCGGTTACTGTAATTCTAGGTCACCTTTTTTGTTTCGTTAAGTTCTGGAATCACTTAATTCTAGGTATTATTCAGCTGTTTGAATCGATATTGGTATTGAAGTATTTGCAGCTAATCATGTTTTGCACACACGCCTCTAGATAAAAAGCATACAATCTGACTTGTGATTAGTGGAAGTATATGTGTTATTGACTATGTAATTGTTTTTGTTGTGCGATGAATACAGAAAATACAATATGCCAAGACGAAATCAGATATAATAGCAAAGGCCGATGGTACATTTGTTCCTCGCGAAAGACGAAAAAGACACGAGGAGAAGGGTAAGATGTTCTGGCATTGTATTCCCCTCTCAGATGTGTTTCATTCTTTCTATGTAATAATGTTCTGTTTTTAACCTTGTGTCTCCACCAAGGTTGTGTGTGCATGTGTACATTATGCAATGTGCTACAATATGATGAGTTTTTTGGAATTATGAATATGGAAATATTGTATATATGTTTTGGTGGCTTCTTTTGGCTTATAGATTGTCATTATTCAGGTAAAAAACGAAAAGAGCAGCTTGATGCTAACCAAGCTGGGAGGGGTGTCAATCCTGCTTACCCTGGTGCCTATGCTGGAGCACCTCCTGTAAGTATCATCTTTATGTTTCATCAGAAATTTAGCTCTTACTCTTTTAAATTTTCTTTTATCTGGATACCTATCTATTCAATTTGTTTATATTCATCTTTTGGTATTCTTTGACCTGAGAACAGTTTCAATCCTTTCTGAAGTCTAATTTGTGGAAAATGTGAGCTTGGGTTTTAGGAGTTGGGAGGTTTACATGTTTATATAACGATAAAAAAAATCATTGAAATAATTACCTACATACAAGTGCAGAATACCCCTAGTGGTATATCAAGTTCCGATTTGTTTTGTTTCACTTATAAAGGCCTATCTGAAACAACACAAAATGCAGTGATAGAATTATGAAGTTTAGTGTTCAACTATTACGAATTGCAGACTTTGTCATAATTGGACTTGGTAAATGTATTTTGCCATTACGTAGGTGTCTTGGCTCAGCATGCTCAAGTTTCTCATTGTTTCTTTTTTTCTTTTAAAAGCATTTTCCCTTCTTTAAACTTGCCAAGCTTTCTAGTGTCGTTGACTTATTATGGCGATACACTTGAAGGAGTAAAATTTTACGTTTATTCTCGTATGCAATTCTAAACATGTTGCCTTTCTCTTCAACCTTCAGCTCTCCCAAATACCTTATCCTGGTGGTGTGAAGTCTGTACTGCCCGAGGCTCCTGCTCCACCAAACAATATTCTCTTTGTCCAGAATCTTCCTCACGAGACAATTTCTGGGATGCTGCAAATGCTCTTCTCCCAATACCCTGGTTTTAGAGAGGTTAGAATGGTGGAAGCAAAGCCGGGTATTGCTTTTGTGGAGTATGAAAATGAGATGCAATCATGTTTGGCAATGCAGAACCTCCAAGGTTTTAAGGTGACACCACAGAATTTGATGTCGATTACCTATGCAAAGAAGTAGAGAATTGAACTCAAGTCTTTGCTACTCAAATGGAGGAAAAGCTTCAGTCATGGATTCTCTTGTTAAGCGGTTTTAGATGTAATGCTTCAATGTATTATTACTGTTGTCTAAAACTGTGGATATATTAGAAAAGGGATATGATTCTTAGTGTGACCTTCTGAACATTTGGAGTTCCCTTGAGTTTCCTTTGACATTAGATTCTGTCGTGTATTTGTAACTGGTAGATTTGTATCTGAAAGCAGGCTTAATTGATTGTCTTTCCTCATAATCCATGACTCTATCTAGTCTTATGGATCGAGACGTGCGTGGAACAACTTGATTGTGATTTCTTTCGTTTTTGGAGCAGAGCACAGACGTTTTTCTTATACAAATTCTGATAAAATTATTCTGGATTTTTAACTTTTTGCTTTTACAAGAAAGAGATGATGAAACAACGGGCGGTGTGAATGAGCCTCCTGTGAGTCCTGTGTAAGCTTGTGCTAGTGGAGTTAAACACTAACCCTTTTTATTTATTTATTATTATTATTATTATATTATTATAACAATTAAAAACTATGCTTGTGCTAGGTCAGTTCTAAACACTTTCTGGAAAAGAAAATAATACAAGAGCCGAATTTTTTTCCTTTTGACGAATAAAATTAACACAAACATCACAAGGACTTTCCCCTAACACAAATTACATTCAGATTACCAAAAGCAACAACACTATAAATTTGGAATGAATGGTCATTAGCCCAAGAAACCGATTGTATTTGTCGCAAAATTACTTTCCTTTAAGATATGCTTGTGAAATGTTGAGCTAGATGAAGTATATCCTTGACAATAACTTTTATCCTCGAAGAATTTTTTTGGTTAAAAGAGTAAGAAACAAGTAAAAAGATTTAAGGGTCAAACTACAAAGAGCTTGTCACGTACTCGTCAGAGAAAAAAAATTAAAAATTAAAAAACCACCCCTCGACTCTCAACTCCCGCTTCAAATACCCAGTTGAAAATCGGCTCGGCAAGTAGAAAGATGGGAAGAAACTTTGAAGAAGATGATGATGAGGATTCAACTGCTCCGAAGAAATTGCATAGTATGAATGTGAAGCAACTCAAGGAAGAAGCAGCTCTCCGTGCTTCCGGCCTCCGGTACTAAGAAGCAGTTGCTGGAGCGACTTTGCCAAGAAGACAAGGATTCAGTTGACATTGCCGGGGGAGGCTTAGGTATCAACTTTGACTGCTTATTAATTTAAAAGTAATTTTGATGGTGTAAGAAATTAATTTAATGTTGAGTAAATCTGTGTGGTGGTAGTGGCGAAAGAAGAAGAAGAAGAAGAAGAGCAAAGAGAAGATAGTTACTGCTACGAAAAAAGGTGCGGCTGTGTTGGATCAGTGGCTACCGGATCACATAAAGACGGCATTATCATGTTTTGCAACTGGCGAGTCTATTATCATGAGTCGATTGTGTTTTGTGGTTAGTGAATGATATAATGATTTTTTGTGTGTGTGTGGAGCAGGGTGATGATGTGTATGATGCTATGTAGAACCAGACCAATGTTAACCAAAACAATAACAAGTTCTATGTGATTCAAGCGCTCGGTTAGCTCTCTTTTGCTTCAAACATTTTGGCTGAATGTAATTTTTTTAACTGTTTAGTCAATCTAGGGTGCTAAATTGCTGTAGTTTGTAATTTTTGACAATACAAATGCGGTGGGGGGTGATCAAATGAGCACTTAACTAGTCCAAGTAATGATATTCATGAAGTTTTATGTAAACTGAAGATGACCTAACAATAATATATGATCTGTTCCATTGAGTCATGTCATTGGTGCACTACGTAAGTAGTAATGTACTCATCATTCTTTTTGAATTAATATGCAGAATCCTATGATGGTGGTAGTTTCATGGTGTACTATAGATGGGGGAGAGTAGGCATCAAGGGTCAAGATAAGTTACTAGGCCCTTACACATCACGAGACATTGCAATCAGGGAGTTTGAAAAGAACTTCTGTGAGAAGACCAAGAATGACTGGTCTGAACGAAAAGAATTCCAGTCTTTCCCAAAGTGTTATGTGTGGTTAGAGATGGACTACAGTGAAAAGGAATGCCAAACAGCTGTGAGTACTTGCAATTTCTAATTTTCTGAAGCTATTCTCTTGTCAATCAACTGTGGATCTTCAGCTTTGTGCTCGATCAAGTTATAGTTTTCTCCAATTCGCATTCCAATCTTGTTTTTCCTTTGTTCATTGCCTCAGTGAATATGAGTTGACATATATGTTTCAAGCTTGTGTCCTTTAGGTAAAGGGGAGGGGTGTTGAAGGTATTATTCTGCTTACTCCTACTTATCATTTGTTATGAACTTATGATTATCAGGTTGCAGAAAAGAATGGCTCTGCTCTAGTAGCTCAACCTTTGGAAGCGAAACTTGATCCCCGTATTGCTAAGTTTGTATCTCTTATTTGCAACATTGCCATGATGAAGCAGTATATGATGGAAATAGGTTAGTTGATTTCTGATTCCCGATAAAAAAACGATATTTGGATTCTTGGTGGCAATCTAAGAGTTGTTTAAATCAAAGGCCATTATAACTTTATTTTGGCATCTTTGTATTTTGTTAAGCTTATCCAATTAACTGATGCGCTTGTTGGTTCCCTGATTGGAATACTTGATTTTTTTTTTTGGGTAGGATACAATGCTGATAAGTTGTCACTTGGTAAGCTGAGTAAATCAACAATTTTAAAGGTAAGTTTTGTTGGGTTATGCCTTGTAAGAGTACATCTTCAAAATTAGATTATGATAAATATGTGATTGTTTAACGTACAGGGGTTTCAGTTAGTAAATTACCTGACTAATGTGGACTTCCAGCATTTTAACACAAAAAAAATTCAGAACTTTATTGTCAGTGTATCTGCTAGCTGCAAATTGTTCAAGTTTCATTTCTTTTATTGTCAGCCTCTTCATGATAATGCAATAATGTATTTTTTTTCTCAATACAATCTAGGGCTATAATATACTGAAGAGTATTGCTGATGTGATTGGCCAATCTAATAGGACAACTCTTGAACAATTAAGTGGGTAAGTTCAATCTTCATTTTTCTCACCAAGAAAGTGATAATGCATATATCTCTCACCAATTCTCGACCAGAATTGCACACGGTAAACAGGCTGAACTTACCTCTTTGTTTTGACCTAATACTAGTTTTGAAGATATATGGATCCTATTTTCTGATTGATGACCTCTTGCAGAGAATTCTACACTATCATTCCTCATGATTTTGGATTCAAAAAGATGAGTAAGTGCTGTCTCTAGGTCATTCTGATCAAGTGTATCATCATGTGACATACTCCGATATGGGTAACTCTTCATTTTATTTCACTTTCCTTTAAAGTAATCTAATTGATGTGGAATCTGAGTTATGCTGGCAATTTTGTTATCGATACTCCTCAGAAGTTGAAGCAAAAGTTGGAAATGGTAAGTTGTTATTTATAGTGTCTTTTATGTTGCTATAGTTCTATTGCCAACATCTTGAACATAGTATTTATGGTTATGTCCTGGAACACAACTCTCATAGCTCATCAGCAAGATGCTGTTTGTGTGAGACAAGTAAGTTTGTTGTCTTTGATTATAAAAGACTGTCTAACTCCTATCCACTTGAAGGTTGAAGCACTAGGTGAGATTGAAGTTGCAACAAAATTGCTTAACGATGCTACTGAGCCACAGGTAACATAACTTCCCCCTCCGAATATTGAGTACTCGAGATCAAGTAATTTAACGTACTAGTATATGTATCTTTGTTATTGTAGGAAGATCCCTTGTATTCTAACTACCAGAGCCTCCACTGTGAGCTGACACCACTTGGCAAAGATTCTGAGGAATTTGACATGGTATCTAAATGTTATCTGCATTGGAAGTTTGAAAATAGTTAATTATGAGTTAGCTGCTTGATTTTAAACTAAACTTTGTTTATCTTCCCTCCGTGGCTGTTGTCAGGTCTCAATGTATTTGCACAATACACATGCAAAAATGCATTCAAGTTATACTGTTGATATTGTTCAAATATTCCGTGCATCAAAAGATGGTGAAGCTGAGCATTACAGAAAGGTCAGGATGGGATGATCTATATAATCCTGTTTAATAAATGTCTCCTCTTTTTTGGATATTTAGCGTCTCAAGTTGTCATATTGATCTTCCACATCTCATTATTTGAGCGAGCAGTTTAAGCAGTCTCACCATTTTTTCTTATGAGCAATTTTTTAATATGAAAAATAGAATGCTTCTATGGCATGGTTCTCGTATTACAAATTGGACCAGCATTTTATCTCAAGGTGATCCTCTTGGCTCAGTCTATTATTTCATTGCTAACTGCATAATAACTGAGTTGACTGTCGTGGCTTTCCAGGATTGCACATAGCTCCACCCGAAGCTCCTTTAACTGGTTACATGTTTGGGAAGGGAGTTTACTTTGCCGACATGTTCTCCAAAAGTGCAAATTATTGCTATGCAAGCAATTCCTCGACAGCTGGTGTGCTACTTTTGTGTGAGGTTGTTTTTCAAGTTTCAGCCCTTTAAACTTAAAATTTGTATACTAAAATATAACATATCAAGAGGGTCACAATATAAATTATCAATTAATCCAGATTATATTAGAAGTTTGTGTGAGACCAGTTGAAACTGTCCCATACTCAGTTTATACCAAATGTCACATGTAATATCATTCGCTTTTTAGCTCTGCCTGTCAACCCTGGTCTAATCAAATCCTTCAATTATGTGTAATGCAGGTTGCACTGGGTGACATGGCTGAGCTTTTAACTGCAAAGTATGATGCTGACCAGTTACCGGAAGGGAAGTTAAGGTTGTTTCTTCAACTTATCTGAGATCAGATATCCTTGTCTATTTTCTAATAATTAAACTGACTTATTGATGAAACTCTCGTTGGGGGTAATTTTTGAATGTGAGAATAGCGTGTCCTGTGCTTCTGTGATTGAGTGCTTGTTCTAAGATCCCTATTACAAACCCAATTCGTGTATAGCATGAAGAAATGGACTAGACTAATTGGCATTGAAACCTAAATTTGCAGCACAAAGGGAGTTGGTGGAACTGAACCAGATTCTTCTGAAGCTCAGTTACTAGAGGATGGTGTCATGGTTCCTCTAGGAAAGCCAAAGGAGAATCCGCGCAGGAAGGTAGAATAAATAATCTGTGAAAATTGTGTTGGCTGTCAAACTTGATTTGGCTTCTTACAGCGAGTTTATATTCTTGCAGGGTGCTTTACCGTACAATGAGTACATCGTTTACAAGGTCGACCAGATTAGGATGCGCTACGTTGTTCTAGTGAATTTCAATTTCAAGCGATAGCATCTAGATGGATATCGAGCATTATTAGTACTAGCTCAGTACCTCCGTTTTGTGCTGTTAGCAAGTCGAGCATTATTTGTTAATGCTTTCATAATGTACATTACTTTTCTTTCTATGGCGGCAAGGGGAGGATAAAGCATAACATGCAAGATGATACAACGAGCATACAATGTACTTATATTGAGGCAACAGAGTTATAGTTTTCCCAAATTCTTATTTGCTTTAGAATTTGATGATGCTTAATCGAAAAAAATAAAACCTCGGAAGTAGCTGCCAAGGGGGACGACTGAAAAATGGATTAGGGTGTGAGATTAGATCGGGGTGGGCCCGAATTTAGGTACCGAACTTGAATCCAAAACTAATCCACCTGACTGAATCCGACTTGTATTTAAAAAATTTAGTTCGAGTTTTTATCCAACTCAAATCTGTCGGATATATTAATATCTGAACCCGATCCTTTTACTCGAAGTAAAATAAATATAAATAAAAAATTGATATAAATATTAGGATTCAATATTTACCACTATATAACATATAAAAATATAATAAAAAATTGAATATATGAGAGGACTCGACCATAGATTAACTAGTAATCTAGAATCAAGCCCTAACGACTGACTCTAATCTACGAGTTTTTGTGAAAATTTTGACATAACTTTTCTTATAAAAGAGACAACCAAAAACCTGCAAGGAAAATTGACAATTTGCAGATAAACCCACAAACAATACCGTGGACCACCGATGTCCATCAATATTTCTCAACATAAGACTGGAATTAAACTTGATACATTAATCAGAATTCGAAAACATACTTCCAGTAAATATGGATTCACCTACAAAAACACTCAAGTCGACAACTATACGAGTGACTACCTATTCACAAGAGTCTCACTAAGACAATACTACTGAACCAGTATCCATAGTGACTTCAATAACACAAGAGACATACTGACAGTGAACTGGAACCTATTGCTGAAGGAATTGTTTGGTGAAATGGGGAACTCGACGACATTCAGCATCCCCATGATACACACTGCAACCTGGGCATCGATAAACCTAAGGGCCCAGGGAAAGACAAATAAAACGTAAAAACGTAAGCGTGAGTGGACAAAATAAATATAATGATCTACATGAATCGCTAAATTGTAATTTCATGTCTTTCTGCTATTTTCAGGAAATAATGCGAGTTCAAAATAAATAACTGATATGCAATGGAGGGATAGTCGTTCTGAGTCTCTCACCCGGTACGACTATCAATAGAAAACACAAATACAATAAATGTGACGGGATCGTTCCCAGGCCACCTAACCTGAGTCGATCTGAGTCAGACGAGGCCACCTAACCCCCTTGGCTAAACTATCCAGCGATCAGCCGAATAACTAGAGCATCGATGCACCTAACCAAACCATCACAGATAAACCTCCAAAAATAACGCTTAAAAAATATATACTGGAAAGCGTAATTTAAAAGCTCTAAAATAAACTGTAGAGCATGCTGATAAAATAAGAACTCGCTACGACTGTGAAAATAAAGGTACCCACTCACAGATTTTGCCGGAATAAACATAAAGCTGAAACTCTGTCGATCGGCACGATTATTCATCTGATACGGCCGCTAACTCAATATCTTGTAACCACGATAAAAATTAATATCTGATCATCGAGTTCATACTGAATAGCAAAGATCGTAATCTGGTGAGTAATAACATCGAGAATCTCGTATACTCGAATAACGTAATTTCCTGTTTAATTACTGACTCAACCAAATTATGAATTTAATTCCCTGTAATCCCTCAATTTTAAGAGTTGCAAACCAATCTCGAATATCAAACGACTCGTAAATAAACGGATAATCAAAGCGTCCTTTAATATTGTCGTGAATTAAACTGATAATTTTCTGATTAAATACTCTCCCAAATTTAACAAATTCAAATCTGAATATAAACTTCACCATTGCGTTCGGCACGCGAAAACGAGCGAAACGATATAAAACTTCATCGAAAATTCTACCTCGCCGGAGATCCGCCGCGCACTACGGCGCCTGTGGCCACTGCCACCGGAATCCCACCAGCCCAGAAAATTCAACCTATACATCATTTTGAAGATCTCAACATTTCCAACAACTTTCCAGTTTAAAGCTAAACCCAAGTTTAACCGAAAAATGTCCAAAACTCACCGTGAAGTTCAAAAACCTCGCCGGAATTCATTTCCTCATATCGGCCACCACCGGCCATGGCAAGGGCCGAAACCACTTGAGATGAACTCATCATTCCATGGGATTCAAAACCCTTATAACCTCGACCCTCATCGTCGCCGTCTCCGCCACCTCTGTCACCAGCGAATCCGGACGGAAAATTCCTCATCTTCATCACGTCGGTTCTTCTTCCTTTGGCCAGCAACGGGGACGATCTACTTATCAAAAGAAAGAGGAGGCCAAGACCAACATCTTTCATCAAGGAATCACAACCAAATATCGCCGAAAAAAGGCACATCACCGGCGAGAAGTTTCGGTGACAAAAATAGAAACTTTCTAATTTTGTCTCGTATTTATACTGTACACATACAGCTCCAAATTGACGGCTATAATTTAATCTGATCAAGATCGGACGGTCACGATTAAATCAGTAATTAAATCAATACATTTTAAATACTTTCACCAACCGACTTCAAAACTCGATAAATAATTTCTCGTTTATCCGAAAAAAAAATTCAAAAATTTCCACGATCTAGAAATTAAATACTCTACAATTCTCGTGAAGGAAGTCAACACAAATTCTCGCCTGGTGAAATATTCATTAACAAACCCAACTATGCGATTAATCTGCGATAACGCGTAACACAAATCGATAACTGCATGATTACGGTTCTGGTTGTCACAATATAAATAATAAAATATAATATATATTATTTTTTAGATATAGACAAATTAGGTTCGGGTCTGCCCTGATCTGACCCCGTCACCATAAAGTCGGATTCGGATTCGATAAATACCAATTATTTGTCTTAAAAATCAAGTTCAGTCAGATTCGGCTCAGACGGATACCTGCGAGCTCGAATTATTTTGTCATCCCTATGTGAGATGATAACATAGATTATCACGTTGTCTTTGTTTCCCAGATTTTGCATACAGAACACCAGGGCGGATGCAGCCAAAGGCAGCATGGGCTACAACCCACCCTATTTTTGAGATAACTTTAAAAAAAAATAGTATAGAAACTCTTGCGTCTCGTTCACCAGCACTTCCTTCACAACTTCTCTCGCTGGAGACGTTGCCCAATCCCGATCAGTCCTCTTTTGTCCATTGCAGGTTACCCTCTCTCTCTCTCTCTCTCTCTCTCTCTCTCTCTCTCTCTCTCTCTCTCTCTCTCTCTCTCGTCAGAGTTCCTCCTCCGTCGTTGTGCATGTTGTTGTTGTTTCACTGGATTATGTCCCTCCCCCACGTCAGAGTTCCTCCTCCGTCGTTGTTGTTCCATGGGATTAATTTCTCATAAAAACAATTGTTGAATGACTTAATATTAAATCTCATCTCTTTTTTACTGCTTACTGTGAGTCTAAGTTTTATTTTCTTCACGTAGTAGCAGAAGATACTTAGCTTAGTTACATATTTGTTGATGTAGCCTCTACTCATTTTGCAGAGAAATTCGTTTTAAAATTCTAGTTAGCATCTACGTACTTATGTTTGGCCTATAACAATGGTGTGCAAACAAACAATCCTTGAAGAACAATTATCTTGCTTCTCAAAGCTACCTTAAAAAAAAAATTGACACTATACGTATAATATAGCTCACCCCATTTTCAAATCCTGGATCCGCCATACACAGGAGAGGGAATAGTAAAACAAGAAAATGAACCGACCTACCCGTAGAGCCATACCACAAGTACCTTTTGTATTGTTGCTGTTCTTTTCCGGTGTTTGGTCTTAGCGAAGTCAAACATATCAATCAAGTATGTAGGAAAGAAATGTAACTTGTGGGAAGCGAATAGGAGGAGTGAAGCCTCCAATTGAATCCCTGAAATCTTACATGAATAAATGATGAGTGTTTGACCAAATAAAGCATTTACTACGTACCCATTTTCCAAGTGCTGCTTCCACACGCCAGTATTTATGTTCCTCCTAGACTTGGCTAACATTTCATAATGACCTCGCCCAGAATCTATGTTCACCTCCTCCTCTTCTCCATGCCAGCATGAGCAGTTTTGTGACTCACAGGGTGACACTAATTTCCATTTTAGGTCTCGAACTCTCGAAGGGCAACCAAAAGTAATGTTATTAATTAAGTGATCGAGCTGGTTTCGACGAATTGGTTTATTTGGATGCATGGATGTTACTCCCTTAAATCAGAAGATCGACGAAAAAATTAGCTGGTTCATAGTTACTTCCCAAGTTAGCTAGGTTTTTTCAGATCGAACACTAGCTATGGCTCTAATTTTTGGAGGAAGAGTGAAGATTGGAGAAACATGATGGCTATGAGGAAATTATGCAGTACTGTCATGAGTGTCATGTATGAACCTTACTTACTTTCAATTTTATGTCAGTTTGGTTTACCCCACAGACATTGAAACGAAAGAGATCGAACATAGCAATGTACATGCCTACAAGTTTCAACCCCCACACTGCTCTTATTGAGTAATGAATGAGTTCCATAGAGAAAAGTGGACCGCAATTTCTGGTAAAGAAGGTTCTTGGGCTAGCTCTTGGTTTGTTCCTGGAATATGAATGCATGGTAAATCTGTTGTTACTTGATTCTGTGGAGTGAGGTAATATGAGGTTCAATTTTAATCACATAAAGAAACCAAGAGGAGAAGATAAAACAACATCTCGATTGCACTTGATTCTAGAAATTCCATCGACTCCCTTATATATATTAGGCTAAGTGCGCCGAAATGAGTTAGATAACTTCACACCGGCTACTAAAAAGGCCCTTAACTATATGATCGATGAAAATGATCAACAGAAAATTTTTGGGTAGTCCATCACTAAAATTAAGGGGTTTCGGGGAAAACGTTTGAAAATATATAGCTCGAAGAACCAAGTCATGACATAGTATGACCTAAAACTTCGTTGGTGCACGTGTCACTCATGCTTGCTGAGGCTAGCTAGCTAGCTACCAAAGCAAGGTGCACGCTTGCTGCACTATCAAGTCCGTGAAATGCCCGAGGCTACGTTTGTTTTTCCATAGCCGATCGAGTAGCTAGTGAGCTAATGCTTACAGAGGGTTACTCTTCTCTCGCATACATACATACATATATACACATATACACATGACCTAACGTCGATGATGATCGATCGATTGACGACCAGGAGGTGCCCTTAATTAAGTTAGTGCCATAAATTCTGTGGGTGGGGAGGGAGAGATCTTGTTCATATAGATATAGGGCGAATGATGATGAAGATCGAACTAGCTCGAAACTTAAATACCACACTCAAAAACTTGTGTCCAACACGCAAAGCCGTACGTGCACTCTTGCATTATTCGATCTTTACCTTCCCATACTTGAATTGCACTCACTATATACAACATGTATATCATTCCATTACCAATCCAACATTAAGTAATACATACATTGAATTCATTATATAGTTCAACAAACTAAGGCCCTACCCAGTAGCACATCGTGGTCGTAGATTCTTGATCAGAGGATGTATAGCACTGCACTCAACATATATTATTTATTTGTTATAGTTTAGAGGGTTATGTTTTGTCTCTTTTCTTTGTGCATTGAAGCCTTTGAAGAAACAAATTAGGAAGAGTGATATGTGTTATGGCATAGCGTCAGAAGTGTTTATATATGTATCTCTACCTTGGATTTCTTCACGTAAAACATGATCATAATCATGATGGCATGGCATGGCTTGGACAGACCTCGAATTTACTCCTCTGCTTCATCTCACCATTACATCTAATTAACACACACGTACACGTACATACATAGTCACACAAGAGTTTCTCTCTCTCTCTCTCTCTCTCTCTCTCTCTCTCTCTCTCTGTTTGCACTATAAATACGAGGGCTTCTTCCTTCTCCCAACTCACAATCCAAACACGTACTCTTTCCTTCTTTCGTTCTTCTTCTGTTGCAGGTACTGCTTCGAAGGGAAGCCTAGTAGAAGTGTATGTAGAAGATCGAAGAGGTGAGGGCTCCTCGTTGGAGAAGCAGGGCACGTGCAAACACTTTGGCTATTGACTGTTGTTTAGCTGACGAACTCTTGCACGTGCTCCCCTTCTCCACCGTGGGTTCCTCGTCTACAAATCCATGCATGCCCAGCTGCATGCCTCTCTTCTCCAATGTCGACACTCATGCAGGTTTAATTTCCCAGGGGCCCTGTTGCCGTATTGCTATCACTGAAACACTTGATCATCTATATATGCTAGCTGTTTACTTAATTGGTTAATACGTACGTATGAACGTACTAACTAACCATGTTATTATTAATTATCTGCAGGGCTATAAGTATATGTATATAAACATATATATATATATATAGGATGAAGAACTGAGTTGACATTGGTAGCGTAACAGAGTTTGATCATGATCAATACTAGCTACTCTCTTTTTTTTAGGAAATATAACAGATTAAAACTGGTCAAATAATTACTTAATTAATATGAGAAAATAAAGTATTTCTGCAATTCTCCAAGCATGTAGGACAGTAGATGACAGTGAAATGCAGATGACTTTCATGAATATGAAGAACAAAAATTACTGATTTACATATATATGACGGTACCAACGTCTCTGTTTTGTCAATTTGATTGAGGAAGCGAGTGAAAGGAATGACCTATAACTGGAGCTCAACGTACTGCTCAACAAAGTGATGAGGATGATCTTTCGTGTTGCCACCCAAGTGGCAACATCATGAGCATTATATGTTGGTTCAATTTTACGCGCAAATACACTATTCAAGTTGCTTGAGAAGGAATATAATGAATTTCTGTCCTAGTTTTTTCACCGTATGCATATCCGAGTTGTTCTCCATCAGGGATGACTAAAAAACATGACTTGGTGTATGAATTTTTGTGAGACATTTGGACATAAATGAGAATATTGTATTTGCAACAATGTTATTCTTGAAAAAGTTCACAATCAAGGTTGTTAGTTACTTTTTTTTTTTTTGGGATCAATATACATCTACATGGACAGAGTACATATACAATGCGGTGAACATAAATTTGTCATTTGGGTAAATGAAATGTTGGAGAAAACCTTAGAATGGTATGAAAACAACCATATTTAGTGTGCTATGAGGAACATCACTATTTAGTCTGGAAATACTAAACATGAACCAGAAATTTCAACCAAATTGGTGCAATTGTACGTCCAATTAGTCATGTTTTTGCATGACTTTTCTACGTTTGTTGTTTGGAACCGACGTATATTGAAAGTAATTTCAAATTAGTATGGTAGATATGCATCGGTAACAAATAGAGCATCCTTACCGCCCTAGCAGTTGATAGTGTTTGGCTCAATTCGGTTTCTATCTTATGCCAAACAACAAAGGGCTCCAATGGTCAGAAATCATGTTGGTGAGCCAATTCTATCTATGTCAAAAAGTCTGGGAAGTATGGACATCCTTCTTGCTGAGGCATGTGCTTTGTGTGATGGTCTTTTGGCTTTGGATCCTCATTTTCATCCTCCAGTAGATATTTAAGGTAACTCGAAGGTCTTGACTGATGTTTTAAACTCTACGATCAAAGTTCTTTGGCACATTCGTTCCATAATGGAAGACATTCGTTTCATTAAAGAGAAGGTTTCAGTCAATTTCTTTTCACCACATCTGGCAAGAAGCTAACTTCTTAGCAGACAGCTTTACTAATCTGGGTCATCAGCAAGTCTCTTCCACCATTTGGCACAATGCACTACCTGATTCAGCCTGTGCGGCTTTTAATTTTGATTTGCTTAGTTCCGGTTGTGAGAGAGATTTCTCTCCTTAGTTTGTTATTGTTTTCTTTCTTTTTTCTTAATAAAAAAAAAGGGCTCCAAATGACTAAAATATTACAACTACATTGCTCGATCGATCATAACATTGGTATAGTTTGGTTCAACCAAATGCATCATGTTGAAGAAATCAAATTATCGCCAACCCTTTCGAAAACTTGTACTTTGTACGTGATCAACATAACAGTGTTCTAAGAATTCACGCCTAGTTGGATTTATGTTCCGTCTACTTGCTGGGCAATGGTCAACTGCTAGATTAATTAACTAAAAATCCATCTAAAGTAAAGAGAGAAACTGAAATTTGAGAAAAAATCAGAATGAGTAATCAGTACTAATCACATAGAAGTATTTGAATAATATATATAAAACCCGTCTAGACAAGCTTAGGCCATCTCTAGTAATGGGGTCCAAAGGGCCAAAAGTTAAATTATAGCCTTATTTGATATTCAACAATAGACAATGGGATAATTCTGAAATGTACCTCAAGTCTAAGCACCTCTTAGACTTTTTATCCCTTGTGACATGTGTCATGCATCATTTAATTGGCTGCTTAAGTCAACTCCTACTAAACTTGACCGAGTTTATCATAAGCCGGTTGTATGTGATCATATTTTTTGTAAAAGAACAGCCGCACAACCGCTGTCGGAATATCTTCGGAGCCACCACAAATAGCCGAGAAATCGTAGCCTCCCAGCCGTCGACCAGCAGCGTTGCATCCTCCACTTATGTTTGTCGTGCCGCAATGGGGAGCTACTCCTCTGATTGCTTCACCGCCACTTCTCACCAACGCTGCTTTTTGTTGATCTCTGACACACCTCCCCGTTCACCTTTGCTCGTGGTGCAAAGATGTCACACACCGCCTCGACCGTCGCTGCATCCGAGGACACACAACGAATCTCACTCTTTTCTTTACTGAACGAGTGGGCATGGAGGTCGCTCGGCTCCTCTGATGATCAGCCACAGCTCGTGAATTGAACTCGTCGTCGTTCAAGCATAATGACGATGTCTCACACCAACAGATCGACGACTCAGGAAATTAGCATAACAAAATAAAGTATGGCCCAGATTGTTCCATTAAAATTCATTTTTGTTCACGAAATTTTATTTAGTTTTAAAATCTTCAAAAATTAAAAGAAAATAGTTCAAAATCCAAAAAAATTACAAAAATTTCTACGAAATCGATATGACGTCTATGTTATTCTAAAAATTATTGAACTCAAAATTTGCCAAATTGAATGGGTTGCTCAAACGTATTCATTATTTGTTATGAATTACATATGTTTGAAAATATACAAGTACTTAAAATTTGAAATCAACAAAACCGATCGTATGATTAGATCGATCAATTCTTTTGTATTACTCGTAAAAATTTCATCAATTGCGGTAACCATTTCGACTTTGATCGACATAGTCAATCTTTATTTTGTAGTTATTTTCAATAAAATCGTCTATTCGAAATTCTTAAAATTAAAAATAAATAGCTCTGTTGTCCAAAAAAATATAGAAAATATTCCATTGTCTTTTCATGGTGCCTACTTCATTTTAAGTAGAACCAATAAATTTAGATTTTCGTATTGACGGATTTCTTGAATTAACAATGTGTTTACTAATGTTGTATAACTTTTTTAATGCTTATGAATATATATATATATATATATATATAGACCAAAGAAAGTCAAAACATTAGAAGCAAAACAAATATGAAAAACCGAACATAGGATATACATAGAACTATTTTATATGAGAAGTAAAACTTTGAGCCACTTTCGTCATCGTTTCGACCTTGATCCACATAGTCAACATCGATAATCTTTTATGCCCCCTATTTTCCATTCATACGACTCACAAAGGAGAGCACTATCGCGGTGACATTGGAGAAAGAAAATTTTTATATGGGCATATAGAGGTAGTCCATAGAATTTTGTGGTTGCAATGAGACTAAAATGAAAATTGTCGAATCTATGTTCACATAAAGGTGAAATTAGAGAAACTAAATAATAGGGGCATAAATGACTGTCGAGTTTGACTTGAAGTGCCTGATTAGTCAAAATTAGTGAAAATATAAAATAGGCACATAATCGTTGGTCATGCTTGACTTCATTGATTGAATTTGAACAAAATAAAATTGAATGAACAGACCGTAGGATGTGATCCTTGAACTTATATATACTTGTGATAAAAAATTCAGCCAATTTCATCATGGTTTCGATCTCCATCTATGAAGTCAAACTCGATATCGTTTATGTCCTCTTTTTTATTTTTCGCTAATTATAACTAATCAGGCACTTCAACAATTTAATTTTTGATATCTTCGTGACCACGATATCTTCCGAGCACATTCTCTAAGTGTGTAAGATTATTTACTTTATTAAATAGCCCCGCGATAGTGTTTTCCATTGCCACTTGTACAGATACAAAACATGGACATAAACGAAGTTCAATAATTCTCATTGATTCAAGTAAAGAAATGCATTTGAATAAAATGATCGCACGATACGGTCATTAAACTATTAGATAGACATAGTTAAAATTTTAGCCGGTTTCATCATGGTTTGGATCACAATCCATCAAGTCAAACTTGACGGTCATTTTTGTCCATATTATTTAGTTCCGCTAATGTCACCTTAATGCGTACTTCGATAATTCTATTTTTAGTCTCATTGCAACCGCGATGTTCTACGGACTACCTCTATATTGCCGTATAAAAAAATTCTTTCTCAAATATCACCGCGATAATGCTCTCTTTTGTGACTAGTACGAATAGACAATAAGGGCATAAACGACCATCAATGTTTACTACGTGGATCGAGGTTGAAACAATGACAAAAGTGGCTAAAAAATTTGCTTCCCTTATGAAATATATTTATGTACATATCCTAAGGCTAGTTTCTTCATATGTATTTTGCTTCTCCCATTTTCACTTTCTAAGATTTATATAGGTTCACAAGCATTAAACAAGTTATTGAACACTTGTATTTGTATTCTCAATTCGTGCAATCCAACTTATGAATTCGTAAATAGCCTTATATAAGGCATTAAAAGTGAAGTAGGTGCTTTGAAAAGACCGTGAAATTTTTTCAATGATTTTTCTAATTACTGAGCTATTTAATTCAATTTTTGAGAGTTCTAAACAATCCATGTTATTCCAAATAACAACAAAGTAAAGTTTGATTACGTTGATCAACAACAAAATAATTACTAAAATTGCTTATATTTTCAAAATTGGTAGGAAAGCGATCTAATCTTACAGCCGGTTTTGTCAATTATTATTTATAATAATTAATAAATTTTCATATACATATTTCATAGCAACCTTAAAAATAAATTGAATAACGCATTTGATCTGGGAAATTGCGAGTTCTTGAATTTTGAGAGTTATGAACTATTTATGTAGAAGTTTTTATGAATTTTTTGGAGTTATGAATTATTTATTTTTATTTTCTTAAATTTTAAAATTAGATACATAAACAACATAAAATTTTCAAGGTGCAATCTGGACTGTTGGTTTTGTTTTTTTTGTTTTTAATTTGGTTGGCCGCCACTTTCTGGTGAGAGCCGTCGTCAATCTCGCCGGATGATAACTCCCACCACCGGCGAGATCGATCCAAGCATTGAATGCCATTTTTTACTATGGTCCCAACGATATAGTCGGTTGGGTCGTCCATAAAGGCGGACACCGGTCATCGTACACTCTGAACGAGGAAATCGGCAGCCTCGACGGCGTCGCCAAAATCGTTGTTGTCGGCGAGAAGGACCGTAGAGGCTAATAGAGGCTGATAGAAGAGGAGTTTGATTCGAGAGGCTTGCGAAAACCGATCAAAAATGACAGTAGTTCGAGATGGTGTCGCCGCTTATCTACCAATGTTGCTCTTGGTTTCCAGAGGTTATGAGAAGAGGACGAGGCCGATGGGAAAGGAGGGCGGAGGGCGGAGGGAGGAGAGAGAATAAGAAGGAGAGGGATGAGGGAGAGGATGCCACAGAGTTTGTTGCAGTTTGCGGCAGTAAGGGTTATTAGCGACGCCAAATATCGGTGTCGACTGGTTTATGTGGTGGCTAAAGAGCATGATTGTATAGATTGAGATTATGATAAACTCAGTCAAAGTTGAAGAAAATTGAAAAATGAACCACTTATATTTTGACATGTGTAAGAAAGAAAAAATTTGCCCAATGGTGATTAGTCCCCCGGTGCACAACAACCTGATCCTAGACAAGGGTCATAAGAGGGCCAAAGAAAGAGACAAATTTAGCCCGTTGGTTGACCCATGCCAAATAATTGGGGATCACTCATGCATGTTGGTTGATGAGAAAATGTCAAGATATTAACAAGTGACAAGTTATTATAGGTTCACTCAAATAGAATTTGGCCATTTGGCCCACCCTTATTGAAGATGGTTCACTATTTGTCAATATAAAAATAATATTTTTAGAGCTATATTATAATCCTGGCCCCAACTTGACCCTCCCTTTCTGAAGATAACCTTAGACTCTTTGCCTCGACTTCTAAGCGCCGGCCCTTCTCTCCTCGGCCGATTAGCATATAGTGCTTTTTAGAACCTTGAACATAACTAAAGTAGTTCAAACATTCATAACTGGCATACAAGACTGCACCTACGTTGCATTTTCATGGACTTTAATTACTCCGCTAGCCATCACATGAAAAATGTGAGACAATAATTCTATTGGTGCATATAGAAGGTGTAAATATTTATATGTCGATCATATCATTCCTTGAGAAATGTTAACAGGTATCTCGTTCGTATTTCAGCATAGTTACATAGTTCTTGGTCATTCTTTGAAACAATGATAGCTTAACTCAGAGTCGGCCCAGTTCTCCGTTTGTGAAAGCGGCTCCCCTGTGACTGTTCCATTCTAGGAGCGACCAGGAGTTGTAATGTCAAAAACATCGTTGAGTTGGCAGCGATGCTATAAATGATGTTTGCTTATGTTGAGATGGTTGAGTGAGTGGTTGGGCGGAGACGACCTTCTGCTTGAGCAAGGAGGCGACAGATCTGGGATAACGGCAGCTTGGTGGTGGAAGTGGGATAGATTTTGGATCGGTCAGAGGCCACCGAGAGCGCGAATGCAAGTGGCGGCGACTGACAGTGACGCCAACATCACTGCACTAACGACGCCCTATCTGAGGGAAAGAGACCACTAGCGCAAATGCGAATGCCGGCGACTAACAAAGATTTTGGCATCACGGCACTGATGGCACCCTGGCTGAGGGAGAGTGATGTCGGCCTCGGTCCTCTCAGTGGTTCTGGACTAAGATTTCTTGGGCAACGGTGGTAGCGGAAGTATAGAGCTCGCGTGGATGGGCCCGAAGTAGCGAAGACCAGGCGGTGGCGACGATGACTAGGTGACGGTGCATCGACGACTAGGAGTGGCGAGGGTGGCCTTGTGCCGGCGCGAAGTTACAGCGTACTCGGACAACCTGGTCAATGGACTCCTAGGGTAATTTGTAGGGGTGGACACGAATCCAGCAAATTATGAACCCGACCCGACCCGATCCCGCTTGGGACGGCACATGACGAAAAATAAATTTTTTACTGTTTCGTCTTGTCCCGTCCCGACCCGTCCCCTTTTTTGGGAAGGGATCAGGTCTTGATTTTAAAATTCTGATAGACTCGTTTTGTCCCGCGTAATATATTTTGTCTATTTTATTATTTATTTTATTAAGGGTTGACATATTAAATGATTAAACCAATAGCATTATTCAACAAAAAAAAATTACCTTCTAACGATCAAAGTATTATACTTCTTCTAGTATGAATTAAATGTATCAATTAAACATGAAATAAAATTGTTTATAGTTTTACTTCTTCTAATTAACCATTAAGTAAAATTGTATTATTTTGTATAGTAGTAGACTTTTAAGTCTTATCAAACTATATTTATATTATATTGAACCCAAAATTTGATTCGTCTCATCTCATTCAAATTTTTATTTTTTTTAATACTCTATTAAATGTTCATTTTAAATTTGACCCGTCCCGTCCCGTTCGAGTTTTAGGAAGATCGAGACGGGCTTTTAAAATACTCAATCTCATCCTGACCCGTTCCGTTCAAGATCAGGATAGAGACAGGTAAAAATAGACCCGATCAGTCTCGTGCCCACCCCTAGTAATTTGCATACCCTTAGGCCTGATAGGTTTTTTGGGTTGCAGGTGAATTATGCTAGAGACTGGTTTTGGGCTTCCTCTGGAGGGTGGATTGGGCCAACTGCAGTGCATTGTTGGTTCCGAATTTGGGAACCATGCATCAGTTAAGAGGGCGTTTTGCGTAACCCTGCACGAAAAGTTTCAGCCTCATGGGAATTTGTGAAAGTCGATGCCTTGTTGGGTCGTAACTTTGAGGTGCTTAACTAAATAGGATGTGAGGCTCGAATATTTTTCAGTCATTATCCTATGTCTAGTTATATCTTATGATAAAGTCTATAACGAGCACGATATAGTGTATGTTACTATATGGAGTTATTTCTACTAACCCGATAATCAACATTCTCTTTTGTAATTTGTTAGCTCAATCAATTTCTATCTTTTATCTCAAAGAGAGAGACAAACGTTAACACGTACGTACGTGCAGAAAGTCCTAGCTAGAGGACTCCTTTAATTCATATCTGATTTCAGTGATTTGTGATCCATGCCTATAGATCCCCATACAGATCGAGACAGGGTACATACTGGGTCATGATCGATAGCAAAAATCTCAAAGCTCACATACAACACTCAAAAACTTGAACTCCCAACACGCAAAGCCCTACGTGCACTCTTGCATTATTCGATCTCAATCTATACCCACTGCCCAGCTAGTTTCCCATGCATGCTTTTATTGCACATTTGCACTCACTACATACAGCTCCATGGATCCAACATCATTAATTCAATCGATCAATACGACACCAAATACTATACATTAAGTATATGTAATTATGTATAAAGTTCGTGAGGGCGGCGCTATAGCAGGTCCAAACTGGCTGGTTCCCCACCCTTCAAGCATAAACTAGTTTCCCACTCAATATATGTATAGATGATTCTTGATCAAATCGATGCTTCCAAGCACTACTGCATGCAATAACGTGGATCGATCTTTAGTGGGTTGTGTTTGTCTCTTCTAGCTGTGCATTTGTGGATTTAAATTCACTACTGCAATTACTACATGCGAAAGTTTACAGGAGACAGGCAGGACTAGCTAGCTCCGATCCATCCCGGCCTTTAAGTTTCATCAGTAGGTAGTTTGAAAATTTTCACGTTCAAAATGATGGCAAAGCATGGTGTGGCCTTGTTACTCCGGCCTCTCCTTGGTATTACTTGGTACTTACCATGACATTAAAACTAACACGTCCACGTCCACATATACACACACACTCGATCTGTTAGCACTATAAATACTTGTGGTTCTTCCGCTTCTTCCAATTCACAAGTCACTCGGCTCATTTCTCTCTAGTTCTATCTTTCTCGAAGTGTTTTGAAGGCATCCAGTGAGGTTGTACATGTACGTAGATGGTGATCGATTACTGATCAGGGCTCCTTGTCAGAGAAGCAGGGCATGTGCAACTGGTGCAAGCTCCGTTTTGCCGTCAAGCTTTTGCACGTGCTCTCCTCCTCCATCATGGGTTTCTCGTCTATTTGATCACATTAATAAACATCTCTAGCTGCCTCGATCCCTCTTCTCCGACATGAAAGAGCTATCTGTCAACCAGTCGGACCAGATATCCAATAGGCCGGTAAACAGTCGCGCTAAGACTTAATCCTTCCAATTCCCTTACTATTATGTGGACGTAAGTATACATATTATTGTAGTATGCATACTACAATAATGAATAATGTTTTTTGTTTTGTTTGAAGGGATGAATAATGTTTTATTGATGAATGTATAATCCAAACACATGTAAACCAATCACTAGCTCGATCTATATGACTATATCTAATTATTTATTACACGAGTGCACGATCTGAATAATTACTTCAGTTTGTTTAGCTGTGATTGAGGGGTCGTCCAAGTTACACAAAGAGTGAAAGATACACACAATTACAGTGAAGTTAATTTGCTCAATGTACATGAGTGCAGCTGTACAGTTGCATAAAATTTACACAATTTCCAACCAAAAAAGCATGCACTCATTGTTAAACAACACACATTGTGTAGGTATATATAAAACACATTGTTTAGGTACATATAATAAACAACACACATTGTCACTTAAGTCAGATTTGTTATGTTTTAATTTGCTCGATCAATGTACAAATTAACCTCCTCAGCAAAAAAAAAATAATGCACAAATTAACCAATGAGCTGGATTTGTATTTGATCGACCAAGTGAATATCTAGCTACCTAATTAAAATTTAAGATATTGGAGAGAAATTAACTATATATATGTATTACAACATTGTACCAATAACGATTGATTCATATCGGTTTTAAGAAATACAATATACCAATGATCACGGCTCTCCTAGTTTTTTTTTTGGGCGGCTGTGCCAGCGATCTCGCAATTTTTATGCAACGTCGATTTTCTCCAGCGCTGCCTCTAGAACGTCCTTATTTGACGTTGAGTCCTCTTTTGTTCGATGGGGGCTACCCGGTCTCAAGCTTGGGTCTATCAGAGAGATCTCGAATTATGGGATTGGATTGGGATCGATCTTCTGTCTAAGGCCGGTGCGTCAGTGCGCGCTAGGCTAAAGGAGATTTCGGGGGAGGCAAATGCTTTTGATGCTGCAGCGACGATTGGCTGTACACAACGTGCTATGCCGACGTGTTGGTTGCGCTTGTTCACTTCTGAGACAAGGTCGATGGGGCCTCGAGCAGAACCCAGGCAACGATGTTTATGGATCGTGGATGATTTTGTGTCATCCAAAAGCAGTGGGCGGCGTCCTGTAGGGGCAATAGGTTGAGCTGCTAGTTTGTTCGGCCGGTGGTGACGGATCAGAGAATTTGGTGGAGATAGTGATGTGATGGTTCGGTTGTCCAAGTTTGGGCCGAGTGCTGGGCTTGAAACCGTTAGGTTGTGTGTGCTAGGGTTTCAGTGGCCTACTTGGGCCTAGGACACAGGTGAATCTTTCTTCTGGCCCATTATTAATATTGAGTGGGTAATGTTCATGATTTTAATGTTTATGGCTTATATTCGTCTCATACGGATTACAAGTTTCATTGAGATAGACATACCTACCACAATTGCGTGCTCAATAGTGTGTTTATCTCTATTTATCATTGATTCTCGTGATCCCGACAAGATGCGTGTAAGCTTATATTTGTCAAGTTTTATGGATTTAAAGATTAGTGTTAGTGTTTGTAATAGCGTAGCACATATATTTGCCTATGATTGTGACATTCATTGTGAATGGTTCATGTGACATATCGTCCCGAGAATTTACTTTTTTATGATTTATTTAATGTTAATCAAGAAAAATAATTAGTTTTGTTACCGTCGATAAATATTGAGAGCTTTTAGTTGATTTTTTATCAGTTTATCGAAGTTGGTTGACTTCGGGTGGAAGTCATAGAAATTGTCGATACGAGTCCATAGACATGTAGAATGCCGAAAACGGAGTTACGACAAGAAAATTATTATCAGCAGAAGTTTATTAGAAATTTAATAGCCGTAAATGGACGAGTCTAGTAGGACTCTCTATTTCGGGAAAATTAAATTTAGAAAAGTTGCGGAGTTTATCGAGACGAGTTCATGGGCATGTCAAATGTTTAAATCGGAGTTACGATGAAGAAATTGTAGTCAATGAAAGTTTGTACGATTTTACAGAATTAGTTAGTCGTAACTCGCAAATATAAATACAATTTTCCGTATATGGAAAGTGAGAAACCTTCCTTTTTGGTCAGATCCTTTTTCTCTCTCCTCCCACCTGGTTCTCTCTCCTCTCTCCCGTGTCTCTCCCTGTCACCAGTGGAGTTCGCCGGTCTGGCCACCAAAACCGTCAAGACTAGGCTTAAAATGTTCGTCTCTTCTCGCTCTTCCAAACCCATATGGTTTCAACCTTGATTTCGTGTCATTGCAGAGGTGGTGAGCTCGGGAATTTCTTGAACCAAAATGAAAACCCTAAGTTTTGGGTCGTTTTGTTTCCGGCCAATTCAACCGACGAGAAGCACTGAGTTTTGAAGCTCTCATCACCACGAGTCTAACCATATCAAGAACTCACTCCAATTCTAATCGAGGAGGAAGAATCGATCGATTGAAATTTCTTGGTACTTTCGGTTCAAAACCAAATTCAATAAATTAGAGATAAAATTGGACTTTGTTACAGTTATAGAAATTATTGGTTGCGTGAGTTGGAGCGGAATAGGCCTCGGGCATATCCCGAACGGCCCATGCATGAACGCTCTCATATACTAAGTGCTCTCCCCGAGCACTTCTATCGGAACGGTCGTCGCCAAGCTCGCCAAGCTCAACAAAACTGACAGTCCATGCCCGAGAACTGAAAGCTTGCTACAGCAAGTTTTTGGCAGGATACTAAAGTTCAAAAGCGTAAACAATCAGTCAATCCGCCGGCGCCATGTGGCACATCATACACCACAACACAACTTGCATGCATGCAGATACGTAATGTCTACTAAACCATTCTCGGCGCCAAAACAAATCAAATTTGATTTAGGCCATTGGTCCCTCGACACGTGGAACACACCAAGCAATTTGAAAGACCATAGCTCGCCGCAGAGTCACAAACGGACAAGCAATTAAGGGTCCAAACTCTCGGCCTGGGCCTCCAAAACCCAATTGGGACCAGAGTTGGATCAAAACATTGGGACTTCCCCTCAACATTATATAATTAAATTTGTATTCTGAAGGAGTTCGTTAAGAGATAAGTTTTCTACTTTATTCTCTTCGTTATTATCGCTTAAGCATGCTATTTTTTCATACATGCCTTACATGCCTGCACGACTTGTGCATATAGCTTACATGAATTAATTTCATTAATCAAACATGTTCATATTAGCTCTAACATGCTACACTTGTGAAAAATACGTGATCACCTAAACTATGCATGTGCTATTTGGAAATTGTTTCTAGCTTAATCGATCAATTGGTTTATAACTAATTGGGTCATATTGAGTTGACACGAGTTACGTAACAATATCCTCCAGGATATACTTTATGTCTAAGGTTCCGTCGTCTCCAACAACCTCTTCATATTTGTTCACCGACTCACATACTTGACCCAATTACTCATGACTCATTTTAAATCACAAGCAACAATTCTTCATTTACGCTACAACTTATATGCTCTAAGTACTTACCGAACACTAATATTTAAGCATGTGTCGATGTGTTATAATTAACTTGTAACAACTATTATTTACCCATTACATGCCTTACAAATATGTGCTTCAAACGTGTTCCAAGTTTACTATGCTATACTCTGAAATCACATAATATTCAAGCTACATTTGCTTCACTATATATGCTTCACTAACATGGCAGGGGACTCAATCTTATAAGTTCACCTACACGTTCGCCTGCAAATAGGCAACGTTAGCGTTCGAACACTTCACATACGCCCACCCATAACCGGCAACGCTATGGTTTGCCAAACTCACTTATGCATTTTACGGCCACAGTAACCCTTAGCAGAATTAGCTCACTTACTCGGCTGGCGCTCTAAACCCGCCGCCCAAATACGGACTCCCTCGACAGTTGATCACCCTGGACAGGATGTCTCCTGACGCGTCCTCGTCCTAGTGGCATTGGCTACCTGGGGACTTAAACTCCCTTCGGGCCTGAAAAAGCCCTAGTACGTTGTCAACCGTCAGACAGGATCATAACGGCCCAAATGCATGCTGCACCACGCACATCACGCATATACAGACTCCCTCGACGGTTGATCACCCCGAACGGCATGTCCCCTGACATGGTTCTCGGCCTAATGGCATTGGCTACCTGGGGACTTAAACTCCTCTCGGGCCAAAAAAACCCTAGAGTCGTTGTTGACTGTCAACTGACCCCCTGCGACCAAGGCACGCTGCATCGCGTACGCTGCCTTATTACGGACTTCCTCAGTGATTGATCACCCTGAACGGCATATCCCCTGACATGGTCCTCGGCCTAATGGCATTGGCTACCTTAGGACTCAAACTACCCTCGGGCCTGAAAAAGCCCTAGTGTCGTTGTTAACTGTCAGGTAGCCCCCCACGGCTAAGGCACGCTACCTTATTATGGACCCCTTCATAGGTTTATCTGAAAGGACCCAACCCCGATTTAGCACTCTAAATCGGAATCGAACCCCTTCGAAAACACGAACCAACAAAAATTTTCCGAAGTTTGGGCAGAGTTTCGTTACTAGCGTGGAATTACCTTAACCTGCACGTGGAAAACACACTTCGTCCTATGCCACAAAAATCAAACCGTGGGCACCAATCCCATCCGGATTTCTCAACATCAATATAATCAACAAACAGTAAACATACTGTAGTATATATATGTATATCCGAGAAAATTCGTGTAAACAAGAATCAGAACGTATCAGAGCGACCTCTAGTGTAAAATATATACAACATGTACATCAGTAGGCGAAACTGAAACCTACTGGAAAACACAGGTGACTCTGATCACTAGCCTCCAAACTTCGACGTGAAACACCAAACCTGAACTGCAAACTGGGCACGGAAACCGAAAAGCCCAGGTGAAAGACAATAAACACGTTAGAGTGAGTGGACAAAAACAAATGTCTTTCACCAAGTAATATATATGTTATAAAAACGTATGCGAGTCGAAAGTATAAACAACAAATGGTACGCGAGGGAGACTCTAACTCCTCACGCGTCCGGGTACACGAGGGAGACTCTAACTCCTCACGTATACGTACACGAGGGAGACTCTAACTCCTCACGCGTACAGAGCATGTGTATAAATCACACGGGGCCACTCGTGGACGTATAACAACATATAAATAGTAATCACATAACACATGCTCAATATAAACATAATCTCATACGAAAACTCATATTCGTAAAATCATAATCATACTGCATATTCAAGCTCATAAAACGTATATAAAGGACTCGCAATAATTCCGTGAAAATAAACTGTCCACTCACAGACTCGCGTAGCGCGCACTCGCGCTAATCACGTGGTCCAGCGAAAGATCCCTCGCCAGATGCACGATCACGATCCAGATCTCGATCTCGATCTCCTGAATACATTCACAAAACATAACTGATCAATATCGTAATCCACAACACTGTACTGACGCACGGAAACCAACCGTTCCCGGAAATATGAAATGCAGTACAAAATGAATTACGGAAATCCCGAAATCCCCACTCGAAATCTCGACTGAAAATCGGCTAATCAAATCAACTCGAAAACCTCCGTACGATAACTAGAGCGCGATTTCGAGAAAAACGACACTAAAATCGTCGAAATCTGAAAAGTTGACTTTTTGACCGCCGTTGACCGCCGCCGGCGGCGCGCCGTCAACGGTGGAATTTCACGGCAAACTTCTCCAGTTTTCAAGATCTCGATCCCACAAACCACTTTCTCTTCTACCACCAAACCCAATTCCAACTCAAACCTTTCCAAAATCGAGCAAAACCGAACCAAAATCCTTGCCGGAAAACCCAATCGGGTTTCAAGCAAACCTCCACCAAACACCAAACAAAACACATAGGAAGCTTCCTTGGGGCAAGGCGAGGTGAAGCCCTCACCCCTCGGCCTCCAACACCCACCGGAAAGTCCTCCACCGTTAAGGCTGATTTCCGGCAAGGTTACCCAATTCGGGTTCCCATAAAAACTCATCTATTCTCATCAACACATATACCAAACAACTCGAAATTGAACAAGGAACCTAGCCATACCTTCCTCGAAGCCCAAGGTGGCCGGAATCTGGTCGCCGGAAAACAACTTCCCGTTTGGGAAACTTCCTTTATCGGTCAAACTGGTCAACTTTCCAAAACGGGAAAGTCAATGCAATTCCGTGTTTTTGCGACTATTTCTCAACTTTTCGATATTTATACTCGTCCCTCGGGTCAATCAACGGTCCAAAATGAAAATACGGAATGATTCGGATAAGCTCGAAACATTCGGATAAACTCGTCGGAACCCGAAACTTCAAATAATCTTAAAATATTCCTCGGTTATCGGAAAAATCTTCCGAAACCACCCACAAACTCGAAATCACGTACTCTACCACTTCCGTGAAGACACTCAACCCAAATTCTCGACCCAAAATATCGTCGCGAACCGAAACGGCAAACCACGCAATATCGCAAAACTACAACTATAACCGAATCTCGAGAATTGTGCCAAACACACATCTGATTCTGGTTCGGGTCGTCACAAATCTACCCCCCTTAAAGAAATTTCGACCTCGAAATTTACATACCTGTCAGGTGAACAGATGAGGATACTGCTCCCGCATACGCTGCTCGGTCTCCCAAGTGGCCTCCTCAACTGAGTGGTTCTGCCACAAGACCTTCACCAGCGGAATCACACGGTGCCTCAACTCCTGCTCACGACGATCGAGAATCTGCACTGGCTCCTCAACATATGATAAATCCTCTCTGATCGGCAACTGCTGTGGGGCTATCACATGTGAAGGATCTGAGACGTACTTCCGCAACATCGAAACATGGAAGACATCATGTACACGAGCCATCTCTGTCGGTAACTCAAGTCTGTAAGCAACAGCTCCAACCCTCTCCGTAATCTCATACGGACCAATGTACCGTGGTCGAAGCTTGCCACGCTTCCCGAAACGCACAACTCCCCTCCACGGAGATAGTTTCAGGAAGACCCAATCACCAACCTCGAACTCTAAGCTCTTCCTCCTCACATCCGCGTAACTCTTCTGCCAATCCTGGGCAATCTTCAGTCGATCCCGAATAACCTGTATGTCCTCCATCGTGGTTTTCACCAAGTCAGGACCAATGAGCCAACGCTCACCCACCTCACTCCAACACAATGGAGTGCGACATTGCTTCCCGTGCAGAGCCTCGTACGGTGCCATCTCAATGCTGGCCTGATAGCTGTTGTTGTAGGCGAACTCAATCAAATGTAACTGCTGATCACAGTTTCCACGAAACTGTAATACACACGATCTCAGCATATCCTCAAGAGTCTGAATGGTCCGCTCGGATTGCCCGTCAGTCTGAGGATGAAAAGCTGTACTAAACCGCAACCTCGTACCCAACGCTCACTGTAAAGCCTGCCAAAACTCAGAAGTGAACTGACTATCACGGTCAGAAACAATGGACACAGGCACTCCATGCAAGCGAACAATCTCGGACAAGTACAACTTAGCCAATCTGCCCACTGATACCTTCCCTGGAAGTGCTAGAAAGTGTGCGGATTTCGTCAGTCGGTCAACAATAACCCAAATGCCAGTGTTGCCCGCCGAAATACGCGGCAACTGACAGACAAAATCCATCGTAATATGCTCCCACTTCCAAACTGGAATCTCAAGTGGCTGTAATTTCCCTGCAGGTTTCTGCCTCTCCGCCTTCACTTGCTGACAAATCAAACACCGACTCACGTACGCGGCAATCTCCCGCTTCATGTTGCGCCACCAATAGTACGCTCGAAGTGTACGAAACATCTTCGTACCTCCGGGATGCATCGCATACGCTGAACTGTGGGCCTCGTCCAGAATCTCCTTCTTCAAGTCCTCGTCTCGGGGCACACATAGCCTGCCTCTGAACAACAACGTACCGTCGTCGCTCAAACGGAACTCTGTAGGCACACCATTCCGTATCATGGTCTTCTTGCCTAACAGGTAAGGATCTGAATCTTGTGCCTCCCGCACCTGATCAACCAACACTGGTCGTACCTGAAAGCTAGCCAACAAGGCTCCATCATCATCATAGTCAAACACAGCACCCGTAGCTCGAAGCTCGGCTAACATCGATACTCTAGCCACACATATGTGAAACAATGAGGCTCCGGATTTTCGACTAAGCGCATCTGCCACAACGTTGGCCTTCCCTGGATGGTACTCAAACGTGCAATCGTAATCGTTGATCAACTCCATCCATCGGCGCTGCCTCATATTCAGATCCGGCTGTGTCCGCAAGTAGGTGAGACTCTTGTGGTCAGTGAAAATCTTACACTGAGCACCATATAAATAATGCCTCCAACTCTTCAACGCTAACACTATAGCGGCTAACTCCAAATCATGCGTCGGATAGTTGACCTCGTGCGGTTTCAGCTGTCTGGAACCATACGCCACGACTCTACCATGCTGCATCAACACACAGCCAAGGCCCAACTTCGACGCGTCACTGTACACAACAAACTCACCACTGTCGTCTGGCAATGTCAGAACCGGTGCGGTAGTCAATCTCTCCTTCAGGAGCAAGTAACTCTCCTCACACGCATCCGAGCACTCAAACTGGACGCCCTTCTTCGTCAACCTGGTCAGTGGTGTAGCTATCCGGGAGAAATCCTGCACAAACCGTCGGTAGTAGCCCGCTAAACCCAGGAAACTCCGAATCTCTGGCACAGTAGTGGGTCGACTCCAATTCAGTACGGCCTCAATCTTGTCAGGATCAACACTAACTCCCTCGGCCGAAATCACGTGGCCCAAAAACTTCACACTATCCAACCAGAACTCACACTTGCTAAACTTCACAAAAAGCTGATGGTCCCGCAAAGTCCGCAACACTGCTCGCAGGTGTTTCCTGTGCTGGCCCACACTCCTCGAATAAATCAGGATATCGTCTATGAATACAATCACGAACTTGTCCAAGAATCGATGAAACACCCGATTCATCAAGTCCATGAAAGCTGCGGGGGCATTGGTCAACCCAAATGGCATAACCAGAAACTCATAATGCCCATACCGCGTCCTGAAAGCTGTCCTGGCTACGTCCGAATCCCGGATCCTCAACTGGTGATATCCGGATCGAAGGTCAATCTTCGAAAAGACTGACGCACCCTTCAGCTGATCGAACAAGTCGTCAATCTGCGGCAACGGATACTTGTTCCTCACCGTAACCTGATTCAGCTTCCGATAGTCGATGCACAAACGCATGGACCCATCCTTCTTCCGCACGAACAACACTGGAGCACCCCACGGAGAAACACTCGGACGAATGAATCCCTTCTCCAACAACTCCTGGAGCTGAATCTGTAACTCCTTCAACTCTGCAGGCGCCATCCGGTACGGTGTCTGGGAAATCGGTCCAGTACCCGGCAATAACTCAATAGTAAAGTCAATCTCCCGCACAGGGGGTATACCAGGTAACTCTGCTGGGAACACATCCGGAAACTCAGACACAACCTCAATACTACCAAGGTCCGACACTGCAGCTGTAGTATCCACAACATGGGCTAAGTACGCAACACAACCCTTCTTCATCAACCGATCCGCCCTCATCGCGGAAATCAAACACGGTAGGGAAGTGTTCTTCTCGCCACGAAACAGTATCTCAGGTAACCCGGGTCGTCGAAATGCGACCTCCTTCCTGTGGCAATCAAACATAGCCCAGTGCGACTCCAGAAAGTCTATACCCAATATCAGATCAAAATCCACAATATCAAGTAGTAACAGATCAGCGGCTAAACCATGACCATCAATAAACACCTCACAATCTCGGTAAACCCAACCGATGCTCACAACCTCACCTGACGGATACAACACTCTCCACAACCCCGGAAGTGGAGATGCAGGTACCGTAGCCAATGATGACAATCTAAATGATATGAATGAATGTGTGGCACCTGGATCTAACAATGCAACTACTGAAATACCAAAAACATGTAACGTACCGATAAAGACCTCCGGTGATGCTCTACCCTCACGCATAGTCATAGCATGAACCCTCGCCTGTCCGACTGGTCGTCCTCGCTGGGGCTGTCCCTGCTGTCTACCCTGGCCTGCAAACTGTGCTGGTCGAGCTCCCGAAGTGGCACCTCGCTCTCCTCCGGAACTCTGAGCTACCTGTCCACCAGCACCATATGACTGAGGACACTCTCTCGAATAGTGACCCACCTGGCCACAACGATAACAAGCACCAGGACTCCGCTGACATGGGCCCAAATGATATATATTGCAGAGGTTGCACAAAGGGTAGTCTCTCGGAACAGGAAATGTACCACCAGTACGCCGAGGGTAACTAGAACCGCTGGAACCTCCACTATCCTGTGGCCGCTGTGGTCGATCTCTCCTCCATCCTGGCCTCCGTCTAGGTACACTAGCTGGTGGTCGATATGACCCACCGCCTGAAGATGAAGCTGAACCGGAAGTATCAGAACTCTGCCTCTTTGAAGGCCCCTGACTCGGTCCACCTTCCTCAAATCGTCTCGGCTGGTACCTCTGCTGTCTCTCCTGCTCAATGTCCTCGCCTCGGAGAGCTGCACTGACAAACTCATCAAAGTTGTTCCGAGACATCGTAGTCAGTGTCGCCTTGATGCTCAGATTCAACCCCAGTTCAAACCTGCGACACTTGGCTTCCTCAGTAGCCACCATATCCCGTGCAAAACGAGACAAACGGGTAAACCGATCCCGATACTCAAGCACAGACATACTACCCTGCCTCAAGTTCGTAAACTCCTCGTATTTGCGCTGTTGGGTAGCCTGATTAAAATACCTCCGCATAAATAGATCACGAAACAATGTCCACGGAGTATCCACAGGAACTCTGTCAGTGCTGACCCACCAAAAGTATGCATCACCCTCAAGTAAACCAACTGCGGCTACTAACATCTGCTCAGGTGTAAACTGCAGACGCTCACAAACACGCTCAATCTGAACCAACCATGCCTCGCATACTTCTGGATCAACTGAACCCAAAAACACAGTAGCACCCGCAGTGCGAGCCTTGACTACAGGGTCAAAACGCTCTTCCAAACGCAGCACTCGCATCAGCAAGTCGCGCGTTCGGCGATCCTCATCAGGATCATCATCCCGATCAACACGGGGACCACGTCGAGGAGGCATCCTACTGATACAAGACAAGCATTAGGTACAAGCAGAAAGAACGTAATCATGAAACCGCAGATATTTGAGGACACACAACACCCGAAGTATTGATGAGTACCGCTGGCCAGTCGGGTCATCACTCCAGTCATGCTGTATCAACTCAAATACCCTAAGCGTCACAACTACAAGAGTCTACAGAATCTGACAACCTAATGCTCTGATACCAAGCTGAAAGGACCCAACCCCGATTTAGCACTCTAAATCGGAATCGAACCCCTTCGAAAACACGAACCAACAAAAATTTTCCGAAGTTTGGGCAGAGTTTCGTTACTAGCGTGGAATTACCTTAACCTGCACGCGGAAAACACACTTCGTCCTATGCCACAAAAATCAAACCGTGGGCACCAATCCCATCCGGATTTCTCAACATCAATATAATCAACAAACAGTAAACATACTATAGTATATATATGTATATCCGAGAAAATCCATGTAAACAAGAATCAGAACGTATCAGAGCGACCTCTAGTGTAAAATATATACAACATGTACATCAGTAGGCAAAACTGAAACCTACTGGAAAACACAGGTGACTCTGATCACTAGCCTCCAAACTTCGACGTGAAACACCAAACCTGAACTGCAAACTGGGCACGGAAACCGAAAAGCCCAGGTGAAAGACAATAAACACGTTAGAGTGAGTGGACAAAAACAAATGTCTTTCACCAAGTAATATATATGTTATAAAAACGTATGCGAGTCGAAAGTATAAACAACAAATGGTACGCGAGGGAGACTCTAACTCCTCACGCGTCCGGGTACACGAGGGAGACTCTAACTCCTCACGTATACGTACACGAGGGAGACTCTAACTCCTCACGCGTACAGAGCATGTGTATAAATCACACGGGGCCACTCGTGGACGTATAACAACATATAAATAGTAATCACATAACACATGCTCAATATAAACATAATCTCATACGAAAACTCATATTCGTAAAATCATAATCATACTGCATATTCAAGCTCATAAAACGTATATAAAGGACTCGCAATAATTCCGTGAAAATAAACTGTCCATTCACAGACTCGCGTAGCGCGCACTCGCGCTAATCACGTGGTCCGGCGAAAGATCCCTCGCCAGATGCACGATCACGATCCAGATCTCGATCTCGATCTCCTGAATACATTCACAAAACATAACTGATCAATATCGTAATCCACAACACTGTACTGACGCACGGAAACCAACCGTTCCCGGAAATACGAAATGCAGTACAAAATGAATTACGGAAATCCCGAAATCCCCACTCGAAATCTCGACTGAAAATCGGCTAATCAAATCAACTTGAAAACCTCCGTACGATAACCAGAGCGCGATTTCGAGAAAAACGACACTAAAATCGTCGAAATCTGAAAAGTTGACTTTTTGACCGCCGTTGACCGCCGCCGCCGCCGGCGGCGCGCCGTCAACGATGGAATTTCACGGCCAACTTCTCCAGTTTTCAAGATCTCGATCCCACAAACCACTTTCTCTTCTACCACCAAACCCAATTCCAACTCAAATCTTTCCAAAATCGAGCAAAACCGAACCAAAATCCTTGCCGGAAAACCCAATCGGGTTTCAAGCAAACCTCCACCAAACACCAAACAAAACACATAGGAAGCTTCCTTGGGGCAAGGCGAGGTGATGCCCTCACCCCTCAGCCTCCAACACCCACCGGAAAGTCCTCCACCATTAAGGCCGATTTTCGGCAAGGTTACCCAATTCGGGTTCCCATAAAAACTCATCTATTCTCATCAACACATATACCAAACAACTCGAAATTGAACAAGGAACCTAGCCATACCTTCCTCGAAGCCCAAGGTGGCCGGAATCCGGTCGCCGGAAAACAACTTCCCGTTTGGGAAACTTCCTTTATCGGTCAAACTGGTCAACTTTCCAAAACGGGAAAGTCAATGCAATTCCGTGTTTTTGCGACTATTTCTCAACTTTTCGATATTTATACTCGTCCCTCGGGTCAATCAACGGTCCAAAATGAAAATACAGAATGATTCGGATAAGCTCGAAACATTCGGATAAACTCGTCGGAACCCAAAACTTCAAATAATCTTAAAATATTCCTCGGTTATCGGAAAAATCTTCCGAAACCACCCACGAACTCGAAATCACGTACTCTACCACTTCCGTGAAGACACTCAACCCAAATTCTCGACCCAAAATATTGTCGCGAACCGAAACGGCAAACCACGCAATATCGCAAAACTACAACTATAACCGAATCTCGAGAATTGTGCCAAACACACATCTGATTCTGGTTCGGGTCGTCACATTATCACCCAGAATGGCATGTCCCCTGGCATGATCCTCGGCTTAGTGGCATTAGCTATTTAGGGACTTAAACTCCCCTCGGGTCCCGAAAAAGCCATAGTGTCGTGGTTGACTGTCAGGTGACCCCTCGAGGTCAAGGCATGCTACATCTGGCACACTGCCTTATTACGAACTCCCTCGGCGGTTGATCACCCCGAACAACATGTCCCCTTACATGGTCCTCGACCTAGTGGCATTGGTTACCTGGGGACTTAAACTCCCCTCGGACCCAAAAAATCCCTAGCGTCGTTATTGACTGTCAAGTGGACCCCCGCGGCCAAGGCACGATGCATCGCGCACGCTGCCTTATTACGGACCCCCTCGACGGTTGATCACCCCGAACGGCATGTCCCCTGGCATGGTCCTCAGCCTAGTGGCATTGGCTACCTGGGGACTTAATGAAAGGACCCAACCCCGATTTAGTTTCCTAAACCGGAATCAAACACTTTCTAAAAACGTGAACTTTCAAAAAATGAAAATTTCGACAGAGTTTCCTCTATAACGCGCGATTACCATTAACCTACACCCGAAAATACACTTCATCCTATTCCACAAAAGCCAAACCGTGGGCACCAATCCCATCCGTATTTCTCAAAAACATATAATAATGTAAAGCAATAAACAAAACTGTAACTTTACAGAAATATGGGAAAATCATATGAAAATATAAACATAATAGTATTCAGAGTGACCAAACAAGAAACCTACTGAAAAAGGAAGAGTGGCTCGAATACTATGTCTCCAACCTCGACGTGAGACACCTGAATCCAATCTGTAATCTGGGCATTGAAAACAAAGAGCCCAGGGAAAGACATATAAACTGTTAGAGTGAGTGGACAAAAATAAATGTCTTTCGCCGAATAATATATGTTATAAAAACATATGTGAGTCTAAATGCATGAAAATAATAAGGTACACGAGGGAGACTCTAACTCCTCACGCTTACAGAGCATGCATCGAAAATCACGCGAGGTTACTCATGGACACATCTGTGCTAGTACAGTCCGAATCACGGGATCCCAGACCCACACATGATTCTAGCCAGAAATGACTCAGGTCAGGGTATCTGTTCCCACCGGAAATACATCGGCATAAGGAACAGAAATCTGTACCCACCCGGAAATGCATCGGCACAAGGTAACAGTCCCTCTTGGTGAACATCCTCGGGGATCAGCCGGGATGCAAGTGTATCGATACAACCACATATACTAAGACTGTACTCTGTGTAAACCAAATCATAAATAGTTTCATGCAAATGTATAAAACATAATGTAAATGTATATTCGTAATACATAAGGATAAAAGCATATTCGTTGATGCATATTCGTAAATGCATAATCGTAAAGCACATGCTCGTATAAATCATAATCTCATATGCATGCTCATACTTGCAAAACGTATAATAAAGACTCGCAATCAATCAGTGAAAAGAGATGTTCATTCACAGACAAGCACAACGAAAAACGCGTTAATCCTGTGATCCGGCAGAAAATTCTTCGCCAAACGAACGATCACGATCCCCTGAATAATCATAAATACCATTGTTCAAAATCACAACTCAAAACCCTGAACCACATCTTGAGAACCAACCATTCCCGAAAACATATAACTTAATATCGACGAAATCGTAAAAAATCTAATAAACACACTATAAAATCTCGCTACAAATTTCGATGCTCAATTTAAAATATAAACCTCACCACTGCGATCGATGCGCGATTCTGAGCAAAACGACATACAACTTGTCGAAAATCACCTCGGCCGGAAAATCGCCTCGCATGGTGGAGCACCGGGCCGCCGCCGCCGCCTCCGCCGCCGGAAACTGTCATTGGCCCAGAAAATTTCAACCTACACATGGATTTGAATATCTCGACATTTCCAACAACTTTCTAGTTCAAAGTTAAGCCCAATTTTGACCGAAAAAGGTCCAAATCTCACCTTGAAGTTGAAAACCCTCGCCGGAATTCACTAACTCCCATCGGCCACCACCGGTCACGGCAAGGTGCAAGACCACTTCTAAAAGCTTCCTCTCCCCGATGGCTACAAAACCCCTAACAAGTTGACCCCCAACTCGGCCGCCTCCGCCGCCACCATAGTCGCCGAATCTCGCCGGAATACCACAGAAATTCTCGAACTTTGACAAGCCATAACTTCTTCATCCGATAACCAAATTGAGTGTTGACCTATCAAAAGAAATAGGAGATCAAGCCCAACAAATTTCATGAAGAAACTATGGTCAAAAGACGCTAGAATAAGGCACATCGAAGGCAAACAAAACTCGGCCTGAAATGGGTCAGTTTTGACCCACGGGTCAACATGGTCAACATGCCAGATTTTCATTTTGGGAAACTTTCCACGTATTCCTTCCATATATATACCGTACACGTATTGTCCAAATCGTATCGAAACCAAACGAATAAACACGACTAAATCCAACGGCCGAAAATATTCATAACTTATTCATCGTAACTCGAAATAATCCTACGAAAATTCCCACGAGCTCGAAATTAAATTCTCTACAAATTTTGTGAAGGAACTCAAATTAAATTCTTGCCCGATAATTTAGTCGTTAACAAGCTCGCCATATCAACCAATTACGACAAAATGGCTACTATTCGTGAAACTCGCAAATCAAGCAGATAAACATACTATTTCCAGTTCGGGTTGTCACACTTAAACTCCCATCGGGCCCAAAAAATCCATAACGTCGTTGTTGACTGTCAGGTGGCCCAATGTGGCCAAGGCAAATTGCATCGCGCACGCTGCCGTATTACAGACTCCCTCAGCGGTTGATCACCCTGAACGACATGTCCCCTGACATAGTCCTTAGCCTAGTGACATTGACTACCTGGGGACTTAAACTCTTCTCAGGCCCGAAAAAGCCCTAGCGTCGTTGTTGACTGTCATGTGGCCCCCCGCAGCCAAGGCACACTGCATCTCGCACGCTGCCTTATTACGGACTCTCTAGAGATTGATCCTCCTAGGAACGTCCCCTACGCGAAATGTTACTTTAAGTAGCATTGGCTACCTGGGGGCTTAAACTCCTCTCGGGCCGAAAAAAGCACTAATGTAATCTCTTCCCATCAAGACGCCCCTATGGCAAGCTTAACGCTCGCTGCTTTCGCACATGACATTCCTCAAACGCTCGCTGTGTCCCTGCAGGACATTCAAGTTTAACGTTCGTTGCCCATGCACGACGTTCTTCATGCACTTAACGCTCACTGCTCTCGCACATGACGTTCCTCGAACGCTCGCTGTGTCCCCTCACGACGTTCAAGTTCAAACACTCGTTGCCCATGCACGACGTTCCTCACTTAATGCTCGCTGCTCCCATACAAGACGTTCCTCGAACCTTTGCTGTGTCCCCGAACAATGCTCAAGCACAATGTTTCTTGCTTAAACACTGGCAAAGTTTCAAGCTTAATACACTTTGGCAAACGCTACTCGTCAGCTGCCCCGCTCACGATTATTCTATCCAGGAGACCAATCTTGGTTGAGAAGTCGAGGGGACTCCGGGGTACGCTACGCCCCACCAGCCTAGCGGTACTAAGTGTGGCTATATTGGAGGTTTCAATGTTTCAGCTCCTCAATCAAGATCGTTCTCCTTAACATAGGGACTTGGGGGACTTGTTAGTACCGCTTAGGGCTAGCCCTCAAATTATGTCACACTTAGTCTTTTAATTATCTAAATAAAAGAGAAATAAAGAGGAAAGCATCTAAATGGGATATTCCCTAGCCACTTGCCACTTGCCACTTGCCACTTGTCACATTGTGACTCATCACTATGAGTAAATGACCAAGCTGCCCTCAACTATGTTGGGAGTGCACCCACTCTCACATTGCTAAATGAGAGAAGATGACTCACACACTTGCCTATATAAAGAGGTCTCACACCTCATATAAGGTAACTCTTTTCTAATGTAATAATTTTACTTGTTACTCCATGCTTCTAACTTAAGCATCAGAGGGTCGAAGGCGGGCCAATCTCGTCTTCACCTCTAACGCCTTGTTGCATGTTGTAGAAATAGAGTCTGATGTCTCTAACGAAGGCCTATATGGAATTCGGTAGAAACACCTCGCTTGACTCTTTCTTTGATCGTGCGGGTTCAACCTGCTTCATTTTGTGCGGGTTTCGAATTGGGTTCATGGTTTGTGTCAAAATTGACAGGCCTACTCCAACCTATCTGGAAAAAAATCAACTGCCTCCAAACTTATCAATCTCCTACTGCCCAAAATTTACCCTTTTAATTATTTAAATATATCAAATTCTTTTTTACTCTATTACATATAATACAAACTCGTAGCTAGTTCTATAGTAAATAGAATTCCTATTTGTCTACGTTAAAAAAATATAAATTATTTAATGCACTAAAGTGTCCTCAAGTGCCCAAATAGTAATATTTTGGGACACGTCACGTGACACTTTGGACACGGTGTCCCCAAGCCCCGGATACATTACACAACACTAGTACAGCGTGTCGGTGCTACATAGGTTGGAATAAAACTACAAAAATAATGTAACTAAATTTGCCTTTTAGATAAAGAGAAGTTTTAGATTTGTCTATAATGTTGGGAATGCTCTACCTTTCTTTAGGGGCGGGCACGAATCCCACAAATCTCAAACCCGACCTGGTCCCATCCGGAGGGAGAATTAATTTTTGTTACTATTTTGTCCCGACTGGTCCTGTTTTATAGGGACGAGATCGGGTATTGATTTTGAAATATCGATAGACTCATCCCGTCCTACACAATATATTTGGTCTAATTTATCATTTATTTTATTAAGAGTAGACATAAATTATCAAACAATTAACAATATCCAACATCAAAAATAAAATTACCCTAATATGAATTAAATGTATCAATTAAACATGAAATATGCGTTTGTAGTTTTACTGCTTTTAATTAAACATCAAGTAAAACGGTATTACGTTGTGTAATTGTACACTTCTAGGTCCTATTAAATAATGTTTATCTTATATTGAACCCAAAATTTGGTTCGTCTCATTTCATTCAAATTTTTTTTGTTAAATACTCTATTAAATGTTCATTTTAAATTAAACCCGAAATTTGACGCGTCTCGTCCCATCGCATTCCGTTCGAATTTCGGGACGGACTTTTAAAATGTTCAATTCCGTTCGAGATAGGGATAGAAACGACTAAATTTTAACATGATCCATTCCGTACCCACCTCTACCCTGTGGGCTTTTGTAGGGGCTCATTTAAGTTTATTTTCAGATATACGAGGGTCCAATTCAACCATCTATTGGATCTGTAAATCAAAGTTGATAAATGAGATTTATCATTATTTTTTCTTTATAAATTTTATTTTATCGGAAGTTTACCAAGTACCTCAATAGGTATTCCCAGTGTTCCCAGCACTGGGAAAAACCACAACTCCGCCGTCAGAGCCCGAGCCCTTCTCTCTCTCTCTCTCTCTCTCTCTCACACACACACACACACAGCAGCAGCAGCAGCGAAGCCATGGCAGAGACAAAGCAAAAAAACAGAGACGACGGAAGGAGCAGGAATGGCAGCATCAGCAAGAAGCCGAAAACGAACAAGAGAGGCAAGGGCGCCGATAAGAGAGAACGAAAAGGCCCTCGCATTCCCAACGCTTTAAGAAAGGAGATTGAGCGCCAAAACCCTAGAACCGCCGAATCCGACGAAGAGATCGGTTCCGACGAAGAGGTTTTGGGCCAGGACCTTTACGAGTACGAAGAGGCGGCGCCGGAGGAGGAGTCCAGGAAGAACCGAAGGTTCGACCCGGTCGATAACCTCGATTACGAACTACCTGAAGATTTTAAGGTCCGTCGTTTTCTAATGGAGTTTTGATTCTCCAGTTTATTCTTATGAATTTTGAATATTTTACTTTGCTGAAATGTGTGGCTGTAATCACTGCAGGATGAAAATGTGTCTTCAGATGATGAAAATGAAAAGGAATGTGAGGGAAGGAGAATCAGAGAAGTTCCAACTGAGACTTCTGAAGGTAAGAAAGTGCTTAGATTTTTGGTTGTTACCTGAGCTAATTGTTGAAGAAAGATATGCTATGTGAAAGTTTTAGGAGTTTGGTGACAGATTGCGAATAATTGATCTAATAATACTGTTTCATTTGAGTGTTAACGAATGTGTTTTGGAGTTGAGTTATGATGGTATAGTAATTGCCAGAGTGCCTTTGTCAGGGAGGAAGAACAGGAGAAACATTGAAGTTGTATCTGAGGCGTATCCTGAGTCTGAGTATAATCCTACACGTGATATTTTAGACGGTGAAGGAGTGCTTAGCATCAGTGACCTTATTGACCCTCTCCAAGGAAAAGCTGGTTATAGCAAACTTAGAAAGAGGGTGCAAACTATGGACAAGAAATCTGCAGCCATTCCAGCTCCACTTCCGAAACCTGTGCAAGATAGAGTGGAGAGGAAAGCAGCATATGAACAAACAAAGGAAGAGTTAAGAAGGTGGGAGCCAATCATTAAGAAGAATAGAGAGGCGTCTACTATATATTTTGATGATGATAGGGAACTAGGGCCTTCATCTGTGGGAACAATAGCATCTGAATTTGAACCCAGAACTGAATTCGAGAAAAAAATGGCTTCGTTACTTTATGATGACGAGGTTGTGGATGCTCACAGAGAGGATGGCTCAAGGCTTCTAGAATTGAATAAGGTATATATTTTTTTGTTACCACTATAATTGAGGAGTGGATTCTTGTTTGATATGACAATGTGGCTGCAATTGGGCATTATAATTGTATGGCATAATTGAAACGAGTGTGATGATTGATATACACAATAATCTGCAGTCTGATGTTCTTTGACTATAGAAGATTGGTGTTATTTAAACTGCTCACTCTTTTGTGTCCTCTATATGGATGTCAATAATATCTCAAGCTTCTGATCATGTTTAAGCACCTTTTACTTGTGGGTATTGTTATCTGCATATTGTAATTATAGTTGTATATCCCTGCAACAAACTTGATTAAGATTCATTGAACGATTATTGTTGATACCTAGTAGGTTTCTGCAAAAGATGAAAAAGAGCGCCAGAATCGAATCGCCAAAATGCGCAGCTTACTTTTCCGGCATGAATTGAAGTCAAAACACATCAAAAATATCAAATCCAAAACATATCATCGTATGATGAAGAAAGATAAATCAAAGGCCAGTTCTATTCTAAGTCTGGATCCAGAAGATGCTAAAGAACTTGCGATGAAGCAAGAGTATGAGCGAGCAAAGGTAATTGCTTTTCCCCATGTTGGCAAGGGATTGCTTGTATTGGGTCATACTCCTTACTTCTTTAGGACATGCTCCTTATTATACAAGCAAAAAAGGAAAGGTTTGAATTTTACTTCGTATTGATTTGATCCAGGAACGAATGACGCTGAGGCACAAGGGCAGCTCCAAGTGGGCAAAGCGCATCAAAGAGCGCGGGGTAGATGTCCAAGACGATGGTACTCGAGCTGCTATAGCCGAACAGCAGCACCTGCATGCTCAGCTGACGAAAAAAATGAATTCTATGAAAGATAGTGATACCAGTAGTGATGATGTTAGTGATGATGACGATGATATGGATGTTCGCTCAGATGACGAGGGTAGGGCATCAAATTTTTTAGAAAAAGCAAAGGAGAAGACACTTCAACTGTTAGATGAAGATGATGAAGTGCCAACCACGGGATTGCTTGGTTTACCTTTCATGGTAAGTTTTTGGCGTTTTCACGCGTCATATATTGAAAAAGTTCAGCATATCCATTTTCTGCGCCAGGCAAATTTGAAAAACTTCGTGACATACCATGTGTAGTGATCTATTGAAGTTATTCATTCCTTGATTCTTGTTTTTTATTCAATGAATTTTTTTTGAGCAATAATTTCATGTATACATTATGTTAATATTTATCTTTGATTTTTATCTGGCATAGAAACGTGCATCTAAGAAAAAGAGTGAGGCAGCTGCCGAAGAAGCTAAACTTGCTGTTGAACAGTATGAATCATGGTCAGCGCAATTGGGAGATTCAGTTGGGGTAAAAAATCTGAAATCAGGCCATCTAAGTGGTAGAATGGTCTTCAATGGAAAAGAGGCTCCTGAATCAAGCAAGAAGAAGACTAAATCAGATGATAAGGATAGGTCAGATAATTATTATGGTGATAGTGACAGTGAAGACGACTTGGAACACAGAAGTGATGAGGATGCCAACACTTCTTCTGTTTTACTTCATGAAGATTCTGATAATCATAAGGATTCTCTTTCAAAGGTGATATAGTTTGATCTTTATCTGTTTTTTTTTTTCTATGGAGACTCCTATATTGCTCCATGAGCCTGAAATCTTCCATTTCTTTTGGTCAACAGAACTTTAATGGTAGTGTAAAAGACCCAGCTCCGAGGACAACACATGAAGTTTCTATTTTTGCTTCAGGTTCTTGGAGGAAGGTAATTTTAGTTTGCGTTACAGTCTCCAGTATATGATTTCTATGCATTTGCCTTTATTTTGGCGCTTTATAAAATTTATGAGTATCAAGTAATTGTGTACAGATGAAAAATGGAAATGATGCCAATGACAATGCCAAAAAGTCTTCAGGAGTTGTGCTTGATCAGAATGTGCAAGTATGACCTTCATATTTACAGTTTATAAGTTTTATTTTTTTTGATTGATTAGCTGCTTTTAACTTTTGAATGTGTTTCTGCTACAGGAACCTGTGAAGGATTTGGATGAGGACAGAGATGCAGATAGTGAGGGACAATTGGTAGATGGGGTTCCTTCAGCTGTGCCAGACCTGTCTTATGAATTTCCATCCCAGGAGGAGCTAATAAAGCAAGCCTTTGCAACAGATAATGTGGAGGATGAGTTCCAGAAAATCAAAGAGGATATTTTGAATGAGGAAAATCCTGAACCTGAAAAGCCTGTACTACTCCCTGGGTGGGGTCAGTGGACTAACGTACAGAAAAAGAAAGGTATACCATCTCATATGCAGAAAGAACATGAAATTGCCAAGATGAAGAGGGAAGAAGCCCTGAAACTGCGGAAGGATGCTAACCTTAAACATGTTATTATCTCTGAAAAGCCGCCAAATAAAAAGGTTAATTAGTTTGCGTAGTACCATCTACAAATTGTGATTTAAATTTGTGTGGAAACTACTTGTTAGGTCATTTGATGTCTTTATTAGGGTTCTATCTAAATGGTTCTTGCCCTTGTATTTGAATTTGCCAGGCTCAGAAGCTTTTTACACATTCATTGCCCTACCCTTTTACATCCAAAGAAGTGTTTGAACAGAGCATCCGCATGCCGCTAGGTCCTGAATTCAATCCTGCAAGTACGGTTGGAGCACTTAATCGGCCCGAGGTAAGTTCCTCCTTAACACGTTAACCATTGCTGTGGAGATACTCTTTTAGCTTCTATTACATTTTCATAATTTCGTAAGTTACCTGGACTTGTGCTATTGGTTGTGTGCATCTCATTTTCTGACCTTGAATGCATTTGCAGGTGATAAAGAAATCTGGTGTCATTATAAAACCTATCGAGTTTGTAGAGGTGGATGCTTATGAAAAATTAGAGGGGCACAAGAAGTCTGGACAGAAACGCAAGAACAACAGTAAGAGTAAAAGCAGCAATAGCAATAAGCGGCAAAAATAAGCTACTGGAGTTATGTATAGCTCATGGGTCTTCTTCGGTTCCGGTTTTTAATGAAATGAGAGAAATCATGCAGATATACTTCTGAGTTGCACTATGTTTATTACCTATGTTTGTATATTTCATTGAGATAATGAGCGGAAGAAACAATTAGAAGTAGGTTTCTCATTACTGTTTTCTTTGTTTTGCGAGTTCTTCATTAGTGTTAAGGATGTATCATTACTGTATTCTTATAATATTTACTGTAGTCTTCTCTTGCGTAATTATCCTTACTGTTGATATTGGTTGTACACTTGTACTAATGGGAGCTAGTGTATGAAATCCATTGATAGACGGTAAGATAGTGTACAAATGCTTTTAACTTAGAGAGTAGCAACGGAGGCAATCGCGACGAATAATTCATCGGAGAAACTAACTGAAGGCTGAAGTAAAAAAAGAAGTTACGTACTTTGTTTTTCTTTTTCAAAAAGAGCACAAAGCGCTCGATCCCCCTTATTTTTGCTCTCCGGTTTGAGGCTTCGTCTTTCCCAGTCCACCAAGTTCAGACTTGAACCGACTTCAAAGTCGGAACCATCTCTCTCTCTCTCTCTCACTCTCTCTCTCTCTCTCTCTCTCTCTCTCTCTCTCTCACACTGCTCACACCGAAAGCAATGTTACACGAACTGCTACTGTCACTGCTGGGCTACACCGGCGATCTGATAATCGACGAGAGAGCGTCGCCTCCGCACTCCGGCTCTCTCGGAATCAACGCCCCCATTTCCGACGAGCCTACTTTCAAACTCGCTCCGGACATCTCCTTCATCCAACCCAGCGAAAGGTACCTTCCTCCAAAACCTTCCTTACTCCATTTCTCACATCAACACCTAAATTCGTCTCATACTTGTATCGCAGGGATCTTATACAGAGAATCATCACCCTAGGGTTTTACTACAGAGAGCTCGACCGCTTCTCCACCAGGTCTCGGAATTTGAGTTGGATAAGGTCCGCCAAGGCGAGTAGTCCTGTAGTCGCCGCCAGAGCTGAGAAGCCTAGTGTGTACCGGAGAGCCGTCGCTAACGGAATTGTGGAGATACTCTCGGTTTATAGGTCTGCTGTTCTTCACATTGAGCACAAATTCCTCGCAGAGTCGATCCCCATACTGGCTAATGTCACTCAAGGCCTCACTAAGGTTTGGTTTTTCGAGTTTTTTTGGCTGAACATTTCATGTGTTGAGATTTGATTTTTTATATTTTTAAGTTCGCTAGTTCTTGTGCTTTTGCCGCCACTTTATGAGCTAGTATTGGAGATTGAGCGCAATAATATTCGTGGCGGTCAGCTGCTTAAACGATGCCATTGTGGAGTGCCGGAGGCGCAAACGTGCCTTCAAAGGTATATACACCTCTTTGTTATAGTCAGAGAGACAATGTGGATGATGGAAGGAACTATTCATTATGATTTAGTGAGCTATGGAGTGAGGATAGTTTTTTTAGTTGAACGAATTCTGATATGTTTTTTGCCGTGTGTTTGGTAGCATAGGCTTCTGTGGCATGCACATCAAGTCATGTATAACCAGCTAGCTTCGTGGATGGTGTATGGGATTCTTCAGGACCAGCATGGAGAGTTTTTTATTAGGAGGTAGCAAGGCCTTGCATTCATTTAAGCTTTGAAAACTGTTATCCATTTTTGCATAGTACTCGACTTCAGATGGTTTCTGTTGGTGGTTGTACTCTTTTACAGGATGGAAGATAAGGATATAGGACATGGGTCATCAGATATATCTGAAAAATGGTCGTGCATGTCAACTGATGATACATCAGATTGGCACTTGGGGTTTCATATATATTTGGTACTGCTGACTAAACTGTATTGTATTTATGTGACATGTATGGAGTCTCAGTGATATGTATATATTTTTGAATTTTAAGTTTCTTTTTTTTTGTAGGATATGCTGCCAGATTATATCCAGATGCGTGTCGCAGAATCAGTATTGTTTGCTGGTAAGGCTATCAGGGTTCTTCGCAATCCAAGCCATGCCTTTTGGTTTCAGGATGATGTATTTCATCAGCAGGTGCCTAAGGGCTCTCAGAAAATCCCAGGATTTTCAGGACGTTTTCCATTTCACAAAGACCTTTTTGTTGATAAAGAGTTTATTGGAGAAGAAATGCTTCCACAGTCTGAGGCTGATAAGATTGAAACAATGCTTCTGGAGTTAAAGGTATTTTTTTTTCTCTTGTAGTACTGCATTACTTGCTCATCTTGCTGATTATCATCCCTTTTGTAATCATGTGGTGGTTTAGATGATAGTTTGCTCATGTTTCACTGCACCATATTTCCTTTTGAGATATAGCTTTTCCGAGTCTTTATACTTATCGTCTTATATCCAGGAATCATCAGAGTTCCACAAAAGATCTTTTGAATGTGCAGTTGACTCCATACGGGCTATTGCTGCCAGCCATCTTTGGCAGGTACTGATTGTGACTGGTTTTTTATTTCCTCCCCATTTTAAGAGCAAAAGTTTACTCTATTTCTTGAATTTTTGCAGCTTGTGGTTGTACGCGCTGACTTGAATGGTCATCTAAAGGCCTTGAAAGACTATTTTCTTTTAGCAAAAGGAGATTTCTTTCAGGTAAGGGTTGAAAATATCTAAATATTGCTACTCTGTAATATAGTACCTATTTAAGATTTTAATTGTATGAGAGTGAGAATATATCCTTCCCTTCCCTGAATAATTAAAATTTGTTCTTAAGATTACCATGCTGGAGGTACTGACTGCATACTATATTTTGTATAGTCTAGCACTGAGATATGTTAATTAAAAAAAGATGGATTTTGCCAGTGTTTTCTTGAAGAGAGTCGCCAATTGATGCGGTTACCTCCACGCCAGTCAACTGCTGAGGCTGATCTTATGGTCCCATTCCAGCTTGTAAGATTCTTATGATGTAGTAATCCACATAGTTGCATCAGTGTTTATTTTTTGCTTGGAAACTTCTGATGCAGGCTGCTCTTAAGACAATAGGTGAGGAAGACAAACATTTCTCTAGAGTATCCTTAAGGTAAGATCTCATTTGATATGCAATTACTATTTTCTTATTGGCAATTTCACTTATAGATTTAATAAACAATGATAATTCAACTATAATTCTGCATCTACTAGGATGCCTTCATTTGGAATGGCTCTTAAATCTTCCCAGACAGATTCAACCACTACACAATCAAATGCCTCTTCAGATATAACACTTGATGGTTGGGATAATATTGGGCTTGAATACTCTGTTGATTGGCCCTTACAGTTGTTCTTCACCCCAGAAGTGCTGTCTAAGTAAGAGTTACGTCTAATTTTACTTGTGGATATCGTTGGTTCTATCTGTTGACCTTATTTTACTTATGAATGCAAATGGTGACTGTACCCCAGATACTGCCAGGTCTTCCAATATTTGCTGCGGCTCAAGCGAACACAAATGGAATTGGAGAAATCATGGGCCTCTGTGATGCATCAAGATCACACAGATTTTGCCACTCATCGGAATGATCGTGTAAAATGCTCAGTTTCACAACAGAGAAGGCAGCGAAGCAGACCAATGTTGCCAAGAAAGGTAATGGCTTTCTTGATCAGAAATCTTCAGTTTTATATACAGGTCATTATTGTTCCGTATACTATTACTTCTATGTTTATATTACTTTTCATTGTGAAAGTCAGGTATAGAAGTAGTCTTTTCTCTTTTGGCTCTGTTTACTTTTGATCTTAATATACTTTTCTTATTAGGTGGACGTCATAGAATCTCAATGGAATGTTCTGCAAGCTCATATCCAAGATTCACATGACTTTAATGGACTTGTAGGGGTCCATCTAGAGTAAGTCGATAACTGGTTTCTGATAACTTAGCACTCCTATTGTCCGTATAGTCATTTTTTGTTGCTAATTTGAACTTTTGAATTGCTCTCAAGTATTAAAATGTACCACTGGTCTGAAAACAACCGAGGCATATTATTATCAACAACGATAATAGAAACAAGAAGCCATTTCAGGATCTACTTAGATGGGTCTAGTTTTCATTCCATACTTGTAGTTCCTCAGATTCATTGGTTAGACATCCTCGACTAATGTTGTGCTGAAGCCTTAGAGCAGACGTTGTGACACCTCTCCCCCCTTAATATGATATGTAGACTCTCACTTTTAACAAAAGAGCCAGTTCAGGGACTATGAATTTTCTGATTAATTTGTTCTAGACTTGTGTCATAGAGCATCTGCCCTGCTTGTTTCCTGTCTGCAATTTCTTTTATGACTTGCTAAGTTATTATGACAGAGTTATGCTCATGGTAGTTTTAACCTGCAGGTATTTGAACGCTTTAATCTCACAATCTTTCTTGGATATTGGCTCTTTATCGAGGATACTAGATAGCATAATGAAACTTTGCATTCAGTTCTGCTGGAACATTGAGAACCATGAAAGCAGTGCAAAATCATCTGAATTGGAACATATAATAGAGGTGCTGGCCTATACTGTTGTCATGTTGATTATATGGGATGTGAAAACTATAGTAAATACAGTTGGTTTAAAAAAGAAGTAAAATTTGAGAATATTGTTAACTATTGGCAAGATTAGTTTCCAAATATTATTGCAACTGTCTGAAATGTCCTTCTCTGTCCCTATGATTGTGTAAGATTCGAGGCTAGCCTTGCATTATATCACAAGATTCCGTGGGGTTGTACTATGGAGATGGCTCTATGCATCACTAATCTTGAGTTTTGTTTGCCTTCAGAAAAGCACCTATAAATTCCTATATGGACTTCTTGTTTCAAATTATAGTTTGTTTTACTTTTGTTCAGGAATTCAACAAGAAGTCGAACTCCTTATACACGATATTGCACAGTAGTAGGCTTGTAGGGAGTCAAAGAGCACCATTTCTTAGGCGATTTCTGATGCGTCTGAACTTCAACTCCTTCTTTGAGGTAATCCCATACAAGAGATGGTCTAGACTTCTTTCATCTCCTATACTGCAGTTTCTTAACAGTTCATTGCTCCTCTCTTAACAGGCCACAGCTAGAGGTGTGCTTAATGTTGTTAGACCACGCCCTGCAGTTTCTGATTGAATCAATAGTAGCATCTGCCTTACTAAAGTGGTTCAAAGTGACGACCCACGATATCTTCACTTTCGTGTTCCTTAATTTTTAATAGAGGGATTCAGAGAGCTTCCTTTTTTTCTATGACTATCTGATAGGTGGTCTTTCTTGACAGTTCGGTGGTGCTCCTACCCAAATATGTAATACGTCAGATGATTTTTATAGCCAAATTATCCAGATTTCATGGGACCCGTGGGGTTTTGTGTTGTTGATGTGAAGCGTCTTCTGGTGAATGCCCTCGTGGCTGAAATTTGTTTGAAGATCGGTTACCAATTTTATTTGGTAGCATGGACTTCTGGGTGTCTCATGGCGAATCATTGTAGTGGCGGGTGGACTAGACACTTTGCAGCTTGTAGTTACCATTGAGAGTCAGTTGGGGATTATGAGTTGAGGGTTGCATTTAGCTAATTCAGTGATACTTCAGAATCTTTGTATATACAAACAATTTGTAAGACGATGAATCGGAAGCAATTTTGTTAGATTCAGTCTGCCTTCTATCAGTTCCAACTTCTAGGGGTGAAGAAAGAAATCGTGTGCTGGTCTATTCATCTAGTTTGTCCGTCTTTCCGAAGTGAAGTACTTTATTTTGTACCTAAATGTTGCTTGCAAGCATGAAACTTGGGACCATACATAGATTCGGGTCGCTTCGCTTCCATATTAGAGAGCAAAAAGTGTATAAGCTATCCCAGTCGATTCTGCTCTCAACAAACTTTCTGTTAACAGTTGTTCAAGACGAGTCACGAGGCTACCCAAAAGAAAAAACAATAAGTAGGAGCAGCCATTTAACATATGACCCTTGAGGAATAAGGCCATTTATATTTTAATTAGTTGTCTACATAATGTAAACGAACAGCCAAATTGAAAAACCTCATTACAAGTATATACTATGTGGCCGCTGAGAGAAAAAAAAAAAAGACCACCAAAAGAAGCAAATATGTTACCGTACAACCTATAATGTATCAGAGCTCTTCGAAACCATCTTCGTCCCCCTGTTCCTCAACTCTTTGAAGTTCCCTCCGCCAAGTTTCCATCTGCCAACAAGGTAAAGTCGGTAAGAAGTTGACTCCAGAAAATGTAAAGCAACAGGACTGAAACATATCATAGGTTCAACTAGGCATTCCTCGGATCAGTTCATTCAGTGCAGATACTTGAAGAAATGATGCAGGGAGACAATAAATGGTGTCAACATGTAGATGGGACAACTTAAGATTATTAAGCGTCGCTCAGTGATCATTATACAGAAAACACTTGCCTGATCATCAGAAAACTGCAGTTGTTCTGAGGAAAATAGTATGTTCTTATAAGGTCCTGCTGCTAATTCCTTTCCTAAACTCTTTGCAACCTCTTCATAACGAACCATGTCCACCCGAAAGCCATTGTTCATGAATAGTTTTTCCATCCATTCCCTTGCACTAGTCTATTGAACATGGGAAAGAGGTGATGTAGGTCTTTGTGTAGAAAGATAAGCAATTATCTAAACTTAAACTATTTAAAATAAGACAGCTGACCTTGGTCACTATCTCAGTCTCTGCCAACCACGCAGGCAGCTCTCCCAAGAAGTTGCATCCGTTCATGGACAAACCACTTACAGTGAGCAATATTTTCTCAAAATTCACCAATGTCATCACAGGAAGCCCCTATAATAGCACAGTAGCATGACTTGCTTAATTACAGAACACAACTCCATGATATGCAAGACAGAAACAGGAATAATGGATGATTTAAAGACAAATCCAGTAATTGTCTGTATGGTCATTAATGCCGAACTCTAAACTCTCCTACTACCTGCATGGCCCATATACTAGGTCGGTTGCCATTAAAGCCTTTAGCACGTAGAGTTTCCTGTAAGTCAGAGGACTCCAACGGAACATGAAGGAATATGCACCTTCGTGGAATTTTTGCCCCAACACCTAAAAGAGATACAATGATACTATAAGAACAAGCCAATAAATGCACATTTGAAGTTCTTGAAAGCAAGAATCAATCAAGACACCCGTTATACACTAACTTTTGAAGACAATGATAAAACAAATAGTCCAAGATGATGCCGCCACCACACTTATAATCGTATAATATACTACTAAAACTTTTCAATTCCTGGATGAATACGCTAACGACCGCAGTACTTCATACTCAAATTGTTTCTCCAATTCCTTCATATTGACACATATGTTCTATATTGTATGTTTGCAAACTGCAACCACCTTTAAGCTTTTCAGCTGCTCCTTTGAATACCCGGTCCGGAGAAACATCGAATATAATGGTTGAAGTTGGCCAACTGAGCCTATAAGGCCGAGTGTCCATGCCATCTGTTAGCAAAACAACCTGCATTCCCATTAAAATCAACTAATGAGAACATATCAAATATGTGTAGCCAATTTTGCACAGAAAAAAAAGAGAGTCTGAACTACTTACCTGCTTATGTCCATCAATATGGCTCACTGTACGCAGCAACTTATCATCAATGTACTTGGTTGCAAGGCAATAATGATCTGAGCTTTGCTTCATATCCATCTGAGCATTAGGATGAACAAAGCAACCGGCATACGGATCAACAAACAGAGGCTCTGCATATCAAATTATCAACCCAATACTCTAAATTACACAATGACTATGACAAAAAGTAATCTTTTATACATAATGTCTGTCATTAGAATTGTACATGAAATGTTTGATGAATTGCCCCAGAGAACAAAATTACGTAGGTTAAGGGATTACCTGCTCGATGGGTCTCTCGGAAACGAAGAGAAGCTGAGTTGATGGCGTCTAGGAGTAATGGGTCAACTTCCTCATTGAGTTTTGCTCGCAAGCACAGCCCGCTATATCTGTTTGATGTTGAGGTGTAGGTTAGCGGTCGGCGGAAAATAGCAGACGGAGGGGCTTGTGCGAAGCCCAGTAAAGAGTCCATATAAGATTCCCTCGCCGATAATAAGCCTGGGGATTGGATTACTCATTGTCCGGCCATTTGAGAGCTCTGAATAGTAAAGTGTTTTACAGTTTTACTTGGCCTCAGTGACAGATTTCCCTTATGCAGATCAACCCCACCCCCCCAAATCACTTGCGTTTTAGGAAAATTTGCTAACGGGCCACTCAAGTTTGACAATGACGGATTTATCACTCATATTTGATAAATATCAGATTTATCACTTTGTTCGTTTTAGATGTTAAAGAAAACATATTCTTTTATTTATCAAGTGCATATAAGTCAATTTATTAGTATACCAAAGACAAAAAAAATCCATTTTAGTAAAGCACATGTGTTTACATGTGTGATTTTTAACATCTAAAACAGACAAAGTGACCAATTTAAATGAAAATGTCAATCATGAGTGACAAATCTAATCAAACATGAATAATGAATATATCTTAACTGTCAAACATCTCTTTAATAAATTTATATCTCTATTAATAAAGCCAGGCGTGTGTTTGGTGTCATTAGCCTCACCAAAATATTGATTTCCCAAAATGCCCACAATAAAAAAAAGTATTTATTTCCTATTCTTAATTTTTAAAAATCAGCAAAATGAAAATAACTTATATAAATATGTTTTTACTCTCCTAAACTCTCATTTGCGTCTCTCTGCACACATCGAGTGCGGATTTTTTCTAGTGCATTTTAATTAGACCCATCTCAACGACATAAACTTTCTTTTTAATATTTGGTTTTCTTTGCGACAACATCGTACCAGGCGAGGCTGGAATTCACGCCCATTCTTCGTACGCCCAATCTCGGGCGAGTAGATATCGACACATGTCATATTTGTAGACCATTGATGACTTTTGATTGAGCTTACAATGAGCTCGGTATACATAATATTAATCCAGCCTTATCCCTCTCTCTTCATCCTCGGCTCTCTCTCCTCTCTCTTTCCGGTCGTCGTCGGCCTTTTCTCTGGACATACAGAGAGATCGCTATTTTCAAAATTCCAAGTTGCTCGTCCTTTGCACCATGCCTCTCCAGCACAACGAAGGCCTCGATTGAAATTTTGGGATTGACTAGATTTTGGGATCGGCGGGCCGCAACGAATCGTGCCGAGTCGTCGGCTCCCAAACTCAGATCTGCTTCGCCGGGCTCCCGACTCCGATGCCTCGCTCCCGCTAGTCCTTGGCACCTCTCGTCACCGGCGTCGTCTGTCGACACCGAGGACGATGACCACCTCGAATTTCAATATTGATATCGACATCCTCGCCATCCGAAATCAACGGCCCAAAAATTTCGGGTAAAAAAAAACGATATCAATTTTACGCTCAGATCTATCCAGAAAATATAAAAAAACAAAATGTATAATAATAAATTTGATTTAATTTGTTTATTTATAAATATATATAAAAAACAGGTTAATACTCGAAAAAATTATATGAAATTTTTTCGCTGAATTGTTGTGGCATTTATATTATACTAAAGTTTTCAAACACGAAAAAAAAATTAAAAATAAATGCGTTGTTCGATTATCATTCATTAATTATAATTAGATATAATTATTTTAAAAATTTAATAATAGTTCAAAAATAAAAATTGAAAAAATGGACCGTATGATTAGACCTATGGCCTATTTCAAACCGCCAAAAAAATTTGAGCCAATTTGGTGACAATTTTGAGCTTGATTGACATACTCGATTGTTATTTTTAAACGAAATTGTCACTTCGATACACTCAAAAACTAAAAAAAATAGCTCGGTCATTGAAAAAATTATTTAAAAATATGCACGGTCCTCTTATGGTGTCTATTTTTACTAAAAATATTTTATATTAGTAAAATCGCTAATTCTTGTCGACGGAATGAAAGAACTGACAATATGCTTACTAGTGTTGTATAACTTGTTAAATGCTTTGAGTTAATAAGATACTTCGAAAATAAATTTTTAAGCCAAATAAAATATTAAAAAATGGATCGTAGGATGGGGACATACAACTATTATATACGTAGTGTAAAAATTTGAGCATGTTTGGTCATCGTTTGGATTTCGATCCACGAAGTCAACCCCGACGGTCATTTATGCTTCTATTTTCATTATATAGGAGTCTCAAAGGGAAAGGCTATCACACATCCATTTGTGAAAGTGAATGTGATACATGCCCACAGAGGCACCTATTATGATGTCTTGGACACGAGAAGAGCAAAAATTGATATGTCGAAGTCGCTGATAAGACAAAATTAGCAAAAATAAAAAAGATGGGCATAAATGACCATTGCGTTTGACGCAACAGATCGAGACCTAAATCATGACGAAATCTGCCAAAATTTTAACCATATTTTTTAAATAGTTCAAAGATCGCATTGTACAATCGGTTTAATAAAATATATTATTTTTTACTTCGATCCGCGTGGTCAACTTTAACGTCGTTCACCCTCCTATTATTTATTTTTACTGAGTTTGCCTTATTGGGTGCCTCGACTATTCAATTTTAGATATTTTTGCGACCATGACATCCCACTGGGTACCTCTATATGTTTAAATATGTATTTTTATGTCTAAATAATGGTGTGATAGCGTTTTTCTTTGTGAATCAACGATAATAAAAATATTGGAATAAATGACCGTCTAGGTTGACTGCACGGATCGAGGTCAAAAATAATATATTTTAATAAACCAATCGGTTTAATAAAATATATTATTTTTTACTTCGATCCGCGTGGTCAACTTTAACGTCGTTCACCCTCCTATTATTTATTTTCGCCGAGTTTGCCTTATTGGGTGCCTCGACTATTCAATTTTAGATATTTTTGCGACCATGACATCCCACTGGGTACCTCTATATGTTTAAATATGTATTTTTATGTCTAAATAATGGTGTGATAGCGTTTTTCTTTGTGAATCAACGATAATAAAAATATTGGAATAAATGACCGTCTAGGTTGACTACACGGATCGAGGTCAAAAATAATATATTTTAATAAACCGACTGTACGATGCAATCGTTGAAATATTTTAAAAATGTGATTAAAATTTTAGCAGGTTTCGTCATGATTTCGGTCTCAAGTCCGTTAGGTCAAACTCGACGATCGTTTATTCCCCTATATTTTATTTTCGCTAATTTTGTCTTATTAGCGACTTCGGCAATTCAATTTTGGCTCTCCTTACGTCCATGACATCATAATGTGTGCCTCTGTGCGCAAGACCGCAAGTATCACATTTCACTTTCACAAATGGATGTGTGATAACGTTTCCCTTTGACACTCTTATATAACAAAAATAGGGGCCCGGCATAAAGGACCGTCGGGGTTGACTGCGTGGATCAAGCTCCAAACGATGACCAAACTAGCTCAAATTTTACACTATGCCTACAATAGTTGTATGTCCCCATACTACAGTTCATTTTTCAATATTCTATTTGATTCTAATTTTTTTTACTTTTGAATGATTTTATTAGTTCAAATCATTCAACGTGTTATACAACACTAGTCATATCGTCAGTTCATCACGAATTTATGAATTTCCTAATATAAGTAATTTTTTTTAGTGAAATTAGGCACCATAAGATGACCGTGCATATTTTAAAACAATTTTTCCGATAACCTAGCTATTTATGTTTTATTTTTGAATGTATCAAATCGACAATTTCATTAAAATTTAACACTCAAGTATGTCGATCGAGGTTACCTATAGATCTAATCGTATGGTCCGTTTTTTCAATTTTTACTTTTTAACTATTAGTATATTTTAAAAAAAAATTATATCTTATTATAATCAATGAATGATAATCGAATGATGCATTTGTTGTTGAATTTTTTTCGTGTTAGGTATTTTTAGAATAGTATAGACGTCAAAATGGTTCTTTAAAATTTTTCATTGAAATTTTTGTAGTCGTGACCAATTTGTTATATTTTTTTTAGAAAGATTGGAATTACATAAATTTGTAATAACAAAATTAAATTTGGGTGCATTTGAGCAGTCCATTCTTTTTGTTTTTTTTTCTCACGAAATTTCTGAGCCGTTAATTTCATCCCCACCAAACGACGTCGTTCGACGTCTCGGCGTCCTCGTCATTCTAGATGAACGTTGACACCTCCACTTCACCGACCGCTCCTCACCACCACCTTCACTCTCCTCCTCCTCGTCCTCCTCGTTGTCTCCTTCACCGATGGCAAATCCTCCGAGACCATCAACAAAGCTCTCGGGTTTCTGCGGAAGATCTCGACCATTCGAGCTCAACATCCAACAAGTGGAATCGAAGCAGGAAGAAGAAGGAGAGAGATCGGGCCACGGTTTGTTTTCTAAGCAGATCTGAAAAGATTCGAGGAGAGAGGGAGACCATGATTTGATACATTGAGTTTATTGTAAGCTCAGTCAAAGTTGACAAAAATTACCAATGGCATTACGACACGTGGCTACTTTTCTAAATTTCTAAAGCATATTAAAACGGGGCCTGAATTCCAACCGAACCCCATTGTACCGAAATGTTTCTTTTGTTAAAAGACGCATTTATCTGTTTGGTTTGAAGTCTTCACTCAAATGTTAAATGTAAAACACTAACTCTAAGTCCTAGGTTGCGAGTGTTAATTTGTTAAATAATAAATATAATCAGAGAAATGATTGAAATATTTGTTATTGACGTGACACAATAATTATCGTGGCTAAATAATTTTTGAATGGCGTATTCTCCTCCCAAACAAAAAACAAATAAGTTTGAACGTTTACCATTACCATTTGTTTTCGATGCCAAATTGCTAACATAGAAAGTTTCAGTTAACCAGCTAACTAGAGCATTGCCGCATTGGGCGATGCAATGATGCGTACGAGTTTTGAGTCCTCAAAGGCTCCAACACCACAATCCGAGAAGAAGGATGGTCCGTCATATTTCTCTTCTTACTACATTCCACAATAGTTAGTTACCACTCTTAAAAACATATAGCCCTATGACCCATTTAAATGCTACAAAAGACGTTGGCTACGCGTCTAAAACACCTCTTGTTTATCACTCATCACCCAACGTTCCAATGGTGAAAGACATCTTTTTTTCAGCCACCTACCTAAGTAATTCAATTATTGTTTAGCAACAATAAATTGAATAGAATTGGAGCTCACCAACCCCTGAGGCCCCGATCTAGATTAGACCGAAGGCTGTGGAAGAAGTTGAAATGTTAGTACAAATGTTAGGTGCCAAAATATATGTAACACACCTCCAAAGCCTTTAAAACCCCTGGAATCTCCCAAAGCCCACCCAAAAAAACACATACATAATAATAACACAAGAGAGAGTGAGGCGCAAGGAGAAGAAGCCAGAGGTAGTAGAAGACACTCATCCATCAATCCATCAATCCCAGCTTATCTTCAACCCCAGAAGGTAGTAGAAATGGACCGCCAAATCGCAGAGCACCCAGAATCGGAGGAGCAGCAGCAACAACAACAAGCTCAACCAAACCCACTGATTCTAGTCCCTTCTCCATTTGCCACAGCTTCACTCTCACTCTCTTTAGCCTCAATCCTCCCCACCCACTTTTTCCAACACCCAAAAGCCACCACCCTCTTCGCCACCAAAGCCAAAATCCCCACCCAAGCCTCCTCCCTCACCCACCTTTCCCTCTCCTCCGCCTCCGCCGCCAATCCCTCAAAACTCTCCTTCAACTCCAACATCTCCGCCAACCCACTCCACAACCCACTCACCCTGGGCCCACGCCGCCCATTGGACCCCAACAACGGGGCTGGAATTCGTCGAGCTTCCATTGTCTGGTTCCGCAACGACCTCCGCGTCCACGACAACGAGTGCCTCAACTCCGCCAACAATGAGTCCATGTCAGTCCTCCCCGTCTACTGCTTCGACCCGAGAGACTACGGCAAGTCGTCTTCCGGGTTCGACAAGACCGGCCCATACCGGGCCCAGTTCCTCGTCGAGTCCGTCACCGACTTGAGAAAGAATCTCCAGGCCAGAGGCTCCGATCTCGTCGTCAGAATCGGGAAGCCGGAAACTGTGCTCGCCGAGTTAGCCAAGGCTATCGGAGCCGACGCGATTTACGCGCACAGGGAAGTTTCTCATGATGAGGTGAAGTCGGAGGAGAAGATTGAGGCGGCGATGAAGGAGGAGAGTGTGGAGTTAAAGTACTTTTGGGGAAGTACTTTGTATCATTTGGACGACTTGCCGTTTAAGCTGGAGGATATGCCGACGAATTATGGAGGGTTTAGGGAGAAGGTGAAGGGTTTGGAGGTGAGGAAGACTATTGAGGCATTGGAGCAGATGAAGGGGATGCCTTCTCGCGGTGATGTCCAGCCTGGTGATGTTCCTTCTTTGATGGACTTGGGTCTTAATCCATCTGCTTCCATGGCTCAGGTTTGTAGTGTTCCTTCTTTCGTTTTTCAAATGCTTTCATTTCTATTGGAAATGCTTGCATTTGTATTGGATAAGTGTGATGAGTTTTACGTTATGGCATTATTGAACATTGGAGTACTAGTTGTAAATTGTTCAACATGATCTAATGTTTGTTCGTCGATTTAGATTCAAATCTTTCGGGTTTAAAGTTGAATGAATGACTGATAGTGGAGCAGTTTTATGATATACGTTGGATCTGCTTTAGTTACTTGCCAGATTCAAATGGTATTGAAGGTTGATCATATAGGAAATGGTGTTGAGACATCGACGATAGATGCTAGGGCTAAGAGATTACATTTATTTATTTATTTCTGAGATAAATGTGTGACCAATAATGTGATCTGCGTAATGTAGGATGGGAAGGCAACTACCAATGCTTCCATGGTGGGAGGAGAAGGTGAAGCTCTGGAGAGGCTTAAGAAGTTTGCAGCTGAGTGCTATGCACAACCTCCCAAGGGGAGCAAAGATGGAAGCCAAAATAGCATCTATGGTGCAAACTTTTCATGCAAAATCTCTCCATGGCTGGCCATGGGATGCCTCTCACCCCGTAGTATGTTTGATGAGCTGAAGAAAACTGCTAGCAGGTGAGCCCATCTTTTGTTTTAAATCATATTATAGTTTCACAATTCTGTATTACATTGTTTTGCTCATGATTCAATTAAAATTGTGATTGATAGATCTATTTCTGCGTCCTCAAACCGGAATGATGGTGGCAGTGGAACAGACTGGTTAATGTTTGAGTTACTGTGGAGGGATTTCTTCAGGTAAATTGACAAACCATCAAGCTTGTTTGAGCATTACTTGATTGGCTCATAGTCTCATACATGTAATTTAGTTTTGAGTTTGATCTGGTTGGAACCTCAAAAGATGACGATGTTCATGTGGGATATGAGTGTACTAAGATCTTGTATAATGCCCATATGCAGATTTGTCACCAAGAAGTACAGTGCTGGAAAGAAACAGCTTGATGCTGCTCCAGCGACAGCATGCACGGGTGCCCTTGCCTAAAGCAAGAATGTAGCGCAGTGGTCTAAATGTTGAGATATTGCTTACTTTCGTCAACTCTTTTAATTTTCCCTGAAGTATTAGTTAGATGTTGTAGGGTTGCTCTAAAAGAGTTGTTACTTGTTGGAACTTCTTTGTTTTCTCATTGCCAAATAAGATGGTTGAATATGGTTTTGCAACTTTTGCCTAGTACTATGCGCCCTTTGTGAATGACATGCTTTTCTTTTCTTCTGCTATGTTTTCCTATAAATCTTGTACCCGGTACAATCTAAGACGTTAGAGCATCTCCAATAGTGGTGTAATAAATAGGAAAAAAGTTGTTTCCAATATGTGAACTTTCGCTGATGTGTTAATATAATGTCCGAATTTCAAAAACTATCAAAGTGATGACTTAATTCTCAAAACTATATTTATGTGATGTTTAGAGTCATTTTCTGTCATAACACTATCTATAAGGATGACGTGACATTTTTTTAAAAAAAAATTGAGGGGAAAAAACTATAATGCTTACAATTTTTTTTTAAAAAAATTCTTTTTTTTTCTTCTTTCCCTTTGATAGTTTGAGAGTTTGGGCATCACTAATAATTTTAAAAGTTCGGGTATTATATTGCCGACCCGGCAAACAGACCTTGGAGTGATTTTTTTCCTAGGAGTTCTTCATCTCTCATTCGTCGTCGAGCTCGCCGGAGACGAACCACTCAAAACGTTATCGATTAACTAAGCTCATTGCCTCATCGGGAATATAGCACTCTCGAACTATGTGTTTCCAAAATCCCAACAAATTTATAAACTAATTGTATTATTATTCCAATAAAGTCTAAGTTTCAATCAAACTAAGTTCAATTGATTCGAGAACCTCTTCAGTGTAATCAGTACGTAATTACGAACAAAACGACATTAAACATCTGTCAAAATACATCAGTTGAATGCACCGTCGGCGGGGGCGGCGATGGTGCTCCAAATTCTAACAACCAAAAATCAAACTTGTTCAAAATTAACCTAACAACTTTCTCAACTATACCTAAGTCCAATTCCTAATAGAACTCACCGAATTACCTTTTGAATCCAAGAACACCCAAAAATCCTCAAATCTTCAACTTGTCCATTCTCCCTCCTCAATTTGAATTGAAACTTATCTTTGGTATGTAAAGAATCACAAGGAAAAGGGTTATAAACCCCAGTAGGTCTCCTTGGTCGAATTGATGCTTAATCAATTGACCTCAAATTTCTAGGGTTCTTGAAAATTTTAAACATTTCTCTCCAAATTCGAGCAAAACAAATGAGAGATGAGTGCTGGGGTTAAAGGGAAAAGATAGAGGGGACCTTGACAAAGAGATTGATACCCAACACCGCCGTTTTAGGTGGTTCACCTCCGGTGAGCTCGACGACGTCTAGAGAGAGATGGAGAGGAGAGAGAGAAAATCAGAAGCGAGAGAGAGAGGGAAAAAAAGAAAATAGAAAATAGAAAGTTAAAAATTTAAATAAGAAATAAAAGATAATGAGCTTAGTTAATCGATAACTTTTGAGTGGTTCGTCTTTGGTGAGCTCGACGACGAGTGAGAGATAGAGAGGAACTCCCTGGAAAAAAATCACTCTCAGGGTCTGAATTTTAAAAACTATAAAAGTGATGCCCAAATTCTCAAACTATCAAGGGGAAAAATAGAAAAATAAAAAAAAATAAAAAATAAAAAAAATTATAAGGGTATTAAAGTATTTTTTCCTCTTTTTTTGAAGAAAAAAATATCATGTCATTGTTATAGACAATGTTGTGACGGAAAATGGCTCTAGGCATTACATAAATGTAGTTTTGAGAGTTTAGATATCAGTTTGATAATTTTTTATGTTCGAGTATTATATTGATACATCGACGAAAGTTTATATTCTATAAGTAACGTTTTTGAGAAATTGGGAAGAATATCCATATTTAGGTGATCAAGTTGGTTTTTAACCTTATCTTTGATCAATGTTGAAAAATCCCCAAATGATCGCATGAAAAGTCTTCCATGCCCTTTATGGATATCGCATGAACAATATTGAAGGATACCATTCCTTGCTCTGCTTCCTACTTCCACTCCCACCACCGCCGGCCGGTGACATTGTCCTCGATCATCCTCTAACTTCTTAGAAAACTCTTCTCCATAATACTCTCTTCTTTTACTTTTCTTATTCTCGTTTCATTGGTTATTAGACTTCTTGCACGCGCATATGCGTATGCAAAAGTCGTCACACTCGCGCATGCACTTTCAATGTCTTATTTGCTATTCTAATGTCATTTCTAAATGAGAATACACTATTTATTAAGTGTATGCTTTATTTACCAATTTTCTTGGTCTCATTTTATTAAAGTGTGGTGTCTTCTAGCCTTTATCTTCTCTTCATTCATGAAGAGAGCATGTTCTCCGATTCAATTTACACACCGAACAATTGTAAAAAATGAAGTTTGAAGAAGGATACAATATATTAAGTTTAACTAATATGTAAATCTTTGAAAAAAGAAAGAAAATAAAGAAATTCCTTGCTGCAGAACTTTTCTATCCCTCACCAATGTCGACCTTTTTTCCTCTCGGTTGTCACATTTTGTCTTCAAAACCATTGATAAAATAGCCCAATTAATGAGCTCTTAAAAGAAGTTCACTTGGTTAACAATAATCTATTTCTTTGTTATTACTGCAACGGTGCAGAGAAACGAAAAAAAAAATTGTGAACAAACACTGCGAATAGTGAACACATCAAACACCAACCTTTTTATAATGCAGGTGAATAACATTGAACATAAATTGGTGATCATAGTAAATAGTACACTACGTGATTATGGATAGACATCAGGATAGTCGATGTACTCTAAATAATTCTAATACCCTTCTTTCTGAGAACATAAATCAAACTGCAGGTCGTGCAACTCTAATCAATCCTACAGGCATTGCCACCTATTCTACAACTCACAAATCTTTTCTACTCATCGTCTTCGTTCTGCAACTGCAATACCATTTGTTTTCAGAAACATGCTCACGCGTCACTGCTGCTCTCATCCTCCAATTGTCTTTCACTTCCGATTTGCACAGTTAATGAAAATGAGCCACTTTACTCCCCTACCAGACAACTTAACGATCTTTACCAACCTGTTCAATTGCGTAAGCAAAATTACAATCGAAGCTGATATAGATAGCAACTATCGATTGTTGATACCTTATCAATTGTTGAGGCAAACGTTTTTGTCCTTCATGCCCGAAACACAAACTTCCCCACTTGAGATAACTCATCCCTTCTCAACTACAAATCTGCAATAGATCAGTATTTTGGATCGAAAAACAAAATCTGATTCGTTTTCAAATGATATATAGAGGAAGTGAGAGAAGGATAACTGTCTATGGATACGTGTCGTCACTCGAGTAGTCCTGTTTTGTACATGTTGATTCTTCCTTGCTGTTTCCTGAATATGCATCTCTTTGTTTTTACCCTTTTGCTCCTAAAAAGTTAAATTTGACTAATGTTGAGCTATATTAGGCAAGGGTTAAATTTTGATTTTTGAATGTTTAACCATTCAACTGCCCTATAACCGTACTAAACCCATATCTTTTAATTAATAGACTAGATATATATATATATATATATATATATAGTAAACTACACTAAAGGATAATATGGAGGTATGAAATACACTTAAGGACAATGTCTCTTATTTTAGACAATGAATGACAAAATTTTACAAATAAAGACAAGTTATTTGTAAGCTGTCATGTGACAGATATAAATTTTTTTTTGTGTATTTAATTTTTATTTTTTAAATTTTTTATTTTCAAAAAAAATATTCAAAAAATATATATATTTTTTTTCAAAAAGAAATATTTTATCTGGAATTTCCTTAATTTTTTTAATACTTTTTAGTCTGATAACACCAAATAATACTGCTACTGTAAAATATAACACTGCTACTGAAAAATTAAATAATACTGCTACTGTACAATATGATACTGCTACTGAAAAATTAAAATAACACCAAATAATATTGTTACTATAAAATATGACACTGCTACTGAAAAATCAAATAATACTACTACTGTACAATATGACACTGCTACTGAAAAATTAAAATAACACCAAATAATACTACTACTGTACAATATGATACTGCTACTGAAAAATCAAAATAACACCAAGTAATACTGCTACTGTAAAATATGACACAGCTACTGAAAAATCAAATAATACTGCTACTGTACAATATGACACTGCTACTAAAAAATTAAAAGAACACCAAATAATACTGGTATTGTAAAATATGACACTGGTATTGAAAAATTAAATAATACTGCTATTGTAAAATATGACACTGCTACTGAAAAATTAAATAATACTGTTACTGTACAATATGACACTGCTACTGAAACATCAAAATAACACCAAATAATACTGCTACTGTAAAATATTACACTGCTACTGAAAAATCAAAATAACACCAAATAATACTGCTACTGAAAAATCTCTACTACAATAAAAAGAAGCGTAGGTTTTGGTGTCATCACATACCAAATTTCATAAACCCGAAAATATCCTTTACTAAATAAAAACAAACATGAAATGAAGTAAATGCTGTAAATAAAAAGAAAGGACGCTGCTGTAAATGCAGTAGGGGAAACATGAAGAAGAAAAAAAAGACGACAAACACTAAGAGTAGACAAGCCATAGGTGCCAGCCAAAGAAAATTGAGGAAAAAAAAACAGTTTCATGGAGGAAGAGAGGAGAGCAATTTTGCAGATGACCTAACCAAACTGTCGAGGAGTGGTGGGAGCACGACGTGAAATGGGGGTTGCTCTATCCAAATATATACGTCTATTCCCTTTCATGCAAGACAAACCAAGCAGCCAATTCGTCTGTGTGATTGACGCCTTGACAGGTAAGGATCAATTTAGTTGATTGAATCAGAATTTCATTTGGTAATTATATGTTTGAATTGTTTGGCTATCGTGTAAGTCTCTCTCTCTCTCTCTTTGTATATGAGATTCCCAATAGTTTGTAGAGGATTAGAAGAAGATCGGAAAAGCTAGATGATCAAAACCAACCTAATTGTTATTGTGTGTTAGCAAGGAAATAATAAGCGACTGGGTAAAGAGCGAGAGGGCTTTAGAATTCTTATCATTATTGATTTTGATGAATATGAAAGAATTTTTCTGGGTAAAATTTACAACGTAGTCATATTGTCGTTATTTTCTGCTTGACTTTTCTATTTTAGTTCTCAAGAGTTGAATGAACTCAAATTCATATAGTTCATAAGTTCTGGTCGATCATACAGGATCTTGATTCATATTCATTGAAGATTCACGTATTGACTGCTTTGATATGGCTCATGAAGATAGAAAACGGTTGAGGAATTTGAAACACCAAGGATCGATTTTAATTCGAGCCCAAATTTTTATTATCAAATTATAACTTGCGACCTGCCATTGATTAGTGCAAGTGTGGCAATCCTACTCTTGGAATTTCTACGTTAGGTAGTTCAACAAAAATAGAACTTCATGCAATACATATCAAAACAGTATAGATTGATCTTAAGATATACCCTGCCTAAGTTGATTTTTAACACCATGTCAATCAACTTAATATCTAACCATCTCATTATCACTATAACATCGATTTGAGCGTCTTAGTTATGCAGAAGTGAGATTAGAAGGTGAATGAAGTACCTGTGATAAGAATATACGGCTCAACTCCAGCCGGTCAGAAAACTTGCTTAAATATTCACAGAGTAAGATTTTTTGTTTTTCTTTTATTTTAGGTCAAATTTACAGAGAAATATGATCGAAAGCCACAGTATTCCTCTCTATTTATACGGGTTCTGCTGTAATTCTGTAATAGGTACCGTTGTTGTGTTATTTGAATAAATTCATAGTAAATGTGAAAAAGTTTTATTGTGTCCTTCAACAAGCTCTATTGTTGATTGTGTATAAAGAAAGGTCTAAATTTGACTGTGCATGAAGCAAGATCTTTTTTTTGTCATTCTTTTTCTATATACGTACAAAGTTGTCTTCCATTATGACATATAGTGTAGTTTAATTGTATTTTTTAGTTTTTTTTGGCATTGGCATTGTGCTTTATGTATGAATTTCCTGATTGTTTCCTTTTGCAGGAATATGACATCGCCGCCAACCAAAGAAAAGGATAAACAGTGTAAGGAGACATGTTTCGATATTTTCACCAGGTGCGTCAAAAAAATTTATTTGATAATAAAGCCACACCTTTGATCAAAGGAAGTTGATATTCAAGTATTATGAAAACTTAACCTTTTCTTTATTCCCATTTTTCAGGTTTAGTACATCGGTGTCAACTGAAGAAAAATGTACAAGATGGATTAAGGAGACATGTTTTATCATCACCTGGTTGGTATAAAGGAATTTCAATAAGAACAAATACCGCTGATTTGAACAAGTTTATCTTGAAAGAATGGAATAAGAAAAAAGACGAGCATTATGAAATCTATCAAATCTCAACATTTTTCCCATTTTTGATTCTCTTTTCACATGCAAATTAAAGAAGTTTAAATAACATTTTGCCTATTCTTTATCTTTCGTATAGTTGACGCCAAAAAAATGCAATTAAGGAGTTGATGTTACAGCCAGATTCAGAAATTATAAGTGTATGCAAAAAAGTTTTGCGAATTAGGTAACTATTGATTCAAATATTTTTTTTATAGATTTTTAAAAACATTGAAGATATTATAATGTGTAACTCTCTATTTTCATCATTACCTACGATATAAGTAACTCTGTCACAAGTTTTATTATGTGAGCAGGAACACAATTGATCATAGAAACAAGTTTTTCTTAGCTAAGGTATTACAAATTCCTTTATTGAGTGTCATAAACATATTTAGTTAACATTAAAGCAGTCACAATTTTGAACAAGTATGTGTTTCTTGAACAATTTTACAACAAGCGTACATCTCTCTGTATCCAAGAATCAATAGATAAAATCAAGGTGATTAATTACATCGTAATTTTTAAATTACTCAATATTTGTAAAATGGTAAAAATCCATTAATAGATGCTCTTACGACAGAGTTCTTCATGTAACTGGAACAAGGCTGTTGCGATTGATGAGTATTATGATTTATTGGTATGTATGTACTTTAAACTTTAAAATATGTCTACAAAAATAGTAGTATTAATAAATTTTTTTGGCAGGGGTTTGTATTTCATACCATATTCTTAATTTGTATGTGTAGTTACAAAAAAGAGTACAAGGCAATGGATGGCTGACATGGACTGATGGGAGATGATGAACATTAATGTGGATATGTAGTTATCATGCATATAGGTTTGTTTAAATGGTGATGTAGTTTAGATATTGTGTTTAAGATTTAAATGTGTAAAGTTAGTCGACACGATACATAATTTCATAAATTCTATGTTGCACTATCATTGTCGAGATTATTGTTGCTTTTAAGCTGAGGTATTTAGTGTAAAAATACAAAATATTGACAGAAACTATGGGTCAAGTTACTTCATTACGTTTGCAACCGCGAGATGAGGGTCAGGTAGGGTTGGTATATATTTGACATCCTTAATATAGGAGTTCAAAATTAATAGATTATTAATTTTAATCGTAGTTCAATCTCATTGTGGTTTAATTTACTAAGAATCTGCCAGTTTTCATTCATAAGAAGTACAAAGACAAACCTTCAGAGAAGAAAGGGAAGAAAGGCAGAATATGGATATATCGAAGGAGAAATAAGTTTGTCATCACATTCACAACTACAAAATGAGAATCAAGTACATATTCTCTAACAAAAGAATTTCAATTGTTGTATACAGTAACACAATTGAATTGACTATTTTAATTGATTTTTTATAGGGGCACACCCGTCTTTATTCCTTAGAGGCAGAAAGACAATGTAGAAACAACAGAGAAAGAGAGAGACAACGATTATTAAGTTCTTCACAACAAACTGAAAATTCTGCTCGAAGACGTGCTAGATATCAAATTCGAAGGGCAATGGAAAACACAAGTGTGCTAAGTCAATCCAATTTGATGGATGGTAACATACTAAATTTTTGTAAGAATGAACCTGGTCTTTTGATTTTCGAATAATTTGTTAACATTTGAAATATAGGTGTTCAGCAAGACGATGAGGCCAATGAACACAATAACCAAGACGATGAGGCCAATGAACACAATATAGCAACTTCTCTGAGAGAGAGTCAACGAGTTAGATGGCGAACAAATCAAAGTAATCATCGAAACTCAATGACTCAAGAACAACGAGATTTTTATTTAGCTCAACGTCGAGCTAATTATCATGATAATCAAATCTAATCGCATCATACAACTTCTACACTTCAAACAATAAATCATGGTTGTCAGGCTCATCCGCATCCTAAAGACAATGTAGGAATTTCAAATAGAATGCGCTTGACACATATACGACAACAAGCACGATTCACAGAGCAAACAACATATCATGAGGACAATGTACAAGTTCAAAATAGAATGCGCTTGACAAATATAAGGCAACTAGCAAGGTCAAACAGGTTACCTGTGTTGAACGATATGGTTGATCAGAACTCAATCAATGATAGTGATCAAATTGTGGGCAGTGAAGGTAAAAAGTTTAAGACACCTGTTAGTTTTTATTATTATTGACCTGTATCCTTGAGCTAAATGTTTTTTTTTACGGTTTTTTTTACATATAGTTGTTGTGTAAGTACGAGCGAGACCTAGAGAATGACGTGTCTCTCATAATTGTGCTCGAAATTTTCATGAGAACATTGGTGTGGCTAGACTTCATTTTCCAACACCGAACACATGTCGACATTGTCGCGCCCGTCTATTTCATCGTGAAAGTGGATATATGTGCTGTAAAAATGGGGCCATAGTCCTTCCTCCAATAGAAGCACCTCAAGAACTAAGAGATCTATTCTCTGCTGAAAATCATGAAGGAACACATTTCAGGCAAAATATTCGAGCCTATAACCATGTATTTTCCTTCACATCAATGGGAGTGAACGTCGATAGAAATCTAGCAACAAGAGGGTCTACTTTCACATTCCGGGCTCAAGGATCCATATATCATAAGATAGGAAGTCTTCTCCCGGAAAGGGATAATAGACCGAGATTTCTGCAGTTGTATATATATGATACTAACCATGAAGTGGACAACCGTATGCTGGAAAATGAATCATTACATAGAGCTTTGGTTGAAAAAATACAAGATATTTTAAATCATCACAACCCATTCACTCAACAGTTTCATCACTTGGCTCAACGCCAAGACTTAGAAAGTTGTAGAATCATTATTAAAGAGCAACCTGCAAACCAACGACAGTGCATTTTGCCCTCAGCATCACAGGTTGCTACAATATTAGTGGGAGCAGATGATGCCGAACATTTAATGGGTCGTGATATCGTGACACAGACAAAGCATGGTCAACTTCAAAATATCCAGGATTGTGTTGGATTTTATGATCCTTTGCAATATCCACTATTACTACCATATGGGACATACGGATGAGACGTTAATAGTCAAACAAATCGTGGAAGAAAATTGACATGTCGTGACTACTACGCATATATTCTACAGGTGACTATTCTATTTCTTCTTTTCAATTTCAGTTCAACAATAACATACACCATTCAATAACATGATTATCGTTGCAGATTCATCAAGATGACGAATCAATTTTACTCCAAGGAGGTCGCCTTTTGCAACAATATGTCGTTGATAATTATGTCAAAATTGAAACGCAAAAGTTAAGATGGGTTCGTACTAATCAGAGTACTCTACGAAAAGAATTGTATGATGGACTACACGACTCGCTACAAACTGGCGAAAATAATGCCGGTATGAACTTCAGTATTCTCTAATATTTGGTCGATTTTTATTTATTCAATTGTGAGTATTAAAGTACTCTTAATTAACAACTAGGTAATGTTGGTCATCGAACCATTTTGCCATCATCTTTCATCGGAAGTCCAAGGGATATGCACCAACGGTATCAAGATGCAATGACTTTGGTCCAAAAGTTTGGAAAGCCTGATATTTTTCTCACAATGACTTGCAACCCTGGCTGGGAAGAGATACTAGCTGAGTTATTACCTGGCCAAGTACCACAAGATCGTCCAGATTTAGAAACACGTATTTTCCGTTCCAAGTTTGAACAACTAAAGGAAGACGTTATCAAAAAGGGAGTTCTTGGTGAAGTTTTGGTTTATGCATATGTCATCGAATTTCAGAAACGTGGACTCCCACATATGCATATGCTTCTCATGTTAAAGGAAGATGATAAGCTAAATAGTCCTGATGATTATGATAAGATTGTCCAGGCCGAGATACCAAATGCAGAGGAGGAGCCAGAATTGCACAACGCATTATTGAGGCACATGATACATGGTCCCTGTGGGATACATAAGTGCACTGCTCCATGTATGAAACGTGGGAGTTGTAAGCGAGGTTTTCCAAAGTCATTTTCGCAAGCCACATTTCAAGGGAAAGATTCTTATCCAGTATACCGTAGGCGAGATACTCGCCAAGTTCAATCTGGTACGACAGATAACAGTTGGGTTATTCCTTACAATCCTTGGCTACTTACAAAGTATGATTGTCATATCAATGTTGAAATCTGTTGCAGTATTAAGAGTGTGAAGTATTTGTACAAATATGTGTACAAAGGTCCAGATAGAGTGACATTAGAAATTCGTCATGAAGCTAATCAAGACGAGATACGGAACTTTGTTGATGCAAGATGGGTTTGTGCACCGGAAGCTTTATGGAGGATCTTCAAATTTTTAATGAACCGAATGTATCCTTCGGTGGAACGATTGCAAATTCATCTTCCTAACCAGCATATGGTGTTCTTTAATGCATATGAAAGGGTAACTGATGTGGTCGCAAACGATAGGAACTCGATGACGATGCTTACTGAGTATTTTACTATGAACATGTACTATGAAGATGCACGTGCCTACTTATATCGAGAGTTCCTTGAACGATTCCGCTGGGTTGCAAAACATAAGCAATGGCAGCCAAGGGAGACCAACTAAAAAGTGATCGGAAGAATATATACAGTCTTGCCTTCAGAGGGAGAAAAATTCTACCTACGTGTTCTTCTTAATCATGTTAGAGGAGCTACTTCATTTGAAGATTTAAGGACTGTGGATGGCGTATTGCAACCAACGTTTAAGGAGGCTGTTGAACAACGGGAATTGTTAGAAAATGATGATAGCATCCGACAATGTTTGTGTGAAGCTTCAACCATCTGTATGCCTTAGTCGTTAAGAAGATTTTTTGTAATGATCTTGGTATATTGCGAGCCACAAGGGGTGCGAAGTTTGTGGGATGAATTTTTGAAATTCATGATCAAAGACTATCCTTCTTCAAGCACCGCTGTCACCACACGTATTATAAACAGACTTTTGCGAGACTTGAATGGATTTTTTTTGCAGCATAATAAGTCTATCTCGAACTATGATTTGCCAAAGATTACTGAAGACTGTGATAAAGAGTCAGAATTTCCAAGGTTGATACAAGACGAAATTTCAATAGATTTTCCTCAACAAGACCGAGAAGCAGTTAATCATTTGAATGTTGATCAAACTTTTGCGTATGACACTATACTATCGGCAATCGAGAGTAAAAGTAGCGCCCTATTTTTCGTTGACGGCCCAGGAGGAACGGGAAAAACTTATCTATATCGTGCACTACTAGCAACTTTGAGAAGAAAATGTCATATCATATTGGCAATAGCTACCTTTGGTATAGCGGCAACATTAATGCCAGGTGGAAGAACAGCACACTCGAGGTTCATAATCCCACTCAATCTTGATGCGTCTTCCATATCTGGAGTTGGTAAAAATTCAGATTTAGGTGATCTAATCAGACTATCATTAGCGATTGTTTGCGATGAGGCTCCGATGTTGCATAGATATGCTTTTGAAGCTATTGATCGAAACTTTAAAGATATCACGAGTTGTGATGACTTGCCATTTGGAGGAAAGGTGATGATCTTTGGCGGAGACTTTCGACAAGTTCTCCCAGTTATACATAGAGGCACAAGAGCAGAGATGGTCCAAGCAAGTTTGGTTAACGCTTCTTTCTGGCCTATTGTAAAGATTCTGCGTTTAAAACAGAATATGAGATCTATCAATGATCCAGAATTCTCACAGTTCTTACTTGATGTTGGTAATGGAGATGAACCAAATGTGATTAATTAATATCTCATTAAATTAATAAAAAAATTCGGTCCCGAGATTTTTAATTTATAGAGATTTAACTGTATTTTAAAAAATGGTCAAAAACCATCTTGATGACTCAAACTTGGGTACTTTTCAAAATTTCTCGACTTTTTTCTTTTTAATCTCAGCTCTATATATTAAGAGAGTCGAATCTTTTATGGTTACAAAGATCAAACATTCATAATACCAAACTCTACCATCTTCAAACAATAATTTAACTTTCAAAAAGTTTAATTTTGTAAGGACAAACATGTAAAATTAAAATAAATTATAAAATAAATTTAAAAAAAAACTAAAATCTAGAAAAAGAATAACTTCATCTATCCTTATTGGCTAAACCATTTTATGCCATTTCCTCTTATCAGTTTTATGCACACCCATCGGCGTGTGCCTTTTATCTAGTTATTAGTTAAATTTATCAAAAAGTTAAATTTAACAACTCTGTTTTTACCTTTCACTCCAGCAGTGAAAGTCATTTCTAAGTTATTTTGAATTTTTTTTATTCATCTATGCAATCAAAGAGCGCGAGAAATCAAGATATTTTTAACATTGAATTAAATCTTTTGTTAAATATAGCTAGAGATTTAACAAAATGTCATATTTAACTTTTGTTTAGGGTATTTGTTGGAGCTTTGTTTTGTTAACTTTTTCTTAAATTTTAACTTATATTTTGAAATAAGGTATCTATTGGGGATACTCTTAGAGGCACGTGATTTCTTCAAGATAAAAATTTGATTGGGATTCAGCTCAATTAACGAGTTAGGAGCAACTCCAACAGCTTTTCTATATTTGAATTTTTCTTCATTTTAGAGAATGTGATGAGAGAAAACAACATTTCTTATATTTACAACAATCTCTATATTTTTAGAGAAGGAAATGAGAAAAAATGATAAAATCTGCAAAATAAGGAATCTGTTGGAGTTGGTGCAGAAAATGTATCGTAAGTTGTGCTTTTAGCTTCTCTATAATAGAGAATGTTTAGAAAAAAGGTTGGAAATGCTCCAAGGGCATCTCCAATGAGAGGTGTTAAACCCTATATATCTAGCTATGAGTGTTTATGGAGCTCTCCAATGGTTGAAATGAAGGATCTAAACCCTATGAAATATAGCTTGGGGTGCTAAAGGAAGTCCTAAACTAGATCCCCGTTTAAGACGCGATCTAAAAATGGAGGGAGAGAATTGGTGGGGCAGCTGGGCTGGAGGAGAGAGGGAAGACAAGGGACTGATGCGCTTGGTGGGCAATTGATGCACGAAGTCGCGCTAAAGGACGAAAGAAGGGCGACTGGCAAACGTGCGACGAGGAAGGGAGGGTGAGCGACAACCATGCAGATGTTAGACCTGCCCACGTGAGTTGTTCACAGCCGTTGCACTCCATATTCACTCCAACGGCTATTAAATCTGACAACCCTTATTGATTTCAAATTGAAATCAACGGCCATATTCAAATTTCAGCTAAATATTTTTTTTTTCATTATTGATTCTGATCCGACGTTAAAGGATATATGCTGAAATCAATTCAACGATTATTATTCAATCTAATACTTATTTTTCATATAACAGGCAAATAATTAAAAAAATTATAATCTTTTTTGAACATTAATCAGTCCCTTGGAATAGTAAACTCAAATTGGTGAGAGATGAAGAAGTGAATGACTTCATTTTTATAGAAAATCAACATGATATCCGAAGATAAGAATTCACACGTCGCAGATAAAGTAATCTCGCCAAGTAATTAGATGTTGACACGTGTTGCATGAAATCTTGCCCGATATTTTGATAAGTTATCATATATTTACTTCATTTGTGAAACGACTGACACGTGTGAAACGAAATTATATCCGATTTGTGAAAAATGCATATGTCACTCAATTTTTTTTAAAATTAATATAATTATTATTTATCATGTACAATTATATTTTATAAAGTTTAAATTATTATTAAAAATAATATAAAATAAAATAATCTAAATATATAAAATTAGAATTTTAAAATAAAATCTTAACTATTAAAAATAATTAAAATCTTAAATAAATAATGTCAAAATAAAATCCTAAAAATAAGTTCGGACCCTCCTTTAGCATTGGAGATGCCCGATAGAGCTATACGGACCAGGTTTATTGATCGAGTGTTGGTACGGAGGCACGGAGGCGCGGAGGCAATGCAGAAGTGAGTTTGCACGTGGATGCGTACTTGGCAGCTTGGCTCTTATGCATACTACAGCCCAATAGACTTAGTCGGCATTTCTTCCACTTGGCGTCCTTATTTTGTGTTACTTGTTCTAGGATGGAGTTCAAATAGCATTTGCATTTGTCTTTGGGATCAATGTTTACATAGGATCAATCTTGTAAAGTGTGAATGAGCATGAGGATGAAAGATGGTTCGAAAAGGACAGACTGTGTCTAGTCAAATTCAGCCTCATGCTCATTTAAGTCTTTCAACTAAGCCATCCATCCTGATTTTGCTTCCCTGCTGCTTTTGGCAACACACCATAACACTGAAACCTCATCCCTTTTGCCAATTTTTGTAGGTTTGTGGTTGATGAGTCAAAGATGATAGTTACATCTTGCTTTGAATACTACCTACAATACATATTCTGTTTCCCCTCAACTCTTCAACATAAAGCAGGAGCTAAGATAACATTTCCCGTATAGAATCTTGGACGAGTCCACACATTTGAATGTATTATACATCAACATTACATTGTAAGAGTTCTGTTTACATTCTACTTTGGAAAAATCATCCTGATCCAATAGGGGAAGGAAACCCCTGAACTATATTGAGGTATATGAAAGAACTAGCTCTTATATGATCCCAGAAACTTTGAGAGAGGACAACACAACAAAAATTATCCAAAGCAACATGAAAAACACAAAGGTAATCCACGCCCAAAGCTTTGGCCCTCCAAGCTCTGCACCTAATGTTAGACGCCTAATTACCAGAACAGCAATACAGCCTACTGAAGTAGCGAAAAATACAAGCAGTGAGAAGCTAAGTCCTGCTGCATTCTCAATTCGCAGTGGTTCTTTATATACAATATAGTTGTATGCAGTATCGATCAGCCATGGAACACCGATGCCAACATATATATTCACCGAATTGCTACAAAAAGTAGACAGGAAATTAAATTCAGATTCTGACATTCCTTAACATGTGAAAGAAAATATGGTTCAAAATATCAGGGACATCAAATATTTATAATCTTCGGGAGAGGTCTTTTGATCTTTCTCGTTTCATTTGATTAAATTTAAGTATCATGAATGCAACATCCTAATTCAGAAGGAAAAGGAAGGCCAAAGTTCTATCTCTAAAGGTATTACTTACTAACCAAATTACTCGATGCAACCAAGACTACAATTGAATGGAGTTATAAGAGTAAACCTGCAAGTAATATTTGCGATTGCAGAGTCAGCAGTTAACTGACGTTCAGCAGCAATCTTACTTGCAACTAAATCTGGCCACGAAGTTCCACTTGCTAATGCAGTAAATGCTATGACATAAGGATTTATTCCTGAAATATGAAAGTATGAGAAGCACAAAATTTTAGTTATATCAAACATTTCCCAGCTATAGCCCAAAAAGGTACCTGTGACACAGCTTATGAGATCTGTCAGTTGTGTTACAATGTAAGCTATTGCACTGATGAAAATTAGGGAGCAAATGAAGGCAACCCAGCCATGAGCAATATTATAAGGAGGAACAAATGCAAATAATATTCTCCATGGAGCGAGAAGTAGTTGCCAGGACATTCTTGCCAGTCGCCAATAAAAGTTGTTCAGTTTTCTTGATTCCATGCTTTCTAGCTGTTCACAGAAGGGAAATTCATTAAAAAAATTATCTTGATATCAAACTAGCTCAGCATATACAGCATACAGTACATCAATACAATACCTTGACTGCGTCTACAAATTGCTGCCTCCAAAGTACAAGAACCTGATGATCTTCTGAATTCATCTTTTCTTGAGAATCCTTATTAGAGGATTCGGGAGTTTCATCAATTCCAGCTATTTTTTGATACACTGGACCTGAAAAGCAGATCCCAATATTAAGAATAAGTTGACATAAATACTGATAGTGAAAGAAAAATCAAGACCAATAGTTCATCATTATATTAAGGAACTTCAGATAAGTACCTACACCATGCACTGTTCCTGAATGTATGGAGAAAATGTCAACAACGTCCCTGCTTTCATCTTCACCAACTTGGAGTATTTCAGAGTACTCATCAAAGAGATCACTATCATTCTTGCATGCAACAGCCTCAGCTGGCACCCAGTCGTCTGGTCTCTCACTTCTTGGCCTTGGGTAATACAACAAGAAATGAAGATAGACTACTGAGAAAGTTAACCCAAATTCTGTTGATTTCATCCAAGAAAAGAGAACAAAGAGCACAAGTAACAATCTCATATATGAAAGACAAAAAAGAAACACATACAAAGGAAGAGAAAAGTAAGGCCAGCGCTTGTCTTGTGCATACGCATGTGTTAACAGTAGTCCATATTGTACTACCGTCAATAAAGCCTCCCATAGTGTAATCACATTTGGTGTCCACACCTGCAGCATTAAGTAGAGTAGTTCACTACAAAAAATGAAGTAGAGTATTTCACAGATTAATAGAAACAAGTCAAAAGGATCTTTACTAATCATCTGAATACAACAAAATAAATATCATTATAATACACATAAACCGTAAGATTCCTTGAAATTACCTCTAGAATTATGTATAACCAAATATAGGCCCAAAAAGACCAAAATAGCTCAACTAGCCAGACTCCTATATCAGCAATCTTTTTCAGTTCTCCAGCTTTAGGAACTACAACACAAACAGCATGGATGGGGAAAAGGTCGAATGCAGCAGAACCGACCAGCGTTCCAGGACCCAAACCTATAAATAAGACAATATCAAAATTTAAATATATAAATACAAGCTGAATTTATTATCTGGAAAGAAAAGCATATTGGAAAAAGGATTTCAGATATAACATGCAATAGTATTCAAATTTGGAAGGAAACAAAGAACACGGTTGAAGTAATGACTCATTTGACCATGGTAGTGATTTAACTGCTCCCCTGCTACCTCCAATCACTTGAAAGGTCTTGGGTGATCATGCTCACCAAATACAGGACAGATGAAATGCACTAATTATACATGTCACTACTTTCATATATTGGGATATCGACTGTGATTTTATATTTTTCTCTGATAAAGATTTGACATTCCCTCTGAGATTTCTCATACAGCTAATGGAGATATTATATTTGTCTAAATATTTGACATCCCAGCTGAGACCAGTAACAACTCAGCTTCTTCATAGCAGTATCATGAGTAAGCTTCCCATTTGCGATACTCCAGTAACAAGCTCGTACTTAATTTGACCTCGTTTCTCTGCAATCTATCACCAATTGAAGATGACTTCCTTAAACTCCCACAAAAAAACTCTATTGATCCTATGTGTCCTACGCTATCAAAAGCATGCAATCTTAAAGATGCTGAACCAAAATTCATCTACACATGAATCTAACTTGCTGCATGATATGAAGATATAATAGATTGGAACACAGTACACCATTACACTGACAAAACTGTGTGACATAGTAAAAGTCTTGTAGCCATTGTTCAAAATCAGCAAACTAGTAATAATCCAGCAAGTTTGGTACAGCAAACCTCCAGCATATAGACTCCCAATGTTCCGTATGGCGTCTATAGTGGCCAACGATATCTGGGGAAAGCTAGTCCCAAATGCCAACAAGCTAATATCAGCAATTGTGAAGTTCCAAACTTTCTCATGCCTTATAATCTCAGCACCAGAGTGAGGATCAACATCAACCACCTTCCTCGTGTGGCTCACAACACTCTCCATAGACCGAAAAAACCGAGCAGTTATAGCTGATAGTCCAACAAAACAGTAAGCAAGACCAAGAACATACAAGAATGCCCGGAGACCAGGGCTTAGAGCCGTTTCGCTCTCGAAAATCAAGTAGCTTGCGCAATCGTCCAGCCTCATTATACTGGCAACTCCAGGCATCCTTCTAAGTTCATATAATTTGCTTAAACTGCTCAATGTTCAGAATATGTAGCAGGACCTGATACAGCAATTCATCACAAATATTAACACACCGGAATTAAGTCTTGAAACACACAACTCTGCATATGATTCAAGTCAAGATGTGTTCGGAACACAATCGTTTAGATCAAGATTGCAGATTTACTTCACTTTGATCATTGAAAGGTAAAAAAGTAAAAAAAAAAACCTTGTTCAGCTATACAAATTCGATTTCATCAAATCAAATAAGATAATAGAAGGAGGTGAATGAGAAAACAGAGATACAAGACGAACCTGGAAATCGCCGGCGAGTCAATCCAATTCGACAGTGCCACGTGTCCTCGCGGGGCTCTGAATTCCCAGAAGAGCGGAGACGTGAATGAACAAATTGTCGACTAAGTCTATGGAAATGTGATGAACATTTATAATGTGGAATAATTCGGTTGCAGTAATCTTTTGCCAGTGAAGCACCTGCGGGAGTCTCTTAAAAACTGGTTCGTCTCGTTTTGGTTTTGGGTGGTGGAAATTTGATATCACAAAACGTCATTACTGGATGAAAAATAATTACGTTTTAGCTACTTAAATTTTGTCCATGGTATAAAGCATAGAGATAGCTATAAAAGTATAATTGAAAACGAGCTGAAATGATCCGAGTGTAGTCTAATGATGTATCTCTAATTTGATTTTGTTGTATATTCAACTTCGTATTTTATGATGCTCTACATCTTGAATCAACTAATTTCACAGTTCCATGCTTTTATGCAGGACAAGGAGATCTGATCTTTCTACAAATAGATATAATATTATTTATTTAAGTGGTGAGATTGGGGCAGGTCCAATAATACAACACAACCCTAATAATAGCATACAAAAGAAAAGGATGGTATGTCAGCAACTAATCTTCTAAACAAACGCGTGATACATGAGTTATGGTTAAACGCATATTTTGCTTTAAATTTACCAGTAGTCTTTACAAGAGCATAGTCCAGCTTCAAAATGGTGAAACCTGTTACAATCTCTAATGACAATCTCCTTATCGAATTCCTTGGAAACCATCTTCATGGCTTCATGACAGTCGCAGCAAATCCTCAGGTTTTTGACAATTCGAATTGGTGTGCCGGGGCTCGTCTTCAAAAAGCAGTATAAAAGTGCTAATTTTTCGCTGTGAAACGACAATGCCGGCTCCTTTCCTTCCTCATCTAGTTGGAGCAATGCCTCGCCTGTGTTTCCAGCAAAACCTTTCATCTTCAACCTCTTCATGATCTCATCAAGCATCATGTATATCTCTTCATGATCTCACGCGCCTTACATCACTCCATTTCCCCATCTTTGCATACACATTTGACAGAAGTACATAGGCAGAACTATTAGTGGGATCCAACTCAATCAGCTTCTTCAGAGCAATCTCACTGGTATCAACGTCTCTGTGCATCCTAGCTCCACTTAGCAGTAGGCCTGCCAATTGGGCGGGTTAATAAATGACCCGCCCGTTACCGCCCAATAACGACCCATTAAAACTCGCCCATTAACTAATCGGGTTATTAATGGGTGACCCGATAACAACCTGTTATCAAAACGGGCGGTTTCGGGTGAACCCGTTAGCCCAATAACAACCCGATAAGAATTCATAAAACCTAACTCTAAGGTTTTTTTAAAAAAATAATAATAAAAAAAATGAGGTAATAAAATAATTTTTTATTTTATTTTGTAAAAAAAGGTTTAACGGGTTTTATCGGGCCCCAATGGGTAACCCGTTATCTTATCGGGCTAACCCGATATAACCCGTTAAGCTTAACGGGCTATATCGGGTTGAACTCGTTAATGACCCGCCCACTAATAACCCGCCCGAACCCGCCCGTTTGCCTGGTCTACTTAGCAGCGCACCCCAAACAAGCACATCACGCTCCATAGGCATGGATATCACCACTTTCCATGCATCTAGAATCAGACCGGCTCTTCCATAGAGGTCAATGTTGGATATGAACTTATATACTGCTGTATACAAACAGCATGATCATCAACTAGAAACACATGGGAATTGCTAAAATGTATCACAGCTGGATTAATACATTGTGCAGCTGGTTCTTGTCCTAATTATGTACTGATATGGTCTCATTAAGCTAATCCTATTCAGTGTTCAACTTGGACTTCTATTATGGGTAGATACCGAGATTAGACATTATATATATGTATGAGAGGAGTCCCTGGATCTCTACGCAATCAGCATTAAGCTCTTCCCCATCAGAGAGGCTTCACGCAGTAGAGGACAGAAGACTTCAGCTCTCTCTTTTGATCAAGAACGATGGCCATCTCCATCAACTCTGCTGGTAAGCTTCTTCTTCTGCTCAGTTTTGTTCTTCATACAGGTTTGTGTATTTATGATTACATGGTGCTGAACTTCAGCTAATCTTTCAATTGGTATCAGAGCTTCGTCTCTCTTCATCATGTAAATCAATTAAGAACAAACACAAAAGAAATCCAAGGCAACTTCTGATTGAATACCTTAGAACTAAAGGGAAGAACAAAGAGCTTCAGAAATTTGGGTTTTCGTTTTGGTTTTCGCGTGGCCCAAAACTCATTCAGAAACTTGGGGCCTGTTCGCGTGACCCAAAACTCATTCAAACTTGGGGCCTGTTCGCGTGACCCAAAACCGAGCTGATCCAAAACCTCTGATTGGAGGGTTTTATGACCGTTAATGCTTTTACAAAAGCATTTTGGTTCAGCTGCTGGAATTGGGGAAGAACACGCACGGATTCTTTTCATGAATCCGTTTTGGGACTCAAACCTGAGCTCGCAACAAGGTCAGATTGAGTTTCCTTCATTGTTGAATGATCCTAGAGCATATCCCGGTGTGCAATTAGATTATGATAGATGGACCAGATGAAACTTAAATTTCAATGATTGATTGTGAGCATCTGTGAATTGTTTGATTTAAAAGCATGTGCTGTGTGAAATTGTTTTGCTTCTGCTAACATTGCAGCGCTGTAAGCAGAGACCAAGGTTAGTTCTTATGATGGATGTGTTTTAACATTATGATTGATCTGAGCTTTTGCTTCTGTTTTGGAATCATGATACCTAGAATTCAAAGCATGTCATATGATAAGAATTGTTGGCTGTCTGCTGCTGTTCATATGGGTAAATCTTCTTGAATAAAAGGCATAATGAAATCTCCCTGTGCTGTTATGTCTGCATGAAAACTACTTGCTGAGCTGAAATTCATGAGATAATGGTAAAACTGAATGTTTTAAAAGAATGTCTCAGAATTCAACATGATAACCTTGAATCACTGCAGGATAAGATCATATATTGCATAAAGCAAAATTTTCTTTTCCTTGCATTGAATCAGCTTTAGTTTAAAAGGTTTCTGAACTTGTGTTTAATGTTTTAAAAGTTATGTGAATTCTGACTTCCAAAGAAGTAATGTTGCATACTTTTGATACATAAACAGCATCATAAACATTGCATAAAATTCATATTCATATAGTGTAGGTTCTTCTTTTGCCACAAAGGTGTAGAGAATCTATGATTATAACATGATTTTGTGTTTCGTGGTATGATGATTAAGCTTCAGTATTCTGTATCTTCTGCTCAAAAGTGTTGTACAGAATGTTCTTCAGAGATGGGATAAGATGTGTGTGTGTTTTGTATTAATACATATGCATGATTACAGTCTTCTTATGCTATGATTACAATTCTGTGTATTTCTTATATGTGAATTCTTGCATAAGACTATGATGAAAATTCAATGAAAACACAGAAGCCACTGAAGACATGAACCTTAGGCTTCATTAAGAAACTACAGAAAACAAGAACTAATCATTTCTTTTCTTACTTGTTTGCTCATAGGTAATCAAATTGTGTCACTTGACACGATAGAACTTCTTACTGGTTCAAATTATAAGGTGTGGAGGAGGCAGATTGACACATATTTCAGCAATAAAAATGATCTAAACATAGCTCTCTATCAAAACGTTCCTGATCCTGTTTTAGAAGAAGAAAAACACATATACCCTGAAGAATATAAGCACTACCACTACTGGCATAGGAAGAATAACTCAGCCATTAACATCATAAGGGCCTGTATTTCAGATACAATTGCAGGAACCATCCCTAAAGTAGACTATGCTTATGACTATTTGCAGCTGATTAAGGAAAAATTTCAGGAATCTGACAAGGTAGATAGTGCTTCTTTATCACACCAGTTTAATACAGCTAAATACAATGGTGTTGGAGGAGTCAGAGAACATTTGCTGCAAATGGAAAACATAGCCTTAAAATTAGCAAACCTGGACATTAAGATGGCTGATGAGCATGTTGTAAACACAGCACTACAGTCACTGCCTAGCAAGTTTGGGCAGCTGAAAACGAGTTACAACACTCAAAAAGCCAAATGGTCTATGAATGAGCTCATAGCCATTGCAGCTGCAGAAGAATCCAGGATAATGAAAGAGGATCCTTCCTATGGGGTAGTGCCTAAACCTGAAACTTCAGTTAATCTGGTTGGAAAGAACAAATGGAAAAAGAAGTTAGGACCTAAGAAAGCCAAATTTAAAGCCTCAGGAGCTAAAGGAGACTCCAGTAATAACCAGAATCAGCAGCCGTTTAAGTTCAAATGCTTCTTCTGTAAGAAGCCTGGACACATGAAGAAAGATTGTGCTGGTTTTAAAGCCTGGTTAGAGAAAAAGGGTATGCCTTTAACTCATCTTAACTCCTTTAAAAACTCATTTCTTTATTTCTTAGAAGTTGATTTAGTTGACTCACAGCCAAACACTTTTTGGCTTGATTCTGGATCCCCCTTACACATAGTTAATTCTCTACAAGGTTTAATAAGAAAGAGGAACCCAAAAAGTGATGAAATCAACATCAAAGTAGGGAATGGAATGCGTGTGGCAGTCAAAGCTATAGGATCTTTGAAGCTTAGTTTAGGTTTACATAATTTTCTTTTTCTGGATAATGTACACCACATTCCCTCAATGAAGAGGAATCTAGTTTCTTTTGATCTTTTAGTTGAGAATGGATTCAGCTTCTTGTATGACATTAATGGAATACAAATTTTTCGAAATTCAGTATGTGTTGGTTCTGAAAAACGTGTGAATGGATATTTACAGTTAATTTGTACCTTGCCATCACAACAGGAAGTGTTTTCCATTGACAATACAGTAGCAGCTGCTGCTGATACTGTAGTAGGCATCAAAAGAACCATGTTTAATGAAAAATCTGCAATCCTATGGCATAGAAGGTTAGGTCATATCTCAGCAGGAAGATTAAGAACTTTAGTAAAGAATGGAATGTTACCAGAACTAGACTTTAGTGACCTAAACAACTGTGTTGAATGTTACAAAGGAAAAATGACAAACTTAAATAGGAAGGGTGCATACAGAAGCAAAAATTTGCTGGAGCTAATCCATACAGACATATGTGGACCATTTAGAACTCAAACTATCTGTGGAAATGTTTATTTCATCACATTTACAGATGATTTTTCCAGATACTGCCATGTATACCTGTTGTCAGAAAAATCTCAATCCTTAGAGTATTTCAAAATATTTAAAACTGAAGTTGAGCTTCAGCTTGGGTTAAAGATAAAAATGGTGAGATCTGATATGGGGGAGAGTTTTATGGGAAATTTACTGAGAATGGCCAACATATGGGGCCATTTGCCTTGTATCTTCAGGAATGTGGCATTAAGTCTCAGTATACAACTCCATATAATCCCCAGCAAAATGGTGTTGCAGAAAGAAAGAATAGGACACTTCTAAACATGGTTAGGAGCATGATGTGTGGCACAGGCTTACCTAGATTTTTGTGGGGAGAGACATTAAGAACTGCAAATTATATTTGCAACAGGTCTCCCACAAAGTCATCAGACAAAACACCATATGAACTATGATGTAACAGGAAGCCTAGCCTACATCATTGTCATGTTTGGGGATGTGCTGCAGAAGCTAGGATCCACAACTCTAACCTAGGAAAATTAGATTCGAGGTCTATAAGTTGTCATTTTATAGGATATTGTGACAAGTCTAAGGGTTACAAACTCTATTCAGCTAAACATTCTCCTAGAGTCTTTGAGACTCACCAGGTAAAGTTTGTAGGAGAATCAACTTACAGTATAAACCCTGAAGATTTATCCTCAGAATTTATTGAAGTTGATGAACACACTGAAGATGACTTGAGGAACACAGAAAATCCTAGCAACCTTCATACATTGCCAAAAATCACTGATTTAACTGCAGAAACAGAAACAATATCAGTAGATGAAAATCTGGGGGAACAAGAACAAATATTTGATCAACCTATGCCTGACTTGACTGATGTTGCAGAAGTTCAAACCACAACATTAGACTTAGGTAATTCTGTAGAAGCAGGTGACACAGTAACCTTAAAAACCAAAACACCACAACCAACCTCACATCCTAAAAGGCCTGTGAGAGAAAGAATTCCCACTTTTGGAGGCCAGAGTGATTATCTAGTGTTTTCTCAAGAAATTGAGAAGGCATTAGAAGATGAAACTGATCCAGTAACCTTCAATGATGCTGTTGAATGTACTAATTCAGAAAAATGGAGAGAAGCCATGGAAGCAGAAATTGATTCCATAAGTAAAAATGAGGTTTGGGAACTGGTTGAGCCTAATAAAGAACAAAAACCAATAGGCTGTAAATGAGTTTTTAAGACTAAAAGAGATGCTAGTGGAAATATAGAGAGGTTTAAAGCAAGGCTTGTAGCTAAGGGCTTTACTCAAAAGGAAGGGATAGATTTTACAAAAACATTTTCTCATGTGTCTACTAAAGACTCATTCAGGATAATCATGGCTTTAGTGGCTCATTACGATATGGAGCTACATCAAATGGATGTTAAAACAGCTTTCCTAAATGGAGAACTGGAATAAATCATTTTTATGAAACAGCCAGAAGGATTTGTAGAACCAGGGCAAGAAGCTTTGGTGTGTAAACTTAATAAATCTATCTATGGTTTAAAACAGGCATCAAGACAATGGTATAGGAAGTTTGATTCAGTAATTTCTAAGTTTGGTTTCACTGAGAACATCGTGGATGAGTGTGTCTATCTCAAAACAGTAAGAGGAAGTTTCATTTTCTTGATATTGTATGTGGATGACATCCTGTTGGCATCCAGCAACATGAAACTTCTAAAAGATACTAAAATCTTTCTATCAAAACAGTTTGATATGAAAGATTTGGGGGAAGCATCTTTTGTTTTGGGAATTGAGATTAAAAGAGACAAAACTCAGGGACTTTTAGGATTATCTCAGCATGCTTATGTCTCCAAAGTTCTTAAGAGATTTGGTATGGAGAACTGCAAAGCTGGTGAAGTACCTATGTCTAAAAGTGACAAATTAACCAAAAACATACTTCCTAAAGATGATGCACAGGTTGCAGATATGAAATTTAAACCATATGCTAGGCTAATAGGGAGCTTGATGTATGCTCAGGTATGCACAAGGCCTGATTTAGCTTTTGCAGTGGGTATTCTTTCAAGGTTCCAAAGCAGTCCAGACATTATGCATTGGAATGCAGGGAAGAAAGTCTTGAGATATTTGCAGAGAACCAAGCATCATCAGCTTGTTTATAGGAGAGTGAAAAACTTAGTTTTAGAAGGTTATGCAGATTCTGATTTTGCTGGAAACTATCCTAGTTCTACAAAATCTACCAGTGGTTATGTGTTTATATTAGCTGGAAGTGCAATAGCCTGGAAAACTATGAAACAAGGCCTAACTGCTACTTCTACTATGCAGGTAGAGGTTATAGCCTTATATGAGTGTATGTGGAAGGGTTTATGGATCAGGAATTTCATGCTGGAAACTAGAGTTCTGAAATCTGTAGTATCAGAAAAGCTTATTCTGTACTGTGACAATGAAGCAGCTGTGTTCTTTAGCAAAAACAGCAAAAGGTCACCTAATTCTAAGCATTTGGATTTGAAATATTACAGCATCAAGAAAAGGGTAAAGGATGGTGAAGTCGAGGTACTGAATGTTGATACTGAAAATCAGCTAGCAGATCCCTTTACCAAGGCTCTAGCTGTTGGAGTGTTTAAAGCTCATGTTAAGAATATGAGAGTTTTAAACAGTCTAGATTGTTAGGATTAGTGGGAGCACTCAAAGTGTAAAGGAATTTTCAGTTTGATTGTAGTTCTTGTTGGTTGTATGAACAAAAATGATTTTCTCGTTTTAAGAATTATCTACTGTAATGACTTATGCAGAATTCTGCATTTACAAATTTATTGATAATGAATGCTGGTTAAATTTGTTGATGAATTATGATCAACGTTTTGATTGTTATGTGTTTACAGTTGGAATTTGCAGTTCAGGTGGATGTTTTATGCAGCATTTGTGTTGTGTAAATATGCATATATTTTCAGAGAACAAACATGTATCCACTGTTGTTTAAGAGTGTTTGTGATTTTGGAGTTTTTGTTAAAACCATTCAGTAGGACTGAGAGATTGTTTTGACACTTAAGTTGAAATGTATAAATGTCAATAGCTCTCATAATCATATCTGGAGCTCATGTGTAATGTAGGTGCTGCTGTTGTGATCTTTAACTTGCTGGTTGATTTGATCAGTTTAGTTCTAGGTTCAATAACAGTGACTGCAGTATGACAGAGTTGCGATGATAGGACTTGTGTGATTTTGTGTTTCATGGCCACTTCAGTAGCTGATGATCATTTATGTTTATGTATAAATGCAGTAAGTTAAGTTCAGCGGGAGATTGTTGGATATGAACTTATATACTGCTGTATACAAACAACATGATCATCAACTAGAAACACATGGGAATTGATAAAACGTATCCCAGCTGGATTAATACATTGTGCAGCTGGTTCTTGTCCTAATTATGTACTGATATGGTCTCATTAAGCTAATCCTATTCAGTGTTCAACTTGGACTTCTATTATGGGTAGATACCGAGATTAGACATTATATATATGTATGAGAGGAGTCCCTGGATCTCTACGCAATCAGCATTAAGCTCTTCCCCATCAGAGAGGCTTCACGCAGTAGAGGACAGAAGACTTCAGCTCTCTCTTTTGATCAAGAACGATGGCCATCTCCATCAACTCTGCTGGTAAGCTTCTTCTTCTGCTCAGTTTTGTTCTTCATACAGGTTTGTGTATTTATGATTACATGGTGCTGAACTTCGGCTAATCTTTCAGTCAACAATGCAGCCACAGTGCTGGATCATAGGCTTAATACCACACTCCTCATCCATCCTCCTCAAGTAATCCTTACCTTCATTTACCAAACCACCATGAACACAAGCACACAGAACGCCTACAAATGTCACAGCATTAGGTCTCACACCGCACTTGACCATCTCGGCAAACAATTCAAGAGACTCCATAGCATGTCCATGCATGGCGAGTCCCGATATCATTGCACTCCAAGCCGTCACATCCTTGTAAGTACCCATGTTATCAAAAACTGCTTTCGCTCTCTCAATACTACCGCATTTCGCATACATGTTCATCAACGCAGTCCCTAGCACAACATCGATTTTCATCCCAGTTTTGTCAATATAAGCATGAACCCACTTCCCATGCTCAAGCGCACCCAATTTCCCACAAGCCAAAAGTATGCTCGACATAGTGAACTCATTAGGCCTCACATCATCCAACCTCTGCATCTCACGGAACAAACCAAGAGCTTCCTTATAACCCCCACACATTACATACGCCGTTATCATACAGCTCCAAGAAATCACATTTCTCCGCGGAATTTCATCGAACACCTCCCGTGCATCCTCAATCATCCCCACTTTCGCATACGCATCTATAACGAATTCCACGACGGCAAATCTGGTTGAGTAATTTCATCAAACACTTGGCGTGCAAGCATCAACTCCCCACACCCTGCGTACATGTGAATGAGAGAAGTTTGGACAAAAGGGTCGCGATCGAAACCAAAGCGAAAAACTTGGGTGTGGATTTTTGTGTTCCTGAATTGAGGTGAGAAATGGAATAGAAGGATTGAATGAGGAAAGGGAAGGTGCGGTTATCGAGTTCGATTTCGTGTAAGCGCATTCGATTGAAGATAGAGATTGGGGAGTGGAATGAGACTTTGGATTGAACATTGGCTCGGATAAGAATGTTCCAGACAAAAGCTTCGGGTGTGGGATGAGAAAGATTGAGACTTGGGTGTGTCAAAGATATGAGCTTTGAAGAAGCTCGCATACTAATATTCAAATCTTTCTTTCTTTATAGGCCGTTTGTTCTTTTCTACGTTTATATATATGGGTTCGGGTCAAACCCATTTCTGAGGGGATGGGTTTTGTGTCTGGTTTAGAGTGCAGTGATTCTAAGCACCAATTGCACACGGCTCCCTCTGTACAAGCGATAGTGGTTGCCTCAAAATATTGGAAAGAGATATCAGTAGATACTGGAAAGAGAGTAGCCAAGTTCCATTAGAAACATAAAGACAGAGATCCCAGAAAGGAAAAAGTCTCCCATAGGCCACAGCAAACCCTTCAAAACTCAAGACTTTTTTCTTTCACGAAAGAAAAACGCAATGATGGTTCCATCCCATTACAATTAATAGGTCTTTGGCAGAAGTCAACGTCAGCAACATAAATTTGCTTTACAAGGACGACAAGGATATTGCTTTGAGTTTGAACAGGTTAGGAACTTGGGCAGATGCAAAACATAATGGAGGACATCAATGTTGGACTACCAAGCATTTCTCTGTCAATAATTAAGTCTCTCTGATTACTCATTACTCTCTCTCGCTCTCTCTCGCTCTCTCTCTCTCTCTCTTCCTATATAATGTACCCATATCTGCAAACAAAACACACACAACGTTCAAGGATCAAGTTTAGAAAATAATCCTGTCTCTCCTCCTCTTCCTCCTCCTCTTGATCTCTGTCATGCTCGAGATCGTTGTCATGGAGCTTGATAGAGATCAAGTAGGAGAAGGAAAGGGAGAAGTGCTCACATTTTGGGCTAGTTCCATCTCCTTTATTTTGTTTCTGTCGTAGTTTCTTTTTTCTCATCTCCTGTCCTCATAGTTGTTCACAGCCAAATTTTCTTTGTTTCAGAAGATTTACGCCAAAGAAATGCAAATCGAGTTTGAAAGGTGGTTTTGGTTGGTTATTATTTTCTTGACTAGAGAGTTTTCATCCTTGTATGACTCTCTTGGTATATAATTAACCTTCTAACAGCTTTTGTTGATACTGGTAATGATATATTATATGACCTTTATCTATGTCAAATTTGAGTATTTTATTCTATGTCAAATTTGAGTATTTTATTGTGTTCTTTGTCAATAATTAAGTCTATTGCAACTTCCAAACAGGTTAGTTTCAATGACAATGGAGGACAAACTATAAAGAGAGCAAGGCGAAGCTGAAGCCAAAAGAGGGAATTAACTATCTGAATATGAGTGATAAGATCTCAATCATTGTGAAGAACAAAGGACATACAACTCAAGTACATTTTTTTTGTGTTATATAGCTTCAGTAACCATAAGACCCTTGTAATTCTGTATTGCGAAGGATTGTTATTGTGCCGTTTGATTACTGCCTTGTTGCACCGATGATACGTTCTACGAATCTGGAGTATGAATGAGGACAATTGAGCAATAGTTCATATCATGGTATCAATGAATCCCGTCTGCTTTGCTTACATTTGTAACACTCTGTCACTATCCCTACAAAGTGTGGCCTTCTCCTCATTTCTCAAGTCCTAACGTTTGCAAGACTGATTCTACAGTAAAACTATAAATGATATCCGACTACAAAGGTAAAATGGAAGGGACAGAGGATAGATGCATATTGAGTACCCAAACGGTGGACAAAACGTATCTAGGGACCTTTATTCTCCGTCACAGCAAGAAATGCTGGTCAGTCAAATGGAAATTATATAAATGACAACATGGTCAACACAATCCATAGTGTGAACCCAGCAATTCATAAGAAACCAGGTATAATGGCCAAAGAAACGCAAGGCAAGATAGGCATAACAACATGAAAATATGAGATCCATCAAACATCATCAATATTCTCATGACGCAGAAAACTATAGCTCATAACCATAACATTCAACGCAATGTGTATTGCACTAACCAGAATGAGAATGTGATAATCAAAACTAAATCTTAATACGAATTACTCAAGGGTAAGCTTGGTCCGAGTAAAGCCACAATAAAAAGATGATAGATAATCCAGGGAAAAGACAAGTTCTAGAACTAAGCTTAACGGATAGTGCCTCCACACGGAAAATTGATTTCTCAGTCTTCCTCCTCGCCCTCGTTCTCTGCAATGTTGAAGTATCTCAATTCATACACATTGCGGTCTTTGTTGGATGCAATCACCCGAAGCCAATCCCTGACATTGTGCTTCTTCAAGTACTTCTTGGTCAAGTACTTGAGGTACCTAAAATGTTGAGAACAAGAAAAATTAATATACAGACAGAAACCCTGACCAGTAAGAGTATCATCATCGACGTACAACCCAATCAATATTACAAACTTTATTGACATATATCACCATCTTTCTAGAAAAACAGAAACAACTTATATACATTGGATAATAGGAACAGAACAATCCACAAAATCGGCACAGTAATTCTTTTCAAATGACGATGAAAGATTTGCAGATACTGACTGATAAGCCTACTTCACTCAAATACAGAAACAACAGAGGCTTCACTATGCAAGTTTATAACTTCAATTAGCTAAACAATTACAAGTTCAACAGTTCAACTAGCTATACCCAACCACAAATTTTACAGTGAGCCACTGTAATAAACAACAACAAAAATCATCAATTTTCACACAACAGTCACAAAAATAGTGTTTACTGTACAAACAATAACCAAAGCAGCCTACCAAATCATTCACAGAAAGCTAATATCAATCCATAAGCAAATACCAGATCTACATAAAAAGACTGACAAGGGTGAGCTGCGCAAGAGTGATAGCATACCTCTTGGAAAAGGTAGAGTCAGAAGTGACGGTGATCTTGTTCTTCTCACGAGTGACGGTAACAGAGTCACCGAGAGCTCCAGCCTTTCCGCCGACCTTGATTCTCTCCTGAAGAAACTTCTCCAGTGAGGCGATGTCCATGATCTTATCCTCCACCGGCTTCCCGCAGTCGATCACGAACGAAGCTCCCTTCTTCTTCCCCTTGGCTCCCGCCACAGCTCCGCGACTCATTTTCGCTTCTGCGATTCAAAAACCAAAACCAAATCAAATCTGAGACTCGATCTCACACATAAACCTTACAACCCTACACGCACACACAGAGAAAGCACGAGATATGTGTGTGTGTATATATATATATATATATATAGAGAGAGAGAGAGAGAGAGAGAGAGAGAGAGAGAGAGATTGAGGCTGCAGCAGCTTACCTTTGGTTTTCCGAGAGATAGAGAGATGTGACTAGAGAGCTTCGGCTGCCTCCGTCTCTGCTACTTGGGGTTTTCTACTAAATAAGATGGCTAGGGTTTGGGGTTCGCGGGTTTTAATCGTTTTATGGGCCTGGATAACCATTTTCTCATAGTTAGGCCCAAAAACTCTACAAAAGCCCATAGTGTTTCTTTTAATTTCTGCACCTTCATAAATGACACCGTTTCAAAAGGCTGAGAGCGGGGGGTGGGAAGCAAATTATAAAAAAGGTAGGCCGAAAAGATATTTCCCAAATCAGGTCATTCAAGATTTTAATACCAAAAACTCTCCCTTAGAAATTAATTTTTAAATTACCTGTCTTATAGCTCCCAGTTGAAAGAGTTTTTCTGAAACATGGCTTCTTCTTTTTTATGTAACTTTGTTATTTTCTTACTTGTTTAGTTTTGTATGGCATCTTACTAGATGTTTTTGTATAAAAGAGGAATAGTCCGTATATAGAGAACATAACAGAGCTCCCCCTCGAGTCTGACTATCTCCTCTTGTGAGTAAGATCCCGAATCACTAAAATTTTCAATTTTGTTCATCTTCAACTATTACTGTCTCTCTACCAACATACTACTACAACTACTTAATCGTACTACTACCACTACTTATAAACACTACTATCCACTGCCTATTTCATACATCATCACTCACTATATTAATCATCCATAACCTTTCATCCATGACAAGAATACTATATTTGTTCATACTAATAGCTATTCACCATCCTCATCCATGCATATCTAGTAACAATTCATACCAGTAGTTGTTAGTACACCATGTGCTAACCTCAATTAGAGCTAGCCTCATTCAGCAACAATACAAAAGGAATGTCAAAAACGACTAAGTTTGGGAGCTGATGGGGACAAACCCGTCACTTCAACCAACGTAAGAAAATGGCACACTCGCCACGCCGCGAGCCATTTCGTGCGCCAGACGACCAACCCATCAGAGCAAGGCTGTAAAATACCAGACCAGCCTTTGCCCTTATGTCAACTTGTACCAGAAGGGGATGTCATCTAATCTCACATCGAAAACCAACATGAGTTGTCCCTCTCAACTACCTACAAAAGGAAGCATTTATTCCACACTCAAGGTAAGACATCTTGGACTCCACTGTTCAATTCCTTTCTTAGCTAAACATCTTTTGACGTAGGCATCAGAGCGTTGAAGGCGGACCAACCCCGTCTCAACCTCTCACCCCCAAACTCAGGGTTTTGTAGGAAACAGGACAACGTTCTATCCCATAGGAGCCGAATGCTACGAACAATTTCAGTACCATACTAGTGCACTTCTATCCAAAGACCATTACGGATTTTTGTAGAAACAATTGGCACCGTCTCGTGGTTAATAACTAATCGAACTGACCACGACAAAATAAAATCCCTTGCCTTTTCATCTCACCACGATGTTAGGTCATGCCTGACATCCCACCCATGTCTGATCTCGTCACACCAGTCGGCCAACATAACCGTGGTCTTGAGCCACTGCTCACTGACCTTTCTACATGCAACACCACCCTAAATGCTTAGAACGCAACTGCGGTTGACGCCGACCGTGCAAATTCCAGTGTCTCCAATCGCGGGGACGAACTCACCCCCCAGAGCAGCTACGCTCACCTCTTGGCGGAGATCCCGTCACTCAGGGCCAAACACGATGCCACTCATCGACAGAACGAACAACTCAGCCAGCGGCTTGCTGAGATCCAGGCTCAGCAGATAGAACTTGGTCATACGGAAGAACGACGTAATTTCATACACATGAATGCCGAACTCCAGAACTGATACCTGTACGGTTCCCCACCTCGCATTGAGTGCTCCACAGCGCCCTTGTCGGTCGCGGAACAAATTCTAACACGTCTAGCAGAGCTTGAGGGTGAGATTCGACAGCAGCGGAAATTAACCCCACACGTCCCTTACACCCCATGGTCGACCCCGTTCTCGGTTGTCATCACCAATGCCAGACGCAAAGAACGTGCGAAGACATGGAAGGACGACCACATCAATGGACGCGGTGACCCGGGAACTCACCTCAATCGGTTCCTATCTGCTACCGCCGGGCACAGGCATAATGACGCCACCCTTTGCTACCTATTCCTGGAATCTCTCACAAGGGACGCGCTCAACTAGTATTTCAAGCTAACCCTAAGATCTATCAACTCTTTCCTCGATTTCACTGAAGCCTTCTTAAAGCGGTATCGCCTCCAGGGACACCACCACACTATACGTCCCCTCCATGCTATCCACCAAAGCCTGAACGAGTCTATCTCTTTCTATATTACTCGTTTCCAATATGCCGCCTAGCTATGCAAGACATCTAGTGCAAGTTCCACCAGATAGAGTCTCACAACACCGAGGACTGTGCCCAGCTCAAAAAGATCATTCAAGATTTATTTGACAAGGGCGAGCTTGCAGAGTACCAATCGGGCACTCCTAAGGAGGTCGCGTTCGTGGGCGCTTGACATGAAATGTCCACTATCTACGACGACAAGCGTAGAGCGTCCGCTCCCCCTCGAGAGATATTCTCCTTGGCCTCTGGCTCAAGCAACAAGGTTCAACACCATTCTTGGGACCCAATTACTAACTTAAAAGTGGACGAACATGGTGCATCCTCAACAGACTCCTCGTTCATCGTCGACGCTATGGTGGACAGATGTAAGGTCAACCGCGTCCTCATTGACTCAGATTTGGGGGCGAACATCATGTTCTATAATGCCTACAAGCAGCTCCAATGCCCAACTAACAAGCTAAACCAAGACAATAAGTCACTCTTAAGTTTCTCGGGTGACGTGGTTTATCCTATGGGCAGTGACTTCATGCGTCTGTACGTGGGCTCCATGGACTCCCCAAAAAAGAGGTTTTTACTAATTTTATCATCGTTGATATTTATTCCTCTTATAATATCATCCTGGGCAGGCCAACCATCAAACGTCTAAAGATAATCATTGTCAGTCATATACTCTACATGCAGATCCCAACAGACCACAACACGGGTAGGGTTCGTGGCTACGACTTCGTCCAGCGGCCTTTCGACCCTAAGACCGGTAGCCTAGTTCATTAAGAGATAATGAAGTTAAAATTTGACGTTGTTATGCAGGAAAACCACATGGCGGCCACACCAAATTACCTGAGGGACGACATCCACTCCCTGAAACTGGACGACACAGGGGACTCCCTGGTGGAAATTGAGATTGACCCCAGTGTTCCCCGACTGCAAGGTATGGATTGGAACCCGGCTGGACTGAGCTGTCCGGGATGACTTGATCGCCCTCCTCAGGGAGTTCAATGACGTCTTTGCATGGTCTTATGAGGACATGCTCGATATCTTTACTGACTTGTTTTTCGACAAACTGAGCATTACACCCAACGCCAAGTCGTTCAAGTAAAAGCGTCACGCTTACCCTCCAGAGCATTACGCGGCCATGAACGTCGAGATGGAGCGTCTGCTTCAAATGAAGTTTATCAAGCCCGTCTATTATCCATGTTGGGTCTCCAACACCGTCATACTGAAGAAAAGCAATGGTGGCTGGAGGATGTGTGTTGATTACACCAACATCAACAAGGCCTTCTCTAAGGACAGCTTCCCCCTGCCACGAATCGACCAGCTAGTAGACGCCATAGCGGCTATGAGCTTCTGTCTACTCTAGATGCCTATTCAGGCTACAACCAAATATACAAGCACTTGGATGATCAAAAACCCACCATGTTCACTACAGACAAAGGCCTCTACTGCTATGTGGTCATGTCGTTCGGCCTGAAGAACGTTGGTTCTACTTATCAGCGTTTCATGACATACATTTTCAGAGACGTGAACATTGTCAACATTGTCATGTCCAGTGCAGGGGAAAACGCTCTACTTAGCCTCTATCTCAACATTGTCATGTCCAGTGCAGGGGAAAATGCTCTACCTATACCTTGCCATCTCACTTACAGCTATTAGCTCTACCCTAGTACAACGCGACAACGATAACAAGCTCCCTATCTTTTTTTTTACAGGAAAAGGCTTCACAAAAGTCGACAAAAAATATCCTGTGTTTGACAAATGGGCGTTCTCCCTTGCCACGTCAGATAGATGGCTACGCCCATATTTCCAAGCATTGAGTACAAGCCCAGGACGGTCATCAAGGCACAGGCCTTGCAGATTTCATTGTTGAGTACACGGAGGAGGAAACCCCAACCGTCCCTCAGGAGCTAGTGCCCATTCAAAATGTCCCAACTTCAACCACCCTGGCCAAACCTCATTCTCGTTGGAACCTATATGTTAACGGTTCCACCAATAAGAAGGCAAGTGGTGCATGCATTATCCTCACTGGCCCAGAGAGCATCAAAGAAGAATATGTGCTTCGCTTCAACTTCAAAGCGTATAACAACGAAGCAAAGTATGAAGCCCTCATCGTCGGTCTCTAGTTGGCACGGTTATTGGACGCGCCTGACTTCAATATTTTTAGTGACTCGCAGCTAGTGCTGAACCAAGTGACTGGGGACTTTGAAGTTAACGAAGGAACTATGGTGGCCTACCTTTCTATGGCCCAGTATTATTCATCCAAATTCAAGTTTTACAATGCCACTCAGGTACCGCGGTCGCAGAATGCTAACGCGGACGCCCTGGACCGTTTGGTAACAGCCCCTATGACTAGTACCAAGCACAACACGAAAGTGGAAATCCTGGATAACCCCAGCATCCTGAGAAATTTTTGTAAAATCTTAACCGTCACACCAGGTAAGCCGGATTGGATTGCCCCCATCTTAGCCTACAAGACTTCGAGTGCCCTCCTTAGAGACAAAACGGAAGCTAGAATATTCATTGCACGGTCAACCAACTTCAGCGTCTGCGGTGGCCACCTCTACAAGCACAGCCGTACCTGACCCAACCTACGTTGTTTGCCTACCTCAGTCGGACACTCCCTTCTAGAAAACATACACAGTGACGAGTGTGGTCACCACGCTGATTCTCGATTGATCGCTCACAAGGCATTACGATATGGCTTTTGGTGTCCCACCATACATCGAGATGCTACAGAGATAACCACCAAGTGCAAGACCTGCCAGTTCTACGCCGATCACATTCACTAGCCCACCATACCGTTGTCCATAATACTCTCTCCCATCCCGTTTATTTAATATGGCATGGACCTCATTGGGGATTTCCCTAGGGACAAAGGCCAATACATGTATGTGGTAGTCATCAGCGACTATCACACCAAGTTAATTGAGGCCGAGCCCTTGGTCAAGATCACAACGGTCAGCGTCACCAAGTTCCACTGACGAACACTCTACTGTTGTTATGGAGTCCCTTATAACTAGGCATATCAATGGGTCGGATCCGGACCAGATCAACTTAGATTCGGATCCGTTTAAAGAGGGAGAAATTAGACCCGCCCCGCCCCGTTTATCCGACAAATCTTTAATAATCAAATCCGGATTCGGATATGGTGGATCAACGAATCAACAGAGCGGATCTAGACCCGTTTATCAATATGCTAATTACTAAATTTATTTCTTTTATCAATATGTTAATTATTACCAATATATCATATATCTTTCATAAAAAAATATTTCATTAAAACAAACTAGAGAGACAAAAAAAAAACTCCATTTACATCGAGGGACTTGACAAGAAACAAATTATTTTGGGTTTTTAATCTTTTAATTTATAAATAAATTTATATGACTTTGCTAAAGATATTTATATTTTATTTTTTTAAAAGAGAGTTTTGGATTAAAAGTATTTCATATATGTAAATAAAATAAAATTATATAATAAGTTTAAAAATATAAATGAGACAGATCATAAACGGATCGAATAGCTTATGATCCGAATCTAATCCGTTAAATAAACGGGTCAACGGGTCTAAAAATTAGATCCAGATCCGCTTAATATGTACGGGTCTGGAGCGGGTCCGGATCAAAACCTACCCCATTGACAAGTCTACTTACAACATCATAACCGACAATGACACGTAGTTCGATAAGTCAGAGTTCATTGGCTTCTGCAACTGCCAGGGCACAAACGTCCTCTTCTTCTCTTCTCCAACTCACCCTCAGAGCAACAGCCAGGTCGAGGAGGCCAACAAAATCATCAAGAACAACCTCAAGAAACATCTCCAGGCAATGAGACGCAGCACCCCTAACTTCGGGAATTAGCCTGAACTCCTCCCCGACATTCTCTGGTCCATTCGCACCACCACGACACCACTATGGGGGAGACGCCGTACTTTTTCACCTTTAGTACGGAAGCTCTTCTTCCTCTGAATCTCACCCATGAGATCCCGAGGGTGATCGCATTCGATCCAGCCACCAACGGGGATGCCCTGCGTCTCGATAATGATATGCTGCAGGAAAAGTGCGACGCTGCCCACTACTATAACATAGCAAGCAAGGAGAAAGTAGCATGCCTTTACAACCAACGCGTTTGTGCACGGCCTTTTGCAAACATGGTATTGAGTCATAAAGGTCATTCAGACCAAAGTTAAAAGCCTCCACCCCACTTGGGAATGACCTTACAAGATTCTGGACGTCATCATCCCTGGCACGTTCTACCTCAGCGATAAGGACAACTCTGTCTTAACTCACCCTTGGAACTCTATTCACCTCAGGAAGTACTATCATTAGCATGGCTTGCTCATCAACATCCCCTTATTATAGTTTTGCTTTGATGTAACGCCCTAAGCAAGAACGCTCTTCCCTATCTTTTGTACTTCCTTATACTATAAAATTAAGACATTTTGTTCAAACAATAATCTCAATTAATACAATTTCTCACAAGATTGCAAAATGGTCGGAGGGACCAACACATCAACAGAATGCATCCCTCCTTCCAACAGTTGCATATTAACACGATGCTAAAAAACCATACTTAGTCGAAACTTTTTGTTTTCATACTAAATGGCATCCACTAAATATTGGTTAAATAAGCAAAGTATATAAAAATAGGCTAAAACAGCCACAAATTTGTTCATAATACAAAACACAGGAACAAATAACAAAAAAGATAACAAGAGCACAAAACTACAACAATCTAAAGTAGCTCCATAGTCCGCATCAAAGAGGTTCGAGTCAAAATACTTAGATTGTCTAATTGACGCGAACGTCCCTGCCACAGCCTTCTAATAAACCGCCTTGGTATCGGCCTCGAATGTTGGACTCTACTTGTAGACCTCAATCGCCATGACATTCTCGTCCTGAAACTCGGGGGACTACTTAAAGGTGTCAACTGCCCTAGCTTGCTCGGCTTCGAATGCTGGGGACTTCTTAAAATCCTTCGCTGCCTTAGCCATCTTAGCCATGAACGCGGGAGACCGAGTATAAGCATTGACCGCCTTATCCATTTCCGCCTGGAAGGCTAGGGCCCGTTGGTACTCGCAGACCGCCCCGCTTAGCTCAGCATCAAACGTGGGGGAGCGTTTGTAGGCCTTGACCGCCTCCACCAACTCTGCATAAAATGTAAGAGACTTATTGTAGAAATTGACCGCCCTCTACAGCTCTGCTTGAAAGGCCGATGACTTCTTATACGCGATCATCACTTCCTCCCTCAGACGCCGCTTGAGGTCTTCACTCATGGCCAGCCTTTAAACTCTGTCGAGCTCTTTCTCCATTCTCTGTAGGTGTTGCTCACGAGTCTCGCGGTCGTATTTCTGGGTCACCACCTCGTTTTTCAAATTCCTTTCAAAAATCTGAGCAAAGTCTTAAGCGCTCTTTGCATCATCGAGATCCCGTTCCGCATTGGCCAACACATTCCTCAGACGGCCACACTCTTCCTCTAAGGACTTCTTCTCTGCCTTTAGTTGCCCCAAGTCTTCCCCAGTCTTGATCAGCCCATCCATTCTCTGCGGCTCCTTCTCCAATTTTACCTTCAATTGCCGCAACTCTGCCTTCCATTGCTTAGACTCGGCCATCACCTTCTTGTAGTTAGCTTGGATGGTTGCCACAGCCTTCTCCAATTTGTCGCAGACAATCTTCAACTCCCCTTCCTCTACCTATAATGCAGCCATATCACTTATTGCTTGAGGCTCAAGATCCATCAACCATTGCTGGTACACGTTCGCAGTCACTCAGAGAAACTCCCTCATCGAGCTTGACCGACGATCCTTAACAAAACGTTCCAAAGTCTTCGTCTGAAGCTTCTTCATGACGTCCGCGGTCACAACTTTCTAGGCGTGCCTATGAAACAGCTCAACAAGCCCCACGGTCGCCCGGGCATCAACATATAGCTCAGAAGGACCACTCGGCGGATGCTCGACAACTAGTGATCCTCAAGCGGCTGAGCTTGCCTCCCGGACCTTCACTATGGGATCGTTTTCCCATGTCCCTTGGTGTTACATCCCCTCACCAATACCATCTCGCGCCCGGCTACCTCCACCAGCCTTTCCCCAACCAGAGCAGACGACTGAGCAGCCATGACACTTTTGTCCGGTGTTTGCTTACCACACCCACTTCGTTAATATGTAGTGTCTTCGCAGGGGACGACTCTTCTGGCACCGCCCCAGCGTCTAGAAGGGAGGAGCGATCGGCCATCTCTACATCCACCCGCTTCGGGATGCTCTCTGTCTAAACTGGGGTTGAGGAACAATTAACCACCCCAGCATTTTTCTCCACGTCATCCCCCTCTGGTGCACACCCCCTCTGGTGCATCGGCATAGAAAATCTGCTTGGGTGTGTGGTTGTCTAAGTCAATACTCGTCTTCAGCACCTCTTGAGGCTCAGAGTGCTCTGCATTTTGTTCATCTGATTCATCACCGGAGCACATTTCTTCTTCCTTCCCGTGTAGAGCAGCCTGCACAACATCAACGTCCTTACTAGCACCCTTCTTGGGCCAGACATTCCGCCTTCCTGCGGTCACCTGGGCCTTCCTTTTTTGGAGCCTCTCACCTATAACCGCCCCTCCATTCTCTCTCTCCTTCTTCTTATTTGGCTTCCTCACCTCTGGCCGCTTCCGCGTTACCTCCTCACCAACATTGGGCTCCACACGAGCGTCCTCCTCCTCCTCAGCATCTGGGATCACCACAACTTCTCATGGAATAACTTCGCCAGCGCCAGGGGCAGCGATGATCGTCTCAGGACCACCCATTTTCCCTTCTTAGAACTCTCTATTCCCCGACTCCACCACGCTTTTGGCCTCGGCGACCCGCTTGAGCAGATCATTCAGATAAGCGGCCGACTTACTAATCCTCTCCTCAGTTACAGTAACAGTCAATTCTGCTACAACAAACAGCAAATATAACACTTTTAACACATCACTCTTCCACATATATCAAATGGCCAAAAAAGGAAAAACCATAAGGTAATGACACTTACTAGGACGCCTAAAAATGCCGATTAGGTCATTCACTTCGTGATGGAACTAAGCCCAGTAGTTCTTGTACACACTGCTTGCCTCCCACACGACACAAAAGCGGTCAAGGTGACACTGCTCCAACAGGGTCAAGTGGAAGCGGTAGATCACTGCAAATAAAAGACAACGCGGTCAGATAAAGAATAGACACAACAACCAGACCGCTATATATACAGCACAACAATTCAACCTAAGGGGTGGAATGCAGCCGACAGCCTAAGCAACCCTCCTACGTTCTCCAAATTCCCGAACTCCCAATTGCTCCTACCAAGAATGCCTTGCGCCTTCAGACCCTAGACAAGTTGTCCACCTCACTCAACCATCACTTGTTCTTCTTCAGCTTAGACACAACCGTTATGGTCCCCTTATCCCATTCGTGGTCGGCATAGGCCACGGTCCAAAACGTGATCAACTCTGCCATCGTCAGCTACTCCAGCCCGGACATCCTAACATGTTGTAGAAGATAATCAACATCCTTGCCAACTTGGGACCCCACTGCCCCAACGACACGTTGAAGTATGCCAATGCAAACTGAATAAAAAGGTGCAAGGGATAATATATCTCATTCTTCAAATGCCACTCTGCTCCACAGGTAAACCCGATAGGCGGATTCACAAAGTTCTTTCCCTTACCCAGCGGTGTCAAAGTCACGGACTTGGGAATATCATATAGCTCGTATAACTTCTCTACCAGAGCAGCGGTCATGGATTCCCCGGGCTTCTTCACCGGTTGCTTCCCAAAATATTTCACAACTCGGTCGCCCTGTTCTTTCTCTCCTTGGCCACTCTGGCCCTAGTGCTTCTTCTTATCGCGGCAAGACGTGGTAGAGGCGGTCGCCCTACTCTGTTGCCGTTCTACGACACCTGACCCATCTTAACCCCACCTTTATTGGTTGAATCCATCTCAGACGCTGCAACCAATAAAAGGGGTTGAGCCTCAAGAAACACACCGTTGAGCGTTACATACTCAAGATCGCCCTCCCTGTACTCGACAGATCGAGAATCGCTAGACAACTCAGACATCTGACTAGCGCTAAAGAAGGATAGCTATATCCCCAACTCACTCATATGAACGCGCTCCTTGGGGTGGCGCATCCTCCCATCCACAATCTTAAAAGATGACTCGTCACTAGACAGTTCTACGGGCAATGATGGGTTCATAATGCAGAAACATCCAGCCTATCACAGAAAAGTGAGAAAACGACATAATCAGCATCCCGACCACTCTGCACTCACGAACCCATTGATCCCCAACACCCACTCATCCAAACAACATCAAGAGCAATGAAAAACTACCCAAATTCCGGCGATTACTACTTAATCTACACAGGTTCCGACTATTATTTCTTAATCTACCCAAATTAAAACGACTCACTCCTAATCTACCTAGATTACGGAAATACACATACCAAAGCAATGAAATCAACCATATACATACAAGAGAAGTTCAAAAATGATTACCTTTATTGCGGATGAACAACTAAATCAATTATTAACGGCAAAGAAGCACACAAACTCTTCTGGAAAACTCAAAGCTTCACTCTTAGTAATATTCTCCTATTCCATAAATATGCAGATATTCTACCAAGAGAGAGAAAACGAAGTCTTTTATACAAAGACCAGAACAAGATAACACACCTCGACCGTTCATGGTTTACCTACTCTTACCGTCGTTCATTGCCACGTGCCCCACTACGCATTCGAATTCAAACGACAATGTCTCTTCAGAAACCCGTAATCAATGCGTCATCAAAGCACATGTAATGTAACTCCTCGAGCTACGTGCTAAACACCACAAGGCAAGCAGGCGGCCAGCCTAACAAGTAGTCACTTCACATGCCTCAACCACGCTGCCCCCACGTCGTGCGATCATTTGTGGCTGAACTTTTGATTGACCAACTTGAACACATATGCATTTGACCGGCTGCTTCGGCCCTTATTCACTTGAATACAGACTCCTTCAACGGTTGATCCCCCCGACAGCGTAGTCCCCCCTATGGCTAGACGGTCCATCAACCAGCGCGGTAATTGGGGGACTCGAACGCCCATGTCCCAGCCGCCCTTGATGGTAACTAAAAGTCAGGAGGCCTTTTACGGCCGCGGCGGTCACTGCCCTACGCACGACTGGCCGCCTTTACAGAAATTCTTAGCAACTGATCATCATAGAAAAGTTCCCTACGCAGAATGTTACCTTAAGTAGCATTAGCTACCTGGGGACTTAAACTCCTCTTGGGCCCGAAAAATCTCTAACGTAACCCCTTCCCGTCGGGATGCCCAAATGGCACGAATGCCCAAGTGGCAAAAACGTCCATAAGGCATACCGCCCTAGCGGCTTAGTTCCCCCTCACACGTCCCGCTATCCAAGAGTCTGTTCTTCATCCGGAAGTTAAGGGGACTACATGGTAAGCAACACTGCCCTAACAGGCCGTTGCTGAATGAAAACGCTCCCTTAGACTTTGCGGTTTGTTTTTCAAATCCCAAATTAAGATCATTGCCTTTGACTTGGGGACTTGTTAGTATACCACGTGCTAACCTCAAGTAGAGCTACCCTCATTCAACAACAAGCAAAATTATTTTCTTTACAAAGAGAAATTCAGAAGCTTCTCTTTAAAATAAGAGAAAATCTTCAACCTGGAATTAACATTATTAGTAAAGCAAAGCATCCTGATGGAGCAGTTATGTATCAAATTCTTCTAGCAAGTATAGACATGACAACCCATCATGAATTACATTTAGAGTATGAATGAGCAGTTTATCATCTTTCTCCAGGACTCTTGTTGGAGAATGGTTTCTTAGTACATTTAAACATGAGCAGAAGTAACATGTAGTCTTTCCCTACTAACCTTGGAGAAAGCATAGTATATTACTTTGAAACCCTAGCAGGTAGTCTTCTTTTAAACATCAACAACATTCTACTAGCAAGATTCAACAATAGTTTGAGCCTTGATCCAGCCCAGCATAATATCGTTATGGAGCAAGCTATTTATGTCCATGGACCAACAAGACCAAATATCACCAGGATGCCTAATATAGAAGATAGTAAGAGATATCGAGAAGCACAAATGACCTATCATGTATTCTAGGAAGATACACATCTTAATCTAGTCAAGCAAGATAAAGACTATAGTCTCTACTCCACAAGAAATGTCAGAAAAATAAAAAGAGATGATTGCCACCTCTGCATGAGCAAATCCACTGAAGTTGCTTACAAACAATTCCGAGCACAATGAGAAACAAGGATAGCAATGCTTAAAGATGAAGATGAAGATGAAGATGAAGTCAACTACTTATTAAACTTATTTGATGTTAAACTAGATTTTTTTCCAGAGAAACACAGCATAAAAAATATGATGAAACCCTAAATGAACACATGAAGCAAGAGCATGAAGACAAAGTCTTTATTCATCAACCAAAGACTTTGTCAAACTTTTCACCTTAAAATAAATTTTTTGTATAATACTATAAGAGTAATAAGAGTTTTTTTGTCACAAAAAATGACCTAAACCCAAAACTATCTTTTAAAGCCTTATTTCATATTTACTCCAGAGATCGAGAGAGGGAGAGAGATAGTGAGATACACACACTTGACAGTAGACACTACCGCGGAAGGCGGGAGTTGGGGAGGCAGAGAGGGAGGGAGACCGGTTCGGAACCACGCCGTGCTCCTCCCAAGCCGTCGCATCAGCCATCAACGGCACAGCGGTAAAAAATAATATAAAAACCATTACGAACTCACTCCATTGTTCAAATTTGATTACAGCATCTGTATCCGTAGCTTCTTAAATTTTTAACCCAAACTGATTTCAGGTCGGTGCGATTTGGGGTTTATGCACAGCTCCCAGGGAGGCACGTGCTTATGGTAAATTTCATAGCCTTAGTGCTTCTTGTTGTTTTGGTTAAAGTAGTTTTGATACTGATTATGTGCGATGCTATTGATTTTAGGACTGGTTGGAACAGAGGGAGCAAATTATGTGGTAAGAGCTTTCTTTTCTTAGATAATTTAGTTGGTCTTGTTGTGTTGATGAACTATCGAGTAATGCGTTTTATTTAATTACTGTGGACGGGCAAGTGTGGTTGGCAAGAGTTCGTTTCACTCAGGTGATTTTAGCTCAATTTTGTTGATTCTTTTAATTTGAGTATATATGGTTGAACTGACCCTTATTGGGGTATAGCACTTGTCACTGCTGTTTTTGTTTCTGCTGACTGTGGACTGCAAAGATATCGCAAGAAGGATGATTGGGTTAGTGACCCGCCCCGTGCATTATGCTGCATTATTTTCTTAATCCGGATAAGCAATTTGTGAATCTTTGCTCCTGTTGGTTAATGCGATATTTTTTTTAAGGATTAATTTGATAAGTTAATGCAATATCTGTCAGATTGATGGTCTGCTGAGGGATATTGTTTGTTTGTTTTCTCTTTGAATAGGTGCATAGTATGATTGTTGGGGCTGCCGGAGGGGCAGCTTGGGTTGCTGCAACAGGAAACTGGAGAAGTATGTTTTGTGCAGCTTGTTTAATTTCGGCGGGGAGATTTGCCTATGATCATGTTAGAAGAAATGAATATACCTTATGGTGGAAGACTGGCAGAGCAAAGGTTGTTCTCATGATCTCATCCTACATTTTATCTGTGGTGTGTAATTTATATTTGGTCTGCAATTACTTGACATCTGATGTTTCAATTCTTTTCATAAGGAACATTGGAATAACTTCTTTCTGCCTTTCAAGTATCTTCAAATGTAGAATAGCCTATTCAAACTATGCAGGTCATTTCTTAAGATTAATCTACACATTCTGAGTATGCTCTGGAATGAAAAGTTTTGATTATTAAATTGCCATGAACTGCACAATTCATATCAGCCGCACCAAAACATCAGCCATAAATGGTTTGAAATTCCAGTGTTTCTGCTTATTCTCAGAAGATATTAAGTTGTCACTCTTGTGTTAAGTTCTTCGGTAATCTTCTTTGTCACTTATTGTCATGTCCATATGCAACTGCAGAATGTCTAATATGAAAAGTGGCTGTTTTAGCACATTCTCAGGACTGAGCAGTGAAGTTAGATGTTCTTAAGCGGGTGGTCTTTCAAAACAAGTACAGCTCTAGATGACCTCAAGCTGGTCATCTTTACTGTCTATTAACATTTGATCGATCATTTCATCTAACAGATCACTTTGACATTTCTTTAACTATAAACCGTTCTTCTGATTTCACTTTGCGTCCTCTGGTTTCATTTATTACTTGCGTGGTCCTCTGATATGAGGTCTAAATCATGTGTGAAATATAGTCTGAAAGAGATTGATCTGGCTTAATTTCTGATTTCAAAAGACTTACTTAGGAAGAATAAAGGTCATATGAAAAATATTTATTTGTAGCTTTCTGACTTGCTGTGACCACCATATAGGGGCTCAAATGACATGTGTTGTGATGTTTGCACAACAAAGATTTGTATCACAAGCAACCTTTTTAGTGCCTCGCATGTTCATGTTGAGAGGGCCATTTAGCTGTCATCATGTACATGTCTGATTAGTATCTTGATCGAAATTTGATGTGTGTGTTTCTGCATAAATGTAGAGTGTTATGATTACTATCTATGGCGTCAATGTTTTGTGCAGTGCTAAATTTGTTTGTTGATAATTGATTTTAGATAAAGATTTCAAGCGACAATCTGCTAACTGTACTCCTGTACAAATGTTCTAGATTGGAACTTGTGAAAAAGCCATAAAAGTTGGTTTTCTAGTCTGCTTGTAAAGTGACGACCACTCGAAAGCTGGCAATATTCCCTTCTGTGTATACGAATAATGTTGTCGTCTATGGCTTCCATGTTTTCTACTCTGCAATATTCGTTTCTCCGTTAACGAATTTCGATGAGTTTGTTATTGGTATGGATTACTTGCTTGAGGGGATAAAGGTGACGATCTTCTAACTGCGTAACCTAAACACATTTTCTCAAAATCAAAGCGTCGTATGAGGAAGGCAGGGAAGCCAGGATATGCTATGTCAACGGTTTTGGTGAATACTCAAATTGAAGAGGCAATTTTCGGTGTGGTTTGGCCGTGTGGAGTTTGTTTAGCAAACTAAGGTCCTGTCCACTATAAAACAATCTGCCTAGTCGAATATAAAACAATCTGAAACGAGCTTCGAAATATTAATTGTTGGGCTCCCCAAATTTGAAGTGGTAGATACATATTAACTTTGCCTACAAAGGAAAATAAAAAAGTGAATTTAATAGTTTGGTGTCGAGTTGGTGACAAAAATAAATTGCTATCATCAACGTACGTAATAGTCCTTCCCCATAAGAACTACAATGAAAATAACGTTGTACGCTATTTTTTTCAGTCTTTATAACAGCCTTAAAACGGATTCAATTGTTTTTGAATGATATCCAGAAGCAATGATCTCTTCCTAAATTTCGAAAGTAGTATTGTAATGGTGTATGCTCTGCTGTTATTGACTTATTCCAGTAATGCAATTAAGCTCGATTGGCAATGGAAGTTGTTAGTTCACCACCATATAGCTGGAGGTTGATTACAGAACTAATTTTGTCTAATCTAATTAATATATGAAATCAATTCTGCAAAAAAATTTAAATGATCACTCCATTTTGGTGAATTAGACATTTTGATAACTTATATTTTGAAATTATAATTTTGATCACTCAAATTTGGCTAAATTGATAATTTGGTCACTTAACTTTTGAAACTATAACTTTGATCACTCAATTTTATAGAGATGAAAGAGTGACCAAAGTTATAATTTCAAAAGTTGAGTAAGCAAAATTTTTTTTTATCAATTTCTTTTTAAAGAATTTTTTTATCAAACTTAAGTGATAAAATTTGTAATTTCAAAAATTAAGGGACGCAAGTGTTTTTGTCAATAAATTCATGTAACACAGAAGGGGTATATATTACGTAATTGCTTAGGTAACCCTACGCAGCTGTTTATGAGAATTTCAGAAACAGAGAGATAAGAGATGGAACATTTATTATATATATAGATTGGGATTCGTTGCTGGCGTTTGCTGGGATGATATAATATATATATATATAATCACTGCAATCTGCTGCAACTAGGAGAAGCAGTAGTGCTCTCCCAATCCTTCAAATGCCACGTTACCTCTTTTAGGAATATATAAAAGACTCCCAAACCCAGATAAATACAACTCACCACCGCCAATCTCTCTCTCTCAGAGCTTCAACATTCACACCCTAAATCTCGTTACTCATTTTCACTCTCAAGGTCCCATTACAGAGATCCAAGTTCGATTCTTGATAATACATGGTCATTTTTAGTTTGATTTGCTTTAAGAAATCCTAGTCTCTCTCTCTCTCTAGCTTGCTGGAACATGGATGGTGAATATCAGGAGGTAATTAAGTTTATTTTCTCATATTTACGCATGTTTTCGTTTGTTTCCATTTGTTTTTCGACAATGTTGGTGTATTTTTTTCCTTATTGGGGTACCAATGCGTGAAGGTTTACATAAGGAACTCAAGAGGAGTGCAGCTTTTCACTTGCAGATGGTTGCCCTTCTCTTCTCCAAAAGCCCTTGTCTTCCTCTGCCATGGTGCTCATCTTTCTCTCTCTCTCTGTTTATCCTCTGTGTATATATTAGGGTGCATGCAAATCCATGTATGCATGTGTATGTTTGTGTTTGTGGTTCAGAATTTGATAGACATGTTCATTAATGGGGTTTGCAGGTTATGGCATGGAGTGCAGCGGTTTCATGAGAGGTAATAAATATCATGTTAATAGCTCCATCTCCTTCTTCTACCTCCCTCCATCTCCATCGTCATTACTTCATTGTCTTGATTTTTTTATTAAGTCTCTAATAGCATCAAATATTTTGTGAATTTTTTTTTAGTTTATCAAAATCTTTCACTGTAAGTTAAATTCTTAGCCAAATTTTAGCTTTTTGACTCTAAAATATACTCCCATCATAAGTTAAATCTCAAAGTAAAGTCATTTCTAATTTTTTTGTCATATAAATGTAATGTTATATTTTTATGCATATTTTTTTTTCTTTTACCATATATATAATATTAAAAATAAATTAAAACTACAAATATTGAGAAGGACATATATAGATCTTATTCCTTCAATATATGATAATTAAAAGATACAACCAACGAAAATTAAAAAAAATATAACACTAAACTAATTTGAAAACAAAAATAAACATTTAACGATCACGATTTCAAACTTATGTTCCTCCATGTTACTGCTAAATATGTTCAATCAAAGCATCTTGAAGTTCATAATGAGCTTTTTTATCTTTAATTTTTCTATGGCGATCAAGAAATTGGTTAAATCTTGTTATTTCATCGACCACCATCTCAACAATAGGGGCATGTGCTTCATTAAATTCCCTAATCGGAGCCGATAAATCTCGCTCATCCTCGATAATCATGTTGTACATTATGATGCATGTAGTCATTATATCATGTAAGTCAATATGGATCAAGCAATGAATACGGAGCAACGCCAAATTATGGAGGAATTAGTGACTATGGAAGAATGAGTCTTTATGAAGGACCTTTTGGATATGGAAAAGGTAAAATTATGGAGGAAGCGGAGGTATCGGAACAAGCGATGGAGATGGAAGAGCCCCGTAATGAAAGCGGTGGAGTACCGAATTACTATTGATGGTTCTTATAATATGAGTTTTTTTATTGAAAAATAATGTGTTTTTAATAAGTGTAGCATTTTATGTTAGTTATTTCGTTATATTGTAATTTTGTTAAGTTTAACATTTTGTGTTGTTTACGTTTTAATAAGTAAAGTAATTAACTCTTTTTATGAATAAGTTATGTACTTTTTTAATTTAATAATTAATCAAGTATATGATTTTATCTAAATATATTAGATATGGGAGTTACATGAAAGGTCTTGTCGAGATCTTCACAATGATAAAAAAATTAAATAGAAACGATTTTTTAGTTATGTAATTGTGAAAGATTAAAAAAATTTAGTTCAAATTTAAAAAGGATATAAAATGAAATAAGATAATAAGTAGAAGGATAAATCTGAAGAAAAAAAAATGAAAAAAAATATTATTTGACTTTAGCCTATAGAAGTGAAAGGCTAAATTTGACTTACAAAATTGCTTAGACTAAATTTTTTGTCTTGAAAATTAAAATTTAGCTTACGTTAAAAATAACCATAAGTTAAATTTAATTTTTTAGCATATCATAAGAGATGGTCTAAATCAACCATTATTACGTCCAGCCTATTCCATCTATGAATGCACAGAACCGATGAACAAAGTAGTGGAGAGAAACAGAAGTTCATGTTTATTTATTTCTTTCATTTTTACCTTGGGTACAATTAAAGTTACACTACAGTGGTTTTTATACATTTGTTGAACTTGATCAAGGAAATCTAAGAGCACGAGAAATTTAGCTTTTGGGCAACTTTTCTTGATCTCTCTGTTCTTCTTTTTGACAAGCTTTCACCAATCTGTAGTGGAAATCTAAAGAAAAATCTTCTATCTTTTATCTATATTTGGCTTTCCCTTTTACTGGTTCATGATGAATCATCATGAAGAGCCCAGCAAAGTTGACCAAGAAGATTGTAGCGGGTAGAAAATTAGACCCAAAAAAACATGTAGTGGTTGAATAAGAAGTTGAGAATATTATCTTTCATGGAAAATTGGAAAGTGTGCAGTATGGAAGAACATTGACACTATCCAAAATGAAAATTATAATCAGGACAAAACTGCTTTTGTTATTCTCCAGAATTCCCATACTTCTCTTCTTCTACGCCACTATAATACCAATCCCATTTGTATTCCCAATGCCCACTCTGCGACACGGTACCATATCACTAATTCACTATCCTATCTTTGTTTTCTCATCTATATATGTCAATTTGTTTTCTTCTTTGTGCTACTATACTCTTCCTGATAAATTCGTGACAAAGACCTACATATGGAGTTCCTTTTATTTTCAACCAAATAAAAATATGATCATCCTATTTCCTTTGTGCTTGTTGCATGGCATGGACAGCAACTGTTTGATCATGAACTGTCGTATCATGTAGACCATGTCCCAAATGAGAAGGAAATAATTATTGTCAACTGGGTTTGGTTTGGTTACCAAACAAGTTCCTAGTTAGGTTCTACGGTCGTTGTCACTGCTTGGCCTACTAATTCCAATCATAAGGCCAAATCTTGATGCAGATGAAGTGTTTTACCAACAATGACTAAGCAATTACCAAATATTGATCTAATTGAGTTCACTGACCTATGGTTAATGGCTTTATGCTATAGATTGTGGGATCCGTCTAGCTAATGCTGGGTATGCAGTATTCGGAATCGACTACGAGGGCCACGGACGATCGAGGGGGGCTAGGTGCTACATTAAGAAGTTCGAAAACATCGTCAACGATTGCAATGACTTCTTCAAGTCGATTTGCGGTATGCTTTATCAGTCTGTTGTTACACTTGAGTCTTGAGCATTTTTGTACTCGACACTCTCTATGTAAGCTTATCGAGCGTCAACTTAATTAGATCATTAATCAAAATAAATTTGATTTGATTAATGAGCTTAACATAACGTTGCCCCCTGTGTGTCAAGAAAAAAATTCAACTGTGACTTAACCTAGTCATTTCATCATGGCGTCACAGCGGAGGAAGAGTACAGGGACAAATGTAGGTTCTTGTATGGGGAATCCATGGGAGGGGCAGTGGCCTTATTGCTTCATAAAAAGGACCCTGCTTTTTGGAATGGTGCTGTTCTTGTTGCTCCAATGTGCAAGGTAAAACAATTTGTGGCAAATGTGAAGTTAGTTTTTGTTGGTGAAGTTTTGTTGTGCCAAAACTCATTGTCTTCTTCCATTCTTCCATACAACATGGTTAGATATCAGAGAAAGTAAAGCCGCATCCACTGGTTGTGAATGTGTTGACCAGGGTGGAGGAGATTATACCAAAATGGAAGATTGTACCCACGAAAGACGTCATTGATTCTGCCTTCAAGGACCCTGTAAAGCGTGAAGAGGTGACTTATTTTTGCCACATTTACTGAGCAAGATAGATGTGAAGATAGATCATTTCAGTATCTAACTTGTTTCACTTAAAGTTTACAGATAAGAAGCAACAAGCTGATATACCAAGACAAGCCAAGGCTGAAAACAGCTTTGGAAATGCTCAGGACTAGCATGAGCCTTGAGGACAGTTTACATGAGGTGGGCTTTCGCTTCTAAATTAAAGAGTCATTCACAATCTTCAAGCGACAATGTTACTTCTTTCATTAGCTCAGATAGAATTGATCGTGTTATTTTGGGTAGGTGAGACTACCTTTCTTTGTTTTACATGGGGAGGCCGATATAGTTACAGACCCAGAAGTGAGCAAGTCATTGTATCAAAAAGCCAGCAGCCAAGACAAGACCATAAAGCTGTACCCGGGAATGTGGCATGGCTTAACATCAGGAGAGCCCGATGGGAACGTGGAAATTGTGTTTTCAGACATCATAGTTTGGCTTGAGAAGCACACTACTCACAGCAATGTCATGGCTGTGCAGCCAATTCAAACGTTCAATGACGGCATTGTGAAGTTAAATGCCACTGCATCGCCACCTGAAGCCATGAACAAACAGCAGCAGGGGAGCTATTTTTGTGGGTTGAAGGGACGTCGATTACAACACCACTCGGCAATGTAGCTCGGCATGTTGGAATCATGACTACTGTTTTGTACTTGTGCATAGTCACATTCAAACTGCCATCAAAATTCCCTCCCAATTGGATGAATCAGTATGATCACAAATGTGAGGATGTGGAATAAAAAGGTCCTTTTGCTCTACTTCAAGCAGAAACCTGCAGTTGAAGCTCAAGGCTAGAAGTTTTCAATTGGTTAATCCAATAAATAAGTGGGCTTTCAGACCAACCTCAAAATCTCACATATCACTACCAATATAACTTGAATCTGTGCTCTGTAATGTAGTAATTTTCTTCTCTGTAAACCGATTGCATAGATAAGAATTAGGGACATGGGAAAACGAGGCTCGTTGTCTATTAAGCTTTCAGAGGATAACGATACATTAAGAAAAGGATGGACATGACAACAAATGCCAAAAGAAGACCTCCAAACCTACTCCAAGTAGAGAAGAACTTGAGGACATATATATGCTACTGTTGCTGCTATGCTACTGCCGCCGCGACCTTGCTGCTGTAATTCTTGTTTGGAAACTGGAAGGGTAAAGAACAAAAGGAATTATCTTTCCCATTGCCATTGGCCAGAGAAGTATGTATGCGCCAATGCCATCATGCCAACACACACACACACACATATATATATGTATGATCAGATTACATGGTGGTGGTGGTTGTGGAGCTTGCAGCTTCCTTGTGGTCACCGAAAATACGTTTGCTGAAGTCTGACACCATGAGGGGGAGACCTTTGTGGAGGGACACCTTTGGTTGCCAACCAAGTAGGTCTTTGGCCTTGGTAATGTCAGGCTTCCTCTTATGTGGGTCATCCTCAGTGTTTGGCCTGAACTCTATTTTTGCATCTTTGTCGATTGTTTCTTGGACCACCTGCAACATTATTAGCATGAGTCAATTCAAGGATGAAGTAAATGCTAAACCACAAAACACTAAGCTAGAGAACTTGAGAATAGATTCAATGACTGAATTACCTTTGCAAGTTCGAGCATGGTGAATTCACCAGGATTACCGAGATTGAAAGGTCCAACATGCTCACCTTCCATCAGCCTCATCAAACCATCAACCTGTTGTAATAAACAAACAGCTCTTCAGCAACAGCAGCATAATAATCAACCAAATCACTGGATTATACTTTTCAGTTAACATAAAAAAAGCTACAGCAAAATAGACTAATCACTTCCTGGGGAACATATTTCGGTGTTATTCAAATACATCTGATCAAAGAATGAAAATCCTATTTTTGAAAGCTGGACAGAAGACCGCGTACAAGTCCACTCAGATCTATGAACACAAGTTGAGTTAAGAAATGAATGTTGCTAATTACAAACCATATGAAGAAATTGACCACAATGTAAAGCACCAAACTCCATAGATCAGAAACTTTGCTTGCCAACAATTATGCACATGCAGAAAAGCAAGTACCCACCTATCTCCTATGTACAGATTTCAGACCAAGTAAACCATTTACAATTTTATGTGCTAATGCACATGGGAAACACACTTATCAATCTAGCTAAGTAACCTACCCATAGTTATGCATTATAAAACTTCTTCACTAGGCTCGATACCCTTAAAAGAAGCAACAACCAATGCAGAAAGTAATAAAGAACCAACAGCTAAAAAGATAACGTAAAAAAAGAAGACTATGAGATTAAAGTAGAAAACCAGTTTACCAGATCAGAAACGTATTGGAAACTCCTTGTCTGCTTCCCATCACCGTAAACAGTCATAGGCTCTTTCCTCAATGCCTGCATCACCATCACTACTTTAACCCCAACAAACTGAACCATTAATTACCAATCAAAACTACCAGAACCATCTCTCTCCTTGACATGCAATGTTTATTAAGGTTTAATCTCAGCCGTATACTTATGCATCTCATTCCATTCCTCGCAGAGTGTCAAGCATGAGATCACTTCTGTCAAAACTAGAAAGAATGACAAAATACCTGAGCAACAAAGTTACTAACAACACGACCGTCATCGATGCACATTCTTGGCCCATAGGTGTTGAAGATCCTAGCAATTCTAACCTGCATTACAGTACGAAATCACTAACCCACAGTAAAAAAAACAAATTAATTTACCCCTCAGTGAAACAGTGGGTTCAGACATAAGAGTATGTAGAGTTTACCTCAACACCAGCTCCTCTGTGGTAGTCCATTGTCAATGTCTCGGCCGTACGCTTTCCTTCATCGTAGCAACTTCGGACACCTGTCACGTATTCAGACATGGTTGTCAGAATGTCAGAACATCTCGGTATCAAAACCGGACCTACACTTAAAACTAACAAACCCTCCCGCCGCCCCCACCCCAAAACAAAACAATATAATCCAAATTACGTATATGCCCCCGGCCGTTTCCCGGTTTCACTGTTCGACCGGGACACGCACCTCCCAATACAAGAATAGTCGAGGCGTCGTGCGGGAAAGTTACACTGATCTCCACCGTCCGATCAGTGGGCCCGAAAATCACGGGTAACACTCGTTGACCCGACCGGACCTAAGGAGCAAACGGCGGGTCCTACACCCTGGGGTGGGGGGGGGGGGGTGTCCAACGTGGTGGCAGCGTCGTGCCCCATCGACCTTACTGATCGAGAGAAGGACAAAACCTCCTCTAAACTTCGCTTGGAATCAATCCCACAGGGCACCCCCTGTCCTCCCCTCCCCGGCGCACGTTAGACTCCACCAACATCGGGTTGCTAAAATGCGCCGGTTCCGACCATGAACAAATTTAATATAGAAAAAGCCAAAAAAGAATAGAAGAAGAAGAAGAAGATGGCTCACCGATGGGGTTGACGTTTCCCCAGTAGGTCTCGACTTGAGGGTGCTGCAGAGGATCACCGTAGACCTCGCTGGTGCTGGTCAACAGGAAACGAGCTCCGACTCTCTTGGCTAAGCCGAGCATGTTCAGAGTTCCCACCACATTGGTCTTGTGCAATCTCAACAATTCAGAATTAAGGGGGATCCAATAATAACATTCAAAATTTGAAATAATCGTAATTGTAACTGGAGAAAAGATTTAAACAGAGAACAAAGTGTGTTAGAGAAAATTAATTAGAAAAGGATATGATAGTTTTGACGGGGTTGAACTTGTAATGAACGGGGGAGGCGGGGCAGGCGAGATGGTAGATCTGGTCGACTTCAAGGAGGAGTGGCTCAACGACGTCGTGTCGGATGAGTTCAAATCTAGGGTTCCCAAAATGGTGCTGAACATTCTCTTTCCTTCCGGTGAAGAAATTGTCAACCACGATGACGCTGTCACCGCGCTCCATCAGACGGTCGACGAGGTGGGACCCGACGAACCCGGCCCCACCGGTGACGACGATCCGGAGTCCTTTGCGCTTCAAACCGAGCGGGATCTTCCCGCCGGAATTGTAGTTGGTGAGGCCAAAGCGGCGCTCGTTGCTGTTGTGGTGGGAGAGGCGGTCGGACTCGAAGTCGAACTTGACCAAGTCGTCGGGGATCGGGTTGGACTGGGCGTAAGGGGATCGGGAGGAAGGGAGGAGCGTGAAGCACGCGGTGGCGATGGCAATGCCGACTAGGACGAAAATCAGACGCTGTTCTCGGAGCAGGTACGCAATCGGGCGGGTCACCGAGGCCCAAGGCTTTGGCCGTTTCGGAGAGTAACCGTCACCCGAAGCGGGATGGGCCTCGTCGTCGTGCCCGCCTCTGAATATCAGCTCCGACCCCATTCCGGCCTAACTTCGATTCACAAGAGAGAATATGAATGTATTTGAAGAAGGTTTTATGGGTTTGATTTGTGAGGGGAGAATGTAGAAGGGAGGGGACTGAGTTGTTAGACGAGCTGGACTCGCCGGGAACTTAGTCTTTGTGGCGGTGCGGGGCGTCGGACTCTGGGCTCAGTCTGGTTATGAAGACACAAGCTCTGTCTGCGCTCAGTGCTATTTAAGCAGAGAGGGGTTTGTGAATGAGGCTTGGATTTGATTTAAATTACGAAAACACCATCTGTGTTCTTTTGTCATTTGAATAGTAAACGGAGTGCGAAATCGTCAATAGTCGGTGAGGTGAATTAGTATTACGATTTGCGATTAATAACTGGGGGCGATGGAGACCGGGGACATGAGAGGAGGATATTAATTTCCCCAGATGGTTATTTTGACTTGGTTACGGTCAAATCGAATCTAGATAGTGGGCAGTTGGCTAAAAGAAAAAAAATTATGCCAATTCTTATTGATTGAAAATGTTTACTTCTCAATTTGATTAATACTGCATTTTCCAAGTTTATATTTATATGGCAATTGTGTTGAATTTGAGTTGCGTTCCACAAAAAATGTATACTCTTTAAATTAAAATTAATGAACAAAAATATATAGATGTACTAGATATAGATATAGATATAGATGTAACTTTTTTATGAGGTTTAATATAGTTCAACAATAATGAAAAAATAATGTTAAATATTCAAAAATTACTGTAATAGTTCGATCATGTGTGTTTGTCCATATGAAGACCAAGCTTAATAGGTCCACAGATGAATCAACCTGCCTATTATTCGGCTAATTACCAGAAACAACTAAATCGAGGGAAACGAAGCCTGGATTTTGCATGTGCAGCACGAATGCACAATCAATTGGTTTAAATGGTGCACGGTACGTACATTTGCCCCCATCAGTGCTTCACATCAAAGCTCCCAATAATACACGGTAACTTGAAAATGGAGGGAGCATGACTAACACATTACTTAACATATACGGCGGTCCAAAATCTTTTTAGGTAATTTCCTTTAAATCTCCAGAACGTTTACAATATTAAATCTATAATTTACCATCTAAGCACAACACACCCATATATGGTTACGGACAAAACCTTATCTAAGAAGTTTTTTAAACCAACCAATTCGGAAACGTGTTTACCCTGAAAACGGTTAATGATAAAAGTAGTGTATAGTTGTATATAGAATAATCAGAAATTAAAAGATGGAAGCGTTACTACTCATTCATGGTACATACTCATGGTCTCATGGGATGGTACCTAGACCAACGAGATATTCCAAGAGCTTAATTTGACTTCCAAGCGTTAGAGGGACATGTCACACAATTCATGCATTTCTGGTATTTTATTTCATTTCCTCGTATTGTACGTTAATAAGGAACGTATATCAAACTTGAATTGATAATTAGGTTTGGCTTTATGACATCGATTTAGAGTTGAATAGATAGGATAATGAGTAATTATTTTGTAAAAAAAATGATGACCATAGTGGTGTTTCTAAGATCGGCCAACTCCAGTGACATTATTCAAAATCAAAACATATTATTGATATCAGCATAGCTATTAGAACCAGTATATTATATAACTTAGTTTCTGATTAAGTTTAGTTCAAATTACTGCGTACATAGTAGGTTTATCTTTTATTTTTCATGTTTCTTTCAACATTTATTTATGCCGTAGCATTACACAATCGTGCGCGACACTTTTTAATATCTTAAGCACTTTGGCCCCTCGAGGGGTTAATAAAAGGGGAGTGTTACTTTGCACACTAGTGTTCTACACACTACAATTTTTTTTTTGAATTTTCGTGATTCATATATGGTTTATTCCGCAATTCAAGTGGAAACAAAATCAAGTTGATGGTTAAAAAATATGGGTGTGACGTTATTATCGTTGTTATTGTTAAAATTTACCTTTACATAAGGGGAACCTATAGTCGAGCTAAAACGAGCCTCTTTAATCAAGTGTAAAATTCTAAGGTAAATATGATTTTTAGAAAGAAGCATGTCTAATACAGTAGACAATCAAAGTGTCATACTAAACCTTGAACATTTTTCAATTGTAATATAAACAATCAAACATACCACTTTGACGCGGTAAAAAAATTCAGACAAAATCTTGTACAGAATATCAATGGATAACTCCTCGAGTTTAGTCATTTTTTTCATTTCTGGGAATGCATTTTTATAAACTCAAAATCCCCTTTACGTATGAGTAGCGACTCGTCGTGCCTTTGATTAATATGGACACCAAATATATTTTCTACCGTTATGATCCACAAAACTCATATATACGTACGCCACACACACAGCGGCCACTCCTTACTACATCGAGTACCACGTCTTCTCTAATATTTACGTTACACATATAGTAAAATGGCTGAGCCACATGGGATGTGTGCATTGCGAGATCGAGGCAGAACATACGGTGCCACGGTGCCACTCTGAATAATTAAGCGGCCGGCCACTTCTGATCGACCACGCAATTGAAGCCAGAGTCGAGACATGCAATAAGTCCATGCAAAGGCAAGGAGGATTAAGACCCAACATAACAATTGGTATACTATCCCAACCCTCGGTACAATAATTTGTGCCAACAAATTAAATGTTGAGAGATCAAATTATTTCGGAAAACCACATTGTACTATTGGACAGACAAAGCTAAATTTCATATATGCTGAGGAGTTGATAACCATTGGACCAAAAAAAATTAATGTCTAAACTTATACCATTGACATATACACTTGACATATATAGTTATGAGACCAGAAAAAAAAAATCCGAACAAGGTTACATATGCATGCATGCATGTGTGCATATGGTTGTCTTGCAATAATCAAAATACTTTTCATCAAGTAATTCATAATATTTTATGCAAGTACCTGAGTACTAGGAATCATTAGTTGCGATCTTCTTTCTTTCTTTTTTTTAAAAAAAGAAAAAGATAGCACTTGGCTAATTACAATCGATGATTGAACAAGTTCATAATTAGATGACTTAGATTCATTTGTAGCTAAATCGTTTGTATAGTGATATATTTATTTATTTATTATTATAAGAAATAATTTTTTATTTTTTTAGAAAAATAGAGTTTCATCGATAAACCTCCAAGCTGGAAGCAGTAAATACATCGAATTACAAATGTAACCCCCTTTTGTACGAATGAGAAAACAAAGATGATACAAATAACACTATTTAAAATAGTGCTAATCTCGACTTATTGTCAAGTTTACTAATACCTTATCAAAAGTAAAAAAAAAAAAAAAGTTCCGAAAGCACCAAAGCACACAATTATGGTATGTTATTCAGACTCCTCAGTACAGACGCCTAACAAAAGGCCATAAGTAAGCAAAAGACAAAAAAAAATTGGGCATAGGCAATGGCGGAGATAGAGTTACAATTGAGGGGAGGCCAAAATTGGGAAGAAAAAAAAAAGAAAAAAAAAAGCCTCAATCTGAAAAAGAAGGAAAACAAAATTGAAAAACTGCAACCAATTTGCATTACAAGGTTTCAAACCAATGTCAGGTGACACTTCCATGCGTGACTTCCACTACACCACCTTCTAAATAATGCATCTATGTGTAAACACACATGTTATATAGTCACTACTTAGTGGGGCTAGGATCTTCTCTGGCCAGCTCCGCCATTAGGCATAGGGTAATCACTCTAACCCAAAAAAATACCTAGACTAATGCCTAGAGGAAACAAGCCACACTGTATGCCTAAAACAAGAAACCAACGACCAGCAACTGCTCCTGACCGTCCACAGCATCCTCCTCGCCATCCTCAATGTTGTTGTCCCATTCATTCATACCGCCACATCATCTCACCGATCTGAAAAAGAAACACGACACCCACACAAACTAGTCCCCAAGCAAACAAATCAAACAGCCTCTAACAATCGAAAAATTATGGATGACGACCGCGATGTTATAAGAGCATTCCCACCCTTGGAGGATGTGAGGAAGCCCCATTTTGAGGAATTCCTCACCCATTTGAGGAATTCCTCTCCAATAGGAAGTCCTATTCCTATTTTGCGTGCAGCGGTGCCACAAATAGGACTTCCTATCACTATTCATTGACATTTTTTTAAGTTATGATTTTGGACTCATTTTCTTCACGAAAGTTATAGAGGACATTAATATGAACTCGTCCGTATTTTTCTTGAATTTTTCGAAAGTCCGAGCTATTTATTATGATTTTTTTAAATTTCAGAGTACATAATTTAGTTTAAATATTACAATTTTTTTTTTACTTTTTTACATTTTTTTTTTACTTTTTTTTTTACTTTTTCACTTTTTTCGGTAAAAAACAAAAAAAAAACCGTACGTCACGCTGACGTCACCCACGTGGCGTGGGTCCCGCCAGCTGGGACGTTTCTCCTCGCGTGCTCGGCCGAGGACGCTGCCCGGGACGATCCTCGGGTCAACGATGGGTCGCCGCTCCACCTTCCCCCCGCTGCACGCTCGCCGTTGGCCGGACGTCCTCAAACCGGTGGGCCACCCCCCCGGACGTCCTCGCCGTGCGCTCCCGGTGGGAATGCTCTAAACACCAGGACACCTCACCAACCCACCGAAAAAAACCACAAAAATTTGTAAAAGACCAAACCAGTAACACATACCTCCAACAGTAAAAGTTAGATCTCGATTCTCAACCGGCGGCAAACCACAAAGACAAGGCAATGCCGAAAGTCCTGGGCCGCTACCAATGAGATTAGTTGCCTCAAGAAAGAGGCCCCGCCGCTAGGATGCTCAAGGGTTTCTCACGAGAGGAAAGTATGAATTTTTGATATGGAAATCAACCCACTTAGTGGCACGACGAAATGAATTATCTAGAGTAACATTCTTTAAAGATTGAAATATGAAACTTGAAGCACAGTAAGGTGTTAAGAAAACAAAGTAAGTTTCTATAAAAAGGGATCTGTCTTCCCATTGCACTGATACACGAACCCCAGGGCTGCTGGCGATCGGAATTATTAATTCGATTTAATTAGGTGCATGGATCGCTGCGTCATCACCATGCATGGATCGCTGCGTCATCATTATTAAAGAATTTTGAGACCCACAAATATAGGACTTGGTCTGCCCGTCGCACAAGCAGCTTGACGCTGAGCCGTACATGTGGCGCTTAACGATTTCGCACGTTTTGTTGTCTATTTTGCCACCAACAGCCATGATTGGAAAATATTAGTTTCCAAATGGAAGAATGAGAACGAGTTACAGAGCACTCCAGATATTCTAATTTAAAATTAAAATTAAAATTTTTTTTTTTTTATAAAATATTACTCTAACAAATTCTCTAAAATTAAGTTAAATTTATCTTCTAGTTAAATCTTCTAGTTATATTTAACAAAAATAGAGAGAGAGAGAAAATGACTTGAAGTCATCTTCTCAAACTTTTGGTTTTCATTGTTTTCACCTTCAATTTCTTCTAATTTAATTTATAAATAATTTTTTATTGATATATCACAAGCCAAATATTAGGTAGCTAAATTTAATTTGAGCATACTACTCTTAATGACAAACTAGAAGTTTGGCTTGCAGTTAAGGATAATGGTACATTATTTGGACACTTAAAGACAAAATTTAAAACATAAGAAATTTGAATGTACAAATAATCAGACTAAAAATTATTAAAAATAAAAAATAAGTTATTTTGAATAAAATAATGTTTTTTGAAAAGAAAAAATATAATAAAAATATATATTAAATACCCTCAAGAAACAAGACAGGGTATAAAAGTAAATTTATAGTTGATGAAGAAGATGAACTGTCATCCAGTTTCGATGGATCGAAGGTTGATCTTTGATGAATAGAAAACTGGTCTCTGACTCTCTCGCTGCTGCTCCTTCTTCTGCTCGAGTTTTTCTCTATAATTTTGATTAGCCTTTTAAAAACCCTAAAACGAGTTTATATATATCTCCCAATTGATCTCCTTAAGTCCACATTGGAATAAGCTTCTTTAATAGCACAAAACTCCTTCTTAAATCCATATTGAGCTAGAAATCCTCCATTTGTTTCCTTTTCATTTATTCCTCCACAAAACCTATAAAATAATAAATATTAATTAAATACTCAATTATATAACAATAAACTAAATAAGAAGTGAATTAAACACCAAATAAACACATAAATATACGACTATCAGCACCTAAGAATTATCCATTTGAAGATTGATTAGGGTTTAGAATTTCAAATGCAGAGAATAAGAAGGTTTTTTTTGGGTCTAAGAATATGAAGGAAGAAGAACAAGGGGGAAATGGATTTTTAGAAGATGATAATGATCGATGGTGTGCTTGCGTAGAGAATAGAATGAAGAAATAATAAGAAGTGCGAGATCCATACAACAAACAAGAAGAAGGAAAAAAAAAACAGTAAGGAAAATATGGAGGATAAATTTGTTTAATAGTAATAATAAGCTATCAAACCTAAAAGCCATAATTTTCTCCTTGAGAGAAAATTGTCGCCCCTTAGTTGACGAGTTTTCTTCATCGAGCATCATCATGTCGAACACGATTGATTTCATTTCGGCCTCATTTTCTCTGACCTCGCTCTCGGTGCTCCACCGGTTGATCTCCCTCACCGTGTGGGTGGTGCACTGCCACAGGTTTCACAAGTTTTCCTTCTTGTTAAGATTCTCTCGACAAAAATAGTGGACCTCTATGACTTCAAGGCTCAACTTCGGCGTGTTCGGCTCCTTGAAGGTTCGATTAAGATTCAAGAAAGGCCGAATGAGGTTTTGGTTTTCACTTTTACTGGCAATCGCGATAAGAAGAGTGCTCTTCGCGGAGGGCCATGGTACTACAAGAAGGCTCCTTTGGTTATTCTAGATTATGATGGGGCTTCACCAATCGAGAAGCGTGTTCTTATTCGATATTTTGTTTTTTTGGTTCGGATCACTAATATCCCTTCTTTCTTTGATCTGGATGAAAGCATCAAAGTGTTTACTGTGAAGGTGGGTCGTTCTGAGGAGTTGGATGCTAATGCTCGGAAGAAGAGTGTAACTAGGGTTTGTGTAGCCTATTTGCTCACAGAGCATGTGATCTTTGAGAAAGAGATGATGATGGCGCCTAGTGTGTGGCGAAGTTCAAGTTTTTCTATGATAACCTGTTTAGTAGATGCCCTATGCGTGGGTTGCTCTTCCATCCGATTAGGACTTATTTGATGTAGCCGGGTAGGAATCAATTTCAACCGTTGTCGGTATCGGGTGGCTGTGATGCAAAGGCTGCTAGAGTAGTGAAGGAGGTGAGTATTGCTGGTGGTACGAAGTAGATGGACTTGGTGGTGGTTCCTAAGTCGAAGCCTACCATTCAGCTATGGTTTGGATTTCATGAAGCTTTAGGTGTTGCCGTTCGCAATGAGGACTTTAGGTTTAGTGACAATAACCCTAAGACTTGGGAAGATTTCTCGGCAGTTCGTGGCTAGGTGGGGGAAATCAGGAAACACTGTGTTGGTCCGATTATTATTCGTCGTCCGGAGATGAGAAATATGGAGGAAACTGACCAAGATGAAGAGATTGTGACTAGTCACAAGCGTTCTCGAGTTGCTGGAACTGCAATTTCTCCTAAGAAGTTCAACCTTGGTCCTCCAGCAGCAAACATTGTGCATGGAGAACCAAAAAGGTTGAAGGTGCCTTCTTTTCCAGATAGTATGCAAGCAACTTCTTATGACTTGGCAGAGAAGCCAGATGAGATGGTGGTCCAATGCAAGCGGGGTCCTGGTCGCCCGTTGGGATCGAAGAATAAGCCGAGAGGGTAGGGAGACACGGTGTCCAAGATCAAGCCTGTGAAGAGTAAGGAGAGTTTTGCCGTGGAGCCTCTGAGGTTGAGTTATCCTGTGAAGACTCTTAGCCCTACTGTGAGGGGGTAAGGAGAAGATGGTTTAAGCACTATTGATGTCGGCTTACTTGCATATTTTTTGGATGACAATTTATATCGGAGATAACATACCTACCACACTTATCAAAAAAAAATATACCTACCACAAATGAGTACTTAGAGGTATGTTCTTCTCAATCTCTCTATGTTTGTCGTCGTCCAAGACAGATGCAAATAAGCTCGACTTGAACTTAGCGTTTTAAAGAATAGTTCTTCTTTGATAGGTCTTTTTTTCTCTTAATTAAAACTAGAGTTGTTTGTCAAATATTTGTACAGTTCTTGAAGATCAATTTTATGATATCTTTTTTTAGTCGAGGAAAAGATGTGGTAATATTACATATGTGGATTTAGAAATATAGTGACATGGTAATGCCACTTAAACTTAAGGTAACAACCTTAGGCCATAACACTACTGTTACGTATTACGTGATTCAGTGATTGGTATAGGAAATGTGGGCTCGCATTTCGTGCTTGGGCCAGGTCACGGTCTCAATCACGTGATAGTTATTCATCACTTCATTCTACACAATCCAGTAAGCCCACAAGCCTTATGTCATATTACCACTTGAAAGTTCACTCTTCCATAACAATTAACAAACATCCACACTCATTTTAGTCATTTACATCGAATGATTACTTTGAAGTGAAGTGCCAAATTTGAGCTCCATTCTGCTCTGGTATATTACCAAATTGGTCTTTTTCTAATGTCCCTCCTTTGATAGTAATCAAGCATCAGTACAGGTTCTTCTTGCCGGCAAAAGTAACCGAAACAAAAATAAACAGAAACCCAAAAACAGCCCTTAATTAAAGGACTCATAATTAAGTAGTATTGGTACTCAAAACATGAGATAAAGGGGCAGGAGGGCATCGAAATTTGTCTGGACCAACCGAGCAACCACTAGATCTAGAGCAAGGTTGGCCGCACAAACAGGTGCGACATTAGCCTCTCTACTAGTCCAAAGCCAGTTATTCGAGAAAAAGAAACAAGAAGCCAAAGAAAGGATTTGAAACAGGAAGCATCAATCAGTACACAGCTTGGTCACCAAACATCAATAATTGTTCCCCATCACGGGGATAAAGAAAATTGATCATAATTAACGTACAGCAACGGTTTCTTCCTTATCACATTTTGGTGATATAATTATTAGAATATGCCTGATTCCTTTGTATGCCAGCTGAGTTTTAGCTTTCCGTTGGATCTATCAATTGGGAATATATATAACTTATATCCCCAACCTTTAAGTTATTAACTCTAGTATGGTATTCTGTAATCTGTAATCCGTTTTCCTCAAGAATAGTAAAATTGTTCTCCTCTGTATGTAGACGTAGCTAACACATTATTAGTAAATCATGTAAATATGTGTTATTTCTTACATTCGTTATAACAGTAATTTCGTCTGCGGACTCTCCCGAACCATTAAAACCTTAAACTCCATTGCAATTTGGCTCAGCTAGAATCGCTTTTATTACACATACTACTTAAACCAGCCATGCATGGCCATATTCTTTCTAGGGATCCGGGAGGCCTTCCAAGCCAGTGGCAGCAAGCTTGTTAGCAAGTGCCAGTGCATTGCTAGTCAAACGAGTCACCATCACAACCCGAATTTGAAGCGTTTTGATTTGGTTTCCTTCTGGATCCTCCTCGAAACCATCCAAGCAAGTGTTCTCGTCGGTGAGTGCCGCACTCAGCCATGTGTTGAGGTCGCCCATCTGCGTGACGAACGTTGTTCTGCTCAGTTTTCTCAGTACTCCTAGTGACTTGTGAAGCTCGTCGATTGCGTTCTTGAAGCACTCGATGCAATCGGATAGAGCAACTCTAGTTTTACCCTTCATGCGGATGTTGAGCTTCCTCAGATTGACTAAGTAACGAGTCACGTTTTTGGTTTCTCCCAATGTGACAGAAACTCCCGCTCGTGCCCACCTGCCGGGGCTGTTCTTCGCAACACTTGAGAACGTCGCTAGCGAGTGGATGCAGAGGTCTCGGTAACTTGTCACGCTGCATGCGTCTTCGACATAGCCGTGATCACCATCACCGGCTGCCAAAAGATTTGGAAACGTCAGAAATGCGACGAAAACAAACGTGACAAAAACATTGGTGACTGCCATTGTAGAAAAATGTTGTACTAGGAGGAGTGTTGGATCGATCCCTAGCTAGAAGTTGAGAGCCATTTAGATGTGGAATTCTATCTGAATGATCTGGGAAGGTAGAGAGCTGGCTCTGAGGGTGGTGGTTATATATAAAGGGTTTAAGGGTGTGAGAACGAGAGCTTTTTCTCTTCTCTTTTTCTAGAGTTTGCTACATATAGGCGAGAGGCTGGTGAGTGCAATAAAGGTTGAGAGAGAGAGAGAGAGAGAGAGAGAGTAGGTTCATATAGTACGTGAAAACATGTGAAGGAATCATTGAGGACACACGATCTCACATCTCTTAGACTTGTTAAGCAGAGAGCAATATATGAATTAGGTGGTCACAAGTAACATGTCACAACTCACAACTACTTATTAGAGAAGGATTCCCAATCTTATCTCTGAAATAGCCATGTTATTGAGTTGTTTTGTCTTAGTTTGTGATTACGTCTAACTTACTTCCTTACATTATTATTTTTTTATTGTTTAATCGTCATCTATTTCTTTTACTTAATCTTTTTTAAACAAGTTAACAGACATTTTTTTTGGACAAACGAGAACCATTTCATTATCAGAGTAATAGATAGAGTATATAATAACCATCATGCAACGGACTACGACAATATTGATCACTGTTTAAGCTATCATAAACCAACTTCATACTACTATTTGCGACACTCTTTAGCACCGGTAAACCAATCAAGAGAGAGTAAAACATAGGAACTAAGTCTACAGCCCGACCAAACCAGTATACACATAAGAGATAGGACCCTCATCTGTGTCAACATATCACCTCTACTGGATCCCAAAGTATATTAATCAACCATGTTAGGTTTCTGGGACAAAGCCCAAGACCAAGAGTCCAGGTTCATCCCTTATTCAAAGCAGCCCTAGCCCTACGAAATTCAGAGTCATGTCGGCCTAACTCAGCTAGGCTTTCAGATCTTTGTAGCCGCTTTTGGGCCTGAAAACATGACTCGCCAACAAACAAGCCGTTGACCACCAAAAGAACTCATCGGCCATCGATCAAAAGCCGTTGCATCATCAACTGGTCAAACACGTCGGTCCGACCAATCTTCAGCCCCCAAACAATGCTTTGACCCTCCAGGAACAAACCTAGCAAATTCAATCGCTCTTTACACCTAAGCAGTCCAAGCAAAACATTGGTCGACCTTAAATCCAACACATCTACCCACAACCCCAGCAACTTCAATCGCGTGCACGCTAGTCGCAGACCACACCGGAGGCCATACCTGGAATACAAAGCCTCTGACCATGACCCTTGTCACCAAAAAATACCGCAAGATGTTGAGTACTGGAGGACGACAAAAGATTGGTCCGGGCGACAAAGCCAGTGGGAAGCCACCGTCGTGAAGACCCTAAAGGGTTTAAAGAGAGGCGCTCTCATTCGGGTGGATGTGGCACATAGTTTTACTGTTTTTAATTTGTTAAAAGACATTTTCTTTTGAGAAAAGAAAAACAAAAACGATAACACATAAGACTACTTGATATTTTCCTAGCTCATGTAACCGCCCCTCAAGATCAAACACAAATCGATTCATCATATATATATAAAGTAGCCAACAAGAAGACTCTGAAACTAATTAAGTTTCATGGGATCAATCACACTAGTCACTAGTGGTCCATGACTCCATGGCATACTCGTTTCATGGCTAGCTAGCTATATAGAAAATTGATAGGAAAGATATTTGAAGGGAATATGTTCTTGTTTCTTCTTCCCGACAAGAAAATCAGATACTCAGGAAGAAAGAGAATAATATATACAGTAAAATTTCGATAAATAAATATTCGATAAAATAATAATGTCGTTAAAATAATATTTTTTCTTGGACCCGACTCAGGACCAGTTCATATTATTAGCAACATCGCTAAATGCATAAGATAATAACTTTTTTCTAATTTCTTTAGGTCCCTTCGAATATATAAAGTAATAATTCATTGAAAAATATATTTAAAATATTATTATAATTTAAAGAGTTACATAAAAAATAAAAATTTCAGCTGCAAATTTCAATTTTCTCTATCAGTTAAGCTATTTCTTAAAAGAAGACTCTATTGTAGCCTGTTTCTTCTTCGCATCTAGACCAAATTTAACTTCGTCCTTGATTTTTTGCAATGCGTGCACAACATTTAGTATTTTTTTTATATATTTTATAGCAAAAAGTTATTCAAGGTAGTAAACTTGTAGTGAACTTAGAGTTTAAGTAAATAGTACATAAACTCATCGACAAGGAATAAGAGATATAAATAAATCTTATTAATAAATATAATTAACTAGGAAATATAAAAATTCTTGATAAAATAATAAATGATTTATTTATCGATAAAATAATAATTTTATTAAAGTAATAATTTTTTTCGATCCCAAAATTATTCATTTATAAAAAATTTATTGTAACTTGCTGATAAAATTAGTTTAAGGTTGTAAATGTAGGTCTAAAAATGCAGCTCTCTTCTACGAAGCACAAGAAAACGAATTGAAAGGGACAAAAATAACATTCTTTCACACCAAAAATATAAAAGGGATAAAAATCACATGAATGAATGAATGATGATACCATTTCTGACTAAGCCCAATTAAGAACGAGAAAAAGCCCACACATAAGCCCACTAAAAGGGAGCAACCTAAATTCGTCGCTACTTGGCTCACCGTCGGCTTCTTCGTTCTAAAACCTCTCAAATCGTCCAAAACCCTTTCAGTCTCTGACGACCTTGCGACTCCAGTCTTCACTTGTCTCTTTCTCTCTCTCGTCTGAGAGCTGGTATCTCTCTCTGCTCTCTGTAGCTTTCTTTCCATTTTAATTTGATTGTGTTGGGTCAATGGAATAATGGTTAGATAGCTATGAATGATATTGTGTGTTCACCTTGTTGGGTTCAATTTGAGCTTCTTTAGCTCTCATCTTTGTAAACTAATAGTGTGGGTTGTATTTGCAGTATTAGACGTGTAGCTTCGAAGCTTAAATTTCAGTACTGAAACTCGACGCCAGTGTAAGCCATGGCTCGTCTCAATCACGTAAGCATATTTTCTTCGTACCTTGTTTGCTTAAAAAAATCTAAGCTTTTGTTTGATTGTTGAAGAAGTTTAAGAAAGAAATCATTTTTCTCTCTCCTGTTAATGAAATTTGTGAAATGTTGTGCTTTGTGTCAATGATGGTTGTTAAAATGAATATGAAACAGAAAAAAAAGCCCTTTGTGAAACCGATTGCGAAGAAGAAGCTGGCTAGTGTGGATCCTATCACAGGTGATAAGGTCCCAAGGAGCCTTGTGTTTTCAAGAGGGAAGCTGCCTGGTGTTCTAAGGCAGCTTCAACATGATTTGAGAAATTTGATGTGTCCCTATACCGCTCTCAAGCTTAAGGTATGTTGCTCTCTTATCTTGCTGCATTTGAATTTTCATATTGTGGAAATAGTTTTACTAAAATTAAACTGAAGATAGAATAAAATTGAAACAATCGAAGAAGGATGATGAGTTGTGATCCTTTCTTTGCTTCATTGTGATCATCTGGGGATGTGATAAACTGGATATAAATATCAGATTTTTGGGCATCAATGTTCTTGCACTTTTTGTTTGTTGGATAATTGAACCTTCGGCATTGTATTTCAGGAGAAGAAAAGGAACACTATCAGGGATTTTCTGAACATTGCTGGTCCTATGGGGGTTACACATTTCCTCATATTATCGAAAACTCCCACTGCACCCTACCTGAGGGTCGCCAATACTCCTCAAGGCGCGACTCTTACCTTTAGAATAGAAGAGTACTCTTTGGCATCTGACATCACAAAGTCTTTAAAAAATCCTAGACGTCCGAAAGATCTTTTCAAGAATCCCCCCATGGTAAACTAAAGAACATGGAACTCAATGCCTTCAGAGTTCTTTCTTTTACATTTTTTGCTCATTTCATTGCATCACAAAATGACAGTATACATGTTAAATTATGAGTTTCATTCAGATATGGCAAGTTACATTAAAAAACACCATGAAGTGGATGCTAATGAATACCGGTCAACTTTGATTTTGGCAGAGTATTCTTTCTGGTTTTGGGAGAGAACTACAACAGTTGGGTCTTGTGTCTGCAGTGTTTCGGAATATTTTTCCATCCATTGATGTTAACACTGTGAGTCCAAGAAAGATTTCAAATGCTTTTCCCTGTTGAGTTATAGATTGTTCCCCACTCATTATGCTCTTGATGTTATTGTCTCAGGTGAAACTTTCTTCCTGCCAGAGGATTTTGTTGCTTCACTACAACAAAGACACAAATTTGATTGATTTCCGGCATTACTCCATTAGATTAGAGCCTGTGGGTGTCTCCCGTAGAATTAGGAGATTCGTTCAGAAGCATAAAGTACCTGATCTAAGAAATCTTCAAGATGTGAGCGACTTTGTTACAAAGTAAGGCACTTTTCTGATGATTAGCTTATTGTATAGTTATGAATTTCAACACGTTATACTGGGAATCGGAAATTGCATTTGGAATCTTTGAGGTGTTTGATTCAACTGCTCCATGTGGTCTGATAATATGATCAGTCTTCATACACATTGCTTAGATATATACTTTTGCATTTGGGAGATATTCTGTAGTCATCATATACTTGATGACAGCATGCACAAACTTTTATCCTTTGATTATGCCTGTTAAAATCTCGGATAAGGAAATAACAATAATGTTCATTATTGAAGATCCAAACAGAAATTAGGTCTTTGTAAGCGTGTGTGTAAATCGTTAATTTATCTGATCTTCTTTTTGCTTATTTCTGGAAGGGCCGGTTATGGATCAGAAAGTGAAGGCGATGAAGAGGCAGCAACAGTAACTTTGTCTAGTGATGTAGGGAGAGTTAATAAGGCTTCTTCAAAAAGTGCTATTAAGCTGCAAGAGATAGGACCCAGGATGTCTCTTCGCCTGATCAAGGTTGAGGAAGGATTGTGTCAAGGAAAAGTTCTGTTTAGTGAGTATGGTATGTTAATTTCTTTCTTTCTTTCTTTTACCTTTCTCCTCTCTAAGACCGCACAAAATGACAATAAAGTGAATCACGTCTAATATTTGAACCAACTGTTCACTTCTCTTAAGGCTATGGTAATGGAAAGAAAGAAGCCGAAGGCAACGAAGACGAAGAGGACGCTGATGAGGAGGAAAGTGAGGAAAATGAGCCAGAAGATAGCGATGACGAGGAAGATGGTGATGATATGGAGGAAGAATAGCAACTAGGTTGAGATAATCGGTCCTCAGAAACCCATTTGTACTGATAACGCTGTATTAGCCATTTATATATGTTTGTAGCGGAATTGGAGTTCTGTTATGTTCTTGCTGGAAATTCTCTAGGCTTGAGTACACTATGATTCCTTTGTAAATGAGTTTCCAGCACTTTTAAACTGGTCTCAGCACATTGAGAAAATTTCAGGACCATTATCTGGAAAATCATTCCATTCGGTAATCAAAGAGCAGTACACTTGCCAGAACCCTACAATAGTTCCAGAAAGAACAAAATAGAAACACCAAGGTCCAGGGAACAAAATAATCCTATATGAGCAACGCCGCAAAACATTGTGAAGCAAAAAAACCCTTGCTTTCTTCTCAGTTGTTCCCCTAGCATTGTAAAAGCATCAAGTTCTGCGGAGGATTTCTTCGGATGGAAGCTCAAGCGTCGCTCCGGCATGGTCTTTTTCCGGCTTCACTTCTGCACCGATCAATCAATATATCAATCAGTCTTGATTTTTTAAACCAAAATATAACCGAGCATTTCATCGAACATCTATAAGGCACTCCTAAGTTTAAGTTTAATCTCCCGAGTTGAATTTGGGATTGAAAATTTAATCTCCCCAGTTGAATTTGGGATTGAATATAAGAGATTGAAATTTGAAAAGGTGAAGTTACCGTAGCCGCCGCGGGAGTTGAGCTTGGCCTGGACGATCATGGTGGAGATGAAGTCGGAGGCCTCGCGCGCCTCGCCGAGAAGCCTCTGGATCTCGGCGTCTGACGTCACTCCCCGATTCTCTTCAAATTTCTGACGGACCTCCTCCGCCGAGCCCCGGAGCATCGCCGTGTCTCCGGCGAAAGATTTCCGAGTGGCTCGGAGTAGCGATCTGTACGCGTTCAGTGCTTCTGCTCTCGCCATCTCCAACTCTTTCTTCTCTCTCTGTGCCTTTACCAGTCGACAGTCGTTTCAACGTTTCTTAAGCTAAACTTCTTAGCTCCCAACAAACGACGTCGTTTGCTCCATGGAGTATTTTAATCAACTCATGGGTAATTGGGCTTACTCGCTTTGCCCCCAGGCCGTCTGGGAGTTCGGCCCGCTGGAAGTATGAAATGTCGTCTGCTTACTCGCTGCCTATTTGTCCCAATAGAAGTTGAAGTTGAAGTTCATCACTTTATGCCCAAAAAGATATATGTGCTCGAGGTCCTAATATAATGAGTGCCGGTAGATTACTCTCCTGCACATTTGTGTTTCACATATTATAGAATCACTTCTAATGGAGTCCTAATATAATGAGTGCCGGTAGATTACTCTCCTGTATATTTGTGTTTCGCATATTATAGAATCACTTCTAATGGATTAGTCAATAATGGTAATAGCTTATAAAACACCATATGTTGGTCCAAAGTGTTTAAAATGAAGACTTTATGTGTCAATTTTGACATATTTTTTGACGTTATGTTCTACGTACGTAAATTTGCTTAATCGACATATATATGACATTGTACATGATAATTGTTTTGCGTTGTTAAATTTTCCAAGATCTCGTTTTAATATTTTGTCAAAAGAGGGCATGATTAACCATTTTAAGCTATGTTTTACGACCTACATGCATAGATTTACGTCGAAAAGCATATTAATTGAATGACAAGGTATTGTATTTTTATAATTGTATCATAAAATGGAGCGGCCATATCAGCATTAATTTGTAAGAGCTTCTAAAATTTTCAAGAATGAACGCGAGGACATCGAGTTCAACTTTCCAGTTGTTGGTTGTGATGCCATCTTTCACCTATATTTGTAGGGATATATAGCTTCTAATGTTCTGGATTTGAGTTTATTGATGTTTAGTTACTTGATTTTCAAACTGGTGGAAGAGTAGCCAGGTTATATTATATATGGTAAAGTTGATTTTTTTTAGTTGCGTGGAGGTGGCAGTGACGAAATAGCTGACGTGGCCGCGTTGCGGTAATGTAAACGTTTTAAAGCGGAGGCGGAATAGCGGAATATTCTAATTAGTTTCTACCAATGCCGCAAGTGTTAGGCATTCAGATTCATAGCAGAAATCATAGTCATAGGTTTAAGAAATCGTAAAATTAGTGAGAAAGAAGCAAATTATTTTATCCTCGTATTGTAATACAAGGTTTCACATTATAAACGAGGATTTGAAGAAATGATAATGATTACAGAAAAAATGTAAATAACTGTTACAATGATTACATACATAATTGACAATAATGATGAGAGTTACGAATATTCCATTAGTGGTAATTAATGTCACATTAAGTACTACTAATTCTACATAACTAGACATACTAATTATCATATTGAACATCCTTCAACACTCCCCCTTGTACTGGTTATGTGTAGTTGATTCTCGTTAAAAACCTTGTCGAGCCAAAAAATTTTGCGAAAGAAAAAGTGATCTCAAACAAGTAAAAAAAGTGGAGGTCATCATAGACAATGATATAACACTTATCTACATTGCCTCATTAAAATCTTGCCAAGTAATAAAAATTCTATGGGATAAAAACAACATTGGTCAAGGAAAAAGAGTACAATATGTTATCCACATTTATAAACGTTTATGTGTATGCCAAACTTCCCCTGAAGTTTGCATATCCCCATGATATCGACAATCAGGGTAGCTTAGATAAGCTGAGCAATCATATGCTCTTCACATGCTTCTCAAATGTGGACTTGGCACATGACTAGTAAGTAAGTCTACCACATTATCTTTAGATCGAACTTGATTCATCATGATCTCGAAGAATTCTTGTTATTGCTGATCGTAAAAGATCTTAGGCAATATATATTTGGTGTAGTTGCATTTGATGTAACATAGCTTTCATCTACTTGATGCGAGCAACATTAACCTCATAAATACATGTAGGTTCATTAATGATTAATTAATTGTAAACCATTTGATCTTCGAATGTGTGCAATTATGGACCTCAACCATATGCACTTTTTAACAACTTCATGTAGATTAATAGTCTCAACATGATTTGAAGATGTAGCGACAAAAATTTGTTTCTTAGACTTTCAATATATCATGGTGTTTCCCATGGTAAAGACGTAACCATTCTGAGAAATATCTTTTGTGTGGGTCAGAGAGATACTCAATATCAACAAACACTAACAAAAAATCACAAGGATTGTTGGTGTATGAGGTGAAGGAAGAAGCAACGCCATTCCCACATGTGGCGTCCTTGCTTCCTTAATTACAATGACGGATACGTTTCGTCTTGTCTCTCTGTAGGGATTTAACAAGCCTATATCTATCGTACTTAATAAAGTATTGAAAGATTTTCTTTATACTATCTCAATGGCGTTGTGGTGGCAAAGCTAAATCTAGCTTACAAGTTCACATTGAATGAGAAACTGAGTCTTGTGTATTATGCGAAGTACACTTTTGTACTTACATCAGGCTCTTCAACCTCTAACACGCATCGTCATCATCCCTTGGACAAAACGGATCCCTATAAGGGTCAAGACTTCAACTAATCGTGGGAGTATTCTTAAGCTTCACTTTATCATCAAAGTACTATAATATCTTAGAGTATAAGTTGATTTGATGGACAATTCCATCATTACGGTGCTCGAGTTCTAGTTCGAGACAAAATCGTGGATTCCCAAAATCTTTCACATTTGGATTTCAAATGTTTTGCAAAATTTAGAACTTGTCCTTTGAATCAACACGCATGGGCATAGTTCATCATATCCCTTCACAATCAAGTAATCAACGAGTGTTTCAATCTTATTGCAAACACACTATGTAGTCTAGAGTCAGTTGATTTTAGGTAAATGAAGTCCATCTAGGATCTTCATAAATATCTCTTAATCTAGATCCCCATAGAGATACTTTATTATCAATTTCATATGCTACATGTCAAGTTATTCAGAATCTACCAAGCTGACAAGGTAGTAGAGTGCAATGACATCCATTACGAGAGAATATATCTCATCGTATTCGATTTCAGAGCGTTTTGAGAAACCTTGTGCCATAAGGCGAGTATATATATCTCTTTATTCTCATTACACTTTCTAACAAAGACCCATTTAGATAGGCTTTACACTTGGGTGTGTCGGCATCACCAACCCAACTACCTTTCTCTTTGTTAGTGAATATAATTCAATCTGGACCACTTCTTTTCATGTAGGTCAATTCTACTATGTTTGGGACTTTCAACATAGTGTGGTTTGATATTATTAGTCTCAATATTCCACGTCCTCATGTACACTAATATATTTTATACTATGTAGAGATCTCTATATTCTCAGGAGTTGGTTTTAACATTAAGGCATCCCTTAACGATAACCATAATCCACAAATTCTCATGAGACAGATATTGGGTATCGATGATCAATAGATCACATTGTTCCAAACTCGCTTCCTTCCTTGGTCGAGAATTTATCGAAATTATGGGCGTCTACACTCTCCAGCGAAACCCATGGCCTGTGACGCCATCATGCCACTTTTGTGACGTCAGTGTGCCACCTTCCACAGTGGCAGTGCCTTGCCCAACTCATTTGGGTTGCGCGATGTCCTCTTGAAAAGACATGAATACTTACAAGCATGCTTATAGCAAGTAATATATGATCTCATCACTTTAACGACATCAAAAACGTATTAGGCATCAAAACTGCTTTTGTCAATTTGGGGGTCAAGATGAGACAAAGTGGGAACATACCATGACGGGAAGATTGTCGTTCTGTTGAACATGTTTTTTCTTCTCCCCCTAACGATAGGAAGCTTGTCTCATCAAAAAGACAATCTACAAAACTAGCGGTAAAGAGATCGTCTGTCAAGGTATCCACATAGCAGACTCATGTCCAACATAAATACTCATTCGTCTCAAAGAACTCGCATAGTGTATTGTGGCAAACAATTTTGGCACATAAATGCGTAACTGTGAGATATCATAATTTGCAGACAATCACTACCTGTAACGCAAAATTGAGTTGTGGTAGGTCATAGATGAATTAGTATAGCTGCACACAATAGTGCATAACCTTTAATATGGAATATGATGCCAATCAACAAATCTCAATGAAGTGCAATAATTATCGAACTTCGTCGATATAAACTAGAGAGTTTATATCGAAGAAGTTCGATGGTTATTGCACTTCATTGAGATTTGTTGATTGGCATCATATTTCATATTAAAGGTTATGCACTGTTGTTGAATACTCGAAATCGACTAAATGAGATGATCAGGTAGTGAGCCCACAATCACATAATCTGAGCTAAGAGTTATTATAAGCAACATTACTAGTGAATGATTTTGCAACATATAACTAGTTTGTTTGCATATCAACCAACACAATAAATATCAAAGTGGTCCGCTATTTGGTTGAATCGTTCCACAGAATCCCTTTGGGTTCGTTGTAAGAATAGAATATTTTCTTTGGTGTCTTTAGCATAAGATGGTCTCAACCCTACCTTGACTAAAGACTAGGGTTTACATAATGAGTAATGTGTCTTTCATAACCAATGAGGATGTTGGTTCAGATTGAGAGTCACCAATGAGTCGGGAAGTATGGGAATTGCGACACTACATTTTGTGTCCAGTTGTTGCAGTTGGGGGCAACATCATCGGCCACCTCTGGCCTACGATGGCCGACGGCGCCACCACGTAGAGTGCCCGTTACCATTCCCTTTTCGAACCAACTTCTTGGTTCTTGCTTCCTTTCACTCGAATAAAGGAATGTTCGTTACAGACCATCATGTCAATCAAGACCTGGTTGTCCCAATTTTTCGTGCCAAAGACTCTATGTGTCAAAATCCAGAGGTTATCTTTTATGACATGGTTAGATTCAACAACTCGAATAGTTGTTATACATAACCCATTTAGCTAACACATAGTTTCTCTAATATTTGGTTTCTTCCACAATCATTAGAGGTGATGCATAATAATGCAATTTCATTCTGACAATGAGATGTCAATTGGTGAACCACTATAAATATTGTGTTATTTACTTATCTTACTAGTCTAGTTTACTTATCATTCCATATCTTGAATACTTGTTATTCCTCGTATCAACGGTTCATATCCTCGTCTCCAACCAATTCTTTCTTCAAAATACAATATTCCAAACTCAATTTAACTAATGAGCCAACATCAAAAGCAACAGGGGGAATTCGTACTTCCCTTTGATACTGTCGTTTGTTATAATTAGCTTTCGGACGTAATGTCTGGTGACCAGCTTTATCCAACGGTCGATATGACATCTTCGGATCTTGTCACTTGAATCATCCCCAGACACACAGCAGTAAGAAACGATATGTTTTTGAACTTGAGGTTCGTGGGAGAAATTTTGAAAACTACCCACATTATAATATGGTCCTTAAAATGGTTTTTGACCTTAATATTGATTGTTGTTGAAAACTAACCATATAAAGACCGTAAAAGTCTTCTATGCCCTCAAATGGTTCCTACTCTTTGAGTTGAGGTTCTGCTTTCATGTTCTATAATTCTTATACAGCTATACCAGTTCACGTCATGGGAAAGTGAAGGTTTACTTTTGCCATGAGATAACTACAATCGGTGGGCATAGTAGATGTCTGTCTTAATTTTGTCCTTAATTCGAATCAAAGCATAGTTTGAAGCTTGATTGTTTGAAGAACTGATCGAAGATATCCAAGTATCTAAAGTTTCATCGGCTCCGGCCCAGCGTTCTTCACTTCCAGGTGGCTCGCCAACACTCCGAGTGCCCCGTAAGCTCTAGTTTGGTAGCTAATTTGATCAACGCTGCAGGTAAAAGTTTAATGAAGAACTGAAGAAATAAATGGTAAAACTGAGTTGGGCTTCTCTTACAGCATTGGACATTGGTAAATAGTAAAGTGGGTGGTAAGGACGGTGGTGGTGACAGTAATGATGAAAGCGAGGCTGTCATAGACTTCGATCTTGTTAAGCCTGATACCAAGCCAACAATGAGGAAGCAGAAACAAGATATGAACTTAAATAAGGGAGTAAGTTGATGAGAGTAGGATAAAGGTACAGTCGGGGAAACAATGAAACTACTATAATTAGAATGAATAGCTCAAATCAATTGTCATGACAGGCGAAAGCTTGTGTTAGTAGCAGCCATATGCAAATTGATGCGATACTAAAGTCCCAAGCTGTTGATGCTGGATAAGAACAATTACATGTCCTGATTGAGAGTGAGAATGATGCGGAGATCCGGGCTCGTGTTGCTGGCATTGAATACTAAGGAAACAATTGAGCTGCATGTTTGTTCTGGAGATTGATTATTATTGTTGGCGATGTTTCTTGGGGAGAAATCCGGAGAATTGTACTCCGACTTCTTTGTTCTTCTCTTTTTTTTTTGGTCGAAATCTTTGTTCTTCTCTCAGTAGAGGGTATAGAAGACTTTTTCAGTCTGTAGATGGTTAGTTTTCAACAACTATCAATACCAAGGTTAAAAACCATTTTGAGAACTAATAAGCGGTTAATTTTCAAAATTTCTCGGTTCGTGGAGTATTCGCAAGGAGAGGTCGACGGAGGTTACAAGCTCCTCCATTTAAAGTTTCTTGTAGAAATCAAAATCGATTTCAGGAAAACCAGAGATAGGTAAAGAGTTCCATATAGTCTTCACACTTTTTTGACACACAGCTTAAGCGGATTGAATCAGGCACAGGCAAACAGTTAAACAGAATGTGCTCCATAATTGGCACTGGCAAGTTGGAAATTCGGTCCATGTCGACTTGGGAGCCTGCTGGAAACAATAAGAAAATTTGATCAAGTTTTGTTCATGCTGGGACGCTATTTTGTTGTGGGCTTGTGGCTTATATATAGAATTGTGAGATGGTTTGAGATTCCCAGTATCATAAGATTTTTTTTTAGTTTTTAAAGGACGAAACATGACACAGAAGATTTTCCTTGACAGAAAAGGAATATGATCATGATCCTAATTAGACATCGGTCTCGCAAGGAAATATTAATTTCCTTGTCAGACAAGTAATATGATCCTTCAAAGAATTTCCTTACAGACAAAAGTAAAAGTAGAACAACACATCCTCTTCGTGATCAACAAAATGAAAATCTACTAAAACCATATATTTTTAACTATATGAACATGGTACAAGTTCAGATCACTTACTTTCAGTTGATAACATAACGTTTGTAGTATGATGCACAATCAAAATCCTTTTTAAGCAAAAATTAAAAAGGATGCGACTTGGTGGCATGAATCCAGATCCAATTGCTGATATATACAAACTCCTCTCGCTCTCGGAATGACAAAGATTCTGTGGATGTGGGACTGTGTACCATACACACGATTCAACGAGGAGACATTCTTCTTTCGAATGCCTCCAAAACAAGCCTAGCTGATGTAAAGAAACTTCTGCTCCGTATGTCCAACCCATCCTATCATCTCGGTGAATCTAGAGCCATTCGGCAATCATGTTTCTTACGGCGACATCTGTGATGGGATTTTTGATCCGCAAATGTATTCTCACCCACAACCTCCATCATAGAATCAGTATCTGGAACAAGAAAGGGACATATCAGTATACATGCAATTGAACCAAATTACTTGGCAATTGGCACACCAAAAGTAAGAATCTCAAGAACCGGACTTTGAGACAATAATCTAGGCCTCATATCTTAACGACCAATAGAATATAATATATATATATATATATATCCACTCTACTTCATTCATCCACATTCTCAACTACCTAAAGAACATTAAACCACACAGACACGATAGAGCTAGCAATTACAAGGTGCCACAAGTCCAACAAGCAACAATGTCAGAGTGAGTGCCGCAAACACTTCAAAATTCAAACTCACACACTCCACCTAAACCACACTTGCACAAAACTATAACCCAGCCCAAACTTTAATATTGCACAAGTGACGCAGATGGATTCATATTTTTTAATCCATTCAGATTAAATTTGACAATATGATAAGAACAACACTAGCAAGATCTGCAATTCTTTCATCTGAAAACTTAAATGAAACAAGGAAAAAAAAGTACCTCCTAATTGATTGCCCCAAAACAATAGCCGAGCATCATCCTCCTCCTCATCAAATTCATCCCCATAACCAAACTCCGCATCCCCACGGTACCCCGGTTCGCTGCCATACCCGGACTCATTTCCCTGAGCATCAAACCCGACACCCGGATTCTCCTTCTCTCCACTCCCAACTCCCTCCCTCTCTTTCCTCGGATTCCTAGCCTCACTCACATCCGAGGCCCAATTCGCATCCCCGTTCCCAAACAGCTCCCCACTCGAGTCCGTCCCAATCGCCACCGGAAAATCCGAACACGTCCCATACGCAGCCGAAGCCCCGACGGAGCAGCATCTCCGGGTCCCGCTCCGATCGCTGCTCCGACCCGACACCGACCTCGACCCGCGCCGCCGCCTCTTCTTGGCAATGAATCGGAGGCTCCCGGGATTCTTCTGGTGCCCTCCTCCGGAGCCGGAGATGGTCCGATCGTCGTCCACCAAGCTCAGCCTAGACAAGTCGATGGCGTCGATGGAAAACGACGTCGCTCGGTTGGAGAGGCACGGTCGCTTGGTGTGGTAGGGTTTGGGGTTGGTGGGGTGGGTAGAATCTGAGTCGATGGTTTTGGAGACGGGTGTGGTCGGCTGGAAAGGTCTCCAGCTATGGAGTTGGTATGTGCGGGAATCCATAGAGTGACGAGACTCGATGACTTTGTGGGACTGTGACAATGGAGTTTGGAACAACTCAGATTTAGGGTTTAGGGGATGGGATTACAGTTACTGCTGCTCTTATTTACGAAGGTGAAGGTGAAGATGAACAAGTAGATGGAAGCTCCACAATTGTTTAGATGGAGTTTGCAGAGAGAGAGAGAGAGACAAACTGTGTCGGTAGAAAACAGAAGTGAATTTATCTACTTCACTTTTGGACCCAAGGTATAAAAAGAAATAATATAGTCATCAATTTAAAATTTTTATAGCAGTGGCGCGAGCTCTCACGATCAAGAAAGTTACCGATATTGCGACTCTCTTCAACACGTGTCATGTGCACAACCTCGTAAATGATAGCGACTTTCCTCTGCTGAGAGGAGAACTAGAATAACGAAATAGGAACAAGCATAACAAAATTCAACAGTTAAAAAGTAACGTCTTTTTTTACTCGACTCAGATAAGTAGCTTCGGATGCCTACTAAGAGCAGCTGCACCGCGACTGGATCGAGCAGCTCGAGCAGGTCGAGATCGGCGGGCCCCGGCACCGGCAGCACGAGCAAGGTCGAGATCGGCGTGCACCGGGGACGAGCAAGGACGGCGACCGCACGTTGACGGAGGGGACGAGCAGCTGCACGAGCAGCTGCTGCTCGTTCTCGTGCTCGAGCAGGTGATGACGTCATCCACGCGCGTGGGTGACGTCATCGAGTGTAATTTTTTCACCGTGGTAAAAGATAAAAAAAAATTTTTACCGGACCAATGGGGCACTGACACGTGGCAGCCCAAAAAAAAAGAAGAAAAAGTAACGGTCAGATTGATCTGGACCGTCCATTTCAAATCAAAAATCTGATCGGACGGTCCATATTCAACCGAAACGGTAACCTGATTTTTTTTCTGAATTTTCTGATTTTTTCTGCCATTTTGCAAAATAACCCCTGAAAAATTACAAAAAAATCCCTAAAAATTCCAAAAATTGCAAATAACACCCTAGTATTTCTCTATAAATACTACATCAATTTTCATTCACATCTCACACAAATTCATTCTCTCCTTCCTCTTCTCCTTCACCCTCTCCTTCCTCTTCTCCTTCATCCTCCTCACAAAATGTCGAATTGGCAAGCTTCCGAAGATTTGCAACTTTGTATTTCTTATTGTCGCATTACCGTTTGCCCAATTACCGGCAACTCGCAAAAGTCCGACAAATTGTGGGAAAAAGTCTATGCCGATTATAAGGAAAATTGGTCTCTTGCGCATGGTGAATCAAGGCCGGAGCGTAGGACCCAAACCGCGGTTTCTTCTCGTTTTACAAAGTTGAAGCCGAGTTTTCGAACTTGGGGTGCCGCTCTTGCATATGCACGAAGGAATGTACAATCCGGGGAAAATTTGCAAGATGAGGTAAGTGTTAATAATTTTGTCGTAAAGCTCATCTATTACATTTATTTTAATCAATGTTGACATCTCCATTTCGTAGATATTATTTTGACATACAAATTTTTGGCACCTTAGATAAGAAAAGCTCAATCATGGTACGTGGCACAAAAAAAAAACAGTTTACCAAGTTTGATTGTTGGGAAGTGATGAAAAACCATCCAAATTTTCGGGCCGTCGAACCTACCATACCACCTCCTTCATATTCCAACTCCGCAACTACTCCTCCTTTTACCTCAATGCCTCCCCCCGTCGACGTGGAGGATGATGAAGTCATTCCAACACCACAAAGCAATGAAGAAGAAGTGTACTCTAGTCCGGTTAGACCAATCGGAGTGAAGGCGGCCAAGGAAGCCAAAAGAAAGGGGAAAAGAGCATGCTCATCTTCAAATGAGGTAAGAGATGAGGTTTTGAAAAACATGATGGAAAATCAAAGAATGCATCTCGCCGGGCAAAAAGAAACTGATGCCACTGAACTAGCTTTGTACCAAAAACAACTCGCCCTTAAGGAGAAGGACTACAAATTGAGGGCCGAAGCGGAGGATTCAAGGATAATGGCAATGGATACGGATGCTATGACCCCAAAATCGAAGAGGTATTTTTCGAAGAAAAAAGAGAGTATCCTAAAGAAATTGGAGGAAGAGGAAGGAGATGGTAGCGATGAAACATTTTCAAATTGTTATCGCCCACTGTTTCAGTAGTTTGGTATTTGTTTTTCCATTATTTCTTATGTACTTTAAATTTCCAATAATTCTAGGGTTTGATTGAAATGATGTACTTTAAATTTCCAAATAATAAAAACGCACTTTTCTTATTACATCAAAGCTCACGCACAGTACAACAACACATAATGACTTAAAATCAAACACACATCACTCAAACAACTAAAAGGAAAAACAAATAAAGCAAACATGTTGCAAACCAGGTTAATTAAAATTACACACCCACATCATTTAAAGTCGTTCGCCGGTCTCTAGATACCAGTTGTGCTTAACTAAGTCCTTTTGCAACTCTCCATGGATGTACGCAGATTGGAGATCTACAACACGGTCGGCAAATCGTTGTTCATTTTGTGCATCCCTTCCAACAGACTCAAAAGGAATACGATTACCTTGTTCATCTACTGGCCCATCATAAACATTGAAAGCAGTTGATGGGTTTTGAAGATCTTCTTCTTCCAACTCCTCGAACTCCTCATCCACAAATTCTTCTTCGACAATCATGTTATGCATTATAATGCAAGCCAACATGATGCTCTTCAATGTCGATTGGTGATGACACCTAGCTGCATGCCGAATAATTGCCCAACGAGATTGCAAAATTCCAAAGCACCTCTCTACATCTTTGCGGTATGCCTCTTGTTTCTTGGCAAAGAGTTTCTGTGGAAGCTCTTGGGGATTGGAGATTGTTTTCACAAACGATGAGTACCTGGGATATATACCGTCAGCTAGATAGTAAGTATTGTGGTAAGTCATACCGTTGACTTTATAGGTCGCACTCGGACTGTTTCCGGCAAGGAGCGAATCAAATATGTCCGATTGGTGGAGCACGTTGATGTCATTTTGTGATCCGGGTACCCCAAAGAAGCTGTGCCATATCCACGTGTCATATGAGGCCACCGCCTCTAAAATAATAGTCGGACGCTTCTTTCGGCCCGAGAATGCTCCTTGCCAAGCTGTGGGGCAATTCTTCCACTCCCAGTGCATGCAGTCAATGCTTCCGATCATACCAGGAAATCCGCGATGCCTTGCTCTCTTTAGAAGTCGGGATAAGTCTGTGGCATTTGGAGCGCGGAGATAGAGGTCACCGTAAAGCTCGTAGATATGCATACACCACTTCTTCATGCATTTTAGTGTTGTGGATTCACCCATCCTTGTTATTTCAGCACACTGATCTGCGGCTGCGCCGTACGCCAACATACGAAGAGCGCCTGTCATCTTTTGTTGTGGAAGAAGTCCAACCAATCCGACGGCGTCAGCTCTTTGGTGCCAAAATTGGTCGTGGTTGCAGAGATCCGTCACTATACGGTTGAATAAATTGGTACTCATTCGATACCTTCGACGAAAGGCTTGTTCGTTGAAGACGGGGCGTTCGATGAAGTAATCCTCCATCAGATTATGTCCCCTTGACTCCCTCATTCGTTCTTCATTTGGTCGGCGGCGAGGTGGTTCGTCATCGAACATTGCATCGACCACGACCGCTTCAGTGATGAAATTGTTAGCAATTTCGGCATTTCGCCGACGTTGCTGTCGCCTCCTCCGGAAAAAATTCTCAAAACTAAAAGGATTCATCTTATCGGAATGTGGAATATATGGTTGGTTTTGGTGTGAATGAACGATGAGCACCGATCAACAAATATATAGCCGAGTGTAGATGAAGTGATTAGATAAGCTGATGACACGTGTCGGCTTACAATTGGTCGGAAATCTCTCCGAGAATCTTATACAATTATTAAAGCCGATCATGAACAGCTGACATGACACGTGTTGCCTCGTGATTGGTTGAAAATCTTATCGAAAATTTTGTACAATTATTTACCCGATAACCTTCTGTCGGCGTGACACGTGTCAACTCGTCATTCGTCGGAAATCTTACCCGAAATCTTATTCAATTTATGTCAAATTTAATTTATGTCAAATTTAAAAAAAATTAAAATTTAATTTAATTTAATTATTCATACACGACAAGTTTATGGATTGGTTGAAAAATTAAAAAAAAAATTCAAATTTTGTTTATGAACAGTAATAGCACGTGCTATTTTTTGACACCGCTGCGCGAAAAACAGCTTCTGCACCTCCTATTCGATGAACAGTGACTGCTCCTCCTCAAACAGTGCTTGCTCCTCCTCAAATTGCTCCTCCTATTCGATTTTACCCATGCGGATGCTCTAAAAGTGTACTGGGCGCTTTAAGTTATAGCATCAAGGATTTTTATTTCTGCTTGCTAAATGCAGAAGTGTTTACAAGGATTGAGAGTAAGACTTCTTGGTTCTCAAGTGTGTCTTGTATCTCGTTTTGAACCCCTATATATACTACTCGAATCATTCCTCAGTTCGATTAAGCCGGGTGCACATTGGGCCCCATCGTCGCTTTAATCATCACAAGTGAAGATAAGATTCTTATCTTTGTACGTACTTATAGCTAGCCGACAAAGGTAGTGGGCGGCTACATCCCACTCAACTATGACTACATCCCACTTAGCAAATAAAGTGTGTGCTGGTGAGTTTGAAACCGAACACGTATAGCCGACAAAGGTAGTGGGCGGCTACATCCCACTTTATTGACTATTCTATAGCAGTGGCCGTCTATCCACGTTCCTGTCGTGTGTCTTACAGCTGTGAGCCACTTTGGATGCGTTGGTTGAATTCTGCGAATCTATCCGTGAGGTCCGAGAAGCTTCGTAGTTGTCTGACAAATTCAACGTACAGTTGCCCCCATCTTCTGTCGATTTCGGTTAACTGGTGGCACCAGTATGCTCTTTCGCAGAGCATTTCTTTGACAATCTTGGACCTTTGCAGGAAATCATTGAGCATGGCCTGTAGTAGGTCTGTTGCTTCTTGTCGTCTTTGGTCATTTGTCCAATCTGTTGTTTCACTGAAGACTTCCTGATTAGATCTGCGCCGTTGGAGGTCTTCCAAGGTCCTGTTGGGTACGGACATTCAGTATTCAACTGTTGTGTGCCCTGGGCGACTCTCGTATAATTCTTGGGCATATGATGGGGTTTGCCCTGTTTCAATATCTCGGTGTGAGTCTGTTTGGGCCATAATCCTGAATCTATTGAGGCTTCTGATGGCACGGTCCTGGTCCATGAGCTGGTGGATAAGAATTGGGCCAAGGTTGCCTCTAGCTAGCATACTTGTTCTTCTGGGTATTGAGGATGTGCTGCTTCTTCCAGTACTGCCGTTGCTAACCTCAGGACTCCCTGGTGATCCCCTTCTGCGCATTCTGCTGTTATAGACAAACATATTAGTCGAGATAATGAATCGACCAATATGTTATGTTTTCCATCTATATGCTCAAATTTTATTGTGACCCCAGTGCCTGTGATATAATCAGTGAATCCTAGCCATCTACCCCTAGAAGGTTTGTGCTGGGCTGACTTATTATAGAAACTGATTATGACTTGGCAGTCTGTCCGAAGGGTGATCTCTCTTTTGTCTAAGAAATGGATTTTTAGGGCTTGGAGAGTTTCCATGCAAGCATAGATTTCTGCGTCTATAGTGGATTTGACCGTTGGGAATTTCCCACTGGCATAGGCGCAGATTTTCTCTGATGACTGTGGGTCTGCTTTGTTGGGCTTCAATTTGCAAATGCCACCCCATCCTTCCATATAGCCATCAGTCTCTAGGATGATGTAGCATTCTTCTGGCGGTAGCTTTAAGTCTGGTAGACTCTGCACTTGGTCTTTGAGCTTTCTGATGATTTCCCAGTCCGAAGGCTTCATCTTCTTGTCTCCGTTGGGACTGGTCTTTGAGTATAGTGGGCCGAGCAAAGTACCAAGGTTGGGAATGTAGTTTCTGGCGTAGTTTAAAATTCATAGCCATGATCTCAAGCCTTTCTTTTGCTTGAGTTGTTCATCCTTGAATTCCACTATTCTCTTGATTATACGCGGTTGTAACTTGATCCTTTTATTCCCAATTACTGTCCCTAGGAATTTGATCTCTTTTACCGCCACTTTCATCTTTGTTGGTGATAGCACCAGGCCATTGTCTTTGCAGATCTTTATCATCTGCTGCAGATGCTTTGCTTGCTCTTCCTCATTTTTTGAGAATACCAGGATGTCGTCAATGTAGACTGTGATAAATACTGACGTACCCTCAAAACAGGTGTCCATTTTCCTTTGGAATACTGCTGGAGCATTTTTCAATCCGAATGGCATGACTAGCCATTCATACAATCCTATTTTTGGCAACATGAAGGTTGTCCATGGTATGCTTCCTTCTTCCATATCGACTTGGTGAAATCCACTCTTGAGGTCGAACTTAGAGTAGATATTGCTACGACGAGGAAAAAGCCAAGCTAAAAGGACCATAAGTCGCACCAGAACAGAACTATTACCTCCGGTAATAGGAGATCGTGGCAGTCAGAGATCTGGTCCCGCAACACAGGAAGACCAGATCCGAGACTACAGATGGAGTAGTCGTGCGAGGTACGAAGCACAAAGGAGACTTAATAGGAGAACTGGGAGATACCGAAGGAGCTAAGAAAGCAGGCTCGACCCAGACGCGCAACTCAGCCTGTCACAAACAAGGAGAGCCAATCTAGTACCGGCAGAAGTACTCTATGAGTAGGGTGGTCAGGAGCCAATCACAGAGTATATCAGCACTACTCGGAGGAAGAAATGCTATGCTTAGGTGAAGGACAGCAAATAAACTTGCCACTAATGAACGCAGAAAGCTACAACACAGTTAGCAGGGAAGGATTTCAGTTCATACACCCAGGACTCATCATGATAAGAGTGCATGCACTTCACAAACGAGGAGCAGGCACAAACGCCTTACTTGTGGTAAGAGACACAAGTTGGTCGGATGATGTGTCCATAATCGGTACCATGGAGATCGACTTATCCCAAGGCATGCAGCTCATCTACATGATCATAGACATGCAGCTGTCAATAGGAGATTTCCACAATCACGTGGAAATAGTTATCCAGACGCACGGATATGAGAACTGGCAAGGAGGAGAGAGCAACCTCCTGATAACCAGATCCCTAATCAGGAGACTTACAAATACCAGCCATGTAAGATTCCGGTATCAGATACGGAACGTTGCCGACTACCTGGCAAGTACAGGAATCCAAGCTATAACAGGCCAGCACCACGGCACGGAGTTCTTGCAAGGGCGAAATTGGACGATTTAGCCTCCACAAGAGCTTGGATCCACCCAACCGCAAAGAGCACTGACACGGTTAACATCAGACGGTCGAATAAGAGTGTCATTTAGTGGATATCACAGAACTCCACCAATGATAGAGGAAAACGAAAAAGAAGGCATGGAAGGTGAAGAATTCGCAGGAGTACTCTGGGAAGGCACATTACCTTAGATCGATCATGTCGAAAAGGAAGGAGAAATTCGGGACACGCTGGGCCAACCCAATGGAAATATGATTTCAAAGTCCGATATGATGCTCCAACATCATCACGCACCCCTATTGACCAAATCAAAACAACAGGATGGGACGACGATAGCAACACAACCCCAGAGTCGCAGATCGAATGCGGTGATATCATAGAAGAAAATGAGGATGATGACGACCCATGAGGGTTTATTCAATACCTCGCAGCCCTACCCAGGGAAACCGCATATCCAGAGGAACCTCTATGGGATACATCCGGTGATGAAAACGAATGTGACAACCCATTCTTTTCCAAGGAGGGTGGGAGCACGATGGACACCACCATCGCAGCAGTAACTGAAAAAAAAGAGGAAGAGCCTGAATTAGAGTACCCAGCATTCGCTGCTCTCAGAAAAATCCATGAAGAATGTGCATATCCAAGCTCTTCCTCAACAATATCCTATAACAGGCCACCACCAACGGAACTATTCATGGGACAGATGCGATATCCACTAGCACCAGGCGTTGCTTCCACATCAAGACAACCACCAGCTAGCACAGAAGGCTGGAAGGGTAGATTCAACATCCCATATAAAGAGGATGTTCATCATAGAAGACCCATATACAGGATCCACAGTAGAACAAGAGAGGGCATACCAAGACCTGGAGAGACTAACATGCGACAATGTTAAGGATCTGTTCAATTATATAAACGACTTCAAAATCCTAGCAGCAAAATCAGGACGCATGTTCATCTCCCCCGAGCTATCAGAAAAGTTCTTCAGGAAAATGCCACCGCTAATAGGAAAAGAGCTAGAGCTAGAGCAAGCATTCACAGAAAAATATCCAGGAAATACGATAGGAGTAATCCCGAGGATCTATTACTCCTACCAGTATCTCGCAGAGCTATGCAAGAAGGATGCACTGCAAAGGAGCCTAAAAGACCTTTCTTTCTGCAGCAAAATACCAATACCAGGTTATTACAACAGCGGAAAAAGATACGGCCTCAGGAAACCTCGAACCTATAAAGGAAAACCTCATGATTCACATGTGAGGACCTTTAAAAGGAAGCATCCGGACAGAGCAAGGAAGTGCAAGTGTTACGTCTGCGGAGAAGAATGACACTTTGCACGAGAATGCAACAGAAGAACAGGCAATATGGTCGGAAAAGCAGTCATGGACAGCCTGGATCTACCAGACGACTATGATGTAGTCTCCGTAGACCAAGGAGACTCTGATGACAGCGCCATCTGTAGCGTCTCAGAAGGAGAAGCGGGACAAACCCATTTTACCATGAAGTCCTTGCTTTCAGAACTGCCATTTGAGGAAGGAGCTTTTATGTTAGGAAGAGACGAGGGATGGAGATGCAAAGTAAATGTGCCAGACAGTCAGCTAAACTGCATGCACCAATGGGAAAGAAACATGCCTATAAAAGAGGCTGCACACATCAACTGCACATTCTGCAGAGGAAGAACGAATGAAAGGATGAGGATCCATTGCAGGAGTTGTGGAATCACTAGCTGCCCGGCATGTGTAGGATATTACCTTAATGAAAAAATCACCCTGGCCCCAAAAAAGACAAAAGAGTACAAATGAAGAGATCAGCTCATCAAGGAACTAATGGAATATATCTCTTACCTACAATCTGAGAATGAAAAACTCAGAAGAAGGCTGCACATAGAACAGGAAGTCAACCTGGAGGAAAGCCATCAACAGCTAGAAAAGACACAACACGAAAGAGATCGCAAGGGAAATGAGCTTGTACTAAAAGAACCAGAAGAAGGTCATGTCTCAGAAGCATCAGACGAGGAGGAGGGAGTCTATGCCATCAATGCTCCAGTTGAAGGCACCCAGACAAAGAGGAAAATGCTAAACAAACTGTTTAACATCCTGGTGACCTTCGAAATCCCAGGTTCAAAATCATTCACAGTACAAGTAATACTGGACACAGGTGCAACCACATGTTGCATCGATAGCAGAATTGTCCCAAAAGAAGTTGTGACGCCGACAAACGACACTACGTACTTCAACGGCGTCAACTCAAGGCAAGCCGCTAACTCAAAACTTAAAAAATGGGACATGATCATTAGCGGACATCGGTTCAAAATTCCATTTGTATATTGTTTCCCAATGAACATACAAGACATAATCCAATTCCTGGTAGGCTGTAATTTCATCAGAGCCAAATTCGCAGGAGTTTGGTTAGAAGGGGACAAGGTAACGTTCTTTAAAAACGTCGCCTGTATAAATACCAGCCAGGAAACAGAAACTTCGGCGACAGCAATACAAGAATTGGATATGGAAGAACAGGAGTACCAGGAGGTACAAAATTTCGTCTACCTTAACATCGGAACCACTAGTCCCTGGTTCCAAAGAAAGTTCGGAGACACAATGGAAGAGCTGAAGAAGGCAGGGTATATTGGAGAAAATCCTTTGAAACACTGGGTAAAGAACAAGATTCAATGCAAGTTGGACATAATTAACCCAGACATCACCATACAGGACAAGCCATTGGGCTATTTCCCATCATGGAGGATGCCTTCAAAAAGCATATTGAAGCCTTACTAAAATTAGGAGTCATCAGGAAGAGCAAAAGCATGCACAGAACAATTGTCATAATCGTTCATTCAGGGACAACTATAGATCTAGTCACTGGCAATGAGTCAAAAGGGAAAGAACGTATGGTATTCAACTACCGAACACTTAATGACAATACACACAAAGACCAGTACAGCTTGCTAGGCATCAACACAATCCTGAAGCGCATAGGAAACAGCAACATCTACTCTAAGTTCGACCTCAAGAGTGGATTTCACCAAGTCGCTATGGAAGAAGGAAGCATACCATGGACAGCCTTCATGGTGCCAAAAATAAGATCGTATGAATGGTTAGTCATGTCATTCGGATTGAAAAATGCTCCAATAGTATTCCAAAGGAAAATAGACACCTGTTTTGAGGGTACGTCAGCATTTATCGCAACCTACATTGACGACATCTTGGTATTCTCAAAAAATGAAGAAGAGCATGCAAAGCATCTGCAGCAGATGATAAAGATCTGCAAAGACAATGGCCTGGTGCTATCACCAACAAAGATGAAAGTGGCGATAAATGAGATCAAATTCCTAGGGGCAGTAATTGGGAATAAAAGGATCAAGTTACAACCGCATATAATCAAGAGAATAGTGGAATTCAAGGAGGAACAACTCAAGCAAAAGAAAGACTTGAGATCATAGCTAAGAATTTTAAACTACGCCAGAAACTACATTCCCAACCTTGGTACTCTGCTCGGCCCACTATACTCAAAGACCAGTCTCAATGGAGACAAGAAGATGAAGTCTTCGAACTGGAAAATCATCAGAAAGCTCAAAGACCAAGTGCAGAGTCTACCAGAATTAGAGCTACCGCCAGAAGAATGCTACATCATCCTAGAGACTAATGGTTGTATGGAAGGATGGAGTGGCATTTGCAAATGGAAGCCCAACAAAGCAGACCCACGGTCATCAAAGAAAATCTGCGCTTATGCCAGTAGGAAATTCCCAACGGTCAAATGCACTATAGACGCAGAAATCTATGCTTACATGGAAACTCTCCAAGCCTTAAAATTCCATTTCTTAGACAAAAGAGAGATCACCCTTCAGACAGACTGCCAAGTCATAATCAGTTTCTATAATAAGTCAGCCCAGCACAAACCTTCTAGGGTTAGATGGCTAGGATTTACTTATTATATCACAGGCACTGGGATCACAATAAAATTTGAGCATATATATAGCAAACATAACATATTGGCCGATTCATTATCTCGACTAATATGTTTGTCTATAACAGCAGAATGCGCAGAAGGGGATCACCAAGGAGTCCTGAGGTTAGCAGCGGCAGCACTAGAAGAAGCAGCACAACCTCAATACCCAGAAGAACAAACATGCTAGCTAGAGGCAACCTTGGCCCAATTCTTATCCACCAACTCATGGACCAGGACCGTGACATCAGAAGCCTCAACAGATTCAATATTATGGCCCAAACACTCACACCGAGATACTAAAACAAGGCAAACCTCATCATATGCCCAAGAATTATACGAGAGTCGCCCAGGGCACACAACAGTTGAATACCGAATGTCCGTACCCAACAGGACCTTGGAAGACCTCCAACGACGCAGATCTAATCAGGAAGTCTTCAGTGAAACAGCAAATTGAACAAATGACCAAAGATGACAAGAAGCAACAGACCTACTACAGGCCATGCTCCAATGATTTCCTGCAAAGGTCCAAGATTGTCAAAGAAATGCTCTGGGAAATAGCATACCGATGCCACCAGTTAACCGGAATCGACAGAAGATTGGGGCAACTATACGTTGAATTGGTCAGACAACTACGAAGCTTCTCGGACCTCACGGATAGATTTGCAGAATTCAACCAACGCATCCAAAGTGGCTCACAGCTGTAAGACACACGACAGGAACGTGGATAGACGGCCACTGCTATAGAATAGTCAATAAAGTGAGATGTAGCCGCCCACTACCTTTGTCGGCTATACGTGTTCGGTTTCAAACTCACCAGCACACACTTTATTTGCTAAGTGGGATGTAGCCGCCCACTACCTTTGTCGGCTAGCTATAAGTACGTACAAAGATAAGAATCTTATTCTCACCTGTGATTATTAAAGCGACGATGGGCCCAATGTGCACCCAGCTTAATCGAACTGAGGAATGATTTGAGTAGTATATATAGGAGTTCAAAACGAAATGCAAGACACACTTGAGAACCAAGAAGTCTTACTCTCAATCCTTGTAAACATTTCCGCCATGAGCCTCAGATGGGATACAAAACTGTTCAGCAAAATTGCCCCATGGTAGCACTAAAGCTTGTGTACAAGTCTGGCTAAGGAATGTCTTCTTCACTGATTGTTCTGGACATGGCGAAGACATTTGTGCAGCTCGGCTGCATAGTTACCAAACTGAGAGTCTGAAGGTGAGTATAGGTCAAAAATGTAGGAAGTTGGCCTCGATGCCATCATTGGCCTCTTGGTGCTGAGTTTGTCTGGCAATTCTCCGAAGCTGATCTCATCAAATGGGAAGGACTCTGTAAGGAAGAAAAAGCTATCCCTGCCCAATTTCTCCACCTGGAAAACAATCATAATCATAGGCTTTCAAACACTGGATACACACAGTAGTATATGTAATTTGTTGCAAACTGAAAGAACGAAAAGTAATACAGTATGTGAAAGCATGTAAACCAATGACTGTTAATGAGAGTCTCTTGTCTTTTTATCACGTTTTTAATCTCTTCAGAAACTTGGTAGAGCACATGCAGCAAGTGAGGAATTTCGAAACATGGACTATTACCTGTAGCTGTGAAAACCTGATATTGTTCATGGTGAGAATGACTCTCATTTCCAGGAAATCACCCAACATTCGGATGGCAAGATACTCAAAAAAACTCTGCAAGATAGCTTTCTGCATATCCAAATTCTCACTGTAGCTCTCAAGAAACCACAGGACATTATTGACTTCTTTCCATGGGATTAGGTTCTCTCCTTTGGACACGATTGTCTGAGACGGATGGCGGAGCCCCCACAAAACTTTGACACCTGTCAGTGAAGGGTCAAACAGGGATGTGTCTGACAAAGACGTTGCTGAGATTATTTTGGATGGCTCATAAAAGCTAGCTAATTTTGAGGTAAAATGAAGATCGTATCATCCAGTAAAAGAATGTATCTATCAGCAGGAATGGAAAACAGTTTTAAAAGGGATATAGCTGTGGCTTTGCCATCTTCTGGCAGGCAAAAGTTGGAACTTGATGCACTAGATGAGCTAAATGAACTTAGTGAAGGACTCCCGTTATGAGAAAATAAGCATGAATCTCCATTTCGGCAACCCTGTAATAATTGCAAAGAAAGTACATGTCATAAATTTATACCACGAGCGAATTACACAGCACAATATCAGAAAGGTTGATAATCATGTCAAAAGCATCTCATAGGCAACCAACTGGTGCTTGCCGACTAATATGATGAATTTAAGTTCAATCAAAACAGGTTTACCTGCATAAATTGTGTGAATCACACACTATATATAAACATCATATAAGCCATCATATGTAATAGTAGGAATACGTAAGTACTAGAAAAGGCTTATGCAAATACACAATGAGACTATTACTAGGTCATTAGTTCATACAGAAGCTCAACAAACTTCATTACATGTACAGATAACTGTATGTTTACATTAACATAGAAAGCAAAAAAGCAATGGTAAATATTTTGGGGATTCTATTTAAGCACAACCTGAGACCAAGGTGTTTAAATCAGTTGTCCACTACAATCAAATATTGAGTGTCTTATTGATGCATCAATGTAAACTTTTAAAGACATAAACCTCAGAAAAAAACAGTCTATAAAAATTTGAAAATGGCATATATTTCCATTGGTTTTTTAATTTGCTGAATCTTAGAACAAAGAGTACACAGAACAGCACAATTAGAGGAAATGCATCTCGAGATCTTTATCAATTTACGATAAAAAGTATACACATCGCCCACCAATTAAACATGTACCAAAAACAAAACTGTGCAGACATTATGGAATGCATACAACAATCACTGCGGTACCTGGAGAGTATAGAAATATCTGCACGGGGTTCTCTGTGCATTGTGTGAATGAGAAAACCTACATTCACTGCCCCATTTGCAGAGTCCATTGAGAAAATAATTACAAAGAGGAGCCTCCACATTGACATGATAACCATCATCAACATTAAAAACATGATTACCGAATGCATCTTCAGTATGCTGCACTCTCATCTGAGTACACGAGAAGTGAGGAATCAGTTTTGTTAGTGAAATGAAGGAACAGTGTATTTATAATATAAGAAAACTGCAAACAGAATTTCGGAGCTACGCAGATAAAGACCTGTTTTACTATGGTCACCAACTTTTTAGCCACCTCATTCTTTCGGAAGTGATCTGAAGCAACATAAGGTACAGCAAAACATTTTGTTGTTTCACCTGATGGCTCAAGATGCCTATCGTCAGTAGAACGGGCATCTGTATCTTCATTTGGTTCTGGACATGTAAGAATGCATGTATGCTCATATACATATGGATCATAGTAGGTCGGTAGGCCATTAGATGTAGACAAAAACTTGGGTCGGAAGCGGTGCACTGAATGAAGAATATCATCATCTGGAAGATACGTGACATTCTCAATGGTATCTACTATTGTTGAATAATCATAAATTTTAATTGGAACGATAATAGTTATGATATACTGATGAAGTAAAATGTAGTACATACATGTGTCAGAGACATGATTTAGTGATGAGAGCACAAGATTATGGAAGGAGCACCAGTCTTCCATATAGGGAAGCTGTAATAAAGTAGCTTTGACAGCATCAAAGTTAAGAAGCCGCTTCAAACTCTCAACACGGTGTTTATCCTTCATGGAAAATCAAAATATTTAAATAAAACAATAGAAATATACTCCAAAAGGGTTTGCTGAATGAATGCATAAAGCAAAGGGCTTTCCAAAAACCTTGAAAACACGTTGCCAAATTGAAATGCACACAACTTTCCCATGAATGCAGTTTCCTTCTTTCCGATTAGGCCAGTATTGTAATCATCTCCGCTGAAGTAGCTCTCAGCATATTCTGAACACTGAATTATTGAAGTAACAAAATAAGAAATCAATTCGCAAGCTAATAAACTCATTAAAAACTAGGCACCAGACTTTAACAGTTAATACCAGAACTTCATCTCCAAAAGGACGAAGAATAGGCAAAGGTTGTGTATCCATTAATATGCCCAGAAGAATGCCTTCACGCAGCATTCCAATGTCTCCAAACTTAAGTACAAGCACAGAGGCATCAAAAGACAATGAGAAACTGGCCAGCAACTGCCCATAAAATGTAGGCTCATACCGACCCCTTGGAGGTGTTCTTTCCAATGCTTGCATATGAACAAGCAAATTCAACGCGTCGTCAACAACATCAGGAGGTGGAGGGTCTAGAGCCTTCTGCAGCAAGGCTGGCATAAAAAATCCTTATTAGTAAACAAAATATTTCTAGGTGAAATTAACAGTCCAGGAAATATTTAGTAAAAACAACGTATATTAGATTCCTCTTATAATCTTGAGATATCAAGTTGAAAATACATTTAACTTGATCTTGAACTCACAGTAACATAACAAAAGTAGCCATGCAACAACTAGAGCGGATAAATATTACAAATCACTGAGCTGGATTATAATATATAATTAGTTTTTTTCAACTTAAAAGGACGAAAACATTTTACTCACCAAATATACTTGGCATCAATAGCAAAAAAAACTAAAATCTAGATCAAAGACCAATTAAGTTGATGGTTAAATACACAAGATTTCACAAACATCATATACTGGGTTCACGAAGCCCAACAGCTTGACAATCAAAAAACACATTACTAATGCCTTTGAGGCAGAATCTATCTTCCTCTCTCAAGTACATTAAAAAATTTATCCAGCCTAAAACAACTATCAGTGACGCCCTCAAAATGCAATTGAATTTATTTTTTTCCTGCAGACTTACTCCAATGATGTTGATCAGAACCTAAAGAGTCAAAGAAAAAACAGCGAACCTTTGGGATCATTAATGGCTTTGGAATCAGAACAGCAAATATGAAACACTTGCATCCTCAAGGATAACCTCAATATAGAAGGACCTTCGTAATCCTCAAGCTGACCCAAAAATGGTCGAGTAACCAACCTATAAATCTGGCCATCACATGTTCGACCAGTGTTCCCTCTCCGCAGATCAGCCTGCAGCACATTTAAGAAATAAGAAATCGCCGTGACAATAAACTAATCAAGCAGGAGTCCTTCAGTACCTGAGACTTAGAAACCCAAACAAGTCTTGCGCATTCCTTTTTCTCAAGAGCGTGCCAGAAGACTTGTAAAGATCGACATGAATCAATCACATAAGCCACATTGGGTATTGTTACTGAAGATTTGGCAATATTTGTGGCCAGTATCACCTGTGCAGATTACTCAATTAAGAGCAGGGGCAAGTGTGACAATAATATAAAACAGGATATCTTTTAGGGGAGGGGGTGAGGCATATTAGCATCTGAAACTAACTCGACTGCAACCAGAAAACAACTAGAGACTTGCACTCAACAATGTTATAGAAAACAACTACATAAAGATACATAGTTGATGCAATTAACATATTAGACATACTTTACGATGGGACTTCCAGATCTTCATGGCATTGAGAGCTTGTTCAGTGTCAACGCTGCTATGTAAAATGTGAACTTTAAAAGATGAACTAAGAGGCTTCAAAAGGAACCATTTCCAGGCGATGGCTTGGTAAGCTGGTATAAATTCAACAAAAAATATACAATTATGTACCAGCACTTTACCATACATGGGTATCAAACGAAGTTCTGCATCAATCTAGTAAGGTATTGGAATCCATATATATTCCTACTATATTGAGACTGTTTTACAAACTTGCCAAAAAAAAATTCTTTCTTTCTCTGACTTCAAAAGTTTCTCCAAACCAAGTCATAACTCATAACATCATTACCTGGCACACAACATTGACTTAAATACTAACGAAACACAACTCTTTTTTTATTTCCATCAAAGGCATATCTGTCATTAGCTCTACTTAAATAATTTGTTTATGACGATCATTAATATAAGTACCCCATGCAAAAGGAAACACTATTTGAGTTGGTAGTCTTAAGAAATACATATGATGATATGAAGTCTCAAGCAAAGCTTAAAAATTCCAGTAAAGAAAAGAAGTAATTGCCTCTTCAAGATATGAAACCCTTTTCTGGAAAATAGTTTTTTGGCCGGAGTTTGGGATGGCAACCACTTCCACTCTTTCATCCCTACCAAAATCCTTGAAGTAATCCTTGTATCTTGAAATATCAGCAGTTGCAAACATCAACACCACCCTGGAATTCATAAATCTATTATAACTTCATGTAACTAAATTTTAGGGAAAGTACGTTAAGTACAATCTGAAAGTACTGCTATGCTCAGACAATTAAACATATGAAGATAAAAATAGCCTAGCACTTAGGGAAGGTAAAAACATCAGTGGCAGATGGGTCCAAACCTCAAGTTTCTGTTCTTCAACATAAATTGCTTCAAACAAACAAGAACAAGATCAGATTCGACAGATTTCTCGTGCACTTCATCAAGCACAATAACCTTGTAATCAAGTGCATGCATCCCCATGTCTCTCATTTCATCCAGTAAAACTACAGCAGTTTTAAAAACAATCACCGATCTACACAAACATAAAGAAAAAATAACCATTATCACAAACACAACTAAACAAGCCTCTGTAAATGAAAATTAACATGTCTAATTTAACAAGGATCAAAAATTTAATATGCACCTTGGCGATAAGTGCTTTGAGTGGCCTAAGTGATATCCAACCTCTCCACCTACCTCACTGTTACGAGATTTTGCAACCATTTTCGCAACAGCCACCACCGCAAACCTCCTAGGCTGTGTACATAGAATTGGTTTCACATTCGCCTCCAGTAGAAACTGCGGTATCTGCTAACTTTTCCCTTTATTTACACAAAAGTAACAATTAATCAGGGAAAAAAAGCAAAACAAGAATAATCCACACTCACAGTGAGTAGCAACTTGCAAGTCAGTATCTATGAATGAGTATCATTAGAAAGCCTAACGGCGCATAACGGCTAACACAGTACGGAGTATTGAAAATTCTCCACGGAACTCATAACAACAAATAAACAAAGGAGTACAACAATATATCCTCGCAAACCACAAAACGGCAAATACAAAAAGGAGTATCACAGTTTATCTCGGCCAAAAAACAACGGCAAATACACGACGGACTACTAGTACTAAAACGGTTCAGAAAGTAGAGAAAGTAAAACCGCACAAAGCGAACAGTAAGAGAACATGAACTGTACCGCAACCGGTCTCTCCGACGATGAGAGTGACGCGATTCTCGACGATTTTCTCCCGGAGCGCCGCCACAGGAAGGTCGGAGAATTTAGACGATGCAAATGTTGACGAGTGCGCAGAGCTGCACGACGACGTTGGCGACGACGGCGACGCCATTCTCACAGCCCCTTCGCTTTTCTCTCTCTTCTCTCACTCTCTCTCTCTCTCTGCTCAGACGAAAAAAGAGGAAAGCAAATATTGTAATTAGCAAATGAGGTCCGTCGCTCTCTGGTTTTTGATGACCAAGTGCAAAAGAAGTAGAGGGCGCTCGGTCACTCCCGCCTCGGCTCCCTTTTTTCGGGGACATGAATCCCCTGCGGCGAGGTTCACATGGATTCGAGAAAAGTAGAGCGTTCTGGGACACGTGATGACTGAGGAGTCAAGGAATTTTCCATTAGTTTTGACTTTTTGCACTACTTGAACCAATAGTCTGAGGGTTTCGGAATACTTCCCGTGGACGGGGGTACAGAGAATGAAGCATGACCTTCCTGGACACGTCAATTCGGGGATGCGTGGGACCCGAGGTTGAGCGCTGTAGGAATCTCTGTTGAGAACTGGGGCCTTTCTCGGTGCGCGCATTTGGACGTGATGGCTCGTTAATGACCAGATAATCTGAAAATAGTAAGACATCCGCTTCCATTTAAGAATTTTTATCGGCCCCAGAATTTAGTGCGATTACTATTCATTAAATATTATTTAATGAGATTATATTCATGTTTTTTTTATAGCGGGACAAAAAATATAAAATTTTATTATTATTTATTAATTATAAAAAAATATATTATAACAAAACGACACGTGTCATTATCGTCTTAATTATTGATCCAAATTTTCGGTAAGATTTCCGACCAGTTAAAATATGACACATGTCACTTCCACGTGTTATTATTGTCTAAATTATTTATGAAGATTTCCGATAAAAATTTTGACCAATCATGATGTGACACGTGTCACATCCACGTGTCGTTGTCGTCAAAATTATTAATGAAGATTTCTGGTAAGATTTTCGACCAATAAGAATATGACACGTGCATTTATCTTCAAACATCAGATTACATGAAATTTGCTATAAAAGTATCATCTATGACTCCTTGTATACTCACATCATCTAAAAGTCACTTAATATTCATCACCCGTAAACACATTTCTTCAAACACTTCTTCACATTCCCTCATCAGTAAGATGAATCATTTCAATTTTAATGACTCTTCTAGGAGGAGGCGACAACAACGTATGCAAGCTGCCACAATTGCTATTTCCTTCGTCACTGATGTGATCATTGTAGCTTTAGCGTTTGATGATGAGCCACCTCGCCGTCACCATCTAAACGAATCAAGGCAGAGGGAAGCAAGGGGTCAAAATCTGATGGAAAATTATTTCATCGAACGCCATGTTTTTAACGAGCAAGATTTTCGTTAGAGGTTTTGAATGAGCACGAACTTGTTCAACCGGATCATGACAAAACTCTGCAACCACGACCCATTTTGGCATCAAAGAGGAGATGCCACTGGATTGCAAGGACTTCTTCCCCAACAAAAGATGTCTGATGCTCTACGAATGTTGGCGTACGGCGCAACATACTAGTGTACTGAAATCACAATGATGGGGGAATCAACAACACTAAATGCATGAAGAAGTGGTGCACACAAGTATACTTTCTTTATAAAGATTGTTACCTCCACGCTCCAGATGCAGCAGACATCACTCGACTTCTACGAAGAGCAAGGAAACGGAGATTTCCTGGTTTGATCGGAAGCATCTATTGCATGCACTGGGAATGAAAGAACTGCCCAACAGCTTGGCAATGGTCATACTCAGGGCAGAAGGCTCGTCCCACCATAATCTTAGAGGCGGTAGCGTCATATGACACATAGATATGACACAGCTTCTTCGGGGTGCCTGGAGCACAAAATGATATTGATGTGCTCAATAGCTCAGATATCTTCGATGCACTCCTTGCCGAAATAAGCCCACAATCTACTTATAAAGTCAACAGTATGACGTACTACAACACTATTATCTAGCTGATGGAATATATCAGAGGTACTCCTCATTTGTCAAAATAATTTTCAATCCCCATAATCTACAACAAAAGTTGTTTGCAGAGAAACAAGAGGCATATCGCAAAGATGTGGAGAAGTGCTTTGACATCTTGCAATCTCATTGAGCAATTATTAGTCATTCAGCTATGTGCCATCACACATCGACATTGAAAATGATCATGTTGGCTTGCATCATAATGCATAACATGATCGTTGAGGAATAATTTGTGGAGGGCAATTTTAAGGCCAACAAAGAAGAATATCTACAAAACTCAACTAGTGCTTTCACAGGTTACGATGGGCCGGTGGATGAATATCGTAACCAAATTTCTTTTGAACTAGTTGGAAGAGATCAACATCAACAACGGTTTAGTGACCGTCTCGTCGATCTCCAATCAGTTTATCTTCACAGAGAGCTTCAAAATGACCAAGTGAAGCACAAGTAGTTTCTTGAACCGGTGAACAACTCTAAATAACGCGTTTTAATTTTATGTGTTTGCTTTTTGTGTGTTTTCATTTTATGTGTTTTAATTCTGTATGTTTGCATTTTATGTTGTTTGATTGCAATTTATTATGTTTTAATGTAATGTGTTTGAAGTTTATCTAAATAAATAAAGTGTGTTTTTATTTCTTGAAAATTTAAATTACATAATGACATGTCAAGCATAGATTTATTATAAAGAAAAACTAAACTAATCACTAAAATCAAAGTTGTGGGAGATAACAATTTGTAAAGCTTGCATCGCCATCTTCTTCTTCATTGTCATCTACTTACTTAAGGATTTCCACTTTCCTCTTTGTGAAGTACTTCTTTAACATTGGGCTCTAAGCCTCCAAATTCATTATCATGATCCTTGTTTCTTCCTTTTGGACCCTCAATTTGTACTTTTTTTCATCAAGCATTCGTTGCTTTTCATCACTTGCCATTTGCCGATCGGCAAAAACAAATTGATTAGTCGCAACGTTTTTTCAAAGCCTCATCTCTAACCTCGTTTGTAGGTGTCAGGACATTTTTTTCCCTTCTTTTTGCTTCCTTGACCGCTTTCACTCCTTGAAGTCAAGTCGGACTCGAGGTACCTTCAAGGTTACTTTGTGGTGTTGGAATTACTTCATCCTCACTCGAGTTGATGGTAGGAGGCACTTCACTAATGGGAGGAGTAGCTTCGAAGTTTGAATGGTAAGAAGGTGGAGTACTGGTTTTGACCAGTCTAAAAGAAGGATGATTCTTGACCGCTTCCCAACGCTCAAAGTTCGTAAACTCTTTTTTTTTTGCCACATAAAATGTTTGAGTTTTCCTTAACTACAAAAAAAAATATTATGTCACATGAATGTTAAAATACAATGGAATTGCCCTTATTTCATAAAATCAAATTAAATTGAGAGAACCAACATAAATAAATCCTTATCTCATCTTGCAAATTTTTGCCAGATTCCGGATTATTTTTTGCTTATGCAAGCAAAGTTTTCCATTGTGTCAAGATTGACTTCAACTTAGCAAACGAGAGGTAAGTGCATTTTGGGTCCTAGCCTCTGCCCTCAATTCACCATGATCCATCTCCCAATTTTGTTGGTAATTGGCATAAATTTTTTGTCCCACAATTTGTCGACCTTTTATTTATTTTCGGAGATAGAACACACGCTTTGATGACAATAAGATATACACAATTGTACATTTTCGAAAAAAAATTAATTGGTAGACATTTTTTACAAAAACTAAAATGATTGGGAGAAAAGAGTGAAGAGATGAAGGAGGATGATAAATTTGTCGTGCACAAGTTGATGTGAGGTGTTTAGGAAAATGAAGTTAGTATTTATAGAAAAATAGTATGGGCTTATTTGATTTTTTTGGGGATTTTTTTTTGTAATTTTGTAGGATTTTTTAAGCAAAAAATAAAAATTAGTCTATTATTTAGTAAAATAACCGTTCTGTTTGAATCTAGGCCGTTAGATTGAAAATTCAATTCAAAGTGGACGGCCCAAATCAAGAGAGCCGTTGGACAACATGTGGGAGACAGGCATGCCACGCGGCGGTCTGTGATTGGCTAGTAACAACCTTTTTAAAAAAATTGACTGTTTTATGGCGCGTACACGCGCCATAATTTTTTTTTTAAAAAAAACATACGTGCCTTGGCGTCACCACGTGTGTGGGATCCACTAGAGCGAACGGTTTCTACGACGTTCGATTTCTGAAAGCCGTCGAAGAATTCCTCAATGTCAACCGCCAGTCGTCAAGCTCATTTAGCACCGTTGCACGCATTTTTGGCCAGAGAAGTTCGATTTCAGGCAGGACCCAATGAGAGGAATTCCGATATCGAGCAAAAATGCTCCCCAATGCAGATGCTCTAAGGACGATCATATGGACGATGTGGAGGATTTGGCTACGATACAAATTCTTTTCTATGAATTTTTAAATTTTTACCATTTCAAAGCTTATTCTGGTTTGGTCATGGAAATTTTGGCCAATTTATCTAGTTAGATACTTATATTAGCAATGACATCCAATTCCTTCTTGATTCGTGGTCAATCCGTTATCAACTGATGTAGTAATTGGGGTAGATTTTGGGATTAAAGTCATAATACATTTACTTTGGATAGTTTGATCTGTATGCGAATGCTAAATCTACTAATTAGAGTGTTAAAATTTTCTTCTTGTATTTTGAATATGAAAAATAATAATACATGAAAGAATATTCGAGAAGAAGTAAGAGGTTGACGTTTGTATTATTTTCTAACTTTGTTTCACGAATAATATTCGTATTTTGAAATAAAACCGATTCAACTGGTGTACCATTGCATACTTTGTTTCTTCATCTTACTTAATTCACCTCGAGAACCTCGAGAACCATAAAAATGAGATGTTGATTAGGGTAGTAGTATGTGTGACGGGTTTATTATTGGTGTAGTGCAAATCAATGAATCATCCTCCCCTTTCATATATTCACATCTTAGTCACTTGACTTCTTGAACCATTTGATCAGTCATTTTTTTGTGCCATGTATTGATTTAGTTATCTAGTCAATTTGAAATGTTAAAAGTAAAATATTTATAGTGTTTTATACTCTTCATTTGTGAAAGGTCTGATTCGAAGGAGAACCACATCATATGCCACATAAGGCATTGAAGAAATAAAACTCAACCGTTTAACCATATTTTGGACGCTCTAGTTGACGTAATAGATCTCATCTTGCGCCGCCTCTCGTCATCCCTGTCTACGTTGTTGGCGCTACATTTATATTGGTTATGCATTGCGGTGATACGCGACATTATCATATTATCATGGTCGGGTTGATGCTGCGTTGTTTGGTTGCGACATCGATAGTCAAGGGAGATGGTTATGACACCATGAGTACATATTAGGACACTTGAAAAGTGCTTAATCACCACTTACACTCCTATTATGGATCCACAAACAAACGAGAACCACCACCATCCACTAAAACTTTAATACGTTATGCAGATGTTAAGCAAGCCGAAGACGGATTTGCGAGTTCAATTAAAATGAAACTCAACCATAAACAGTGATAGCAGACGACGACATGCACTTGAAAATCAAAAAAGTAATTATTTTTCCAAAGTTTTAGATCAACAGAGCGATTAATCAAACAGACAACAAAAAAGTTGAGTGACAATAGTTTTTTGTCTTTTTAGATAAGTTGATAGTTGGGAGGTGAATTTTGATTTGAGTGGTGCGTGAGGTGACCCATTGATTTGACCTATAATCTTATAATAGAAATATTATAAAAATTTAAACGAATTTTAACCATTCACAGTTTTATCTTAAATTTCTTTGTTTGAATAAGACTTATGAAAATTTTACAAATTTAGTATTTTAAAATTTGGAGAAGTTGGAGCTTTAAATTCTCTTATTTAGTTCTTTCAAAATTAGGTTTCATTTACAATTCCTCTTCAATTACATATAAAAGTTTGAATTCAATCGTCATTTTAAATCTTTTTATGTGTAAATTCAAACATGAGATTCATAAATAATGATATTTAAAATTATAAAATTATAATTTTTATCATTTGTGAATTTCGAAGAATTAAAAATATTTCATCCAAACACACATAAGTGAAATTTAAAATCGATCGACTAAGGTCGAATAAGTGAAATTTCAGTGACAAATAATGTCCTCAAGTATAAATAGAAATCCTAAAAAATGTATTTAAAAAATTAAACAGGAGAAATATTCCATATGTTGTAGGAGAAAATATGTAAACGGGAAAAACTATATCTCTTTCATCGATAGAATGCTTTAAATACAGGCTGATACAATCTGTTACAATAAGTGTCCCGATATGATAGGGATTTCATGTATCTATCTAATTAATATCCGTATTTAACTAGGACAAGACACACACCAGGAATTATGGAGAATCAATCTCTTTAAACACTCCCTCTTGTGTCGATGACCATAAGAATGATGCATGACTTGTTGTCTAATTAAAAACCTCTCAAAGCAATCAAAAACCTCATGGGTAAAACAAAGCTTGGTCTAAGGGGAAAAGAGTACAACGCACCAACTGCTAAAGCTACTACATGTGATGTTGACTCCCCCTGATGTCTACAAAAATGTAACTCCCCCTAACTGTAAACTCAGTCTAGGAGTTCTGATAACCTTCGCATACCAATGTTTTTCACATATTTCACAAAAGTAGATTTAGGAAGTGACTTAATAAATAAGTCTGCAGCATTATCAACGAAACCAATCTGGTTCACTTGGATATTTAACAGTTGTTGTTGTTGCTGATTAAAGAAAAATTTCGGTGATATATGTTTGGTATTATCACCCTTAATGAAACCCAACTTCATCTGTTCAATACATGCATCATTATCCTTATAGATGCAAGTGGGATCAGTAACAGTAGATTTCAATCCACTAGAGCCTCGAATATGACCTATGTTTGACCTAAGCCAAACACATTCTCTAACTGCTTCATGCAAAGCAATTATCTCAGAATGATTTGAGGAAGTAGCAACAAGGGTTTGCTTTGTTGATCTCCAGGATATCACTGTGTTTCCCATAGTGAAAACATAACCGGTCTGTGAACGTCATTTGTGTAGGTCATAAAGGTACCCAGCATCAGCAAATCCAACCAACACATCAACCGGTGTTTTGGAATAGGAGACAACATGAAAATTACTTACAACAACTCTATCTTTCGATGGGTCAAACAACTCCTTCGATGGATCGAAGGGGTTACTTTGATCCATCCAAGAAGCATCCTTTGATGCATCGAGGAAATCCTTCGATGGATCGAAGGGCCTGCTCGGGTCAACACAGTTTAAAGCATTAAGATGCTTAGAACTCAAGTGTTGTGATTCAACATTCCCTTCACCGGGAATTGCATGCTTCTCTCTAAATTCTTTATAAGAGAAGAATAAAATCATGTCAATGGAACCTTTCAAGTATCTGAAGATTTGTTTTACTCCATTCCAATGACGGTGCGTAGGTGCAGAGCTAAATTTGGCCAACAAGTTCACTAAGAAGGCAATATCTGGAAGTGTGCACTAAATACAACAAAACTCCAATAACACTAAGATATGGAATTTCAGCTCCCAAGATCTCATTATCGTCATCTAGCGGACGAAACAGATCTTTCTTGGGGTCCAGACTGGGAACAACCATTGGTGTGCTAACAGGGTGTGCTTTGTTCATATTGAATAGTCTGAGCATCTTTTGGACATAAGCAGACTGGTGAATAAGAATTCCACCAACTCGATGTTCCAGCTCTAATCCGAGACAAAATCGAGTCCTACTAAGGTCTTTCATCTCAAACTCAGATTTCAAGTAGCAAACAGTCTCATTGATCTCTTCAAGAGTTCCGATGACATTCATATCATCAACATAGACAACTACTATAGCAAATCCTGAACTTGTTCTTTTAATGAACACGCAAGGGCATAAATCATCATTCTTATATCCCTTTCCAATCAAGTAATCACTGAGGCGTGTATACCACGTCCTACCGGATTGCTTCAGTCCATACAGTGAACGTCTCAATTTTATAACATGAGCACTCCGTGGTCTAGAGTTACTTGATTTGGGTAGAGCAATGTCATCTGGCACTCTCATGTATATCTCTGAATCAAGATCACCATAGAGATATGCAGTAACCACATCCATAAGCTGCATGTTAAGCTTTTTGGACACTATTAAGCTTATCAGGTAGCGGAAGGTGATGATGTCTATAACAGGAGAATACGTCTTCTCATAATCAATTCCAGGGCGCTAAGAGAAACCATGCGCTACAAGCCTAGCTTTATAATGCAAGACCTCATTCTTCTCATTCTTCTCATTACGCTTCCGAACAAAGACCTATTTATGTCCAACTAGCTTTACATTCGGTGGGCATAGCACAACCGGACCAAAAACTTGCCTTTTATTCAGAGAGTCTAGTTCAGCCTAGATTGCTACCTTTCATTTCGGTCAATCTGCTCTACGTTGACATTCAATAATAGAGCAAGGTTCCACTTCATCGTCGTCAATAATTTCTTGAGCGGCGGAATAAGTAAACATATCATCAACTAACATGGAAGATCTATACATAAGAACGCGCGCATCATTTGTTCTAAGTGAGATTTCTTTATTCTCTAACATCACAAGAGCGTCTGAAGCGTCCCCCAGACTTGCCAATTGTGATTCAAGGACATAACTGCAGTCAGAGACAATCTCATGTGAAGGATTCACAATGTTGATGATTAATGGATCTTTTTGTGCCTCAATAACATGCCTTTTAACCAGCGGCTCATCATTGGATTTTCTTGGTCTCCCCATTTTCCTAGTGGGAGCCAAGGCCGATGCAACACCTTCCACATGAGCAAGAGGAACGTCTCCTTGCTCAGTGTTGCTACTAACGAATCCTTTTTTCAGGATTTCCAACCTTGCAGGAATATTTGCAGCAGGTATATCCGATCTCGTCACTTTAGCGATATCAGCAAATGAGTTAGGCATATAGTCTACTACTTGTTGAAGATCAAGTATTCTTCGCACTTATGTCTCACTATGAGACGTGCGAGGATCATGAAGAGACTGAAGAGACACAGTGGGATTAAACCACGTCAATTCTTGACGTTCCACTGGAATGGAAACATTCCTATCTCCCCATCGTTAATCGTGTTGATGCATCTATCAAAACCATGAAATATTTAAATTGTCCACATTTGGGTTTGATAGGTCCACAAATATCACCTTGGATCCTTTGTAAGAATGGAATATTGTCATTATTATCAACAGCAAAAGAAGAACGAGCTGTCAATTTTTCTAAAGAACAAGCTTTGCAGAACGAGCGATGTACATCAGAGATTGCAACATAAGAATCTAGTGGGATAACGCACAACGCCTCAACGGTACTTTGTCAGGATGGTGTTGCACTCGTCTTAGAGACCAAGCCAGGAATGAGAGGAGTAGTCTCATCCTCACCATCTAAACCAATGGAAATAGATCCCACATGTTTTTTCGCTCTAAAGAACGGATGACCATGAGTATTTTTTAAGATTTTGATCATCATGTCATGACCTGGGTGTCCCAGTCGGAAGTGCCAAAGCTTGTATGACACAGAATCACACATAGTAGTGTAAGTCACGGCATTGGATTCAATGATCCGAACTGTAGTTAGATATAAACCACTACGAATATCCAGAAACTTCTCTAGAATGCGCTTGCGGCCACATTCAACATAGGTTATACACAATAGTTCTTTTCCATTCTCACAATAGGTTTCCAAGTGAAAACCATTGGCACGAATAACCTTAAAACTTAGCAAGGTTCAATTGGCCTTTGGCACATATAAGACATCAATGATATATAATTTTGTACCATGGGGCAGCAGAAACTCTGCAGAACCACACCCTTGTATAACGGGCGATGCACCAATCATGGTTGTCACTGAGAATTTGTATGGAAAAGATCCACAAATAGTTGTCTATTCCGCATAATGGTATGAGTAGTACCACTATCTGCTAGACACTCAATTTTACCTTGAGACATCTACACAATTAATGTAAATAAGTAAGTCTTTGGAACAAAGACCAGGCGTACACTTTAAGTATATACTTAAAGATTTAGATAAGGGTGTGACCCTTGTTGAGTGCTGATATGGCATGACACAAACTGGTGATTTTCCGATACCATTTTCGATGGGTCGAAGCAAAGCTTCGATGGGTTGAAAAATTAACTTGAGACAGTTCTTCGATGGGTCGAATGACTTTTCAATGGATCGAAAAAATGACCAGAACGATGTCTTTGAAGGGTCGAGTAGGTTTTCGATGGATCGAAGGAACCCAAAAACAAGATCGAATTTCCGACATCAGTATTCGATCGGTCAAAGAGATTGTCGATGGGTTGAAAAATTTAACCTAAGATATTCCTTCGATGGGTCGAAGAGAGTGTTGATGGGTCGAAAAATTTGGCCTGAGACATCCTTTCGATGGGTCGAAGAAGTGCTCGATGGATCGAAATGTGCAACCAAAGGACCCGAGGATAGGCTTCGATGGATTGAAGTATTTTTTCGATGGATCAAAAAATGCCAAAAAACAACCCGAGAGATAGTTTCGATAGGTCGAAGTGCAATACTTCGATGGATCGAAAATGTCACCGAGTTCAAAATAACATCCTCTCTTTTGTGTTACGTTTGGACCGTATCATTGTCTCATATTGCCATATACTTATAAACATCGAACCATACATAAGAATTGCATGGAATAGAACATTCTCAAAACACTTTCATATACCGAAAATAGAGAAATATTCATTGCTTGCCAACAAAAATTACATCATAGATGTGTTCTTATTAATAAAACAAAGACAAGTGTCTTTAAAATTCTTGACCGAAAAGTAAGCCAAAAACAAAACTAAAAACTTGAAAGATTACAGAGACAATGTCTTTTACATAGGCTTAATCAAAATATGGGGTAGCAAGATCTTTCTCCTTGTCATCTGCAAGAATGAGATTGGTGTCAACCTCCATCTCTAAATCTCCAGCATAATTCGACTCTTGAGCCAAATACTGTTTGTATTTTTTGTAGATGTTCTGGATTTTTCTACTAGCACGGCACTATTTGTGCATATGCTTATTAGAACCACATTTCAAGCAAATGTATCTTCCAGAATGTTGGGACCGTTGACCATTAGAAACCAAACCAGACTGGTCCTTGTTGGAGTTGGCGTTCTGATCTCTATGCCAAGTCAGATTTTGGCTATAGCCTTGGCCACACCCATACCCACGCCCTCCTCTACCCCCACGTGGAGCATGTCCTCCACGAACATAAGGTTCTGAATGAGCAACCTTTTTATATTTGCGGGCTTTTCCTTTAGTATGGTAACTCTCAGGCTTCTTAGTACCAACCAGTCTTGAGCTATTATTGAGGATGATCTCATGATGCCGTTCTTTTTCGCAAGCCTATTGATGAGATCAATGAATGTGGTAATTCTCCCATGTTTGTACTCAATCCAGTACTGATGTGCAAGAATGCTCATGAAAGTTGGGCAGGCTTGTAACGCCTTCTCAATCATGTCATTCTCAGAGTTTTTCACCCTAGAAAAACTCAATTCTGACTGCAAGTCTAGCATGGCTTGATTAAACTCTTGGATTTTGGGAAAATCCACAAGTCTAGTGTGCTCCAATCTAGCAGTCAACTCAGGAAGCTGTGCATCATGCACATTGTTGAAGCGCTGCTTCAGAGCGTCCCACAATACCATGTGATCTGTTTTGTTTAGATAATGCTTCTTGAGAGTTGGATGAATATGACGCATCAAAAACATGAGGATTTGAGCTTTTGACTCTTCAGTGGGGGGCATGAGATTCGTTCCAGGCCCAGATGGTTTGATGGCGTTGGTCAATCTCTTTCCGATGAATGTAGTTTCCACATCAGAGACCCAACAGTGATATTCCTTGCCTTGGAGGTCAAGGATGTCGAATTCTGGCATAACTGGCTCATTCGAACTCATCTACAAAAACACACAGAGATGTTTTGTCAATAACGATCGAAAACTACGATCATAAAAACTGTCAGGTTTTATGAATAAGAACGTGATCCATGATATATGGTCACAAAATCGATCATAAACGGTGACAAAAACCACACCCAACTACCGTGACTAACTGTCACATGTGATCGATTTCCCTTTTCTTTTCAGTTCTTTTCTTTTCTAATTTAAACCGTGACTCCCCCAGAACCGTCACTTATACTCTATGGATATAGGTCCATAGGAACTTGGGTAAGAACATGTAATAGAAAGCAACTCATATTACAATTATCATCAACTTAGATCTAGGGTGTTGCGGTAAGTAAGTTTGCTAGATCTAGAGATTGATGTTTAAAAAAGTTTACCTCGATGGGTGTTATGCTTAGTATGACCGCTACTTTTGATGAATGAGAAGAAGTTCTTAACGATTTCTTGGAAGTCGTGCAATCTTGTCAATATTCTAAGAAATTTCATGGGATTTGTGATCTTTGGCTGCCGGCGGTGATCGGCGACGGCGACTGTTGGCGGCGGCGGTAGTGGTCGGCGGTGATCGGTGATTTTCTCCTAGTTTTGGATTTTTCTATTAACTTTAAGAGTCGTGCTGATAACGTGCTGTAGGAGAAAATATGTAAACGGGAAAAACTATATCTCTTTCATTGATAGAATGCCTTAAATATAAGCTGATATTATGACAAGGCGGTTTAACACCTCTCAAAGATACCCTATTCACAACCTGGATATATCAATGTAGTAAAATAAATAGGGGTTATCGAACACGAGGAATTGGTGAAACTAAATCCTAACAAACTACTATGCTGACAGACTCGACTACAGAACACTAATGGCTATCGAACCTAAGCTAGACAGACTCAAATGTAGCGAGATTTTGACACAATAAACTAGACACAGTGGTGGACTACCTCACTGGTATATGCTCTCAAAAGTGTTTCTCTCAAAGTATGTCTAAGGTATTCACTCAACTCAATTACTTGCCAAATGGACCACACCATAAGCTTACACTTGTGACTAATCTCCACAGATCAAAGGCTGCCATCTTGAGGATCAAAAGGACTTTCATGGGTTGTAATGGGGCTTGGCTCATAGGTTAAAGAATAAATGGAATAAGAAATTCAAATATAATTCTAGAACCCAGTAGAGCACCAAATAAGAGACTTCTTCAAACTTTACAACCATGAACTTTCTCACTTTTGTGGCCGAATTTCATCTTGTTGGGCCTTCACATCATTGTTTTCAACAACAGTTAACTCGGGTATCAAGCTAGACATCACATTTTTTTCTTTTTCTTTTCTTTTCACTTCATTCTTTTTTTTTTTATCTTTTTTTTTTCTTTTTTCCAAACACTAGCAAAATACCCCACACTTATTTCTTTGCATCACTTTTCGACATTGTCGCCGTCTTCACATACCTGTCTCATGTATAGCTCTACCAAGTCCTAGAACAAGGGTAAAGATATAGCTATTCTAAGGTTTAAGGTCAGAGATATGTGGGTGATGACATAAAGTTTAAACATGTAGGCTCAAAGTGGTTAACTAAGGGGTGCACATCTTGTGTACACAAAATTAGGACACAGGCTTGTATGGCTATGGTGGTGTCCCCTAAATGCCTTTATCACTTCCTCAATCAAAACATGTATCCACTATAAGCTTTGAAAAGCACAAGAGCAAGTTCTAGTAATATCTAGGGTCCATTAACTTAATCTGTGGCAAGCAATTGACACTCGATAAAGAAAGCATGTGTAATCACATATAGGCTCAATCGCTCACAGGTTAAACGAATCTCAACAAAGTTTAAGCATGCCAAAAATCTGTACCATGTTAACTTTTTCTACATCCACTACACATTCGCATATGCATCAAATATCAAGATTAACCAAAGAAACTTAAATAACATGAACATCTTTTAGTCACAATTACGGAAGACATAATCACATCATGGACTAGTTAAGGGCACCTAAAGACACAAAATAAAAGACTCTTTTTATGTTTTTCTTGACACTTTTTACTTTTGTATTTGGTTTTTCAAATAAGACACTAAAATACCTAAGGAAAACAAAGAAAAACTCAAAAATATCACCATCGAGCGAGCAGCTCGCCAGACACAGTGTAGCGAGCAACTTATCTCGCGTGAATTTTAAAAAATTAATCACTAATCGTAATAGGCTGAAATTTTGGGAACACAAACTAGATACATTTAAAAACACACCCTCAAAATTTCAGAAAATTACAAGACCTATAACTATGTCAAATAAATTATACAAAACAGCCGACTGATTGCTCGCCAGCCCATCGAACTTCGCTGGCGAACAACGTGCATCGAGGCTCGATAGGATTTTATAAAATTGGTCACTCATCGAAATTCGCTGAAATTTTGCGAGCACTCGCTTGACTCATTTACAAAATTGCCCTCAAAATTTCAGAAAATTACGAGACCCCTAGCTATCGAAGATGACTGACACGAACAGGTTACTGTTCAGTACTGAGAACTGTTGCTCGCTGGACTCAGCTCCACTTCGCCAGAATTATATAGAATTAATGACAGAGTAGAATGAGCTGAAATTTAGAGGGGACAAACTAGACACATTTATAAACATTCCCTAAAAATTTAAGAAATTTACGAGACTTCTCAATATGGCGAACAAATCACCCACAACATCAAACTGAACAGTACAACAAGCGAAGCTCGCCAGAGACTCATTCCCTCGATAGAATTTTTCAGAATTGATCATACATTGGAATGAGCTGAAATTTTAAGAGCACAATTTAGACACATGTAAAAACATCCTCTAAAAATTTCAAAAATATACGAAACTTCAAACTATGTCAAATAATTGACACGAAATAGCATACTGTACAGTACCGAAATAACGAAAAATTTATACATAGACGCTAAGGATATGATATAAACCCCACCCCACACTTGAAATTTGCATTGTCCTCAATGTAAAACAAAACTAAAACGTACAATACATCAAACAAGCATGGAATGAGACACATAACACATCACAAATCACACTAAACATGGAGAAAAATAAAGCAAAGGAGAAGAGATAGAGAGCAAAGCTGGTTTTCCACGCTTCTCCATCAACATGGGTTGCCTCCCAGGTAGCGCTAAGTTTAACGTCTTCAGCCAGACAGCAAGTCTCATCACTCCACGCACAGAGATGCATCTCCAAGGGTTGCATCCTCAAAGACATGCTCCACAAATGACTCATAGAATGGCTTGAGTCGATGCCCATTCACTTTAAATGTCTTCCCTGTTTTTGAACTTACAATCTCGATGGCACCATGAGGAAAAACATTAGTGATAACATAAGGTCCAGTCCATCTACTTTTTAGCTTACCTGGAAACAAGCGTAGACGACTACTGAAGAGTAAAACTTTTTGACCAACAACAAATTCTTTTCTCTTAATATTCCGGTCATGAAAAGCTTTAGTCTTTTCCTTGTAAATCCCGCTGGACTCGTAGGCATTGTGCCTAATCTCATCGAGCTCGTTCAGCTGCAACTTCCTATGCAAGCCCGCATCATCGTTGTCAAAATTGAACTTCTTGACAGCCCAATATGCCTTGTGTTCCAACTCCACTGGAAGATGACAAGCTTTTCCATACACCAACCTATAAGGAGACATTCCAACAGGTGTCTTATATGCTGTCATGTAAGCCCACAACGCTTCATCCAAGCGTTGGCTCCAATCCTTCCTTGTTGGTCCAACAGTCTTCTCCAGAATTTGCTTGATCTCCCTATTCGACACTTCCACTTGCCCGCTGGTTTGAGGATGATAAGGTGTGGCCACCTTATGTGTTACACTGTACTTCCGGAGCAAAGCATCAAAGGTTCTATTGCAAAAATGAGATCCTCCATCGCTGATAATGCATCTAGGTGTTCCAAATCTAGCAAAAATATCTTTCAGAAAACAAAGAACAACCTTAGCATCATTAGTGCGGGTGGCTTTAGCTTCCACCCACTTAGAAACATAATCCACAGCGAGAAGAATATACAAATAACCTTGAGAATTAGGGAATGGTCCCATGAAATCAATACCCCACACATCAAATATTTCAACAACAAGAACAGGGTGTTGAGGCATTTGGTCTCTTGGGCCAATGTTACCTGTCATTTGGCATCTCTCACATGATTTGTACATGACGTGGGCGTCATGAAACAAAGTTGGCCAATAAAATCCACTCTCAAGCACTTTGAGAGCAGTCTTCTTCCCTCCAAAGTGTCCACCACCTGCATGTGAGTGACAAAAAGATAGGATAGATTGAAATTCAGACTCGGATACACACCTGCGAATGATGGCATCGGTACAATGTTTCCAGAGGTATGGCTCATCCCATACGTAATACCTGGCTTCCTTGACCAGTTTGTCTTTCTGAGCTCTGCTGAAATTGGGTGTAACGTACTTACTCACCTTGTAGTTAACAATATCAGCATACCAGGGCTCCACAGCTTGAACAACAAAGAGTTGTTCATCGGGAAAGCTATCTCTGAGAGGAAGAGTGTCTTCTTCGGCATTGGAACCATGGGTGAGTCTACTCAAGTGATCCGCCACCACATTTTCAGAACCCTTCTTGTCCTTGATCTCAATATCGAACTCTTGAAGTAAGAGCATCCATCGAATCAACCTGAGCTTGGCATCCTGTTTAGTCATCAAATATCTCAAAGCAGCATGGTCAGAAAATATGATAACTTTAGTTCCTAACAAGTAAGACCTAAACTTTTCAAGAGCAAAAACCACTGCTAAAAGCTCCTTCTCAGTAGTTGAATAGTTCAACTGTGCATCATTTAAAGTACGAGAAGCATAATAGATGACATGCGGGAGTCTTTGTGGTCGTTGGCCAAGAACAGCGCCAACAACATAATCTGAAGCATCACACATGAGCTCAAATGGTAGACTCCAATCCGGTGCTTGAATGATGGGCGCTGTAGTAAGCAACTCCTTGAGCTTATTGAATGCTTGCAAGCACTCATCGGTGAAGTTGAAAGCTACATCTTTCTGGAGCAATGCACATAACGGTCTGGATATCTTGGAGAAGTCCTTGATAAACCTGCGATAAAATCCTGCATATCCAAGAAAAGATCTCACCTCCTTCACAGTGGAAGGAGGGGGTAAGGTACGCACAATATCAACCTTAGCTTTATCAACCTCTATACCTCTAGCTGAAATAACATGTCCCAAAACTATACCCTGCTCCACCATAAAGTGGCATTTTTCCCAATTAAGTACAAGGTTAGTTTCTACACAACGATCTAAAACCATAGCTAGATTATGAAGACATGTGTCAAAAGAATCACCGAAAACAGAGAAATCATCCATAAATACCTCAATGATCTTTTCAACCATGTCTGAGAAAATACTTACCATGCACCTCTGAAATGTGGCAGGTGCGTTGCATAAACCAAATGGCATCCTCCTATAAGCAAAAGTGCCATAGGGACATGTGAAGGTGGTCTTCTCTTGATCATCCTTATGTATGGCTATCTGGTTGTACCCTGAATAACCATCTAAGAAACAATAATATTCATGACCTGCCAACCTTTCCAACATCTGATCAATGAATGGGAGCGGAAAGTGATCTTTTCTTGTGGTGGCATTGAGCTTGCGGTAGTCAATACACACTCTCCATCCCGTTTGGACTCTTTGAGGCACCAACACGTTCTCATCATTCTTTACCACTGTGATTCCTGAACGTTTGGGCACAACCTGCACAGGACTAATCCATTTGCTGTCAGAAATAGCATAAATGATACCTGCGTCTCGAAGCTTGATGACTTCTTTCTTGACAACTTCCATCATGGGAGGATTGAGACGACGTTGAGCTTCCCTTGTTGGCTTAGCTCCCTCCTCCATATGGATCCTGTGGGTACACAATGTTGGGCAGATGCCCTTGATATCGGCTACTGTCCATCCAATGGCGGCCTTGTACTCCCTTAGTACATTCAGTAACTTCTCCTCTTGTAACGTTGAGAGCTTGGAAGAGATGATGACTGGAAGTGTATCATCCTCCCCTAAGAAAGCATACTTCAAATGCTCGGGTAGAAGTTTAAGCTCTAATGTGGGTGCCACATGTATAGACGGAACAAGAACGTCATCTGAAATTGGAAGAGAAATGGGTTTAGAATATTTACCTTTCATAATTGGCAAGGATTCAAGTGCTTCTTCCATAGCATAATACTCCTCTTCCATTTCAAGATCCTCAGCTGAAGCTATCTCAAAAATAGGTTCAACTTTCTTTTCCTCGTCAAGCTTTAGACTTGGAACATCTTCTTTTCCAGATACCTCGATGACCTTCCTCAAAGGATCCTCCTCCAATGAATAGTGAATGAATTCCTGCACAAAACTCTTAAAAGTGTCAATGGAACAACATGAATAAGCATCATCACTATTCGGATGTTTGAGAGCTTCATAAATATTGAAGTGGATTTTCTCCTCAGCTACTTCCATACTCAATGATCCATCAAAACAATCTATCTTTGTACGTGCTGTTCTCAAGAATGGTCTCCCAAGAATCAATGGTATTTCTGATGGCATTGGCTCATGCTCCATCTCCAGCACAAAGAAATCTGCTGGGAATATCAAATCTCCCACCTGCACCAAAACATCCTCAATAATACCTTGAGGGTAACAGTTAGACCGATCAGCAAGTTTAATGGTGACACCTGTGGGAATAAGCTCTCCCATTTTCAACCTATTATAAGCAGTGTATGACATCAAATTAATGGAAGCGCCTAAATCAAGTAAAGCACCCGCAAACCTGTGATCACCAATGGTACATGGGATCGTAAAACGTCCTGGATCACCTAACTTAGGTGGGGGTTTTCTTTGAAGCACAGCAGATACTCTCTCTCCCAAAGCCACAGTCTCAGCTCCATTGAATTTTCTCTTTGTTGTGCACAAATCTTTCAGGAACTTTGCATACTGTGGTATCTGCTTGATCACATCCAACAATGGGATGTTTACTCCTACATTTCTGAACACATCCAAGATCTCCTTCTCTTTTTCAACCTTCACCTGCTTCTTCAACCTGCTAGGAAAAGGTAAATTAGGAATAATAGAAGGAGAAGGAGTAGAGGATACCTGACCTGATTTTTTATTTGTCAGTTCTTCTGTTTCAGGTGCATTTTCGACGGCTCGAATTGGGGTTCCTGCAGAATCTTCTGACGGCTTGTCCAATGACTTGTAAGGAACAAGTTGTTCAAGAACGGGCTCCTCCCATTTTCTCTTTGTTAACTCGGGCAGTTTTTCCAACACCTTCCCACTCTTCAAGGTCATCGCATGAGCTTCATATTTTGTGTTGGGATTGGGAAGAGTGTTACTAGGAAGACTTCCTTCCTTGACTTGAGCCATTGTTTGCTGCATTTGGCTCATTTGTCTCTCAAGCAAGTCAATTGCTTTTCCTTGTTGCAGAGCTGTAGCCTTGAGTTCTTGAGTTGTGGCCTTGATATCTTGGCGAAAGGCACTACTCCCCTCTCGTTCCTTCTTGTTGTCAAACATCATTTGTTGCATCAGGGCTGCCAAGGTAGAATTGTTTGATGATGTTTGAGCTTGAGTTTGTTGTTGCTGAGGCATACGCCTTTGGCCAAACTGCTGCCCATCTCCTGTAGGCTGCCTCTGCTGAAATCCAGGTGGAACAATAGGAGGATTAAGCACATTGTTGCTCCTATAGCTCAATAGGTCTCTATTTCCACCATATGTGTTGGGTTGCCTCTGGAAGTAATTTGCTTCTTCCTCTTGATCAACCTCTTCATCTGCTCTGAACTTGGGACAATCTTCTGCTAAATGGTTTGTAGCTGAGCATAAAGTGCACACAACCTGAGCTGCAGCAACTGTTGTCTTCTTGCTCACTTTCAGACTACTCGCTATCAGAGCAATATCATTCTCCATCGAGCTTAATCTTTTTTCCATGGCTCCATCGATTGCAACTGCATTGAGAGACCTTCTACTTGCTCCCATGGATCTATCCATTGACTGAAATTGCCTTGAATTTTCTGCTTGATTCTCAACAACTTCCTTGGCTTCAACTCCAGTCATATTCCACCAATTTCCCCCACAAGCTGAATCAAGCTTTGACCTGTTAAAAGAATCAAGTCCTTCATAGAAGAACTCCATTTGAGTGTTGACATCAAACTTATGGTGAGGGCATTGTCGAAGAAGACTCTTAAACTGGCTCCAGGTTTCATGTAATTCATCACTGTCTTTCTGCCTGAATGTGCTAATTTGCTTCTTCAAGTTCTTGGTGCGTGAAGCAGAGTAGAACTCTTTCATAAATGCAGAGCACATCTTCTCCCATGTGTCCATAGATAAAGGAGCTAAAGAATTATACTATGCTTTTGCTTGCTCCTTCAAAGAGAATGAAAACAAGAGGAGTTTCACAGTATCCTCTTCCACATTAGTCGATCTCTGGATTCTGCACAATGCTGTAAACTCATTGAGATGGTCCTGAGGGTCTTCAGAAGGCGTTCCTCTGAAGTGTGGCAGATTCGATATAAGTGATGGGGGAATAGAATAAGCCCCCAGATTTTCTGGTAGTACGATCGGTGAATCTGCTGCACCTGTGCCCGGTATAAAGGACTCTCTCAGCTTGGTTGCATTTGCCATTCTTTTTGGTGATGGTGGTGGTGTCGGAATACTTTGTTCTTCCTCAAACTCAGACCCTGTATCAGAATGTATTTCTTGCTCAGGCTGACCACCACTGTTCACGTTCATGGACCGTTGTCCCTGCTGCTTCCTGTTTTGCCTTGCTGAGCGTTCAATCTCTGGATCAAGTAATAATGGCTCAGCGCTTCTTGTGTTCCTAGTACGCATACACAATGCTCCTGCACACAGAAGAAACAGTAAGACTCAAAAGAAAAAGAAAACAAAACAAAACAGAAAATTAAAGACTCTATTAGGACTTAGAATTAAGCAATTCCCCGGCAACGGCACCAAAATTTGACAAGGTGGTTTAACACCTCTCAAAGATACCCTATTCACAACCTGGATATATCAATGTAGTAAAATAAATAGGGGTTATCGAACACGAGGAATTGGTGAAACTAAATCCTAACAAACTACTATGCTGACAGACTCGACTACAGAACACTAATGGCTATCGAACCTAAGCTAGACAGACTCAAATGCAGCGAGATTTTGACACAATAAACTAGACACAGTGGTGGACTACCACACAAAATTTGAGCGTATTCGGAGTTGATTTGGTTACCGAAACAAATCGGCGAAGCTACAGCTAATGCAGAAAATAAATGCTGAAAGTAAATATGCTAATGAATGCAATTGGGTTTAAACTATATGATTAAAGAGTTAAGAGGAATGCAATCCACCACCGTCATTCCATCTTTCTAACACATACTTAATCTAATGCACATATCCAATGAATGAAAGTTCCCAGGAAGAGTTGATCGTTACAACCACATCCTATTACCCAATCCTTATGCATATGCAGGTTTGTCATGGACCTCCCCTACATCTATCCCTCTATTGAACCCATAGTCATGGACCCCAAGGTTTACAAAGAAGAAAGCATTAAGTTCTAGAAAAGGTTTGAGAAGCTACAAGGGTTCACAAGTACACTATGGGCGTGTCTCGCTAGACCTATGGATTTCAATCTCCCGGCGGTAAAATCGGTGTATCACTATAGAGAATCCGGTGGAAGAAATTATCTTCAGTCGCCCGTATCTCATGAAACTAGAATCCTAGTATGCATACTAAGTTGCGCACCAAAGCAAACATACAAGAATTCATACGGTGATCATTCAGAGAAAGAAACCTCATCCATAGAATATGCAAAACTAGATTAAAGTGTATATATTAAAAAGACTTCATGTACGGGGCTTCAAGCAGCCCCTTAACAAAGGAAAATTAGCTACTCATAGTCATAAATAAAAACATCAAAGAATTCATGAAAGATAAATAAAAGATGGAGAAAGAAGAACTCTTGACGACGTCGAGATCGAGCTCGCTTGAATCCTCTGTTTTGTCTCTTGTTCTCTATTCTCCAGCCGTACGTCTTTTGTTCTCCCACTTGCTATATATATGTCTTGAAGCTAGGTTAATTAACCTAGTTGATATGGACCACGTGCATGATTCCTTCTCCAAGTCCAAGTCCAAGTTGCAAATATAATATAAATTTCCACATGCAACCCATCTCCTTGCTAAACCCATTATTCCATATGCCATCGAACTTCCTCTTTGCTTCCTATTTAATTTCTCTCACCAACTTCGCTGGCATAGGACAAACGTACGTAATCACCTCGCCAAGGCATATATGATTGCAGTCATTAAACCCATCGAGCTCGCTAGGCACTTCCTCGCCAGACAGCTACAAAACATATTATTTAATCTCCTTTTCTCCATTAATCTCCAAAACACCTAAAGACAAATAAACATAATTAATTCACTCGATTAATAACAATAAACTAAATATAGGGAACACATTAAATACCAAATAGATGCATAAATATGCAACTATCATATTACAATAAATGTCCCGATATGACAGAAATTTGATGTATCTATCTGATTTACATCCGTATCTAACTAAAACAAGACACACCCCGAAATCAATCCGACTACAAACCATCAATTTTACATTTTCACAAAAAGTGAGTTGGTCACGGCAAACAACCAGAGCGACTAGAGCGAGGCAAACCCCGATTTCTTTTTAACTCGCAGTCAACTAAATCGCCGTTGACACCACCACAGACCCAGCAATTCGAGCGTGACGATGGCATCCGGGTGGGGAATCACAGGGAACAAAGGCCGCTGTTACGATTTCTGGGTCGACTTCAGCGAGTGTATGTCACGCTGCCGCGAGCCAAAGGACTGCTCTCTCCTTCGCGAAGACTACCTCGAGTGCCTTCACCACTCCAAAGAGGTCCCCGCTTCTTTCTCCTTTCAATTTCCATATCTTTCTAACCCCACAAATCACGAGCTGTCGCTGTTTATAATGAGCTTCGTGTTAAATTGGTAGTTTATCTGCGTTCAGTTTTGGTTTTAAGTTTTCTTGATTAGATTAGTCCTCTTATTGTTGACAATGTGATTTAGAAACTGTAAGACCTGAACCAGCAGGTGAATAGGAACCTTGGGCCGATTTAGGGTTTTGATATATATGACTTGGGTAGTGATGGGAAATCAAATTAGGTCTTATCGAATCTCATCATTTCTGTATTGGCTGATTGAATTGTGTGATGGGCTGATGGCTATTGTGAGCATGAGGGAAACTCTGTGCTTCTGATGGTTTGCACTTTGAACATAAGTGGAAGTAGTAAAACACTGGAATTGAGAACCCATTTCTCTGAAGAGATGTGTTTACTTAGAGTTTGAAAATGCTGGATATCTTTGAGAATTCGAGGACTATATTAGTGAACTACTTAAAATTGCAATGTTAAATAATGTTTCCTTTTTGTTAGAGATGGACTAGTTATTGGCATAGGTGACTTAAATTTCTAACAACACAAAGGACTTACGTGGTGCACATTGGTCATGTCCTTCATATGGTCATAATACCATCAAATCAAGTATCAGTACCACTGCCATTCTCCATCAAATGGATAAAACGGATGTTTTATCTGTAGAAAATAGAGTCATCATCCTGATGTAAACTGCTGTAACATGATCTTTTATAAAAAATGAGCTTTGGGAGTTCTGAGTAAGGGAACATCATATTATGTATTGACAAATGGGAATGCAATTGACCAACCTTTGCCTTCGTTGTTGATGGAGGTGAACAGCCATGGACTCCTGGAGCACTGAAGACCCTTTAGCTCCCTTCTGCTCAACTATTGTAATTCTGGACATAAACTTTGAATATAAGGATCACTATGGGAAGTGCTTCCTTTTATAGTCGTCATTGTGTCTACCTTCATTGTTTGTAGTTTAATTCAGGTTTTGCTTCCCAGAAGATAGCTTACATGAATAATGAGCTTAGGTTTCAAAGTGAAGTTAGCTTAGTCATTAGTCAGAAGATAGCTTGATGGATTTACTGTCCTCTTGGTATCTATTAGTCATGACTCTGAGTGCATAGTGCCGCCTCTCAAAAACTAGTTGGATTTATTTGACCTTGTTGCGTATGACTGACTTTCTTTCCTTTCTTGTTAAACCAGTTAACTGTTTTAAGTTCCATCCACTGGGATACAGTAATATTTAGTTTAGTGACTTTATACTTCTTTCTGCAACTGTATAATTGATGTAGAAACAAGACATCTTCTAGGAAGGTCCAAAGGATTAGGAAAAGGCCTATTGTCCTTCAATGTTCTTATCAATTTTTTATTGGTGTGGAGAGAATATCACAGCTTACCATATAATGTCATGTATGGCTTGATTTCAAAGACATCTGTAACTACTGAATGAAGATGACAGTGTCTTCTATCACCTGATTAGCTCGGCCATCCAATTTTTATTATATGGTTGACTTTCATTGTATTCTTTAAAGTACATACTTTTACGCCTACACTGGCTGATTGACAAGTATCGACTTTTGGAATTCAGTAAAGTAGTTTGTTTTGGTACATAAGCCGAGTGGTCTAATTTGTCCGACTGAAATCTCCACAAATGCCTGAAATATTTATCTGATAGAGTTGTTTTGCATAGGAATGAATAATCTGTTTTTATGTTTCTTTGTTCAAAATGTTATACTGAATCATTTTGTGGCTTCTCTGAATATTATTATTGCAGTTTCAAAGAAGGAATCGAATTTACAAGGAGGAGCAGCGTAAGATAAGAGCAGCTGCACGAGCTAAGCAAGGTCGAGTTGTTGATGACCATCATTCGTAGCGGAAATGGATCTTTTCTGAACTCGAAGATTTAATAAAATGCGTGGAGATCAGATGTTGTATTTTGTGTTTTCCAGACTGGCCTATTTACCTGATTACATTTTGAGTTTTGTTTCTCCTGGAACGATGTGTAGCCCTCGTTGGTCTATGCAATAAGAAATTGTCAATTTAGTTTTTCTTTGCACAGGCTGCACATTGCACATCAATCTGCTTGGTGTATTGGAAATGCCGTTTCAGCTCTCCAGACTAATAGACCCATGAATTGTAACCTATGTTACGCCTAGAGCCGATGCTGCAGTACTGTTCGACATGTTACAAAGCCAGTTGGCTAAGAGCATTCCCACCGGTAGGGAACGGCGAGGACGTCCGGGGGGGGTGGCCCAGCAGTTCGGGGACGTCCGGCAAGGTGGAGGCGTGCAGCGGGGGGGTGGGGGGGCGTGGACCGGACGTTGACGGACGGATCGTCCCGGGCGGCGTCCTCGGCCGAGCACGCGAGGCGGATCGTCCCAGCTGGCGGGACCCACGCCACGTGGGTGACGTCAGCATGACCCCTTTTTTTTTTTTTTTTTTTAGGGTAAAAAAAAAGTAAAACAGTAAAAGTAAAAACTGTCAGCCAACCAGAAGCTGACACGTGTCAGCTTCTGGGAGGCTGACAGATCAACGGCTCTGTTGATCTCAGCCATCCATTTCAAACGGATCTAAACAGATCCGACGGCCCAAATTCAAATCAAACGGCCACTTCGGCCAGAAATCAATTAATTGCAAAAAAAATCCCCAAAAATTGTAAAAAAATCCCAAAAAATTGCAAATCACCCCCTATATTTTTTCTATAAATACTACCTTCATTTCATTCATTTTTTACATCAATTTGTGCACAACAAATTCACTCTCTCCCCCTCTCAATCTCTCCATCTATCCTCTAAATCCTTTGTTTATTTTTTGGGAAAAAAATGTCAACAAATTGGCTTCTTTCGGAAGATGTGCAATTAAGCATATCTTATTGTCGTTTTAGTGTTGATTCGATTACCGGAAATCGTCAAAAGGTCGACAAATTATGGGAAAAGATTCATGGCGATTTCAAGGCGAATTGGGAGCTAGGTTATGGTGAATCAATGCCGGAAACTAGGACCCAAAACGCATTATCCTCTCGATTCGCAAAGTTGAAGGCGAATTTGAAACTTTGGGGTAGTGCTATTTCTTTCGCACGAAGAAATGCATCTTCCGGCTCCAACTTACAAGATGAGGTATTGTTTTTTATCTCCATTTTTTTGCAAGTTATTTTTGAAAAAATATTTAATATAAGTTATGTCCATTTTATTTAATTTTCTTTATGGCATGTTCTTTAATTATTTAATTTTTTAGATGAGAAGTGCTCAATCATTTTATGTTGCCAAAAAGAAGAAAGAGTTTAAGGACTTTGCTTGTTGGGATGTGGTGAAGAATCATCCATACTTCATCCATGTCGAAGCTAGTACACCTCCACCTTACTTATCCTCTACTCCGCCTTACTCATCAACACATCCCGCAAGCTCAATGCCCTCCGCCGTCAACTTGGATGAGGATGATGCATTTCCCACACCAATGAGCAATCAAGCTCCCTCTTCTCCGGAGCGTCCTATGGGAGTGAAAGCGGCCAAGGAAGGGAAAAAGAAAGGAAAAAAAGGCATGAATTCAACAAATGAAAGAGCCGAGGCTTTGAATAGGATTGCGACAAATCAAGAAGCTTATGGTCGCAATCAAAAAGATAATGATGCAATTGAGGTTTCCCTTCTTCGAGAGCAAATCGCGCTTCAAAAAAGAGATATCGATTTGAGAGCTTTGGCGGAAGAGACTCGGATCATGTCAATGGATACCAAGATTATGACTCCTAAATCCAAGAAGTATTTTACCAAGAGGAAAGCCGAAATCCTTTCTCAAATGGATGAGGTTGAAGATGAAGCAAGCGGAGAAGGCTATTCCAATTGTTATCGCCCCCTTTTTCCAAGCTCTTAAATTAAATTACCCACTTGTATTTTTTTCAAGTATTTTCCCTTCAAGCATTTAAATTATGTAGTTTCCCATTAAAATAAATAAAAATGCAATTTCTTTATTTCCATCAAGTTCCCACACATTACAAAAATTATTTAACACACATAATTCAAACACAAAACATTTTTATAGTTGTTCACCGGTCTCAAGAAACCAGTTGTGCTTAACTAAGTCCTTTTGAAGCTCTCCATGGATGTAAGCTGATTGGAGATCTACAATACGCTCATTAAACCGTTGTTCATTTCCATATCTTCCAACCGGCTCGAATGGAATACGGTTCCCCCCTTCATCCACTGGCCCATCATAAGCAGTGAATGCGGTAGATGGGTTTTGGAGATCTTCTTCTTGGTTCTCCTCAAACTCATCCTCCACGAACTCGTCCTCAACGATCATGTTGTGCATTATGATGCAAGCCAACATGATGTCTTTTAACGTCGAAAGGCGGTGACACCGAGCTGCATGACGAATTATCCCCCAACGAGCTTGTAAGATGCCAAAGCACCTCTCCACATCCTTACGGTACGACTCTTGCTTTCTCGCAAAAAGCTTTTGTGGAAGCTCTTGAGGATTAGAAATTGTTTTGACAAACGAAGAGTACCTCGGATATATCCCGTCAGCAAGGTAATAGGTGTTACGGTATGTCATACCGTTCACTTTATAAGTCACAGATGGACTTCTTCCAGCAAGCACTGCATCGAATACATCTGATTGATACAACACGTTGATATCATTTTGAGCTCCTGGTACCCCGAAGAAACTATGCCAGATCCAAGTGTCATATGAGGCCACTGCCTCTAAGATGATTGTTGGACGACCTTTCCTCCCTGAGTACGCCCCGGACCAAGCAGTTGGGCAGTTCTTCCACTCCCAATGCATGCAATCAATGCTGCCGATCATACCAGGGAATCCGCGTTGTTTAGCCCTTCTTAGAAGCCGAGTGATGTCTGTCTGATCTGGAGCACGGAGGTAACGAGTACCATAAAGCTCAACCACTTGGGTGCACCACTTCTTCATGCACTCCATAGTTGTTGAGTCCCCCATCCTTGTGATTTCGGCACACTGATCTGCAGCTGAGCCGTATGCCAACATCCGAAGAGCACCGGTCATCTTTTGTTGGGGAAGAAGTCCGACCATTCCAGTGGCGTCGGCTCTTTGATGCCAAAATGGGTCGTTGTTGCAGAGGTCCGTCATTAAACGGTTGAATATATGTCGGCTCATTCGGAACCGCCGACGAAAGTCGTGGTTGGTGAAGACCGAGCGTTCGATGAAGTAATCTTCCATAAGATTATGGCCCCTCTCATCCCTCAGCCTTGGTTGATTTGCACGGCGGCGTGGTGCTGGATCATCATCGAATGCTGCATCAACCGCCACCGCGTCGATAACGAATTGATTGGAAATTTCAGCATTTTTTCGGCGTTGTTGTCGCCTCCTATTGAAAAAATTAGTGAAACCCATAGGATTCATCTTGAGGAAAGGGAAATGTGATGAAGTGTTTAGAGAGGATGATAAGAAATGTGAAGAAGTGTTGGTGTGAGTTCTTCCACTCCCATAACTCATTCTTTTATAGTCATTTTGAAGAACCAGATTAGATTAGATAACGACACGTGTCGACCGTCGATTGGTTGAAAATCTTACCGAATATCTTTCGCAATTATTTTGCCGACACCAACACGTACACAAAACACGTGTCACATTCTCGTTGGACCGCAATCTTACAAGAAATATTACCGTCCTATCTTCATTAATAATTTTGCCGACACTGACACGTGTCTCATTCTCGTTGGACCGCAATCTTACAGGAAATATTACCGTCTTATCTTAATCAATGATTTTGCCGACACCGACACGTATACATGACACGTGTCTCAAAATAACTTGTCGAAAATGTTATCGTAAATCCGTAACCACTTATATGTTCTGGGATAACACGTGTCGGTTAGTTATTGGGTGAAAATAATATTCGATATTTAAAATTTCAAAATTTTAATTATTCGTGAATAGTAATAGGAAGTCCTCAAACAGGCACCGCTGCACGAAAAACTGTTTGAGGACTTCCTATTCTGAGGAATTCCTCAAAATTCTGAGGAATTCCTCAAAATGGGGCTTCCTCACATCCTCCATGGGTGGGAATGCTCTAATAGCTTTCAGTTTGAACCTCTCGGCAACTTCAAACAGGGCATGAAAGCAAATACGATGATTCACCGGGGGCTGAAAATAAATATAAGGAATGATGGGTTATACACTTGCACGTGCGATTCACATGCTTTGGCCTCATCAGATTTAACGGACCTGATGCAAATCCGTCCAAACACAGATAAGAATCACGCCGTTGGAATTATCAAACCAATAGCATCTCCAATAGTTAAGTTAATGTTATAGTTACATTTGCTCAAAAGTTATATCCATATATTTTAACTTTCTATTTAGAAGTAATTGTTTAAGGAGATTTATTTTCAGTAATTTCTGGTGTGTGTCGTGTCCTATTTAGATGCGGATTATATTAGATAGAGATTCCGGGAATCCATATTTTATAGGGACAATTATTGTAACAGATTGTATCAGCCTATATATAAGGCATTCTATCAATGAAAGAGTTACAGTTTTCAGTTATCATATTCTTCTACTTCAACACGTTATCAACACGCTATAAGTTGATAACAGAAAAAAAATATATCCTCTCAAAACAACCTAACACCACTGTCAGACACCTAGCACCGCCACCGGCTCCGTGCTGCACTCGTCTTGAAGACCGAGCCAGGATTGAGAGGAGTAGTCTCATCCGCCCCAACTAAACCGATGGATTTAGGTATTCCCACATGTTTTTTCGCTCTGAAGAATGGATAACCATGAGTATTTTTTGATATTTTGATCATCATTTCACGACCTAGATGTCCCAGTCGAAAATGTCAAAGCTTGTATGATTCCAAGTCACACGAAGTCGTGTGAGTCATGGCGTTGAATTCAATTATCTGAACCATAGTTAGATATAAACCACTACGAATAGCCAGAAACTTCTCTAGAATGCGTTTGTGACCGCATTCAACAGAGGTAATACACAATAATTCTTGTCTATTCTCACAATATGTTTCCAAGTGGAAACTGCTGGCGCAAATATCCTTAAAACTTAGCAAGATTCGATTGACTTTTAACGCGTATAAGACATCAGTGATAAACAATCTCGTACCATGAGACAGCATAAATTCTGTTGAACCACACACTTTAATAACCAGCGTTGCACCTATCATGGTAGTCACTGAGGAGTTGTATGAGAAAAGATCCACAAACAATTGTCTATTTTGCATAATTGTGTGGGTAGTATCACTATCTACAAGACACTCAATCTCGCCTTGAGACATTTACAAAAGCAATGTAAATAAATGAGTCTTTGAACTAAAGACCAGGCGAACACTTTAAGTAGATACTTAAAGATTTGAATAGGGATATGACCCTTGTTGAGTGCTGATATGGCATTACATGAACTGATGTAAAGCCATATCTAGTGCTGAATTCCAGGTTATGAGTGCTAATATGGCTGATATCGAATTTTTTTCCCATCTTTTTCCAAGAAAACTGATGTAAGATGCATCAGAAACACCGCAAAACTAGATATAACCTTCAATAGGCCGAGTAAACCTCTCGACGGGTCGAAGAAACCCAAAATAGATATTTAATTTTCCGATACCAAGTTTTCGACAGGTCAAAGTAAATTTTCGAAGGGTCGAAAGTTTGTCCAGGGGCATACATTCTATGGGTCGAACAAATTTTCAACGGGTCGAGTATTATTTTCGACGGAACGAAGTTGGACATAAAACAAGACAAAAGCAAACATTTGACGGGTCGAGGAAAAACTCGACGAGTCAAAAAAGAGTAATAACCGATCCAAAATGGATCCTTCGACGGGTCGAAAAATTCCTGAGATCAAAACATCTTCTTTTTCTTGTCCCGTTTGCACTGTATCATTGTGACATTATGCCATATAAAATTGTAAACATTGAACCATACACTCCATAAGCAGTGAAATAACATTCTCAACACTTTCATAAACAAAAAAATAGAGAAAATTTTATTAATCGCCAACTAAATTTTGACTTAGCATAGAGATGATAACGCTAACTCCAACAAGAACCAGGCTGGTTCGGTTCCTAAAGGTCAACAGTCTCAACATTCTGGAAAAGACACTTGTTTTAAGTGTGGTTTAATTAAGCACATGCACAAGCAATGCTGTGCTAGTAAAGAAATCCAAAACATCTACAAGAGGCACAAGCAGTACTTGGCTCAAGAGTCAAACTATGTTGGAGATGTGGAGATGGAGGTTGACACCAATCTCGTTCTTGTAGAGGAAAATGAGAAGGAATTAACTACTCCGGATTTTGAGTAAGCCTATATAAAAAGCGGTTATCTATGTAATATTTCAAGTTTGATTTTGTTTTTGGCTTACTTTTTGGTCATGATTGTTAAGACATTTGTCTTGTTTTTCGAATAAGAACATCTATGATGTAATTGTTATTTGTTGGCAGTAATGAAAGTTTCTCTATTTTTGGTATTGAAAGTGTTGAGAATGTTATTCTACATACATACTCAGTGTATGGTTCGATGTTAACAAATATATATGGTAAAATGACGCAAAGGTACCATAAAAATTAGATAACAAGAAACAATTTTTAATTATCACAGACCATTTTCTACCCGTTGAGGTTTTTACTCAACCCGTCGAGAGTGTCGTTCTAGATCGGTTTTTTGATGTTCTTCGACCGGTCGAGGTTTCCCTCTACCCGTCAAGGATGATCTTCTATCTCGAAAGTGTCTGATTTTTTACCCATAAAAATTAATCCTCAACCCGTCAAAAATTAGATATCAGAAAATCAATATCGTTTTAGGTTTTCTTGGACCGGTCGAAAATTTCCTCGAACCATCGAAGACCAGCTTCTGGACAACTTTTTCAACTCGTCGAAAAGTTCTTCAACCTGTCAAAGCAACTGGTATCAGAAAATCAAATTATATTCTTGGTTTTCTTTGACCCGTCGTGGTGTTTTTAGATGTGTTTTACATCGATTTTATTGAAAAATGATGAAAAAAATCGACTAACCGGGATCTCAACACCAGATGTGGTTTTACATCAGTTTATGTCATGCCATATTATCACTCAACGAGGGTCACACCCTTATTCCAATCTTGAAGTGTCTACTTAGAGTGTTCATCTGGTCTTTAGTTCAAAGACTTACTTATTTACATTGATTTTGTAGATATCTCAATGCGAGATTAAGTGTCTTATAGATAGTGATACTACCCATGCCATTATGCGAAATAGGCAACTATTTGTGGATCTTTTTCCATACAAATCCTCAGTGACTACCATGATTGATGCAGCGCCCGTTATACAAGGGCGTGGTTCAACATAGTTTCTGCTGCCTCATGGTACAAAATTATACATCATTGATGCCTTATATGCGCCAAAGACCAATCGAACCTTGCTCAGTTTCAAGGATATTCGCATCAACGGTTTTCACTTGGAACATATTGTGATAATGAAAAAGAACTATTGTGTATCACCTCTATTGAATGTGGCCGCAAACCCATTTTAGAGAAGTTTCCTGCTATTCATAGTGGTTTATATCTAACTACAGTTCAGATCATTGAATCCAATGTCATGACTCACACAACTTCGTGTGATTCAGGATCATATAAGCTTTGGCATTTTCAACTAGGACATCCAGATCGTGACATGATGATCAAAATATTAAAAAAAATTCATGGTTATCCATTCTTTAGAGCGAAGAAGCATGTGAGAATACATATATCCATCGGTTTAGATGGTAGGGATGAGATTACTCCTCCTGGCTTGGTCTCCAATACAAGTGCAACACAATCCCGACAACATATTACTGAGGCGCCGTTAGTTATCCTACCAGATTCATATGTTGCAATCTCTGATACATATTGTTTGTTTTGCAAAGCTTGTTCTTTAGCAAAGTTACAGGCACGTCATTCTTTTGTTGTTGATAACACCGCCGACATTCCATTCTTACAAAGGATACAAGGTGATATTTGTGGACCTATCAAACCGGAATGCTAACAATTTAAATATTTCATGGTTTTGGTAGATGCATCAACGCGATAGTCACACGTTGCTTTGCTATCCATAAGGAATCCTAGCTCAAATATTAAGCTTTGGGCTCACCACCCAGATCATCCAATCAGGTCTATTAGATTGGACAACGCATGAGAGTTTACATCAAAATATTTTGATGATTACTGCATGTCAGTTGGGATTGAAGTTGAACATCCCATTTCTCATGTTCATTCTCAGAACGGTTTAGCAGAGGTTCATATCAAGCGGTTACAGCTTGTGTATCGAGCTTTGGTAACGCATGCAAACTTACATGTCTCTGCGTGGGGTTATTCCGTGTTGCACACAACTATGCTTCTTCATTTTCAACCCATATCCCGCCAACCATTTAGTGCGTACCAGTTAGTAACTGAATATGAGCCTAATGTTTCACATTTGCGCATTTTTGGTTACGCGGTTTATGTGCCAATTACACATCCACAATGTGCTAAAATGGGTCATTGAAGAAGATTAGGCATTTATGTTGGCTATGATTCTCCAACGATAGTTCGCTATCTTGAACCTTCAACATGAGATCTCTTTACTGCTAGATTTTTAGATTGTTACTTTGATGAAACATACTTTCTGCCGTTAGCAGAGATATGAATGGTTCCATTTCGGTTCAACGTCAGGAATTGACGTGGTCTAATCCCACTATGTCTCATTATGATTCTCACGCATCTCAAAGTGAGATGGAAGTACGAAGAATACTTGATCTTCAGCAGGTAGCAGACTCTATGCCTGACTGCTTTGTTGATACTGCTAAAATGATAAGATTGGATATACCTGTTGCAAATATTTCTGCAAGGTTGGAAATTTCAAAAAATGAAATGGTTAGTGGCAACATTAGGCAAGGAAGTGTTCTTCCTGCTTATGTGAAACGTGTTGCGTCGGCCTTAGGTCCCTCGGGAGACCAAGAAAATCCATTGATGAGCCGCCGGTTAAAATGTAGGCCATCGAGGCATAAAATGGTCCATTCATCATCAACATTGTGAATTTTTCATATGAGATTGTCTCTGACTACAGTTATGTCCTTGAATTAGAAGTGACATATCTGGAGGACACTCTAGACCCTCTTGTGATGTCATAGAACAAAGAAATCTCGCCTAGAACAAATGATGCGCGCGTTCTTATGGATAGATCTTCCATGTTAGTTAATGATGTGTTTTCTTATTCCATCGCTTAGGAGATAATAGACGACAATGAAGTGGAACCTCGTTCTGTTGCGGATTGTCAACGTAGAGAAGATTGGCCAAATTGGAAGGTAGTAATCCAGGCCGAACTGAACTCTCTGAATAAAATGCAAGTTTTCGGTCCGATAATGCTATGCTCACCGAATGTTAAGCCAATTGGACATAAATGAGTCTTTGTTCTGAAGCGTAATGAGAAGAATGAGGTCTTGCGTAATAAAACTAGACTTGTATCACAAGGTTTCTCTCAACGCCCTGAAATTGATTATGAGAAAATGTATTCTCCTGTTACGGACATCATCACCTTTTGTTACCTGATAAGTTTAGTAGTGTCTGAAAAACTAAACATGCAACTTATGGATCTCGTTACTGCATATCTCCATGGGGATCTTGATTCAAAGATATACATGAGAGTAATAAATGACATTGTTATACCTAAATTAAGTAACTCTAAACTATAGAGTGCTCATGTGATTAGATTGAGATGTTCATTATATAGATTGAAGCAATTCGGTAGGATGTGGTAACATGCCTTAATAACTACTTGATTAGGAAGAGATATAAGAATGATGATTTATGCCTTTGTGTGTTCATTAAAAGAACAAGTTGAGGATTTGCTATAGTAGCTGTCTATGTTGATGATATGAACATCACCAGGACTCTTAATGAGATCAATGAGACGTTTAGTTACTTGGAATTTGAATTTGAGATGAAAGACCTTGGTAGAACTCGATTTTGTCTCGGATTAGAGCTGGAACATCGAGTTGGTAAAATTATTGTTCACCAGTCTGCTTATGTCCAAAAGATGCTCATGCAATTTAATATGGATAATGCACACTCTGTTAGCACACCAATGGTTGTTTGTAGTCTGGACTCCAAGAAAGATCTATTTAGTCCGCTAGATGACAATAAGGAGGTCTTGGGAGCTGAAATTTCATATGTTAGTGTTATTGGAGCTTTGTTATATTTAGCTCAGTGTACACATCCAGATATTTTCTTCTTGGTGAACTTGTTGGCTAGTTTTAACTCTGAGCCTACGCAACGTCATTAGAATGGAGTAAAATAGATCTTCAGGTACTTGAAGGGTTCCATTGACTTGAGTTTATTCTTCTCTTACAAAGAACACAGAGAGAAGCATGAAATTCCCAGAAAAGGGAATGTTGAAATGCAGAATATACAGTTTGGGGTTTTTGACCTGTTTGGTAACAGTCTTGACCCGTCGAATTCTACTCTATGGATCGAATAGACGGCTTCCCTCGACCCGTCGAGTGATCCCTTTGACCCGTCGAGTAATCCCCTTGACCCATTGAAATCTTCCTCTGTTGCAAACAGTTTTCATGCAATCCCTTATTCTGAAACACCGTGTGATATCTCGAAACTTTTATATAATTGTTATTTACGTATGATTCAAGATCGATTTGATGTTACGGTAAAAGATTTTTACCATTGATAAGTTCCAAAGTATCTCGGGTTAACTTTTCATTAAATTTTCGAAGTCAGTTGACTTCAGATAGAAATCATAAAATTTGTCGTGATGAGTCCGCAGACGCGTGAATCATCGAAATTGGAGTTACAACCAGGAAGTTATGATTGACAGAAGTATGTCAAAAATTAATTACCGAGTTATCGTATTTGGAAACATATATAAATGAGAGGTTTACATATCAAGAAAGGAGAAGTTTGGGTAGGGGTTGACTTTTGGTCAACCTTCCCTCCCGAAGAGAGAGAGAGAGAGAGAGAGAGAGAGAGAGGGGGGGGGGGGAGGAACCGAAGTGGTGTGATCTGGCCACCTCTGACCTTAGGATTAGGTGGGTTCGACGGGGCTTGGTGTCCCCAACCCATCGCCGGATTGGACAGATGACGAGTTGGCCGGAAAAAGGGAGAATCGAACGGTAAGGGTTTCTAGGGTTCGGGTTTTACTCCTTCGTCGTCACCGACTAGTTTTGGATTTCTTGGCTTTCGAGCCGAATTTCAGTCACTTGTCGGCCGATTTGGCTGCGCCCGTAGTGTACAAAAGTAGTGTATTTGTCGGTAGATTTCTAACGGTGTGCTTTTCGGCGCCATCGGTGGCGGTCGCCGGTGATGGCGCGTGGACAACACCCGCCACCACCTGTGGCAACTCGTGGTTGGAATTTCTGACCGAAAAATATCTTTCTGAAACATGTTAAGTTATATGTTATTAGGTATCGTATCAATGATACGAACACAATCGTGAGGTCTAAATCATTATTTAGGCTTCGTCGTCTCAGTGGGTGGACGGTGGTGCCGGGGTCTCCACTAGTGGCGGTGACGGCGTCAAAGAAATTAGTTCTCTTGTATGTCGTTATGATAGTTTCGTCGTAACAAATTATTGTATCTGTTCTTCGACTGATTTAGTCTAATTGAGTTATCTGATTGAGTAATTATTCAATTTATCCGATTATTCTATTATTTTATTCATTTTGATGATTACGAGATGGGTCGAGTCGTCACACACCAGTTGATGTGTTTGTTGGATTTGCTGATGCTGGGTAGCTCTTTGACCCACACAAAAGTTGTTCACATACCATTTATATTTTCACTATCGGAAACATGATGATTTCTTGGATATCAACTAAGCAAATCCTTTGTAATACCCCAAAAATTATTATATAATTTAGATTATTATGAATCAAAATTACCATAATTTAGTTTAACCTTATACCTTTTCGAAATGGGATAACAAAGTTTCTGGTGAAGACAATGTTTAAAAATGAGTTTTAGAGAAATATTAACGGAGTGGGGCAAATGGTCTAGTGGATACTCAAGTTTAAGTCAGGTACTCCCTGATCTTGGGTTCGAAGCCATGAAGCTGAAATCGTGAAACATTCCATTTTGTAGGTTAGTAAAAATAATAAAAAATATTTTTACTCCAGTTAGAAACAGTAAGAAACCCTAATTTCAAATAACCGATTTTCGGAAATGAAATTTTAGCGAAATGACCAAATTCACCTTGTTTGTACGTGTTCTTCCAGTTAGACTTTTGTGTTTGAGTGTACCATTAACATTTCCATGGCCATGCTTATATGTCATCTTTGTACTAATTGTTGTTAGATTACATGTTTTGCTTGCTTATAATATATCGGTAAAACTACATTATTTTCTCGACTCATTAATTTACCTACATATAATTATATATTTTTGAATATATTATAAAGTGGCCAAAACCAATCAGATTTTCTACCCATATTACTATTCTTTTACAAGTGAGACATTTACTCTAAATTTAGGCTATAGTTCCTTATCAACTTGCCTTGCAAAGTCAATAAAAATAAGTGTAAATTTATTTCTCATGTCTCCTCCCATGCCTATATAAAACACTCTTGAGTTCAATCTGATTTTACACCACTTCAACCTTGCTCTTATGTACATATTTGAAGTCCTCCCAAAGTTGCAATGCAACTCTCCTAAAATCTCACACCAAACAATCTTTCTTCCAAACTTTTTAGTAGCTATTGCCTTTGCTTTAAGAGGGTCACTTAACTTAATCAAACACCTCATTCACCTAATACAATTCTTGAGTAAGTACATGAGTACATTCTTAGACTTCTTTATCTTTAGGATTACATCAAAGTGCATGGCTAAGAATAAAAGGAAAATTAATGAGCCTTAGTGTAAATTTAATATTTTTATTTCTGGTAAAGTTTTATATATTCAAATATTTTTTATATAATTAGATTCTACAAAAAAAGTTATTCAATTTTGGCTTTTGAATCACTTAAAAAGGTTAAGTAATGAGGAAGTTATGACTAAAATAATTTTTTTTAATCTTTTCCTTAATCTTGTTCGAAAACTCTTAAAGTGTTCTTAACTTGAAATATTCATATCTCACTCATTTCTTAATCAAATTTGGTGTTCTTTTTATCCAAACGAAGGTTAGGAGTTCAACTATCAATCTGGAAAATTTGAAAGACATTGGTTAATACTTGCTAACTAATTAATTCGTGCAAATGAGCTTAATACCAAGCGTAACCATTTCTGGATAGTTGTTCAACATCTTTGTTTATGGACTTGAGAACTCCGAATGGACTTTATGACTATTTCTATTGAATTCCTCTCGAAAAACTTTTCGAGATGGTGTACTTACTTCTTTAACTCGGACATAATTTGGATTAATTATAAAACGGGTCAAATATAGGATTTCAGACGGACTACCGCCGAATGATACTTTTGATCCAATGATTAATAAAATTTATCTTCTGTATTTTTTTTTGAGTTCATTTACTTACTCGCGTTATTTACTTCTTATGTTTGATTTGGGACTAATGGAAGATTTCGGACGGACTACCGCCGAATGAAACTTTTGGACCGATGATAGCTAATTTCATTCCTTGTACTTTCATTTCAAGTTTATTTAATCGCTTATTTAATTCAAGTATAATCCGGGACAAAAAGAGGATTTTGTGCGGACTACCACCAAATGAAACTTTTGGACCAAAATTGTTAACTATCTTAATGCGTTTAAGTTTGATCATCATTTCTTTACGAATTTTATTACGTATATATTTATTACAAGGTTATGATATAAGTATATACTCTATGATCTATATAGATATAGTCTTAACTAAAGACTTGTTTGTGATCGTTATGATTGAGGTGTGAAGTCAGGTGCATAGTACGAATTAACTCATGCTTAAGTGAATTGTTGGTACTTTGTTTTGTTATTGTGGGAGTTAGCCAATGGCCCTAGTCCCTTAAAGATAGTGCACTATTATACTATAAGGATTGAATTGTGTCAAACCGGGAGTATACATACTTTGACAGGTGGTTTAGAATGATGTGGCTTTACATGTGTGTTGGTATTGTGAGAGTAAGCACATAATTTTCGAGTAATTACCAGTTAAACCAAAAGAATTCACTTCGGAAGTATTAGTGTGTTTGTGTGTAGATGTGCATTTGTGCAAGAACGTATATTATATGTACTTATATGTATATATATCATAAAGATGCAAGTGTAAGTATGAAAAAACATAACCGATTTTGATTATTCCACTTTTTGAATTAGTGTTCGGTTTGATGTTTCTTAGAGATAATCTAGTATATGCTTGTAAGTTTTACTTATTGGGTCGGTGTGACTCATGATGCTACATATTTATGTTTTCAGGTGATGAGTAGAATGCTCGGAAAAAATGGGATGCGTCGCCTACTAATTAAACAAATTATTTTCTACTTGCTTTTTAGTTTCAATAAATGTATTGACTATTATTTTCTTAAACTCTGGTCTTGTAATATTAATGTTTTCACTTTTCAATAAATGTATTATTCAGACATCTTAACTTTTGAAATTATTTGGGTTTCTTATTTACATCACAAATCTTAAAACCATATTTCAATATAATGTCGGCCCCTGGTTTGGGGGTGTGACACTCTTGTTGCTACTTCCTCGAATCATTCAGAAATTATTGCTTTGCATGAAGATGTTAGAGAATATGTCTGGCTTAGGTCAGTCATATGTCATATTCGAGGTTCTAGTAGATTATTATATACTACGACGACTCCCACTTGCATCTTTGGGGATAATGCAGCATGCATTGAACATATGAAGTTTGGTTACATTAAAGGTGACAATACAAAACATATATTGCTGAAATTCTTCTTCAATCAACAATAACATCAGCTGTTGAATATTTATGTGAACCAGATTGGTTCGACGGATAATGCTGCAGACTTATTTACTAAGTCATTATCTAAATCTACATTTGTGAAACATGTGAGACGCATTAGTATGGGCAGGTTATCCGAACTCCATGATTGTGTTTACAGTTAGGGGGAGTTACATTTTTGTAGACATCAGGGGGAGTCTACGTCACATGTAGTAGCTTTTGTAGTTGATCTATTGTACTCTTTTCCCCTTAGACCAAGTTTTTGTTTTACCCATGAGATTTTTGTTTGCTTGACGATGTTTTTAATGAGGCAACAAGTCATACATCATTCTTCAGGGCAACGACACAAGGGAGAGTGTTTAAGGATATTTATTCTCCGTAATTCCTAGTGTGTGTCGTGTCCTATTTAGATACAGATTAGATTATTTAGAGATTCAGAAAATCCCTATTTTAGAGGGACATTTATTGCAATAGATTGTATCAACCTATACATAGCATTCTATCAATGAAAGAGTTACACTTTTCAGTTATCATATTTTTTTACTTCAACCATAATTACTTTAAAGTCATTTTAAATATTTTTTTTGAAATTCAAACTAAAATTAAAAATTTGAAACCGCTAAAAAAGAACTTGAGAGAGTGTTTAACTTCAAGTTATTTTATCTCCCCTTAAAAGTTAAAAATAACAACAGATTTTTTTTAAGAAAACTAAATTTAACTTGACCCATTGGAAGCTGTTTTGATTAAAATTTGTTAATTTTCAAAAAAATATAGCTATAAGGTATCTAAGGTATTTGTAGATGCCCTAATAATTGAGTCGGTCCTATATATTCTGCTGTGCTCAGCGTAACAGGTTATCTGTACTGTGACTTAATCACGAGCCAAGTCAAAACCCTAAATCGACAAAAAGTTTCGATTCAGTGCGATCCCAATTTCATCGCAGGTAAACTCTCATCTACAACTTGCCAACCCTAGGAATTCACCCGTCCCAATTTCTCTTTCGGTTGTATTGAGATTACTCAGAGCTCTATAGCTGTAAGCTTGATTACTTCTCAATCCATATCACTCTCTACGATCTAGGTCGAATTTCACAGCAAGCAGATTCAATTAGGGTTTGCTTTGGTACATGACTATTGTTTTATGATAGGATGTGAAATTGCAATTGCTATTGTGTATTGGGATATGTCCTAGGCCTCTGAATATTATTAACACACTTCAATGGGGTCTGTTTGTTTTTCCAGGAGGATGAGTAGCCGTGCGAGCAAAACTCTTTATGTTGGGAATCTACCTGGAGATATACGCGAGAGAGAAGTGGAAGATTTGTTTTACAAGGTAATTTGATTTTGACTTGTGAAATTTGATGTAGCCGTGCAATTTTTGGTGGTGAATGCGGTATACAGAATGTAGTACTTTGCATTGGTTTTTATCGAATTTCCAGTCACGTTCGTTAGTGACAGAAGAGTGACCAATTTTTTTGTAATTTCATAATGCAGTATGGTCGCATAGCTCATATAGACCTGAAAGTTCCCCCAAGACCTCCCGGTTATGCATTTGTTGAGGTGAGTTCTCGGCTGATTTTGTTTAACTTAATTACTGTATGCTATATCTACACTATAACTAGTTTGACTTCACAGTTTGAAGATGCTCGTGATGCTGAGGATGCGATCCGCGGTCGTGATGGCTATGATTTTGATGGCCATCGTTTGAGGGTAAGCTACTATTCATAAATGTAATGGTAGCTGTTGTACTTTGCGGGGACGTAATATGGTCACGTAAATTTCTACAGGTTGAACTTGCACATGGTGGACGTGGACATTCTTCTGGTGCAGATCGTCGTAGAGATAGTGGTGGCGGCGGTGGCGGTGGCGGTCGAGGTGGACGTGGAATGTCCAGGCATTCGGATTTTCGTGGTGTGTATCCTATATCTTCTTTCTTTTCAAAAGGTAGAATGCATGAATGTGTCTGATTTTTCTCAACCTGTTTGTGCTTCATGCAGTGTTGGTCAGTGGACTGCCTTCTTCAGCTTCATGGCAAGATCTTAAGGTGAGGGATACATTTACCGATTTGGAAATACGTACAATATTACTCTCTTTGCATGTGTTAAGTGACATTGCATGTCTGTGCATATGATGCATTTATTCAGGATCATATGAGACGAGCTGGGGATGTTTGTTTCTCCCAAGTTTTCCGCGATGGAAGTGGTAAGATTTCCTATATTTAATCGATCTGTGCTATTATTAGTTTTCACATGTCGAGTACTGGAGTAAATGAATAATATTATTGTCCCATGGCCTTTGCTATATGGTGAAACTTTTTGGAAGAATGTCACTTTGTACGGTCGGAGCTGTAGAAAGTCCCCTGATTATTATTTTCTGCCCTTCTGATTTGGTTGTTATCTCTCATTCTGTTGCCTTGGTGAGTAAAGTTTCGGTTTAGAAATTAATGGCACATGTGGAAGTTGTAAAAACTTGTTACAGTACATTAGCAGAAAAAGAACACTGTTGATTTTCAGTCAAGTTGCATAAGAAGTTGTGCTTGGAGTAGTTTTAGCATTTAAGTCTGCTCTTAATTAATTATCGACAGTTTAAGCTTCTTACTGTTATTGGTTTATAGGAACCACTGGGATTGTGGACTACACTAACTATGAAGATATGAAGTATGCGGTAAGTCATGTTTATACCTTGTCATTACAGACACTGAGATTGTGTAAAACTTGGATGTTAGTTTGTTTGTCTAGTCATACATGCATGAGTCTGAAAATTCTATTTAGTTTGAAGAATTGAAACTCAAAGTCAAATTTGCTGCAGATAAAAAAGCTTGATGGTTCTGATTTTAGGAATGCCTTTTCCCGGTCTTCTGTTCGGGTACGAAATTTGATAATTTTGTCTTTATTCCCCTCTTGTACTTTGTCCTTTTTTGTATAAATATTTTTATTCTTTCATAATGTTGTAGGTGAGGGAATATGATTCAAAGCGGGACTCGTCTATGAGCCCTGGTCGTGGTCGTTCTCATTCAAGAGGCAGAAGCTACAGCCGCAGTCATAGTAAAAGTTATAGTCGGAGCCGAAGCAGGAGGTTTGACACTTTGACCTGTTTACAATTACATAACTTGGGGAACCAAATTTTTTCTTCCCATACCATACTTACTTTATACTTATATTGCAGCAAGTCTCCTAAACCCAAGTCTTCGCGCCGCTTTCCAGCTAGATCAAGGTCTGGATCTCCACCCCACTCACGATCAAAGTCTCGCTCGCCGTCAGGGTAATGCATATGTTTTCTTAGTTGATGGTATCTATATGGTTGTCGATATACCTGCTGTGTGGGTCTTCATTCTTTTCTGAAGTGATGTACTACCATTTACATTGCAGTATATATTTCGTTGAACTCTAATTGATTTACCTTAGTACTTCGTGATTCTATTCTGGACCTAGCATTGAAGCTTGCCCAACTGTTGTGTTGACATCTATTCAGTGACTCCAATTTCCCTTCTGAGGGCATCTGGATTGTCATGTCCTTCTCGCCAGAATAATGGTCTTACTAGATATTGTAAAGTACACGTGCTTAAGATTCCCGTTTTAATCATTTACTGCTTTAATCCATGATTTGCTTGTTAAGCACTGCTAGGGGTTGCCATGGACTTAGGTATCCGCCTACTTTTCATTTTCTTTCCCTGGTTGCTTGCATGAAAATTACCTTTGTTTTTCTTTTAGATACGGATATAAGCGGCGATCTGGGGAATGGATATTAGGATCTTGATTGGATATGGTCAATTGCTTACAACTTTTTCTGTGGAGGTATGCTGTTATTTAGATAGGCAGCTTTGGAAACCTTCATGGTGCCTTTGTGCTAATGCTTTTAGCATCACAAATGTCCATGGGTGCTAGATTGAGATGGAGGTCTTGGATTGCAATAGTAGAGCTGGATATCTCTGAACTAAGTGCCATTGGATTTTGAAGTCATCAACAATGAGCAGTAGAGACAATTTTCTTTTCATTTCCTGCTCCAACATTTTGCCAAGCTAATAGGGTGCACTGTCTGGATTCCCAGCGTTCTTGTGTTATAGTAGGGAAGAATGCTTCTCTTCTGTCCACTGGTGTCTTAAATGTATTTATGCCGCATTACAACTTAAAATTATTGTTGCTTCTGATTTGTGATCTGTTCTGATGGGAAACATAACTTACTTTCCTTACGGTTGAAGTGCTAAATGTTTATTTCTTTTTCTTGTATCCTTATGCGATATGTGACTCTCACATGGAAGAGGCATCAAGGACCTTGGATCACATTGGTAAAAGGAACATGGTATTAAAATTGGGTTGTTTCTGGAACTTTTGCAGATCACGATCAAGAAGCAGATCTCCATTGCCTCCAGTAAGCCTTCTCTTCCATTCAGTAGGTTTGCAATATATTGTTTGATTCTAGTTATTTTTGAACTGGATTTAAAGTTTCAACCGTTGGAATGAAGATATGATCCGTGTAGTCCATGAAATGCTAGTGAGACAGCTCTATTTAGTAACAGAAGCCCTAAAAAAACTGGTAGAATGGGATCTCACTTCTATAAGTGGCAAAGTAAGATTTTAGGGGCAATGTCACAGCAGTTGAAGTGTGAGGGAGCCTGTACTTAAATGGGGTTTTTTCCTTTCCTTCACTGTGATTGTCTAATAGCTGTATATGTGGGTTGGCAGTTTATTTAAAACGCTGAGGGATTGGCACTTTGTATACTTGTACATTGAAGTTGAATCATTACCTGCAATTGGATTTGGACTGACCTTTCTTGATTTTTTTTAATTATCGTTTTGTTAATTATCTTTGGCATCATCAGAAGCGCGTAAGTAAAAGTCCAAAGAAGTGCAGTGTCAGCCGGAGTCGTAGCCGTAGCAGGAGCAGGAGCAAGAGTTTGTCACGGTAATACTATTTGTGTGCATTATTCTTTATTTACTTCTTAGTGTAGATTTTCACCTCCTCCCCCTTTTCCTTGAACTATTTGCTCGTAGATTATAACCAACTCGTATTATGGTTGGCAGGTAATGTTCTTTCTCATACCGGACCTGTCAGTGGAAGTGAGTTCAACTTTCCAAGGAAGTGGGGTTATCTATTATCAAGACTAATTAGCAAATTCTGAGCTTATGAATGGATTGTTTTCACAAGATATTTATATTCTTTTCTTGCATCCTTGTTCATTTGAAACAATTTATTTTATCGACTATGCACCTTTATGTAATGCAATTGGGATTCTATAATATATCGATGTTGGTAAGTTTAACTATATTCGGTTTCTGTTTCGTTTTCAGTAGCTTATAATTTCATGGTTCCTTTCTTCTTGGTGATTCTGCATCACGGTTTGTTCGGTGACCCTCGGTCAGTTGGTAACATTGTGATTTGTGCCATGTACTGATCATCTACCCAATCTATTTACCTATGCTTCTACCTCCGAATATGCCCACCACATATCATTAGGTCATTCCTAACACAATTCTGGTACCCAGCACATGATATGGTATTCGAATTGATATCCACTCGAAGATTTTATGTGTCTAATTCTTATCTTGTATCGATGGACAAGTAGATAAGTTGCGGACATGAAGATGCAAAGCTCCAAAAAAGCAAATCAACCTAAAAGAGCGAGGTGGACGCGGCTCCCTTTCATTATTCAGCAGCAGGTCTCTTTTGTGTGGCCAGCAATGCCTCCATTCTCTACATCAATCACGTCCACTGTTGCATAACGGGTCACTGAAAATGGAAATCATACTAGCGTGATGGCACATCCAGCTATCTACCCATTTGAATTATCTTATCATAATAGGTTGTTATTCGATCGATTAGAACTGTTTATCATTGGTTTTTATGGCGAGATTAAGGCCTAGAAACAGTTGGGTACAAAAAAGATCACGATCCACTGCGACAGTAGGGCAATGTGGAGTCCTATTTCGCATCTCGTATAGTTGTCACGCCATGTTGTACCATATCCATTTTGCTCATTAGCCCTAATTTTGGAGTATACCTATACCAAACTAACCAAAGGGTTTTGAGTATATCGAAGGGATTTTAAAAATACTTATAAGATCCCTTTCAAAAAATACTCGAAAGATGGACACGACATAATACAAAAGTAGAAACTTTTAAAATGGGGAAATGAGTTCATGTGGATACTAGAATTATTAAAATCAATTTTGATTGTTGCAAGATACATTTTCTGAATTAAATAATCCAAAATTTTCATGTGAACCCTAGAATTATACACCACCATTCAATGATTCTGAATTTCTGATTCAGAGATGCGTAAACGACGAGTGCAGAGGAGAGCCACATGTTTTCCGGAAACAAAGTGTGTGACAAAATGATAATAAAAATTAAAATAAACAGATACGCTGCTTTAAAAGTGTGTACCAGACCAATTTCATCAAGCCGAAGAAGAAGAACCGATCTGTGTAATAGGAACAGAAAACTCATCAAAACTAAAACATAGCTGTACAATTCCGCCGCCACCACAACCACCACTTCTAATTCACCGCCACCTCCCCCCCAACTCTCTCTCTCTCTCTCACACACATTTCTCTCATACACAGTTTTCTCCCGATCCTTCAATTTTCACCATAAAAAAAAAACATGAGCTCGGAGTGCTCGGTATTCTCTCGGCTTCCCGACGACGTCGTTCTGAACGTGTTCTACAAGCTGGAGGAAGACCCGCGTAACTGGGCCCGTCTCGCTTGCGCCTGCACGAAATTCTCGTCTCTGATTCGCAACGTCTGCTGGAAGACCAAGTGCCGCCACGTCCTCCCTTCCGTCGTCTCCGATCTCGTTTCCTCGTCGTCCGCCGCAGAGCCACCGGGAGGCTGGTCCTCCCTCCACAAGCTCGCCGTCTGCTGCCCCGGCCTCCTCCACACCGGCGTCCTCTTCGAAAACTCCGACTTCGGCCTCGAACGCGAGCTCGGCCCTAACGACAATTTCCGCATAACTACTACTACTACTACTACCGATCCATCTCCCTCCTCCGCCGCCTCCTCCTGCACCTGGTCTCTATACGATGATCTCTACTACGACTACGAAACCGTCCTCGCCGAAGAGGAAGAAGAAGGAGACGCCGCCGCCGCAGAAAAAGGCGTGGTCTTAGTAGGGAGCGAGGTTCCGGTGAGAAAGAGACGGAAGATGAGCTGTTCGATGAGGTCGCATTTGGCTTCGGGAGTGTGGAGCCTGAGCCGCGAGCAAGGCAACAAGCTACTCCACAGCCGTTTCCGCGGCGACTGTCTCTACATCTGTGACTGGCCAGGATGCGTCCACATCGAAGAGAAGCGAAACTACATGCTCTTCCGCGGCATTTTCAAAGACTTCAAGGGGTCTCAGGTCTATAGGAATATTAAGGATGGCAAGAGAAGCAAAGTGGAGCTCAATTGTGCTTACTGTACTTGCAAGGAGACTTGGGACTTGCATTCTGCCTTTTGTCTGAGGCGCGGGTTTGGTTATCACGACGACGGCGAACCCGTTGTGAGGGCTTATGTGTGTGACAATGGTCATGTTTCTGGGGCTTGGACCGATTTGCCATTGTACGCTTGATCTATCTATGTGGTTCGTTTTTTTCAGTGTCCGTCTGTTTTTTCTGTCAAGAGCATTATTGCTTGTTGCTGCTGTTATTGTTACTTGCTTGTTAGTGTAAGTCTCGTTTCAATAAGGAAGAAAGTTTGTAGTTTCCATTAAGTTGCTGGTTTGGTAACATTTGTGTAAGTTGAAGTTATGAACTTGTTTGTTCATTTATGACGCTGCAGTCTCCTGCTGAGATTGGCCTGTGTCTAGTGGAATTTATGCTAGAAAAAACCCTCTTTCAATTCTCTTTTAGCTTTTTCACAAGGGATTTTATGCAATTGAAAGGAGGAGACCAACATGGCAATCGCTTGGTTTCTGATCAAACTATTGGTCAGGAAGGTGGGTGAAGTTGTTTATTAAAATGGGCCTGTGAAGAAATTTGATCGCACTACTTACCCAAAACCAAGCTTAGTAGCTTACGACGGAGAGTTCCGACCTAACTCGCACTGTAAATAGATAGTAGAGGCGATGCAGCAGTTCAGCTCTCCATCACCAAAAAGGTTCGAGCTTTTTCAGTCAATTTCAACGTTTCTAACCAGGTTCTTTTCTGGGCATCTTCCTTCCCCTTTCCGGAAATGTCCTCCTCCTCCTTTTTTTTTTGAATAAAAGAAAGTTGATTTGTATGTTTAATGGATAAAGAGAACAATGTTAATGTTTGTCTTGAGGAAGCTCCTGAGTCTGTGTTTGATTTGAGTCTTGAGGGTGACATTGTAGAAGATGAGGAAGAAGAAGAAGACGATGAGGAAAATGAGACCATTGATTTGTTGTACTCCGTAGATGATGATAGTGCTTTTGCTGATAAATTTAATGAGGAATTGGTGGGCAATGGCCACGAGACTCTAGCTGTGAAAAAACGCAAACCAGTGAGAAGTCCAGGAAAGACAGTGGTCCTGGAGAATTCTTAGAGGAAGAGGTAATGGAGTTCGTGATGGGCTGGCGGCCAAGGAAATCAAGGAAGACTAAGAAGAGAGACAGAAGACAAGGGTCGAAAAATCAATGTAGCCCTCAAGTGGCTGAGCTTCTTAAAAAGGCTCGATTTTGCTATGCGTTTGGGGATTACAAAAGGGCCATACCAGTCTTGAAGGAAGTGATTAAGCAAGCACCGCATTTGTCCGATGGGTATCACACTTGGAGATGTACATAGTGCTCTTGGTGATGAGACGAGAGCCGTGAATTTCTATCAAGTTGCTGCAACTTTAGAACCCAAAGATGCGTCTCTCTGGACACTCTTGTTTACGAAGTTCATTGGAGTGGGGACATTGCTAGAGCATTAACTAGCATTTCAAGGGCTATATCAGCTGATCCTCATGCAGAAAATGTTGTTGCTTTGAAGTTGGATCGTGCTTGGCTCCATGTTCAGCTTAAAGACTATGAAAAAGCTGCTGCATTGTATGAAGAGATTCTGCAGACCTGTCCTGATAATGTCAAGGCAGTCGAGACAGACGCAGAGATGTATGAAAAATGCGGTCAGCGCAAACATGCTATCCAAATGCTGGAAAACTATGTCAAAGTCATTCTAAGGAAGCTGATTCAAGTGTTGTTGATTTGTTAGTTTCTCTACTGATGGAAATTAATGCACACGATGAAGCTCTTCAGCATATTGAGAATGCACAGTTGGTAATCTATTCAGGAAAAGAGCTGCCTCTAGAGATGAAAGTTATGGCAGGAATTTGCCATGCTAACCTCGGAAATATGCACAAGGCAGCAGTTCTCTTTACTGAGTTTGCAGAGACACACACTAAATTTAATAAAGGCTTTCAACATCTGAAAATTGCAAGGTGTTATTTGTCCTTGAAGTATAGAGTGCAAGCAGTTTTCTACTTTTACCAAGGTCTGAAGACACTTGAAGAGCATACTGAGGCACACTTGCAATTGGCTTCTGTTCTACTGGAAGATTCTAGAGATGATGAAGCCATTTCGCTGCTGTCTCCTCCGAAAAATCAAGACTCCGTTCCTTTCTCAACCGATAAAGTAGGAGCACGGTGGTGTGATAAAAAAGTGAAGATGAAGCTTTGCAACATTTTTAGGGCTAAAGGGATGCACAAGGAACTTGTGGATGCAATCTATTATTTAGTACTCGAGTCTTTAAAGTAATTGTTTATACAAAAGTTTGAGTTTCAACACAGATATATCATTAATACAGACCAATACTGATACTTTGAAGTTTGAACAATATGTCTATACAAACTGGAAATCCACAGGTGATCCAATTTATTATAGGTACAGAAATGTTTCCAAACCCAAACGATGGTGCTCAAACGAAAGTCCTCATATGAGGCTTCAGTGTTTGGTTTTAGGCCTCTTCACAATCATAACACTGCAGTGAGCATGATGAGCACAATAGTCGCTTACACTTCCCAAAACCGCCCTGCACGGACCAAAATCAAAACAGAACATTAGCATTCCTGGATAATAGTCCTGTTGCAGCTAATTTAGTTGTGTAAACACAGGAGGTCAGACATGTTAAGTTCTTCAATCTCCTATCACAATCTTTTACATTCTCAATGGAGCACAGAAATCAATCACAATGAGACTAGATATTTCACAGGTGAAACCAACTGAAATTAGCAGCAATTTTGGGATAGGTTTGGCAAATACCTTTTGATGGCTCCATATCCATGACTACCCACAACCAAGACGGAAGCATGGTGTCTTTCCACAGCCTCACAGAGAACGTTCCTAGCATCTCCCTCTATCACCTCCACAGCCAAATCCTTTATCTGCATACCGTACACGAAAATGTTCAAAAGAATCTCCATATCACTCTATCAAGTTCTTGCCTGACTAGAACATAACCTCATTTCTTTTGTCAAACAACAAAACCCACAAGAAGGGTACTGAGCTATTCACATGAAACCCAAAGACTTGTGTGATTGAAATCAAATTAACGGAAAAATCACGAAGCCAGCTACCAAATACAAGACCACATCATACTAATAAGACAAACAGACCGACAGTTTTTGAATCTGCATCACATGAATTTTAGGGATTAAAAACTAAACTACATATATAATCACGCCTATACAATTAATCAGCCTTTATGTACTAAAAAGGCCAAAAGCTTGCATAACAAGTATCTAAGTAAGCCCCTCTGAGAATCAGGAACATGTATAGCAGAATTATTTGCACGATCGATCATAAACTCGATCACTCTGATTCCTCTTGAGAAAATAAATAAAGAAACTTGTGTGAATTGAAGTGCATACCGATTTCGAAGCGCAAAATTCCTTAACCTTGTCAACAATGCGGGCAGCCTGCTTCCTCAAATCAGAATCCACAATCGGTAAAATCTCCCCCGCCCCTGCAAGATCATACTCACAATTATTAATTAAAGACCCGATTAACTTGAAGCAGTTATAATTAATATAGATTACCGGGGCCGGCGAGGCCGACGACGGAGGAGGGCAAGGGCTTGGCGTGGACGACGATGAGCTTGAAAGGCGTGTTGTCCCCGAACGGCGTGAAGAAGTGTTCCACCGTCCACTCTAGAGCGTAGGCACTGTGCTCGCTCTCGTCCGCCCCCACAATCATCACTTGCTTCTCTGCCGCCATTGCTTTTGCCTCTTTATTTTCTTCTCCGAGTTGATTGTTATACTAGTTTAGCTTAGCTTTGGCTTGTTGGCTTTGATCAAACCCTCTCTCTCTCTCTCAATGTAGTAGAGGAAACTAGAGAGCGTGAGGCGGTATCGTTTGTCACGTGGCGTTTTTGGAGGTTTGCGTGGGCGCTGATGATTCGGTTGGCTCTAGAAACGCTTGTGGGGGCTTGTGTTAAGACGCTTCCTGCTGATTCTACAGACGACAACGATAAATGTAGGAGACGACCATAAATACCCAACTCCCTGCCTATATATGATAAGTATCGATACCATGATCGACGTGTAATCTTTTAACCAGCCACATTGTTGTTCCAAAGCTATGTTTTAGTGCACTTGCATTGCTTGATGTGGAATTTCATACTTAGATTAGATGTTATTCCGACACAAATATCCCAAGTCAATACACAAAATGCTCCATTTCTTCTGATTGATTGAACTGTTTTTTTTTAAGAATTAAAGAGTTTCATTTTCCACATTATCGTGATTTGAACTTAGGACATAATATCCTACATCGTGCGAAAGTATGAGAATTGATTTGTATTCACATCAACCTGCGGAAGATATACTATTGGTAATACATGAGGTTCTTATTGCCTTTGGATCAGTTCGAAATATACACAAGGAAACTACTAAAATGAATTGGCAATTCAGAGTCTGGTGTTTTAAGTGTTTTGTTGTGATCTAGATATTTGATGGCTAGGGCCGGCCGGCCGGGGAAGTAAGCAGTTGAATATAACCCACAATGCTCCGAATAGACACTGGGGGCATAATTAAAGAAGTCTTTGTCTACCAAAGATTTTGATTGAGCTACAATAATTGGGAATTGGCGGCAAACCATAACCACCATTCTTATTGAAAATTTGAAATCGATGGAGGTGGTGCCAATTGGAAATACGTAATCTCGTTATCAAAAGTTACGATGAGGCCTTCAAAGAATTAGAGTATCAATTCTTGTTTATATGATAATTGACGATCTTATATTATCTTTATTCTTTAAGCTAAGAACATTCTCAATAGTACTAATAAATTTAATAGTTATATTTATCTAAAATTAAATTAAATTACATTAATTTTGTAGTTTACTGTAACTATTATATTTTAAAAGTTATACAAACTGAAAAATAGGGAGAAAACTGAAAAATGGAGCTCGAAGATGAAAATTACGAGTTAAATTATTGGACAAATATAAGATCATCTCCAATGAGGCTCCATATTGGACCTCTTTAGATAAAAATTAAAGAAAAGTTATATTTTTGTTCTACATTCATGCTTCCTATCATTACCAGAAACACCCATTTAGATGACAGAGCTGTTCCGTCGCCTAAGTAGACATTTTCGTCGTCTAAGTACTTACGCAACGGAATTTCCGTCGTCTACGTAATAGTACTTAGACGACGGAATCAATGATTCCGTTGTCTAAGTAGTAAATATTATTATTTTTAAATATAATTAATCTACTATATTAAATATTAAATTAAAAATTAAATAACAAATAATAGTGGAAAATATATTAAATATAAAATTCGTACAAAATTAATAAAATATTGTTCGATTTCGATCAATATCACAAAAGTACATAAAAAACCTAGTTAGTGATAGTAGAAGGCGTATGGGCCCTGCTGGTCCCACCCCTGCTCGGATCGTCGTCATCAGGTCCAGGAGAAGAGGGAGAGCCAAACGGGTGACAAACAACATCGGGATCTAAGCCTAGCTTAATTGACATGATGCACATTAATTGAACCATATGATCCATCCTCGCTTGAGCTGCTTGACTCTCCTCCCGAGCCATACGAGCGTCCTCTTGAGCCCTATGAGCCCTCTTGAGCCCTATGAGCATCCTCCTGGGCGGCTAAAGCGTTGTCGTTGGCCACTTGAGCTTGCTCATGGAAAGCTTGTATTTGCTCTCGTCCCGCCGCATTCAAGCGTCGACTCCCCGACGACGTAGACTGGCTCATATCTCGCTCGACTCCCCGTTCAAGACCACGAAATTCTTTACCAGGTCAACGGCTGAAGACTGTATCTGCCATTTCTATTTGAGACTCTGTCGAGAGAGTAGGCAGCTCCTTAAGCGTGATCTCTGGACTCTGGGACTGCATATCTGTAATTCTCTCGTCGGTCAATTGTTGCAACCTCTCCTGAAATGAACATGAACAATATATATATATATATATATATATATATATATATATGAATGTCCCCAAAAAAATTGACATAATTTCCCCTAAAAATTAAGGAAACCAAAATCCAGCATGAAAACCAAAACACTTCCAATAACATCAAAACTAAATCTCATTCACATTTCTCAAGTTCACCATATGTATCCCACATGCACCTATGTAGCACACATGCATATGTATCACACAAATATTAACCTCATTTATCAAGTTTATCTCTTTATGCACAAGTGAAGAAGCAACAATAAAATTAAATATTATTACTTTGGAAAAAAAATGTTACTTACGGCGTGTTGAGTGTCGAGATGTTCGGTCTGCCTGGCCTTATTGTAAGCAGAAATGTTGCCCACTATGAGCGGGTATTTCAAACCCTTTTGCAAGTGCTCATGCGCCAGGTTGAGCATTTTGCAGGAGCCCGATCCGTGGTGCAACAACTTCTTCTCCCGATTAGCTTTGTTCCTCTGTGATTGCGCCTATTACACAACAATTTAAATTATTACGCAATTAATCATTATTCAACATAATTTTTCTCAAAAATGACACGAATGTGAAGGAATATAAATTACGAACCTTATACGGTTCGGACTCAAAGTGGGCTTCAACCACTCCCACTCATTTTCCCTTCCCTTTTTGAACTCCTTCGAAGTATTTTTGGGATTTGCCTTGTACGTCTTGTGCAATGTGCACTTCCAATCCTTGAAGATCTGGTGAGCATTTTTTTTGATGTACTCCACCATCTCCAGAGTCTGTTCATAATTAAAAAAATTCTAAAAAAAAAGTTAAACAATTAGAAATAGTAAACACTAGAATTTGTAATCAATTATGAAAAAAACAATAATATTAAATATTTTTTTACTGTGAGTCCGCGGAACACGTTCATTTTGTCCTCGTCGGGGAGGTCTTCCCAAGTAGGTGCTATCATACGTACGTTAAAACGTACGTAGTTTCCGATTTGGTGAGCTGTCAAACTAGTCAACCTCCTTCCTTCAGGACATCGAGTGAATGCGTTTAGAAGCATATCGATCATCCCTCCTGCTGATGTCTTTGCTATGCTCTCGGCTTTGCTTCTATTGCAAATTCTCCGAATGCGTTTAGGGGGTGGTGGAAGTGAGGGGTCCTTCCTGTTTTGCCATCTCACACTAACGGCAGCTGAATCTTCATCGGAAGAATGGGGCGCCTGTGACATTGACCCTAAACCGCCTTGATCTGCTGCAACATCGTCAATAGGAGGAGCGTGCGGAATCTCCCCTTCAGGGGCCGAACTCGTACCCGACTCATTGGAGGCCTAATTCCCCCAACCCATTTGTCATAAGACAAATTGAAGTCACGATTATTTGTCTTTTGCCGTGTGCCTCTTTGGCATCTTAACAATCTTCAACAAAAACCATATATACACATTTTTCTAATTACCACATTAATAATACATGCATATATATATATATTCACATCAATACTTATATAATTGATCATCACCGACGTTATCCAATTATCACATAAATAGTTAACACATATATTTCTATATATATACACATTAACACATATAAATTAACATATCTATATATTAATTAGCACAGGAATTCAATATACATATCCATATATATCAATTATCCAATTAAACACATATAAATTATCTAATTATACATATCTAATTAAATATATCAATTATCCAATATTATACATATCTAAATATATTTATATATACATAAAAATATACACAAATATATTTAAAAAATTATAAATATATATACACAAATATACAAAATTTATCTACAAATATATATACACACAAATATACACTATTATACACAATATGTATATACACAGTATTATACACAATATATATATATATGATGGTTCTAGAGTATATCGGAGAGGGGGGTCGCCGGAGAGGGAGAGGAGGAGCCGAGGCTTCGATCGCCGGCGGAGAAATCGAACGACGTCGACATCGACGTGGATCAGTGAGGGGGGGGGGGGGGCGGTGGTGGTGAAGGAGAGGTAGAGGGGGGGAAGATTTTTTTCGGCCGAAAAAATACTGTACGGGATTAAAGTGAGAGAGAGAGAGAGAGAGAGAGAAAGAGATATATATATATATATATTTTATTATGGACATATCCACTTAGACGATGCAAGCATACGTTACGTCGTCTAGGTGTTCCACTTAGATGACACAACCTTGCTTTGCGGCGTCTAAAATTTGCATTAATTAATCAATAATATACATCAGTTTTATATATTTAACTATGCATATATACTTGAATGCATCAAAATTACAAATGCACCGAACTCGGTCGATCAATCAATCACTTTCGTCATCATAGTCTTCATCAACATCTTCCTCTTCACTACTCTCAACTGACGGTCAGTCCTCATCATCATAGTCTCTATCATTATCATCATATCCGAGGTCGTCTTCATCCTCCAGCTCCTCATCTTCAGATGCATTATCAATCGTAAGGTCCGTGATCTCCTTTTCTGTAAGATCATTTTCCCGATTAGGCATGGGTAAGCGTTCGTTAAGGCGAATGAGTTCCCTTGTGTCTGGGATGACAAAAGTATCAAATTCTTGATATGCATTGACATTATCCCGTTGAGTGTGAATCAGTGACGACCCTTCGAGTGTTGTGGCACTCCATATTCCTCGGTGAGACATATGGTTTACTATTTTTCAACCTGCACCAGCTTTTGGATCATCAAGATAAAATACTTGCCTAACTAATGTGGCAAGAGTGAAAGACTCATCCTCATACCAGCTTGAGTTTGTATCGACTGATAAAAAACTAAGATCTTTCTTCGTACGCTTGGGCCATTTACACTTGAATAGAAAAACGTTGATACAATTCCCATATAGTAGCTGAACGACATTGACAAGAACTCCGTAATATACATCGTCGCCTTGTCCGACCGTGATTCCACTATTTTTTGTTCTTCTTCCTTCATCTCGGTCCACCAAATAAAACTTTACACCGTTAACAAAACATCCGGGGTAAATATAGTGTTGAACTAGCTTACGGACCAACATGTGCTTTTTCCATGACCACCACCCATTCTGGTTAGAGAATTTTTGTAGATCCTCCATCTGTAAAAAATGATGTAATTAAGAATATATATATATATATACCAAAAGTTTGTCATAGTTTCTCCTAAAACTAAAGAAAATCACAAATAAACCTGCATCCAAAATTTGACCAAAAATACTACGAATCCATAAATTAAACACCAAATCAAATAACAAATTACTTAACTAATTAATCCCTAGTCCGGTTCCAGATATGTGTGTGTATATATATATATATCAACATCAAATTTTAAAAAGGAAGCACAAAGCCTATATGCAATGTTTAATAATTTAAACATACATACCCATTGGAGGAAATAATCAGAGAACTTTTTCTTAAGCATTTTTTCAACCCAGTTAGGACTCTTGTCCGGTTTGGCTGTCTGAATTTTAGTTTTGCAACTTTGCATGTAACTAGTAACCTTGTCACAGTCTCGCCACACTACCCAATGTGCTTCAATAAGTGTCTCATAACTTAATCTTTCAGTTAATACTCCTCTAAACGGTCGTACAAGATCTGTGATGACAGAAAGATTGTAGGTAATAGGTGTATTGGAGGCGATCTAGACCAGATCATTGAAGTACTTACTGTAGTAAGTAGCAGACTTATGCATTATGTATGTTTCCGCGATGGAGCCATCCAGGATAGACCTACTTTTGACAAATCCTTTATACTGTCCAAGTTGTCTACAAAATAGGCATTATATTATTAATTCGCAACGATCTTTATAATAAAAGAGATATACAAATGATGGAAAACGTGTTTAAAAAAAATTCAGTACTACTCCATATTTTACCTTTCCTGAGGATACATCCACATGTATTAGGCCGGACTAGAAAGCAGGACTTGTTCGGGAAGGTGGATCCTGAGGTGAATCATGATGTCGAATAAAGCAGGGGGGAAATCCTCTCTAATTTGCAGAGGATGTGGACAATTTCGTATTGAATTTCGACCACATCCGACTTATTCAACTCTCTTGTGCATATCCTTTGCCACCATCTGCACAATGCAACTATTGGTTCGACAACGTGTTTAGGCAAATAAGGTCGAATCACCATTGGAATTAGACGTTGCAACATAACGTGACAGTCATGAGTCTTTAAACCAATGAACTTGTGTTCCCCTACTTTGACACAGTCATATATGTTGGATGCATAATTAAACGGATATCGAACATGCTGAAACCAGTTGAATACAACATCCCTCATTGTCGGCTTCATTGTGTAAGGTGCAACGGGCATCTTGTTGTAAATACTTCTTCTATCCCTCTTTAACCATAAGAGACGGCGTATATTCATAGATTCCAGATCTTTTCGCGCTTTGGGAGTATCCTTAGTTTTGAACTTAATACAAAGAATGGTTCCCACCACGTTGTCGCACACATTCTTCTCTATGTGCATGACATCTAGGTTGTTTCTCAGCTCTAATTTTGACCAATAAGGCAGTTCAAAGAAAATACTCACGTGGTGCCAATATGCCACATATTGTTGAGGGTGTGAATTGAGTTTCTTCACATCATCGTCATTGGTCAACACACCGAAATTGAAGCTATTTAACCTTTCAAAAATCTTTTCGTCGAACCACTGTTAGGGTTTAGGACCATTCTCTACAGTCCCATCGAAATAGTCCTTATCCTGTCTCCACTGGTGATCATGAAGGAGTCATCTACGGTGACCCAAATAACACACATTCCCCGTGTGCCAACTCGAGTTGACGTTGTCTAAGCAGACAGGACAAACATTGTATCCTCTGGTTGTGCAAGATGCCAACATCCCATACACGGAAAAATCGCTGATGGTCCACATTACCGCGGCTCTGATCAAGAACATTGTGTTACTGAATTTGTCATACGTTGGAACTTCAATTTCCCACAACAGTTTCAGCTCATTAATCAATGGTTTGAGGTACACATCAAAACACTTTCTAAGAGACTTAGGCCCTGAAATTAGTAGAGTAAGGAAATTAAATTCCTTGTTCATACACATTTAGGGAGGCAGGTTGTACGGCATGAGGATAACTGGCCAAGCGTTGTACGTGCCATCATTAAAAGGATTGAACTCGTCTGTAGAAAGTCTTAGTCTGACATTTCGAATCTCTGCTGCAAAGTCTGGAAATTCATTGTCGAAATATTTAAAAACCTCCCCATATTCCACGTGTTTGAGCACATCGTCATCTATTCTCTTTTCTGCGTACTATCTCATCGGCTCTGCTGTGTATAGAAACATGAACAAACATTGCAGTCTGGGAATCAACGGAAAATATCGAAGCACATTCACATGAATTTTCTTCTTCGAACTCCTCCTATCAGGGTACTTCCATATGGAGTGGTTGTAAACAGGACAGTAGTCCAACTCTGCATACTTCTTATAAAAAGCACGTAATCGTTTCTGCAGGCGTGAATTTGCTCGTACTTTAGACCGAGTTTGCTTAAGACACTTTTACCTTGTAATGGGAACCTGGAAGCTTGTGATTGTTAGGAAGCAAATCACATATGTGTTTATGGATTTCATTAAAACCTGCATCCGATATTTTTTGCTTCACTTTGTACTCCATTTCGGTCATTATGGCGTGCAACATAGTCTGTGGACATCCATCGTACACTGGGGTTATGGCTTCAAGTAGCATGCTATTGTACCTATCAAATTCAGTAGTGCCAATTTTTGGGAATACGGTAGGGACTGGGTCAACATTAGGAGTATTAGATCCTCCCAATTCATGTTGATGTCTACCATGTTGACTGAAATCCGGAAAAGCATCATAGACCAAATTCACAGTGGGGTTCTAAGAAGGGGCACCACTACCGCTGGATGAAGCACCTTGGTAACTGTACCCTGAGCTGAAGTTTGGGCCTGAGCTGAAGTCTACTACTTCACCGTGCTCACTCCATGTAGTGTAACTCCACTTCATACCGTGCTCATACAAGTGATGAATCATAACATGAGACTCTACAAACTGATGATTAAGACATTTTCTGCACGGACACCTTAAACGCTTATTTCCTTGACCATATTGCATCGCAAACGTTACAAACTCCCTGATTCCGTCCATATACTTCTCATCACTTCTATTCACCAACTGTATCCAACTCTTGTCAATATTTCTATGTAAGTGAACGAAAATTAAAAATTATCCAATAAACCATTGTTAGAAGTTAACAAAAAATTATCGTTCAATTCATACAACTTCTAATTAATTAACAACTAATTAATTAATTTATCTCTAATTAACATTATTTAATTGTGAGATTAATATATCGATCAACACACACACATATATATACACACATTTCAAGTGCAATATTGTTCATCAATAATTAGTTAACTAGCACTCAATTAATTAAAAAAAATAGCTAGCTAGCTAGGTTCACATTATGGAATAATATTTTTATATATATACAAACAAATTAAAACCATCGGAATGATCGATTCACGGATCAGAATTATTAGTACTGACCAAATCAAATATACGTACGTACCTTAATTCGTCGATAATTATTAGTCGGCCGGTCGACGTCGTTGATCAAAATGAAGTGATCGAGCTACCTAGAGATAGGCTAGCTAGGCTTATATATATATATTATTTTATTTGAGAGAGCTAGCTAGAGAGATTGATGAAGAGAGCTAGATGAAGAATTCGAAGCCAATGAGAGAATGACGAAGAGATGAATAAGAAGCTGATTGATATATATAATTGGACTTTTTTACTTAGACGACGCAAGTATTAATTTTCCATCGTTTAAGATATCACTTATACGACTTAATTAAATAGATCCATCTTCTAAGTGATTTCTTAGACGACGCCTAAAAATAGTGTCGGTCCGTCATCTAAGAGTCTACTTAGACGACGCAAGTCTATATGTTGTTGTCTAAGTGTTATCTTAGACGACGTAAATACATTACGTCGTCTAACACAACACTTGGATGACAACATATAGGCTTGCGTCGTCTAAGATCTCACTTAGATGACGCAAATATATTACTCATCGTCTAAGTGTTATCTTACACGACGTAATGTCTTAGCGTCGTCTAAGAGGCTTTTTCTAGTAGTGTATTAGGCTCCTAGAATAGGGAGAACCTTAGGAGCTTCTAAATCTAAGGAGAAAGAAAGTGGTTCCTAAGGCTTCTAGATCATTAATAAACTCGTTTTCTGACTTGTTTTGCATTTTACTTACCAAAACTATGAATTTGTACTACCTATATTTTTAACATGGTTGGAGCATAGATTTTTTTGCTCCCTAAAAATCTAGTTTTTAGCTATATTTTCAAAAATAATTATTAAAAATATAGATAGCACCATTGAAGATGCTCTAGGCATCTCCAATAGATACCTTATAGCTATTTTTTTTTTTTGAGTTTTGACTACTTTTTGGCTAAAAACTGCTCTAACATGTACCCTATAGCTAAAAGCTACTTTTTGTTAAAAACTCGGCTCAAGTTATATTTAACAAATGAGGAGAGATAAATTAGCTTTAAAAGTTATAGTTGTCAACTCACCAAATTAACAGTTTCAACGTTCCATCTCCACATTATAGCTTACAAATAACTCTCACTGCTGGAGGAAAAACTATATAATGATTTGCTACATTTAACTTTTGATTGAATTTAACTATAGAAAATAACTTCACTGTTGGAGATGCTCACTAGAGATTTAGCTATAAGTTATATTTAACTTTTATCTAGGGCATCTATTGGAGCCAACTTTTGTTAATATTTAGTCAAATTATAACTTTATTTTTAAAATAAGCTTTCTATTGGGGATGCTCTAAGAGCATCTTCAAAAAATTTCCTATAATATTCTCTATTATAAGGTAGCAAAAGTCGAAATCTCTAAAATATTTTATCTCTAATTCTAACAGTTTCTTTATCTTATATGATATAATTGAATGATTTTTTCTATAATTTAATAAAATTTACATAATCAAGGTATTGATTAGGAAAGAGAAGAGCAAATCGAAGAATTATGGAGAGAGAAAGAAAGAGATAAAGTGTGAAAATTGAGAATTTGCAATAAAGTTTAGAATTTTGTAAAAAAATTTAGTGTTTTTTCTAATATATAGATATAGAATTTTTTTTTCCTCTCTCACCTACCATTTCTATTCTAGAGAAAATTTATAGAGACTGTTGGAGCAAAATTAAGGATTTTTATTCTAAATTAGAGATAATTTCAAATTTAGAGTATCTGTTGCTGACAATATAAACTTAGCAAGCAATATATCTATGATAATTACTCACAGAATATAACAGTGTATCTTATTCAGAGATATAATATAATTACTTTTCTGTTTGTACCTCTTGTGTTTTCCTATGTAAAAGAGTTGTTTCTTCATTAAGAAAGTAACACAATTTATTACTTCAAATTATTTCTGTACTTTTCGTACTTCTTAAAACAATATGCTATATATAGCTAAGCACAACACGCTCCGTTTTCTAGATATGCTGAATAACATTTTTATTTATTCATCAATATTATATAATCGTGAGAAAAAGAATTTCGAATGTCATGTTAAAGCATTTTGCAATAGGAGAAGTGAAACCACTTGCAACGTGTAATTTTGTCCAAACATTATTGATCTTTATACTTTATTTCTTATAGTTTTTACAAAACATTTTACAAGGGAATCGAGTAAGTAAGAATTTCCAGGCGTGGAACTGCCCATCCGCCACGCTTAACCAACATTGTTAGTCCTACAAACAGAAATTAAGACAAGTAGTTCCCAGACCAAACAGACAACCGAATTGGGTTGGAAAATAGGTAAGATGCACATTAATACAACTAATTACGACCTAGAAGCATTTGGTTCATAATTTCTATGCAACCATAATGTCCTTTACATGATTATGCTTTTTGCATTCATCCAAATGGAAAAATCTGGGAAGGTGAACTTGAATCTTCTGATCTCCTTAGGCTGGTACACATATTTCAACACATTATACTTTTGCTTATAAGCTGATATGTCAACGAATGTTATTAGTCCGCTGGCCGGGAGCAACGCTGGCAGTGAATGTTTATACATTTTAACTAGTTCAGCATCAATGCAACCAGGCTTATGGACAAACTGAGAATTGCAGTTTCTTGTGGTTTAGATTCCTGCAGAGCGGTTGGCATACTCTTGAACCAATGCGGCAAACAGCGATGGCCTCTCAAGCAAGCGTGATGGTGAGTCATACTCTTTAGCCCTCCCTATTAGAAGAACAGAAAATCACATGAAAATCAGCTACAACTTTCATTATTAAGCAAAGCCAAGCATGACAGAAATTATCAAAACCCACCTCCATCGACTACTAAAACTTTATTGCAGTCCATCACTGTCGGTATTCTATGAGCAATACTGATGATTGTGCATGCAGCAAAGTCCTCTCTGATGATCTTCTGTATACCAGCATCTGTCTGTGAATCAACTGAAGCTGTGGCCTCATCCATGAACAAGAGCCTGCTGCGCTTCAACATAACTCTTCCTAAGCAGAGAAGCTGTCTTTGCCCCACACTCCAATTATCTCCATCATTGGCCACTATTGAGACCAAATTCAATGAAAATATTCAGTGCCAAATACTAACAGTTGTATGTTCATTTAATCCTTTGTTAGGTGAGAGTCACGTACCTAAAGCCTCAAGCTTTAAGGGTTTTGCAGCAACGACGTCTTTAAGTTGGCAGCGCTCTAAGCTCTACAGGAAGAAGAAAGATTGGATCAAAATAAGCATACAATATTATTTGTTGTCACAAAAGAGTGAATGGTGAGATACAAAAATAAGCATATACAACATTGGAAATTCATTAACTTACCATCCAAATCTCTTCATCTGAATAATCTCCAATTGGATCAATGTTGCTTCTCAAAGTTCCTTCAAAAAGCACAGGTTCTTGAGGAATGATCCCAAAGCGAGACCGAAGATCATGAAGCCCTATCGTGCATATGTCAATGCCATCGATGATAATTTTTCCTGCTGAAGGTTCCACCAGCCTAAAGAACACTTGGATTAAAGTGGACTTGCCACTGCCTGTTCGACCAACAACACCAACCTTCTCACCCCCATTTATTCTCAGACTAATGCCTTTGAGAACCAAGGGAGTGTTTGGACGATATCTGACCTGCTCAACACACAATTCAAATCTCATCAGAGAGGAATTTTGTGACAGAGAAATGCATTCATCCAAGATTTAAACCACTTTTTTGTCTCTAGAAGATATAAAGAAGTGAAGGTGCTTTACCTGCAAGTCTTTCAGCTCAACATTGCCATGAGCAGGCCAATTCGTAGGTGGAACACGTTCTTGAATATTCCAAGATGCTTCTGATGGAATGTTGCAGAACTGCTTTATTCTCTCAACTGACACCATCCTATTTTCCACAAAGCAGCTCATATAGACGCCAAAAAATAGTACACTATTGAGGGACAATCCGTAGGAGAGTGTTAGACCAATATTCTCTGTATTATACGGAAACAAGATGCTATGTCAGGATAAGTGCTTCATATGAGAAGTGAGTACTGTAAATGGAAAGTGATAGGAGGATTAGGACCTGGATTTACTATACTACTGGGCAGCATGATCAAGAACAAAGTTGAAACACAGAGGATTATGCTCCCAAGAAGCTCTAGACGGAATCCCAACCACTCATTGGATCCAAAGTTGTGGAAATACATACGCAAATTAGCATTAACTCTCTTCACATTTTCCTTGGCAAACTTTTTCTGTGTTCTGAAAGACCGGATTGTCATAACACCAGAAATGCTTTCTGAGAAATGATGGATAACAGGTGCTTTTGTGATTGAATCAAGCCGAGTCAACTCCCGAGATGTTGCAAGATAGTAGCCCTAGATCAAGAGAGAACAAACGTTTTCAGTATATATGTGAGGCCAGACATTTCGGGAAGAATCATGTTCATGATTTGATGAATATAGCAGTTTTGATCATCTACTTTGACAAAATCGTGCATCCACTTATAATGCAAAGTTCCAAACTTCGTCACCAAGACAAAAAATGGAGATCAGTTTTGCGAATGTATAAGAGAATAAGATAGACGAACATACCCGATACCAGATATTCAGCCAAATAAGAGGAATCAGTAAGAAGAGAGTTGGCCAAGAGTTTTGACATATGACGATAAGGATACTAAGGATAGTGATGTACATGGCAATGGTGGTTCCCAACATGAAGGGAAGAAATATATCTACATTCGTCTGGTCGGTTGATGCCTGGTGGGAAAAAAGTCATTAAGAAGTATTTTAGCAAACAAGACCTTTTACTTTAAATTTTAAGCTAAAATGAGAAGAGGGACACACGTTCTTACCCTACTCAAGATTCTTCCAGATGGTGTAGTATCAAAAAATGACATGGGAGCATGAAGGAGGCTGTTAAGAATTTGCTTGAAGAAGACTTGAGCTGTTGTAAGCCCCACCGTTGTCACAGTAAATGCTCGCACCAGTACCAGGAAGAATGAAACAACTGCGATGAGAGCATAAACAGTAATAAACCTGGATGGGTCAAATGACGTTGCTCGCTTTGCTGAGGTTTCATAGGACAACCAATAATCACTGGCCATTAGCGACCCTTGCCACAAAAAAGAGAAAGACAACACTAACACCACACCCCACCAGCCATAAGCCTCTGTGCAGTATATTTTGTAATTGTGCAAGCTAACTTTGCCTGTTTCTTTCTCCTCTTCTTTGATGAGCTTCGATGTTCCCTCTTTGGACTTGAATTGGTCCAGCTGAGAGTTGTTTGTGCCATTGGCTTCTCCATGTTTTGAAGAAGACTGGCGGGATATTTGTGGTCTGGGTGAAGTACTTTCGTCAGGCGTAGTAGTGCTCATTTCTACAAGTTCCATCGAGCTTTCATGCGCAACTACAAGAGCTTTGAAATCAAGGCTCAGCAAATCAGTGTATTTTCCGGCTTGTACAATCATACCTTCTCTCATGACCTGACGCATCATACATGTAAAATTTAAACAGCTTCTCAAGAAGTTAAATTGACAATGATTTCAGAAAATTATGCTCTGACGTACTACTTACCACAATAAGATCAACATTATGCAAGAAGTCAACTTGATGAGTTACTAATAAGACCGTCTTGTTCTTAAGCGCTCCTCGCACACATTCCTGAAATAGAAGCATAGAAAGGATAATCTTGATGAGATCAAAGAACCAGTCCCATGGAAATTGATTTAGCTGCCATCTATTTTTCAGAAAAAATGTGGAAAAATCTGAAGTGATGTCACCTTGAATATTTCTGATCCAGTATGAGCATCAACAGCACTGAAGACATCATCAAGAAAATAGATGTCACAGTTTTGATATACAGCCCTGGCAAGTTGTATCCTTTGCTTCTGTCCACCGCTGAGGTTGATGCCCCGCTCTCCTATCTCGGTTTGGTCTCCATAATCCATCATTTCCATGTCCTTCTCCAAGCAACATACCCTAATAACTTCCTCATATCTCTGCCTGTCCATCGGCGAACCAAATACGATGTTTTCTTCAATTGTCCCATTTTGAATCCATGACGTTTGAGCCACATAGGCAGTTGTCCCACACACTGTAACCTGTCATTGAAGAATACTTTTCTGTTGAGCTACTAGTACTTGATTGAAATGATGTTCTTTTAGATAATACTAATTACTAAAGCTATACAAAAATGCATACCTTTCCGGATAATTTGTGCATCTCACCAAGGATTGAGGCCAGAAGGGAAGATTTTCCAGATCCTACTGTTCCAACTATCGCGGTTAGCTCGCCTTTATTGACAATCAAGTTTATATCCTTCAAAATGGCTTCTTGGCTTTCATCATCCCAGGTAAATGAACCAGCTTTGACCTCCACAGCAACTCTACTATCACAACCTTCTTCTCTCTCAACCGAATCCTCCACCAGTTCCCTACTACTCATATACCGGTCCAACCTCCCAAGCGATATCATAGCTTGAGAAATTGAAATCATAGATTGTGGGAAAGTCCTAATAGGCTCCTGCAAAATTTTGAATATTGTTGTGGTTGTGAACACCTTCCCCGCATCAAGTTTGACACCCAAATATAAGGCAGTGGCAAATGTGAGAGCTGATGTAAGTAAGGGAGTGCACCACATGAGCACAGTATTAGTTGAGATGGAGTACATGAACTTGCTCAGCCAGCTAAACTCCGAGTCACGAAAAGCTTGAATCCTCTTATTGAAGTGTTCCTCCCAAGCTTGGAATTTGATCACCCTCGTGTAATTGAGCATCTCATTTGTCGCCTTCATCCTCGAGTCCCTTTGCTTCATCAGATTGAACTGAAACCTATTGTTTCGCCGAGTTCCATACACAACAAACACAAGCACGCACATGATCCCTATCACTGCTGTGATCACGGCTGCACCAAGATTCCTGTACAGGAGGACTAAAGCAATGGTAAGCTGAACTGGCATCATCCATACGGCATGAAGCTGCATCATCATGTCAGAGAGCTGCTGAGCATCCACAGCCATGTAATTCACAATCTGTCCAACACCGTGTGCTTGTCTCGCCGAGCAGGTCAGCCTCAAGCCCTTCTTGTATAGAGAAGTAATGAGAGTTGATCTTATGAGCATCCCAAGTTTCTGCGAGTTGAAGTTGAACTGGTGAGTGGTCAAAACCTCGACGAACTTGGCACACATCAGAATCAACACAAGGTAGTATCCCTCATACGGAGAGCTTCCTTTTCCGGTAGTGAAATCCACAAAGCTTTGGATAAGCACAGGACCAACATACTGAACACAAAGCCTGATCACTGCCAGGGAAGCCGTGAAAGCAACTTCTCTCCAGAAGCACCGCAGCAATGTAGTCCGAACCGGGTGCTCCGATTTCTCCTCCGGTTTAGGCCAGTTAGACTCGAAAATTACTGACAATTTCTCAGCCTTGTGTTGCGGAGCAAGCATTGGGACTTCATCAACAGTCAAAGGGGACTTGTACCCTTTACTGAGCAGAGGATTCATCCAAATCCAAAACGTCTTATTAATGAACGAAGCTGTAGCAAAGCCAGTCACATTGTCTTTGCTCAAAAGTGACTCGTAGAATTTAGCCTCTGCCTCATTTTCTCCATTAGTTTTAGATTCTTCTCCGGTGGTCATCACTCTAACTCCGGTCCATCCTATGACGGCCACCACAAAAAGAAAAACCGACAGAGGAAAAGACACAAGCGAAACTACATCATCCAATCTCAGACTGTGCTCATTGTAAACGAACCGAATCACACCGGAGCTGGCGAACAGAGCAACAACAACAAAATTAGCCACCCAGTAAATCCGAAGCGAAATTGGGTGCTTCAGGGCCTCGAATCTTCTCTCGTGGGCAACCAACACAGCAATCAGTCCATGAGTTATAGCTTGAACCAGCCAGAACAAGCCGTCTATGAGCTTCCATGGAAACTCGGCTTCGCTTCTCGTAAACGCCAAGATGCAAATAACAGTGTAACAAAGAGCTAAGACAACGCTCACTATCAAACAGAGCTTGAAACAGAGCGAAGTTCTAAGATGACGAGTTCTTCTGCATGCAATCAAAGGCTTGTCGAGCTCGGAGTTGTTTCCTCCGCCGGTGAGTTTGGAGTAAAGCTTTTGTATTGAGAAGGATGAGATGGTGAGGAGGAAGAGGACGTGAATGGAGGATAACAGAGCTCTCTGAGGACAAGGAGAGAGGAAGACGAATCTGAGCCATTGAAGGAAGGGCGGTGACGACGTGTGGTCTGAGGATAGAATCACGGACGACGAACACGAGGTCGACGTGAGCCAAGTCGACCCGGAAGTCATTGCTTCTTGCTTGCAGAGTTCACGAGAGACAGAGAAGCTAGAGCAAACTACTACTCTGAAAATCCATATCACGTGTCAGAATATAAACAACCAAATCCAAAGGATTATACGGTGAGAGAGGATTGATTATTCACAAGTCAGAAGTCTCGAGGAAAATGATGAAGGAAGATCAGGGACGACGAAACGAATAAAATAGCCGATTCTTTTTGACGTTTTGAAATGTTTGTTGTTGTTGTAATAGTGTATAAAAGCGAATTCAAGGAAAATGATTTGGCTCCTTTACATAGAATGATTTTCTTTGTTCAAACGATCTAATGGCATCCAATAGCGCAAACATATTAAAATTAGAATCTCATCTAACTGAGTTAACTCCAAGTTAATCTGTGTTAACTCCAAGGCAATGAATGTCATTGCTTGCGAGGGTTCAGAGAGGATCGAGAGACCAGAAACATACAAGCAGTGGCAGGTGAGGCACCGGCGGGCTGGTTTTACTCAACTTCCATTGAACCAGGAGATCATGAAGACAGCCTTACCATCACAAGGATTTCGTAATCGATGAAGATCGGTGATTTTACTCATCTTCCTGCACAATGATTGTATAGCGGTCGGTATTGGTGTTTGTTCTCTAAATAAGAAAATTGGATCATATAAACAGATTGTACGTTTTAGTCATGGATGATTCTCCATTTGATTATAACACAGTATAGCTATATCAACTCAAATTGGATGAAAAGAAGGTAGGAGTTTTTGCCGCATCAAATCCTTCTCAAATTCTTTCTTTGAATTTTCAAAGAGCCTTTCAACTTCTAAACCTTATGATAAAACTTGCGAACCCAGTAGCCATCAAAATGCATTTTTTTTCTTTTGGTTTTTTCAATCGCTATCTCTACAATGTTTTTTTTTGCTTTGCAAGTGACGGGTGTTAATGGATGTAACAGAGGTTAACTTAGAGTTAGTTCAGTTAGATGAGATTCTAATTTTAATATGTTCGCGTTATTGAATGTCATTAGATTGTTTGAACAAAGAAAATTAGCCCCACTCTCTATCAAGTGCACTGCAGACATAAAATGCACTACAGAGAAGCGAAATGATGAAGGCAAAACAAAACAAACAAAGGAGAGCTTTCTGCGTGACTGCTGTATTTTCCATCCTTATTCAAAAAACAGAGAGAAACATCGGTTCGAACAAAATTTCCACAAATTAGGCTCATAATGGTATAAAATATCCGTGTATTGAACCAGATAGAACGAAAAGATGTATAAAATGAGTAGTTGAGATGAGTGCAATGATTCACTCCGAAGAACCCAACAAAGTAGTAGTCTGTCCAAGAACAAGAACAGAGATGATTGGGTAAAAGACTAGCATGTGGATAGTGGAGACTGGAGAGAGATTATATAAAATAAAATAAAACGAAAATGAAAACATTCACAACAGCAATGCTGAATGACAGAAGCCGCTAGCAAGAAATTAATACACTACTACCTAGCAGCAATTCAAGGAACCCAGACTACGTATGCAACCGAAGAAGATAGATACTGCACCTGGACTTTATGAAGAAACTGAATCAATGGCAGAATTAAAGACTAGCTCATTTTGAAGCTTACTTTTGGGTTGAGCTCTGGTTGGTGCACCGCTGCAATAAAACCCAGAGAGAGAGAGAGAGAGAGAGAGAGAGAGAGAGAGAGAGAGAGAGAGAGAGAGAGAGAGAGATGTATATGAAATGAGTAGTGTAGAGTGAAGACAATTGAAGCTCTAGTCTAGTGTAGAGTGAAAACAGTTGAAGCTCTTGGACTTGAATCAAATGGGTTGAGCGGATAGACGTGGAGAGATTGTGGTCTACTAAACTGGTGCAGTCTTCATTTCAGTACCAGACACATGTTAAAAAATATATATAATAAGTATGTATCAAATCAATGAATAACAATAATTATTATTATAAATATAACTAAATATAAAAATTAATGAAATTAAACAACATAAAATTAAATACGAATCGAATAGTGTTTCAATCAAATGTGGAATTTGAAATAAAAAAAGTAATTTAAATTTATTAACTTGATTCTTGAGAGAGATTTGTTAATCGCTATATCTTAAAGTAGAAATTCGTTCTTACAATTCTGTTTGTAAAACTTTTTTACGTTTGTCTCCCAAAATACAACTCTCAATTCAAAGTTTATAAAAAAAAAATTTTGAATTCTATCTTGAACCTCAGTCTATGTTTCACTATTATAATATTAGATGGAAGATTATTGCAAATCAAATTGTGTCTAAAACTAGATTCCTCATGCGTCTTTTATACACGTAGAGACGCATGTTCAGTGTTTTGAACAAAATATAATTTTTATTTATACACGAAGAAAACGAAGAGTTGCGTCTTAACTCTTTAACATTAAAACGTTTATGATCCAAAAGAAATCTGATTTTAGTTAATTCCCCAGTCTTTAATTATTAAATAATCATCATAGCCTACTAGGAGGTCCAAGGGAAATTTTTAATGAAATCTACTAAAATTCCTTCACCCAAGCCCACTTCCATTTAATATCTTACATGAGATATCCCTTATTAAAGGTAAAAACTCTTAAACATTTTCCATGTGGGATTAAAGTTCCAACAACACACTGTTTTGTATTCTATTCGATTAATATTTTTGACCATTTTTAGCGTGGTATTACTATACTTCTATTTTGGTTTGGATTTCCTCATAAAAACCAATTATGTATTTTTCTTAAGAAAAAAGTCATCACCAGGGATTGAATTTTCGCTGATGTATCAATATGATATACGAACTTTAAAAGTTATCAAAGTGATGTCCAAACTCCCGAAACTATATCTACGTGATGTCAACCGTCAATTTTCTTCTATGCTCAATTAACGTTGTTGCTCAGTTAACTTTGTTGAAGTGTAGTTTTTTTTTTGAAAATAAAATAAAATGACTTTAATACTTTTTCAAAAAAAATATCAATTTTTTTTTCCTTTTTTTTTTCTTCCCTAAACCTCTCCCTCTCTCTCTCTCTTCATCTCCTCCGGCCTACTCCTTCACCCCTCGCCTCCTCCGGATTCGTCACCGTCTTCAACTGTCAATTTTCTTCTATCCACTTTCATCTCGACAATGACGTCAACGCCAGCGCCCAGATACAGAACCTTACCTAGCCGACACAAACCACTGACTTTAGCTCTCTTCGAGGTCGCACAAAGGACATCCTCAGTGTCGTCGTCGCTCTCGTCTTCGGTGTCGGCTGCGGCGCTCTCACCGTCACCACCATGTACTTGGCATGGTCTCTCTTCATCATGTACCCAGTTCAAACCTTTTCACCAAGTTTCTCTCTTTGAATCAACTGGGTGCAAAATTTTGATCATTTTGTGGGTACCTAGTTGGAAATATTCCAGCAAAGATGGAAGTTTTTTTCGGTAACAAGAGACCCACAATCATTCTCTCTCTCTTTTCACTTCTTTTTCCAAGTCAATTTCAATTGATAAGTCCTCCTCCTCAAGTAGTTCAATCAAATCCCTAAGAAATTTCCAAGATGGTGTTGTTGGTCTTGGCATAGTAGCTGCCATGACTGATATGGGCACCAAAAAAGAAGTACATTGTCTGCAGAAAAACTTATATGGCCTTAAGAGTTCAACAAGTAACTTAGGTGAATTAACGATCCGTTTATTTAATGATATGGATTTTTTTGTGACAAAAAATTGAGAAATGACTTAACTACCTCTACTTAATCTCTAACTACCCTGACTAATCCATAAATCCCTAACTGGGATTCACTTGTTTGAGCGGCGGGCAGCTTGAGCAATGCTCACAACATCGTCGGTATTGCACTCCTCGCAGAGTCTTATTTCCTATTCCAATGGGTACCTCGCTAGTGGCTAGGGAGTTTCTGAAGAAGATGAGTGTGTATGACTCCGCCACCACCGTCACCATGGCCGTTGCGTCAACGGCTTGCGATGAGGAGACCAAGGGAGAGGCTGCGATATGGGGGAGACCAAGGGAGGTGAGGATCTTGTTGAGGCAGGGAGGTCACGTGTCTCGCAGCTGTGATTGGTGGCAAGGAGGGAGAGGCAGTCGAGTAGCACTCGTGAGGTGAGGCTAGGCGAGGCACAAGGATGGCCGGAGAAGGTGGTGATCTGGTGGAGGCCGTGCTAAGGAGATGTCTGGAGGAGGTAGAGGCCGAGAACGCGAGCGTGAGGGGTCGGTTATCTGAAAACAACCGCAAGAAAGAGACGGACGACGGAGGACGAGAGCGTGAGGTCGCGGTGGTCTTATGCAAAGTTGACAGCTCCGACCCGAGAGTACCTTAAACTTGTTCTTTAGGACGAAGTCATTGTGGGTCTCCAAATCTGAACAGTGTCGGAGACGTCGGCGAAGGCAATCCACTCGTCGTTGGGAGAGAAGCAGGGTCATTGTGCTCTACTGTTACTAATTTTGGTCTCTGTCGAGAGAGAGAGAGAGAGAGAGAGAGAGAGAGAGATTTCTAATAATTTGAGTTTATCGTAAGCTCACTTCTTATTCAAGATAAACGGTTGAGAAATAAAATATATGTGAACGAGAAATGACTAATATACTTTTAAATTCAAATAAACAACTAGACCACGTCATTGATGAGACTGAGATATGACATATTTTGTAACACAGTATCATGTTCATTGTATTTTCAAAGTTTAAGTACCATATTAATAGTTTGAAGAGTTTGAATACTAAACTTATATACCTGTAAGAGTACAAATATTTGAAATAAAATTTTTCCTATTAAAATATCGGCGTAAGTTTACCTTTTCCTTTTTTTTATATATACTTTCAGTTTGCTTTCCATATCGGGGGTGCACATGCACACCCCTCCCAACCAATTAAGGCGCGTGGAAACCACGTCGTCTGCAGGATATTGACTCACCCACTGTACGCTACCGGAATCAGTATGGGAGAAGACCTGGAGGGACGTCGGCCGTGGAGGTTACCAACTCTCTTGGCAGCTCTGACCCGTCGTCACTTCCGAGAGAGTACTCACAAGTCACAACTTCAACAGACTGCCAAGATTATTCAACAGAAAATTACCAAACGAATCCCAGTAACTTCGTACAATCTGAATCAAAACCATTATTGTTTTTTGACTTCTTCTTTTTTCATTTTTCCGTCGTATACTTACAATCACTGGTCATTTTCCATTTATTTCTAATCGCCAACTCTTGTCCTTAATATATAATTGAGACAGCAAAGAGGGCCGGGGTCCAAGCTACCAAAATTATGGTTGGAAATGCTTCATTTTCTTGCTCCTTCGCGGATGGAGCTTCGTCACGAGGTAGCGAATTTGATGAAATAATTGAGTTGCAAGTTTCAGGCGACATGGTTCGTGAATATGATCTACTAGGATGAACCCCGCGCGCGAGGCGCGGTTGGAAATCATTTTAACGCAAAAATGTACATTCATTATCCATATTACTGATTAACACAAATATGAGAAATTAATTACATAACCAAATTTGCAAAATAGCTAATGTGCATATCAAGATCAGATTTTTGATCACAACATTAGCTAATTGGCTGGATTTAAAATAACAAACTTAGATATACTAATATCCACTTAACTAAGCAAAATAAGGAATTGAAGAAGCTGTTGTACTCCACAAACTTCCTATGCAAAATAGCTTCATTTCCAGCAAAAGGCAATTCCTTATCGTGTTTACCCCAAGACTGACATTGCAAAACACACCAACATCACAAATCAAGAAAAAAAAATCTAAAGATTGATCCATCTGTCTCATAAATTTCACAGTATTAGGTAGCGCATATAAGTAATGTACCTATCAATTTTCTAGTAGTCCTCATGTTGTCGAACTGCTGCCATTGTTGTCCCTGAAAATATAAAGCATTTTCAGTTATTTTATGGTTATTATTGTTGCAAAGCACATAAAGAATGTATTTCAAAAATGTACTTACTGGTTGCCTTCCTTGTTGATTTCATTCAGGAATAGTTTTATTGCAGCACTCTTGTCTGTGGCTCTTTTTGAGCTAGAGCTATTTTCAGGAGTATCCAGGATGGGTTCTTTGGGTTGACATGCATCTTGAAGTTGTTTCTCCGTTGCTGCTTTCTTGTTGCCAACATCATTTTCGCAGCTGCCCCTCAGGTAAAATTGTCCATGTTGGTTGACGTTTATCTCAAATAAGAATTCTCTTCCGATCTTGCAGCTGATCTCAGGAGGTAGGGTTGATTCAGTAGGGTAGAATCTCTTTTTCAGCAAGTCCTCACAGGTTGCATCAAAAAATTCCTCTGCTGTTTTTCCCATAAGAGTGATGCTTGCTTGGTCTTGTTCGTCTTCAATAATCATGAAGGTCCTATAACTGCATGATATTCACATATGCATATTAGTAAACCAGAGCCAGAAACATTAATGTGGAAATCAAATAGGAACAGGTGCAACTGCGTAGAGCAGCGAAGGAGCAGACCAACCTTTTTTTAGGTTTATTCTGTCCATGAACAGGGCAGAAATATTCATCTTCCTGCTCTTCATTCTTGACCATAACCTTGTAACACTTGTCATGGGAGCAGGAGTTGTACCACCATCCTTTTTCGGCAAAAAATCTTGCTACAACTGCCGAACAGAAGACTGATTTGGACTGGGGGAAAAAAGACAGCAGGCTGATCAGAAATATTATTGTATATAAAGATTCACTATATGAAGACTGATTTATAGTACATATGGTTACATTTATTGATGTGAATTATAACACAACAGTGGCTGCATTTGGACACACACAACAATTAAGCATATATAAGATAATACCTTGCACATAAGAAGGATAACACAGAGACGAAGTGTAATGCAGAAAATACAAACATATCAAACTAAACACATTGGAATTGATTTGGGAAACTAATTGAAAACCACCAATAATAGTTATTCGTACGAAGGATCAGAGCTATCTGAGCTTGCATTTATTAGCATAAGATCAATTCAAAGATTCAAAGCAAACATAGTATTCTTATGGTGACACATGACTTGACAGCAAACCATAATCCAAAAGAAGAAAACAAATCCTAATTGCTTTTAAGAGCTTGCCATAGAACAAAGCAGTAGACATTTCAGTTTTCACACATAGCTCAGTAAACTGAGCAACTTTTGATAGATGAAGCAATTCAAAGATAACCCACATAATTAAAGCTGGGAATTTGTAGATTCTCAGGCAGAGAAAGTTGACTGATGACGTACCGCGTGTATTGCGGGATCCAAAGTTTTCAGTTCAGCAATAGTCTTCATGTCTGTTTCATTGATTCCTCCCGATAGTGGCATTTTTGAGTGTGTAGTAAAGACACTGAGTTTGTCTCCTGTTCTTGAGAATCTGACATAAAAGAAGGTTGTCAGTAAAAGGGCAAGCAAGTGGAATTTCTTCATAAAAAGACATCAAATTCAACAGGGAAATTGCATAGCATAGAAGATGATTGAGGCACAGAAATGCAGTTATAGCAACTGCAATTTCAATGTTATTTAATCTGTAAAGGCAGACAGAGCAGCCACAGCCATTGAGGCAGCAGAATAATCTTGTGACCAAAGTTATTTATTCTATTTGCAAGTCAGATTAATAGACATCTAAGAGATTTAAACTATTGGCAAAGAAGCCTTGAAAACATGGCAAAAATTGAAAACAATCATGCAATTCAAATGACATTGGCAAGGCTGTTTCCAGAATGATCATTAGCAATTATATTATACGATACTTACTCAATTCTATATTTGTCTGTTTGCTCAATCTGTGGATTGAGAACAATGCAGGTATGGTTTGTACTGGATGCTCCCACATACCCTAAGACAACATAAAATACCATGCTTAGGTTAATCTGCCTTCAGTAAAACTGTCTGTGTTAAGCGGAAACAACATGAATTCTATGCTGCAGATTATAAACAACACTGAATTCCTACAACATTTCCAAAGAACAGAGAGCACAAATATAAATGATGATGCATAAGTCAATTGTAATACCTTCATACTTTGTTATCCGCATTGCAGTGAAGGCTGCGAGCACAGGTTCATGAGACTCACTGATTTCTTGGATAGGAAATGATCCTGCTACATCTCCCCACAATGTGATTTTGATTTCCTCTCTCATGTACAGTCAGTGTGTAACATCAGTTAAAGCAATATTTCTAATAAAGATAAATCGATAGAAGTGGGCATGGATTAATTATATTGTAAAAAAGATATTTGCTCAGTACATGAATCAAAGCGTATGGCCAAAAGTCTGTAGGAAAACATACCCTATAAACATGAATTTAATATCAGTTCCGATCTGCTTCCTTTTGGAGTTCTTCATAGTGACTTCTATCGGTTCTTTCACTGCTTTGATGCAACCGTACATATCTTGCAGTTGTTGGAGCAAAAATGTCAGTATCTTGTTATGCACTTCATATAATGACAACACGTACACACATATGCACATATGTTTACCAACTTACCAGTAAGCAGGGTTTGATGTTCTGCCTCTCGCTGCAGCTGAGTAAATTCAATGAATTTGAAAGCATATCTTGGAATTGTGGCTATTTCTTCTTTCACTTCATTGAACTCAGTTTTTGCAGTGAAGGCGAGGATGATATCACGCTGGCAAACTCTCTGCCTGGCAGTATCTCTCTTTGAACCGAACCAGCGAATGTCATATACTTGTCCCACTGTCATCAGTTTCGGCATGTGTCCATAATAACATTCATCAATCATAGCATGGATTGATGAACCCTGACAATAGCCAAACAATAAATATGCAGAATTTAGAAATCAGCTTAGAAAGAAAAAGTCAAGGTGACAGGAAAAACTGTTATAAAGCAGCAATTATATTTCATTGAATACAGCAAATGAAATTTCATTTCACCTCTTCATCCACCAAGAGATAGTGGATTCCATCATATTCGAGACTGTCAAACAGTCGAGGCCTCCATTCCAGAGCAACACGTGCCTTAACAGCCATGCCAATTGTGAATGGCTTGATGTTCCTTATCAAGTTTGTCATTTCTGATGAACCTATGGGAAAAAGAAATTCATTATGAATGCTAGCATAAGTATTATACATAGCACAACACTGTAATAGGATGTTACATCATGTTTAATTTGAAAGTTAGCCACTAATGGATGAGGAAGACTTGTATGTGGTGTATGTAACAGGAGAAAGTAAAATGAGGTGTGATTGAGGAAAGAACTATCAGAACAATATGTTTCCAGTTCTGCTGTTACATACACTACACACAACAACAAAATGCATGCCACAAAGTTCCAAATGCCATTTATACATCAAATGAAGCAATGGGATTCTAGGGGTTTACAGTGTGCAAAAAGAAGCAACAAAGGCTAGTCAAGATCTGTGGCATGATTATGAATGATGAAACTGAATTGTAAAATTATATAACAGAAATTACAGATACATACGAACATAGAAGAACTCAGAAATATAGTTCACAGCAAAACAAATAGCAATGGTCAGATTAAAGAAAGCCAGTTATCCAAATCCAACCTAAATATTTCTAGAAGCAAGTTAACCTCATATTTTTTGTTACTGTTGAACTGCAGATGTGATATCTCATATAGGGAGGATCAACTCATGTGGATATAGCTTGTGACCCTGAGTTGGCGAAGCTCGCTATTAGTCTAACTTCACTTCTTGTATGTAAATACTCTTCCCAAGGTTTTGTTCTAAGTAATGCATCCTCCTAAATCCTTAATTTCAAATTGTGAAGAACAGAAAAGTTTAAAAAAAAGTTAACATGGTTTCAAACACATTGATTTGTACATGGTTTTGTTAGACTGATTGTCCAATTCAGCAGATGTTCGTTTATCAATATATGCAACCCTCTAAAACTGTTTCATGACTAAGAGCTGGAGCAAAAATGTATATAAAGGAACCAAAGACAGAAGAATGAAAACAATCAGCGACAACAAAAGCTTAAAAATATCTTGTGGCTATTTCTGCATGCTTGACTCCAGAATAAGATGATTGTGATAGTGGCAAACTAATCATAAGTTTGGCAACGTGATTTCAATTTTAATATAAAAGATAAGAGAGCTATATAAACATATAGCCAAATATGAATCTTATATGTATACTACTTTCATACAACCCAGCAGCATATAATATTTTTAAATATGGATGTATCTCTCACTCACTGTGATTATATTTAGCGTAGTAATTATCAAATATGGATTGATGTTGGATAAAAGAATGGTTGCACACCTCCTTACTAACTTCTCTCATCACACAGAAAATTTGTTCAAGCATATCAATCCATAGAACAGACACCCAGATCAAAATTAAGAGAAGGGAAATTGTGAAATTGAAAAAATGAACACAGAGACCTTTGTTACTGACAGCGCCGAACTGAGGTTGAAATCTTGACGAAGTGCGATACCTTCTGCTGTGGATATTCTGTCCGCTCTTGATTTCCAAGCACAGTTGCAGACTTCTGCGTGCTGTGGCAATTATAATGAAGGAAAAAGTCACTGGAGGAGACGCCATCTGCCTCGCTCTGTTTTTTTCTGGAGATTAGTTGGTTTTTTAGTGGAGATTTGGGTGAGATGCACGTTCTGTGAGCAACAGGATAAATGCGAACCAGGTTTATCAAGAACAGGAGAAATTGGGTTGGAATTGATCTGGGTTGGTTTAAAGGATAGAGGGCTTGGACTGCATAGTTCACCAATTCAATTGAATTGGTTTGCCACAACCTGAATTCCGGCGACGATTGTTGGATGGAGATAAGGTTAGATGATTGATAGTGCATGTGCGGTTGGCGAAATTGGCAGAAGAGAGATACATCCTGTCTCAAGAATAGTGAGTGAGAGACGAAACCCAATTTTTGGGTTAACCCAAAAACCGAACCAAATAGTAAAGATGAAACAGAACTCGATCATATCTTCTGTATGTAGTGCTGCAGTTAGAGGAAGCTAAGCAACATGCAGCTTGTACCTTAGCTAGTTAGCTTGTGTTCTCAGCTGTTGATTGGAAATATCTAGTTAGATCGGCACGTGATCGAAACACTATCCTCGATCTTTTGTTGATCGAATCCATGCAAGTAGCAGCTGCAACTCGTTTGTCTTCTACTTAATTGAATAAGAAGGGAAGGGTTCCTATCACGCCATCCCTTTTGTTGGACATGTGCCTTGATTAATTTGGTTGGAGGCCAATATTAGGGTTAAGCAAGAAGTATGTTAGTATGCTAATCGGTGGTTTATATTGCTTATCGGCAGAGTTGGTATGGAGCACGTGAGGTGCACATGGTATGAATAGTAAACAGGGAAATAAACAGTTGCTTCTGTAGCACTGGCCATGAAGGTTAATCTTCCATTAATTCTCTTTTCAGCCTCATGTAGCTGTGAAATAACACACTATACTCGGCTAGCTCATTTTAGCTTTCGTGTGGTTTTCTTCTCAGATATGAGTGAAGGATGATAATACCAGGTCAGAGAAATAAGATAGGCACATTGAACAGTTTGGTCATCAGATTAAGGATGCTCATCTAAAGATGAAGTCAGTAAGTATATCGAACCTGAAGGATAAAATGCATTATATTCCATCAATCTAGTTTACAGAAACCAATCAGCTTGGGCTACTTTTGCTCTAGTTTACAGAAACCAATTAGCTTGGCCTACTTTTTCTTTAATAAGCTGGAAGTCAGTATATTGCAACATAAGATTCTTAACACCCTATTTTTCGATTACAGATTCTTAACATCCTATTGTGTTTACGGGAAGAGTCACAGTTCAAGCATGAGATCAAAATGGCAAACTTAGTGACCATGAGAAGCTCATTAGTATGGTAGTAACACCATCAACTGCCCAATCTCTTCTTCAAATGAGAACACCTTCACATGTTACTATTGAAAATCCCCTCATCTCAATTAATCATCTTGATTAATTAGAACGATCAATGACTTACATCCAAAGCTCACTCAATCAGTACCCCCTACACCAAAGAATGTGGCAACTTTATGAGTGTACGTACATTTAGGGTTTAGATACAATAAGACATGACCAAACCAATAAGAGAAAACAAAAACAAAAAATTTCCAACATGCTCTTTGTAAGATACATTCCAAATTTTAAAAAAAGAAGTAAGATACATTCAACCTCGCAAAGTGAATTGTGTTTAGTTTGAGAGAAGCCATATTGTACTCGTCATGCATAGTTCAGTAATATGTTCAATAATATGTTCAATGAATGAACATGTCACATGGAGTGCAGGAAGCAAGGCAAACCAAACTTGACAACAGCTTTTATGTCAAACTACAGCAATACAACATATTCATCTCACAATTCACAAAAAAAGTAAACATGCAATAACTTGTTGATGCTGTAATAATATGAGAAATTAAACAATGAAGGAATTTACCCCAAGGAAAACTAATGTCACTATACATTTCTCTCGACTAATGGGACGAATATAATTAAAGAATATGGATCCACATGTTCCATTCTAAATTGAAAAATATTCCATCTTCACAATATTATTGGTGACTGTATCGAAAAGAACAGGATGTCATTTTTATTCAGTTTTCATATCTATATGTCAGACAAATTAAGAAAAACAAATCAATAGCTTAAATCTTTGAGTTTCTTTTCAGTTCGTACAAGTTTCCCAGAAACTAAAAAGCTTGGCAGAGATTGCTCAACATTCAATCGCTGACACAAAGAACCAAACACAATTAATAAGCAAACTAAAATAAAAATTAGTAGAAGTTAGAGAAATTACCTGCCAACAAAAAATTTGAGCCACGGGAATGAGAATGAAGAAAAATGTGCACGAACTCGATCACTCTTGCCCTTGCTTCGCAATCAATCAACTGAACCGGAGAGAAATACCTAAATCATCAACACCCAATCTATTAAAGTAGCAATTGGCAACCATGCAGGGATTGAACTAGGTTTAGTAGGTGAAGCTGAAAAAGTAAGGTTCATCACATTGTGGGAAGCAACATAGATTTGCAATTGGTGGGAAGCAATGATTAATGAGAGTGGTCTTTTGGTGCCTAATGTTTTTGTGTTTATTTCAAAGTTTTAAGCCTATGATATTAATTCTGTGCAGAAAATCGATTGTGTTCATGACAATGCTGTTATGGAGTTAATGAGAGGTGTTAGAAGTCAGCTGGACGAACTTTTAACTGGTTTAAAGGATTTGCCACCTATGACCTTGGGTCTGTCTCATAGTTTATCTCGATACAAACTCAAGTTCAGTGCCGATAAGGTGGGTTTTGAAAATTTTCCATCCAATCATAGAATAATATATATAATTAGCAGACTATCCTCTTAAGAAAAGTGGAGGATTAGAGGTATAAAGTAATTTATTGAGGTGGTTGTTTTTAAGATTGCAGTATTTTAAGATGCTAGGCGGTAATTTTCTTTGTTTAGATTCATGTCAGTACAATGAACTGCGAGTGGCATAGAAGGAATGATGCATTTATACTGAAGAAACTTTTGACTCTAGTGTAGCTTTTGGGCATTTGAATTCTGAGCTAATGTGTGTCACTGTGATTCAGGTTGATACCATGATTATTCAAGCCATTGGTTTGCTCGATGATCTTGATAAAGAGCTAAATACATATGCTATGAGGGTTAGAGAATGGTACGGTTGGCATTTTCCAGAGCTGGCTAAGATAGTATCTGACAATATCGCGTACGCCAAGGCAGTAAAGCTGATGGGCTCTCCCTGGGTCTTATAAAGGGATGTGCCTAATAATCAGTATTCCGACAATTCATTCGCCTACTACCCGTCTCAAGAAATTGCGAAGCAAAGAGTGAATCAAAGAAAACCAGTTTTCTCATCACCTAAACTTGAAACCCAACTGAATCAAAAACTGGTTTCTACTGCCCCAAAGGCCTCATCCACCACTATATGCAATCCCCGAAAGAAAAAAGATCCCAACTTTGGACAATTTTCTCAGCAGCATAATGAACCCAGATATGTAAAGGCCAAGAAGCATATTGATTTCCAGAATTGAAGAGACGAAATTGAAAAAGGAGTTACCCAATAGTTCAGCCACTACATACGGCAGCTCTTCCCACATATGTTCATCCCTACATAAATTTCAAATATTTGAGACTAAATTTTCAGGCAAAAACTCTTAACAAATGAACCAAAGCAAACAAAAGATACCAGCTTTTTTGAGGCAAATGATTCCAATTTACAACACACACAACATTCAATCTCATAAACAAAAGGTACGTTGCAACTCTAAAGCCATTAAATTGATAACAAATTCAAAACTCACCTGCCTCCCAATTGGGTATAGAGACTACAGATAATGTTGTCCTCCTCTTCAGTAAAGCCTCCAAGTTTGAGGTTTGGCCTCAAATAGTTCATCCACCGCAAACGGAAGCTCCTCCCATATCTCCTCAGCCCTACATAAAATTCAAAATCTACAAAGACAGAGAGAGAGAGGGAGGCAGGAGAAGTTCAGAATGGAAACAAAACTTTTAGGAAACAAAATACCAGCTCTTCTTCGAAAGCTCCCTCTGAATTGAATTCTGAAATCGGCCTGTGATCAAGCTGAGATTCTAGGCTTCGATCGAGGTGAGAACCGAAAGCAAAGAGCCCAGAGAGGTTAGATTAGATTGAGAGAGAGGACGGCGAGAAAGAAAAAAGAGCAGATACGAATAAGAGAGGTTGACAGTTTGATTGGGTTTGGTTTCGGAGAAGACGTGCTTGATGGCAGAGAGAAAGAGATCCACAGATGAGAGAGATAGGGCGACGGGGAGGAAGAAAGAAGTGGAGAGAGAGGAGTCCCGCACGTGTGGCACGCCTATGAATAGTGAACAGGGAAAGGAACAGTTGCTTCACGACTATTATATAGTAAATTAGAGCATCTGCTCCAGTGTGCAGATAAGAGGTGCAATCAATGGGCCAGGCCAGAAAAATAGCACGAACAAGTTTTGACGAAGTGCAGTGGTGATGAAAGGGAGAGACAACCGCTCGTTGATGGAGAGATCGAGCGATCCGGCGAACAAAAATTGCTCGAGTGAGAGAACGAGTAGCCTTGGTGGAGCCCACACATTACAGTTTTTTTAATTGAGGCGCATGTATTACACACGCTGATAAGAAAGTAAAAGAAAAATGACAAACGAATGAAATATGGACACGTGGGCTTGGCCGGCTGTCAATTAAACTCCATCTCTTTGTGGACCGTTAGATTTTTGTGCCAAAAATCAATCTGGCGGCTCATATTTATCGAACGTTTAATTTTTTAAAAACTTAAATTGATATTAAAACATCTAAAATTCATAATAAATATTTCGAGTGTATGAAAAATTATACAAAAATTCCTACAAACTCGCATTAAATACTTCACAACTCTCACGAAGGAATTATAGTCATATTCATGTATGAAAAATAGTCGCTTTAAAACCTTGTATTTACGACAAATTTGTCATCACGTAGTAACAAAACTGACAAATACGTGTAGTCTAGTTATTGGTCGAAAATCTTATCGAAAATTAAAAAATTATAAATTGATAAATAGTAATAAGATGTACTATTTTTTGAACCGCTGCAGGAAAAACAAGTATTGCTCCTCTAATTCGTTGAATAATGATTGCACCTGCAAGGCCATAAGAGGTGGTACATGGTGCGTGCGAATGCTCTTATCTGTTGCTCTTGCTTAAGTTAGAATATATATCATTCTAGTACTCTCTATCTTCAATCTCAGATGCAAGCATATGATCCCCGCTACTTGATCGATGATATGAACAATATATTTGTTGCATTTTTGTTATTCAAAGTAAAATACTTTTTTTTAAAAAGATTAATTATATGACAATCACGTGAACGGTGAATCAAATGAATGAAATGTTCAATCTTAAAAACTGAATAAACATCATTTAAAAAAAACTAAATAAACATGAAAATTTAGATACTATTGAATCACCTTTCTCGTATAATTTGATAAAAGTCTAATAACAAATGCACTTACGTCCATCATCAGATGAAATACATACATTAAAGGTGTTGGATGTGTATGACAAGTTTACAACAAGGAATTAATGAGCATGTGTCATGTATGCATGACAATGCTCCTCTTCTTTATGGGTCCTCTCTTAGTCTCTTGGCAACGTAGTATGTTGTCTGAGGAACAGACCATATGTGCTTATATATGCCTCCTGAAAATGAAGGCTTGTGCCTTATTGGTAGCCGTCTACATCGCCTCTTAATTTTCTCGTACCAAATTCGTAGTTTGGTTTGGGAAGTAATGTGCGATGTATCTCTCTTTCCTTTTCCTCTCTACTGAAAGAGTGAAACAAAAGAAAAATAACCACTGCAAACTCTCTAAAAACCATACAAGGCCGCAAGCCTATGACAATCCCCATTGCAGTCATATCTTGACATGAAGCAGGATTGGAGAAGATCCGTAGCATTTTCTTCTTCTAATTATTGATATCACATATGTTTAGAAAAACGCATCTATGATCTTAGCGTTGACTCAATGCTCAAAGATTCACATTAAACATAAAAGCATTACATATTAAAGGAAGATGAGTTCTCGATCTATTTTGTAGTAAACAAATTAGGTTATTTTATGGTATTTTTTTTAGGCCTCATGCATAATTGTACATGTTGTTCTAATTTCATTCTTTCTGAGTTTCTGTTCAAACTTACTGTGTTACAAACTTTCAATTAATTTTGATTGGTGTCCACGAATTCCAAATACATAATATACGTGAATGCGTCATAGCTAACATCATGTGATTTGGAAGGCTGATATAAACTAGCTCGATTAAAGAAGAAAACGGAGACAACCAGAAATTGGAAAATTCCAAAAGCCACCAATTGGGAGTGGAATTTTGTTAAAGCATATGAATAACAAACAGAGCAAAACAAAAGAAATACCATTATGCAAATTAGGCCCACGTCGTTTTGGTCATTACGAGGAGCTCTTGATCATCTCACACTGAGATATCCAAAATCTGATTAATTTAGCTAAACAAGTCCATGCATAGTTGGATTTCTTTCGTATTGTTTCATTGTTTTATAGTGCATTAGTCTCTGACTCTGTGTTGTGCTTTCAGAGGGGGAAGCGGGAAGCCTAAGGAGACGCCGAGATGCGAGTCATTGGTCGTGCTACAATTCCACTAGTGAGAAAATGAACATGAAAGAAAGCATAAAAAAGAGAGCCCATTAGTCATTTGAGAAGTTTTGCATGATGGGTCGAGTGGCTTTGAATTTTAGTGATAATTGATCTCGTCAGTTTGGGCCTTTAATAGTTTTTTTTCTTCAAAGAATAATACACTTGCATCGCCTATGTATACGAGGGTAAAAGAAAATTTTAAAATTTTCTTTTTTTATTTTTGATTCAAACACTTTAATTTTTTGTTTAATTTTGAGTTGATAAAATCTTGTCACGTTGACGGTGCAAGTACACTGTTGTGTAAAGAATATATTTCATTTTTTTACAGTGACATATCATTGTTATAGTGATAACACTCGATAAAACAAGCATACAAACTAAACCAAGACTCCTTACAAACTTACAAACATAAGGAGTCTTGATGAAACTTGTAGACTAAGTCACTAAGGGCATCTCTAATGCATGGGTATTATCCCTATATTTGAGAGAGCTGCTAAATTTGGGCTCCTCCAACGGTAGATGAAAGCAGACATACCTATATTATTTGAGACTAGTCTTATACTGCGTCTCAAAATGAGACTTGTAAGAGCGACTCCAGTAAGAGAAGGACTATTTGGGGGTGCTATTCTCATTTTGGCACCCTTTGATCACTATTCATTTAGCACCACACTTCCCTTCTCCTATAGCATGCTCAATTAGGAGTGTCATTTCAATTTTAGCACCCCATTTGTTTGGACCATAAATAAATATTATTTAGGGCGATTCATGGGGCTTATTTAGCAAGCCTAGTTTGGGAAAAAAATCAGATTATCTTGTTGTGTCCTTTGTTGAGCAAAGAAGAATGAAATCTAGCGAATCTGGTATTCAGAATCCATCAAGGATTTAGATTTCTTACTTTTTTCAGCAAGAGATCCATTTGAGCAATCACTATAAATAGAGGGTTAATGATCAAATCAAGTCACTTCTACAGTCACACATAAATTTGCTCTCAGCAAATTCAACTCTCTTCGCGAGAAAAACTGGTAGCGATGAATCTAGAATTCTCACCAGACAAGGCGTAAGCGTTTTGACAATTCTATCTTGTCAATCGACAACAGCGAACTACGCGTTTTCACCAAACAGGGAGTGACAAATTCCACAGTTTACTCTTGTCAGATGACGACGAGCAAATAAGGTTTCATCAGACATGACATGAAGGTTCCGACAGTCAAAGAAGTCACAACTAGTGTTCTCGATCAACACTTGTCAAGAAGATTGTTCTACCTTGTACCATACAGGGTGTATGAAACATCGATTTTCGTGGCTCTGCAGCGAGATACGAACTTAAGTCCTAACCCGTTAGGAAAAAGTCCTAGGTCACCTAGGCAGAAATAACTCATCGAGCGAGGTTGGTGCTCTCTTCGATTCAATGGCATGTGATGAAGAAAGTCCAATAGCACGATGCAAATTGACATTTTGCCTTCGGCAATGGCATGCCAAGCACGCATACAAAAGAGACAGTTTATGATTACCTAATACATTCTCTGCTGGTGCTAAAAAATTGAGCCAAACACCGTTGATCTTCAAAAAGCTATAATCACAACAGTTGGGGGTTGAGTTTGGTTCCCATAGAGCTATTTTGGGCCTGGTGCTGAGTTGGGGGTTAAGACTAGCCCAAATTTCGATTCCGGGTCAGAATAGCATCCCTAAATTTTGGTACTGGAGATGGAGAAGGCTGGATTTGAGACCAAATCCAAGACTAACCCGTTTACTGAAGTTGCTCTTATAAGACTCGGTATCAAAATGAGATTGTGGGCCCAAGTGTGTAGAGGGAGGATGCCAGCAAACATGATATACGAGCGGAGAGAGAAGTGAAGAAGCATATGTGCAACAAAACAAAACAAAATGTCACGTGTTGTAGAAGACGCACATCTAGAGTTACAAGCTCCTTATGGCACTGCCAACTGTTGGAGAGGAAAGATCCCACATCGAAGAAAGACAAGATAAATTACAAGTTAAATATGGATAAAATAGTCCTAGTTGTACCGAGGCCTTTTGTGATAAAACTCAACACCTTAAAGGTGGTTAAGTGTTAAGAAATTTATCCCTCTAACCTTCTGACTATTAATTAGTCTAAGGCTAAGTAAAATTCTCTTACCCGCAAGTATACGAGGTCAAGTAATAGTATAGATATTGAAATCGAGTGTTGAACCCAAGGGATTGACCACTATAATTTCAAAGCTTAAATCGAGTAGGTCCTAGACTAAGACATTACCTAAACATGCAATGTGACCCAAAACTAATGAATAAAAAGATGAAAATGTATCTTACCTAACTAAGTTATTTGATAACTTAACTATGCAAGATGTGGTATAACTACAATGAGTGATTGTTTGATTGAATGGTTGATTAATTAACTAGATGCAATGATGAAGTAAAACAAAACAAAATAATGTAAATATTTGGTCACTAAATATGTTGCCACTAGCCAAATCAATGTACCAACAATGTCCAAGTTATGAGTTTTAGCTCGGTTTACTTGCTCAAACGTCTTTTGGATCATAAGAACAAATCCTTTCATTATCCAAATCATGCCATCTCGGGTCACGCTTGATTATGGGCCGAAACTTCTAGGCCTTTTGGGATTCTAGAAGGTTTCGATCCATCCATGAAGCACAAAGTTAATCAAGATTAGGAGCTAGATTTTTGGTGCTAGACTTCTAATGTATTTCATGCGTAATGAGTTTGATTGCAAATACATGTGAAGATTGTGGATGGCTCCCTTCCCAAGCCTCTTTTAGAGCACTTAGGAGTGGATTCTAATGAAACCTCCAAACTCGTACTTATTGGCTTACAAGTCGAAAGAATCAACAATAGCTACAAAGTCTCTCAGTTCAATGAAAACTTAAGAAAAAACCCCTTGAGTCACTTGGACCTCAAAAGTGTTTCGATTCATGCTCAAGCACAAGGACAACCAAACCTTAAGATTAACACTTTAAGTTTAGATCTAAGCATGTTTACATGCTTTTCTTTCTTAGGCGAGTGACTAGTTCACTTCGGTTCATTTTTAGCTCTCCTAAACATATCTCAACTTAGTCATGACAAAGACATGAATATAAAAATATTGAATCAAGCCCAAATATGCGAACACACCATAATCATATCAACAAACTCATTCAATAGCATGTAGTAAACTAAAATGCTTGTTCTGCTTCAATTTCTCCATCTTTTTGCTAACCTTGCCCCTATCTGGTGCATTGATTTCTTCAACATTCTTGGCTTCATCATCTTTCACAACTTGAATGCCATAGACTTGTAGTGCTAGAATCGGTGGAGGTTCATTGAATAACTTGATTTTTTTACCTTCCGGTCCATCATAGCTTGTAGTCTTCCTTTAGCATTGGCTTGAGGAAAAAGTAAGAACTCAAGATCATCAAGTTTCACTTTGGGTCTTAACACCCTCATGCTTCCGCTTGACTTCATTCTTAAATTCGGAAGGTATCTTAGGTACACCTGTTATGTGTAGGTCCTCATCCTCATCACTTTCATAATTGCTTTGTACCAATGGGGAATCATCATAGTTGGTGAAGCATTTCCTGGGTTGCACTACAACATTCACGACCCTTAACTTGATGCTTTTGATCCTTTTTGGCGCAAAGATTGGAATTTATTGGTCCTTCCGCCTTGTTGAACTTGATGTACCTTTGCAAATTGACTTAGTTGTTCCTCCATCTTACGAAGTGCACATTGGTTCTCATTTCGGATCTTCTTATTCTCATTCATTAAGCTCTTGAAGATATCCAAGTACGTATTCTTGTCTTCCGCTCGTTGAGCTTCCAATTTTCTTTGAAGAAGCATCTCATGTTGTGAAAATAGCTTGGTCATCAACTCCTCCAAGTTAGACTTTGACAATTCCCTTCAAGATGGAGGTGCTTGTTGCACGGTATTGGAGCGAAAGATGCTTGTGATTGGTAAGAGTTACCTCCTAAAGCATTGGCAAACTCTTCTTCTTGTCCTTGAAAACCACCATTTCATTGTTGAAAGCCTCCTTGACTAAAGTCTTGACCATTTCCTTGTCCCATTTGGTTATCTTGGCTATGCTCTCCCTATAAGAAAATAGAATTAGTACGCCAACCCGTATTACTTCTTTGTGCATCTAATGACATGTGCTTACACTCCTTAATAATCTCCATATAGTCTCTTTGATGAGGATAACATAGAGTCTCATGCATCACACTCTTACAAATCATGCAAGTTGATTCGACATTAGTCTTCGCAATTTGATTTACAAAGCCTCCATTCCAAGTTTGCTTCAACAAAATGTCAAACTTCTTGTTCATGGTCTCTTCAAGTCGCTTGATGGCATCCTCTTGTACATATGCGGCTCCCTTCACTTCATACCTACTTTCCCGGTTGACCTGGATGACTTCTCTCATTGATATTTTTGGTTGTCGAACATTGGGCATGACATCCCATAAGGAAGACCGTTCCGATAATTTTTCAAGTAGAATATGTATCTCCTCCATGGTTTTGTCAATGAAATCTCCTCCACATGCATTATCAACCTTTCTTCTCATCTTTTTGCTTAATCATTGGTAGAAGAGAAACAATAACATGTCCTGGGTTTGACTGTAGTTAGGGAAACCAAACTCAAGCTCCTTGAAACGCTCCCAAGTGTCATAGATCAACTCTCCATCTTCCTCAAAAAATGTCATCAACCTTGTCCTTCTCTCCTTTATCTTGTCTAGTGGAAAATACTTCGTGATGAACTTGCGTTGCATCGCCTCCTATGAGTGAATCGAGTTAATAGCAAGCTTGTTGAACCATATCTTTTCCTTACATCGTAAACTCAAAGGAAATACCCGAAGCTTCAATTGTCCTGGATCTATATTCCGGATGTTGAACCTTGTACATGCTTCCTCGAACTCCAACAAGTTAGAATAGGGATCAAAATTTGGATGTCCCATAAAGATTGATAAGTTTTGAAGAAAACTAGATTTGATCTTAAAGGATTCGCTTGCTAACGGTTGAAGAACAATGCAATCGGTATGCATTGACAAAGATGGTAAAACACTATCCCTAAAAGGTTTTGCTTCAATGATGTCCTCATCCATGATGAGTTCTTCCTCAAAAAGAGGATTTGAAGGCATGACACCTGAAAGCACACTAAGCAACCCATAGATATTAGGCCTCCAAACTTCTGGAGCGACTCAAAGCCTTAAGGATCTTTCATGGTACTTCTTTGGCACCCCCCTTAAGAAAACATCAATGAGCACTCTAAGAGTTCGAATGTAATTTCGGTACATGGCGTAGTGGAGTTCACTATGCAATGGACAACAAAGTGAATCGAGGTAAATGCTTACGTTATCCAATATACCAAAATCACAAAATAAGATTCTAATGGTTTAGGGTGCTGCAGAAATTAAGTTTTATAAATCTAGACTTTGTAACTAAACATGCTTCAAACAAATACATTAATTTAGATATGCTTCTCGAGGATATTAATAACTTTAAAGCAAGTGAACAAGAAACTTAAACAAACTTCAAACACATGAATTCTTCTACCCGTCGAAGAAATTCTTCTACCTATCGAAGGAATTCTTCTACTTGTCGAAGTGATGCTACTGTCTCAAAAATAGACCAATTTCGACGGGTTGAGAGAATCTCTCGATGGGTCGAATGGAGTGTCCAAAAAATAGCTTTCAGAAGTTCAAACAAGCAAGTTCACACTTCAAGCTATCAACCAAAGTATCCAAGAGACCAAAGACACTCAAAAATAGGTCCTAAATGGAAAAATGAAGAAAAACTATAAAGCTAAGAAACAAATGTCACAAGAATGTTCAGATAATCTGTAATCAAAGGCTAATCGAAGCTAAGAAATTAAAGTGAAATCAATTCCCAGCAACGGCGCCAAAAACTTTTTAAGAAATTTATTTCCCTAACCTTTTGACTATTAATTAGTCTAAGGCTAAGTAAAATTCCCTTATTCGCAAGTATACGGGGTCAAGTAATAGTATAGATATTGAAATAGAGTGTCGAACCCACGAGGATTGACCACTTTAATTCTAAAGCTTAAATCGATTAGGTCATAGACTACGACATTACCTAAACATGCAATGTGACCCAAAACTAATGAATGAAAAGATAAAAATATATCTTACCTAGCTAAGTTCTTTGGTAATCTAACTATGAAAGGGGTGGAGTAACTATAATGAGTGATTGTCTGATTGAATGGTTGATTAATGTTGATGAGATTTAGACCTTCAATCTTTTGACTATTGATTAGTCTAAAACTAAGTGAATTTCTCTTACCCGCAAGTATACAGGGTCAAATTATAGTATTTATAAGAAATCGAGCGTCGAACCCACGAGGATTGACCACTATAGCTCCTTAGCTTGACTTAATTAAGCACTCAAATTACGGATTAACTAAACACTAAACTCGACACTAAAACTAAAATGAAATATGGAGATGTATCTCACACTACTAAGTCCTTTGAAGACCTAGCATTGCAAATGGTGATTAGACTACTGTGAACGATTATACGAGTTGATTGGTTGATTAAACTAAAACATGAAAACAAAAATAGCAACGAATTCAATATAAGAATAATGGTTGACTAAGGAAATCTCCGCTAACCATATGATGCTCAAACAATGTCCTGCTTCATGAAGGTGGATTATTAAAGTCCATTTCACACAAGTTGATGTCCAAATCATGACCTTTTAAGTCACATTTGGTTTTGAACACAATTTCCTAGGTCATTTTGGACTCTAGACTACTTGAGCCCAACCTTGAAGTATTTAGTGAACCGGGATCAAGACCTAAGCCATTTCGGGCTTACATCTTGACCGTATGTCATGTGAGTGAAGTCAACAAGCATACTATGTGATAATTATGGAAGGTTTTCCTTTCCGAACCTCTTTTGGAGAACCCGAGAGAAAATCTAAGTGAATCTTCCAATCCGTACTTTTTGAGTTACGAATCGAAAGACCCAACTAGTAGCCACAATAACCTCTCAATTCAATGTGTGCTTAACTAAAGTCCCTCAAGTCTATTGAGACTCAAGGATGCTCTAGTCCTTGCTTAGTGGTAAGGAAACCAAACTTCAAGGTAAACCATCTCGGAATAGACCATAATCATGTTTACATGCTCATCTAGCCTTAAGTGAGTAGCTAATTCAAATAAGGTCCAATTTTTAGTCTCTTCATACATATATTAACTTATCTAGGATCAACACATGTATAAGTGAAATCAATCATAAAGCTCAAGCATATAAACATCCACAAAAACAAAGTAGCTCATTCACAAACACGCTTTCACAAAACATACACAAAACATAAACCATACATAAATTAAGATATCATTTGTTCACATCACATGGCTAGGGTTCAAACCCTAACCCCCTAAATAGGACTACTCACTACACATAATTAAAATTAAGTTTAAATATATCAATAGAGTAAATAGGATGAAGAAATAACCAAAGAATCTCTCCAAAGCCAAGCTTCTTCAAGTCCACCCTTATGCTTATAACTTCACATTCTTTGCTCCAAAATGTCTTTAAGCTTATAGAGGAGGAAAAGAAAACCTTTATGACTCAAAGAAGCCAAGGGGAAGAAGGATTACTTCCTACTTCTTCAAGCTCTAGAGAGTCACCCAAACCTTAAGAGATAAGGATGAGAGGAAGAAGTGATAAGTGGTAGTGAGGGAGAGTGGAAGATGTTTAACTAAAGATTGCAAAGCTAGGTCTCTTGAATTTGTAGAGGGTTAGAAGGTAAGAGGAGAGGAAGAGTAATCTAGCTTCTCTTTAGAGAACTCAACTAAGAACCCTAGAGAGAAGCTAAAGAGAAAACTATAGAGAAAAGAGCTCAAAACTAGGAAAAATGAGTAAAATGAAGTGTGGTGTTATGTGTGGGAGAAGGGAGCTCGACCAAGATGGATTTTGGAAGATATTTTGGTGTTTGAAATTTAAAAATAAGATGCTTAGACATGATCCTAAACTTTAGGCTTTTAGGTGGTCCTAATATGTGACTTACCCCAAGTCATATGACTTGCATGTGCATCTATCTCTCAAAATATCTCCCTTGTGGGCTTGGACTCTTGGGCCTTGGCCCAACTTGACTTGACTCTTTCCATTGACCGGTGATAACTTGCCGGAGTTTGATCGTTGACTATCCAGAGTTGACTATTGACCGACTGTTGACTTTTTATCATTTTTCCGATTTTGCTCCATCTTCTCCAATGGCCTCGAAAATGTGCTCGGCTTCTCCTAAAAGTAATTAAATTTTATCTCTTAGAGTGTTTCCATGTAAAATCCTCATTTCCTAGCATAACAAGGAAACATAATAAATATGATGCTTTATTGATAAAAGGCAAGTAATAAACATGGAGTTATGAACATAATTAGAGCGTAATTATGGATCTAAGAATTAACTAACTAAATGCAATCATGAGGTAAAACAAAACAAAACAATATAAATATTTGGTCGGCTAAAGATGTTGCCTCTAGCCAACTCAGTATACTAACAATGTCCAAGTGAGTTATAGTCCAGTTTACATGCTCAAATGTCTTTTGGATCATAAGAACAAATCATTTCATTGTCCAAATCATGCCCTCTCGAGTCACGCTTGATTATGGGCTGAAACTCCTAGGCCTTTTGGGATTCTTGAAGGTTTTGGTTCATCCATGAAGTACACAATAAACTAAGATTAGGAGCTAGACTTTTGGTGTTAGACTCCTAATGTATTTAATGCATAATGATTTTGATTGCAAACACATATGAAGATTGTGGATGGCTTCCTTTCCCAAGCCTCTTTTAGAGCACTTAGGAGTGAGTTTTAATGAAACCTCCCAACTTGCACCTATTGAGTTACAAGTCAAAAGAATCAACAATAGCTATAAAGCCTCTTGGTTCAATATAAGCTTAAGTGAAAACCCCTTGAGTCACTTGGACCTCAAAAGTGTTTCGATTCATGCTAAAACACAAGAAAAACTTAAAGGACCCAACCCTAGTTTAGCTAGTAAACTAAGATTAATCCCTAACGATTGACCATAATCTAGGAAATTCTATGAAAATTTTGACATAACCTCACCTGAAATTGAGACAACCAAAAACCTGCATGAAAATAACACTTTAGAGACTAATCCTACAAACAAACCGTGGACCACTGATGTCCATCCAGATTTCTCAATATAAGTCATAAATAACACCATTACTCAACTCAGGAATTTAGAAGCATATTTACAAGGTATTGATTCTGAATACAAAGGAAAGTACTAAACGACAACAAGAGTAGCTGACTCAACTATTTACATGAACACCTACTGGAACTAACACAATACAAACGGTATTTAGAGCAACTTCTACTAACATATACTACATATGGTACAAACCGACAGTGAGCTGAGACATACCGCTGAAAAGATGACAGGTGCACTCAAAGCCTTCGATGATACCAAGCACTCCGAGGATATATACTGCTGTCTGGGCAATGGAAACCGAAAATCCCAGGGAAATGCATTAAAATATAAAACCTTAGCGTGAGTGGGCAAAATAATATAATCAGCTTAAATCAATAAAACTGAATTATCATGCATTTTCGTTGATTTCTGTAAAATATTGCGAGTTCAAATCTAATAATTTGAAATGTAATGGAGGTGGTCATTTATGGTGTTTGTCCTAACCCAGTCTGACCAGTAATCCGGTGATCAGCCAAATAGCTAGGGCATTGACATGACTAAATAAAACCATCACATAATAAACCTCCAAATAAACGTTCCAAAAATACACCGTAAAGCGTAATGTATGAAAATATGAACTCGCTATCGACTGTGAAAATAAAAGTCCACTCACAAGTCTGCGACCACTGCTGGGGTCTAGTAGAATTCTCCTCGCTGAGGTCGCGATCACAATATCCTGCCCAAAAGGATCACATAATATCAGAATAGGTAAAACTATAGAAATCGGCTTCAAAAACAACCCCGAAAACCTCATCGTAAAATCCTATAACTTTCCTCGCCGGAGCTTCGCCATGGACGGCAACGCATGGCCGTCACATGCCTCCACATGCGGTGGCGCGTGGGTTTCACATGCCTCCAACCAACATGCTCTGATGCCGGAGATTAATGCCTCGTTGGAAAGATGGTAACAAGACCTATAACTTTTATAACTGAGCCGGAGTCCAATTCGACGGTGTTTTTCCGGAATTAACATAAACAGACTGGAAAACCTATTTTCGGCGACCACCACCAACGGCGGGGATTGACCCTCAAAACACTCCTATCCTCAAGCCTTGCCTAACCCCTAATCTTACACACCCTCACTCCACCTGATGTGGCTGAAATCACCCTTGAAAGCTACGGCCCAAAATTGGACAGAAAGCTTCATGGTGTCGAAGCTCCACCGTGGAGCTTTGTCGGAAAAACATATGGCTTAGAAGGCTCCCAAAACTAGCCAGAGCACCGCCACCAACAGCGGCGACTCCTACGGGATAACCCGAATCAGATTGCCGTAATAATCTACAAACACCCAAAACATAACAAAGAAGCTTCAAGCTTCGATTCCCGACCTAAATCAATGTCAGAGGTGGCCGAAAAACGGAGGTCAGGTCGGGTCGACTGTTTCGGGTCGGCGGAGAAAAAACGGGTTAAGCCCATATGTTTTTTTTTTCTGGTTTGATTTTTTTTCTCGGGGGGGGGGGGGGGGGGGGGGGGGGAGGAATGCCTATTTATACCTCTAAGCTCCTCGATAGATCGAAGGTCTAAATTCAATCTCATCACGATCAAACGGTCGAGATTAGACCAACTAAAAATTATTTTCTTTTTATTTATTTCTCACGTCGACTTCCGTTAAACATAAAAATTAGCTCGCTTATCCAAAAAATCCTTTAAAAATTCCTACGAGCTCGAAATTAAATAGTCTATCACTCTCGTGAAAAAAGTAAAGTCAAATTCTCGCCTAGTGAAAAAATTGTTAACAATCTCGGTAGTGCGACTAATCCGCCATAAAGCTTAATAGGAGTCGATAAATGCGTAATTTTAGTTCGGGTCATAACAATAATTAAATCTTAAGATTAACCTTTTAAGTTTAAACCTAATTCATATTTACATGCTTATCTTTATTAGTTGAGTGTCTAGTTCACTTAGGTTCATTTTTAGCTCCTTTAGACATATCTCAACTTAGTCATGGCTAAGACATGAATATGAAAACATTGAATCAAGCCCAAACATGAAAACATACCATAATCATATCACACACATAAAAAACTTATTCAATAGCATGTAGTACGCTAAAAAAAATCAAATTTCATAACTCAAAACAGCATTGTATGTACATCAAATTGGTTAAAGCTAAAACCTAGTCTTCGAAAAGGTAACTACTCAATAAATATAACTAGAACAAAGTTTACATACACGCTTAGAACTAGAAGAGTAAAGAGGTAACCAAAGAGTCCTCTTAGCCAAAGCTCCACTAAATGACTCTAAGGCTTCTATATCCACGTCTTTACTTCTAGCTAGCACCCAACTTCAAGAGGAGCTAAGGGTAACTCTTATGATTTCAAGGAGCCAAGGGGAAGAGAGATTACTTCCCACTACTTTTAACTCTAAGAACCAAACCAAATCAAACCAAACCCTAGAAGCAAAAGTGAGAGGAGGAACACCCAAACTAGACCAAAATGATGGTGTGGTGGTGGAATGGTTCAGCTCTTCCCTTGCAGGAGGAACTAGGTCTCTTTTGGTGATGAAGAGGTGGTGGTATAAGCCTACTAAGGGGAGGAGAGAAGGAAGATAGCTTGAGAGGGTTAGAGGAGAAAACTAGAGAGAAAAAGCTAACTAAAACTTGGAAATGTGTAAAATGAAGTGTGGTGATGTGTTAGGAGATGGGAGCTCGAATTCAGCTGCCTTGGGAGGCAAATTTTGCAGCTCTTACATGATAGAAAATGAGGAGTTAAAAGATCTAAAGGTTGGCTTTAAATCAATGGAACCATGATCCACTATTTCAGGCTTTGTAAGGCTAAAGTCCAAAATGAGTGACATCATGTGGTCCATCTTCTCCCTCTTTTCTTTAAATCAGATTGGTATACATAACTGGGTGGATTGAGCCTCCATTGTGTTGGACTTAAAGTGTTTGGGCCAACAAGAGTGGCCCGGCCGGCTGGTTCTGGGCAACTTCCGGCTACTTTTGGTGAAACTATTTCATCATTTTCCCAAAGTTGCTTCAAATTCTCTTGTGACTTCGAAAATGTGCTTGGCTTCTCTAAAAATTGATCAATTACATTTTTTAAAAGCGTTTCCGTGCCAACTTCTAATTTTCTAGTATAAAAGAAAACGTTATAAGAATGATGTTTTATTCATAAAAGAAAGAAAAAAATAAGCATGAAGTTAAAGACATAATTAACACATAATTATGAACCTAACATTAAGTTGTACAATATCGGTATAATGACGGACCACATGTGCCACGCTTGTCTATATTCAACTTGGTATATGAGCAGGTCCCTCGTCCACCTTCTTTCCACCCTGACTTGTCGACTCATTCTTGTTCTATCCGAGAGGGTCATATGTCAATTCATTCTTATTCTGATCGAGAGGATCATCTGGTTGCACGCGCAAGCCTAAATAGGTTGCACATGAAGGGGACTGTTGGATATGGAAGATCCCACACTGAAGAAGGACAAGATAAATATGGATAAAGTAGTCTTAGTTGTATTGACTTTGTGATAAAATCCAACACCTTAAAGGTAGTTAAGTTGGAATAATATCGGTACAATGACGGACCACATGTGCCACGCTTATTGCTGTTCAACTCCCATGTGCCAGGCAACATATACCAATGGCTTACCTGAATTCATCAAAATGAACGACATTTTTTTTTTTTGATGAAAGATAGAAATTGATTGAGCTGATAAGTTACAAAGGAGAACGTTGTTTACCGGCTTGGTAGAAAGAACTCTTTATAGTGACCTACATTACATCGTGCTCATTCAAGACTCTACCATAAGACATAGCTAGATGAAACTAGACGTAGGGTAATGGATGGAAAAAAATTGGGCCCCACATCCTATTTAGTTATGCACCCCAAACTATAGCAACACGTGTTGCTCTTCAGTCGTATTTTCAGCGACTGGAGTCAATACCACCTTCTTCTGTGGGGACTCGTACTTGAACATTCATGTCACTCGGTCACTCGCTACTCTGTTGTCCGGTGGCGGGGTCTCCTTCTGCATCCCCCTCTTCCTTCCATTCGTTGTGATTAGAGCAGAAGTTTGTGATCCATTAATAGTCAGCGATGATGCCCTGGAGCCTCCTCTTGCGGAGATGATCCAACTGGCTACGTCGTCGGGGTTGAAAGAAGCTGTTCGGATATAACAGTAGAACTTTTGGCCTTCAAACCATTCTTCATAGCCTTTGGGCTTTAGGATATGGCCCAAACGGGCCTGACCTTGGTGTACTAGTTGAGTCTTGAACCTGCAAAAGACCAAACTGGGTTAGTGGGTCCCCCTCGAAGAGAGAGTTCTTCAGCATGAAGAACATGTGTCCCAGACTCTCTTCTCAGGCACCCTACATGCTTGCCACATGTCCACTATGCACAGCCTCGACCGTTGGTGCTACGTCATCCGAGGCCTTCAATTTTCCAGCCGCCTACTGTGGTGGCGTCGCCAAGGCGGTGGAAGAGGTAGAAAACGAGCCAGATTTGTTTTCAAAGCTCGGAGGTGCCTATAAAGTTTGAGTCGCCGCCTTCTCCGCCTACCTCTATTCCCTAGCCTGCTGCACCACACAACCATTTGGACCATGCACAAAGAGGCAACAAAGAGAGCAAAAGCCCCTTAGGTTCGGGTACTAATAGAAGATTAGTAACACGCATTCTGATGCAAACCGGATCTTGCATTTCACAGCCACGCTTCGCGGGAGATCTACATGACTCTGGTCGACAACAAAGTTAGATCGTGCTTGATGTACTCACCGATGAAGTTCCTGATCCATTCCGCCAGGTCTTGGGTCAACGCTGCCTTCGAAATATTGTGAGCATACACCCACATTTGTGTCACCGTCGTCGGAGCCTCCGAGGGGTCAGAGAATCCGTTGAACTCTTCAACTACTACTATGTAATCCTGGTAAAACCAAGGACCACGTATGGCTCATTTAAGAGCGACGGGATTGCCGAAACTGCAAAAAAATCGGTCATCGTCATGTTGGTAAAGTATCACCTTGCCCAGGCTGAGTAGGTCATGCCACAGACGTGCCATGGCAGCCTTGATAAACTAATTTTGCACCTTCCGCAAAGATACCGACCAGAATAGTCACGCAACTCTGTCTACGCCTCCTTTTGTCACCATCAGCAAGACAAGATCAACGATGTCAAGCTCATCATCATCATCATCCAAAAAGGCCATGGCAACCTAAACTCTTGTCTTTAAAATTTGGGTACGATAGAAGGGAGTATTAGGACCAGATCTCTCTCGTTTGTATACAGTATGGGAAAGCCAATATGGTGATTGAACCCGAGCCTCCTTGTGAAGAGTCAACCATGGCCGTATTGACCTCGTCGTCCACTCCGAACCCCCTAAAAATCTCCTCCACTACCACTCCTTAACCCGCAAGAGCACCTAAAGCCTTGCCCTAGCCGAGCGAAGAGTGCCTCCTCGTACTCCATCATTCATAGAGCCTTCATAGAGCGATATATAAAGGTTAAAAGCAGGAAGAGTACCATGCCCCAAAACATATAAAAATGACCAACTGAGTGAAGGCTAGGGTGCTATGCCAAGAAAGGGCGTCGAGATGATGCTACTAGAGGTGATAACTGCTGAAAGATGCTCACGCCTAGACCAAAGAAAACCGGAGGCCACCGCCCAAATCCTAGGAAAGGAAAGAGTAGAAGCGAGAGCCATAAGTATACTCTTTTAAATTTTTAGACGATAGAAGAGAGTATTAGGATTTGAATCTGGCTTGTCAGCGGATAGTTCAACGTATTGGCCATGGAGCAAGCTCAATTCTCAATTGGCTATTTTTAGAGAAAATACTCATCAAATATGGAGTACTGAGATTCAAACATGGTTCATCAACGGATAAGTTTAACCCTTGACCAACGGAGCAACCCCAATGCTCAAAAAATTTTAGACGATAGAATGAAGTATTAGGATTTGAACTTGGCTCGTCAGCGGATAGTTCAATGTCTTGACCATGGAGCTACCACAATTCTCAATTAGCTATTTGAAGAGTATAAGACCAAATCTCAATTTGTAACTTTTAGAGAAAACATTCTTCAAATAGGGAGCATTGGGATTCGAACCTGGTTTATCAGCGGATAAGTTCAACGTCTTAACCAACAGAGCAACCCCAATGTTCTTTAAAAATTTTGGACGATAAAAGGGAGTATTAGGATTTGAACCTGACTCGTCAGTGGATAGTTCAACTCATTGGGCATGGAGCAACCCCAATTCTCAATTGATTATTTTAAAAGAAAATACTCTTCAAATTGGGAGTATTGGAATTCTAACATGGTTCGTGGTGGATAAGTTCAACGCCTTGACCAATGGAGCAACCCCAACATTATAATTTTTGGACGATAGAAGGGAGTATTAGAATTTGAACCTGCCTCGTCAGCGGATAGTTTAACACCTTGGTCATGGAGCAACCCCAATTCTCAATTAACTATTTTTAGAGAAGATACTCTTCAAATAGGGAGTAATGAGATTCAAACCTGGTTCGTCAGCGGATAAGTTCACCCCAATAATGTTTGCATAGATTTCTCTTGTTTGAAAATATATGGCTGTAATTATTGTAAGAAAAATGGTGGTTTTCCACCATTTTATTGGAATAATTTAAACTAGAAAATTAAGTGAGATGCACTTAATATTAATGAAAAAGAAACTTGGATTGTGTTGTCCTCCAAAAATACATAAAGATTATGTATTCATTTGTTTAAATTGGTTAAGAGGTGAATGAGAAATTGTAACCCAAAGTTGGTCACTTAAAACATAAGGAAAAGAATTTGTCCCATGTGGGAGAAACTAGGAATGTGAAGGCCTTTAAATAATATTTTACTTTACTATGATTTGAGTAAGCAAGTAAAGAGAGTCAGTTGGACAAGGCTTGTGATATGGACTTATATGCGCCTCGATTTAGGCTGGCTCACACAAGTTTTCTTTTGCACTTAGGAATACTGACATTTGACTTTCTACATTCTTTTAGTTACAAAACTTTTGGTCTTTCACATTATTTCAGTTATAAACTTATTACCGAAGTTAATTTGGTTGGTTAATTGTGCAAAATCGAAAATCTTTTCTTTATCAGCATTTATTCTCCTACTCATCTCCTCCATGTATAAAAATGGCTTCCTCCTCCTCATTCTTCACTCATTTTTCATTCGTAAAACATCTCTTCCTCTCAAAGTCTCATTTTAAAGAGTTCTAGTTTCAGTGATAAAGAAATGTGTTCTCCAGTTCGTCTAGGAGTTGTTATGTAGTGCGAACACAAAACTCAAGTAATCGTTGTATCCTGGGAGACATACGCCAAACAAACCTAGTGTACCAGAGTAAGCGGTGTAAACGTTCTTAAGGAAAGCATGAGGTACACATGACTCGACTTTCCTTCCTACTCAGATTATCATCATTAACTCTTCAATAACAAGTTCATAGTTTCTTGGATTTTATTTTTGAAATTTTATTTAATCTAATTAATTAAATTAAATAGTATTTTTAGATTGGGTTGATATTATTTAGGAATTTTTCTCCAAAACCCAAGAATAAGAATAAAAATTCCCATCGGCTAAGTAAAAAATAAAAAATTCTCATTAACCAACTAATTAGGTAAAAAGACCAGTTTACCATCAATTTAATTAATAAATTATCCAATACCATTACTATCTCATAACCTCTCCATTGACAATTGACTTGACTCCGGCACATTGACCGTTGATCACCGGCGTTGGCCATTGACCACCGATGTTAATTTTTGACCAGTCATTGAATTTCGACAACTTCAGTTGAATTCTAGCGACTTTGACCGTTTGTCGTTGACCGTCGACTTTGACCATTTACCCTAAATTGATACTCAGTTGACGTTAGTTCAACTAATACTTAGTTAAAGGTTAACTGATACTCACTTGACGTTCAACTGATATTAAGTTGAAGTTGAGGGTCAACTAATATTGAGTGTCAGTTTAGGTTCAACTGATACTCGCCTGAAGGTCAACTGATACTTAGTTCAGAATAAACTAAGTATCAGTTTAAGGTCAACTGAGTATCAATTTAGAATCAAATGATACACAGTTTAGGGTAACCTTATACACAATTTAACGTCTGCAATTACTTTTGGCACCTCTTTCGACTTGGACAACATAAATCATAATAACCTACAACCACTTTAGCATATAAATTGAGCTACATTCTCATAAACTATTACCATCAATACAATACATAAGAATAAAAAAAAGATCATATCAAATACATAATGATGCATTAGAATACTAAGAACTTCATCCAAATCACATTTTTCTTCTTCCATTTCTCCAAAAAATTTATTCATGACCGCTCCATCTTAGCTCATATTCAACACCCAAGTTGGGTGAGACATTTCATCGAACACCTTGAGTGCACTAATTTTTTTTGTAATGAAATAAAATACCCATATGATTTCTTTGGCAACATTATCATCAATCTGCATAAAAACACACACACATATCATCTTTAGAAACTATGAAAACCCAGAATATATCATCTGGCAGGAGGACATGAAACAAAGCAAACCATCTGTGACAACATTGCTTAGGTAATATCTCGGGCAACAAAATGCAAGACCCAAAATAATATCCATCACTTAACTGTTACCCAGATCAAAACAACTTGATCAACAAATCTAAAGCCAACATCACTATATACAAGTAATCATATCTCACAAAAAAGTTTGATCGATTCCTCATTGCCGAAATTTCCCGCCCAAAACCCACATCTCATATGAAGAATAATACCTCGAGAAGAAGTTTGAACAAACAATCAGTAGAGAGAGATTTATATCTCGTCACCTTGAGCTTTCGATTCTTACAATTGACCAATTGACTTTGACCGTTAACTCTAAACTGATCCTCAGTTGACTATAAACTGATACTCAGTTTGTCTTCAATTGAGTATCAGTAGACCTTAAACTGATCCTTAGTTGAAGATAAACTCAATACCATGTTTTCCACTTCTTAATCCTCTCTGAATCAACTACTGTGAACTCATGACCATTAGGCTCATGACCAATGGGAGTTTTGGCTCAAGGTTCTCACATTTTTCGGAATGAAAGTATAAAAAATTGAGAAAAGATGGGTAAACGAGAATAAATTTCTTAACAGTTGAGTGTGTGAGAATTGTACCATCTTTATTATTTAATATTTCTTACAATTATATCCCTGCCATATTTTATTTATTTATTTTACAATTCACTCAAAAGTAAAATCATTCGAAGTCCATGGGAAATGGAATGGAAAGAGTTCAATTCCCTCGACGGAATTGCCTAAAATGGGAATTACATGTACGGGTTTTCCTTTTCACTCCAATGACAGATAATAAAAAGATGCCATAGAAGGGTGCTAGTCTGGAAGGCTCTGGCAGTCTCTTCTATAACAAGGCCGTATTTAACCGAAAGTCAGAGGCCCATTTAGTATCAGTACAGAGCAACACTCGAGCAGCAGCAGAGCTCAGAAAAACACAACAAGGGTTTACTTCCAGCTTCTTCTAGGGTTTTACCAAAATCATGAGGTAAGCAGAGCTCGCTCTTCTCACCACACTTCGTACAAATTTTTCTTCATCTAATCTTCGATTGCACAGCTGTAATTGTATCCATCATTTTCTATTCAGTTTTATATATAGTGAATCAAATAGTTGCTTCTCGTCATTGAATCGGATTGTGGTTCGAGAAGTAGCAGTGAGGCTCTGATTGAGCTTTTGTCGATCGTGTACTGTTTATCGCTTCAAGAGTAGATACTGGTTTCAGTGGGAGAATTTTGTTGCTACTATGTTGTGATTTGATCCAACTGCTGTAATCTATCTGTTGCAGTCGTCATCCTGAGGTGAAGTGGGCCCAGAGGGAGGACAAGGTTTTCCTGACAGTGCTTCTGCCTGATGCAAAGGACGCCAAGGTTAAGCTTGAGCCAGAAGGAACTTTCATCTTCTCCGCTAGTGCCGGCGCAGGGGATCACCTGTACGAGCTCAAGCTTGGCCTTTTCGATAAGGTTAATGTGGAGGTAAGCGTTAGTTTATGTTGATAAATTATAACTTAAGATACTTATTTCCGAATGTCAAGTTTTGATGGAATCTTATTGTCTGCTTGGGATTGTATTATTTTAGGAAAGCAAAATTAGTTATGGAGTAAGAAGTATTGTGTGTGTTGTGGAAAAGGCAGAGAAAGTTTGGTGGAGTAAGCTGTTAAAAGGAGATGGAAAGACGCCGCATTATGTCAAAGTAGACTGGGACAAATGGGTGGACGAAGATGAGGATCCCCGTATGCAACATCATCTAGCTGTTATATTTTAAATTATTTTTTGTTTTATCCAAAATCTGATTAGCTTGGTTGTTTGATTTAATTAATTTTTTCCACTTTTTGTTTCTCAGCAGCAGCAGGTGCTGATGACATGGGTATGGGAGGCATGGATTTCTCGGTTAGTATATGTTAAGTTAGGGGATAATTCAACTTCTGAACTAGTTTCTTGTATTGGTTCAATTTTTTTTTATAACTAATGGTATTCTGTAGAAATTCGGTGGTATGGGAGGTGATGGTGCAATGGGAGGGATGGGTGGCATGGGCGGAATGGATTTCTCGGTTAGTATATACTCAACTTTTGAGATTTTTCATTTTCTTTAGTGTCAGTTGTCGGATCATTGTTATAACTCATAACTTTGTTTTGCAGAAACTTGCTGGCATGGGAGGTGAAGGTGGAATGGGTGGGATGGATTTCTCGGTTAGTATATGTTGCTTTTGGATGCTGCATCTCTGAATTAAGTTCAGTTACAACTGCAGGTCATTGTTCTAATTGGCTACTTTTTGGCAGAAATTTGCTGGCATGGGAGGTGATGGTGCAGGCGGAGACTTTGATGATAGTGATGATGGTAAGACAACTACTAGCTCAATTATGAGATCCTTAGTGGCTAGATGAGAACATCGTAGGCAGTATATGTCTAAAATTCAAAACACCACTTCTTTTGTGGCATCTTGGAGTCGACCCTCAAGGTATCCCCTGCGAATTTCTGGTGCATCACTTGGGGAACAAGCCTAACTTATTCCATAGTTTACCATCTCTGTTGAATTTTGATATAGGCAAGCCATAAGAAACTTAGATTTCTATCGGACATCATTCTGTTGTTGCAAAACAGATATCTGTGAAGTTCTGTTTTTGTGAGTTTTATATTGCAGACAATTTCCCGCTGGTGCTCATATTGTACGTCTCCAATATATGTATCCATATGGGTCTTTCTTTTTGGCACTTTTGGAGTTTCCCGACTTCAATAGGGAGTTCTATTTTTGTTTGTTTCGTATGAACAATAAGAAAGAGCTCAACCCTCTTTTACTTAGACTGGGGTTGATGTCTAAGGTCAAGGTCTTATCTCCCTAAACCATACTGCAATCCTTTACCTCTATAGGATGTGCTGTTTATTTTGTTTGGTTATAAGTATGTGTATTTGGTGATGAGTCTTGTATCAGCATTCAAGCTTTATTCCTCAGATGATACATTATCAATACGTTTGAAGTGAAAACCAGGCAAGGAGGTCCAACTTGAAGATTCCATAAGTTTTGACTTTGAATGTCTAGAAACTGTGGTGTTTGGTTGAAAATAATTGTAAAGATTTTTTTTCACGAAGCCTTAGTCTCTCCCTTATAAGTGATCAATTAGTTATGTGCACTTTTTTTGTCTCAAGGGATTGGAGTTGTTTCACACATGTGAGCTACAATGATTGCAATAAAAGTTGCTGAAATTTTGGCATGTCGTTTTATTGCAGAAGAAGTGTCTAAGCCAGGAGAACCAGCATCAAGTGGAGCTGATCCATCAGGAGAGAAAAAGGAAGCTACAACCAGCACTTAAATTGGTTTTTGTTGGCCAATCTTTTTCCTTCTTTTTCCCAGGGTTGTTTTGCATTACTGATGCTGCACACAGTGGCTTGCCAGTGGTTTATTTACGCTAGTGTTTGAACTGTGTGAAGCTATGAGATCATGCTATAGAGATGCATATGTATACTAGCTTATAAGTAATATCAGAAGTCATTTCGTTTGTGCTTTTTTATTGATTACTACCTACGTACCTCGTTATCTTATCTGCTTAACAAAACAGCTCATAGTTTAGCAGTGTACAAAAAATCAATGTTTATGAGGGAAAAATAGCAGAAACAGGTCATCTCACCTCTTAAGGCTTGCCGATATTATCATGTCGGGTCCCTCTATATTTTATAGAACAACTAGTTTTGAATGGAAATAGCAAGTCAATTTGTGATAACATGGCATCAACTAAGCTTCACTACACAAACACAGAGTTGAAGTAGAGAATTGTAAAAGAGCTTCACTATTTATGAGAATCAAAATGGACAGAGGTTCGCTTACAGTCTAAGAGCCCAACTCCAACAAACACAGCAAAATGAGCCTATATTACCTATATAACAATCGTGAACCTTACTGTACCTTGCACTGTTCACTATTCATCATGTGCAACTCACGTGATTTCCACCATCATCTTCATTCTGATCATCTCCTCTTCTCATTCTGATCTGCTCCTCTTCTCTCTCTCCAAATTCACTGCTCTCTGCCTCTGCCTCTTGCTCTCTCAACCATAAGCACAGTGCTCTCTCTCAGCCCACACACATCTCCCTCTTTCTAAAACTTCCATCTCTCTCTGACTATTCTGGATAAGTTATCCACCTCTTCTTCTCTAACTGCTTCTCATAGGCAATCTATCTATCTGACAATCTCTCGATCTCTGGTTCGTCTCAATCTCCGATCTCCTCTTCTCATTGATCGATCTCCGATCTCCTCTTCTCATTGATCGATCTCCGATCTCTGACACCGCAAGGTAACCAATCAACTTATTCGATCTCTCGCTTTCTCGCATCGATTATGTGATGCTATCTCTCATCGATTTGATATCTTGGTTTCCTCTTCTTTTTCAGTTCAGGTTAGTTTGGTACCAAATTTCTCCGGTGATCCATCGACTGATCCAGTGTGTCGCACCTTCCATCGCCGCTGACCAAGGTATAAATCAACCTATGATGCTATCTGGGTTTCCTCTTCGGTGGGGATCCTTTCTCTCATATATTTGTATTTGGTGTATGTCTACTTAAACTAAGGTATCACGATTGGATCTAGGTAACTCATGATTTACCATGCTCTGTTTTGATCTCATATGTTGTCGATTACGTAAAACGTACAGTGATGAAAGCCTCGCTTGCTCTTTTTCGATTTCAAGGTTTGTGCTTTCCTTATTCTAAGCATCGAAAATTTTCAAATTGAAGTGCCTAATCTTCCATTGGTTTTGATATTCCATCCCAAATCCCTGAACCCAACATATAGGACTGCAAAATGCTTTTATAGTTAACATAGACCCAAATTTTCTGTAAGTCGTACCATTGCTTTTATGTACTGCCGTCTTTAATACATAACTACAAATTCGGTATGTAATTTAGCATCTATTGATTGCTTTTTGTGGACTTGCTGGATTGGAAGAGAGCATTGAGGAGGATCATAAGTTAAAGGTATCAAGCATAGGGCTTGGGAATTAAATGTTAAAAGCTGCCTGGTACAAGCCTTTTCTATATATCAAATCCAGTTATGATCTTGGAAGCTTATGTTTGGCAACATGTATATTAGTTTGATCCTCAGAAAGTAAAAGTTTGGATGGTGCATAGATATTAATTGTTGTTTATTGCTTCAGTCTAAAATTACAGTCGTGTTGTTTATTCCATGTATGTAGAATCCCTAAACTTTCCAAACACTCCCAGTTTCTCTATCAATTGTCTGAGACCAATGAGTTTTAAAACACTCCTGGTTTCAATTTTATACTTGGCTATGTTAATTTTTTTGTTGATTTGGTGAAGTAGAATAGGGCTTATACTCGGCTACTTAATTGTACACTTAATATAGATTAAAAAAACCTGTTTTGATTACATGGAAAATCTAGAGCTAACATCGGTGAATTGAATCAATGGATTAGAATTGTCATCATATTCACCTGCAGAACCATCCTCTTCACTGCCACTGGCATTAGAATGTAGTGAACTATAGCTAGAGGAAATCTGATCATCCAAAGACTTGGAGACTGAATCCTTATCATCTGTAACATATGAGTCACCACTGGTGACCCCCTCCCCAAATTCATTTGTCCCTGGCCAATTTATCTCATTGTCTCACCACTTTTTGCTAGACAGTTTATGTATATTCCATCTCTGCAGCTGCACAATATTTTAGTTTGGTAATGACATTTGTTTTCTCATTTTGATTTGGTATATTTCATTATCGTTTACTGATATAATAATGCTGAAGTGGCATTTATTCATTCATTTATGAAATGTTTCTTTGTTTGACAGAGATAAGAAAAATACAACTAAGTGCACAGGATCACTTTAAGAGGATTTTCACTGACCACGAAAAACTCAAGATGCAATTGGAAGATCAAAAGAAAGAGCTGGAGTCACAAATAGAAGACATGGAGAAACGTGCTGTGGTTAACGAAAGTGAAAGTAGGAAACTCGCTGAAGAGATTGAAAAGGTATGCTACTATGTGCCCGTCTTAGATTGTAATTAACAACGAATTGACAATATATGAATACTGGGTCAAACTCATCTTATAAAAAATTTATGTCATCTATTTTGTTCTGAAAGAAAATAGTGAAAAAGAAAAAAGAGTCATTCTTCCCGCATTCACCCTGACTATGGAAAAGCTGATAGTTGTAGACTATGATTTGTTTCATGCATGTTCCAGTTGATACATTTCTTCCTTGGTTCATTTGTTGTTCTTCATAAAGTTCTGTTACCAACTTACTAGGATTGGAATATATCAAGAAAAAAAACACTATTGGGATTGGATGGCATCTGAGATGATTCTGCATCTCTTGATGTTTGTGTTCATTCAAATGCAATAAAAAAATTAATATCGGATTCAATAGTCTTCTTCCTGTGATCGTTCATATTTATCATTGGTTTGTTGTGTTCAATGTTGAAGCTGTTCTTATGATTAATTCTTTGCATATTCATTGGTTACAACTTATAACTATATTTTGGGCTAAATTTTGATACGCTGTGCAGTTATTGCTTTCTTCTTCAATGGACAAAACAATTAGATTATGGGATATGAAGACCAAGACATGTTTAAGGTTGTTTGCCCACAACGATTATGGTAAGAAGTATTTTTAACATTGAAATATATTCTTATTTATGATTTTTTTAAAATATCTTCGAATTTGGTAAACATACTGGGTTTTCACGTAACCATTGTTCATTTGTTGTTTGATCCTATGGTGCAGCAAATATGTCACTATTTGGTTAATAGATCTTTATTTGGTTCTTGAGTTTTAACATGCGGAATTGATGTGGTTAACATGCATACAGTTCAATCCCTTAGACGATAATTATTTTCTCAGCGGCTGCTTGATGCAAAGATTCGTTTATGGGACATACCTGATAGAAGAGTGGTAGACTTGACTGATCTTCACAAAGTGATCACTGCTGCGTGTTGTATCCTAAATGGACAGGTATGAATATACCGTTATGGTTTTTCACAATGTTAGTTTTCTGCTTTCATGAACGTTGCAACAGGCTTAAGACCCACCGTTGACAGTAGCGACGTTTTCGCGCTTCTATCTCCACCGTCATGACTTTCACTCCACTGATCGATCACCGATCCCGACTACGTACTTTAATCTCTCCCGCCAATACCAATCTTTCACTTTCTTTCAATTTTTGTTGGGGTTTTAAAGAGGGAGCTAAAATATGGATTTTGTTGTGATCTATTGAATTTGTATTTATGTTTGATGTTCAATCAGTTTGGTTGATGTGGCTTGATACATGTTTCAAACCTAAGTTACTGTGTTTTGTTAATTTCCCTACGTACTAATATTAAGAATATCAAATTCTGAGTTTAATTGGTTGTATGGTCTTTTGTGTCAATCTCAATCAAGTAATGTGTGCTTATCAAACTAAATCAAGTAATGTGTGCTTATCAAACTGAAAATCGCACATTAGTGTAAATTTTGTAGTGCCATTGTTTGGAACAAAAAACACACACACACACGTTATTGTAATAGAGGTCTCGCCATATCCTTCTTGGCAGACACCGCAAATTCGAAGATCAGGTTTGATAATGCAACCTCCCTCGCTCTTGATTTTGGTGATCTTTCAGTGTCTAATTTGCTCAAGCATGGTCGATTATCAAAAACAATTAAACTGGATCTATCGGTGCTATATACCTAGAATATTTGATTGGATAAACCTCTATGTACTCTCTCTGTAGCATTTATGTGAATAGAATGGGATACTTAAGTATTAGGAACTTGAGGATTTATATGAAACTCTAGAACACAGTTGGATTATGTTAGTCTATGTTAGAGTGTGAAACATAGATGTTATTAATTTAGATAGACTAACACAAAGTAATACTAAAGTAATCCAAAACATAGATGTGCTCATATGAGCCTCTTGCCTAAAAGGACGTTGTTATATATACACATAATTAAATTAATCCTGATAATTATATTGTGTTATGTGAAACAGACTTTTACAGTTGAACTGTGAAAATTCGATATTCTGAGGGAGCTTCATTTGTTGGAGACGCGGTATATAAAAATGAGGTACTCTTTTACTTCTGTGCAAGTGCTAAGTCCAATTTTATCTACAATGGTGTCATCTATATAAAATAATAAAAATGAAGATCCAGAGAGACATGTACGTCTCAAGAAGTCTCAACCCTATTTTCATGCTAAAATTTGTTGTATTGTTGTCTTCATTTGCTTATACGAGACTTCATTGTTCCTTTGATTTCTCTATCAGGTATGATGCGGAAAAGGATATTTCATTGTGTTAACAAAGATATCGATTCATTATCCGTAAGCTATCCCACATCAATGGAAGACAAGAAGATAAAGCATACCTCTTCAAGATCATTCTTCCTGGCTACAGTACTGAGCAAATGGTAATTAATTTTTCTCAGAATGTTCTTATATTCTGTTATGATCCTTTACAGGTTACATGTATCTTTTTATTTAATTCAAGATGTTATAAGCTTCTTCACTACTTCTCCTTTAAGTGAAATAACCAGAAATCAAAAATTATAGCTTATCCTTACTTTCTTTTGTGTCTTGAAGAGAATCCCACTGAGATTTGTTAGAAAACACCTTGGGAACAAACTTTTTGATACAACAACATTGAAATTGAAGCAATCCTCGGAGTGCTCATGGAATGTTAGTGTGACAAAATAAGGAGAAAATCTGTGCTTGAAATATGGGTGGCCTGAGTTTCTGAGATGCATCATTGGGAGACAAAGGATGTATAATGATGTAACTTTTTACCATTGTTTATGTTTAAGTAGAAATTGGCTGGTATTAAACTTGCTAAATGCTATTTTGAACAATGTTTTACGCTTTAATTCTAGATAAACTATACTCGATGAGTACTTTATGTCATTTTAATGGATAACCGCGCCTTTGGCGCGGTGTTTCACCTAGTAGCTAACGGTAGCTAAGCAACTAAAAGAAAATATCTAAACACAACCATGGAGAATTCACCGCGTGTCAGATATGATCAGGAAACGTCCAGAAGCACAAATACAACTCATAACTAACTGTAACGAAAGTCAAGGCTACGCTCAACAATTTGAACATGAAACTTGGAAGAAATGTCCATATCATTAGGAATTGGCTCAAAGAGAAGAGCACCAACTCTAAAACTCCACTCAGTAAGTAGTACGGCTCACCTGAACATGGTTCAGCGTGAACTGTTTTTTTCTTTCTCTGTAATAAATGGGATTGCCCGCCAAGACAAAACAACCCCCCCTTTGTGTGTGGTTATTAGGCAAGTTGCCAAGTTCATCCTGAATTTTGTTCAGGTGAGAATGTTTGCTTAGTAAGACAGCAAAAAGTCGCTTACATCTTAGATAATCATGGACTCAATCTCATGAATGATTTCTGTTTCATAAATGTTTTGCTAAGATACATCTACAAAAGATTATTTTTTTCCTCGATACGGTCACTCCATATAATTTTTTTTGACACCCCAATAATTTAATGACACGTGGATAGTATTTACTTTGTTATCTAACGTTCTTTGAAGTATCGTTACTTCTTGATAAAAAAAATCATTCCCGTCTTTCTGGAGTTTGAACTTCTATAGATTTGCTGGGTTTGTAGCGTTTGGTCATCCATGTGCAACACTATTTAAAAGATCAACAATTCAAATAACTATTCAACTCTTACTATCCATAAAACTATAATTACAAGTTGTTATTGACTTTTTAATTACTGTGAAACAAGAAAATAAAAAATCAATAACAACCCCTAATTACAGTTTTATGGATAACAAGAGTTGAATAGTTATTTGGATTGATGATCTTTTAGATAGTGTTGCACATGGACGACCAAACGTTGCAAACCCAACAAATACATAGAAGTTCAAACTCCAGAAAGAAAGACGGGAATGATTTTTTTTTATCAAGAAGTACTTCAAATAAAGTTAGATGACAAAGCAAACATTATCCACGTGTCGTCAAATTATTGGGGAGTCAAAGGAATTACATGGAGTGATTGCATTGTGGAATTTTTTTTCGTCACACACACTTTTTATGCCATGTATGTAAAAACTATTGGGACGTCAAAGGAACAACGTGGATTGACCGTAACGTGAAAAATTTCTCCATCTCTGCAGGGTTGCAAAGCGAAAGGGGCAAGGAAATTGTAAAGGAAAAGACTCCTATTCCATTCCCACAAGTTCACTATTTTTTTTAAGTATGTATAGTATGAACTATGAAGTATGAAATGTCGAAATGGGAATGAGTGTTACTTACTCCAACTCAGGGTATTAAAGTCTTCGGAGCTCTCGCGGTACTGTATACTACTATAGTATAGACGTGTAGTAGTTAGGCCTATGACTTCCGGACTGAAAATAAATAAATAAAAAATGAGCCGAAATCGAACAAAAATGGAACCGATAAAAAGAAATTTGGTTCAATTTCGGTTTTCGGTTCCAGAAAAACCGAACCAAACCGATTTGAACCGAATTTGCTAAACGACATTGTATTATGTTTTTTTAGTTGTTCTAAAATCCGTAATAGCTAAATCGTGCGTAGTTGGCACTCAACGACCATTTCCTCTCTCGATCATTCTCACTTTCCCAGATCTCTCTCACGTACTTCATTGACCGAGTCTTAACCCTCTCTCATATTGTCGGTCGACCTCGGCTCACCCGCAATCAGAAATCAACAATCAGTATCTTAGTCGCAATCACCTCAGTGACATAGTCTCATTCACGTCTCAGATTCTCAGCCTCCCACTCCCTGACCCCGCGCTTATCAACATCTCCAAGAATTTGACGGCGTCAAACATCTCTGACGACGTCACACAACTCCCAACAACCCAACTCATTCTCTAACGACGACGTCGATTCCGTCTCTGTTCCACCATCCTCGACGAACGACCCGCAGTTTTCTTCAATTTAAAAATTTTCTTTTTGAAAAAAAAATAAAAAAAAATTCGAACAAAACCGAACCGATTACAATTTTCTATTCAATTTTTGATTCAGCCAAAAAACCGAACCGACGAAGCGATTCACAGCCCTAGTAGTAGTGTATATATACAACACCACACAAGGGGGTCGGCCCATTTAGGTCACACCGCGCACCAAAAAAAAGGGTTTTATTTCCAGCTCTTCTTCGTGTTCTAGGGTTTTACTCTTCTTCCCGTTTCCATCAGAATACTTCAAACATGAGGTAATCTCTTGACCTTCTATTGATTATTCTCCTCCAATCGCATATCTCTAGTCGATTCTCTTCTTTTTCATTTTCAATTTCTATACGCCTGTGGATCGTGAATGTTCTTAATTTGTGTTTGGCTGCTTCCGACTTGAGCATAGAAATTTGGTTCTGGTTCGAATATGAACCTTTGATTTGTATCGAGTACATGTATTTTATGCTCTCTGAACTTCTGCTTACTGTGATTTACTTCAAATTTGTTGCAGTCGTCATCCTGAGGTGAAGTGGGCCCAGAGGGAAGACAAGGTCTTCCTCACTGTGCTTCTGCCTGATGCAAAGGACGCTAAGGTTAAGCTTGAGCCGGAAGGGACTTTCATCTTCTCCGCGAGTGCTGGAGCAGGGGATAACCAGTATGAGCTCAAGCTCGACCTTTTCGATAAGGTCAACGTGGAGGTGAGGATCACTTTTTCGTTTAGCAACCAAGATATTAATTTGTTGATGTTTGTGGGTTCTTATTGTCTTTTTTGGGATTGTGTTGTAGGAAAGCAAAATAAGTATTGGGGTGAGGAGTATTGTCTGTATTGTGGAGAAGGCGGAGAAGGTTTGGTGGAGTAAGCTATTGAAAGGAGATGGAAAGACGCCGCATTATGTCAAAGTAGACTGGGACAAATGGGTGGACGAAGACGAGGATCCCCGTATGCACATCCTCTAAACATTCAATTTCATTGGCATTTTAAAAAAACAAATTAGACTAATCTAGGTCGTTTCATGTGGTTAATTTGCACCATTTCTTCTTTCTCAGCAGCAGCTGGTGCTGATGACATGGGTATGGACGGAATGGACTTCTCGGTTAGTAGCTTTATACATTAGCTTAGTGAGATTTAAGCTTGTGAACTGTGTTTTTTGTTATTTATATATTTATTGGTTTGGTGTTCTAATTCCATCTGTGTTTTGCAGAAATTTGGTGGCATGGGAGGTGATGATGCAATGGGTGGAATGGGAGGAATGGGCGGAATGGGCGGAATGGGAGGAATGGGAGGCATGGGCGGGATGGATTTCTCGGTAAGTTTATATCAGCTTATTAGATTGCATATTTTGAATCTGTTTCAATTATCAGATCAATGTTTTGAGTTCTTACTGGGACTGTATTCTGCAGAAACTTGCTGGCATGGGAGGTGCAGGTGGAATGGGTGGCATGGATTTCTCGGTGAGTTTATATCAGCTTATGAAATTCTTCATATTTTCAAGATGTTTCATTTATGTGATCATTATTCGTACTTAAAACGGTATTTTCAGAAACTTGCTGGCATGGGAGGTGAAGGTGGAATGGGTGGGATGGATTTCTCGGTTAGTATACATTATAGCTCGTGTTATGTGTCATTTTCTGAATTATGATGGTTCATCGTGCTAACTCACTGTATTCTGTAGAAATTGGCCGGTATGGGAGGTGATGGTGCAATGGGCGATTTTGATGATAGTGATGATGGTAAAACACTATTAGCATAATTCTAAATTCCCTTGTGACAAATTCAGTGCATCATAGGAAGTTATTTTATTTTTTTGGAAAGAGGAAGTAATTGTTTTCTATTGGCCACTAATTGCTAGTTTACCACTATTGGCCCGAGCCTGAAGGGATTTGTTTGGTTATAAGTATGTGTATTATGTCGTAGGTGACACATCTTAAGCCTAAGTGACAAAAGGCATCACTGGCTTTTTATACTTCCATGTTTGGTTCAGTGACTACTGTTTGCTCATTTCAGCAGTGAATGTTGTTACTTAAAAGCTACTTACATTTTAAAAAAATAAAAAAAATAAAAAACTTAGAACTGTAAAGCAGGGGAGGGAGATGACTCCTACTTAGGTTGTGAATGATATTAATTGGTTGAAAATCACTTGCAGTCTTTTATACGTTGAATGCTTTCATAAACCTCCTAGAAGTTTCAAGCGAAACTGTGATCTACATGGACATTCCTTTGGTTGTGTCTTGAATTTTGTTTAAAATTGTCATTTTTTTATACACTTCGAATGAGGTCCTATGAGTGGTCAAGTAAGTGATATACATACGTAATTTAATCTGTGGTGCTCTTACATTGCAAAAATATGTTTAGTGTGTGATTGTGATGCTACAAACATGTGATTTAAGTCTAGTTGCTGAAAATTGCTCTTTCTTTTACTTCAGATAAAGAGGAGTCCAAGGCGGGAGAACCAGATTCTGGCAAAAGTGAAGCTGTTCCTTCAGGAGAGAAAAAGGAGGCTACATCAAGTTCATAGTCTTGTGTCGGTTTACATCACTGATGCAGTTAACAAACAATGGTGTTTTGGTCACCGGAGTTTTTGCTGTCCTAGATCATGCTTATAAAGTCCCGACAGATATATGTTTAATTTGTTTCGATTCTCATGGAGGTGAACTATGGATTTATATGGATTTTATCAAGTCATTTAGTTTTTGACCTCTTCAGATATTCTTTTACCTCTCGAGTTCAAATTAATATGTTGCTTATTAAGTAGGGTCCTAATGTCCTATGTTCAAGTCCTCACTCCGCCACTCCTCTTGCAAACCCCAAGTGACCTCATGCTATTTACACGGTCTTCAATAGATGTCCTGGACTCCATTTTTGCTGATAAATCAAATCATCAAAGTTTGATCCGAGTCTGTTTTAATGTCCCCCTTCAGTGCTGATCACTCGAGCTCATCTTTCCCACCCCAACTAGAAGGAAAGTGAGTAGGTAAACGAGTTGTTAATGTAAGGACAAATTTTGGATCTAAACTTAATTGGCTGTTAAGGTCTAAATTATTCTTATTTATACAAATTTTGGTTTGTAAATTTACAATCGAAACCACCTATCTTATAGACTATGGGTTGAAGATCAACTCATCCAAAAATGAATCAAAATGAAGATTGTTTGGGTATCTAATTTTATTGAATAAATAGACGGTTATTGTGAATTTTAATATTGATTAACCGTCTATTTGTTTTGCAAAATTTAATTAGCAAACCATTCCCGATTTAATCAAATTTTTGCATACATGATCATTACGAGGTAATCTGTTCACTTAAACTCGCTAACCTTGTTATATTTGATATGTTTTTTGACTTAGGCATAAGAGTGTTGAAGGCGGGTCAGACCCGTCAAGACTTCTAATGTCCGTTTGCGTATTACTTGTAACAGTGGCTAGCAGAGAGGTGATCAAACCGAGACACACTACCACCACCAAGCTTCACTTGTTCTTCTACTTGATCCCTATCGGAATTTGGTAAAAACATTTGGCGTCGTCTGGGGGAAACCACGTACAAACACCACCATAAAAAAGACACGTAGCGAAACCCGGCCGGCTAAAATGGCAGACGAAATCGGAGACAGAACATTTGTCATTAGGTCAAGTCGAAGAAACAGGCCTTCAATCTATGAGGCTGTCCTAAGCAACATCGAAGACACGATGGAAGGTGATGCCCACACCCAGATAATGAGCGAGCGAGAGGAAGTAAGGAAGGAAAGAGATCAAGAGAACCATGCCAAAAAGAGGTTGGAGGAGAAGCTTGACGCGTTCATGCGCAGTCAGGAAAGAAATTATGAAATTAGGCCTTGATATGAAGAGCGTGATGAGGAAGAGGAACATGAAAATAATGTCATAAGGATCAACCCACCTGGGGGACTCGTGAACAAAAATCTGGTTGGGGAACACACCTGGGGGACTCGTTACTTAAAAAGCTTACAAGGGCATAAAAGGAGAGGGGAAAGAAAGCGATGGATCCCCTTCACATAGAAATAACGCTATGATAAGGAGAATGGAGGAGTTGGCGGCTGAAATCTTGCTTCTGAAGAACGACCGCTCAACTGGCGGGAAGGGAGTGTATACCCACAGAGTGAGCCCATTCTCTGAGGAAATACTGGCATCATGACGAGATCACCACACCAAAGCCATCAAGATCAGTTGATTCGGCGGGAAGGGCAATCCTCATATTCATATCGACGAATTTCAATCCGCTACAATAGGGACTCATTACACTGACGCTACACTATGTTTCTTGTTCCAAGAGACACTGAAAGAGGAAGCCAAAGATTAGTTCTACGAGATGCTGTCAGGCTCGGTACACTTATTTGCTGAGTTGTCGGCGAGTTTCTTAAAGAGGTATCGGCTTAAGGGAAAATATAATACCGCCATCATGCTCCTTACAATACATTAGGGAGAAATTGAAAACTTGTCTAGCTTCATCAATTGTTGGAGGGTGCTCGGCACCACTTGTCGTAATCTTGACAAGAGCATCACACTAACGTCACTCAAGAAGAATTTATTAGCCACCCTGTTTGTTGAGAAACTCATCAAAAATGACCATTTGGAATACGATGAAGTCATCGACTTAATCGTTCAAAAGGCACAAATCGAGGGCATTACATAAGGTGCAGTTGGATCTTCTACATTACCACCACATCCAAAAAACATCTTACCAGCACCAGCACCAACACCCCCAATCCCTACCCCACCCGCCAAAGAAGCCCAGCCTTAAGTCAACAATCATAAGGAATCTAAAATCATATCAACAGAACCCAAACCGCCACTAAAAAAATCCACCACAAAGTTAACATCGCCAAAATGTTCCTCCACACCACAACAATCAAAACCGCCACAATATCCCACCCCATCGGAAAATTTTCTCGGTAGCACATACATCCTACAAAGAAATCCTGGCAAAAAAAATGAGACATCATCCGACCGCCACCACCCAAACTCCCAAGGACTAGACATTCAAAAAATACGGGCTTATGATGCACGTATCATGATTCCAACACCCACAACACTGAAGAATATAACATACTCGCCAACAAAATTCAGAGGTGATTCATGGACGACAAGCTCGACATCTACAAAGAAAATGCCTTGCAGCAAGTTGCAAATATCTAAACCAGGGAACGATCAACATGATCTTCAGAGCAAAAAGGAAGGTGGAGACACCCCACCAGAAAAGGAAGCCTACCACAAGGGATATTTTCCCTGTCTACTATGACAAACCAGTTTAAGCTGGAAAGAAGGATTAGCTGTCAATCACATTCTCATATGATGAGGAGCAAGGTCGTTGAAGTAGTGTATCACTATTTGTCATTGATGGAGTAGTAGACAGATACAACATGAGGACGATCATGATCGATACAGATGCTTCCGTCAACATTATATTTCGATGGGCGTATGAACAATTGAAAAGACCCACCAGCAAAATGACACAGGATCACGAACGCATTATGAGCTTCTTAGGTGAGACCACCTACCCGCTAGGTAGCGATTACATGCAATTCGGCATCGGCACACCAGGCACGCCATAAAATAAGATCAGAAATTTGTCATTGTAGACATCTGCACGTCCTACAACATGATCATTGGAAGGTCTGCCATCAACAAATTAAAGATGATCATTGCAAGCCATACACTAATGTTGAAATTCCCAACGTTCTATGGGATTGTTGTCATTAGGGGTATGATTTCATAGAAAAAATCGCACACCTAGAGCAAGACACCACGAGACAGGAGGTCCTGGCATTTGATGAGGCCTCTACCAAAAGCGACAAGCTGGACGATCCACACGACGGACTTAATGCAGTACACCCGGTAGCAGAAAGAGATGAGTTACAAACTGTTCAACTTTCGGATGATCACCTAAAGGTGTACAGTACACACCAGCGCATAACTAGACCCAAAATTTGTCGGATAGTTGATTCAAGCACTCAAGGATTGTCATAAGATATTTGCCTGGTCTTATGCTGACATGCCAGATATTTCAAACAGCCTCATCTCCCAAAAATTGAGCATTACGCCAGAAGCTAAACCCGTCAAGCAAAAGAGAAGGGCATATGATTAGGAAATGGATGTGATCGGTGCATAAATATGCACATCTATGCTATTTATTGATGTTCATATACTTATTCTTTTGTTATTTATTCAAAAATATTAGTTTAATTTATTTTTTTATAGGTATTTTGAGTCAATAAGAGAAAAAAGAAGTAAAAAAAGGATTTAAAGCTTAATTTGGAAAATCTGCCTATGCAGGTCAGTCAACTTTGATAGATAATTTAGAACAGCTCAAGATAAATCATGGGATGATCTTTATATACGTGGAAAGGCCAAGATGTCTGGTTTCTATAGCTTTTCTAGATCAGGATTATCATTTTTCTAAAGGAAGTTATGGTCATTTTAGTCCACAGATGTCAGTTTGCTCGAAAATCTGACTTTAATGAGAAAGTTGTGTTTCGAAGCCCAAGTCACACCAAGAAGCCCAAGGATGAATTTGTGCTTTAGAATAAAATTTAATACTGATGTGGCTTATGAAAAAGAAGTCAAGAGTTAAAAGGATTAAAAAAGTTTCACTTCTCAAAGAAGAGAGCCCAAAACCTAAGTGAACAAGGAGATGCCTAATCAAACCTCTATAAATACTCTTTTTAGGGTTTTTGTAAAGGATAATCATCATTGGGAGGAAGAATAACTTAGGAGAAAGAGTAAGGAGCCGAAAAGAAGAGCTGCAGTTGTCCAGTCTTGACCCATTGAAATGTCGACAGGATTTCTCCAACTTAATCAGTTTTTGCTTTCTTTTGTTATGAGTTTTTATAGTTTAGTTTCCTTGTCTATGAGGGGTAAATACTTAGTTAAGGGGCTTCCTTGAACCCCTGAACATGAGATTTATATGATATGCATACTTTAACCTAATTTGCTTATTTCATTGAATGAGGTTTAGTTTACTGTGTGGTTCAATGATGATTTCCTTGTTTGTTTTCTTCTGTGTACAACTTAGTATGCATGCTAGGAATTCTACTGTCATGAGATACGGGTGACCGAGGATAACTTCCTCCATTGGATTCCCATAGTGAAACATTGGACAGATGAGGTCGTCGGGTTAACGAACCCTAAGTCTAACAAGACATGCCCATAGTGTACTTGTGAACCCTTGTAACTTTTCAAACCTTTTCTAGACCATAATGTTTTCTTCTTTGTAAACCTTGGGGTCCATGACTATGAATTCATAGAGGGATAAATGTGGGCAAGGTTCATGACAAACCTACATAGGCATAAAGATTAGGTAATATGATGTGCTCATAATGATTTGCTCTTCCTAGGAACTTTCATTCAAAATTAAGTGTGTTAGGTTGAATGTGTCTCATATTCTTACTCGTGTCAGGGTGGATGGTAGTTGTCCTTAATTTGTCTTCCATTGTTGGTTCACTTTTACTTTTCAGCATTTAGCTGTAGTACACCGATTAAGTTAGGTAACCAAATAACTCGAAACCCTCTGCATTTTTAGATGGTATTCCGCTACTGAGTCTAGTTGCATATGTAGAAATTACGTGGCATTTAGAATAGTATAGTTATAGCTTATAATTGTATTAGTGTCTAGTGGTCGAATCTGTTAGTTTTACTGACATTTGCGTTTAGATAGTGTTTAAGCATTTATGTCTCATCAGTGCTCTGCGGGAATGACCCATACTTCCATTGAACTACATTTGCATCTTTTGAACACACTTGGATAGTTAGTAGGGATTATCTTTGATATGTAGTTTATCCGTCTATCATTATGTTGTCATGCACTCCGAGGTCGACAGACTCCAGAAAATTGGCTTCATCTGAAAGGTGGATTACCCTAAGTGGATATCTAACGCCATCATGGTGAAACAGAGCAATGAAACTTGGAGGATGTGTGTAGACTATAACAACCTTAATATGTTTAGCCCCAAATATAGCTTCTCGTTGCCCAGAATTGTTCAGTTGGTGACGCAACGGTAGGGCACGAATTGCTGCCCATGATGGACATGCATTCGAGATATAATAAGATATTTATGGATCCTAGCGATCAGAAGGCTACTTGCTTCACAATCGAAAAAGCGGTGTATTTTTATGTCGTCATGTTGTTTGGACTCAAGAATACGGGGTCTATATACCGGAGGTTGATGAACCTCATATTCGACGGACTGACAGGGAAGATTGTGGAAGTCTATGTTGATGACATTCTCGACAAAAGCATAAAGTCTACCAATAATGTCGAGAACCTAAAGGTTGTCCTAGACTTGTTGATCAAGAACGACACGAGACTCAACCCCTCCAAATGTGCCTTCAGTGTCACCGCCAATAAGTTCTTGGGCTATATCGTCATTCAACAAGGTATCAAGGCATCACCAGCCAAGGTGAAGGCCGTCATCAAGATGAAACCTCCCATCACCAAAGACGAACTTAAGAGCATAACGGGGAAGTTAGCATCTTTGAACCACTTCATTTCACGTTATTATGAGAAATGCCCAGCATTCTTCAAAGCCCTCAGAACAACCAACAAGCAGGCTGTTGCTTGGACACCTGATTGTGAGGCAACATTTTCAAACATAAAACATTATCTTACTTCCATCTCTCTCCTATACAGGCCCTTAAAAGAAGAAACCTTATATATATATACACAGATTCTATCAAAAAGTGCAAAGCTTCGCACTGAAACTTCGGCGTGAAGTTCTATTTTACACAAAATCGACAAAATAAATCGATTATTGGAATCATTCATCTTTTAGAAACCCATGAAATAATCATGCTTGCAAACTTTCAGCCCAATCGGAGATCGTTTAGCCTTTTGATCGCCATATTCAAGGTTTGAGCTAAATCGAACAATCTCTATGCATTGTTAAACAATGCAATGATCAAATGGATAAAACATCTCCGATTGAGCTGAAATTTTGCAAGCACGATCCTTTTGTAGATATCTAAAATATGAGTGATTCTAATGATCGAATTATTTTGTCAATTTTGTTTAAAATGGAACTTCACACTGAAGTTTATATATATATACACATATCCTATGAGTGTTTCAATGCGAAGCTTCGCACTTGATAGGAACTGATATATATATATGTGTGTGTGTGTGTGTGTACACACACACAGCACCCTTATACTAAGGTATACCTTTTTTTGGTCATTTTCAGGTATAGGGTATTACACCAACTTTTCGATCATATTTTACCATCTCCACCGTTCAGATCTTAGGTCCTAATGTGTAGATCAAGCCTGTAAATTTTCAGCCAAAATGGTGATCGTTAAGGTATTCAAAACTACAATTGAAGTTTGTAAATATGAATGGTTCAGGTTTGAAAGATTTGGTCCGTCCCTTAATTTAATCTAGTTCGATACCTTAAAGATCACTATTTTGGCTGAAAATTTTTAGGAATGATCTACTCATGTAAACCTAATAATTGGACAGTGGAGATGTTAAAATATGATCGAAAAATTTGTGTAATGCCTTTTACCTAAAAATGACCAAAAATAGGTATACCTTAGTAGAAGGGCCCTATATATATAAAGCATGGAACTTTTTTGCCGAAGCTAGTTGTATTTCAGTTTCGATAAGCTAGCTAGCTAATCAAATGGCAGGTGTAAGATCCCTTCTCCATTTGTTAGTTGTGAGCCTTCTGAACCCCAGGTAAGCAACTACCTTTCTTATGGTCTCATGAGTTTCACAACCCTCCTATACTTTTTGTTCATGATCATTGTCGTCACAAGGCATTTTTCGTGTTCGGGGACTCATTATTTGATGTCGGCAACAATCAATACCTTAGCACTAATGAAGCCTGGCGATGCCAGAACAATCTAGCCATACGGCGAAACCTTCTTCCACCATCCTTGTTGGAAAGAATATTCTTATTGTAATTAGAATTAACTTATGTAACTTCTGTAGATATGATAGGATTATGTAGATATCTTTCTTTTTTTGGGAAACCACTTGTAAAGGTATATTAACCTCAAAATTGGGATGAACGAAATCATTGAATTTTCCCTGAAATACTATTATACTTGGTATCAGAACCGAATTCCTTGAATTTGAAAAACCCTGAATTGAATTGAATTGAAACCCTGAAATACTATTATATTATTACCACCACCAAATTTTTTCTTCCACTCCACCTAAAATCTCAAACCTTGAAACCTATGAAATTGAACTTGAATCCTTGAAATTAAAAAAATCATAATCCCGAAGTATACCCTTGAAATCTTGAATCTTGAAATTCTTACTACTTGAAACATGAAGACGTCTCCTAGATCATCAATTGCCTCCACTAATATAGTTGAATCAGGTATGAGGAGTAAGGCATCATCTCTCTCTGCATTATCTGTGAATACTACTTGGATCATTGATATTGGTGCAACTGATCATATGATGAATACCCCCAGTCTCGTACAAACCATTAATCCATCCCCTTAACATGTTGTGTCTACTATTGATTATGTTCTTATTGTTCCCTCTCTTGCCTATAACCTTCTATTTTTTAGTCAGATAACTATGGGGCTTGCATGTTCTATCACTTTCTATCTAGACTTTTGTATCTTTCAGGACATTGTGACTAGGAAAATTCTCGGTTATGGTGTTTGAATGAGAAAATTATATTATCTTGACTTGACAAGCAGTGGAGCATAATAATTCAAATCATTGGGATATGCAAATAATACCACAAGTTTGGATAAAGCTAAGGAAGATGTGTGGTTGTGGCACCGTCATCTTAGTTACTTGAATTTTCATTATCTACATAAGCTTCAGCCTTAACTATTTTCTTGTGTGCATGCTTCGAATTTCCAGTGTGATACATATAAATTTGCCAAGAGCCATCGTATTACTTATTCGCCAAGTTTGAATAAATGTTCTGTCCCTTTTATGAAAATACACTTTGATGTTTGAGGTCCTGCCCAAGTCTCTACGCGTTCTAGATTTCTTTATTTTGTAACTTTCATTGATGAATGTACTAGGATAACTTGGGTCTTCTTGATGAAGCACAAGAATGAAGTGCATTATAGATTTACTAAATTTCATGCGATGGTGGTAACTCAGTATCAATAGCCAATCTGGGTACTTCAATCTGATAATGGTGGCGAATATGTGAATGGTGAGATGTCTGCATTCTTGAGCTCTTATGGAATCCGACACCAGACTTCAATTGTGTATACTCCTAAAAAAAATAGATTAGCTAAAAGGAAGAATAGACAGTTAATGGAAGTCGTTCGTGCCTCTCTCTTTGGTATGAATGTGAAACAAAACTTGTGGGGAGAAGATGTTCTTTCTGCTGCATACTTGATCAACCGCACTCTTTCTCGTGTCATTGAGTTTCAAAATCCCTATCAGAAGTTGCATCAGTTGCTGAATGTGTCATCTTTGCCAAATCTGGAGCCTAGAGTTTTTGGGTGTACTGTGTATGTTCACATTAACAAACAATTGAGAGGCAAGCTTGATCCATGTACTGTGAAGTGTGTCTTTGTTGGATATGTTGAGTTCCAAAAAGGCTACCATTGTTATAATCCAATTCTGAACAAAATGCATGTTTCTCTAGATGTTTCTCTCCGTGAATCTGAACCTTATTACTCAGAGGGAGTGTCGGAGTCTTCTCTTCAAGGGGAGAAGAGTGTATGTGAAGGAAATTCTCTGAACTTACCATAATTTGAAGAATTGGAGAGTTTGGAAAGAAGTTTTGAAGTGAACCCGAAAGCCTCATTTGATGGATTGAGATTGAGACATATCCTCGATCCATCAAAGACTGCACCTCAAGCGAACCCGAGAGACACCTTTGATGGATCGAGACATCTCCTCGACCCATTAAATAATGAAACTGAAACGAACCTGAGAGCTACCTTCGATGGATCAAGGGATCTCCTCGACCCATCAAAGACTGGAACTGAAGTTGGAAAGAATGTGTCCCTCGACCCATCGAGGACTGAAGCTGCAATGTCATCAACTGAAGTTTAACCTTCTTCTGAATCAATATCTCACGAAAACCCTCATTCTACTCTATCAACTGAAAAGCCTTCCTAGAATGTCTCACCTGAGGTACGTATTGATAACATTGAATTGGGTGGTATATAGGTTAATATACCTAGGTGATCTCAACGGGAAATAATAGGGGTTCCAAAAAAACGATATGAACCCACCATAGAAGCCAAAGCCAAATATCATATTGCTAGTTTTGTGTCCCACCATAGGTTGTCTAGATCACATGCACTTGTTGTTTATCAATTATCTATAGTATCTATTCCCAGTATTGTACATGATGCCTTGGCAGATCCAAAATAGAAACAGACTATGAATGAAGAACTGGGGGCTTTGCAAAACAATGGAACATGGAAAACTGTTCTTGCACCACCAGGAAAGAAGACTATTGGATGTAGATGGGTATTTTTAGTAAAACTGAAGGCAGATGGAAACATTGATCGATATAAAGTTCTTCTGGTTGCTAAAGGTTATACTCAGCGATATGAAGTCAACTATCAGGAGACATTTGCCTCTATAGCAAAGATCAGTACTGTATGCCTTCTCATTACCTTAACAGCTCTGCATGATTGACTATTGCAATAATTTGATATGAAAATTTCTTTCTTGAATGGAGATTTGGAAGAAGAAGTGTACATGAACATCTCTACATGTGTCAACTGTAGGCCGTGTGATGTTGGAAAGGTTTATAGACTAAAAAAGTCTTTGTATGGTTTGAAGCAATCTCCAAGAGCTTAGTTTGGGAGATTTTCTGGAACTATGAAGAAGTTTTGGTATCGACAGAGCAACTCTGATCATACCTTATTCATCAAACGCAAGGATGGTAAAATTACTACTTTGATTGTGTATGTAGATGATATGGTTGTCAACTTGTCACAGGTGATGATCCAGTTGAGATGGAAGATTTGAAGAAGCGTTTATCCTGATAGTTTGAGATGAAGAACTTGGGTCCATTGAAGTATTTCTTGGGAATTGAAGTTGCAAGATCCAATTTGGGAATCACCTTGTCTCAACAAAAGTATGTGCTTAATCTTCTTGCTGAAATACGGACGCTGGATTGTAAACCTGCTAATACTCTTATTGAAATGAATCACAAGTTGAAGTTGTGTCCTGGCCAAGTTCCAACGAACACAGGCAGATACTAAAGATTAGTAGGGAGGTTGATCTATTTGGCACATACATGTTCTGATATTGTATATGTTGTAAGTATTGTCAATCAGTTCATGCATGATCCTAGTGAAGAGCATATAGATACGGTGATTCGTATTCTCAGGTATTTAAAGTCAGCACCTGGTAAGGGCCTACTGTTTTTCAAGAATGGTGAGTTTGGGATTACAGGATATACCGATGCAGATTGGGTGGGTGATAAAACTAATAGCACATCTACTTTTGGATAATTTACATTCATTGGTGGAAGTTTAGTGACTTGGCGTAGTAAGAAGCAAAATGTGATTGCCCGCTCTAGTGCTGAAGCTGAATACCGTGGAATGACAAATGCAGTGTCCGAACTATTATGGATCAGGAATGTATTGAAAGAATTAGGCTTCAAGCTCTATAAAGCCATGGATTTGCATTGTGGCAATACTGCTGCAATTGAGAAAGCTCATAATCCTGTACAGCATGATAGAACCAAGTGTGTAGATATTGATCGACATTCATTAGGGATAATCTTGATAAGAAGGTTAGATCTTTTCCCTTTGTAGCTTCTGAAGAGCAATTGACGGATGTACTCACTAAAAAGTTGTCACACCAAGCATTTGCAAGATGGATTGACAAGTTGGACATGATTGACATCTATGTACCAACTTGAGAGGGAATATTGGAAAAAATATTCTTATTGTAATTAGAATTAACTTCTATAGATATGATGAAATTGTGTAAATATATTTTTCTTTTGGGAAACCATTTGTCAAGTTATATTAACCACAAAATTAAGTTGAATGAAATCATTGAATTCTCCCTAAAATATTATCCTGCGACCGTCGTCTCGTCCCCAATTTCATCTCCAAGTTGGCAAAGTTGCCAATACTTCCACCCTACCTACAACTGGGTTCTCATAATTTCACTCAGGGACCAACTTTGCTTCTGCTAGAGTTGGTATTGTTTATGAAACAAATCCAGACACAGTAAGTACTGTACTACTACAAAACATGCATCGATCTTATATGTACGTATACGTATAAATAGTCCCCAATTCTTCATTCTCAACGTGCGTACATGAGATTGATGTACGTGTTTTTTCTTTGCTGGGTCAGTTATGTCTTCCAATGCAGTTGTACAACTTGAAGGCCATGAACGAGTTGCTGCAGCAGCAACTGGGTGATGTAGAAGCCAAGAGCTTGCTGGGGAGGGCTGTTTACCTGATCAGCATGGGAGGGAATGATTATGTTAAGTTTTACTCCGACAACCCTAATGCCACTGAGTCGGAACAGCAACAAGTCCTAGCAACTGTAATCGGCAACTTGATCACTGTGCTCAAAGTATGACGAATTGAATATATCCAACTGAATTTCAGTCCTCTATTGTTCATTGTTGTTCCAAATTAGCTTATGTTACAAAGTTATACGATTATATTGCAGGAAATATATAATTTAGGTGGAAGGAAATTTGCATTCCAGAATGTGGCACCTGTGGGTTGCACTCCTTATGTAAAACAAGTATTTGGAAGTGAGGGGTGTGTTCAAGGATTCTCAGATCTCACCAGTCTACACAATGCAACTCTAGCTAGTGTCCTGGAGGAGCTAGAGACGACACTAGCTAGAGACCGAGCAACCGGGATTCAACTATGCAATATTTGGTTATTATAGCGCAATTGAGGAGAGTCAATAACCCTGCAACATATGGTAATTAAGATTACATATACAGAACGGCAGCACCTAGCTAGCTAGTAATGTGTTCCTTAATATATAATTTACCTCACAGTTGTGAATTGTTTTTTATGTCATGTTAAGGCTTCGTCGACGGCACATATGCGTGTTGTGGTAGCGTCACATACCAGGGAGAAATGAGTTGTCGTAAAATAGCAAACGGTACTGATGAGTATGAACTATGCAGTAATCCTGGGGATTATCTGTGGATTGATGGTGCTCACACCACTGAAAGAGCAAACCAACAATTGGCAGAGCTACTATGGAGTGGAACTACAAATGTAACAGGGCCTAATTACAATGTTAAGCAGTTCTTTGAAGATCAATGATCCGATCGATCCGTAAACTGCATACTGCTCTGAGACTTAATTAGTAATTTTTTTTTTCTCCAAGTGACACGTTCGTTTCCTTCCGAACGTCACCATGCGAAATGCCACTTTCCAGTTAGCTGAGTTAGTCGGTCAACTAATTTGATTAGATGATTGGATTAATTTACGTTGTTTTCTGGGTAGGCAATTTGATGATATAATGATGTTGTTTGCTTGGTTTAGGCAAGAACATGCACATCCATCCAGTATGAACTAAGAAAAATATAAATCGACCATAATGCCCTTATATTTTCGGATGAAATCACTTCACATTAGCAAGTTAACATTGACGAGACGAAAAATTGACGGAAACCCTATTTTTATACCAAAATAAAATTTCAGACACCACATTAATTATTTTGTAAGTTCGAGTATCAAGTTGCCCGAAACAACTAAATTTATACAGAATTGAAGTAATTTACTCTGTAGTTGTAACGTCCGTCCATCAATAATTGAGTGTGCAAATTCTATGCATCTTTTCATACATGCCATATTTATTTGATCTTAAAGTATAATATTGTCGATCGAGCTTCGATTAATCATAGCCGCTCATCATCAAAATGCCGTTCGACATTGTAATTAGGCCCTGTGACATTAATTAATTTGGAGTTCCACTCCATGCATATTAATTGGTTCTGCTAGTTGATAGTTTGCTCTTTTAAGTGGTGCAAAACAGGTGAGCAAGGAGAAAGGATGAAAGATGGCCGTCTCTAAAACAAATTGACCGATGTTTGTTGTGTGATACTTGTGTTCATAACTATTCATGTAATCCCAGAGTGAGTGATCGAGAATAGAGAAGACCGAAGAAGCGCACCTTGATATATGGACCCAGAAAAAGGAAATTACTAAAGTAGTGTACTTTGGGCCCACTCATATCTGAGATAGATGACAAGGTGGTGGCATTGACCGTAGCGGAACCAAATCCTAAAACCCTAAACCCGTAGCTAGCCGAGTCTCAAGGGAGAGAGGGAGATGGAAGCCATGGACATGGACGTGGAGCAAAACTGTAAATTGCAATCACAGATTGTCGTCAGTTCAAACTCGTTGAACCGTTTCGGGCTCAAAAACTCGATCCAAACCAACTTTGGAGACGACTACGTTTTCCAAATTGTCCCCAAGTAGGAGTTTCTGAGCTTTCTCGTTCGAGATTTCAGTTGGGTTTTCGCAACCATTTCAATTCGTGCTTTAATTGGTTTTCTAATTTGTTCTTGGGGATTGGGTTTTTGTGGCTTTAAGGAATGACTGGACGGCAATGGCGGTATCACTGTCAACAAACGGAGTGAAGCTCTACTCACCAGTGACGGGTCAGTTTTATGGAGAATGCAAAGGCCACTCTGCAACTATCAATCACATTGCATTTTCAGACCCATCATCGCCACATGTTCTACACTCTTGCTCCTCCGATGGCACCATTAGAGCTTGGGACGCCCGCACATTCCAACAGGTTGGTTTCTCCATTTTTTCTTTTTGCGTATAGAATCACTCTACATACCCACATTGTTTCTTGACTGATATGTTTGATTGTTTATGTTGCAGGTGTCATCTTTTCATTCCGGTTCTGCTGGTGAGATTTTCAGCTTTTCGTTTGGCGGATCAGCTAATAACCTTTTAGCTGCAGGATGTAATTCTCAGGTCTTGAATTTATTTTGAAGGTTTTAATCAGACTTGTTGTTATCCATTGCTTGTCATTAGTCTGGTGCTCTAAGGAAGTGTCGCATCATTTTTAGCATATCAGTTCTGGGATGAATTTTTGTAGAATAACAGGTGCCCGGTATGTTTTAGGTTCAGCCTTCGGATTGCCAACACTGATAAGTTTGACTATTATTCTTAGATACTAATGTGGGATTGGAGGAACGGCAAACAAGTAGCGTGTTTGGAGGAGTCTCATGTAGAAGATTTTACCCAGGTAGGCTCCTTATGCTGGGAAATTTGTGGCATGGCTTTTGGTTGTAGCTGTTGTATCGTCAATCAGGAATTTTTTTTCCCTACTTGTTTGATTCACCAAGTTCTGATTTACTGTTGTATGTGATGAGGCCTTGGTAGATAGAGCACGGCAGATTATTTGACTTGAACTACATTGTAAATTTTGATAGGTTCACTTCATTCCTGACCATCAAAGCAAGCTCATTACTGCTTCTGTAGATGGGTTGATGTGTATATTTGATACAAATGGAGATATCAACGAAGATGATCATCTCGAGTCAGTAAGTTCAAGTCTTTAGAGCTTTGAAGTCTTAAAATTTATGTGGTTGTCTTAGAACTAAACTATTGAATCGTCTCAAACTTTCCAAGAATTTACATGTTCTGATATCACTATATTAGGTGCTAAATGTGGGGACTTCCATTGGAAAGGTGGGTTTTTTTGGAGAGACGTATAAAAAGCTTTGGTGTTTGACCCATATTGTAACTTTAAGGTATACATTATAATCATGGAGGACCATGGAGTGATTTGCTTGAAGTAAGGAGTTTGAGGAACTGAACCCTACATATGAGATTTTGGAGAGTAAGAAGCTCATGTTGTCCTCTAGTTTTGGCCCTAACCGGTAACTGCTACTCCTTATGTAGTATCTGGGACTGGAAGGATTCAACTGAAACAAATTTCCAGGATGCTCGATCTTTGGCATCTGACAGTTGGATTCTAGGTGATGTGAGTTCTCTAACAAATTATGTTCACTGGAGTGTCATAATACACTTTATCAAAGAGCAAAAGTGTTTTGCATGAGATTATTGTGTAGATTTTACTTCAAAACCAGTAATGTGTCTATCAGTGAGCCAAAGACTTGGAAAAAGCATATCATTGTTCAGTTGAGGAGACATACTGTTAGCTAAGCCAATGACCAAGTAAAATCTGTTGGGCAGGTTGATTATTTTGTTGATTGCCAGTACTCAAGAGAAACAGAACGATTATGGCTTATTGGTGGCACCAATTCTGGCACTTTAGACTACTTCCCTGTGAGTTATTCTGGTGCGAAGGCCATAGGCCACCCTGAGGCAGTTCTTGAAGGCGGTCATACAGGTGTTGTTCGAAGTGTGTTGTCTATGTCAAACATGCCAGGTGCCCAAGGCCAAAACTTTTTTGGATGGAGTGGTGGTGAAGATGGCCGTTTATGTTGCTGGTTATCAGATGGTTCTCCGGCCACCATAAACCAATCGTGGATTTCAAGTGAACAGGTTTTGAAACCACCAAAGCTCCGGGAGCTAAAAGAGGCATAGTCCTACTAAAGCAGACTAAAATTTATAGTCACCTTGTAATATTACCAATCTTTTCTGTATGAGATGAGAATTTCTTGTACCATTTTTATTTGATCTATCAACCATTAATCTTTACTTTCTGAGGATTCAGGGAATGATCATTCCTAACCATGGAAGCCTGTGAGTTTCTCGCACCACTCACCAGCCTCACCTAATCATTCTAAAATACAAATTTTTCAGCGACTTTATAGAGAAGTTATAACCAGAAATGAAGAATAACTATAATTTTTGTTTGATAGAAAAACAGTATTCATCTGCATCTGGCAAACAATAACACACTGAAACAAGTACCTGAAGACACATAAGGATCATCTTGAGTGACCAAAAAGTGAAAACTACAGAAATATGGATGTATTGTCATGATAAAACATTGAAAACCAAGAGAATCACTCAGGTAACAATGGTGAAAAGAACCACCCCACCCCAGCCACATCACCTCACCATACATCAGAAATACTGTCATAACTAGAAAACCGAGAGATTCCACACAAGCATAGGGCCCCAAATGCCTTTAAAAGTAGCAACTTGCCCATTAAGTTGTTCCACATTACAAGATGAATCAAGCTCGGCCTCGTCCTCCACCTGAAAGTGAAACAAGATAATACCATTTTGTTAGCCCAAATTTGAGATACTGATTCTAACTGTTTGTTTGAACACCTACAAAAGAACAAACTTCTATCCAACAATATAACCCTTTCCTCATTGATGAAAAAAAATCAAACGGGTTAACAAGTTTACCTCTTCCACCAGGCTTTCCACTGGGTCCACCCCTTCCTCGACCTCCACCAACACCCTTAGCACCATCATCCATGCCACGTCCAATGCCTTTTGGTTGTCGTCCACCAGGAACATCTTCCCTACCTCCTCTACCTCTTCCGCGCCCTACTCCAGGTGGTTTCCTATCTGGATGATTAAACAAAATACATAATGTTAGAGCCATTTCTACTCATCTCTATTTACAAACTCAACTGGATGCATAAAGAGTGATCTAGACGTTTCAAACTCCTTGGTTATACTGGGAACAGAGCAAAAGATCTATCTTCGAGCTCACAAATGACAATCAAGACAACTGACCCAACCCAGCTCAAAAGTGTTCACTATACCTGTTCTCTTTGTTTCCTCTTGAACCTTGTCAATCACCTGAAATACAAATGCAACAGAACAAGATTAGAGCCTATTGCACTTAAGTATTTGCACTAATCAGATCAAATAAAAATAATGCACAAATAACAACGAAATCAAAACTTGAGACTATTGAACTCATGAATTAAACACTTCCTTGATCATCCATCATTGTCAAATAACTAAAAGTACTCAAGATCTGCACCTATAGGGGCTTTACTATGAGGACATGGCCATCACAAACCAAATAACAAGCCTGCCAATGGCATTTTAAGCATACCTCATCCGGAACTCGCAGGTACTTAATAGTATTCCCACGAATATAGCACTCCGGCATCCTCCAAAACCTGTCTCCATCCTACACAGTCCAGTAAACAACCCTCGATAGGTAAGCACATACACAAGAACACCTTTTTCCTTGTATAAAATCCATCTTTTAAGGAAGAACACTAGACAAGCGACTTACTTTGGAAGTACAGATGACTTCTCGAAGATGAATGTTCATCCAAGTATCGCAATTCACCAAATGCCCATTGTAAGTCTCCCCATTCTTGAGCTCCACCAACTGTTATAGCATGCGCAAACCACATAAATCTGACGGAACACCAAAACCGAAACATGATGGTGCATTGCCCTAGTAATTAATTTCGAGTAGAAAATTTTACAGCGAGAAAGGACCGTGATCTTACCATGGGGTGCCCTTGGGCAGTCTTGAGCAGAGAAAGAGGAAGCTGCAACAACAGTACAAAAAAATTCACCACCAGAGTCGAGCAAAACATGTACTCCGAAATTTACACAAACCAAATCCGTAGCCCTAAATTATTTACGATTTCATCTCCGAAAGGGAAATGGCAGAGTAATATCTGTTAATGGAGATTAGCTGAGAAGAGGGACTTACCATGGTTTAGGGCAGAGAGAGCGGACACGAAGAATTACAAGTGACCTGAAACGAAGTCCGAAAGTAGCTTAGAAATAAAAAGCCTAGAAAATTTGAAAGGGCATTGAATTTAAGAGGAAAGAAGATACGGTGGGAAAACCCTAGATGAGGTTGAAGAGGATGATTACAAGTATACAGACTCGGATCGCGGAGCTTTTCGGCGCTTGCCCACTTCTTGCTTCTCTGAGTATCGAGCGGGCTTCTCTTTCGGTCTTTGACGAGTTAAAATAATTTAGACCCCGAGTCTTCACTTGAAATACTTTTCCTTTTTTTGTATTTCATATTTTATTTTATAAAATTTCCTTACTCGTCTTTAATTATTTTAATTTTAAGAAATTCTATGGGTCGTGAGTCTGAAACTTTGAATTGTGAGACGATGAATTCTCATCTTCGACATCAAAATTGATGTGCATGTATCCGTACAGAAGATTACATGCTCCATCCCTAACGTTTTACCCAAGGGAAATGAGGACCTGACCAAGAATTTCAAACTAGCCCCCAGATACAATATACACACGAGTGCCAGTACTTGGAAGGTGACTGTCATCATGAACTTGTGCAGTAGATGCACAATAAGATTAGATGAAACGATCCATTAAGATTCTGCATCATCGTCTTCTTCAGACCTGAGTAAGGTCTTCAAGTTGATCAAATGTCGCATGGTTGGCCTGCCATGGGGGCAATTCCAAGGAGAGTTCAGACCTGCCAAATGCTCAAGAATCTGAAACAGACGATCATTGAGTCAGGCATTTTGAATTTGATTGACGAGGAAATTGAAGAAGTTATGTAAAATGGTTGCAGATCAGATGGGAGGCTCATAAGAAACACCAAGTTATGTAATGTGGTCACCTTCTGCATCTCATTTCTTCCAAGAGCATCTCCAATCATAACAAATGATCTGCACGCGTGTGATGCCAGCATTGCGCCAACTCTAGCTGGGCAAACAGAATCAGGAGTGTCCATCTTATAGCTGCCATTCCTGCCAATGATTGAGCATTCCCCATAACTATCAGCAAGAGTGGCAATCAGGTCCTTCAAATCTGCTCAACAAACAAATGAAACATTTATTTACTGTCTACAGAAAGAGCATGCTTACTTGTATAGAATCAGTATAACATGTAAGAAAATAGAAGGATTAGGCAGAATACGGAACTCCGGCCATGTACATGTACTATCAACTATAGTAGTTTCATGCACTCGTCGTCTGAACTCATCAAGTGGTTATTACTCAAAAATTAACAAGACAAACCATTTTAAAACAAGGGATACCTTCAACTCCAAAAGTTGTGTTTTTACTGAAGGGAACGGCTTTCAACTTATAATGGTGACCAGTCGGAGCAAGTGGATCCTCTTCTAAAGAAAATCCATTTTTCCTGAAATTGGAACCAGATCCACATAAGAATAGGAAGATTATGTTGCTAATGAAAAATTATGTTGTGAAAGACAATAGTCACTCAGTTTGCACCTGATTACATCTATGTGCATCGAAGCAACCACTTCTTCTTCAGGAGATAACTCCAACCTCAGGGGCCTACACACTCAAATGAGAAAATAATGTTATTGCTCATACAGAGAGAACATGACCATCAAGGATTATGTTAATTTTCAAACACCTTGGCAGTCTGGTCTTCTCTGACGAATCCATTATGACAACCTAGTTAAATGCAAAGCTTTCACTTAACCAGTTTTGAAAGGTTACAGGCTATCAGCTAGCCATACAAAGGACATGAACCGAGGGTTTGACAAATAACGTGATATACACTTCATAAATTGGAAGGTTATATGATTACAAGTTATGAAGTGATTGGATCGGATACTACTTTGACTGAAATTCAGGTCCAAAATTCCAATTATGATCACATTTACAGAATAGTTTTCCTTGCCATAAAAAAATAGGAAAACTATAACTCACCTAAGCAAAGGTTGTTGGTTCAAGATTCTAGATTGCGACAAACGCTCAAAATTATACTTTTCATCAGCTGCATGCTGGAAACAGAATACACTTGTATCAAGAAGGTTCCTTTCTTCATATACGTAGATGCTGAAGATAAATTTTTGGAAGCAAAAACAGTAAAAAATTTCATGAGAAGATGGCTGAGAAATACCTGATCCACAATAAATAGATCTTGATCTAACTTCCCGATGATGAAACCAAGATTGAATTGCCCAATTACCTGAGAGTGGGGAACAACCAGAGGTCAACTACCACAAAAGATAATCGGTGATTCCATTCATATGCATTAAATTGTAACGGGTAGGGTTCAGGATACATAGTGAATAGGTATCGTTCTTGAGCTCAAAAAAAAAAAAGAGTTTCAGAAATAGTCTGATCCAGTCAAGGAAACAGACAAACAGTGGTGCAGAAGGATGAGCTAAAGCAAACAACAACCTTCATTCTGCCAAAATCTTCCTTTCTAAAAAGTCTTTCCAACTCTCTGGTAGCAGCAGCTAAAGCCCTTGCTTTCCGCTCCTCATTTTCTGGTTGAGAAAGCTCTAGTGTTGCAGCAGCATAGCACCTGCAAGCCAGCCCGAAATATAATCTTCATAAATATGATGAGTGCACTACCGGATTTTCATATTTAAGAAGTTAGGACCGTGAACCTTTGCTCTTTTACTCCAGGCATACTTGAATGCGTTATAGAAGATATTTGCTGCCTCCTTGCCTTCAGGTCTTGAAAACTAAATCCTAATGTGGAACACATCATAGGACCAGAAGAAGGCTTTGGACTGCAAAATATACAAGAAGTAGGTGATGCAGCTGCTGTTGGAAGATCTTCAGATAGATTACTCTGATCTTGTCTAGGTGAAGCAGGTGGTGCCATGTCAGCAACAGGTACAGTTTTCTCCAGTAAATCCTGACATATATAGCCAAAGATTTCATGACCCAGGTTTCATAAAATGTCATGCATAACAATATTATGACAAAAACTAAACAACTTTTTCCACCTTCAAAGCACCACTAAAAGCAGCTCATCTGCACTTGTTTTTGGTGATTTGAGATTACATGTTTAACAAAAGAAGCAGCAGAACTAGATAAGAAACTCAACACCAGATTTACAAGAAACTCAACAGCGTACTTATAAGAGAGTCCCTTTAAGCAACTTCTGAATTGCTTTTCTTCCCTATCTCACTTAACAAATCGTGTGATCTACTACCAAAATGTCATTTGTTTACAGTATAGATAGATACATACACACACATACTCATATATATATATATATATATATAATAAACAGTCCTCTAAAAATTACAGTGCTTTCTGTTCTAACATATTACCTGGAACAGTAACCCTAATATTTTGCAAAAAGAAAAGGCATATTATAACTTAGAGCAATTGAGCACCAGACATTTACTTGGAGAAAAAAACAATAATTAAAAGAACAGACATAATTTCATTGGCATTCACTTAGGCAAGAATTATATTGGCAAAGGAAGCAACCGACTTACTTCTCCATGTCCATAACTTTCAGTTCTGCCTTCAGGAGAAACTGGAACTCTAATTTTGTTGAGAATGTTATCTGCTCTAAAATACTTGGATGGCTCATGCTCACCAGCTCCAGCAGACTTATCAACTTCAGTAGAATCATCAATCCTGTGATGACTAAATGGGGGTTTTGAAAGAGCATCAAATACATCATATTTTGATTGTGAACGAGGATTTTGGTTCCTTAGCACAGGCATTTCAGACAGCGCTGTGCTAATACTTTCATGCTTTCTTTTCGTGACAGTTACAAACTGGTTGAGTGATGCTTGTACAGAGACTGGACGACTACATGAATCTCCATTTCCACTCTCAACCGTTTTAGAAGGGAGAAGAGTACGACCGGTTTTCATACTACTAAGATGCATGGTCAATTGACTACTGCCATCGGCCTTCTTAATGCTGTGCACTCCCAAACTAAAATCCTTCTTTGTTGAGTTTTCATGGCTAGACCATTTTACATCACAAGTAGGTTCAGTATCAGTTTCGACAGCTTTCAAAGGGGCATTGACTTCTGGAAAACGATCCTCACTGCAAACTTCTTTAGGTACAGAGTCGTCTATGGGTGACTGTTTCAGAAACATATGATACTTCCGACTAGGAAAACAAAATTCAGGCATCCCTCCTTCCTCACTATGCTCCTCAGTTTTATCAACACAGCCAACTTCAGGAGCATCATCATCATCCCTAGACAATTGTTTACGAGACCTCTGACGAGGAGAACACAACTGCGACCTGCCTACTTCTTTAGTAGGTTCCTCCATTTTATTAACAGTGTAACGAGCATTACTCGTGGAATATATCTGCTGCAGACCCTCCCTCAAAGCAACCAGTATAGAACTTTCATCAGAAAAAAACAGTTTCCTCTTATCAGGAGTAACATTCACATCACACTCCCTTGTTGGAACAGTAAAATCTATTATCACAATCGGAAGCTGCTGAGAATTTGCCCCTCTGTACAGCTCATTCACAAGCTTCGTAACTCTCGGCATATCCACCGGTCTCCCATTCACGAAAAAGAACTGCCTATCACCCATAGTTCGTCCACTCCCCTGTCCTGACTTAGACACAAACCCATCAACCTTGCAACACTCCGACACAGATATACTCACAGGCTCTAAACAACTAAACGTGCTCATCCCAAACAACGTCACGATATTATCCTTAAGAGAGCCACTCCCTTGCGTTATAAGCACCACAGATCTAGCATTTTTACCTATTGCATTCGTGCACACTAATCGAACTCCTCTCGCAATAAGAGCATAAGCCTAAAATAGTACAAAATCAACTAATCACTATAACAACAATGCTATAAATCCACTTATCAATATGACAAAAAGGATAAGAAATGGTAAAGAAAACTCACATACATTCAACAGAGAAACAAGCCTCCCATACTCTTTCCGAATATTCCGACTGAACTCCTTGCACCTCACCGGTAAATTAACAAAGAGATTCTTCACGGTGACGGTGGTGCCGACTTGCCTCGCCGTCTTCTTCTCCGCCACCAAAGCACCGGAATGGTCAAAAGTCAAGTGCGCGGCGACCTGCTCGTTCTTTGTCCTGGTCTCAACGGTGAGATTCCCTAGGGCGCAGAGCGAGCTCAATGCCTCGCCGCGGAAGCCGAAGGTGGTGAGAGACTGGAGGTCAGGGAATCCGGCGAGCTTGGAGGTGTGGTGCTTGAGCGCGAGGACCTTGTAGTTGCTCGGAGAGATGCCGCAGCCGTTGTCGATGACCTGGAACCACTCCTTGCCGCAGTCTTTGAGTGCGATTTCGATGGTGGTGGCGCCGGCGTCGAGGCTGTTCTCGACGAGCTCCTTCACGGCGGCGGAGAGGTCGAGGATGACTTGGCCGGCGCAGATGCGGTGGACGACGCTCTTGTTTATGGGTTTGATGGAAGGAGAATTGGACGGAGTCGGCGCCTCCATCGGAACCCTAAATCATGAACCCCGGAGCAGCTTATTGAGCCATGTACTGGAGAAGAGTAGTAGAGAGCGCGCGAATAGTAATTTTGCCGCCAAAACTGAAGAGGAACAGTACAGGCGGTGGTCGTATTTATATTGGGGAAACTGACCGTTCCTTTTTTGCTCGAGTTACCGAGTTTATGCCTCAGCTTCTCAAGTACTGTTCTTGGTGGAAAAGATTTACTTTTTCATCTGAACAACCCAAAATTAAATTTACTTATATTGCATTTGGGACTATCTAGAAGCTCAAAATTTACCTCATTGTTTTGAGGTGTAGTGAATTGAGCTTCATGAGGATCCATATTTCCAACAGAACTGTCTCCACTTGAACTACTCGACTCTTACGGGATATGTTAGTAACGTGCTAATCTTTTGCGTAAAAAGTTGGACATGCAAATACTGTTACTTTACCCACAAAATACAATCTAACCCAAAGGCGACCCCGAAAGACTTCGAGGCTGAATAACATATGAACATTACAAACAAAATGGATTGTGGAATCTGTGGCATTCACAAATCACAACTCTTCTCTAACTGCACTGAGCTACAGTCCAAAGAAGATCTGAATCAGATTGCACTGTGATCTTGTCTTCCTTGACAAGATTCAGAGTGCTCACTAAACAACCAAACCTCATCTCTGTGTCCTCTGAAAACAGAAGTAAGAAATCTAAGACGGACTCGCAACAAATAATTAGTCTAATGTCATTATACTCACTGAGATCCCACTGAAGCCCAGTAGTAGTAGTGCTTCCCCATGGATCCCCCATGGGTATGAGTCCACAATGAGGACCTTCGACTGAAGATTGAATATGGATCTCATGACAGTGTGATCTCGGAAGAAGATGGATGAGGCAATCGTCAGATAGAAGAACTATTCGAATGCTTGAGAATCGACACAGCGCATTAATGTTGCCAATCTCATGGTCAAACCTTCCACCAAGTGCTCCAGCAACCAGAATACAAAGCTGAATTCATATAGGTAGTACATAAAGAACAAATCAAATGCTGTACAAAAATGAGACCAGATGTTTGGAGAAAATGGAGATGAAACAGAAAGTATGTGACTTACATCAGACTTGTGTTACACATATATAAGCTACACACTTGTGAAGATCACTAGTGTCCTGATCATCCGACTCATCGACTATCTTGGTCCCCTGCATTCGTATACGAAACAAAAACATCTTCGATAAAGCTTCATATCATCACATAAATAACACAGCACAGGATTACACATACATAATATTAACAAAAACATGTCAACATCATGAACTAAGTTTGGCAGAGGAATATGCAGAAGATTGAAAATCAAAAGTGCCCCAATTACCATATTAGCATAACACTCCAAGACTTCCTTTCTGATTGAATCCATATCACCTTTAATCACGTCAGGCTTGTACCTGCCACAATTACCAACACCTAAAAATAATCAAAAGCCTTCCTCTTCCCTTCCGCACAGCAAAGCACAAAGCTCATTTCGATATAAAAATAAAATAAAATTTGCAATGATCCTTGAAAAATCTGTGGTCTCAACTCTCTCAAAAGAGTTACGTTTTTGTCATATTCTTAATGACGTGAATTCTAGAAAAATCTTTTTTCTAGCTATAATGTGACCAGAGACTTGCTTCTTCTCAACAAAAAAAAGAGAGAGAGACTTACTTACTAATTACTATATTACATGGGGATCATTTAGGACTCTTGGAGGTTAAGCAAGGCAATACCCTATCAATTACTTTTACGGGAGTGATTCAACACCATATAAACAGATGAGTTGGTCTATTGCAATGGACAATTCAAGTGTGTCATCTATTCCTTGTTAACTTACATGGATGAGGTGCTGACCTTCCGTCGAAAGGGGCCACACCGTGTGAGATATGAGATGTTCACTTAGTAGCAGTGGTGCTCGCTTACTAAACCACCATGGTTATGGTTAAGTGAGCATCTGTGTAATTACATCATAGTTGTTCCAAAGAAGTTCCCATCGATAAGCAACACATACACTGATATAAGCCTCCATGGTCATTGCTTCCAGCAGCCATAATTGACTTGAACATGAATGTTAGGAGCAAATATGATAAAAAAAATAAAAAAAAAGATTGTTCGTTTGATTAGTATGTACACGGCCAAAGAACAAAGGCTAGTTAAATAATCTGATTATGCGATTCTACATTGTATGTTAATGGAGTACAGAGGTTTATAAGCAGCTTTGCATAGTGCCTTATAAAGGAGAAAGGGGGAGGGAGAAATAGAAAGAAAAAAGAAACCTATATATATGATACAAATGGGGGACAGAACCTTCTAAGGGATTTTGCCAAGGAGACATGTATTGCCGCCGCGCCTTGTAGCTAGATAAGAAGAAAGAATATAACAAGGACTTCTATACACAAAAAAATACCTAATCTACATGAAATAGCTGAGCAATTTCTTCTTTCTTGATCCACCTTCTCCGTATAAATCATTCCATTGGAGGAGCTCATTCATATTTGTCGACTCAGATGACACACTCGCACAAACCTGCATCCAATTCAATATTCAAAATCAAAGTTACAAAAAAATTGCTCAAATTTTGACTTAAAAAGTCAACACATTCCAACGACGAGGATTCAATTCAATACACAGGAAGTCATGATGCAAACATATCATACCTGTTCATGTGCATGTTTAAAATCCTCCATCTTTAATTCAATACACAGAAGAAGTCATGATGCAAACATATCATACCTGTTCGTGTGCATGTTTAAAATCCTCCATCTTTAAAGGGCGAATGTCATTACTGCAATACAATGACGGTACAGCTCTGTTCTCTTCCAAAGCTAAAATTTTCTCCTGAGACAAGTAGACATGGAACATTACAACCAACAATACACCACCACATTGTCAAGTCTCAAGAAAATGGCAAATGAATTGCAAACATGGGCAAAAAGTTTTGTTACACAACACTACCCAGGCAACTCAAAAAGTTTTTTCCAATATACACTTGTATTTGGAGATAAAATAATGATGAACATACACAAGTATACCAAAACCAACCTTCTTTTCTTTCTCTAAGATTTCCCTGATGGGGCGGTGAGCTGCAGTAACACACAGGTTCTGCATTTATTTAAAAATAATAATAATAATGTGTTAAACCACGAGAAACAACCTCAATTAGTCAAGATAAAGAGCAAAAGTATGGGAATGGGCATTGAAAGAGAAAGGGAGATTCTTGGGAACTTAATGGGCAACCTTTAGGTCACTTCCAGAATACCCCTCTGTCATGTTTGCAACTCCTTCCAAATCAACGTCAGGATCCAAATCTTCTTTGGCTAATATAACTCTCAGTATCTTTTCTCTGTTTGAAGCATCTGGCAAGTTAACCATCAACCTGCACATGATTTTGATATAGATATCAACATCGTAGAAATGAAGCAAGACAAGAGGGAAAAATACAATGAATTCAATTTGTGTACCTCCTTGGAAGCCTCCTTATAACTGCCTCATCAAGGTCAAAAGGCCTGTTAGTGGCAGCAAGTACCAATACACGTTCTTTATCTTTTGTACGTAGACCATCCCAGTTCACCATGAACTCATTTTTCATTTTACGCATAGCCTCATGTTCCCCAGGATTTTCACGTCTTCCTAGCATGCTGTCAACCTAAAATAGTAGCCATAAGAAACTTTTAATAGGGCAGAAAGAAAGTTGAGAGTGGAGTCAACCGCACAAAGGTATTAAACAGTAAGAAATAAAAATTGTTTGTAAGCTGAGATGGCATAAGTTTAAGGAATCCATAATTTCTGCTCCATCAGGTTGTAGGATATCTTTGAAGAGCTGTTTGCTTTTACTTCTTTTTTTCTATTAAACAAAAACATGTTTCTTATCGAAAAACTCGAACACTAATGAGAGGGGCATTCAAATTATTAGGACCATGGCAAAACTAACCTCATCGACAAATACAACACTAGGAGCAATTTTACTTGCTAATGAAAACACTGCTTTAACATACTTTTCTCCTTCCCCAAACCACTGCAACAGAAATCAAAGGCGTTATAATGATTCAAAATATCTTACAAAAAAAAATGTCCAACCACCACAATGACATGCATAATTACCTTTGAAGTAATACTTGACATTGATATGTTAATAAAGTTTGCACCGGCTTCAGTTGCAACAGCCTTTGCAAGCATAGTTTTCCCAGTACCAGGAGGACCAAACAGCAAGATACCTTTGCAAGGCTGTGAGAGAATAATAATTATCAGAGAACAAGCATGCAAGAAAGACTGCCATGCAGTGGAGGGTAGAAAAACAGCTATGACAATTTTAACATATAGATGTTTTAAGTTTAGACCTTAGTCAGTTGTCCTCTGCTAAATAGTTCAGGCCTCTGAAGGGGCAGCATCACCAACTCCTTCAGTGTGTCCTTCACATTTTCCAAGGCACCGATGTCATCAAAAGTAACCCCAATGTCGGTAGGTGGAATAACATCAGCAAGAAGTTTTTTCTCAAACTCGTTTCCAGTGACGACATCCTGCAAACTCATGCAATTAAGTCCAAAACAGTTGAAAAAAAATGTGAAGCAGATTTTATGCACCAACGAACGTATCATGCATACCTTCAATGACTTCTTTGTGCTTTTGTTCTCACATTGAATGCCCTGTAGAATATTCAGTCCATATTTAAGACTGAAATACAAAAGAAAATACATATCATTAGCGGAAAAGAACAGAGAATGCTATGATTCAATAGAGTATAGACAACTGAAGAAGGCATAACCTTTCGGTAGAAATGAGAAGTTTTCCATCTTTAACTTCAGCCTCAGAAGAATGCATAGAGCGATAACTCAAAGCCCAGCCTATTACTTTCTCAACACCTACAAAACAAAGAAAAACATATATGTTTCAAGGCATATGTTTTAAAAGAAGATTTCAGCTGGATAGTTTCCAGCATAAAAGATCTGAGTTCAAGATTATGCACTTTCAGTTGTAAGTGAGGGATCTTTAATGCACAAATTTTCAAGGTCAGGGCAATCCAGATTAATACGGTGAAGCACCTGAAAGAATAATGCTGTTGTCATTATAAATGCCAGTAGAGAAAACTGGAAGACAATATCATGGGACCCATGGACAAACTAGAAAAGTAAACTACCAGACTAAAACAATTAGCATCAAGATATGGAATCATCTTTATGCAGATATGCACAACAGAAATCACATGGCAAGAAGCTTAACATGTCTGTTTAACATGTCTGTTCAAGGCATGCACGGAAGGGTGCATACACCCAAAAAATCAACAAATATAAGAACATAAACTATTTAAACTCTGACTCGTGTAAATTCCAACAGGAACACCACCAGCATTAGGGAAAAGAAAATGAGATCAGATATACTCACAGAGCGAATGCTAACAATATTTGACTGTGCCTTTAGCGTTTCAACATCGCGTTCCAACTGCTGCTTCCAGTCCGAAAGTATGGCTTCATCCTACCAGGAGGAAAAAAAAGTGCTTCTTCAAGAGTAACAAACGAGCATAAAAAAAAACAATATATCTAGGTATGAAAAAGATTAATTACCTGAGGCAGCTGTATCATCACCTTATTGGGGAAAATCTTGCTAAGATGCTTCCATGATTTAGAGGTTTCTTTACTCCTATCTTGCAGCCTACCAGCATTATCCTAATCACCAGAAAGATTCATGAAAACAATTCATAGAGCAACTTATTAGAATTCAAACTACCGAAATAAGATTTTGAATATTGAATAAATATTCATGAAAATATCGTAGGATGTTACAGCATTGACAATTTCAACAATCTAAATCTGAATCAATGTGACCACAAATTATAATGACGAAATTGGTTGACATGATATCAATAACCAGAAGCTGATAGCACATGACCAAAATCAATCTCACATGCCCAAAAACAAAAACATAAAAACACAAAAAGGAGAAGATCGTAGACGGGCATACCGGAAAAGCAAGATCGAGCAAAGCTGTTTGACTGAAGCCAAATTTTGTAAACAAAAGACCACCAGGATGGGACTGAAAAAAAGTAAGTGTAATTTGTTGTGAAACTGCAGATACCTAATAATTTAATTAATCATGAAAAAAACATCCTTGACTTCTTACCTTTTCTTTACGATTGTCCAACTGGGTATGGGAGCCAATTATAACAACATTCCCTGGCAAACTTTCAAGCTTACTCTTTAAGGCAACAAGAGCCTCTGAATTACCTATCATTGCCTTCTCCACATCTTTCACAAACAGTATTAGAGGTAGGCTTTTACTCTCAATTGATGCAACCTGCAAGGAAGTGCTTCACATTTTTACTCCAAGAAAAATGCAACAATTGTGGTCTAATAATGGGCGATGAGTACCTCAAGAAGTTCATTAATACCAAGCTTGTCAATGTCATCGCCTCCAGAAACATCCAAGCGAAGTAAATGATTAGCTGTACAGTAAAACCAATATTAAAACAATTGTGTATAACATTAACCATAAAAGGCTTAATACAGTAACAAAATAAATTAAATGTTTATCCATTTAAAGAACATATAATATAAGAAACTTACCAGGACAAAAAAAACCACGATCTTCTTCACAAAGACCACCAAGGTCATTGCCATCTGGTATTGTTTTATCGAATCTAACACCAATTTTGGATGACCCATTTTCTTCGAAAGTAAGAACTCTGCCTCGGTAACCATATTGCGGTCCCCTGCATAAAAAATATATTAGGAAGTACCCTGGAAAAGAAGAGATGGGATAGGAAATCTCCTCACACTGATGGCGTATATTTACCAAACACTAACATACCAAAATGATGCAAATATTATGAAATATATATATACATATCATCTGAAAACCAAAGTCATACGGTGCAAGAAAAGTGCCTTAGAGAAAGATTCTGCATCGGAGGAAGACCCACATATTTCACCTTATCGCCTGCACATAACATAGAAAGCCAAGGTATTAATTTACAGCAATGCACATATATAACCAATAAGAAAATCACAAGATATAGGCATTTCAAGGATAAGTGGCACACCTTGTTTAAGTGAAGAGGCTCTGGAGGATGCAGTGGATGTTTCCGGCTTTGGCAGAGCTTGTGAGCTTAAAGTGGATCCACCAGTAATATCAGCCTCAACACTGGAGGTTGGTTTCTTATGCCTCAAGCTAGCAACATGTGCAGCTCGTTTAGTAAGCATGGCAACTCTTTCAGCCCTTGATGCTTCTTTAACACAATCGGCATTCTGGGTTGCTGGGCCCTAGATTTATATACCAAAATACCAAAACAATAAATGCAAGTAAACATCTGATTATTGATATGCTAAACAAAAGACTGCCAGGATAGTAAATTTAAACTAGAAAGAGTGTATACTTATATAAGATCCGCAGACAAAAAGGTGAAAGGAAGCAAACAAATGAAACAATCAAACAGAGATGTCATAGAACATACACCAGGCAAAACAAGAGACTCAACGATTATCAATCTAGCTCCAAAATGTTTTGCAAGTGCTTTAACCAAAGTTTCCTGATATATCTCTGACCCTGCAAAAGACAACTAATGCATCACTATAGCCTGATAAGGAGTTGGAAACTAATCAAACTACCATTTACAGAAGAAATAGAAGCCAGTGCGAAAAGAAAAACTACAAAAAACATACCTGCAGGACCCGATAGTAATATGCGTGGACTCCCAGTTGGGAGGTCAGAAGCATACTTTGCAAACTTATTACACTTCAAATGAATGTGGATGGAAGCAATTAGAACATTCTTGGTCGTCTCACTGTATTGCAAAAAGAGCTACTATATGAGCAATGTAAGGTAGATAATTCACATGTTCTAATTATCTATATGAGTGCAAATTCAGTCAGACATATGGAAACCCTCAATTATAGCAAATTGTTACACCTTAGGTAGTATGGGAAACTTTCAAATGTGACTTCAATATCATTAGGATTTATAATTCCTTGCTGTATCTTCTCTTTGAATGCTTGTCGCCTAGTTGACATCAGAATTGGAGGATCACAATCCTGGAGGAGTTCTCTGATTTCTCTTGGCTCATTCAGAATCTTTGAAAGGTTGCCACTGAAATCAAATTTGGAACCACTGCCCAACATTCGGAAGATTGGTGGCCACCTAGGCCCAGAAGCCTTTCCGGTATCCATGCAAGAATCCAATGTAATGCTTTCAAGATTGGGATTTTCACTGGCAACATCAGGGTATGAACCAATATCTTTATCACCTGAAACCTGATCATTAACATTAGTACTATCCTTCATCTCTGTGTCTGGAGTATGATCATCTGACCCTCCACAGCCGGAAGGAGTAGAAGGCATATCTGCATCATGTTGTAGATCACCACCAGCTTTAGCAGATGCTGGAAGTAGTGATAAGGTACTTGGCACATTTGACATAGATGCTAATATAGATGCCCCATCAACAGAGGGGTCCCTTGATCTTGACTCAATATGTAACCCATTAACTGGCTGGGTTTCTAAAATGCTAATTGAAGGAATGCCCTGAGCAGCTATATTACCATTAGTGAGCTGCATAAAAATCTAATCCACCATCAAGGAATTTATTGAAAATAAAAAATAAACAATAAAAGTGAGCTAGAATCGACCACAGATGTAAATGTAGTAAGTCATAAATGCTATATACGTCAACAAAAAGGATACATATGCATGTTTTCCACTTGAGCCAAAAACAACCTCATCGCCTCCATTGAGAATAACCTTGGAATCTTGTTGACAAATATTGCCATTTACTTGAACATAGCCTTTAGCCCCTGTAATTTCCATTTCTGCAGTTGAAGAACCTTCACCCGGCTATGCAAATACAAAAATGTTTAAAACATGATAATATCAGAGCATAAGCTTTTGAGCAAACTGGTCTACAAATGAAAGCAGACAGGTTCATATGCAAGTGATAATCCAGGGTCATACCTTAAGTTTACACAATGTAGTACTAACAGATGAATCTTTAAGACATAAATTGCATTCACGACTTTGACCAACAGTGAATGTATCAGAAAGATACTGGTGCGGGTTCTGGCAAATCAATAAAATCAATAAAAATAATTAGTCAAACTACTAAAATAGCAGGAACCATGCCTTACTAATAACATGAGATCAAGAATCATATTCTAGTAATTTTAAAAACCAATTAATCTTAATAGACATGCGGAACACTTACATGCGACCTTCCTATGAAGTAGGAATTAGAATAAGAATACATCTTATCAATCACTAGGAAATCCATTAAGATCATCAGCACTTATTACTGAATCAAGTGAATTCATTCAACAGCCTCGCTAAGAACACGCTATCATTAATCGCATGTGCAATAAAGAACGAACATGACACTGTTGTGTAAGAGGAGCTGAAACTATGACCATACATCTCAATATAACTCCCCAGTTGATCCAAAGTTCACATTCAATCCTCTGTTCTACGAACACATCTAACAAAAGCATCCCTAAGTGAAAGGATTCCCAACTTCAAGCAATATTGCTGCATGTCCCCAAACTGCAACATGATCCAGATTTTTCATGAAGCAACAGAGTGAACCTAATCCAGCATCCTATGTTACTCCAATTACAACCTGAGTTTGTTCTGGCCATCCTTGTCAAGAAAGCTACTCATTAATTACCAAATTCCACTCTCATCAGAAGTCATCCCACCACTGAGGAAACCCTAGTCAGATGCTTGCAAGCAGACAAGAATCAGATGGAAGACTCCTGGTTAAGCATTTCCAGTTTGTATCTTGTAAGAAACTGAAACATTCATATACATGGTGAAAAAACACTAATCCCAGTCATTCCTATCCAATCCCACAGAAGATTATGTACTAGTGATGGTAGTCAAGGAATCAGAAAGAATCTATGTACATCACAAGCCACCTTCTAACACTCCTGTGAACCCCTCTACTAAGTTAGTCATTCAAACAGTAGAAAACCCTGATATCTTTGCCCCTACTCAATACCATTGACCATTGCTCTTGTCTAGGCATTTGAAGCTTCTCAACTTGCTCTTTGCAAACTCATGCAGTATATCGTTCGGCATTTCTTGTTTAGATGAGAGGAAAGTGGGTTTAATAGATATGTTCCACACTTAACTAAACACACTCCGCTAAATAAGTAAATGACCTACATCTACAAACATATCTCTAGGAATTGTAATGTGACAAGTTAGCATCTTTAATTTACAAACAGAGTATCAAGGGAACAAATGCATACATTTCTATCAGAACTTCAGAACTATTTTTTTAATTAGTGAACATTAGTGGGGTAACAAAAAGAAACCACCTTGGAGCACTGAGAAAGAAGCTGTCCCCACACCAGCTGCTTCTGATTGGCTTTAGCACTCCTCTTCGGAACCTTCTTAGCCCTCTTCGACACAGAACGGACTGCAGTCTCGCCTGAGAAGAGCACAACCCACCACCAAAAATTTCAAATTTTCAAAAATTCAAACACAAAACCTCACCACACCCAACATAACACAAACTCACAATTCACTCATATCACAGATTCATGCAGAGAAGATATATCTAAAATTCTCACCCAGAGGCTGCGGCGAAACCAAGGCAGCTTCCGCCGCTTCAGCCACGTCATCATCGGCAGATCTCTCCGGTGCATCAGAGCCGTTACCGGCCTTCAAAGAATCAGCTATCTGCGGGTCAGGGGATTGCAGCTCGAGCTCCGGCGACTGCTGCGAATCAGATTCCTTTATCGGACCTAAGGGCTCCGCCCCCGCCCCACTCCGAACGCCGTTGTTGGATGACGAATCATCACAAGCCTGAGAATTCAGATTCAGAAGCCTCCCCAGAAAGATCAAATCTTTGAGATAAAATAAAGGCATGCATCATCCAAATTGACGTGGGCGAAAAACCCAGATTAAACGAATGAGAATGAGTCGTTATTGGACCGAAAGTTTGTACCTTTGAGCGTTTGGTATTAGGGGGAGGAGAGGCGGCTAGGGCGCGTTTGGAAGAAGAGCTGCGTCTGGTTTCAACCATGGCGGGTCTTCTTCTTCGTCTTCGTCTCTGATCCAAACAAGGTATCGGAGAGAAGGGTGGATATGAATGATTGAAATAGGAGAGAGAGATGTGAAGCTAATATCAATCAAATTGGTTTTGGTGCATGCCTTTTCTATTAGTTTGATTCTTTTTCTTTTCTTTTTTTTCTCTTTCACTCCCTCTGTTGTATGGTTTTGGACTTTTGATTTTGGGATTAGAAAAAATAAAAATAAAAACGAAAGAACAAGTTCACCCATTGGATTACAGGATCACAGTCGTTGAAACAGTAAGACACAGTCGCTGAAACAGTACGACAATAGATTAGTGACGTCATATTCACTTTTTGTCGGGCCGGTTAAAAATTTATTTTTTATTATTTATTATAATCGATTTAAATGGTATATAATTATATACAATCAAAAACATTTTTTAATACATGATGTACGTTCATAATCGGAAATAAAAAAATACGTTCAGTCAGAATTGATATTTGTTCCGACAGTACTCCAATTTCTTCATTCCAAGATTCAGATTAGGAATGCACACACAACTCAGTTAGGCGAATACAATATTGCAACACAAACAGTCTTTTGATCAACAACACAAGAAGGGGATTATCATTTGAAGCAATTGAAGCATTGAGCAACGAGTTATTGATAACCTTCCAACGACTGAGGATGAGGATACACACAAGCTTATCCCTTGGTGCCTTGTACATATTGATCGTTTGCAGTTCTTTATGTGCAAGCCGGGACAACAAATGAAGGATAGTGATTTTACAGGAGATGTTTCACAATGTGCCGCCTATGTCCTGCACTCATCACAACCTAAACTTTGGAGATCGAAACATAATAAGACGAGCCTCAATTAAACTCTGAAGTTACCTATAAAACATGATACAACGAGTTATCCTAATATTCTCATTTGCTTGCAGATTTGCATTCCTCAAACTCAGCCTCAAACTGCCCATAAACACCACAGCAAAATAAGCATTACAAAACAAAACTCAATGAATTTCGAAATTCATAACAATTCTCATTTGAAGTCCACTATCCAATATGGAGACCACATCGATTCAACAAAAGTAAAATGAAATTGAAAAGCACTGGTCATATACAGTACTAGCAGTTCTAACAAAAATGTTGAGCAGGTATTATTAAGACAGATTTATTATTAAGACAAACTAAACTAATCACTAAAATCAAATGGACACAGGTGATGACAATTTGTAAAGCTTGCGTCGTCATTTTTTTCTTCATTGTCATCTACTTGCTTAAAGATTTCTGTTTTCCTCTTCGTGAAGTACCTCTTGTTGGGCTCATAACCTCCAAATTCATTGACATAATCTTTGTTTCTTCCTCTAAGGCCCTCAATTTGTAGTTTTCTCATCAAAGATTCGTTGTTTTTCATCATTTGCCTTTTGCCAATAGGCAAAAAAAATTTGATTAGCCGCAATATTTTTCAAAGTCTCGTCTCTAAACTCATTTGTAGGTGTCATGACCTTTTTTCCCCTTCTTTTTGCTTCCTTGGTCGTCTTCACTCCCTGAGGTTTAGCCGGACTCAAGGTACCTTCAAGGTTGCTTTGTGGTGTTGGAATCACTTCATCCTCATCCAAGTTGATGGTAGGAGGCACTTCACTAACATGAGGAGTAGCTTCGAAGTTTGAATGGTAAGAAGGTAGAGTACTAGTTTCGACGGGCCGGTCTAAAAGAATGATGACTCTTGACCGCTTCCCAATACTCAAACTTCGTAAACTCTTTCTTCTTTTTTGCTACATAAAGTGTTTGAGCTTTCCTTAACTAAAAAAAATAACGAATTGATATATCACAATAATATCAAATAAAATGGACTTGACATTTTTTTATTTCATAAAATCAAATAAAATTGAGAGGACCAACATAAATAAATCATTACCTCATCTTGCAAATTCCCGCCGGATTTCGGATTCCTTTTTGCGAATGCAAGCAAAGCTTTCCATTGTGTCAAGTTTGGCTTCAACTTAGTAAAATGAGAAGTAAGTGCATTTTGGGTCCTAGCCTCTCGATTCACCATGAGCCATCTCCTAATTTTATTGGTAATTGGCATAAATTGTTTCCCACATTTTTTTGACTTTTTCTTTGTTGCCGGAGATAGGGCACACACTTTGACGATAATAAGATATGCCTAATTGTATATCCTCGGAAAAAAGCCAATTAGTAGACATTTTTTGCAAAAACTAAAAGGATTGAGAGAGAGAGAGAGAGAGAGAGAGAGAGAGAGAGAGAGAGAGAGAAGAGGATGATAAATTTGTTGTGCACAAATTGGTGTGAGGTATTTAGAAAAATGAAGGTAGTATTTATAGAAAAATGGTAGGGGATTATTTGAAAAAAATTGGGATTTTTGTGCAATTTTGTAGGGTTTTTTAAACAAAAAAATAGAAATCAGCCCGTTATTAACCTAAAATAGTTGTTATGTTTGAATCTGGACCGTCAGATTGAAAATTCGATTTAAAATGGATGGCCTAGATCAAGAGAGCCGTTGGAGTGAGAGTGGCAGACAGTCTCGCCATGTGGCGGAATGTCATTGGAGGGTAATACACAGGTTAAAAAATTTATCTATTTATGGCGCGTGTATTTCACGCGTCAGGTTGAAGAAAAAAAACTAAAGCATCCTGGTATCACCCACATGTGTGGGCTCCACCGGGGGAAGCGTTCTCCTCCGTGATCGATTTTCGATCGGCTTAGAGGAATTCCTCTCCGTCAACGATGGGTCGTTGTTAGGTCCATAATTAAGTTCTAATTATGTGCCTAACATTATGCTTAATGCTTGCCTTCTTGGAATATAGCATCGTTTTTTATACATTTCCTTGTTTTGCTAGGAAAAGTGGAATTGGCTCGAAAATGCATTAAAGATGATGAATTAGACACTTATTGGAAAAAACGTATACATTTCCGAGGTCACTAGAGAATTGGAGCAACATTGAGAAAATGACAAAATAGTCTAGCCGGAAGTTACTCGGAAGTCGCCATAATTCACTATGGCCGGTCGGACCACTCTTGCCGGCCCAATCACATGGAGTTCAGGCCAATGGAAGCCCAATCAACCCATTTGTGTTTATCAATCTGATTTGGAGAGAAAGAGAAGAAGTTTGACCACATGATGTCGCTTATTTAGGACTTTAGCCTTACAAAGCCTAAATTAGTGGATCATGGTCTCCCTAATTCAAAGATAACATTTAGATCATCTATCTCACCATTTCCTGTCATCTAAGGGTGCAAAATAGCATTCTTAATCATCCCAAATTCGAGCTCTCCCTCTCCCACACACACATCTCACTCCACTTTTGCACTTTCCAAGTTTTACTCTCTCTCTAAATAGCATTCTTCCATACCCAAACCCTCTAGCTTTCTCCTCCACCTCTAAAACTGACTCTAGCACAACCAAAGGGCCTATGAACCTCTATCACCACCAAGATACTCTCATCTCCACCATCTTCATCCTAGGCTAAGGTGGGTTCATCAATTTTGTGAAGCATAAAAGCAAGAAGGGAGGAAAAAGTAGAGAAGGAGTTTGAAGAGCTTGAAAGCTTTGCTTAGGAGACTATTCGGTTATTTCTTATACGTATTGTCTCTCATCTATGTATCTAGAATCTATTATAGCTATGTGTAGTGAGTAGTCTCATTTGGGAGGCTAAGGTTAGAACCCTAGCCATGTGATGAACAAATGATATCTTGGATTATGTATACTTTATGGTTTTAGTGTATGTTGTGTGATAGTGTGTTGTGAATGAACAATTGTGTGATTATTAATGTTTATTGTGCTCGATCTTCATGTCTAGTCTCACTTATGAATATGTTGACCCTAGCTAAGTTCATGTATGTGTAAAGAGACTAATAATGGACCTTAATTGAATTAGCTACTCACTTAAGGCTAGATGAGCATGTAAACATGATTAGGGTATATTCTAAGAGGTTTACCTCAAGACTTGGTTTCCTTAGCACCTAGCATGGATTAGAGTTTCTTTGAGTCTCAATAGACTTGAAGGACTCTAGTCAAGCACACATTGAATCGAGAAGGTTATTGTGTCAAATCGTAGAATCTCTTGACTCGTAAATCACTAGGTTCGAGTTAGGGGATTCACCTAGACTTTCTCTCGGACTCCTCAATAGGGATTCAAGAAGGGAAACCTCTACATATATCACACAATATGTTTGTTGACTTTACAACGTGACACACGATCAAGAAGCAAGCCCGAAATGGCTTGGGTCCTAGTTCTGATCACAAAATACTTCAATATTGGGTTTAAGTCTTCTAGTGTTCGAAATGACCAAGGAACTTAGGCTCAAAACCAACCGTGACTCACAAGGTCACGAGTTGGACATCAACTTGTGTGAATGGACTTTAATCTAATATATAAATCGGAACATTGTTTGATGTATCATATGATTAGCGAGGATTTCCTTAGTCAACCATCTTTCTTTATTGAATTTGTTGTTATCTTCGTGTTTGCGCATTTGGTGTAATCATCAAACCAATCAACCAACCATCATTTAATCACTCACTGTAAATCAATCACCTCTCACAATGCTAAATATCCAAAGGACTTGGTAGTGTGAGATACACTCATCCGCATTTTACTTTTCATATAATGTCAAGTCATGTCTCGATAGTTGTAATTTTGTGCTAATCATTGTGAGTTGAGGAGTTATAGTGGCTAATCCTCGTGGGTTCGACACTCAACTACCTTATAAATACTATAACTTGACCTCGTGCACTTGCGAGTGAAGAATTCTTGCATTTATGAGTTAGTTCATAATTCATAAGTGTAAGGGGTCTATTTTCTTCGAACAGTCACCAACCCTCATTGGCACCACTGCATCAATTTTTCGACTAGGAATTTCGAATTTTCGGTGAGACCCAACGAGAGGAATTCCGATTCCGGCCAAAAATGTCAACCAGTGCTGATGCTTTGAGACTTTTACTTGGAAATTTCTCTTCCAATTTACAAATTTTCATAATTTATTATTAATTTCTAATTTTTCGTTTATATATTAATAAGGTATTATCATTTCGCTTAATTTTTTTTTTGATACAACAATTTCAGGATTGTTAACCAAAACAGGTTTCAAAAGAATTAAAACACCATGAAGAGCTTCCATTTTTTGCTACAGCTTTTTGCTAATAGAACAACGGTCAAAGCAACCAAAATCTGCTATTCAATAGATTAGATCCATAGATTAGAAAATCAGTAACACCATCTGGTGGACCGTTTATGTTTCGACAACAATAGGATTAATATATATATTTTTAAAAACATTGGGATTACTACAAGCAAGGGAAAACAAAATCTTGCATTTGAAAATTTGAAAGAAACCACAATCGATATTGTGATTTTGGTGAGTTGTCATATAATGTGTCGAGTCTAATAATGATTAAAAAAACAGATACTTAATCAATATATTGTTATGCAAAAATGGTTTTTTTTTAATTAATATGTAAGTTCGCTCGTTAGTGTCGAACGGTGATGCTTTTACAACGTGAATTGTGCATATAGCTCGTAAAACATAACTTGCAAATTCATATTACAACTATCTACATGGTGAATCATGCACTCCAAAGAAAAAAAATTGAAAAACAAGATATTCAACCAATGAGAAACATAGCTAATAACATGAAACAACTATCATTTTACAAAATGTTGATTGAGCAAATTCATCCTGTAGATGAATAATGTGATATCTATATGTAGAGCATAACGTCAAAAGTGTGACATAAACTTTGCATTTTGAACAATTCGGATCAATATGAAATCAACGGGAAAGTGAAATCTACAATGTATACGTATGGGTCTTTTTTTCTTGGAAAACAAAAAACTCAAATTACATAAATTAGTTTAATGGTGATTTAAAAATTAAAACCATGATCGGCCTGTAAGAAATATCGGGACAATAACTTTGAGCACAAATATCTTGATCACTAACTACTGGGACAATGGTACATCAAGTAAGCATACGATATTTCGGGCTTGTGAAACGATCCATGGCATTGTTTACACCTGCAACTTTAATTTTGGTTTAGTTTGGCAGTGCATGTCATTGCATATATGTCAAATAGTAACATGTGTGCCATAAAGCATGCATGTTTGTTCGTCTGTTTTTATGATGCAAAATGCCTAATTGCGTTCTACGGGGTTCAGTCAAACCAACGAGTAAAATATCGTATATTGAGAATATATGAACGGTTCAAAATTTAGAAATATCGATTCAGTAAAAATTCTGACAAAAAAGACGAAAACTAATAAAAATACATGAAAGTTTGTAATAAAACTTTTGGATGTTGTTATATGATCAATTATCTACTTTATGTGAAATTTGAGAAATTTCGAAAAATATCGAAAATATCGATAAAAATCAGAAATTTTCGAAAGACTTGGGTATATAATAAAGGATTTTTTGGGTAGTTAAAAAAACTGAAATATCAGACAAAATATCGCCAAAAATATCAATTTTACATTTCTAAGATCAAACCCAATTACGACCCACCCAATTTCTAAGATCAAACCCAATTACGACCCACCCCAAATTTCCAAAAGCACGAACATGCAAATTAGGATCACAAGTCATGACATGAATCCTGAAGCCGAGGCATTGACAACTCCCCACCTTACTAGGAAAAACAGTCGAGTAATTGCAAAATTCATACCACTCCTTTTTTTTAAGTAAAATTCATACCGCTCATTCTGCAATGAATTTTGTAGGGCTGGCAATGGTACACAATTTCATTCCAACCAATTCCTATACCAACCGTACCAAATAATTTGGTATACCAGAAAGTCGGTACATGGTACACGGTACAGTATACCGTACCAACTTCAAAATACGGTACGGTAGGTGGTACAAGTTTTTCCTCTACCGTGGTATACCGTACCTACCGACTTATCCTATATTAAATTATTAAATATAAAATATATATATTTAGTACTTTGGAAGTTTGGGTATTTGTACTTTTTTCAATCGTTTTGTGAATTTGTGACTTGTTAGTACTTTGGAAGTTTGGGTATTTGTACTTTGGCATTCAGTTTGTGACTTTTTATTTGGTAATTTGGTTGAAGTTGTATGAATTTGGTATTTGTGATTTGTGTTGTGATTTGTTGTTACTTATTTGGATTGGGCCTTTAAATTTTTGGGCCATAAATATGTTGGTAGAAGTCCAGTACCAACCGTACCAACCGAGTACCAACTGTACCAAGTAGTTGGTATACCAACGTTATTGGTTGGTAGAAATGGTGGATTTTTCCTACCAATCATATATTGGTTTGTACATGGTACTAGGAAAATGTAATTGGTATACCTACCAATCCACCCCTAGAATTTTGTGTCAATTCGAATGAGCAATATTGAGTGCAACGCGCTACATAATTCAATGCACCATGAAAATTTTCACTATACAATTATTATTGAAGGACTAAAAAACGTGATCGACACTCTTAATAATTACACACTATCCTGTTATCATTGAATGACTAAAAAACGTGTTTGGCACTCTTAACAATTACAAATATTCCGTAAAAGATCAAATATTGTTCACAATATCAGACATCTCACAACATTCTTTTCGAAATCTTTTGTTTCGTCACATTAAATTTAAAAGCTAACTTCTTAACAGACAATCTGAAACACTAAAAATTATTTTACACACGGCGATGCAAGTATACTGACAATAAAAATAAGGGTAAAATAAAAATTTAACTTACCCTTTTATTATTATTTTTGTTCTAATTTTTTTTTTATCTTTTTGTTAATTTTAAGCCAATAAAAATTTACCATTAAGACGGTGTAAGTGCATATAAAACTAAGGATAAAATAAAATTTTAACTTTTTCTTTATTAGTTTTTATACAATTTTTTTTAACTTTTTGTTAAATTTAAACTAATAAAAATCTATCGTCTAAAAATGTACAGTTGTGTATAAAATATATTCTCACGAACTGCCTTAGAGCATCCGTACCGGGCTGCTGAAAACCGGTCAACTGCTCGAGCAAGACGTTTTTTGGTGATGCACCGGAGAGGAAACAGGGCGAGCAGATCCCCGATAAACGAGTTCGAGCTGTTCTGGGTTGAGCTGCTGATCGAGCAACTGGTGGAGCCCACGCTCACGTGGGGTGATGTTAGCTGCTATCATTTTTTTTAATCCAGATGCGTGTAATACACACGTTGGTAATAAGTAAAAAATAAAAAAAAATACGTGTCAATTAGAGGATGACACGTGGCACACCGGTTGAAAAAAAAACTAATGGGCCAGTTGATCTGGGTCGTTGATTTTGAACCCAAAATCTAATCCAACGGTAGAAAACCTAATCCCAGCATAATACGGATTACAGGTCAGCGAGACCCCCGTATGCTGGCAGCATATAAACCTGATTCAAGGCATAATCTAACAATTAAAATTGAAACACATCATATTTATTACACACTTTCAGAAATTGAAACACGCATGCTGAATTTGAAACATACTTAATGAAATTTAAACATACATTGTAAAAATTTAAACACACATAATTATAGTCTTTCTCCAGTCTCTAGCATCCAATTGTGCTTCACCAGGTCCTTCTGAAGCTCCTGATGGATATAAATAGATTCGAGATCGGCAACACGATCATGAAACCGTGACATATTATGCCCATCTCTACTCATTGGCTCAAAAGGAATTCGATTCTCATTCTCATCAACATGCCCATCATAAACCTGGAAAGCTCGTACTGGGTTTTGTATATCTTCTTCTGCATTCTCCTCAAACTCTTCATCTACGAACTCACTCTCGACAATCATGTTATGCAATATGATGCAGGCTAACATGATAGTTTTGATTACCGATTTCTTATGCAATGTACAGCTATGACGGATAATTGCCCATCGAGATTGCAGGATGCCAAAGCATCTCTCCACATCTTTTCGGTATGCCTCCTGTTTCTTTGCAAACAGCTTATTTGTCGGTGTTTGGGGGTTAGAAATTGTTTTGACAAATGTAGAGTACCTTAGGTATATTTCGTCAACAAGATAATAAGCGTTAGAGTACCGCTCTCCATGAACTTCAAATACGGCGGTTGGGCTTCTTCCGACAAGGACTTCATCAAACACATCTGATTGATGGAACACATTAATGTCGTTTTGAGCGCTTGGAACCCCGAAGAAACTGTGTCATATCCATGTATCATACGAGGCCACCGCCTATAAGATAATGGTGGGGCGACCCTTTCGCCCTGAGTATGCCATTTGATGAGCTGTTGGACAATTGTTCCATTCCCAATGCATGCATTCAATGCTTCCAATCACACCTGGAAAGCCTCGTTGTTGGCCCCTAGCTACAAGGCGTATGAGGTTCTGTTCTGTTGGAGTGCGAAGGTAATGCTGACCATAAAGGTGAACCACTTGTCGACAAAACTCCTTCATACATTCTAGTGTAATGGATTCACACATCCTTGCGATTTTAGCACATTGATTTGCGACTGTGCTATATGCTAGAATTCACAAAGCACCGGTCATCTTTTGTTGGGAAATGAGGCCTAGCAATCCAGTGGCATCCGCTATTTGATGCCAATATTGGTCGAAATTGCAGAGATCCATCATGATAGTATTGAATAAGTCTATGCTCATTCGGTACCTCTGCCGAAATTCTTGCACGTTGAAAATTGAGCGTTCGATTAAGAAATTTTCCATGAGATTCTCTCCCCTCGACGCCCTCAATCTCTGTCGATTTACTTTGCGACCCCGACGTGATCCACGACCTTATGGTTCATCATCAAGTTGTGCCTCCTCCATGGCCATGAGATTGACGAAAGAATGCTCTATCTCGTCATCTTCCTGGCTTTGATATTTGCCTCTGCCGAAAAAATTTGTGGAAGCTAAAAGGATTCAGCGGAGTGATGCTCCGCCGAATTGGAAAATGTGGTTGTTGGTGTGATAGCAATGAGAGGGATGATAATTTTATAGCAAATTCTCACTGACAATCGGCTTCAATTATTTTGTTGACATCGTTATCCAAAGATGACACATGTCAAATCCTCATTGGTCGAAAATCTCACCGATAATCGACTTCAATTATTTCGTCGATATCGTCATCCGAAGATGACATGTGTCACATCCTCATTGGTCAAAAATCTCACCGACAATTGACTTTAATTATTTTATCGATATCGTAACCGAAAATGACACATGTCACGCCCTCATTCGGTCACTGAATAATAACTGCTCAAACAGTTTATAAACCGCTGTATTCTGTTTTATTTTTGCTCAAACAGTTTAGAAAATTACTTGAGCAATGCGTGGAACTGCTCTTACAAAGGCCTGTGAGAGAAGGTGGAGGTTGTGAGAGGCTTCTCCTAGTTATCGTCGTTTTCTATTTCTGTGACGCAAAAAAATTATCGAGAGCTACTGCACTAGAGAAAAAAATAGTTGAATGCACAAGTACCGAGTCTAGAAAATAAGAAACATCCGGAAAAAAACGACAGTGACATCAACACAGTCCAACATAAAAAGGAAAAATAGAACTAGCAGAAAAAAAAAAAAAAGATATGCATCAATGCTCTACGGCGAGAGCTCCCCCATGAGTCGAAACGGCAGGACAGTCGTGCTCAGCCTCATCAAACGCCTTGGCAATCCTCTCCGTCGGAACCAACGGCAGTTGAGCCGCCACTGGGATCCCCCTCTCGGCCGCGAAGCACACCGCCCCGTTGTACTTCTCCGACCAGTACGCCGCCGTCGGAACCACAATCTGCGCCACCTGAGGCACCAGCGGCAGCCGGTTCAGCGACCGGCACGCCGACACCGCGTACTTCTCCGCCACCGGCTCGTACTTATGGTAAACCTCCTCCGCCACCGGCTCGTATTTCGCGTACGCGTTCTTCGCCGCGTCCACCAACCCCGCTCGCTGGACCTCTGACGCCAACTCACGCGCCACTTCCGGCGTCCTCTGCGCCACCAAAAGAGCCTTGTTCGACGCTTGCTTCAACAGCCGGGGCACGTGGCGGTCCAGCGACTCGTCCACCTGTAAAAAAAAGCTGGAAATCAATCGAGTACCGGAATGGCAAAAGAAACGGCGAGATTGCCGGAGGTAGAGTTGAAGAGTGACCGACCTTGCGGTCCACGAATTTGAGGAGCTGGAAAGGAAGGTCCTGGAACTTCTCGTAGACCGGTCCGATGACGGTTTTGACGGTGCCTTCCACCGTCTGAACCCCCGGTTTAAGCGGGCCGGCGTTTTCTTTCGCGTACTCGTACAAGCTCGAGAAGCAGACCAAGGCGTACATCGCCGCCACTTGAACAAACTCCAAATACTTCAGCTTCTTCTCCTCATTAAAATCCACCTTCAAAAAGAAAAGAAGATTAAACTCGATTTCGGTATCGATTGATTTTATTTTAGAGTACATAGAAATCTGAAAGAGAAATAATATATACCGTATCGATCGAGCGTGAAGATTCTGCAGCATCTGCCATCTTCAATCTGTTTCAATTTCAAAACTTGGGTGCATGTAGAGAGAATCTATATAATTCTATGCGATTTGTTTGTTTAGAATTGAAACGGAGAAGAAGATCGAGGCGAAGGAGAGCATTACGGCGAGTCTCGGTTTATATAGGGATCTAAAATCTTGGGCGACAATCTCCAAGAGAATCCAGGGGCCCAGAGTGAGCTATTTTTCGCCACGTGGCGTTCTCAAAGTGGTCAAAGGGCAATATTCCCGGCAACGGCGATTGTGGAAAAGAGAGAAGAGGGGTGAAGCTCTACACGGACGACACGTGAGGACTTAGGATTGAAGTGTCATCAGTGACGTGTCGAGGTATGGCGCGGAAGACGATCCAATCCGATTGGGTATGGCACGAGCTCCGAGGCGTCGTCGGGTAACGCTTTGCTTCTCACCCCGGCCCACTTCTTCGGTAAACAGTTAAAATTTAGTTTTGACATTTTATTGCCGGTAAAATAAGGGAGTCAAAGGTCGATTTTAATCGGAGCTAGATTTTGACTAGAAATGGAAGATAGGAAGGAAATTCTGAGGCGAGTGTTCGGCGATTCATCGTCGGACAGCGAAGACTTGGATCCGGATAGTGGATCCGAGTCTTACCCGAATCAGAGCTGGGTACCGATCGGAGGAATCAAAGGGCTGTGGCTGTGCAGAGACTTCCTGTCTCCTCAAAACCAGTCTGCCTTGCTCTCCACCATCCAAAACGGTGCGTTTCCTTCTCTTTTTTTGGTTGTAAATCTTAAATGTGTAAGCTTTACTAAATCTTGTGGCAACTTTAATTGTGGTTTGCAGAAGGATGGTTCACTGAAGCCTCTCACAATCAGGTACACACGAAACCATTCATTTTCAGTGATTTTTCTTTTTCTTATTTATTCATACATAAGAATGTGGAAAAATGAGATGATACTTTTGCAATTGCATTTTGGAAGTGGGAGAACTTACACAGATTGGAAACAGGATCAAGTAATTTTGGTGTGCGTGGAAATATAATATGCTCTGTACTAGCTAGTAGTAATGGACTATTGACTATTCAGTAGGTAAGTGTCGCATTTTTCAGCTGAAAGATGTTATCTTTCTGTAGGCTATGAGGTTCGGCGACCTTCCAGCTTGGGCAGTTGAGCTGTCGGATTCTGTTCGCAAGGTTCTGCTTTCTAATGACTGTGGTGGTTGTAATACTAAGGCATTGGGAAGTAGTCATGTTGAGAAGGAATTTATCAGTCCATTTGCATCAGATATTTTGTCCAGAGAGCCACTCTTCGATCAGCTTATCTTGAACTCATACCAACCAGGTGAGGTGTGAGCTGACTCTAACCTGATTTGTTTTTGAAGTTCTTTTATGTGTTTGTAATTAGGATAATACTATTTTGTCTAAACGCATTGAATCATTTGGGCTACTGCTAGTGTGCTACATACTACCTAGGTGTATAACAAGACTGATTTTCTTTTCCCTGAATCTGTGTGCAGGGGATCTGCGCGCATGTTGACCTGATGCGCTTTGAAGATGGAATTGCCATACTCTCCCTAAAGTCATCATGTGTGATGCATTTCAGTCCAATTGAAGAAACGAGTAGCAGCGACTTTCTAGTGGACAGTGAAAAGGATCCACTGATGACCAAGATTCCTGTTTATCTTACTCCAGGATCCCTAATTCTAATGTCAGGAGAAGCACGTTACCTATGGATGCATGAGATCAACCGCAAACCTGGATTTCAGAAGTGGGAAGGAAAGGAGTTGAATCAGATGAGAAGAATCTCCATCACCCTGAGGAAGCTTTGTCAGGTCGAGTAGCATCACTTACTATAGCTAGCAAAGTGGTTTGCTTTATTTCGTTCTTATTGATAGGGGTAGAAGAATTGGAATCTAGATTGGGGCTGAGGAAACCTAAACCTCAAGTCCTCAACCATACCATTAGCATGAAGCGATCATACTGCACCTATTATGGGTTGTTATCACCTTCGACATTTTCTTTTCGCAGGAGAATCCATTGAATCTTTATCTTTCAAAATTAATTTATGATGATACAGATAGTCATAAATGTTTTGTAAAATACTAGTGATTTATCTGTTTTCATCATGGTGATTTGACGAAAGTTACTGTAGAGTTTTGAGATATACTGTACGAAAGAACAAATGAGCTTCAGGCGACCGAAGAGTCTTCTTGTTGGCTACTTTATTTGATGAATCAATCTGTGTTTGATCTTTGGTGGCGTTACTGGTTACATGAGGAAATGAGGAATGCGCACCACCTACACAAAAATATAGAGAAAGTCTTATATTGAACTCACAAATACACGAATAGAATCTCGATTAAAATTATTCTCCTTTTTAGCGAGATATAAGATGTCTATCAACATGAAAACATGTCTGAAAAGATTAAAATAAAAGAAATAGACGACGAAGAAAAAACAATAATGTAAAGAAGTAAAGTATCGTAATCACCAACCAAGAAAAAAACACAGTAACATGACAATTTAGCTTTCAGAGAAAAGATCGTGAATCTACCTCAGTGACTCTAATACATAGTTATGACTATCTGTAATCGCAAGAACAAGTCTAAGAGATGAGGTGATCGATCTCGTGTCATCAATGATTCATTCACATGTTTTCACTTACTATATGAACCTACACTCTCTCGCAACCTTTATTGCCCTCACCAGCCTCTCGTCTAGGATATTCTTGGATATTGAAGGGGTATGCTATATCTTTATTTACCACTTGAAAACTAAAAATATAACATATTTAAATATAAATTTATAATATTTAAGACAAATATTGCCATAATGAGCATATATTTTTATGATTATTTATGATAATTACAACTAAGTGAATCAAATTTACAATTTTGAGAATAATTTGTTCAAAAATTGTAACTAAATCCTTAAATTAAGTAATTACCTTAAATACAACTAAATAAATTATACAAATAATAACTCATATTACCATAATAACCCCCAAATTTCTTCTCAAGTGGTAAATTAAAATTGTCAGAGCATCTCCAACAATGTCACTTAAAATTTTCCTATTTTGTTCCAAAATATAGCTCAAACCTATTTTAGCTAAGCATTTGTAAAAATTACTCCAACAATATTACTCATAATTTAGTTAAATATGAATAAATACTTTGTTTTGATTGGTTAATAAAAATAATTAACATTTATTAACTTAGAAATTGATTACATTTACAACCTTTTAGGAAACAATTAATTACAATGTTGACTTTTACATCACCTAAAATTTAAGCTTTAGGTATGGGGATAGGGGATGAAAACATGAAATATAGGGAATCCCTAAAATAGCTAATGTGATAGGGGATCTCTTGGAGCTGATTTTAAAGTAAAAACCTCATATTATAGATAAAATTGACTTTTAGGGGATCTGCTGGAGTTGCTCTTATACCTCTTGAGTACCTAAGAATTATCTTCGCCTATATATAGCAAACTCAGCTCTAGAAAGAGAAAGAAAAATTAAGCTCTCAATCTCACACCCTTACACCTTTTATATTACACCACCACCCTCAGACCTAGCCATGTACCTTCCAAGATCATTCGAATAGAATTCCACATCTAAGTGGCTCTTAACTTCATCAACTTCTAGCTAGGGATTGATCCAGCACTCCTCTAAATACAACATTTTCCGATAATGGTATACATCAATGTTTTAGTCGATTGATCACCTTTGTTTCCATCGCAAATCGATATGATGATTAAACTCTTTTGACAGAGTCGGATATGGTGATCACAACTATGTCGAAGATGCACACATTCGGCGTTATAAGGTACGAAGAACTCTGCATCCACTCGCTAGCGTCGTTCTCAAGCATTGCGAAGAACAACCTCGGCAGGTGGGCACGAGCAGGCGTTTCTGTCACATTGGGAGAAACCAAAAACGTGGCGCGTTACCTTGTCAATATGATGAAGCTCAACATCCGCATCAAGGGTAAAATTAGAGTTGCATCAAGTGCTTCGAAAACACAAACGACGAGCTTCACAAGTCGGTAAGGAACTGAGAAAACTGAGCAGGGCAACGTTCGCCATGCAAATAGGAGACCTCAACGTACACATGTTGAGGTGGTCTCGATTATAAGATAAGTGGTCTCGATTATAAAATCACAAATCGACAATTGTATAAATGAGAATAATTTGGACGAAGTATTTTCCAATTATTACACAATGTTAAATTGGTTATAATGATACACTGTTACTACGAGAAAAATTATTCTATACACAGCAATGCACTTGTATCGTCTATATAAATGAGGGTAAGAGAGAAATTCAACATTTTCTTTTGGAAATAATTCACCCATGGGGTCCAGACACTTCAGGTCGGGTCAACATGATGCCCAACCTTAAAAAACTATCAAAATAATGCCAAAAAGCCTAAAATTGTATATATGTGGGGCCTCCGTCTAATTTTCATCACGTCTATTTTTGTTTTGAAGACGTATCATTTGTTTTGAAACAAAAAAACAAGTCCAAAGGTCATTATGTTCTTTTAATTTTAATTTTTTTATGTTTTGATTGGATGCAGCTATTTTACCCCATAAAATACTCTCTTCACCCCACCATCCTTCAATAATTAAAAGACTAATTTATTCATATATAAAATTACATTAAAGCACTGTATGATTTACAAAATTAATATTACCATGTGTTTGCTTATTTCACCACAACACAATTTTTGGGGTTAAAACTATTCTTAAAAAAAATAGTTAAACCCTAAAACAAACTTCATCATCTTCAATAGAATTTTAGTCGACCTAACAACCCTCTTTTCTTCGATTATTTATATTATTTTAACACTTATAGAGACACAATACAATTATTTGGAGCATGAAAATAAGGTAAATTTTCTTGTTTTTTTTTTATATCAAATTTTCATCGATTTAATCATTCTATTGGTTTTTGCTTCGTTTGGTAGGATCCTACTCAAAAACCTGACAAATTTTAGCAAGGTCCTTCTGAAAGTATTGATAAATTTCAGCTGGACCATGCTGAAATTTCTGATTTTTTTTAGCAAATCCTTATTCAAGCAGGGTTGCGGAAAGTATTGACAATTTTCAGCAGAACTCTGCTGAAAATAATGACTTTTTTCTAAAAACCCTTACCGAAGAAAATATTTTTTTTTCCCAGAAAGTTTATGTTGAACTTCAAAGAAAAAATGAATTTTTTGGTACAAAAGTGGGTGAACTCAAACAAACAAAAAAAATCAACATTTTAAGAGGTGAAGAGAGTATTTTGTGGGGTTGAAATAGCTCCACCCTAGACAAGCTAGAGTAGCGCAAATACTAAAAAAAATTGGGGGCACCACTCCTTAGTGTATCTAGGCACTTTCTCTAGTGCGTGACATTATGCCGCAGTTCTTCCACAATCATTTCCTACCGGGAGCATGATCGCCTTTAATTTTTGTGAAATCTTATTCGGCCCATGAATTGGCCCTAGTTTGTTCCTTGTCGATTGACTTGTCAACTACCTTCCCTTTTGAGCTCCCTCTGACCTTATTAGCTCTGGCCAGCTCTCTTGTTGACTATATGCTATCCTCCATCATATGCTCCTCAGATTCTGACAGTATATGATCATTACCATTAGTCTTTTGGTGCTGAGCTACTGAACTAGATGATCCAATGGGTAAGTCCGAAACTCCAGTAGGAAGCTCCAAAAATGGGACTGGCGGCTCAGAAATCCTGGCATGTAAGATAGTATCATCGCCCTATGACTCGCTGACATCGGGTAAGACCATTAGGTGTGAAACATTAGCATCAGATGCGGCCGAGATTGGCTCTGCCGCCTTTACTTTCTGACCTTCTGGTCCCGAGACTTGAATGTAGCTTTAATCTTCCATTAGTAGAAAAACACATTGGTTAGTTAGAGTTCCCTCAAATAGGGGGTTCTCCATGATAAAATGGCCTGGTTCCTTTAATACTTCTGGAACCCTGACACTCTCCACTACCCTGGTCGGTTGGGTCATGAACACATCAAGAGGAGGTTGGTGTGATATAGACTCTTTATTCTGCTCACTCACTGGTGGTGCACTACCCCTCTGTTGTACCACCTTGAGTAGTCCTAACATAGAGTTACTCATACTCGTACTACCTGGAACTTGCAGTGTGCTACCTACCATGCCATGCTCCCACCTCATACATAAGGGTGCCACCGAAACTCCTTCTCCACTACTGCCGCCAGCCCTAGCCGAAAGCGGAGTAGGGTGCAACACCACTGGATCCTGCAAAAGTATACAACCAAACGGTCCATGCACAAATGAACCACAATCCCTAAAAAAACCCACGTATCTTTTCATAGCTCAATAAACACTCTTCAACATAAACATTACTGAACCTATATCGCTTGTGTACCACCAAAGAACGACAAAAATCCAAAGTAAGTGGAATACACATTTCAAATTTCAAATCCAATAACTTATGATTGTAATCGAGATATTAATCAATGTTGTTACCAATTTTTTGGCACCACTTGACTTGGAGGGCTCCGACCATCCACTGACCTACTTGTGGCTTCACCGAGACCCATGCATTCCCTCTAGCAGCCATAACCTTCAACGGATCGAATTTAGCATCAAATCTTCCACCACCATTGATAGTCGCATATTTATGCGTCTATTCGGTGTTTAATTCACTCCTTATATTTAGTTATTGTTATATAGTTGAGTTTTTTTATTAATATTTATTATTTTATAGGTTTTTTGGAGGAATAAAGGAAAAGAAAACAAATAAAGGATTCCTAGCTCAATGTGGATTTAAGAAGAAGTTTTGTGCAATTAAAGAAGCCTATTCCAATGTGGACTTAAGGAGATCCATTGGGGACATATATAAAACTATTTTAGGGTTTTTGGAAATGCTAATCAACAATTTTGGAGCACAAAATCGAGCAAAGGAAGAAGCAGTCGAAAAGGAGTAGAGTCCAGGTTTCGATCCATCGAAGCCCGAGCTTCGATCTATCGAATTTGGACGAACAATTTTTGTTCTTCATCCATTATTGATCTGTAAACTCTATGATTTGTTTTGATTCTTTTATTATGACTTTTAGTAGCTAAACATCTTGTTAAGGGGTTGCTTGAAGCCTTGTATGTGAAGTCTTTGTAATTCATACACTTTAATCTAGTTTTGCATATTCAATTTGAATAAGGTTTCTTTCTCCATGTGGTCCATTGATGATTTCTTATATGTGTGCTTTGATGGCCAACTTAGTATGCATTCTAAGATTCTATTGTAATGAGATACGGGTGACTGAAGATAATTTCTTCCACCGGATTCTCTATAGTGACACCCTGAATAGATTTTTTGGTCGGGGGATTGAAACCCTACGTCTAGCAGAACACGCCCATAGTGTACTCGTGAATCATTGTAGTTTCTCAAACATTTTCTAGAACTTAATGTTTTCTTCTTTGTAAACCTTGGGGTCTATGACTATGGGTTCAATAGAGGGATACATGAGGGGGAGGTCCATGACAAACCTACATAGGCATAAGGATTATGTAATAGGATATGGTTGTAACGATCGATCATTCCTGGGAACTTTCATTCATTGGATATGTGTATTAGATTAAGTATGTGTTAGGTAAATGGAATGACGGTGGTGGGTTGCATTCCTCTTAACTCATTCATCATATAGTAAATTACCTTGCATTCATTAGCATATTTACTTTTAGCATTTATTTTCTGCATTTAGTTGTAGCTTAGCCGATTAAGTTCAGTACCCAATCAATTTCGAATACCCTCAAATTTTGTGTGGTAGTCCTCCACTGTGTCTATAATATTGTATCAAAATTTCGTGTCATGTGAGTCTGTCTAGAGTAGGGTCGTAGTGTCATTAGTGTAGTGTAGTCGAGTCTATCAGCATTATAGTTTAGTGTTAAGATTTAGTTTCACCAAAATTTCTTGTGTTGGATAACTCCTATAATTGATTATTATAATGATATATCTTAGTTGAGAATAATGTATCTTTGAGAGGTGGTTCTCCACTCATCAACCACTGTCATGTTTTGATAGTACCACGGGTTGCTGTTCACAACCCTCATTTGATCCAAGACGGATCAGAACTTTACCACATACTTGTTTGCCACCACCGGTACAAAGATAATCTTGCCAGACACTCAAATGTCGCGCTAGAGATTGGACATCTGAGCCTTGAAGGATTGCATCTTCGTTGGTTCGTCATCTTCTTCATCAGAGAAAGCTAGGTCAACTTCCTCCAGGGCCACCTTCAGTCATTGTGGGTCCGAATCCTCTTCACCGTGAGGGTTAGGATCAGCCATGGTGTTCGTAGTCGACATGCAGACCCGGTACAGTGCAGAGAACCAAAAGAGGATTAAGAATATGAAATTATGTTGAGGAGAGGAGAGGAGGAGAATTTAGGGAGATCAGGAGGAGTTGGGGTGGGTCGTCAGAGTTTACAAAGGAGAGAGAGACTCAGGGTATGACGCACGCAAAAGAGAACTTGATGCCTAGGATTTTTCCATGTGCAAACTTTGTTTCATTCGTTTGATTACTTTTCTTATTGTTGATCTTTAACCAAACATGCAGCTCCAAAAGACTTGAATTAGATAAGTAAGAGACTCAAATTTAGAATTCGATAAGGACTGCAATGGGAACTGAAATGGTGAGTTTTTCTTTTGCAGCCAATTTTAAGTTTTTTTTTATTGATTGGAATTTTTAAGCTGTGTTTACACCACTATGGCAACAAGACTAAACAGATCACATCAATTCACTCTAAATACCTATATGTTTAACACCTATTTTTCAATGAAGTTTTGTTTTAGTTCTCTTTTACTTAATATTATTTAATTGTTACACTCATCGGTTATTTAATTTGTTTCCTTCTTCGTTCTTTGCTCTTTGAGAAAAGAACATTTTGTTTGGCTCCTCCCAGGAGTTTGAATAGTACAAACTGTCTATTTTAAGTTGTACTAAACATGCCACTGTCGAGAGCAGAACGTCGATGGAGAGTTGCGCTAGCGAACTTGCTTCTACACAAGCGACTGAAATGAGGAGAACATTAACCTCGACTGATGAATTTTTTTTGCCTAGATGACCTAAGACTTGTGTTCGTGATCTCGCTCCAGAGCCACGAAAATCGATGCCTTATACACCCTGTTCGGTATAAAGTAGAGAAATCTTCTTGGCGAGTGTTGAGAACACAGGTTTGTAACTTTATAGACCGCCAGAATCTTCACGCCCTGTCTAGTGAATCTTCCCTTGAACACAGGTTTGTAACAAGAGTGAATTGTCGAACCGCTCACGTCATGTCGTGTGAGAATTCGGAATTCGCCGCTTCCATTTTTTCTCGCGAGAAGAGATTGTTTGCTAAGAGCAAATTTGCATATGTGTATATGGGTCCAAAACTTGTCATGAATCTCTCTATATATATTGATTTCCCCTAGCATATCCCTTAATTCGTAAAGAGTAGAAAATCTAAATCTTTGAAGGACTTTGAATATTGGATTCACAAGATTTCACTATTCCTTGCCCAACAAGGGATACAACAAGATAACCCGATTTTCTTCCCATATTGGGATTACCAAACGGGCCGCAGGAATCGGCCGATAGACTTTAATTACCACTACATTAATGAATGTTAGTTTACAGCCCAAACATATTCTTCCCCCAGTGGATAAATTTAGATATTCCTGGTTTCATAAGTAGTGATTTTTGATTAATGTATGTGTGTTTGCCTTGATTCATGTTTACTATGCTTATGGTTTGATTCAAGCTTTACTCATGGTTTTTGTGGCTAGGACTTGAGAGTTGAGAGTTGGGACTAGACCAGTCAACAAAGCTAGTTTTGATCCAGACTCGCTTCAGACCCTTACCTATTAAAGGACTTGGATTTGATTTTTGGACCCGTTGATTCGTTTGTGACCCGGATCCGTTTACTTAACGGATCAGATCCGGATCACAAGTGATTCGATCCGTTTATGATCCATCCCATTTATTTTTTAATTTATTAAATATAATTATTTTAATTTACATATATGAAATATTTGTAACCTAAAATTCTCTTTTAAAAAAAATCTAAATGTCTTTATCAAAATTATATAAAAATATTAATTGAATGATTGAATCCCAAAATAATTTGTTTCTTCTCAAGTTCCTCAATGTAAATTAAAAATTTATTATTTTGATCTATCTACTTTGCTTTAATGAAATATTTGGTTGTGCCACGGGGTCATGTGACATTTTGATAATAATTAAGGCAAATGATAAATAAGGTCAAATAGGAAAGATGTATACCAAAAAAGGTCACCCAACTTTTTAATCTAAAATAAGGTCACCTTCCCAACAAAGATTACCTTAAAATTAAAAATATTTACAGCGGTGCCATTCTTCTATAATAGACAAAGCCATTTCACAATTTAGTCGAGCCTCTCTCTCCTCCTCTCTCTTTTTCGATCTCAATGAGAGATCTGGCCCCCCTCTTCCAACCTTCTCAAGCCTCTGACGAACACCACAACCCCAATCTCTCTCGACATCGTTTCGCCTCTACCTCAGTGACGCTAATTTTCAGTTCCCACCATTGGTTCGTCAAGAAATCGTGTCACACCTTGGTTGATGGCCCAACAAACATGGACGAGGATGAGGACTGAATAGCTAGAGTGACTTCCTAGTGGTGTCATCTGATTTGCTATCTGCCCAGCCACGTCCAGACCTCCTCGACATCACCATCACTGGTGCCGCATATCACTTTTTTTAGAGATGGTGGAGGCAGCAAAGTCTAGCTATCAATGCTAAAGTCAAGTGGCTCGTCCGCTCTGGTCAACTCAAGTTCATGTAATCAATTTAGCTCTTACCTTCTTCTAATTTCCACAAATTAATTCTGTTTCTAATTATACAATAAGCTTGAGAAATTGGTTGATTAGTGCTAGTTATAAGCTTGAGAAATTAATTAGTGCTAGTTTTGGTTGTGGTGATTGATTGAAGAAATGGAGGAATCTAGGAGTACTTGTTAGATTAATTGTCAGTAGTTATGGTAACTGTTGAGTTAATTGTCGATAAATGTGGGTAACTGTTGAGTTAACTGTTGATAGTTGTGGGTAGCCATCCTTCAATTTTGTTGTCACTTTACTGTTGCGGGTACTATGAGAGTTAATTGTGATTCAGTATACGTTAATTGTAGAGTTCATAGTGGGTTCACTATTAAGATCTAGTTATTTACTATTTGTTGGATTAGTTGTCAATAAATGTGGGTAGCTGTCAGGTTAACTGTTAATAGTTGTGAGAGTTTACTATTGATAGCTATAGGTACATATGGGTCCATTTGGTAGCCTTGCTATGTAATTAGTGGACAATTTCACTAAAACATTGCATGATATACTGCAATTTTATGTTTATAGTGTAGCTGCAAAACTTCTAGGACAATAACATAGATCCTTTATTTTGGCCTCGTATAAGTCATAACGGAGTGTTTCTTTCTAGTTATTCTTATGGTTTCGTTACTTGTCTATGTTTGTTTTTAGGATCAGCAAGGCATCCCTCATGATTAGTAGAGCAATGTCTTTATCGGTAAGCAATTGGAAGATGGTAGAACCCTTACAGATTATAATATCTAGAAGCAGTTGACTCTTCATCTGGTTTTAAGGTTGAGGGGATGGACTATGATCAAGGCCAAGACTCTACTTGGAAATAAATTAAGATTGATATTGAACTGAATGACACCATTGATCAAATCATGGAAAGGGTTGAGGAGAAGAAGGGAATTCCTCCTGTGCAACAGAGGTAATTTTCAATGCACATATTCACATCTTCACAACTATGGCCGAGATAGTGTTGGTTGTTTCACATCTTCATAAGTGTGGGATTATGCATGTGATTTTAACCGAGAATGTACTCGTAGATGATGATGTTCATGTTAATTGCTTCTGTACTTTGCCTTTTATTGTTGTAGGAACTTTTATGGAAGTTGTATGCCGATTTTGGTTTCTAAGCGGATGCCTCTGATATAGGCGATGCTAACTGATTTGGACTATTGTGTGGGATGATTGAGTACATATCTATTGAGATTTTGATGTCTAAATGTGATGACCCGAAACAGAATTAGTATAGTAATCGGCTTAATCCACGAGTTAGCGCGTAATCACCATTTTCCGTAAATTGATTGATTTTGCTGTTCGATTCACGACTTAATTATCGGGCGAGAATTTGAGTCTCTTCTCTTCTTGGGAGTTGTTGTATGCGTGATTTCGAGTTCGTGGGAGGTTCCGGATAATTATTTCGATGACCGAGGAATATATTACTAATATTTGAAATCACGAAATTTCGTCGTGTTTATCCGTTTGGATTGAGTTATCCGAAACGTGGATGTGTTTCATTTTGGATTGTCGATCGTATCGAGCCGCGAGTATAAATATCTGAAATAATTGAAAAATTGTCGAAAACATTGTTCGGGAAGTTTGACCGTGTGTTGACCGTTGACTTTTGGTTAACCGGAGCTCCACCGCGGGTATCGAGCTGTTGCCGTCAGATTTCACATTTTCGGCCACCTCTGGCCTGGATATTGGTATATTTCAATTCCTCTCTTGATTTGTAGTTGTTTATAACTTGGAATTTCTTGATTTGGTTTCGATTCGAGGGAGAACGGAGGGTTTGAAATTTGTGTTTTTCCGGCAGGAATCGGCTCCATTTGGGGGCGGCGCTCCGGTGGCTTTCCGGTCAGGATTTTTGGTGGAATCAGTTGGGTTTTGATCAAGGATGATTTCCCCTTTGGTTTGGAGGGACGAGATGGCGTGACGGCGCCGGAATCGGCCGGGAAAATTTTCCGGCGATTCTCGGCCGTGATACTTTCGAACTGATTTCCGGCCACGGTGGAGGCTGGATGGTGGTGGTTCCTTGAGAAAAGTTGCTTGGCTTGAGGAGGAGAACAGTTTGGGGGCGTGGCCGCCAGAAAGTCTCTCCGGTTGACGGCGCGCCGCCGCCGGCAGCAGTCAACGGCGGAGCTCCAGCGACCCGTTGACTTTTTGAAATTTGTTTAGTTATATGTCGTTTTGCTCGTATTCGCGCCCCGATCATCGCCTTGAGGATTTTGAGTTGATTTGGAAGCTGAATTTTTAGTCGAGGGTTTGTGTGGAGATTTCGGGAATTTCGTCGATTATTTTGTACCGCATTATATGTTTCCGGGAACGGTTGGTTTCCGAGGTGTGGTATAGTGTGATGAATTGTGATTTTGATCAGTTATCTTTTGTGATTATTCAGGGGATCGAGATCGTACATTGGGCAAGGGATCTTCCGCCGGATCTCGTGATTAGCGCGCTGTGCTCACCTATGAGTGGACCCTTTTTATTTCATTGTCGTAGCGAGTTCGTGATTTCCGTATTTATTTATATACGATGTTGAGATTTTTTTTTTTGAGGTATTGTTTTATATTTTATACAGTGATGGCATTTACTTAGCATCGATGCATTGGCTACTTGGCTGATCACCGGTAGTCAGATCCAGGGTTGAGAGATTCCCCTGATGTGCCCGCTAGGCTTGAGAGATTCGCCTAGCCTATCACCGTCAGGCTTGAGAGATTCGCCTGACCGTCAGGCTTGAGAGATTCGCCTGGCACCTCCATTTATTTTCCGAACTCGCTTTGTTTATGAAGTATATATTGGTGAAAGGCATATGTTTATTTTCGTCCACTCACTCTAAGGATTTTATTGCCTTTACCCTGGGCTTTTCGGTTTCCGTGTCCAGTTTGCAGTTCAGATTCTGGTGTCTCACGTCGCGGTTAGAGGCTTAGCGTTCGAGCTACCTTTCTTTTCTAGTAGGTTTCTTGTTTTGCCTACTGTTGTATATTTTGTATATATATATACTAGAGGTCGCTATGATATTCTATTGATATATTTTCATGTGTTTTCTCCGAATTTCTGTAAAGTACAGTTTTGATTACTGCTTTACGTTATTGTTATGATATTGAGAAATCTGGATGAGATTGGTGCCCACGGTTTGGCTTTTGTGGCATAAGATGAAGTGTGTTTTCCGGGTGCAGGTTAATGGCAATTTCGCGTTAGTAACGAAACTTTGCTGAAATTTTTGTGGTTTTTGCAAGTTTATGTTTTAAGAAGGGGCTTGATTCCGGTTTAGGAAACTAAATCGGGGTTGGGTCCTTTCATTAAATTCCGCGACAAAGAGGCAGATTGGTGGAGTATTGTATATTGTTGTACGAGTTTCTTAGTGGTCAAGAGATTACTTTCAGAGATCCTATGTATCACATTCTTCTAAATGATGATGGTGTACGATTATTGATGTTTTCATTGAGCATTTGTTGGAACGTCGAAATTTATTGTTGCACATATGAAAGTTCAATGTGGGTAGTTTGAGAGTTCACTGTTGGTATTCGTGATGTGAGTTAAATGTATTTAGTTGTAGTAGGTAGTTGTGGGTTAATTGTGGCATACTGTAGTTTTCTTAGAGTTAATTGTAGATAACTGTGGGCAGTTTAAGAGTTCACTGTTGGTAGCCGTGGTGTGAGTTAACTATGTGGATATGTAGTAAGTAGTTGTGGGTTCCCTGTGGTTAGCTTAGAGTTAATTGTGGGTATCAATTACATCTAATTTACAGCAATTAAGTAGAGTTGACTATGTTCTTGTTCACTGTCGTTGGTTGTGAGTAGTCGAGTTGTTTTACTTGTCGGTAACTTTCTCTGGTTGTAGTATACTAGTAGGTTTTCCTTAGCTAGCATTTGATAGATACCATAATTTTTGTATTTGTTGATAATTATGGGTAGCTGCTTGGGTTAACCGTTAGTTAGCTATCAATAACTATGGATAATTATAGTTAGATGTCGGTAGCTGTATGGATTAGCTGTATGAATTAATTGTCAGTGACTGTATGTGTTAGTGATATGTAGTAGTTATTGATCGTTATGGATAACTATTTGGGTTAACTGTTATTAGTTGTGAGAGTTCATTGTGGGTAGCTAAAAGTGGCTGTGAGTTACTTCCGCTGTGAGATAATTGTAGGACTCACTGAGAGTTAACTATAATTCACTGTGGGTAGCTGAGAGTTCTTGTATTGAACTTTTTCTCATATTTGGTTTGAACAGTATGCTTGGTATAACTTTAATCATTTGTTTACAGTCTCATGGTGATGCTACAAGTTTTCGATATAAAAGGATACCGAATTGGGACAATATTGTTGATCTTTGTGGTAAAGATAGAGCCACGGGAGAAGGTGCTGAAACAGGTGTGGACTAAACTGAAGTAATGGTTCTTCTAACTAGTTGATCATGTCAATCTGGGAGATGATGACCAAACTTTCAAAAATATTGAGATCATTGAAGACATTGCACCCAAGTCATCAGGAAATGCACACAGGAAGAGAACTCAAGCAATTTCATCTTCTAATGTACCTCCTCCAAAGAAGAGAGTTTCAACAAAAGAAGTCCTGAGCACGTCAGTTTATAGTATGACTTCATCCTTTGAAGATCTCATTCGTGCTACTACCGAAAGTCTTGCTCCAAAAGAGGTATGGACTGAAATAATTGCGATACCGGGTCTTAGTCTTGAGGAACAGATGAAAGCAAGTGCTTGGTTTATTAAGAATGAAAAACAGTTTTCCATGTTAAAGGAAGTTCCGATGGAGGTTATGAAGAGCATGGTGATGATGTTTATCAAAGATGGATCCACATACCTCTCTTCCTCGACTCGATGGTAGTTGAGAAATATTTTTGTTTTAAATTCATAAGTTTTACTATAGAACGTGTTGTCTTATATTTTTATAATGGCATGGGAGTCATGCTATAGATTTAAGTTTTTCTAGCACAATTTTGAATTGTTTCGTATTTTATTATGATATGAATCTTGAAATTTTTTAATAAACTGTATCGTGTTGCTGTAAACTTTGTTATTGTTGTTGTTAGCTTTGCTATTGTTATTGTTACAAATGATCATGAATGTTCCTTAACTACAACCTGCAAATTGAGACTTCAAGATAAATTTCTTTCACTTTCATTCCAAATATAGATCTATCTAAATAGAACAATTCACAATTATCGTCCTTTCAACACTTTTATATCCAAACAATAAAATTCATAATTACGATAATTTAAAATACAGAAATTTTGATTATCATCGTTTATAAATATCTATGACATTTAAATTATCCAAATACAAGTGTATAAAAAGAAGAATTTGGACAAATTTAATCCAAACTCATTTAGACCAAATTATTTCCCATCCCCTGCATCAAAATCCAAAACCCCAATCCCCAATTCACTCTCGGTCTTACAGTGTTACAGAAATGCCTAGGAGTTCATAGATCCCGGAGGCTCCAGCGCGCCCTCCGCCACGGCAAGGTCACGATCCTCTGCCTCGTCCTCACCGTCGTCGTCCTACGTGGCACAATCGGAGCCGGTAAGTTCGGTACCCCGGAACAGGACTTCATCGAGATTCGCTACCACTTCTACTCCTCCTCCTCTTCCTCATCCCGCAAGCGCGCCGAGCCCCACCGCGTCCTCGAGGAGCTCCAAACGACGACGACGACGCCGTCCGACCCCAACAACTACAACGCCTTCGACATCAACAAGATCCTAAAAGACGAAGAACCCGACGACAGACCCGACCCGAATCAGCCTTACTCTCTCGGCCCGAAGATTTGGGATGAGTAGAGATCGAAATGGCTCAAACGCAATCCCAATTTCCCCAATTTCGTGGTGGCCAGCAAGCCACGAGTGCTGTTCGTCACCGGGTCGTCGCCTAAACCTGCGAGAATCCGGTAGGTGATCACTATCTGTTGAAGTCTATTAAGAACAAGATTGATTATTGTAGGCTTCATGGGATTGAGATATCCTATAACATGGCATTGTTGGATGCTGAAATGGCTGGGTTTTGGGCTAAAGCTTCCGTTGATTCGGAAGTTGTTATTGTCGCACCCGGAAGTCGAGTTTTTGTGGTGGATGGATAGTGATACTATGCTTACAGATATGGCATTTGAGCTACCGTGGGAGAGGTACAAAGACCCAAACTTTGTAATGCACGGATGGAACGAGATGGTGTATAATGAGAAGAATTGGATTGGTTTGAATACGGGGAGCTTTTTGTTGAGGAATTGTCAGTGGTCGTTGGACATGCTTGATGCGTGGGCGCCTATGGGGCCGAAAGGAAAGATTAGAGACGACGCGGGGAAGATACTCACTAGGGAGGGGTAGGCCGGTGTTTGAAGCGGATGATCAGTCGGCTATGGTTTATATATTGGCTACACAGAGGGAGAAGTGGGGCGATAAGGTTTATCTAGAGAACGCATATTATTAACATGGTTATTGGGGGATTTTTGTTGATAAATATGAGGAAATGATTGAAAACTATCATCCTGGTTTGGGTGATCACCTCTGGCCGTTGGTGACACATTTTGTGGGTTGCAAGCCGTGTGGGAAGTTTGGGGACTACCCTGTTGAGAGATGCTTGAAGCAGATGGACAGAGCTTTTAACTTTGGTGACAATCAAGTTCTTCAAATCTATGGATTCACACACAAGTCGTTGGCTAGTAAACGAGTTAAGAGAGTTCGAAATGAAACAAGCAAGCCACTTGCGGTTAAAGATGAACTTGGGTTGCTTCATCCAGTATTTAAGGCTGTTAAGGTACCATCTTCTTAGATCAGCTGTTTTGTATGTTGTTCCTAATGTTCCTGTGTTAGGTGTGGAGACAGTATTTAAGGCTGTTAAGGTATCATCTTCTTAGATCAGCTGTTTTGCTCACTCTCGTGAGACGTGCCAATGTGTATGTTGTTCCTAATGTTCCTGTGTTAGGTGTGGAGATAGTATTCTTTTGTTCCTTGTAAATACTTGTTACCTGCCAAATGAAATGGAGAGCGTAATTTATCGTTTTGCTCAATTTTTGTAGCATCTTGCCAGTTCTTTGTTTCAGTTGCTTACAATTCTGAGTCCTGTTCATATTTACGTTTATGAATTATAAGCTATGAAGTTTAGAGTATCGTGACATTCCTGCATTATGCAAAACAGTGCAGAAAACACGGCAGAACTTGCTTATCATTGGTTTGTGTTTCTCTATGGCAAGGCTAGGACTTTCGATTTCATTCTCAATTTGGTGGTCACAGATCCATAGGTATTTTAGTTGTATTTGCCAGGATATATTAGAGTTAGGCCTCACTTGAGGAAAAGGATAATAGGAATATTGTAGACTTACTGAAGCAGTGGTAATTAGGCTTGGATCTATCACATAGCTTTACAATAATTGGACACTTGCCTGCTGTTTGATTTCTGCTGCTGTGCAGTTATTTAGCAGATAGCAGCAGTGATGGATGGAAGCTACAGACTAGTAATGCCTAAACTGCTTCGCAATTCGATTTGTACAGTTGTGCTTGCTTCTTATGCTAGAAAACATCATCATTCTCGGCCTTTCTGTCTTTATAATTGCTTCTATGCGTAGATTTCTTTTTATCAAACCGAATAAAATAGAGAAGGGGTAAATCTTCTTCCGTTCTTGCCTCGGACCAAATAAATTGCAGATTCTTACAAGGGCCAAAGGCATGTCTTAGCTTGTTCCAGTTAAAATTTTCAGCGTCCTTTGGTTGCAGGAAATCAAACAACGATGAAGCAAGTAATAATGTAATGTATAAACCGGTTCACACTCTTAATGCATACAAACACTGCAAAGTGTAGAGATGCTCATGAAACACTGAAACGTACATTACAAAGTGATGTACAAGAAATCTAGACAAACGCAAGCTTAAGATTTACAACGGCCAAAAACGCAACCCAAGCCAAAGAGGGCTTCAACAGATCACCGGCGGTCGAATTCACATTCTGAAACACCTTCGAGCATCCAACCAGAGACCCGAACAACCCCATGATCACGACCATCCCAAGCCACGGTGCTCCGGCCCCGAACACAATCGGATCCCACGCCAAACTCAACACCATCTGAGCCAAAAACACAGGCAAGGCCATATTATTCTTGTGGAACCCACCTTCCGCCCAAACAAGCCAAGCCGAGAGACCGATCAAGAAGCTCGAGGCCAAGCAAATGAGACGCAAGCCCCAGAGAGGCGGGAACCAGAAGGGCTTGGAGGCGGTGGGGTAGCTGTTGCTGGATGCCACGTAAACAGTGAGGAGGTGGAGAGCCGTGGGGACGGAGACAGCGATGGCTAGTGACCTGAGGCCACGTTTGGCCATTTCCATTCTCATGTCGCGTTTGCTTGATGACGACGACGACGATTTGTAGTCGTTGCTGTTTTTGTTCATGGTTTCCAAAGAGACGTCGTCATCGGCGTTAACTCTACGGTGTGTGAGGTTTTGGGAATCCATGGATCGAAACCAGAAAGAGAGAACCAAATGAGGATGATCGAGGTAGCTAGTCTCGTAATTGTGTTGGTTTTGGTTTCGGATTGTTTTGGTGTTTGTGTTTGTGTTGTGAGAGGAAATTAAGGTGGGATTTATATAGAAGATGGCGAGTTTGATGGGGGCGGAGGACAGGTGGGTGGAGGAGGAGTGTAGGGAACCGGTGAAGAGCACGTGGCGGCTGTGCGAGGGAGACGGTGGTGCATTGTAGGCTTAGCATACCTCAGCATAGCCATGCAGTTAGATTGCTCCATGATTGAGCATGAATTAAATTTTTTGAGGTCTACTGTTTGGTGTGGAGGGAGCTGGAGTAAAGTTGTGTGCGTGGAAGCTGGTTAAAACTACACGTGGTTTGGGATTGGCTTAGAACAAAGAGGTCGGACTATCTGTTTGTCGCGAGCTCGTAATCTCTTACTAGATAAGAATAAGACTGGACTTGGAAAGCTAGCTCGTGATTTAAAGGTCTTAGAGGGGGAGTGAATAGGTGTTTTACAATTTTTTCGCTTAAATTGTACTCGGGGATAGCAGAATGACAACTTATCTCGAATGACAGGATACGAGTGTTTGAACTGTAAAAGCAATAAGTAAAAAATAACACGATGATGTTTTTGTTTAATGCAGAAACCCTGCAACCAGGGGAAAAACTGTGTGTCCCTAACTTTTGAGGGACAAATATTTCCACTATAAAGTAACACACACAATTACAAGACTTTTGTATTTTGGGGATACATAGCCCGTATGCTATCCTAACTAGTCTGACTACCAGTTCTAAACAGAATTACACTACTTGACTTATGTGTTCACAACTTGGAAAGTGTCTAAAAGCATCAACTCAGATCTTAACTATTTGTAAGTTAAATCTTCTTGATCTACTTCTTCGGGTTGAGCATCTCCATACATATCTCAATGAAATGTACTTATGCAATGATGCATATGGGTTTTGAAAACAGTTTTTGTGAATGATAATCCATGACTTACATGCACAGCAAAGAGTAAGCATAGACACAGAAAGGGGAAGAAAAGTGAAGAGAGAAGACTACACAGATTTGTGCTCTCAAAGAATCACCCAAAATAATACTCACTCAACCAATCTCTCACTAAGGAAGCCATAGTCCTTATATAGATGGTACAACCATGGAGATAAACCATGCAGCCCTGTTTTGTACATTGGTCACAAGTGGAGGTAAGAGGCTATGGATGCACACATGTAGGCTGAAAAGAAACAGCTCAAAATCCAAGGAAAACGTGCACTAGCTGTCCACACAAGTCGAGGTACGAAGTGACAAGCACGTGTGTGGTTACAGGAAGGAACCCATGGGTAAAACACTGCTTCTTAAGATCCATCGGTCCGAGAGAGAAACCGAGGAAAAAACGTGGCTGTCACAACACAAGGAAATGACAACACCAGAGAAAAGTAGAGGCTCTTTCCTAGAAACCAGAGAAAACAACCCAGCCCAGAGGTCAACTCAACAACCCAGTTTTTGAGAACGTTCTTTAACAAAACCAAGGAGAAATGTCAACGGTTTTGAGTTAACCCACACAATTTGAGTGACAAGCTATCTAATCCAAGTTTGAGAGATAAGTCAACGATTATAGCTGTCCTAAAAAATCATTTTTAAACTGGAGGGAAGTCTACTCTATTTTCTAGGAAATTTGAAAATAAGCCACTAACGGCTATCTGTTTTTAGGGCAACCCAGAAAGGTCTGGGATATGTGGCAAGGGTGTCATCCTCAGTGAAAAACCTTATGATATGCATATGAATGAACTTCCTGATTTGCGTTGAGATAAGGTAGGCTATGTCAAAATCTTCATTGATGATCCTTCATCTACGATGATCCTTCATCTACGATGATCCTTCATCTACTGTGTTTTGTCCAATTGCAAAGAATAGCCAATACTTGTATGCCTTCAATCTCCCCATTTGGCAAGCCTTGACAAAATACAGTCCTTCAAAGAGTGCCTGCATCCAAAGCTTTAACAAGAACCAACATATGCAGCAAATAGTATATCCATAACACATAATAGTCTGCCCACAAATATTGTTCTCAAAAACAGCCATGATAGTACCAGAATTACCAAAGTACCTATCCAACTAGTTCTCCCCCTTTTTGTCTAGGAAGGACAAGGGGTTCAAACTACCAAAAATATGGGCCAAGAAATAGGAGACCACACATGCAGCCTAAAGAAATAGGGACATAGTTCAACAACACATCACAAAACCAAAAAGAGTTAAACCCTATCCTTAGGAGACCACCCATGCAGCCTAAAAGGATATCTCAAAAGTAAACAAAAGACCAACATGCACACGAACATCTAATATCCACTGAATTATTTGGGACAGCCTGGATAATAGAAGGTACTAATGTACCTACCAGTACTTTGAAAAGTCCCCCTCACATGGTGCATATCAAAACAAAAGATTTGAATTCAGAAAGTTTCATACAACTAGTCAGCATAAACTCTGGGATGAAAATAGTCATGCAAATCCCAGACATCAGAAAAGTTTGAGCATGACTCATAAAAATGTGACACCTATTTTTCATATGTCTTGATGGCTCAAATTTTTCACATGAATGTATGACTATAAAGTAACATTAATGCTATGTTCTTAAAAATCAGTCATTGGAACCATAAGAAGTGTATGTGTGGAAAGTTTCAATCTAAGGGGGTACAACTTTGGAGCATTAAATGAAATGAGGATATCAAGAGTAACCATGTGACTTTGTCACTACCTTTAAAGAGCTCTGGAATTTCAACATATCAAGGACTTTGTCCCAATTTGGCCTTTGGCCGTTGCCACTTATCTTCAAGGCATTTTTGCCATCATTTTTAGATTTAGCCAAGAGCTCATCTGAGAAAAATGTCCTCATAGATCCATGTAGCAGAGTAGTTATCATCATGCCCTGAGCGCAATGCTCAAAGAGATAATATGTGTATCAAGGACACTCGGTAGATAACTAGCCCGAACCCATCGAAGGATAGATAACATCTCAGGGATCCCCACTGGTTCCGATTAAGGTGCACCCAGCAAAAGACTAGCCCATACATTTACTTTATTCTTTTGACAATAATCACCATATTTTCTTAGTTTAGTTCTTTAGTAACCAGTTCAGCTCATCTCAATTTTCTAACTCAAACAATGTACACCCCACAAGTGTAACTTTAGTGCGCCAAGATTCTTTCTAATTTCAAGAATAATTTAGACCACAAGCACTAACATCATTGAAAGCATAGATGCATATACACAAGTGAAAAATACAGCAAGTTTCTATCAAGATACATGAAATAAGGACACAACACTTTAGGTCATGTTCAGAAATATTTCCAGGGATGCATACACAGACTCGTATCCCAGCTTGAGCCAACTTTTATTTTCAAAAAAATATTTCATAAAAGAAAGTGCTGAAAAGTAAATTTAAACCAGTGAAGGAGTTATTTCACACCAATAGCCTTCCTAAGACTCTCAAACCTCAGATTGTCCAAAGGCTTAGTGAACAAATCAGCTAATTGTTGTTCAGTTGGAATAAAAGTCATTTCAAGCTGATTATCTTCAACCAAGTTTCGAATAAAGTGATATCTAATCTTTATATGCTTGGTCCTAGAATGCAACACAGGATTCTTTGAAATATTGATTGCAGAAGTGTTGTCACAGAACAGGGATAGCATACCTTGCTGAAATCTGTAGTCACTTAGCATATGCTTCATCTAAAGGAGTTGGGTACAACAGCTCCCTGCATCAATGTACTCTGCTTGGGCAATGGACAAGGATACGCAATTCTGCTTCTTGCTATGCCACGATACCAAATTGTTTCCAACAAAGAAGCAACCTCCTGAGGTGCTCTTCCTATCCGTGGCATCCCCGGCCCAATCCAAGTCCGAGTTTTCTGCAATCTCAGTGTTAGTATCCGTTGTGTACAAAATTCCAAAGTTACAAGTACCTGAGACGTATCGAATGATATTCTTGACAACCTTCACATGGGATTCCTTGGAATTGGCTTGATACCGAGCACAAACACCCATACAGAAGGAGATGTCGGGTCTGCTAGCTGTGAGGTAGAGCAGGCTCCCTGTCACACCCACAAATCCGGGGCCAGTATTATACTGAAATATGGTGTAAGGATTTGTGATGTGAATAAGAAACCCAAATAATTTCAAAAATCAAGGTGTCTGAATAGTACATTTATTGAAAAGAGAAAGTACTAATATTACAATACCGAAGTTTTTTGAAAATAATAGTCATTACATTTATTCAATTCAAAATATAAGTAAAAATAATAATTTGTTTATTTAGTAGGCGACGTATCCCATTTTCCCCAAGCATTCTACTCATCACCTGAAAAAGAGAAAGATGTAGTATCATGAGTCACACTGACCCAGTAAGTACAGCTTACAAGCATATACTAAATTATCTCTAAGAAACATCAAACCGAACAACCAATTCAAAAAGGTGAAATATTGAAACCGGTTATTCTTCCATACTTATACTTGCGTCTTTGTAATATATACAATTAGGTACATAATATATATACTTGTACAACTTCACATCTACACACAAACACGCCAATACTTCCGAAGTGAATTCTTTTAGATTAACTGGTAATTACTCAAAAAAAATCATGTGCTTAGTCTCACAATACCAACACACATATAAAGCCACAACATTCTAAGGCCACCTGCCAAAGCATGTATACTCCTGGTTTAACATAATTCATTCCTTAGAGTATAATAGTGCACTATCTGTAAGGGACTAGCGCCCTTGGCTAACTCCCACAATAACAAAACAATTTACCAACAATTCATTTAAGCACGAGTTAATTCGTACTATACACCCGACTTCACACTTCAACCATAACGATCACAACAAGTCTTTAATTAAGACTATGTATATAGATCATAGAGTATATATTTACATCATAATTTTGTAATGAATATATACGTAATAGAATTTGTAAAGGAAGAAAGATCAAACTTAAACGTATTTCATTAATTAACAAATTTGGTCCAAATGTTTCATTCGGCGGTAGTCCGCTCGAAATCCTTCATTTGTTCCGAATTATACTTGAAAGTAAATAGATAGAGCGATTAATTAGATACACTTGAAATAAAAATTAGTTATCATTGGTTCAAAAGTTTCATTCGGCGGTAGTCCGTCCGAAATCCTCTATTAGTCCCAAATCAAACTTAAGAAGTAAATAATGCGAGTAAGTACATAAAAATAAAGTACAAATGCAGAAAATAAAATTATTAATCCTTGGACCAAAAGTATCATTTGGCGGTAGTCCGTCCGAAATCCTCCATTTGATCCGTTTTATAATTAATCCATATTATGTCCAAATCAAAGAAGTGAGTATACCATCTCAAAGTATTTTTCGAGAGGAATCTAATGGTAATAATCACAAAGTTCGGTAGGGATTTCTCAAGTCCAGAAACAAAAATGTTTAGCAACTGTCCAGAAATGGTTACGCTCGCTATTAAACTCATTTGCATGAATTAATTAGTTAGCAAGTATTAATTAATGTCTTTCAAACTTTTCAGATTGATAGTTAAACTCCTAAGCTTCGTTTTGATATAAAGAACACTAAATTTGGTTAAGAAATGAGTGAGATATGAATATTTCAAGTTACGAGCACATTAAGAGGTTTCGAACATGATTAAGGAAAAGATTAACAAAACTTGTTTTAGCCATAACTTTCTCATTACTTAACCTTTTTAAGTGATTCAAAAGCCAAAGTTGAATAACTTTTTGTGTAGAATCTGAATATGTAATAATATTTGACTAATTAAAATTTTAACAGAAACGAAGATATTAAATTTACACTAAGGCTCATTATTTCTCTTTTATTCTTAGCCATGCACTTTGATGTAATCTTAAAGATAAAGAAGTATAGGAATGTACTCATGTACTTACTCAAGAATTTCAGTAGATGATGGAAGTATTTGATTAACTCAAGTGACCCTCTTGAAGCAAATGAATTAACTACTAAAGTACTTGGAAGAAAGGTAGTTTGGTGTGAGATTTTAGGGGAGTTGCATTGCAACTTTGGGAGGACTTCAAATCAATTCGTAAGGGGAAGATTGAAGTGGTGCAAAAATCAGATTGAACTCAAGGGTGATTTATATAGACATGGGAGGAGACATGAGAAATAAATTCATAACCATTTTTGTAGACTTTTGTAGACAAGTTGACAATGAAATAGTTGGGCTACTAATTCTAGGGTTAAAATATACTTATAAAAACAATAGTAATGTGGTTGGAAATCTGATTGAAATGTTGAAATGTGATTATGTATGCATGTGAATGCAATACGTAATGTGATGTGTGAAAATGTATGGTTTTACTAATAAAGTGTAATGTAGTGTAATATATATATATATATATATATATATCAACCAATAATAATTAGCACCAAATTGATACATGAGCATGACCTCTAAAAGTATGAATTGCAATCTTAAAATACAAAATTTGATTCGGAGAAGAGATTCGAACAAGGAAAATTTGGTCGTTCTGCTAAAATTCCATTTCTGAAAATCGGCTAGTTGGAATTAGAGTTTCTTACCGTCTCTAACTGGAGTAAAAATATTTTTATTATTTTTACTAACCTATAAAATGGAATGTTTCACGATTCCAACTCGTGGCCTCGAACCCAAGACCAGGGAGTACCTGATTTGAACTTGAATATCCACTGGACCATTTGCCCCACTCTGCTAATATTTCTCTAAAACTCGTTTTTATACATTGTCTTCGCCAGACAATTTTTTTTATCGAATTTCTAAAACCTCTAAGGTCAAACTAAATTATGGTGATTTCTAAGTTTAACGAGTCATATAATAATCTAAACTATTATACTAATTTTCGGGGTATTACACTCCCAATCATGCTTCTATGGAGAGTTTGATCAGCATTGATACCCTCCAAATCGGCACTGATTCAGCATGAGGTTCCCATGAGGTTTCGGATGGGAGAGGCACCTTCCATCCTGAACTTCTTCACTAAATCCTTTGCATACTTTTCCTATGAAATGAACAAACCATATTTCCTTTGCTGAACTTGTACTCCAAGAAAGAAGCTCAGCTTCCCACACAGACTCATTTCAAATTCTTGCTTCATTAGAGTGACAAACTCCTCAACAAGATTTTGAGAAGTGGAACCGAACACCACATCATCTACATATACTTGAGCTATAATCATATGATGGGAAACACTTTTAACAAACATGGTTTTGTCAATAGAACCTCGTACATACCCATGATCAATTAAATGTGTAGACAATTTTTCATACCAAGCTCTAGGAGCTTGCTTTAAGCCATAAAGAGCCTTGTCTAATCTGAAAACATGATCGGGATAGCAACAGCTCAGGAATCCCGGAGGTTGTTCCACATAAACTTCTTCTTTCAAAATTTCATTTAAGAAGACACTTTTGACATCCATTTGGAAGAGATCAAATTTTAGAAAGCAAGCAATGACCAAGAGAAGTCTAACGGATTCAAGGCTAGCTACGGGAGCAAAAGTTTCATCAAAATCTAGATCTTCTATTTGGGAATATCCTTGCAAAACCAACCTAGCCTTGTTTTTAGTAATGATTCCCTTTTCATCAGTCTTGTTTTTGAAAACTCATTTTGTTCCTATTACATTCTTATCTTTAGGTCTAGGAACCAAATGCCAAACTTTGCTTTTCTCAAATTGATTAAGTTCATCTTGCATAGCTACAATCCAATCCGAGTTTTTCAGTGCATCTTTAATGTTCTTAGGTTCAACATTTGAGACAAAACTATAGCATGTAATTCGATTGATAACTAGCCTATGCACAGTAAGAAAACTTTTGAGAGTAACAAGGTTACTTACAACCATGTTTGACTTACTCCGGGTCTTCCTTGGTTCATCAACCATGCCTATCACATCCGAGAGAGAGTGATCATTTTGAACTTGGTGCTTCCCAATGTGGTGTGACTTCTGGATAGCAAGAGTCTGATCTATCACAGCACCATCGGTGCCAGATTCTGTATCCGAGGATACTTTATCAGAAATGGGGTTCTGCTTATCAATAGGAGTCTCAAAAGATGTGGGAGACGTCTCAGTACTCATATCCTCATCCTGCACATTTCTTGAAGAGTGGTTGTGAGAGCATACAATAGAGTCATTCATAGCCACATTTACCGTTTCTATAACTTTGGAAGTTCTTTTATTATAGACATGATAAGCACGACTATTCAATGCATAACCCAGAAATATACCTCGATCACATTTGGCATCAAATTTTTTCAAGTGTTCCCTATCTCTATAAATGAAACAAGGACTACCAAAGACTTTAAAATTTGACACATTGGGCTTCTTCCCTTTCCACGGTTCATATGGCGTCTTGTTTGTGCCATGCCTAAGAATCACATGGTTAATTGTATAGCATGCACTGTACACGGCTTCAGCCCAAAACATATGAGGTAAATCAGCCGAGCTAAGCATTACTCTACCCATTTAAACCAAAACTCTATTTTTCCTTTCAACAATCACATTTTGTTGTGGAGTAATGGGGGCAGAAAATTCATGATGCGCACCATGCTCCTCACAATATTTAGCAAAAGAGGAGTTTTCAAATTCGGTTCCATGATCAGTCATAATCCTAATGTTGTGCTTATTTTTAGAAAGTTTTTCATTTGAAATTCTTTTTGTGTAACGACCCGAACCGAGGAATGTGCACATATTGGTCCGAGCCGTGATTATCGTGAATTAATCGTACTCGTGGGTTTGTTAACGACTAAATTATCGGGCAAGAATTTTCTTTGAGTTCCTTTGTAGGAATTGTAGAGGATTTGATTTCGAGCTCGTGAGAATTTTTGGGGAATTTTTCGGATAAATGAGCAATGTTTTATCGAGTTTTGAAGTCGGTTGGTGAATGTGGATTTAATCGTGACCGTCCGATTTGGATCAGATTGAATTATAGCCGTTGATTTGTGGATGGTATGTGTACGGTATGTATACAGTATAAATACGAAACAAATTGGAAAATTTTCTATTTTTGGAAATACCCGTTGACCCGCGTTGACCCACGGGTCAAAACTGACCCGTTTTGGGCCGTGACCTTCTCGGTGTCGTTGTGCCTTATTCCAGCATCTTTTGGCTGTAGTTCATTCATGAAAGTTGTTGGGCTTGAGTTCCTCTTTATTTTGATAGGTGGATCACTTAATTTGGTTGCCGGATGAAGAAGTTATGGCTTGTTAAAGTTTGGAAAATTCCCGCGGTAATCGACGGTGGACGGAGGCGGCTCGGACGGTGGCGACGGAGGTTGAGGTTATAGGGGTTTTGTATCCCATGGAGAGGTGAGTCTATTCTAAGTCGTTTCAGCCCTTGCCGTGCTCGGTGGTGGCCGATCGGAGAAATTGAATTCCGGCAAGGTTTTCGAATTTCACGGTGAGTTTTGGACCATTTCCGGTTAAAATTGGGATTAGCTTTGAATTACAAAGTTGTTGGAAATTTAGAGATCTTCAAATTGATATGTTGGTTGACATTTTCTGGGTTGGTGGAAATTCCGGCAGCGGCGGCCCCACGCGCCGCCGTGTGCGGCGGATTTCTGGCGAGGTGGATTTTTGGCAAGTTTTATGTCGTTTCGCTTGTTTTCGCGTGCCGAACGCAATGGTGAGGTTTTTGAGTTTATTTGAGTATTATATTTTGGGATGAGGGTTGTTTGGGTGTATTTTGAGAATTTTATTATCCTCGTCGATATTTCGAGCGGTATGTCTTTCGAGAACGCGGGGTTCTTGACGTATTAGCTTCGTATGTTGTGCTTCAATATGTATTAATCGTAACCCTGTTATTCAAGTGATCGTGATCGAGCGTTTGGCGAGGGATCTTCTGCCGGACCTCAGACTTAGCCTCGTACTGTGAGTGGACATTTATTTACACTGTCGTAGCGAGTTCTTGGTTTCAGTATTTGTTTCCAGTACAATGTTCAGATTATTTATCTTTTTGAAGGTATTGTATATTTTATTGGTGATGACATTTATTTATTTAACATCGATGCATTGGCTACGTGGCTGATCACCGGTAGTCCATATATCAGGCTTGAGATATTCGCTTGATATGCCGACTAGGCTTGAGAGATTTGCCTAGTCTATCACCGACGGGCTTGAGAGATTCGCCTGACATGTTACTCTGGCAGGAAAATCCGCCGGAGTGGCGACCTTCATTTATGTTAAGAACTCGCATTATTTTTATGAACATATAAATGGTGAAAGGCATATGATTATTTTCGTCCACTCACTCTAACGATTTTATTTGCCTTTCCTCTGGGCTTTTCGGTTTCCTTTGCCCAGTTTGCAGTTTGAATTCCAGGGTTGCACGTCGACGGTGGAGGCGTAGAGTTCAGATCACTCTTCAGTTCGAGTAGGTTCTCTGTTCAACCTATTGGTTGTATATGATGTATATAGGCGTCGCTCTGAAAACTCATGTTGTGTTTTCAGTTGAGTTTACTCCTGAATGTCTCTGGATTTCTTATAAACCTTTTGGTTTATTATATATATGTTGTTGAGAAATCCAGATGGGGAACGGAGCCCCGCGGTTTGGCTTTTGTGAAATATTCGAAGTGTGTTTCTTTGCAGGTTCTAATAATGGTTTACGTGTTTCAAAGTAAACTCTGGGAAACAAAATTTAAGATCGTGTTTTCGAAAGGGTTTGATTTCAGTTTAGGCAACTAAATCAGAGTTGGGTCCTTTCATTTTGCAAGCTCAAAAAACGTTCCAAAATTTTAACTTTGAGTTTTATCACTTAAGAACATTACCCATGTGAATCTAGAGAAGTCATCAACCACAATAAGCACATATTTCTTTCTCCCAATACTTTCAGTTTCAACAGGACCTACTAGATCTAGGTGAAGCAATTCAAGAGTATTAGAAGTTGGTTTAGCATTTAAAACATGATGAGATGTTCAGGATAGGTTACCCATCTTGCAGTCTCCACACATACTTGTTACCCTCCCAGTCAGTTTGGGTAATCCTCAAACTCCATCATTCGAAGACAACTTCACCACATCTTGATGATTGAGATGGCACATCATCCTATGCCATAGATCTAGCAAACGTTCTTGTGATAGTGACGAAAACAGATTTCTGGTTCCAACCTCTTGTTGGCTCGAACACAATAGCAATGATCCCTAGATCTTTCGCCTTTCATAACGCATCTTCCTTTCCCATCAAGAACAGTACATTAAGACCTGTCAAATGTTACTGTCTCATATTCATCGACAATCTGACTTACGCTTAGTAAACATACTTCCAATCCTGCTACCAAAAGAACATTCTTCAGTCCCGGGAGACCAGGGGTGTCAACCGTCCCGCTTCCAATAATCTCAGCTTTGGCTCCATCACCGAACATGACATCCCTAACTGGATGAGAATCATCCATAGAGGTGAACCATTTCCTTTCGCCAGTCATATGCTTTGAGCAACCACTATCCATGTACCAAGAGTCGGACTTTCTGGTAGAGAAGGCGGTTGTGGCAACGTTACAGACAGCTACGATCTTCCTTCCAACAGAGGGTAAGACCTTGACTCTTGAAAAGAAACAAATCACGTCTTCTTGTTTCTCCTTGACACCAGGTTCCTTGGGAGAGATGTCGCTGCTGTTATCCCCGGTCTTTTGAATTGATTTCCTGACCCAGTTAGAAGTGACTGGCTTGTTCTTCTGTTTTGGGATGGCAAGAGACTGTGCAATTCTGGTCAGTTCATTGAGTGATTTCTGAAAGTGGATGAACAAATCGTTGTTCTATGGAATCTTTGCCGGTACAGTGCCCCTTCTTAGCTTGTAACAGAACCTTCAAATGTGTCCACTGTTTCCACAGTGAAAGCATCTGATAGGTGAGTTCTTCTTGAGTTTGGAAACCGTGGGAACTTCACGGGCATTGATCACTGGTTGAAGTGGAGGCTTTCCCAACACAGAACTGGTCCCTTTAACAAATATAGTCTTCCCTGAGGTTTTGGGTTTTCCATCATCTTCAAACCCCAAGCCCTTCTTGCTACCATCCAGTCTTCCCATCCCACAGATTTGGGATAGCTTCTCCAAGCCGATGGAGAATTTTGCAAACTGGTTCTTGGTGTCCACCAGAGATTTTTCAAGCTCCTGTTTTTCAGGAGTGAGAACCTTTATCAAGGAAGATTGACGATCCAGCTCTCCTTTGAGGAAGTTCGCTTGTTCTTCAAGTTGAATTTTGACAGTACTCCATCCAGCTTTCTGGGATATGTACTTCTCTTGTAACCTGGAATGTGCCTCCTTACTTAATGATTGTTCATTAGTTAGAACTTCATTTTTAACAAGTAGAGATTTAGACGCATTGCACAACCGGACATACATATCATGACCTTCGTCATCAGAATTCTTGTCTTCAAGAGACTCATCTAATGTGACTTTGGTGACAAAAGCAACTTTCTCATCCTCTTCTATATCAAATTCAGAATTTTGATTGGAATCACTATCACTCCAAGTTGCTTTGAGCACTTTGTGAGACTTGTTTTTCCTGTTTGCACAGTCAACAGCCTTGTATCCCACTCCATTGCACTGAAAGCACTTATTGTCCATTCTTGGGATAAAAGTGGACCTGGTATCCCGGTCTCTACGTGAATATTTGTTTCTTAAAAACTTAGAGTTAGACCCTTTAGAGAAATTCCGATTAGAATTGAAATGTTTCCTTTTTGAGTTCCTCAAGTATTTTTCAAATTGTTTGGTCAAATAAGCAATCTCATCATTACTATCATCTTCATTTTCAGGAACTTGTTCATCTTCAATTTTAACCGAACTCAAAGCAATAGATTTCTCATTTTTAGGCTTTTTGTTGAGTGTCTCATAAGTTTTCAAGTTGCCAACTAACTCTTCTAGAGGATAAGTGTCTGGATCATGAGCTTCATCGATGACATTCATCTTTGAATCAAAGAAAGGAGGTAAAGCACTCAAAAATTTCCTAACAATTTTCCTTGATTCTAGGGCTTCGCCTAAACTACGACATTGATTTGTTATGTTAAGTATACGACCATAGAAATCATCAATAGACTCTTTTTCACTCATGGATAAACCTTCAAACTCATAAATAAGACGTTGAAGTTTTTGTTGTTTAACTCGAGAGTTACCTTCATGAGTGTTGATGAGCACATCTCATGCCTCCTTAGCAGTTGAGCAATGAATAATCCTTTGACATTTTGCTTCGGATACGACATTGAAGAGACAACCTAGAGCTTTGATGTTTGCTCTAGCTAAATCCTTGTCAACTTTTTCCCATTCGGACCTTGGCTTTGGAATTTTCTCATTAGATCCATCGCCGTTTGGTTTTGTGGGATGTGTCCAACCTTCCTTCACAACCTGCCACAACATACCATCATCTTGGTACGAGAGGAAGGCACTCATCATGATTTTCCATTGTGAAAAATCATGTCCATCGAAAAAGGGAGGAACATTTATGGATAAGCCTTTTTCACTTTCCATTTCTGGCCCCTCAGAGGATCTCACTAACAAAGGCTAGCGGCCGCTCTGATGCCACTTAAAGGTCCTAGAGGGGGGGGGTGAATAATCATTTTACAACTTTTTCGCTTAAACTGTACTCAGGAATAGCAGAATGACAACATATCCCGAATTACAGGATACGAGTGTTTGAACTGTAAAAGCAATAAGTAAAGAATAACACGATGATGTTTTTGTTTAACGTAGAAACCCCGCAACCAGGGGGAAAATTGTATGCCCCTAACTCTTGAGGGACAAACTTTTCCACTATAAAGTAACACACACAACTACAAGACTTTTATACTTTGGGAATACATAGCCCGTATATTATCCTAACTAGTCTGACTACCTGTTCTAAATAGAGCTACACTACTTGACTTATGTGTTTACTACTTGAAAAGTGTCTAAAAGCATCAGCTCAGATCTTAACTATTTGTAAGTTAAATCTTCTTGATCTATTTCTTCGGGTTGAGCATCTCCATACCTATCTCAATGGAATGCACTTATGCAATGATGCATATGGGTTTTGAAAAAAGTTTTTGTGAATGATAATCCATGACTTACATGCACAAGAAATAGTAAGCATATACACAGAAAGGGGAAAGGAAGTGAAGAGAGAAGACTACATAGATTTGTGCTCTCAAAGAATCACCTAGGATAATACTCACTCAACCAACCTCTCACTAAGGAAGCCATAGTCCTTATATAAATGGTACAACCATGGAGATAAACACTGCAGCCATATTTTGTACATTGGTCACAAGTTGAGGTAAGAGGCTATGGATGCACACATGTAGGCTGAAAAGAAACAGCTCAAAATCCAAGGAAAACATGCACTAGCCGCCCACACAAGTCGAGGTACGAAGTGACAAGCACATGTGTGGTTGCCGGAAGGAACCCGTGGGTAAAACGCTTCTTAAGATCCACTGGTCCGAGAGAGAAACCGAGGAGAAAACGTGGCTGTCACAACATAAGGAAAGGACAACACCAGAGAAAAGTAGAGGCTCTTTCCTAGAAACCAGAGAAAACAGCCCAGCCCAGAGGTCAACTCAACAACCCAGTTTTTTGAGAACGTTCTTTAACAAAACCAAAGAGAAATGTCAACGGTTTTGAGTTAACCCACACAATTTGAGTGACAAGCTATCTAATTCAAGTTTGAAAGATAAGTCAACGATTATAGCTGTCCTAAAAAACTATTTTTAAACTGGAGGGAAGTCTACTATGTTTTATGGGAAATTTGAAAATAAGCCACTAACGGCTATCTGTTTTTAGGGCAACCTAGAAAGGTCTGGGATATGTGGTAAGGGTGCCATCCTCAGTGAAAAACTTTATGATATGCATATGAATGAACTACCTGATTTGCATTGAGATAAGGTAGGCTATGTCAACATCTTCATTGATAATCATTCATCTACTGTGTTTTGTCCAATTACAAGGAATAGTCAATACTTGTATACCTTCATGATGTATGATCATCTTCAACGAATATATATGAGCTAGATCGTTCACACTGGCACTCATTAATGCAATGTAATCATATACTTTGGGGATATATGATCTTCTTTGATTTGTTATATTCAAACAAATTGTGAAAGTGAACGATATTGGAAAACAGTGTGGCGTACTGTTGGACATATGTATAATTCTGAGACCCAAAAATTGTCTTTGTATCTTAGGCAAAGTAACAATATGTTGGAACTTGGAACAGGCCTATGTGAATCTTACACACTATCTACAAAACTTCCATGTTCTAGTGGTTATAAACTTAGAATGATCTAATTTGTTAAGTTGCATGAAGTATTCGGTATAACTCTAAGACTCAAAAATGTCTTTGCATCAATCACTAAGCAACAATTTGTTCTCCACCTTACACATTACACATTCATAAACTATGAAATTTTATTGTGTCATACTATTCTAGTGGTTACCGTTGAGAGGTCCAAATTGATCGACATGACTCGTATGTTTTAAATATCTCCTTTGAAGCATTTGAGATTGGTCGAAGTGACCATGGTCGTGTCTCTCATTTAATCCCTCAACTTCCAAGCCATGGTCGAAGTCATGGTCGAAGTGACCATGGCTGTGTGAAAAAGAGAGAGGAGTACTCTCTTTGGGCCGGTTAAACTCTATTGTACATTGTATTGTGTGGAAGCGTGACAAACAATGGTAATCAATCAATAAGTAACAAAGAAAACAACAAACACAAACAACACAAGGATTTATAGTGGTTCACTCAATCAATGTGATTGAGCTACGTTCACTCTCGGAACCGACAAGAAATTCCACTATGATCGATTGGAGAGATTACAACTTGAGTTTACGAATAAAGTCCAACTACCCAATACACTCAATTCTATGTTCTTCTATAACTAGAGAATCTATTCTCTCAACTATCAAGATCACTCTACCACACTAAAGCTATCTAGCTTTCAACTTGGAATTTATCTTAACAAACAATGAGAACAATAGCTGCAGGTTTTGGTCTTCTCTATTACTCTCACACAAATAATTCCAGCAACCTCTTTCTCTCTATATATAGATGGATGATTTGCTAGGTAACTAACCTAGCCAAAACCAACACCAAGACGACTTAGTTTTTCAAATAAGACCAAGATTGGGGTTGGGCCAATTTGAGTGAAGACCAAATCAACAATTCTCCACCTTGGACTTTGCTTGATGTTGATCTCTCCAAAGTAGAATTTCAACACCATTCACTGCTCCAACATCCCCGTAGGGATCCTCAAATGCTACAAACACCAATCAAGTCCAAGCAATGCTTGAACTTGTCCAATGGAACCGCCTTAGTCAACATATCAGCAGAATTATCTTTGGTTCCAATTTTCAGAGGACTTATACCACCTTCCTCCACCATCTGACGAATCTTGTGAAACTTCACCATAATATGCTTAGTGTGACTATGAATAACCTGGTTCTTTGCTAAGTGAATAACACTCTGACTGTCACAATGAACATCCACATAGTTCTGAGCATATCCCAAGTCTTCAAGCAAACTATGAAGCCATACTGCTTCCTTCGCACCCTCTACTGTAACCATGTATTCAGCTTCTATAGTCGACAAGGCAATTGTATGTTGCAAATTTGACTTCCAACTAACAGACCCATTAACTAAGGTAAACGCATACCTTGTAGTTGATCTGTTCTTATCCAAATCACCTGCATAATTAGAGTCCACATATCCAACAACACACTGACTCGTCCTATCTTGCTTATAAACCAATCCAATATCTACAGTACCATAAATATACCGTAGAATCCATTTCACTACTTGTTAATGTTCTCTTCCCAGGTTATGCATAAATCTGCTCACCACACTCAAAGCATGTGAAATATCCGGTCTTGTACACACCATACAGTACATCAAGCTACCAACAACACTAGCATAAGGCACTTTAGCCATATACTTCAACTCATCATCTGTGCTAGGAGACATAGAAGAATCAAGCTTGAAATGAGAGGCAAGATGTGTACTTACCGGTTTAGTTTTTTCATCAATGCCAAACCGTTGTAGTACCTTCTTCAGATATTGCTTCTGAGACAAACAAACTTTGCCTTTTGATCTATCTCTTTCAATCTCCATGCCCAAAATCTTCTTTGCTTCTCCTAAATCCTTCATCTTAAATTCACTGCTCAACTGTAGCTTCAATTTATCATCTCCACATTGCTCTTAGATGCAATCAACATATCATCAATATATAAGAGAAAATAAATGAAGGTCCTATCACGTGGCTTGCGAAAGTAAACACATAGATCATAAAGACTCCTGGTGTACTTCTGATCTGACATAAACTTATCAAACCGCTTGTACCACTGCCTTGGAGACTGCTTCAATCCATACAGCGATCTATGCAGTTTGCAAACCCAATTTTCTTTTCCAGCAACTTTATACCCATCAGGCTGAGCCATGTAGGTCTCTTCTTTTAATTCACTATGTAGAAATGCAGTTTTGACATCAAGCTGAGCTAACTCAAAATCATACTGCGCAACCAAGGCTAACAAAATACAAATAGAAGAATGCTTCACAACTGGAGAAAATACCTCATTGTAGTCAATGCCTTCCTTCTGTGCGTAGCCTTTTGCTACCAATCTAGCCTTGTATCGAGATCCTTCCTTCTTGGCATATACCCACTTGCACCCAATTGCTCTTTTTCCATTTGGTAACTGAACCAACTCCCAAGTCTTGTTCTTGTGAAGAGACTTCATCTCCTCACCCATAGCTTTTTCCCACTCCACCTTATCTGTATGTATAACAGCTTCTTCATAAGTAGTAAGAACCTCCTCTTCAGTAATTGAAAGTGCATAAGTCACCATATTACTAAACCATGCTGGCCTTTCAGTTTTTCTTTTCCCTTTTCTATGTGCAATAAGTCTATCTTCTTGCTGGGTAGGCTATTGGGTTTGAGCCTCAACTTCAATATTGTCCTCTCTTGAATCTTCTGACTCAACTGTAGGACCAACTAGTTCAACTGAAGAATGAACACTTTTCTCAAACTTCATGTTTTTCAAACTCTCTACGGTCTGCTCTTGGGAATCTTTTTGCTTCAACTGATTTACCATAGCTAACTCATCAAAAGTCACATCTCTGCTCACAGTAGTCTTCTTCACATCTGGACGCCATAGCTTGTATCCCTTAACACCTTATTTGAATCCTATAAAGAGAGCCTTTTTAGCTCTTGGATCAAGCTTACTTTCCCTGTCATGATAATAAGCAGGACAACCAAAAATATGCAACTAATGATAATCAGTAGCAGGTTTTCTAGACCATACCTCCATGGGCGTCTTGCCCTCATTCGCAGAAGTAGATAACCTGTTAATGAGATGACCTGCATATGTTACTGCCTCAGCCTAGAACTCCTTGCCTAATCCAGCATTAGACAACAAACATCGAACCTTCTCCAACAAAGTTCGATTCATATGTTCTGCCACCCCATTCTTCTGCTGTGTCCTTTTAACTATGAAGTGACTCACAATACCCTTATCTTGACACAACTTATAAAAAGGATCAGACGTGTACTCACCACCATTGTTTGGTCTAAGCCTTTTTATTTTTCTACCTGTCTGAGTCTCAATCATCTTTTTCCACTTCAAAAATATATCCAAGACTTCATCTTTATGCTTCATGGTGTACACCCATACTCTTCTAGAGAAGTCATCAACAAAAGAGATATAATAATGTTTACCTCCCAAAGATTCAGTTTTGGTAGGTTCCCAACCGTTTGTGTGAACATAATCTAGAGCTCCCTTAGTCTGATGCATTGCTCTACTAAACTTCACTCTAGTTTGCTTTCCCAAGACACAATTCTCACAAACCTCCAACTTGCCGGTCTTTGCACCTTTCAGTAAACTCTGCTTCACTAATCCTTGCAAAACTTTCTCACCAGCATGCCCAAGACGCATATGCCATAATCTGGTGGTGTCTGCATCATCATATATGCTCTTGGCAACTGCTGTTTAACCAATAACTGTACTTCCCTGTAGAAAATACAATTTCCTGTGCCTTTGACCTCTCATCAACACAAGTGAACCAAATACAACCTTGACAACATCATTCTTCAATGTGATAGTATGCCCATCTTCATCTAAATTACCTAAAGAAATAAGATTTTTTGCCAAATTCGGAACATATCAAACATTAGTCAACTCTCTGACTACTCCAGCATGCATCTTCAGACGGATTGTACCAATCCCCTTTGTTTTACATGGATTGTTATTTCCCATCAAAACTATCCCTCCATCCAACTCCTTGAAAGAAGAAAACCACTACTTTTTCAGACACATATGATGAGAACAACCAGAATCCAGAATCCACTTGTCTGAAATATCAACTGTAGTCGAAGTCAAAGCCAAAAACAAAGTCATCTTCATCTTCTTTGGCAACAATTACTTCATATGTCTTCTTGTCCAACTTAGGACACTCATTCTTCCAATGTCCTTTCATACGACAAAATGCACACTCATCTTTTGCAGGAAATTTACTTTTAGACTTGGAACGAGATTTACCTCTCTTTCCAGATTGGTTTCTTTCTTCAGATCTTCCTCTTGCTACAACTGCTTCACCTCCCACATCATGCAATTGCTTCTCTTTCTTTCTATACTCACTGTTCACCAAGGCACTTGAAACCTCATCATACTTCACATCATTCTCCCATGGAGCGAAGTAGTAATCAAATGCTCATACTCGTCAGGTAGAAAATTAAGCAAACACAAAGCTTTATCCTCATCACTAATTTTCACATCTAAATTAATCAAACCGGCGAGTATCTTATTGAAACTATTGATGTGCTCAGTCATAGAGATACATGGTCGATAATTGAACCGAAAGAGCCGCCTTTTGAGGTGAAACCGATTCTTAGCACTCTTGGTCATGTACTGATCTTCCAACTTCTGCCACAAAGCCTTTGCATTAGTCTCCTTCATAACGCAACATTTCTGATCTTGAGCAAGACACAATCTGATAGAACCATATGCCCACTTGTTTATTCTCAACCACTCCGCATCATTCATATCCTTGGGTTTTTCTTTGAGTGCAATATCCGATTCTTGTTAACACAAGACATCCTTCATCTCACACTGATACATACCAAAATTGCTCGTTCAATCAAACTTCTGAACTTCAAATTTGGCATTGTGCATCGATGTCCTAGTGGAGATCGAAGTACCCGAAGACGAAGACTTTTCTCTATCACCCATTGAAATCAATTTGCTCCCAGTCTGAACCTTGCTTTGATACAAATTTGTTGTGCAGAAGCGTAACAAACGGTGATAATCAATCAATGAGTAACAAAGAAAACAACAAAGACAAACAACACAATGATTTATAGTGGTTCACTCAATCAATGTGATTGAGCTACGTCCAATCTCGGAGCTGGCGAGAAATTCCACTATGATCAATTGGAGAGAATAAAACTTGAGTTTACGAATAAACTCCAACTACCTAAAACCCTAATACACCCAATTCTATGTTCTTCTACAACTAGAGAATCTATTTTCTCAACTAACAAGATCATTCCACCACACTAGAGCTATCAAGCTTTCAATTTGAATTTATCTTAACAAACAATAAGAACAATAATTACTGATTTTGGTTTTCTCTGTTTCTCTCACACAAATAATTCCAGCAGTCTCTCTCTATATATATAATTGATGATTTGTTAGGTAACTAACCTAGCCAAGATTGGGTTGAGCAAAATTGAAGACCAAATCAACACATTGGGCCTGGGTTTACAAGCCACCACCACTCGGGCCTATTGATTGGATTTTAGGCATGTATATGGTTTATTTTTATTGGAAGAAGGCATGTATATGGTCTAGTCGTCGTTGATCGGAGTCTTGTCTCCAACTCCAGTAAAGCTCCAAGTCCAACACGGCGACTCAACCATGGCGCTCAAACCGGCGCGTCGCGCCAAATCCTCGCCGCAGCGCAAATTTTCCACACAATGGATCTCCAGTATCTCCGAAAACCCCAAAGTACACTTCGCCTGTGTTCTGCTGCTCAGCGATGCGGTCCTCACCGCTCTCATCATAGCCTACGTCCCCTGTAATCGTTCTCCCTCATGCTTAGTACATACATAAGAACACACACATTCATATATGGTTTGTGATATTTTGAATTCTATGGCTTCAGATACGAAGATTGATTGGGACGCTTATATGTCACAAGTGAGTAATTGATTAAGCATTTGCAATATTGATGTTTAAGATTTTAAGACTTGAGGTTGATTATATTGGAATGTTGAACATAACAGGTTACTGGGTTTCTTGGTGGAGAAAGAGACTATAGTAATCTGAAAGGAGACACTGGGCCTCTGGTGTATCCAGCTGGTTTCTTATATGCTTATTCTGCTATTCAGTATGTTACAGGAAGCCAAGTTTATCCAGCTCAGGTTATTCTCTTCACTTCATTTTGTGTGTGTGTGAAAAGTTTATGTTTTGAATTAAGAATTGAATGTGGGTGCATGAAAAGATTCTAACTTTACGTTATGTGTATCTGTGCTACAGATTTTGTTCGGGGTTCTGTACATTATAAACTTGGGAATCATTCTTTACATCTATGTGAAGACTGATGTGGTTAGGAAATTTTTGAGCAGGGTGACAATGCTGCTGATTTTCTTTTTTCCAAAGTGTTATTCAGTTTTGAGAGTAGTTGCATTGTTTCGTGACTTTTGTCAATTGTTGTGCAGGTTCCATGGTGGGCTCTTGCCTTGCTTTGTCTATCAAAGAGAGTGCATTCTATCTTTGTGCTGCGAATTTTCAACGACTGTTTGGCCATGTTGCTCCTGCATGCTTCAGTGGCTTTGTTTCTTCACCAGAGATGGCATCTAGGATTGATCATTTTCAGGTATAATAGTCACTTGGTGAAATTTATCGAGGTAAATAGACAATTGTATAACTTTGGCTGTTGTGATTTGCCTAGTGGTGCTGTTTCGATAAAGATGAATGTGCTCCTTTATGCTCCACCTCTGCTACTCCTTATGTTGAAGGTAATATAAATGTGTTTGCAGCAATATTTTGTATAAAATTTGTGCCTTAGGTGTTTGGTTAAGTTTCTCAAGCAGCTACACATTTTTGCAGGCTATGGATATCAGTGGAGTTATATCAGCTTTGTTTGGTGCAGCTCTTGTCCAGGTACTTACCTTCCCTTTTGTTGACAAGCAATTAATTCTGTGTGGGAATGGAAGTTTTCATTCATCTTTGTAGCCTTCAGTTACATCCCTTTTTCTTTCTTCACTTGCTATATAATATACAGAGCATTCAACTCCTGTACTGAAGTTGAATTTGTGTGTTCAATTCCAACATTGGTAGGTGAGCTGGATTTGAAGATCCTCATTTTAAGAGCATTATTCAGGTATGGTGTTCATTTGTTGACACTTGACTGCTACTTGCGCAATCGCTCTACAGATACTGTTGGGGTTACCTTTCATCATGTCTCATCCATTTGCATACATCTCAAGAGCATTTAATCTTGGGCGTGTATTCATCCACTTCTGGTACATTGTTTTATCTCAGAACTTAAGATCTGTATAAGTTATGTGGTTTTATTTTGCGCTTTGACTACACTGTGATTATATTGTGCAAGGCATTGAGTATTGAATAAGTAACACATACTATATTTTTCAGGTCGGTTAATTTCAAGTTTGTTCCTCAGCAAATATTTGTATCCAAAGGATTTGCAATCTTTTTGCTGATTGCGCACCTTGTTTTACTTGCAGCTTTTGCGCACTATAGATGGTGCAAGTAAGTTTATTGGTAACCTAATATTGTTCTTGATAAATATCTACACTGGACTTTCACAAACTCCAAGGGAATTTACTCAGAGTTAGGTCTAACACAGTAGTAACATGCATTCACCAATAGTCTTGAGAAGCTATAGGGAATTTAAGATGGCCTTGTAATTATGTATTTACTGAATATGTTTGGGATTGGTCAATTGCAGGCACGAGGGAGGAGTTTTCAAATTCTTGTATTCTATACTAGTCCCAATACAACTCAAACTTGCGCTTACAAATACCCAATCCTACAAGGCTCTTAAGAAAGAACGTAAGTATAATCCTAAAAGATCAGGGTTTTTATTTCCTTCTTTTCCTTGAACTGACTCGAGTGTTCATATTGATTTCAGATATTGTGACAACTATGTTTGTTGGAAATTTTATTGGCATTGTATGTGCCCGATCACTGCATTATCAATTTTACTCTTGGTAAGTTTCTCTTTATGAAATCTGACAAGTGCTCCTTTTTGTGGTTGTACTGCATAACTTTATGTATGATTTATAACTAGCTGAATCACTTAGACATGGTTCAGTAGATGTGGATTAAATTAGTTTGTAGTTAATAGTGTTCAAAGATCTCAATATGTCTGAATGCAGGTATTTTCACACATTACCTTATTTGTTGTGGAAAACGCCATTTCCTTCATTTCTATGGTAGGCTGTTCAATATCCTGCAGTAGTAGTTGCTTGATTATAACTTTGGTAACTCTCTTTTGTTAATTCACCTTCTTCATTGCGGGGCAGTGTATTATTGTTCATTGGGGTGGAGCTTTGCTGGAATGTCTATCCTTCCAACCTTTACTCGTCGGCATTGCTTCTTTGTCTCCACATAGTAGTACTGTTTGGTCTATGGTCTTCCCCATCTGAATATCCTTATATGGACAAGAAAGTATCGACCAATAACAAACGCAAATGAAGCTGCATCCGTGTCGTTTTGACCATAAAAGGCTGGCTGTCCCCTTTTTCGTCTTTTATTTTGTATCTCTGGGTTGGTTCTTCAACAAAAGCAGTTGGAGCAGCCGGCTTTCTTTACTCCACTGTTATTGTTATTGTTCTTGTATGAATTCAGTTAAGTTGTGTTAGAAAATTACAGTTAGAGGGTGGTCGACAGCAGTTATACAGAAAAGAGCAATTATACCTAATTTTGTTATTCCTGCGCAGCCATCTGCAACGGCAAGGTTATCCAAAATCTATACATGAATAATTTTGTTATTGCAATCGTATTTTTTCTTTGCCGTTTCAGCATTATAATGATTATGAAATGAGTAAAGCAAATCACTGCTGGATTATAGATATATGTAATATTTATTAACAGAATTATAAGGACCCTCCACAAAATCAAAGTTTGATTTCACCTTTAGGGTGTATTCAATCTGGATTTTTAAGGATTCTTTATAATCTGTAGATTTTTGTAAATTGTTTTAAATCTACAGATTGTTTTAATTCTACGTAAATTTAAAAGGATTCTTTTGTATTGTTTTATAAGGATTGTTCAAATAATTAAAGTCTAATAAAAAATTCAAATGTCAAAATACACTATCACATATTCAAAAATAAAATGCACTATTTTTTATCTTTTCAACCTTATGATCACACTTTTAAGTCTTGAATTGGCACCGTCATCGTATTTCTAATTCACATTCTCATTATCTTGATTCTCTTTAACATTTATTGTTCCATTATTAAGTAATATTGTCATTTTCGTGAAAATGAAGTTTTTTATTGTTTGAAAATAAAAATTATAAACACTTCTATATGAGAAAATTTGTATGTACTATAATGGATCAAACATATTATACCATATAGAAGTTAATTATTAAAAGTATAGTAGTTGAAGTCATTAATGAAATCAAACCATGAGGAAATGGTAATGAAAGCAAAGGTTAAGGACGTTATCTTTGTTGTGACACCAAGGTAAACGCTTTAAAGACGTATGTAGGAAAAAAAATTGAGGGAGGGAGGGAGGACGCTTTAAAAACATATGTAGAAAAAAATTGAGATATATATATATATTATATTTTGAAATCCATCAAAATCTATGGAAATCTCTTAGATGGGAGGTCAGACTTCAAAATGTCATTTTGTGTGTAAATAATCCTTCAAAATCCGTTATTTAATGAAATCCTTAAAAATCTGTATATTGTTAAATACCACATGATTTTTATGAATTGTTTATAATCCAGAATGAATACATCAAATTTTTTAAGGATTGTTTAAAATCCAGATTGAATACATCAAGATTTTAAAAGATTTCTGAAATACAAAATAATCCTACCAAATCCGTGATTGAATACCAAATCCACAAAAACAATCCTTAATAGTGATCATTGATCATTTTTGGTGAGCAATATCATTTTTATTTTGCCGAGAGACAAAAAGAAAAACCTCAGCCCTGATTGGAAATCAGAAACGAATGTCTTCGGGGTGACTATTTTCGACCAAACAGATTCTTGTGCTTCATCATTCTGTAAAGCAGAGGCTATCACCATAATTATGAGAACTGTAATTACTTCACAGTTAATTTCCTTTTTGGGACTGAAGCTCGATCAAGGCAGTAATTTAAGGGAAATAAGAGAAGAATCTGAATTCTATCTTAAATTTTCCAAAAGTAAATAAAATAAAATCAAAGAATCATGTGTAGAAATGAAAGATTAGTCTAATTATCCGCAGACCTCAGTTTCCTTGCAAAGCCTTCAACATTAAATTCGTCCTAGTAAACTTATATAAAGTCCCAAAACCCTATATCCAAAATCTCATCCTTTCTGCTTACTTTTGTCTCTTGCAAGTGATCATTGTTACAATCTGTTCCATACCAATGGATGCTCCTGCAGTGAACTTGACTAGCAGAGTCTTCGTTACCTTCCTGGCAGGCAACAAGGACTACGTGAAGGGAGTTGTTGGTTTGGCCAAGGGCTTGAGAAAGGCCAAATCTCAATACCCGCTTGTTGTGGCGGTGCTTCCAGAATTCCCCAAGGACCACCGGGAGATGCTCGAGTCTCAGGGCTGCATCGTCCGGGACATCGAGCCTGTGTACCCGCCGGAGAATCACCAAGCCGAGTTTGCCATGGCCTATTATGTCATCAACTACTCTAAGCTTCGGATTTTCAATGTTCGTACGAATTTTCTATTGATTTTTAGACGTGACATGCATATTTTATGTGTATATAAATGTGGTGCTTTCATTGTTAAAGCATATATACTAGAATTCCCATATAAGCAGTGCTTTATGAGATAGTTTGTGGTTTTAACCATTACGTACTTGTTTAGTTTGTGGAGTATAGCAAGATGATATACTTGGACGGTGACATAGAAGTGTTTGACAACATTGATCACCTTTTTCACCTCCCTGATGGGTATTTCTGTGAGAAAACATGGAGTCACACTCCTCAAAGTAAGATCGGATATTGCCAGCAATGCCCGGAAAAGGTTGATTGGCCTGCTGAGTTAGTCTCTCCTCCGGCACTTTACTTCCAACGCCGGCATGTTAGTCTTCGAGCTTAAGCTATCCACTTACAATAACTTGTTGACATTCCTCAAAAATACTCTTCTCACTCCTTTTGCTGAGCAGGTACGTACCATATGGAAGATCGATCTTCGTTTTCGTTTTCTGTGACGAATTTATTTTGAGGATCGATTGTTTTGGATGTTACGGATCGAACTAATATAATGTTTGCAGGACTTGTTAAACATGTTCTTTAGGGATGTCTACAAGCGTATCTCCTCGAAATACAACTTCATTATCGCCATGCTGTGGCGACATCCTGAGAATCTATAGCTTGATGCCCCGAAAGTTGTTCACTATTGTGCTGCGGTGAGTTGTGTTTTACATGAATGTACGAAGATAGAACTACGTGCACTCATTGTAGCTGACCTCTCACACTTTAGCTAATAGTATTTATTGCTTACCGGATTATATATCAATAATAGGGATCAAAGCCAAGGACGTATACAGGAGAGGAAGAGAACATGGAGAGAGAAGACATCAAGATGCTGGTGAAGAAGTGGTGGGACATTTACGATGACAGGTCGTTGGATTTGAAGAAGATCCCGGTTGCTTCCTTGATAGCTCCCGTGATTGATGCCGAAGAAATAAGTGCTCCATCGGCTGCCTAGATTTTTTGTTTTCAGGCTGGCCATGCCATGACAGAGCTTGTCTTTTGGAGACATATATATTTTATAGAAGTCACAAAGACAAGACTTTGTTTTGTACAATTTATGGTTTAATTAGGTAAGATTCTAATTATAGACTTGTTGCCTTGTTGGCAGGGTTTGAAAGTTTACGACTTTTGGATGAAATAATCTGTTCAGACAATTTTAATTAACGAATAATTCCGATAATATGTGGTTTGATGAAAGAAAGCTAGAAAAACACAACTTTGCATGAGAATTTTCTTCTTTTCTCTCCTAATTAAATACTGATTGTCCCACGTAATAAGCAAATGCATTACTACAAAACAGATTACAGTCGGAGTATCCGGTAATCAAACAAAACAGATTTGTGAATGTCTTTCCTTCTTGGATTAGGAAATAAAGTAAGCGAACATCATCACTGTTTGTGTATGTCTTATAGCCTGTCAAGCTGGTTGCACTGGCGCTGCCCTAGCATACTCAATCATCATCGACACTGACCCAGTAGTCGGGCACATTGTCGTCCGACTGACTCGGTGACTCGAGTACATGTATCATCATCGCTATCGTCAAGACTCGGTGACTCGAGTACATGTATCATCATCGCTATCGTCAAGACTCGGTGACTCAGGTACATCATCAATCAAGTCTTCAATATCATCAAATCGGTTTCGTCTAGCACAGACGGTTCGAATTTGCACTCCTCAAGATAGGAAATTGGTTGATCCGTGAGAGCAGTTGGGTTTGGCCGAGCAACTAAAGTAGCAGCATTATGATCAGCAGCCTTGGGGTTTGGCTCATTGTGCCTAAGAAAGTCATCTTCGTTCTTTACGCGTTGAATCTTGTTTGGGGAGAGCTGAGCATCGTCATTATCTTCGATCATGATCATTCACTGCCATCAACTTTCTGTTTTTGTGGGTTCCTTGAAGATCAAGAACAGAAACAGAACAAGCCTCCATGGTTTAGTACGTAGTCCGAGCTTGTTTCTCGGACCAGATCGACAATGATAACGAATTAGGGTTGGAATCGAGGGATTGTATATGGATAAGAAGTGCTTAATTAATAGAAGGATTGTATGAAAAACCAGTCTTATTTTACATAGGATTTGTTTTGGGGAAGTTCTCGATCAGTAACGAATAAGGACACTAACTGACTGAGGTGTGTTTTGGATGAATTTTAAATTCTCATACTGTGTTTAAATAGAGGTTGAATGAAATGAATTAAATTAAATTTCAAGAATTTAGAATTTTATCATCTAATTTTTTGTGTTTAGAAAAACTTCTTTAAGAATTTAACAATTTCTTAATCTTAAAAATCAAGAGAATTGAATACTTAAATTTTTCTTTCCAATTCCCTCAAATGATGTGTCATTGTACAATTACCTCGAATCATTCTTAAAAGTTTGCAATTTTTGTCATTATTAAATTTCTTTATGAAAAAATTCAAACACGAGAATTCACAAATGATGTAATTTAAAATACTGAAATTCAAATTTTCGTCATTTGTCAATTCATATAAGAATTACGAATCTTTCGTTGAATTTCGTAAATGATGGAAATTATAATTTCATAATTTTAAATGTCATTAATTACGAATTCTAGCATTTGGATTCACTCATAAAGAGATTTAAAAAGACAAATGAATTCAAACTTTTACATGTAATTCAAGAAAACTGTAGAATAACACTTAAGTTTGAAGGAATTGAACAAGGAAATTGAGAGTTTCAATTCCCCACAATTAAAAAAACAGAAGAGAAGTTTATCCAAACAACAAAATTTAAGAGAAAAAATTGTGAACTGCTGGAATTCATTTAAATTCCCTCAATATTTCTTCCATCCAAATTTTCTTAGTAATTTTCGGTTATTACCACCAAATCACTATTTTATTTTACTTTCATCAACAACTCTGACAAGTTTGGCGTTCCATTTCCGCTGGAGCTACGCACCGACACTGCCATTTTTCAATTGCTCGAATCATGCTGGAACATGACCATTGCCAAATTATGTTGGAATTTTTCCGTTGTTGGATGAAAATTCCCATAATTAGACTAGAGTAAGTACACACACGATGTGTGTGTTGTACTGTTGTATTATACAGCAAAAAAAAGAAAAAAAAAGTCACCTCCAAATTTTAAATTTTCGTCGATGTATCAATATGATGACCGAGAAGTTGAAGAGTAAGGGATGAGAGTGCCGGGACATTATATACTAATTTCTCGTGGAATTGCAAAAAGGTAAGATTGGCTGTTTTGGCGGGAAGCCATGGGCGTGTGCTTGTTCGTGTTATTGGGTTTGAGAAGCAGAGCCATTGCTGGTGCAGAGCCTGAGCAGCCATAGCCAATGAGCAACTCTTCTTCTCTTAGCTCACAACTGACAACCGTTAACAATCTATCATGACGGAAGGAAGATCGCAACCGTCCGTGCTTGAAGGAAGAGTATTGGGCTAAGCTGGGCCGGATAGATCTTTGGGATTAAAGTACTGGGCTGTTATGGATCACTTGGAAATGCTTTATGTCGATATTTAGATTGTCAAATTGGAACTGATGATGATATGAGAACGACATGGCCCATGTAGTAGGTTTGGTTGATTGGATTCGATTACGTTTTTTTCCTCAAACGTCCGAGTGACCAAATAAATCGCCAATAAATATTCTTTGAATAAATGTTTGACTAAAAATGAACACTAATTCGATCTTCACCACTCTACTTAAGAAATGTAATTCTGACTCGTCATATCTCAGAAATGTAACTCCGAGTATGAGCATATCAAACTTTCAAAGGCCGAGAATAATTCGTGTGGGTTAGATATCGTCACCCGCTCAGACATCTCCAACAAGGTTCCTCATCCAAGTACGTATATTGTTCCTACCCAAGCGAGCAAAATAAAAAGGGGAATGCAAAAGTTGGATGACGATGGACTACTTCGCACACGATGACTAGACACTGGAGGCGTATGGATTCCATTAACACCATATTTAGCCAAACAAGGTCAAGTTGAGTCAATTAAGGATATATATAGTGCTTGTCTTGTTAATTATAACATTATGCACAAGTGACCTATCTAGCTACCTTTGATGCCTGCACTATACTTGGCTAAAATGCTAGGGCACCATCCTTGCTGATGGACTCATGCATTGTTCAGTTACAGGTAACATGTATATATTCTTTGATCGCCGCGTCCGCAATTCCTAAAGAGAATCGACCATGCTCATCGCTTGCAGTTCTAGGTCTGTTCTTCACGTCTCATTGCACTTCGACTTGCACCAGACATTTTTCTTTTGTCTGTCACTTTCGAAAAAATCTATGCTTGCTGCTTCTTTCTATTGGAGAATAATGTTTATGCACGATCTATCCGACAAGCTCGATCTTATTGATGAAAAAGAAGATGAACAAATATGATTTTTTCTTTGCCGCTCCATCTTTTTGTCTCGAGGCCGGCCATTGCTATAGCGCGAGAACTTCATCAATGTACAGATGCACTGTACCAGTTTTTAGTGGCTTTCATGAGAGAGTGGACAGCGAAATGTAGAGAGTGTTTTTACCGGATTACGTGGGACGTAATTAAGCAAAAACAAATACGGGTAATCTTCTCTTCTTGTCCGAACGTTGGGGCTGTTCGGATGATCGGGTACCTTCTCTCCCTCATTCGGGTGTTCGGGTGTGCGGGTTCAGGTGTTCGGTCTCAACTGTTGGAAGAGTACAGCAACAAACGGGCGGTCAGATAGTCGAGACAGGGTCGGCCTGCCTTCAACGCTCCAATGCCTAAGTTAGAAGATGTATTGGATATAACAGTCAAGCGAACGTGTAAGAAACTAGGTTGGAATATTGAATATGATGGAGTTAAAAATGTCTTCTTACCTGTAATAAATGCCTTACCTATATAGGTGAGTGAGATTGTTGCTTGTTTGTGCTCTTCGATGTGGGATAGGGCTGCACTTGCTGTCATGTGGGTCGAGTATTTGGATGTGCGCTTGTCGGACGCGTGCCCGATCGGATGGGTTTGGTCTTGCGGGTGAAGTTGTAGTCCGCTTGGTGGTCTTTTGGGTGGTCGGGTAGGTGTTGATTACCTGCTTAAGTGGGTAAGTATGTTTAATCCGTGAACTAATGGTGCTACACTAACAAGTCCCCCAAGTCCCCAAGTCAAAGAGACATTTCTTGATTGGGGAGTTGAAAAATGGTTCGTGCGATTAAACAAATACTTATCTGATTGAGCGGTGATGCGCGGTCCTGTGACCCCTAAGTCCCCCAACTCTCCGGTCAAGAAAGATCTCGCTTGACGGAGTGGGTACTTGTGCGCCCGATGGTGTACATGTGCGCCTGATTGTGATCGGGTACCTGCGATGTGCGCCTGATCGTGTACCTGTGCGCTCGATCGTGTACATGTGCACCTGATCGTGATCGGGTACCTGCGCGTCCATGCCTGATCGGGTACCTGCGATGTGCGCCTGATCGTGTACATGTGCGCCTGATCGTGATCGGGTACCTGCGCGTCTGCGCCTGATCGGGTACTTGTGATATGCGCATGATCGTGTACCTTTGACGAGTATTGCATATTATGCCTGACTTGCATGATCGTGCTATGCGAATAAGCGAATGTGACCTTGCGAATGATGCATGAATAGTTCCGAGCCGCTGACCCCGACTCCCAAACAAATCTTGCTGTTTGGAGCCGTTAAGCATTAGAACGGTCTTGCGAATGATGCATGGATGGTTCCGAGCCGCTTGCAACGGGTTTCCGAACGGAACGTCCTGTTCGAAGCCGCTATGGATTCGAAACGGTCTTGCGGGTGGTGCGTGAATACACTTCGAGCATAAGAGTGGTGTGAAGCCAAGAATACTTATCTTTTGGAGTGATGGGAGCCAAGATGTTGCTCGGGGTCAGGCTAATCGTTCGAGATCGGGTCGGTCTTAGCGGCAACAGATGGAACACGAGCTTTCGGGTAGTGGTGTTTGTACATGGTTTGCGATTTGTAAGGTTCCCACAGACGGCGCCCACTGTTTCTACCGGATTACGCGGGACGTAATCAAGCAGAAGCAAGTACGGGTAATCTTCTCTTCTTGTCCGAACGTTCGGGCTGTTCGGATAATCGGGTACCTTCTCTCCCTCCTTCGGGTGTTCGGGTGTGCGGGTTCGGGTGTTCGATCTCAACTGTTGGAAGAGTACAACAATAAACGGGCGGTCAGATGGTCGAGACATGATCGGCCTGCCTTCAACGCTACGATGCCTAAGTTAGAAGATGTATTGGATATAACAGTCAAGCGAACGTGTAAGAAAGTAGGTTGGAGTATTGAATATGATGGAGTTAAAAATGTCCTCTTACCTGTAGTAAATGCCTTACCTATATAGGTGGGTGAGATTGTTGCTTGCTTGTGCTCTTCGATGTGGGATAGGGCTGCACTTGCTGTCATGTGGGTCGAGTATTCGGATGTGCGCTTGTCGGGCGCGTGCCCGATCAGATGGGCTTGATCTTGCGGGTGAAGTTGTAGTCTGCTTGGTGGTCTTTCGGGTGGTCGGGTAGGTGTTGATTACCTGCTTAAGTGAGTAAGTATGTTTAATCCGTGAACTAATGGTGCTATAGTAACAGAGTGAGCAGAACATACATATATACGAAGCTAGCTAGCTAGGTCTTACATTATGATTGATATATACATTAAGCTCTTGTTGGCGAACATCCACTTCAATTCACACCCTCCCTTCGCTTCAAGTAATTACTCCACAGTCCACATTATACAATTACTCCATTTCTCATACTTAGATTCATAATTAATTTGATGTAGTTGACGTGCCTAATAGTAACTTTAAAAGCTTGCCAAAATCAGAAACTGAGTTTCAATACGCATTACCAATAGTCTCGTGCTTGTATTATTTGGCCCGGGCTGATGAAATGGTACGTTACCTGATTACACAAACGGCGCTTGATGACACCAAGACATTTATGATTGCTTTGAAGAAAGGAGGATATGCAATTAAAAGTAGATGTGGATATGGTGACGAAAGATCAAGATTATGTAATGTTTTATGTACAAACGAGTACGTACATCATATACTGGACTCATTATTTCAATTGTCATGATAGTGTGAATATCGATCGATCATAGGGAGAATATATACTTCCGAGCACATGTTAATGGAGGGCACCATAATTTGAGTGGAGCTGGCTAGGCATGGAACATCAAAGGTCGAGTACAAGCTTACTTTCTTGTGCACCATCAACAACTTTGCTCTGTCTGCAATGAGATTTGAATTTCCAGTAGCTAGGCACACCGGCAACGTACGTTTTGCTACGAATGTCATTGCAGGGTTGGAGCTACCAAGCATTTTCATATGGACAGCGTGTTTATTTAGCATTAGCTTCAAAGAGGAAAAGAAACATTAACAAACAGATGCTGTAGTCACCAACCATGATATATGGTACTTGACTTTACTGTACATACATTGTTAAAGATGCTGACCATGACAACCAGTAGGTCACCATTGATTTTGGATAAGGATATTTTCTCCGATCACTTGGTAGCTAGTTCTCTTAACTTCATGAAATATTGAACGCTAGATCAATAATGAATAAGCATGATATCAGAAGGCAATAGACCAATTCAAATACCAGTGCATTTAGCTATGTACTCTTTAAGTTTACATATATTAATCGGACAGTGTCGACTTAATCGATAGCTTCAATATATTAAGCATCTTCGATTATCTCTTTGAGTGGTTGAGATTAATGTTCCTTGTTTTGTCACTAGAAAAGGCTGATCGATGAAAGTCATACTAGTCCAATCCCACCATATCCCACTAAAGGTGAACTGCAATTCCTTGTAATCCAAGTTATAAACTTTAGCAGGGTTACTTATTAGGAATATCTTTAAGCTAATGGGGATCTTGAATGACGTCCTTATGTACCATTGTTATTCTTTCTAGCTAGAATTGCCATGTTATATATTGATCGAGAGTTACTCACCATCTACAACTCTACTTACATATATACTTCTCTAATCAATTCTCATCAAATCTAACATATCTAACATGCGGAGAGAATCCATTGTGTACATGTAGAATCAGATACTTATTGTGATCTCGTTGTCGTCCATGAAATCAATTAGTACTTGGAATTCTACATCACATAGTCCTGTCATATGTCATGAACGCAATGTATATGCATGCATGCATGATGCTTGCTAGCTAGCTGGGTTATCATGCATTCACCATATGGTACGAGTTTAATTAGCAGTATTGCTTGTTCATGAGAATTACTTCTCTTTTAAAATTTGATAACTTTTTGTAGCGCAAGTTTGTAACTTATTGTAACAAATTTATAATTTATTTTTAGCGCAATGTTTAGCTTGTTCATGAGTTCGAAAGCACGGTTGCCAAACTAGCTACACATGCATATATTGCATTTTTAAGCTTTTCTTGAGGCCCTCATGCATATGCATGCATGCATTAATTGTTGTCTCCTTTATTTACGTATTTACATAAATTTAGATGTTCGATGAATTTTTTTTCTCAAGGACATCACAGTGAAGGGGAATAATATTAAAATTAATTTTACAGATAATCTAGAATCTCTTAATTAATTTGATTACATGAAGGAAAAATAGATGAAGTACTGCTATGAGATTGTTTAAAAGTATTACCACATATGTACCACAAATCCATTCCAAACTAGAAATATGCTCAATTAGTCCAACTCAATATATATATATATAGATCAATGTTTATACAATCTTTTTGGGGTTTGTGCACATCATGTAGGGCCGGATTAAGTTTGAGTGGCGTCAGCACCAACTTTTTGTAATTATGTTGAAGTAATTTGGAAAACAAAAAGAACTGAAAGGAAAACCATCTTTTTCTTCGGAATATCTCAACAGAGCCATGCCATCAAACTCATATATAATTATATATAGACCCTATTGGTTGAGAGAACCATTTAGCATCAGCAAACAGCAAGAAAAAATTGAGCTGTTCTTTACTTTCTTCTGTCCACATTATTGTTCTTCCCCAGAACAATATGGATGGGAAGAAGCTCGAGTATAAAGGTGAGGAGGCACTCAAGGAGATTGAGAGGCTCACTTCCAACGCGGGTAGTGTTCAGAAGAACATATTGAAGGAGATCTTGACAAGGAATGCGGAAACTGATTATCTGAGCAAGTATATGAAGGGTTCAAAACATGTATCAGATTTCAAGCAGTGTGTCCCGGTCATTACTTATAAGGCTACTAAACCCTATATCCAAAGAATTGCTAATGGAGAAGACTCTTCCCTCATTACTGGTCACCCAATTACTGAATTGCTATCCAGGTACCATGCATATATATCTGATTCTTCAGTGCCTTCATTTACATGTGAACGGTGATTAAACGTTTTGTTTCTGGTATTTGCAGCTCAGGAACATCAGGGAGAGAGCCTAAGATGATGCCAACAATCGCGGAGGATCTGGATCGCAGAACCTTTCTCTACAACCTCATTATGCCAATCATTAACCAGTTAAGCGATACTACATTAATTCGATCATATCAAATTTTCAATCATATGCATTTCTATATCTAGCTACCTAGCCTGGGAGGAAACACCTTTTAGGTGTATCTGGCTATCTGCTGCTTAAGTTCATTCTGTGGATAGAATAGTCATTTTGATATGCCAGCCACTAAAGCAAACCATAAAAATGACAAAATAATCTAGTCAAATCACAGTTTTAATTTATTATTTTATTAGCTTTGTCTTTGTCACTTGAGAAAAACCCTAGTTATACTTCTGTTTACTGTAGTATATGATTCCAACTACGCCCTGCTTTTGATATTGCAATACCAGGTATGTCCCTGATCTGGACAAGGGCAAGACCATGTACCTCTACTTTGTCAAGGCTGAGATGTCAACACCGTGCGGCTTACCGGCACGGACGGTGCTCACCAGTTACTACAAGAGCGACCACTTCAAGTGCCGCGGCGCCGATCCTTTTAACAACTGTACCAGCCCTGACAAAACCATTCTTTGCAACGACAGCAACCAAAGCATGTACTGCCAGCTCCTCTCCGGCCTCCTACACCGCCACCAAGTCTTGAGGCTAGGGGCCGTTTTTGCCTCGGCCTTTCTCCGAGCCATTTCGTTCCTCGAACGAAACTGGGCCAGTTTCTGCAATGATATACGTACTGGGACGTTGGATCCCTTAGTCACAGACCCGGATAGCCGCAAAGCAATGGCTACAATTCTGGCCTCCCCTGATCCTGATCTGGCTGACGAGATCAGCAGCATTTGTAGCCTTCGGTCATGGAAGGGGATTGTGTGCCAGCTCTGGCCTAAGGCCAAGTACATTGAGGCCGTCGTGACGGGGTCTATGGCGCAGTACATACCGGCCTTGGAGTACTATAGTGATGGGAAGCTTCCATTAGTCTGCACCATGTATGCTTCATCAGAGTGTTACTTTGGTGTAAACTTGAAACCCTTGTGTGATCCTGCTGATGTGTCCTTCACCCTTATGCCCAATATGGGTTATTTTGAGTTCATACCATTGGCAGGAGAGAATGGGACGAAGTTGATGGACATTGATGAGGATGATGATGTGCTTAGTGATAAGGTTGTGGACTTGGTGAATGTGAGAGTCGGCTCTTACTATGAATTGGTGGTCACAACTTTTGCTGGTAAGGAAACATCTCTTTCGTGTGATGATTCTTTTTTTTTCATTGATATCTGGTCCAAATTCATTTCCTTGCTTAGTCGTGTGAAGATTAACTCGATAATGACAAAGAGTATAGTTCTGGACAAGTATCAAATAATGATATATATAGATCTATAAAGTGTCGTATTTTATTCCATTTCGTAGTTTTGCATGTACTTTGTGGTACGTAACTGAATAAAGTGTCGTGATGAACAAATGAAATTCTCAGGATTATATCGTTATCGTATTGGTGACGTGCTGCAAGTGACTGGATTTCACAATCAAGCCCCGCAGTTCAGGTTCATATGTCGAAGGAATGTTGTCCTGAGCGTTGATACGGACAAAACTAATGAAGAGGACTTGCACAAGAGCATTACTGTGGCCAAAAAGTTGTTGGAGCCTTACAATGCTTTTCTTGTGGAGTACACAAGTTATGCGGACACCTCGCGAGTGCCAGGTCACTACGTGCTGTATTGGGAGATTGTACACCACCACGGATCGCTGTTGCCGACGCCACTACAAGATAAGGTGCTCCAAGAATGTTGCATTGCAGTGGAGGAGGAACTGGACTACATATACCGGCGATGCCGATCGCACGACAAGTCCGTGGGGCCGCTGGAGATCCGTGTGGTGGAGCCTGGCACGTTCGAGGCGTTGATGGACTATTTCATTAGCCAAGGAGGTTCCATCAACCAGTATAAGACTCCGAGGTGCATCAAGTCTAGGATGGCACTTAAGCTGCTCGAATCTAATGTCAAGGCCTGCTTCTTTAGTCCAAGAGATCCCCTGTGGATCCCTCTTTGAAGTGAGAATAATGTACGTACATGTTAATGGCACCATCACTGTAATAGTACGTAGTACGTACTATATATAGTAGCTATCTAGTTAAAGGGCAAATAGATATGCACGTACTGTGAGATCGAGTACGTTGTATGACTGTACTGCTCATCTAATTAATAAGATCCTTGCTTAATTAAAAATAAATTTCAATTTCTTTGGGCGGTTAAAATTTGTCCTTGAGATGGAGAAGTGATCTAGCAAATTATTCGAAGTTTTGAACAACATGCCATGCATCCCAGCTTACATTTCTACCAACGTACTCTTCCTTGTTTAAGCTTAGACACCCGATACAATTTGTTGTTTACTTTGAGGTATGTACGGTTTTTGTCTTCCAAGTGCCATATATATGCAAGTTCGAGCAAAACATTTTAACATACGGCTGGTCTTATTATAAGTTGCCTAGGTAAAGTTGTAGAAGACATATATAGAGCGCAGTGACTCGATCAAATTTTGAAGGCGTGATCGCCTTAATTTCACCATCTTTCCATTGGATACACTCCATAATGCAGGCAACTCAGGTCAAACTGCCACCTGTGTGAACAAAGATCAGAAAAGGATAGTACGTGAACCTGCAGAGACAAATCTTCGATCAGCAAAGGCGATCTGGTATTTGACTAGACAGTGCAAAAGCTAGCTATAGCTACTAATGGCTGCAGATGCATCTCCCTAGTTTCTCTGTGGTCCGTCACCACTCTTAATCTTTTGCTAGCAAGATATCAGAATCTTCATTTTACGTAAACGAACAAGTAGACACAGACAGAGAATTGTACGGACATATTATAGTCTAGGACGATCCATTGTGTAAACTCCACAAGCTTTTGAGGTCGATCAAGATGCTCGTAGTCTCATCTGATCCCCACAATGTTTGAAATATGAGGTAGATTGCGAACCATGCAGCTAATCTTGTGCATAAAAGTGGATGGAACGGATATGTCTGACACCATGAATTAAGCGTGCTGCAAAATGCGCATGAGTGCATGACAATGAGCTAGCTTCTTTTCTGGATTTGGTGAATTGGGGTTCAGGACTTGGAAGGAATCGTAGCGATCACTCTCTTTCTCTCACATTATTTTTGTGATTTGCTTTTGCTCTAAAGTTTTGGCTTTTCTTTTTTGTTTGCACAAGAAAGTTTTGGCTTTTCATGCACAAGACATCGCCATTGAGAGCGAGTCACCATGCACTACTATATCTCAGCTAAGCTACTTTGAAATGGAATGGTGCGATATAAAAAGGTATCGTTAATTGCTCAATAATGTCCTTGCTAATTCTCTCCATATATAGTTGAGGTTTTGTAATCACCTGCAAGTTTTTAGATCATGGACATGCATTACTCGATGTGATAAGTGAAATGGTAACCTTATTCAGAATACAAATTCGGGTCTCCAGCCGTATATCACTCAAGTAGTGGCAATTGAATCAGTACCGACAGTACGTATATGAAAAAACAAAGAAAATTTACATGGTTAACAACATGATCTAGAGTAATTAGTTTACATGATTCATTACCAACATGATGATCAAAAGTACGTAATTAATTAGTTTGGATTTTTATTTCTCGCGCGGTAGTATACATCATGAATGAATCGTGAAAATTAAATCAATATATCAAACACAATGGTCCACACTGAAGAATGATTTACATTGATGATTGTCGATCGATCAGATATGATGAGGAATAAAAGAAGAAATTTTCGTTTCAAATGAAACCGAGATGTCTTAAGATATATGCGAGTATTGATGTACTTGTATAAATTAACACAAATACTAACTAGAAAATGAATAGCAATGTAAATTAAGGTGTTTGTGAATTCATCTTTTATTAGGCTAACAGTCTCAAACTCTCACGTACACATCTTTATATATATAACACACTACTAGCTATCTAGCTTCTTGAATTGAATTAAACCTCAAGAGCAGTTAAACGTATAAAAGCCAAGGACATGAGAATTGTGAGACATTATCATCTGATTCATATCTATATTACGTACCACCATTATTTTATTCAAGGATCATTGATGGTCATTGGCCACTGGCCAGATACATTTTTGGGGTCAGAATCTGAATAGGCTGGCCAGCACATTGTGTTACATCAAACTCGATCGATAATTTTTATTATTTATTTCTTAGTAACTAGTAACTGCGCAAAGATTGATCGAGTAGCCTAAACCATTGAGCTGGCGGTACCATTATTGTTGAGGTAGCGACTTGCAATGTTCCCATTAGCACCTAGAGGGAAAAACCCTCCGGGCATAGGCTCATTGCCTCCATACACAATCCTCAAGATCTCAACCGCTCTTCTAAAGTACGACCCCGAATAAACATTGGCTGATAAGATGTTGCTTGTCGTCAGATTCTCCGCGCCGAGCGAAATGTCTGCTAATAGAATGCCTTCGTCTTTGTTGCCGCTGTTTAAAAGAATTACACAATATATTCTCTTATAATTAGAATTAAAGTTGTATAGATAGAATGAAAATATAGATATCATTTTCTATTAGAATATCACTTGTAGATCTTTATTAACCCCAAAAATTGGGATGAATGAATCGATGAATTATCCCTGAACCAAAATTCTACTTGGTATCAGAGCCAAACCTGACTTATGAAAAACCCTGAATCAAATTAAAATTGAAACCCTAAATTTTCACCACCAATTTTTTCCTCTACATCTGAATCTGAAATCTGAAATTGTGAAATCTTGCGAACCGTGAAGAGATGGCAAACGAGAGTGATGGAACACTCATCCCCAACAATGGAGCAGTCATACAATCTGTTCATAATCACTTCCACAACACCATCCATGACACCTCAGCTTTTTCCATCGGTGAACTCCTCACTGAAACCAACTACTCTAGTTGGTCTGGTTATATGAAAATTTGACTTGAAGGTCGAAACAAGCTTGACCTCATCACCAAGGAACCTCCTGCCACTGCCTCTGCTGAGTATTCAACATGGGCTATCGACAATGGCAAGGTGAAGTGCTGGCTTATTGAGAAAATGTCTCCTAGAATACGAAAAAGGTATCTCTGATTGCCCACAGCCAAAGTAATTTGAGATTCCATATACAGAACATACTATGATGATTATGATGAAACTCAAATTTTTGAGCTTCATCGTTTATGCTACACAACGAAGCAGAATGGAAGACTCTTCTCCATACACTACAATGAGCTTGTTGAATGACTCGATGAAATAGATCACCGCATGACGCAATCCTAAGAAACTATTGATGGGGTTGTGAATGAATCTTCCTACATGACCCGCCAACGTGTATACATATTTTTAATGAGACTTGATGCTGAATTCAGTCAAGTCTGTGAAGAGTTATTGCGGAGAGAACAGAAGCTGGATCTTGACCAAACATATGCCCATATCCGGTGGTTTCACACCAATCGAGCAACCCTCTCTGCACCTCCTCTGCGTGAAGCCTCTGTCTTGGCCACTTCCTCTTCTCCAAAAATCAATGTTGCTCAGTCCTAGCGCTGCTAAGGTCCTCATCCTGGCTTCTTTGACCCTCCTCATTCTGGTAGAAAACCTCCTCCCAAAAACCCTCATTTTACATGTGCTCACTGTAAAGAGGTCGGTCATACCAAGGAGCGCTGCTATGAGCTTGTTGGATATCCTGAATTGTGGGATTTTACTAGGAAGCCTCGCAAGTCCACCCCGAAAGAAACTGTCACCACCATCGAATCATTTGCTCAACCGACTGCACTAATTATTGAAACAGGTAATCGGGGTAAGGCATCATCTCTTACTACATTTTCTGCGAATAGATCTTGGATAATTGATATAAGTGCTACTGATCATATGACAAATACTCATAGTGTAGTTGATATCATTAATACCTCTCCTGAACATGTTGTGTATACTGTTGATGGTTCCCCTTCTCCTGTCTTGGTGAAGGATCTGTCTAACTCTCTTCTGAACACACTCTGGATTCTGTTCTTGTTGTTCCCTCTCTTGCTTATAACCTCTTATCTGTTAGTCAGATCACTATGGCCCTATCTTGTTTTGTAATCTTTTATCTCGATTTCTGTATTTTTCAGGACATTCTGACAATGAGGACTCTCAGTTATGGTGTTAGAAGGGGAAAGTTATACTATATGGAGTTGATGAGCAGTGAACAACCACAGAGTAGCCAAGCAAACAGTATTGGTAGCCTGAATAAAGTTAAGGACGCAGTATGGTTATGGCACCGTCGCTTACGCCATTTGAATTTTGGATATCTTAAAAATTTGCAACTTCATTTATTTTCAGTTGTTGATGAATCAGACTTTAAGTGTGATGTATGTGAACTAGCCAAGAGCCATTGTATTATGTATTCTCCCAGTTTGAATAAAAGTTTTGTTCCCTTCATGAAAATTCATTCGATTGTTTGGGGTCCTACTGAAATTTCTTCTCGCTCTAGATTTTGCTATTTTGTGAATTTTATTGATGAATGCACTAGAATGACTTGGGTCTCCTTGATGAAGTACAAAAGTGAAGTCTATGCTTGCTTTGTTGAATTCCACAAGATGGTGGCCCATCAATATCAACAGCAAATTTGAGTCCTCCAATATGACAATGGTGGAGAGTATGTGAATGGAGATATGTCAGCATATTTAGGTGTTCATGGAATTAGGTATCAAACTTCCATTGCCTATACTCCTCAACAAAATGGATTAGCTAAACACAAGAATCAACAATTGATGGAAGTAATGCGTGCTTCCTTATTTGGTATGAATGTTCCTACAAATCTATAGGGAGAAGCCGTGTGTTCTGCTGCATATTTAATCAATCACACTTCTTCTCGTGTGATTGAGTTCCAGAACCTATATCAGAAATTTCATGATCTGTTGCAGGCGCCATCTTTGCCTAATCTAGAACCCCGTGTCTTTGGATGCACTGCGTATGTTCACATCAATAAAGAGTTGCATGGGAAGCTTGATCTGTGTGCTGTGAAATGCGTGTTTACTGGATATGCTGAATTTCAGAAAGATTACCGTTGTTATGATCCAGTTCTGAACAAGATCCATGTCTCTCTAGATGTTTCCTTCCGTTAGTCTGACCGTTATTACTCAGGAGGAGTTTCAGAGTCTTTCTTTCAGGGGGAGAAAAGTGTACATGAAGGCAATCCTCTTTTTTTAGATGAATTTGAAGACTTGAAGAGGTTGGAGGAACATTGTGAAAAAACTCAAACGAAAGAAGGTACATGAGGATTTTTCGACTGGTCAAAAAATCCTCTCGACCTGTCAAAAAGGATGTCCAACATAGAGCAGAGTGATCGCATCGACCCCTCGAGCATTATTCTCGACCAGTCAAAAACTGGGTCCACGGAGAAGATTGATCTCATCGACCCGTCAAGAGATATTCTCGACCGGTCGAAACATAGGTTCACAACGAGACAGTTTCCTCTCGTCGACCAGTCGAACAAAAATCGAGAAGAAATCCTCGACCCGTTGAGAAATATTGCTGATACAGTATTACTTGAAGTTCATTCCTCTTTTGAAGTTGTGTCCCATGAAGACTCCCCTTCTACTCCAATAACTGAATAGTCTTCCCAGAGTGTCTCTCCTGAGGTACTTATTAATACGAATGAATTAGGTAGTATAGAAATTAGTATGCCTATGAGGTCACAACGGGAAACAAAATGGGTCCCAAAAAAATAATATGAACTAATCGTAGAAGCAAAAATCAAATATCATGTTGCTAACTTTGTATCCCACCGTAGGTTGTCTGGATCACATGCACTTGTTATTAATCAATTATCTACAGTAGGTATTCCTAGTAATGTGCAGGATGCCTTGGCAGATTCAAAGTGGAATTAAGCAATGCATGAAGAATTAAAAGCCCTACAGAAGAATAGAACGTGGGAACTTCTTCCTGCTCCACCTTGAAAGAAGACAGTTGGATGTAGATGGGTCTATGCAGTGAAACTAAAGGCAGATGGAAACATTGATCGGTATAAAGCTCATCCAGTTGTAAAATGCCACACTCAACAATATGTAGTAGATTATCAAGAGACATTCGCTTCAGTGGCAAAGATCAGCATTGTACGCATACTCATAGCTTTGGTAGCTAGACATGATTGGCCATTGCATCAATTCAATGTGAAGAATGCCTTCTTAAATAGAGACTTGGAAGAAGAGGTCTACATAGATATTCCTCCGGGTGTCAACTATAAACCCTGTGATGTTGGAAAAGTCTGCAGATTGAAGAAGTCGTTGTATGGACTGAAGCAATCTCCTAGAGCGTGGTTTGGGCAATTTTCTGGAGCAATAAAGAAGTTTGGATATCGACAGAGGAACTCTGATCATACCATGTTCATTAAACACAAGGGTGGTAAGATTACTGCTCTGATTGTATATGTTGATGACATGATTGTTACAGGTGATGATCCAGTTGAGATGAAAGATTTGAGAAAATGGTTATCCCAAGAATTTGAGATGAAGGATTTGGGTCAACTGAAATATTTCTTGGGCACTGAAGTTGCCAGATCCAAATTGGGAATCACACTGCCTCAACGAAAATATGTGCTTGACCTTCTTGCTGAAACATGAATGCTGGATTGTAAACCTGCTAAAACTCATGATGAATCACAAACTGGAGTTATGTCCTGGACAGGTTCCAACAAACAAAGGCAGGTATCAAAGATTAGTAGGGAAACTAATTTATCTTTCACATACTCGTCCAGATATTGCATATGCTATAAGTGTTGTCAGTCAGTTCATACATGATCCCAGTGAAGAGCATATGGAAGCTGTGATGCGAATACTCAGGTACTTGAAGTCTTCACCTGAAAAATGGCTACTATTTTCCAAGAATGATGAGTTTAGCGTCACAAGATATTCTAATGTAAATTGGGCGGGTGACAAAACGAATAGGGCATCTACATCTGGGTACTTCACATTTATTGGAGGAACCTTAGTAACTTGGCGTAGTAAGAAGCAGAATATGATTGCCCGTTCTAGTGCTGATGATGAATACCGGGGAATGGCAAATGGAGTGTGTGAACTGCTATGGATTCGAAATGTATTGAAGGAGGTAGGTTTCAAGCTCCATAAAACCATGGATATACATTATGACAACACTACTGTAATTGAAATTGCTCATAATCCTGTCCAACATGATCGAACCAAGCATGTGGAGATTGATCGACATTTCATCAGGGATCACCTTGATACAAGAAATATTTGATTCCCATTTGTAACATTTGAAGAGCAGTTGGCAGACGTGCTCACTAAAGGGTTGTCACATCATGCATTTACTGGATGGATCAACAAGTTGGGCATGATTCACATCTATGCTCCAACTTGAGGGGGAGTGTTGGAAAGATTACAGAATATATCCTCTTGTAATTAGAATTAAAGTTGTATAGATGGAATGCGAATGTAGATATCATTTCCTATTAGAATATCACTTGTACATCTTTATTAACCCCAAAAATTAGAATGAATGAATCGATGAATTATCCCTGAACCAGAATTCTACTGTCACATCCGCCAAAGAAGTTCCAACGTGCTGAGATACGATTTGTGAACTCCGCCACCATGAGCGGATAGGGAGGTACCAATTGGTTGGCTTTCGTATACAGTAATGTACGAATCACTGCATCTTGTCCAGCCACAACGCCCAAAAGTGAAGCCGCCAGCTACATACACCCACATGCCACAGTCTAGTTTAAGCTTATGTCGTCATGCATAGTCATGAACATCTTAGAAAACATGAGTCATAGTCATCGACTTGTAACAATAGGCTTCATATATTGTTCTTACCCCACGATCATCAATGGTCGTAAGATTACGGATCCTGCCAACATAGCCTCCTAATCCAATATAAGGAATTGAATATACTGCTAACAGATAATTGAGAGTGTTTGCATATGGATTAAATGGTGGGATTAGGTTGAAACTCATTATGCCGTTAAAACCTCTTGCAAAGTTCTCGCGGCTGATGTTTATAAGAGGCCTCGGAATCCCTCCTACTGCGTCAATAAGCGCTCTGAAAATCAGTAAAGAACAGTTAATATATAAAAGTTGAGCTGAGCATAATAAGCACAAGCATGCAGTATTAGCTACGCCGACGTAAAAGTTTCATGCATGGTTATAACTTATACATGTATGAAGAGAGACCTGATATGACCAACTTGTTGGTAGCCGAATTCCTCAATGATACGAGCAATAACGGGGTCGAGTAACGCCCTCTGACCACCGAAAGGAGGCGGGCCACCGCCGGCCAGATTAGGATTGATATTGTCGAGCCCTCTTCCAAGTGCACCAAATAGAAAAAACTCAGCCTCCAAGAACTCCAAGTTCTAACCGAACTGAAGGCGGTCAATTTCAGTAACGTTTGAAAGGGGTGAGCAGTCGGGGTTTTGACTCACAACCTCATGAACAAGGCTAAGGGACCAAAGCAATTAGAATAAACTACACAATACTGAGACTTTGAGATATTGAACGAGCCATTTGCTAAGTTAGCAACTAAAGTGAACGAATTGAACGATCGACCATGCTTGTATGTCTAACTCTATATAGAGGTGCACCTGGCGAATGAAGTCAATGATTGGGACTTGTTTTTTTTGTAGTCATGTACATAAATAGTTGGGCATGAATGGCCATACTTGGGGTGCTTACCTGATGGAGAGTTTGGAGACGAAGACGACGATGACCTAACTCATTTTAGTAGAGTTTCTCTGTTCTATAGGGTTGCCATGATCTCTTTCTCCCATTTTAAGGATCTATAGCCGAAATCTGAAATATATAATGAAAGTCATCATCATTAATTCATCATAAACAAATTGGGGTTAACACAGAGTTGAAAGCAAAGTGATGGGTTCATAAATAGACAAGGATAACAAGAGAGAATTTCAATCATATGAGCTCTAGTTTAAGCGCTGCACAATAGACCAAGAGGAGAACAATTTTTTTTTCAAAGAATATATGATGGAGCTACCCAATTAAGATTGAATAATAAGAAAATATAAAATCAGAGACAAACCCAGATTCGTCTTTCTTGATTGGGCATGAATAATGTATAACTTGTCAATTCACTCAATTTAAATCAGTTGGCTTTGGTGCAGGGGCTTTGTGTTGTTTATCCACATTTTATTTCTTCTATCATTTTTTCTCTCTATGCAAAGAGGGTAAAATTGACAATAAAAATGTTATAAATTTTGTGGAGGTGTGTATATCAAAATTTGAGGTGTGAATTTTGTTGAAGAGTGGTTTCCATTTTCCTTCAACAAGTCGTGTACAAGGGTGTGAATGTTGTATTATGAAGGAAAATTGAAACCACTCTTCAACAATAAGTGTACACGACTTGCAACGTTCTTCTGTTGCATACGGTGTGTTATGCATGCATATATATCACCCTGAATTATTGTTATAATGTTATTAATTAGATATGTATCACATAGGTGAATTACGTATTAATTAATATATCAAAGTGTGTAGCTTCTTGCAATTTTGCCGTTTACCCCTAGTGGAAAAAATCCGCCGGGGAGGCGCTCATTGCCGGTACGTTCCATACACAATCCTCAGGATCTCAGGTTCTGTCCTCGAGTAAGATAACGAATTGGCATCGGCGGACAAAAAGTTACTCGTTGTCCGGTTTTCTGCCCCGAGGGTCGTGTTAGCCTATAAAATGCCTTCGCTTTGGATATATGCCACACTGGCCAAGTTTGTTAGTGAACTAAGAAATGGCCTTGGTGAACTCCCGCACAGTGAAATTATATGGAGGCACAAACTGAGTCGCGTTCTGGTACAACAATGCACGTATCACTGCATTTTGTCCAGCCTTGATCACCAAAAGCTTTGAAGCCAGCTATAAGTACCCCCAAAATGTTAATTTGTTTACAACACAGTAATGTAATTAATAAATTAAATATTCGACCAGGACATAAAAATATTACCACAGAAGCAGAAGAATTTGTGGCGAGGCTTGGGATGGAGCTAACATATGATACTTGTGCGAGATCAGGCATGGCATAGGCCCCTAATAGAAAATTGAGTGAGTTTGCGTATGGATTAAATGAAGGAATTAGAGGTTTCCCCAATGCTAGGTCAAAGAACAATCCCCAGTTTATGAGGCCAAGATTTAGTAGAGGCCTCGGAAATCCTCCAATGGTCTGAACAATAGACCTGAAAATGATTAACTACAACATGTTAATGTACGCAATAGCAAATGTAGCAAGTGAGAGTGTAATATATAGGAAATGATCGATCGACATATGTAAATGTCAGGGTGTCGCATAATGCAAGCAGTTCTATTAATTACATCGATCAGTTAATTACCTGATGTTACCAACTTGTTGATAAGTAATTTCCTCACTAAAACGAGCAACCTCAGGGTTGAGATTTGAGAAGCAATGCCTTCCGAGCACCAATGGGAGGCGGACCGCCTTGAGACAAACCCGGACTGATGGTGTCGAGGCCGAAGCCTAGAGCCCCCGTATAGAAAATACTCAGATTGACAGAATTCCAAGTTCATCCCAAACCGAACGTGATCAACATCTGTGGCAATTTATAGGTTCGCAGCTAGGAGGGGGAGTGATATCGATGGTAATCAGACACATGCCCTGGTGAATGAGGCTGAGATGCATTGCAAGAAGAACAAGGACAACAGAAGAAAGATAGTGATGTAGAACAGATGGATGACAGTAAAATTTGAAGAGGAGCTTACTCGCACGAAAGACAAAATCGGTAAAATTAATAGAGGTTTGAAAAATAGTGTCCGATTTAATCTTAAAATACCTTTCCGAAAAGGGATCGAAGGAAGTAAGTTAGGTCTTGCTCCATGGATATTACGCTCCGTTTCGCGATCTAAGGTCGTTTAGGCCTCGAAAAATGTATTTTTGTGTTTTTGGACCTTTTAAAGATTTTATTTATTTTAGATTTTATTTTACTTTGGACCCATGGACTTAAGTAGAACTTTTGTTAGCACTCTAGGGTTTTGTTTCAGTATTTAAGTGTCTCTTTATGACTGCTAGACTTATCTTTTCATATTATTAATCAAAAACAAAAAATTTTCTTAAAATCCGGTAGATTCCAGTATTTCTTGGTTCTTCTTAAGTTTAACGTTTGTTAGCTAGCTATATATTGTGATGCGTCAAATAAGAAATCGATGGAGGCATTGCTAACTGAAGTAGCTAGTTTTGTGATGGATATGAGTGAAGCGTGCATGCATTTCTGGATGGCTGGATTTATAGAGTTATGAATTACATGCCCCGAACCGCATGCATTTTATGAGAGAGTTACGGGATTAGGTTCATTGGATTTATTATGTGGTACCATATATATATGCCAGACGATCGCGAATATGAAATCACCAACTTAATTACTATGAAAATATAAGTATTAGAGCTATTTTCCCACCCTTTATGCTTAATGCCTAACCCTAACCCTAACCTAGCACCTAACATTCTTATACATCGAGTGTTGGAAGTCAAATCCTATCTCTCTTCATATGAGAGGTCGTAGTGTTGGATATGAACTTAAGTTCAGTATTATATAAACATCATAATCGTCAACTAGAAACACATGAGAATTACTAATACGTTTACTAGCTGAATTGATACGTTGCTCACCTGGTGTTTGTCCAATTTGTATGCTGATATGACCTCATTAAGCTAATCCAAATCAGTGTTCAACTGGGATTCTATTATGGGTAGATACCGGGTTTAGACACTATATATATGCATGAGAGGAGTCCCTGGATCTCTACGTAATTGGCATTCAACTCTTCCCCATCAGAGAGGCTTCATACTGTAGAGGACAGAAGGCTTCAGCTCTCTTTGATCAAAAACAATGGCCATCTCCATCAACTCTGCTGGTAAGCTTCTTCTTCTGCTCAGTTTCTATTCTTCATAAGGTTTGTGTACCTGTGTTTACATGGTGCTGAAATTGAGTTAACCTTTCACCTGGCGCTAGCTAGCCATTACGTACTCATTAGGACCAATTTCTAAGTTGAGTCATAAGTCTCGTAGTGCCTTTTAGCATGCATGGAATATGAATTTGAAGTTGGAGCGTACGTACGTACACTACTGGAGGAGGAAATCGGGGCGACGTAGAAAGGTGGTCGCCTCGTCTGAATTTTACGTCGCCTCGATTTCTTGTGACCAAAACGACGTCGCCTCGTCTTGTCGCTTCAGATTCATCACGCCACCATTGGGGCGACGTAGATACAATCTACGTCGCTTCGATTCATTTCACGTGACGTAAATAATGTTACGTCGCTTCAATTGAAGCGACGTAGATTGATAACGTCGCTTGAACTGAGGCGACGTAGATTGATCAATCTACGTCGCTCAATTTTATTTTTTTTTAATTTATTTTTCTTTTTTTAATCCATTAAGGCGACGTATATTGATCAATATACGTCGCCTCAATTTATTTCATATTTATTTGATTTTATTTTTTAATAAATGAGGCGACGTATATTGATCAATATACGTCGCCTCAATTTATTTCATATTTATTTTGATTTATTTTTTAATAAATGAGGCGACGTATATTGATCAATATACGTCGCCTAAATTTATTTCATATTTATTTTGATTTATTTTTTAATAAATAAGGCGACGTATATAGATCAATGTACGTCGCCTCATTTATTTCTAAATGAATAATAAATAAATATTAAATACGTTGAGGCGACGTAGATATATCAATTTACGTCGCCTCATTTATTTAAAAATTTTTATTTTTTTATTTTTGTAATAAATGAGGCGACGTAAATTGATCTATCTACGTCGCCTCATTTATTAAAAAATAAAAAAAATAAAAAATAAATATTATTGTACCAAGTCACGACCTATCGCAATTTACAAACACAAAAACGCATTCAAATTGCAGATACGCATTCAACCAAAAAAACGCATTCAATCACAAATCAAAACGTTAAAAGTTTATACAAATCAAGTTTATACAAATCCTATATACAGTTTACGAGCCGGGAGGTGGTGGAGGAGCTTGCGGTTGTTGATTCGCAGCCTGGAATGATCGCATCATGGCCTCCATTTCTTGCATCCTTTGGGCGATCGCACTCGCTTCCGCTATGGCCTTCTGCGCCACCTCGCTCGATCTGCGCGCCGCCTCTTTGGCTTCATCGATCTCTTTTTGCATTTGAATTTGGCGTTCCTGGTTTACCCGGGCCCCTCCTCTCGGTTTGGGGTCGCGTGTGAGAGCGCGCCCCACCCCTGTAACGTCGAACAAGAACAAATATTAGTAAAGTATATCGTAAACCAAAATAAAGCAAAACGTAAATCGAGATATGCATCGACGGAATCGTTTTGGAGATTTATTACCTCTTATAGAGGTCCCGTGCCTTGAACCCACCTCTTCCTCTATGATATTTATTTGTGTATCAAGAGGAAGAGGCTGGGGTTGGGAAACCTCTTCGCCGTCAACTGGGCCCGCAGCACTATCTTGTTGCGACAAGACTTCATCGAGTCGACGCTTCACTGCCGCCTGCTCAATTAAAATAGATAAAATAAATAATATTACAATTTAGTAAACAAACATAATTGAAATAACGTAACGTGAACCTAGTTGAGCTTACCACTTTCTCAGCCGCATTCCTCTCCGGCTGGTATACGTTAATCCACGTCTGGACGGCGGGCGCTGGATGACCCTCCTTCTCCAACACCTCGCTTCGGTACGAGAGGGCGAGGGATCCCGAATGGTGGTTGATCTGCTGCTCCTTGTTCTTGTTTCGGTTCCCTCGGTTCCGTTCGCACAATCGCTGCCACACACACACAAAAATCATTTTAAAATAAGAACAGATAAACATGCATATTGTTCGAACGTTTGACCAAAACTGTAGGTTCGTTTATGAAACTCACCAAGTAAGCAGGGTCTTCGAAGTGGGCTTTTAACCACGCCCATTGGTCTTCCCTCCCGAGAAACTCGGCCGGAGTCTCCTGGCTGACGTGGAGATAATGTTGATGGCAATCGTACTTCCAATCCTTATAGATTGTTTGCGCCGTCCTATCAATGAAGTTCCACATCTCCACATCAGTCGCCGGGATGTCGTAGTTCGTCTAGCACAACACATTTAAATTCCGTTATGTAAAAATTATATTTACATTTACTACAGGTATGTAAGTAAGCTCGGAGTCCAGCAAGTATACCTCAAGACTCCGGCCGACGATATCGCGATGCAAATCGCTAAGTCCCAAAAAGCTAGATGCAAGCATTGGAACTTTTCCGCGGATGATGCTACCGATGTCTCGGCACATCAGACTCCGCATTTCCCTCGTCGCCGGCCCCGCATGCCTCGTAGAGTAAGCGACTTGTAGTCGCCTATTGTTGTTCATCCGGACGAGGTACTCCGTCTTCGTCCCGACAACGACTCCGCGCTGTTCCGTCGTCGGGTCTCCGGTTGCCATGTCGACCATGTCGGGGAGTTTGGTCTTCTTGCACCGGATGCTGAGGGCGGGAGGGTGCTGTGACGCCGTAGTGGCCTCGCTGCTGTCATCCGCTCCTTGCGGAATCGCATCCTCAAGTGGCGGGGCGGGCGTTAAAATGGGAGCTTCTGCAATCGACGGGGTCGTCGATTGTCCCGTGGGGAAACCAGACCCGGAAGCCCCATCTCGGCTGAATGCTCGCCACCCCGCCTCCGCCGCCTCCGCAGCTGCCGCCGCGGCCGCCGCTTCCGCTTCACGACGCTGCATCAACGCTTTCCTCCTCTTGTATGCAGTATCTCCGGGAGCCATTCTATTAAAACTAAATTTTTATTTTTAATTAGATTGAAGATTTACTCGTCTGTACTTCTATAATGCTATAGTTACCTAGGTTACGCATATTCTTGTTCAAGTATACTTATTGGTGCAGTTAACCAAATTCTGACCATGTCACTATGTCTAGTCTTTCTCCATATCAAAAAGAGTATGAACCGAAGTACCATCACATATAGCTTATCATCACATATACCTTATCATCACAAAACACAACACACAAAACACATATAGCTTATCGCATTCGCACAGGAAGAATCACATTCATTTATCGCATAAAAGCAATCAATCCTCAAGACTCCTTATCATCACAACCGAAGGAATTGAATCCCTCGAACACAAAACACATATAGCTTATCGCATTTGCACAAAACATCATCACATTCACAAAGCAACTATACATGAACATTAAGCAACCACATTATCATACAACTTTCTCTCATTTGTTACTATAAAACTCAACACATTAGTACAAGTTCTTTTCGGATAAACCAGTTTTTAAAAAAAACACAACAATTAAAGACACAAACAGTTGCATCATGTCACTTGAATACAAGCATCCAAGACAATCTATCATCCATAATGTTGAATCACTAAATTGCCAATTTGGTAAAGCAACATAAAAGACTAAGCTGCACACACACACACACAAATAGCCTTTCACCAAAGACTTAGTTGGCGATTCATATTCAACCAAACATAATCACAACATAGACAAATGAGCAGTTGCTATATACCTTGAAGTCCTGGGCAATCTCCCGAACAAGCCTCTGGAATGGCAGCTTCCTGATCAAGATCTCAGTACTCTTCTGGTACTTACGGATTTCTCTGCACAACCACAAATCACAACCATTTTTGCAATTATAACAGTATAAAGTCATTAAAGAAAAGCAACAGAAACTTGCATTCAACTCGTAATACCAAGACCATCAACTGTCAGCCAAAAAAGAGAAATCAAAGAATAATGAGTTCTGCATGACATTGAACATACCAGTCCCAAAAAAACAAAAAACCAATACAAAATTAATCTTAAGAAGAGATGAACAGTGAGTTTTTGAATCAATGTTAATCAAACATTACATAACTATTCAAACCATCTCCAATACATAACCGGCAACTCAATGTTTGACACTAATTCATACTCAACTCACAACCATCTTCGAAAATGAACCAAACAGTGTGATCAAAACAACATAAAACATGGTCTATTTGACACTAATTCATCAACCCCAGTTTTCTTTCTCAAAACTCAATCCTCTGCATAAATGATAAAAAGTGTAGTGTAGACATACTCATGACATACTCAGGAATAAACAGTAATCAATCATTTGTTTTTGCAAGCTAAGTTAAGTGTAGACATACTCATGAAATCGTGTTTATCATTATGAGTGGATTCACAGCTTTGTCTGTAATATAGATCACCCTCCCAATTTCACTTTCAGCAAATCTTCATTGCTATATATATATTTTCTTTAGAGATATTGTAGAACCTTTAACAGTGATCCATCATTGAATTCAATGGCTCTGGAAAATAACATACTAAAGAGAAAAACTACATTATTGGTTCTTATAGAGATCTATAAACCTGTCAAGTCCATCTATCTACAATTACAATCCTGGTACATTGATTTATTTTCCGTCCATATGATGAAAAAGAATCAGTATCTACCTTGTCTTGAAATGTAGAACTTCGAAAATCACATAATTGTCAAAGAGAAATGATAAAAAGAAAAAAACAGCAGTATATCATCTCATAACAGCAGACACTTTTTATAGAGTTACAGAAAGATCAGAAGTGAATCTCCTACCAGTCTCAGAGGTGCATTTCTAAATCGAAACAAAATTCAACAAGCTTGTAATCTATTGCACAGATGGAAGCTCTCATCAGAATTGAACAATCAACAAAAGTTAATCTCCGGGACATGTAATCCTACAACACCGGGTGATTAGTACTTGTTCACTAGATAACAAGCTACAGCTCCTCTAAACTTTTCTAAAGCCGAATCCAACATAATCCCATTTCTACTTCTCCGTTCTCAGATTACAACATATGTAATTGTAAACACAAAAACAAGAGAGAGACACATGAGCAGCATATAATTATTTCCCAGATACTCAAGAAGAGCCCAATTTCGAAAACTAACATCTTTACTAATAACCTGTGAATATAACTATACAATCACATAAACTCACCCCCAAGTTGAAAAAGACTCAAACTTTAATCCCCAAAGCTTGCTTGGCTCCCCTGATTCCCTAACAAATCATATGGTGAAGAACAAGGTTAACTCACAATTACACATTGAAAACTAAAGAGAGAAGCAAATGTACAAGAAACAAAATTGTGGGTAAAGAGAGAAGTACGCACCCGAAAGAAAATTAGAGAACTAGAGAATCTTCAATGAAGTGAAGAGAAGCTAGGCAGAGAGATGGATGAAAACGGTGGGTTTTGGGGTTTTGGGTTTCGGGATTCCACGGTGAGGGAGGGGGAGGAAGAAGTTGGTTTCGGGTTTGGTGGAGGAAGACGATTTGGGGTTTTGGGTTTTAGGTTTCGATTTGGTGGTCTCAAACGATTTGGTATGGGATTAGGGTTTGGTCTCAATCGATTTGGGGCGAGGTCGAACAGAGGTAAACTGAGAGGAAACGAGGCGAAGTGAAACGGGAAGAAGAAGAAAGCCACTGTGATCCTGGAATTATAAACGAAACTAGGCGACGTAGATTGGTTTCTACGTCGCTTCAATATGTTGAAGCGACAAATAATGTCTATCTACGTCGCTTCATAAATAATTGTTGTTTTTTATTTTTGAATAACTGAGGCGACGTAGATTGAGCAATCTACGTCGCTTCATTTTATTTTATTTATAATTAAAATAAATACATTAAAGCGACGTAGATTAATCAATATACGTCGCTTCATTTTATTTTATTTATAATTAAAATAAATACATTAAAGCGACGTATATTGAGCAATCTACGTCGCTTCATTTTATTTTATTTATAATTAAAATAAATACCTTAAAGCGACGTAGATTGAGCAATCGACGTCGCTTCATTTTATTTTATTTATAATTAAAATAAATAAATGAAGCGACGTATATTGATCAATCTATGTCGCCTCAGTTATTCAAAAATATAAAAAAAAATTAAATCCCTTAAGGCGACGTAGATTGATCAATCTATGTCGCCTCAGTTTATATAATTTAATTATATAATTAATGACATTGAGGCGACGTAAATTGATCAATCTATGTCGCCTCAGTTATTCAAAAATATAAAAAAAATTTAAATCACTTGAGGCGACATAGATTGATCAATCTACGTCGCCTCAGTTTATATAATTTAATTATAAATTAAATAAATTTAGGCGACGTAGATTGATCAATCTACGTCGCCTTAACATATTTTTTATGTTATTCCTGCAAAATTTTATTTTTATGTTATTCCTGCAAAATTTATGTTATTCCTGCAAAATTTTATCAATTTATTTTTTATGTTATTTTAGGGTTTACACACATCCATACAAAATTTATACACAATCATTTTTCCCCTTACTGTTTCTGAGTCTGCAAACTGTTTCCTACTACTTTTTTATAGGGAATCACGGGGTATGAGGAATTTTTTCCCTTACTGTTTCTTACTGTTTCTGAGCCATGCAAACTCATCTTGGTTATATGATTCATCATGATTCACCATGATTTTAATTGAATTCACCATGATTCACCATGATTCATCATGATTCACCATGATTCACCATGATTCATCATGATTCACCATGATTCACCACGATTCACCATAAATTATACTTTAAAGAAAATACGAATTTAGGTTTCAAATTCATAATAAAATTAGTTTAGTCCTCGTCTTCGTCCTCGTCCTCCTCCTCCTCCTCCTCCTCCTCGGCTTCGTCCTCGTCCTCGTCCTCTTCGTCTTCGTCTTCGTCCTCGTCCTCGTCCTCGTCCTCTTCCTCGTCCTCGTCATCGTCTCCTTCTTCGTCCAAAAGTAGTTGAAAATCTGGGTAAAATTGTATCACCGTGGGAGTGTCCTCTTGGTAAGGCTCGAATATATGATCTCCTGTACGGGCTATGTTTTCATCTATGGCCAGAACTTCGGCGCTGTAGACATTGCGGTGCGATATCTCTTGTACTACCTTCCAAGTACCACCAGCCTTTGGATCGTCTATGTAGAATACTTGTTTTGCTTTGGTTGCAATTATGAAGGGTGAATCCTCATAGTAACTGTTGTTTGTATTCACTGATATCAGTCCATGATCTTTTATAAGGGTGTCAAGATCTTCAGGGTCCTCGGAGTTGTGCCATGTGCACTTAAACAACACCACTGGCATACGGCCTGGATATAATACTTCGACCACGTAGTTAACATGGCCGTAGAACTTGGATGAACCCATGTCTATCATGACACCGCTGTTTTGAGTCACGGTTCTTTGATCTCTATCAAACGATGTGAACTTGACACCGTTCACATAACACGACTTATAAACCCGACATTGCTGAGGTCCTTGAGCTAATGACTTTATTCCTGCAACCAAGCTCGGGTCCGAGTTTTTTTCTTTAAGGGACACCTGAGAGATAAGTGTTAAGAGGAGTTAAAGATAAGTGTTATAAACCCTCAAAGAACCTTACAAGAATTAATAGGCATATGTACCCATGTTAAGAACCATCGAAGAAAACTCCTCCGACGACGAAGCTCGTCGAAATCTTCACCATTTTTAGCCTCGAACCTTCTGAGATGTTCTTCTAGGTAAGGTTTGACTTCGTCTGTTTCCACCAAGACTTGCCAGTGAGCCTCAGCAGTCTCTGCCTCAGTCAACCTGAACTGGCGACGAGTCTCGATAATATCTGGTCTTACTAAGAGTGAAACACAGCTGACATTCCACCCAGATATGGAAGTGTCGATATCTTCGTTGTCCATCCGTCTGAGATAAGCCTTACAATACGTCACCGACTCATGTACGAGGTACTGTTCAGCAATACTACCTTCCGGGTAACGTGTATTCCTCATTGACTTTTTATATTTTCCTAATTGCCTGCAAAAACACCACTCAAGATTAGTACAATATTTTCCTAATTGCCGACATATTACACAAGATTAGTAGGAATCAATATTAGTACAAACATAATTTCCTAATATTAGCAATAACAAAAAATTTTACCTTTCAATCGGATACATCCATGTATAGTGTACTGGACCTGTAAGGAATACTTGTTCGGGCAGATGAACCATGAGATGAACCATAGATGTAAAAAAATGTGGAGGAAATATGAGCTCCAAATTGCAGAGAATCATCACTATCTCAGTTTCCATGTCACGCACAACCTCCTTCTTAAGCTCCCTACTGCATAGTTGACGAAACCAATTTGACAGTGCTATCAATGGCTTGACAACGTTTTCTGGCAGGAACCCTCTTATAACCACAGGCAGAAGACGTTGAAGCAAGACATGGCAATCATGCGTCTTCAATCCATAAAACTGTGACTGGGAACTTATTTTCACCTTACTTCTCAAACTACCTGCATAACCAAGAGGATACTTAACATCCCTGGACCACTGGAACACATCTTCTAGATCATCCTTTTTAACTAAAAAAGGTGCATGAGGAACTTTCCCCGTAGCCAAGTCACCCGCTCTTTGCCACTGGTTTTTTCGCACATTCCTCTTCTTCAAAGCAGCGCGAGCTTTTGGACCATCCTTAGACTTCGATTCAATCGAAAAAATGGTTCCAAGGATGTTGTCACACACATTTTTTTCAATGTGCATGACATCTAGGCAATGTCTGATCTTCAATGATGACCAATACGGCAGCTTCCAAAATATGCTTTCGTGAGTCCAACACTGTCTGTTATTCGGATTGTACGGCACCTTCAAGTCTTCATGTTGGCTAAGAATAGGGTAAACGTTTGACCTAACGTCCTCCAAAATTTCATCTCCACTCTTACGATAGGGTCTTCCGCCAAACTCCTCCTTCCCGTTAAATGCCTTGCTCAATCTCCAAGGGTGATCCTGGTGGAGCCATTTTCGATGACCTTCATAAACTATCCTCCCACATATATGCTCTGAAGTTAGCTCATCTAGACAGATTGGACATGCCTTGTACCCTTTCACAGTTGACCCCGCAAGCATCCCTAAACCTGGAAAGTCGCTAATAGTCCACATTACCGCTGCCTTCATCAAGAATACCTCATTGTCTACTCGATCAAAAGTATGGACTCCAACGACCCATAAATGTATTAGCTCCTCGATCATCGGCTCAATGAGTACACTAAGGCACTTTCCGGGAGATTTAGGGCCTGGAATCAACACTGATAACATGTTATATTCCTTCTTCATGCACATTGATGGTGGTAGATTGTACGGCATCACAACAACGGGCCATGTACTATGCAAAGTTCCCATTGTTCCGAATGGATTGAAACCGTCTGTTGCTACTCCAAGGCGCACATTCCTGCAGTCCCGTGCAAAACCTGGAAAAGTTCTGTCAAAATGTTGAAACGCTTCTCCGTCAGCTGGGTGGCTGAGGCTACCAGCCACGCATATCCGCTCCCCCAGCCATCGCATATGCTTGGCAGTGTGTGGGGACATAAACAAGCGCTTCAACCTTGGTGTTAGAGGGAAGTTACGAATTATTTTTTTGGGAATATCATTCGTATTTGGCTTATATCTTTCTGAATAACACACTGGACAAATCCTCTCGTTTACAAGCGCCCCCCTGAACAACACACAGTTAAACTCACACGCATGAATTCTTTCGTAACCCAGTGAAAGATCACTCAAGATTTTTTTTATTCTCGAGTATGAACAGGGGAATGTGTGCCCTTTAGGAAGAAGTTTATTAATGTAAATACATAAAGAGTCAACACTTGTGTCCGACCATCCATTTTCATTTTTCATTTCCATTGCATCTAATATGGCACTCAAAACAGTTTCCTCACTGCCTTCATATAATGGGGTCTGTGACTCCTTCAATAATCTATCGTACTTTTCATAATCATCGTCTACCATGTCATTGAAGTTCATGCCCGAATTATCTTCCACAAATTGTTGGGGTGCATCTGCATGGTATCCAGGATAATAGGGATATGCATCATGTAGAATCTCCAACTGCGGGTTCACTGAAGGACCGGCACCACTAGAAGGACCGACTCTGTCTTGAAGCCACTGTCTTCGTTGACTGAGCATTGCCGGTTCACCAGAAACTTCCCCGTGAAGGTGCCAGACTGTATAAGTAGGACTCATACCACTGTGTGATAAGTGATGATACATGACATCCATAGTAACCTTGAACGGACCGTTCTTACAACGTTTGCACGGGCAGAAGTAATAATCGGCTCCGTTACTATGTAGCCGGGCAAAATTCATGAACTCGAATATGCCGTTGATGTACCTTGGATCAGCACGATGATATGTCATCCAAGTTTTGTCTGGGAGTCCGTCCATGTTTCCTGTCAACATAAACAATCAATATGAACAAAGTTACCACGCCACAGTTGCGATTCAATCAAAACCCCACACTTCTTCGCCTTATGCCTCCGGGTTGGGTCCTATCCCCTTCAGGGGAACACGACATTTGTCAACGCTTTTGCACCCATGCGTTTCAGCTCCAGTTTAGGGAAATTTTGGCAGCATCTCCCTACAGTTCCCCGAGTGCACACATATCTAAACAACCTAATTTGCACTCGGGGAACATTTAAAGGAGACACTGTCGAAACCATATCCCAAAACTGAAACTGAAATCACACGAATAGCAAAAGGATCAATAAAGTCATGTTCACCTAAAGTGTCCAAAAATGGGACAATTCGAGAATCAACAACTCAACTCGATCAACTAGATGAGTTGTTAATTCTCAAACGGGAGTTCTAAGTTAATAAACACCACAATTATATATAGTCATAATACTAATAACACTACTAATTAAGGCTCGAATACACATAATCTACACTAATCATCAATTAATTTCACTAAATTTAACCAAATTTCAAACATTAATCATGAACCCATAACATAATTTATCACAATTCAATGCTTAACACACTAAAACTACAACATAACACCAAATTCAATTCAACTTCAAACATTTCACCAAAACTTCAATTTCACTTCTAATCATCAATAAATTTCACTAAACTTAACCAAATTTCAAACATTATTCATGAACCCATAACACAATTCAATGATTCAAACACTAAAACTACAACATAACACCAAATTCAATTCAACTTCAAACATTTCACCAAAACTTCAATTTCACTTCTAATTTAACATATTATGGTCATAAAGAGGGTTAAAGAGATACAAATCAAACTAACCTTACTCAATAATCAAATCAATGGCAAGAACAACCTTCTTTCTCAATTTCCTCTAATTTCTCCCCAAAATCGCCCAAAACAGCTGCAGAACGAAATGAAACTGTTTTTCTAAACTTTTCACTTTATGAACGGGTTGATTTTAAGAAGAAGAGTAGATCCAGATTTTAAAAAAACGAGGCGACGTAGATTGATCAATCTACGTCGCCTCGTTTTGAATCGAGGCGACGTAGATTAGTTTGGTCACTTGGAAAGAAAAACTAGTCGCCTCAATTTTTTTAAGCGACGTACTTCAATCTACGTCGCCTCAATTTTTTGAAGCGACGTAATGTTTGTCAAAGGTATTTTACGTCGCCTCGTTGAAAATCGGAGCGACGTAGAAATGTAACTACGTCGCCCCGATTCCTTCCTCCAGTAGTGGTACATTATATATATATATATATATATGAAGAGATACTACGTTGCACCAGTTAAATCACGATCATAAGTTTTACTATATATTTGCTTAAGCATGGGTACGTATATGGTTTGGTTGTGCGGGTGCATGTGTAACATAGCCATTTTCCAATATTACATATAAAAAAATGATCACATCGATCTCTTGTGGAAATAATATACAATAATCTTAGCCTCTTAGGTGAGCAACTCTATCGTTGTTGCTTCGAAAGGAAAAAATGAAGCAACAAACGGAGTCCAAAAGAAAATATAAAAGGTTCGGTCGACACAAAAGGCTAAGCTTGCTTAGAAATGCATCCACCAGATCAATTTACATGAGTGATGTTAAAACGACTGTATATAGGCTGTGTTTGGGAAAACTTTTCTTATTAGAGAAGGAACTTTTTCATCAACTTTTTAAAAAAGTTGTGTTTGGCAAATAACTTTTTTTGATAGGAACTTATAGAAAAAGAAGCTTTCTTTACTATTTTGAAAAGCTGATCTGAAGTTGCTTTTATTGACTTTTCAAAAAACACGATGAACAGTGTTTTTAATGAAAATTTACACATTTTCCGAAAATGTCCTTATACAATTGGAGATTGACACAGTTTATCCCATGATATTCCATTTCAGTCTATTGCTCCTCCATTTCAGTCTAAAGAACACAGCCGGTCTTCCTCTTCTCTCTTTTCAGAAAAAAGAAAGAAAAGAAGGAATAGATCTGCAACTAATCCTCGCACGCTGGAAGAGATCAGTAAGCTCCATAATCTCATACCCAACCAATTTCAATTTTAGGGTTTTGCTCTTTCAATTTTAGGGTACTCATGTTCATCTCAATTTTAGCATTTTTCCAACTTTTTGTCAACCAAAACTTGGGTTTCCATTCGCTGTCAATCACTGCGTCTTACTTATCTTCTGTGTTTAAATTTCTGAACTGGGTGTTCTTGGGTACTTTGTTTACTGTTATGATAGCAGTAAACAATCGATTAACTCTGCTGAGTACTTCTTCGTTAATAATAGTAGCTTAATCAAAGAATCTGTGAGAATTTGAAATTGGAGCTCAGTTTTCGTCTGTGAAATTGTGAACGTTTTTTGGTTAGGTTGCTCGTGCTTCTGCTTTTACGTTCGGTGTGGTTTACGGAGGCGTGAAGCACAAAATTCTTAAGGTGCGTCTTGTTCAGATCTCTCTACTGCTTATAATATAATCGGTAGTTCATAGTTGAAATTTACTGCTCTGCTTATAATATAATCAGTATTAGACAATGGGAGATCCCAGTTGCGATCCCAGTTCCACAAAGTGGGATTCAGCTATCGAAAAACAAAGAAAAGCAAAGTTTTGAAGCAACCAAAACACAAGGCCTTGTTCTTTCCTAGGAGAAAAGTATGGAGTACCACACCTAGGATAAAAGCCCTTATAAGAATCCCAATAATGTAGCCACAAAGCTTTTTACTTTGTATTCTCTGTTTAGCTTTCTGGGTTTTGGTAGAAATTTGATCTTTGTTTGTTTATTCTCTGATCTCATGTTGAAAATTTGAGTTTGCATGTGTTTGAGGTGAGGTTTTGGATCCGGGTTTGATCCCCCTGTTGCTTTCTGGGTGCTGCTCTGATTTCAGTTTCTATTTGGGAGTCTGTTCAAATCTCAAGCTTGTATTGACGTTGTTCTGTAATTACAGTGATATCCATAGACTGCTGCATCTACATTGTCTATACTGGCTCCTTTACCATTTTCCAAGTGCCCATATAGTCTTTGTGGTTGGGTCATTTGTTGCTCTAATCAATGTATAAACCGTTTCTGTCTGTCATGAGATCAGAATTGTAGTTATTTTGCTTATGTACGTACAGCTGTGCTAGCTACTCGTTCTTTCTTCAAATTAATTAAACACTAGGAAGAAAAGTTGTAGATCTAGAATTGCTGTATATGTACGTCTTGTGCAGAGGTGAATCTGCTGCAGCATGTTGAAAACATTCGAACTCGATCTACAGTGGCTGCAACTAGTTTATGCTCCAAGCTAGATCGAGCTAAGGAATTTCTTGTTCTGACCAGGAATAATTGGGATTGAGGAATTTGACGTAAGAGATATATGCCAGCTGTACATGATTAATATGTCTTGAGATTTGAGGTTTAATTATAGCTTGACTATGCATACCAAGGAAAAATTGATTCTGTACTGTAAATTAATATATTTGATTAAGACTTGAGACTTAAAATTGAGCTGATTAGAACGATGACGTTCTGGTAATCCAAAACCTGTTCTTCAATACCTGGTTACATCTTGGGGTTGTTTTTGACCAGCTGCAAATCGATTGAGTTTTCTAAGTACTTATGTCTTCTGACAAATGGGTAGTATATTTCAGTTCATATATATATACACTGTTATATATAGAAAATGCTGGTGTATTGTTGATGAGATCCAAAATGATGAGAGTGAACTTGAAGCTAATGTATATCTAAACTACCTAAGTCCAATTCCTGTGTTGATTAGTGTCTGTTCACAGTTGCATTTGGCAGATAGTTCAATTGGAGATTGAGTTTTGCGTGGTGTTTATGTGTTACTTGGATCTCATGTGCTTCTGATACTGTATCTGAATTCTGGTTTCAGCTTTCTTGTTTGCTGTTTTGTTGTATTCAATCCAAAGGTTACTTGAAAGATGCATTACATATTCCACTTTTTTTGCCTTCAACAGATGAAGATGCATTGGTGCAGCCTTTAAGTCATTGATTTATTTTAGCTGCGATAGTTGTTTATGGTCTATGCTATCAACTTTCTTCTGCTTATGGTTTACCAAGCTGCTAATACAAGTTACCTAGTTAGATTGTCACTGCTAGGTGCATATTTGTAGCTTGACAATTTAAGTACAGTTTATAATTTCCTTTACGATTGTTGTTTAGCTAGAATCTATATAAGATGGGAAAAGGTTCGGCGTCATGGACTCCAGCGTATGTGGACATCTTTATAGATCTATGCTTCAAAGAGTTAGAAGCAGATAATCGTCCACACACTCATTTTTCGCCAGTGGGATGGGAGAATTTAAGGAACAACTTTAACAAAGAAAATGGTGAAAACTACACTAAGAAGCAGCTGAAAAACAAGTGGGATTCACTGAAAGATATATGGAAAAACTGGAAAGATCTCAAGGGCAAAGAAACTGGTCTTGGGTGGAATCATAGGTTACAGACCATTGATGCGAGTGATGAATGGTGGGAGAATAAGATAAAAGTTCGTAATATGTTATGTATTGTATACTGATCTATTCTAATTATATTTTTTCCAATTCTTTATAACAAATGTAATATCACTTTAACTGTAGATAAATGACAAATTTGAGAAATTGCGAAAGAAGGGTTTGGACCCTGAATTGGAAGGCAAGCTTGACAAGTTATTTTATGGGGTTTCCGCCACTGGATCTCATGCTTGGGCACTGTCATCTGGTCTACCGCCTCCTAGTAGTTTGAATACCTCTATTGATGACTACACTCTTGAAGGTAGTGGTGACTCTGATGATCTTTCAAATATGTCAACTTCTCAAGTAAGAAAAAGAAAAACTTCAAGTGCCGGAACATCTGGTGGAACATCTGAGACGAGTAGAAAGAGGAAGGGAGGAGGTGCTGCCCATATTACCGAACAAATTAATAAGCTTTGTGAGGCCATTGGCAATAAGAATGTTGAACTGGATCCTACTAGTATTAAGAGTGTGATGAGTGTGGTCACCTCATTACCGGGAGCTGGAACAAGAACCCCTTTATGGTATTTTGCTACTCGTTTGTTTCTCAACAAAGAGAAGAGAGAGATGTTTTGTACTATGGATGATCCCGAAGATAAGTTGGCGTGGCTACAGTTTGAAATGTCGGAGAAAGACATCTAGAAGTCAGGAGAGATAGAGAGAGTTGTTGTTTTTGTTATGTGTAATGACTATTGTGTTTTCTTAAGACTATCGTGTATGGATGTTATGAGTTAATTTGGAATTGATAGCTTCTAAAGCTTTAGTTTGGTTTAGTCATTGTACTCAGTGTTATTATAGACTGAACTGTATGGAGTTTATGCATACAATGTTTGGCTTTTCTGATTTAGTTTTGTTTATTTTATACACATTGTTGAAAGTCCAATTTGTTGTTTCTCTGAAGTTTGCCACTTTTATTTTTTTCATTTTCAACTTGTGTGTTATGTTGTCTAATCTGCGTTCTTTTCCTAACTTATATGAACAGAAGCTCGCTTGAATATTAATTAGTTGGTGTATCAACTTGGTTTTACACTATGTACACTCGAGCATCGGATGAAATAGAAGAGCTGAAACGTGATGCTGGAGTATTAGGCGTGTGTCTTTTGGCTCAACACTATTTTGATACCTATGTTCACAAGACACCGTGCATGACATCCACGCAAACGGGAAATAAATGGTTGATGGAAGTTCTAAGAGGACATGAAAGCCGTTGTTATCATATGTTCAGAATGGATAAGGAGGTTTTTAGTAGATTATCTAATGATTTAGAAGTTAACTATGGGTTGATGGGTTCAAGAAGCACGAGTCATACTGAAGTTTTGGGGATGTTTTTACATATACTTGGACATGGGATTGGAAACAGATTGGCCCAAGAGCGCTTTCAACACTCTGGTGAAACAATCAGTAGGTATTTTGGACAAGCCTTAGATGTCGTTTGTCGTATGGCTCAAGATATCTTGAAACCAACAGATCCAGAATTCAGAAGTATTCCTCCAAAGATTCTAAATGATAGGAGATACATGCCTCATTTTAAGGTATGTAAAGAATCTTACACTAATACTTTAATGTATAGTTGTTTGTATTTGATTGCATCTTCGTTTGTCTAGTGTAATATTTTCATATTGAATGTAGGATTGCATTGGTGCCATTGATGGTGTCCACATTGAAGCTTCAATTCCTCCTCACAAGCAAGTGCCATATATTGGAAGGAAAGGAATACCGACACAAAATGTGATGGCTGTTTGTGACTTTGATATGCAATTTATATTTGCATGTGCTGGATGGGAAGGATCTGCTCATGATACTAGAGTTTTCCTATCGGTATTACGAGACAACGCCATGAATTTTCCAAAACCTCCACAAGGTAATTGCGCTTACTCGCTTTTGTTTGTTAATTCGACTAACATATAATACGTCTTTGTACTGTTTTTATCTGATTTATTATGATTGTCAACATTATATAGGTAAATATTATCTTGTAGACTCTGGGTACCCACAGATGAATGGTTATTTAGGACCATACAAAGGTGCAAAAGCTCATCATCAACAATATCAAAGGAGGCAACCGACTAATTCTGAAGAGTTATTCAACCAGAGACACTCTTCCCTTAGAAGTGTTATCGAGCGCACTTTTGGAGTTTGGAAGAAGAATTGGAAGGTTTTGAAGCACATGTCAAGTTTTTCATTCGACAAGCAAGTGAAGATTGTGATTGTGACTATGGCCCTTCACAACTATGTAAGGAGACATTCTCGTCTTGATAAATATTTTGTTAACATTGGAGAAGGATCAGGTGACAATGCAAATGGTGAGGATGATGCAGAAGAAGAAGGATCTCCAGTTACTGAAGGTCTAGAAGCACGACAAATGGAAATAGTGAGGAACAACATAGCGCAAAGTCTAATGAGTAGCCGAAATGTTTGATTATGGCCTAATCAAACATTTTCGGTAGATTTCTATTTGTCGAGACGGTTGAGTATGCAGTCAAAGCCTAATCTTAGTTTAACATTTAAATCGGAGACGAGTCTTTTCATTTGGTATCCGTCATTTAAAATATCGAGCATGATATCAAGAATGTATGTGAGATGATTGATATTTTTACAATCGTTATTATTTTTATTATTGTAGGTAATATTTAATTAAAATAAAATCAAAAACAAAAAAAATAAAAAATAAAGTACTTGTGACTTTTACTTTTAGATTTACCAAACACTTCTATTTTTAAAAGTCATTTGAAAAAAAGTATTTACCAAACCCCCCCCTCCTTTTCTATTAAGAAGCTTATTTGAATATGAAAAAAAGTTAACTTTTCTTTTAAGAAAAGCATTACCAAACATAGCCATAGTTAACTGAATCGAAGAGCGGTGCTGAAATCTGTCGGCTAGGGTTTTGGTCGAGTTTTGTGTTCTTGATCAGTCTTTTGATTGAATTTTGCAGAGGCGTTGATGAGGGAGGGAGATCCCCTCCTGGAGTTTGGGTGACTTTGAAGAGTGTTCATGCTTTGTGCACGCGTGGCATCCAATTTGGCAACCAGGTATCAACAACGACCCGGCGGAGCGAATCCTCGCACTACTATAGTTTGGGGTCACACTATTGCAATTTGGGGTGCACAGTTTCTATTGATCTGTGAAGACTATTAAAGGGGCTGTGGCCCCCCGGTGATCTTAAATTTTTCCATAAATTTGTATTTCTTATGGTATTAATGGGTATAAAATAAATATTTATCTTAAATTTGCCCCTTCTAATCAATCTAACTTACACTAATATCATTAATTTTATTATTTTTTTATATATATCTTTTTCAATTAATTAGTATTAATTACTATTAAAGAAATTTTTTGCTCCCCCCTCCCGATTTCTTTTTCAATCAATCAAAAGTACTATGTAAAATATTCAGTTTTTCCTCTTACCATATCCCGTAGGTATGTGTTTGAATTGATATAGAACCTTTTTTTGTATCTGTATAAATATATATATATATATAAATCGATATTATTACATTCCAATTCCTTCCCGATACCTTCCAAGAAAAATCTCCAATTGTATCTCAAATTGACGGATTAGTCTGAGCTTATCCATGGAATTTTCTATATGTGTTTGATTGGTTAGAGACCCAATGTAACCCAGATTAATGAGTTAATCCTATTTTGATAAAGTTGATCGAGGAAGGTAATTAATTTTACCATCAGCAACTATCAATAGCCTTTCGATCGGAATATAATTGTTTAAGTTTTTAATTTTATTGAAGGAAGTTGTAGAGTTTGCCAAAACGAGTTCGTGACCTTGTGTTGAATTCAGAGTTACGACGAAGAAGTTTTGATCAACTAAAGTTTCAATTTTATTTTTTAGTAATTTTTCAAGTATAAATAAGTGGTTGCCAATTATGGAAAGTCAGACTTTCCACTCTCTCTCTCTCTCTCTCTCTCTCTCTCTCTCTCTCTCTCTCTCTCTCTCTCTCTCTCTCTCTCTCTCTCTCTCTCTCTCTCTCTCTCTCTCTCTCTCTCTCTCTCTCTCCCCCTTCCCTCCCCTTTCACTCCAGACGACTCTTTCTCACAGTGTCGAGTTGGCCGTCGACGGACCATCACAACTGACCACTAAATTTTCGACCAAGGTGTCAAAATGACCACCCCGAAACCCTCTTCTCTTCTACCTTAACCCTTAGCTTCGTTTCGCACCATAGAAACCCGAACTCAGTTTTGTTCCTTACGGTTTCTAATAGTATCCCCAATGTGAAATCAAATTCACCAGTTAAATTTGTCAAAAAGAAAAAAACGTAGCAAGAATGTAGGAATTGAAGAGAGAAAATTTAACTTTGAGTCAAATTCTCTCCTAAATATAACTAAGATTTTTAACAAAAAACTATATTTAGCTTATTTTTAGGGTATCTGTTGAAGCATTGTGTTGAAAACTAGTCAAATTTAACTTTATATTTGAATTAGCAAGATTATTGGAGATGCTGTAAATTGCTATTAGAGAGTGAGCAATGTACGTGAGAGGGAAAAAGAAGTTTTATCTTTTTATATTTTCAAATGCAATTTGTTAATTACACTTAACACCTTCAAATATTTAATTTCACATAAGATAAAAGGTTAAAAATGAAATATTAGTTAAATTGGGGAAATAAAATGACTTTATTTAAAAGATAGTATAGATATCGCTAAAAGTAATAATATGAATTTTCTAAGAACAAATTGGCAGTGATTAGATGGAGTGACATACCACAGTGTAGTAAACATATATATATATATGTGTGTGCGCGCGCGCGCGCGCATAACGTGTGCTTATATTGTACATGTGTAACAAGTTGATGCTACTCGAAGAAGGAAATGGTAATTGGAACACGAACCACCAGCTAGCAAATTTCCATCTCCGTCGATTTTCATTCCAGTCTCCAATAAGTGTGAGAAGCTATAGATCATGAATGTGTTTGGGTGGATTTTTTTTTTTGAGAAAGTAATTTTTTTTTATTAAAAAGTGATAATAGTACATGACTCTATTGGATTATCCGGCCCGATAAATTAAAGCCCTACACGCATTATTATACTGGGCATTCAACTTGTCTAAGCCTAACTAGAAAACTAGGAGAGCACGAGAAAAAAAATATCAAAAGTTGGGTATACCATCTCTTAACTAGTTAGACACCTTATATATTCTAGCGACATCGCCAAATTTGGGTCTACCCCTCCAATCTAGCCAATAGGAACCTGCTCCTTATCCTCATTGCTTGTGAGTGTCTTATTTGATTTCGGAGGTGCCCTGATTGGGATTAGGATTTAGAAATCCTAGCTCGCCAGTTGACGCCTAGCGATGGAAGTAACTCCTGGCATGGTATACCCAATGGGTATCTTTAAAGCCTTATGTCTTGGGCCCCGTACTGTGATACAGACCCCTAATTTCTGCTTTTTCTTCCTAGCTTGCACAACTGCTAGGTCTGCTTCCTTGACTCGGCCTTCAAATCGGTCAAGCTTTACTGGAAGTAGGATGTCGCCCACCCTGTCAACAGGGGGCGATGGCGGATCCGAAATGACTATCGCTTGCCAGCCATCTGCCACTTCCTCCTCCCTAGTACCTGCATCGCCACTAATGCCTACAAGAATCGTGATCTCAATATCTAAACCCCATATGTTAGACTCTATTTGAGTTTCATACACGATATCTACCCGTTTAGCCGCAAATGCATAATGTCCAGGAGAATCATTAGTTGAATGATTAAAGCTATCACATCCCATGCAATAGCCTTTCAAAGTAAGATAATCAATATCACAATCAATCCAAGCCTGCGGGCCAAGCCGCAGACTGGCCTTATTAGCTAACCTATGCCGAAGATCAACTTCCATAAATAATCGAATTTCCTCAAGTGCACGTAAATGGTACTAATCGTAGTCCACATACCTACCTAAGCAGTTGCCTAGGGTTACCCACCACTTAGAGACCGTGATAGGGCATGTCATCTTGCCACCCACAATGTGCGCTCTCACTCATGCCTTTGTCGTGACAGCCTCGACCAAGTGTATCGGGGTGAAGTCGTTAAATTGCTCCACCAAGATATTGTCGTTCTCAAAGAACCAATGGCCTAGTGAAATAGTGCAGCGTAGAACCTCCTTGTTCCTAAACTTTCCCACAACTTATCATGGGTGTGACACGTTATGTTGATAGTGCCGGTGTCTGCCAAGCCACGCCATAAGTGAATCAACCAATGCTTACGGGATTTTTCCCTCTCATCTGAAAGAATATCCAGACATGTTTCGGGTAGAGTTTCCTTGTCCAAAGCAAGGACTATAATTGATGAATGATGGAGATAATGGGTGTAATACCCCGAAAATTAGTTTAATAGTTTAGATTATCGTATGACTCATTAAACTTAGAAATGACCATAATTTAGTTTGACCTTAGAGGTTTTAGAAATTCGATAAAATAATTGTCCGGCGAAGACAATGTATAAAAATGAGGTTTAAAGAAATATTAACGGAGTGGGGAAATAGTCCAGTGGATACTCAAGTTCAAGTCAGGTACTCCCTGGTCTTGGGTTCGAGGCCACGAGTTGGAATCTTGAAACATTCCATTTTATAGATTAGTAAAAATAATAAAAATATTTTTACTCCAGTTAGAAACGGTAAGAAACTCTAATTCCAACTAGCCGATTTTTCGGAAATGGAATTTTAGCAAAACGACCAAATTTTCCTTATTCGAATCTCTTCTCCGAATCGAACTTTGTATTTTAAGATTGCAATTCATACTTTTAGAGGTCATGCTCATATATCAATTTGGTGCTAATTATTATTGGTTGATATATATATATATTACACTACACTACACTTTATTAGTAAAACCATACATTTTCACACGTCACATTACATATTACATTCACATGCATACATAATCACATTTCAACATTTCAATCAGATTTCCAACCACATTACTATTGTTTTTACAAGTGCATTTTAACCCTAGAATTAGTAGCCCAACTATTCCATTGTCAACTTGTTTACAAAAGTCTACAAAAATAGTTATGAATTTATTTCCCATGTCTCCTCCCACGTCTATATAAATCACCCTTGAGTTCAATCTGATTTTTGCACCACTTCAATCTTCCCCTTACGTACTGATTTGAAGTCCTCCATAAAGTTGCAATGCAACTCCCCTAAAATCCCACACCAAACTACATTTCTTCCAAGTACTTTAGTAGTTAATTCATTTGCTTCAAGAGGGTCACTTGAGTTAATCAAATACCTCCATCACCTACTGAAATTCTTGAGTAAGTACACGAGTACATTCCTATACTTCTTTATCTTTAATGTTACATCGAAGTGTATGGCTAAGAATAAAAGAGAAAGAATGAGCCTTAGTGTAAATTTAATATTTTTGTTTCTGTGAAAGTTTTAATTAGTCAAATATTTTTACATATTCAGATTTTACACAAAAATTTATTCAACTTTGGCTTTTGAATCACTTTAAAAGGTTAAGTAATGAGAAAGTTATGGCTAAAACGAGTTTTGCTAATCTTTTCCTTAATCATGTTCGAAAACTCTTAATGTGCTCTTAACTTGAAATATTCATATATCACTCATTTCTTAACCAAATTTAGTGTTCTTTATATCAAAACGAAGCTTAGGAGTTCAACTATCAATCTGGAAAGTTTGAAAGTCATTGATTAATACTTACTAACTAATTAATTCATGCAAATGAGCTTAATAGCAAGCGTAACCATTTCTGGACAGTTGCTAAACATTTTTGTTTCTGGACTTGAGAACTCCCTACCGAAATTTGTGATTATTACCATTAGATTCCTCTCGAAAAACACTTCGAGGTGGTATACTCACTTCTTTGATTTGGACATAATATGGATTAATTATAAAACGGATCAAATGGAGGATTTCGGACGGACTACCGCCGAATGATACTTTTGGTCCAAGGATTAATAATTTTATTTTTTGCATTTGTACTTTATTTTTATTTACTTACTCGCATTATTTACTTCTTAAGTTTGATTTGGGACTAATGGAGGATTTCGGACGGACTAGCGCCGAATGAAACTTTTGAACCAATGATAACTAATTTTTATTTCAAATTTATCTACTTAATCGCTCTATCTATTTACTCTCAAATATAATTTGGAACAAATGGAAGATTTCGAGCGGACTACTGCCGAATGAAACGTTTGGACCAAAATTGTTAATTACTGAAATACGTTTAAGTTTGATCTTTCTTCCTTTACAAATTCTATTATGTATATATTCATTACAAAATTATGATGTAAATATATACTCTATGATCTATATACATAGTCTTAATTAAAGACTTGTTGCGATCGTTATGGTTGAAGTGTGAAGTCGGGTGTATAGTACGAATTAACTCGTGCTTAAGTGAATTGCTGGTAAATTGTTTTGTTATTGTGGGAGTTAGCCAAGGGCCATAGTCCCTTACAGATAGTGCACTATTATACTCTAAGAAATGAATTGTGTCAAACCGGGAGTATACATGCTTGGGCAGGTGGCCTTAGAATGCTGTGGCTTTATATGTGTATTGGTGTTGTGAAACTAAGCACATGATTTCTTTTGAGTAATTACCAGTTAATCTAAAAGAATTCACTTCGGAAGTATTGGCGTGTTTATGTGTAGATGTGAAGTTATACAAGTATGTATATATATTTTATGTACCTTATTGTATATATTACAAAGACGCAAGTATAAGTATGGAAGAATAACCGGTTTCAATATTTCACCTTTTTGAATTAGTTATTCAGTTTGATGTTTCTTAGAAATAATTTAGTATATGCTTGTAAGCTGTACTTACTGGGTCAGTGTGACTCATGGTACTACATCTTTCTCCTTTTCAGGTGATGAGTAGAATGCTTGGGGAAAATGGGATATGTCACCTACTAAATAAACGAAATATTTTCTACTTGTATTTTGAATTGAATAAATGTAATGACTATTATTTTCAAAAACTTCGGTATTGTAATATTAGCACTTTCTCTTTTCAATAAATGTACTATTCAGACACCTTGATTTTTGAAATTATTTGGGTTTCTTATTCACATCACAAATCCTTACACCATATTTCAGTATAATACTGGCTCCGGATTTGGGGGTGTGACAGATTGGTATCAGAGCTAAAAGATCCTAAAATGAAATGTTTTGTTTTCAAAAACTAAAATTTGATTAACAAGAACAGGGGAGGGTTATAGATTTGTTGAGTAACTTTGTTGATAAGTTATCATTATTGCTTTATGCCTATAATATGACCACATGTGTCTATAATATGACCACATGTGTCTATTTCTCTTGGCTTTATGCCTAAAGTTTGTGTAATTGTTGACATTCCAAAATCCATTCCTTAATATGGTCTGAGTCGGATTGTAGCTAAAGAAAATATTTAGCATTACATTGTTTGGTACTTCAAATGTACATTAGTGTTAAATGCAAAGTATTTTGCGTTAAAGTATTTTCAATATGTTCTAACCATTAGGTTCATCTCTTAAAATAGGACCATGACTGATAGAAGAAATTCACCTGTTGATGCTGAGGACCTTGTCGAAGCCTTCACAAGAAGGATGGAGGCAAATCAAGTAGGTGGAAGACTAGGACGACTAGTGTCACACGTAAGGAACCTAGGAGCGAAGAGGTTCAATGGAGGCAAACCCCACGAGGCTGAGGAATGGATTTACAATCTGGAAATCCATTTCGAAATGTTAGAATGCACACAAGTAGAGTTACGGAAAGTTGCTACTTGTCTTTTAGAAGGAGACGCTCGTTACTGGTGGGACACAGTGAAACGTGTAACACTACCCGTAACTATGGAACTCATGGAGTGGACTACCTTCAAAGAAAAATTTCTGGAAAAATATTTTCCACAAGTTGAGAAAAACAAGAAAGAGCTTGAATTCATACAGCTTACTCAAGGGAAAATGACTGTCCTTGAGTATGAAACCAAGTTCACTAAACTTTCTCGTTTTGCTATACACTTGGTAGATACAGATGATAAGAAGGCGAGACATTTCATCGGAGGGCTGAACTCCAACATAAGGAGATTAGTCACTCAACGAGGGATCACTTACGAGGAAGCTATGGACAAAGCACTAACTCAAGAGGAGGAGAATCAGAAGTATTGCATGGAGAAAGAACGAGAGATCGGGCGAGGGAAAAGAAGTCATCCAATGTTTAACCAGAAAAGTGAGCAACCATGGAAGCAGCAAAAAGGAAAATGGGCATTCCAGAAACCGACGACACCGGCTGGCAAGGGAAACGAGTTGGCAAAACCACCAGTCCGATGCTAAAATTGTGGAGAAACTGGACACATGTCTAATGCATGTCCAAAGCCACGTCGCCTTCCTGGGTCTTGTTATAATTGTGGCAAGATAGGGCATTTTGCAAACAAATGTGATGTTCCAAAACAAGTCAATAATCCACCAAATCGCACTGTCCAGCTGAACTCTATAGCCTTTGAGAAACCTGTCATGGAAGGTACGCTTACAGTATACAGTACTCATGCTCGCATACTGTTTGATACTAGAGCATCTGATTCTTTCATATGTTCCACATTTGTTGCTAGTTTAGGTTTAATACCATCCAAACTAGATGAATTTTTTATGGTCACAACACCGTTAGAAAAATCAGTCATTCTAACCCAAGTTTGCAAATCATGTCCTATAAATGTATTAGATGCAAATTTTCCTGCAAATTTGATAGTCTTATACATGGGACAATTTGACATAATCTTAGGATTTGATTGGTTAGTCAAATATCATGCCCTTATAAGTTGCTTTGAGAAAACAATCACTTTCTCAATTCCTGGCCAACCCATTCGAAAAATTCAAGGTGATTCACATCATGAATCTCTACCTTCCAAGTTTCTTGCCCATCTCAAGATAGAAAAGTCCAAGCCATTGATTGACAAAATATCTGTGGTCAATTCTTTCAAAGACGTTTTCCAAGAGATCACTCGTTTACCTCTAAAACGTAATGTTGAGTTCAGTATCGATTTAATACCTGAAGCCAGACCAATTTCTGTTACACCATATAGAATGGCACCAAAAGAGTTGAAGGAGTTGCAAGTACAAATTAAGGAGTTACTCGATCTTGGATTCATCCGCCCAAGTTCTTCTAGTTGGGGAGCACCTGTTTTATTCGTGAAGAAGAAAGATGAGTCTCTTAGACTATGCATTGACTACCGACAGCTGAACAAGGTGACCATTAAGAACAAGTACCCATTACCTTGAATCGATGATTTGTTCGATCAGCTACGAGGTGCTCAAGTATTCTCGAAGATTGATTTACGTTCCGGGTACCATCAACTCCTAGTAAAAAAAAAGATATCCACAAAACCGCATTTAACATACTGTATGGCCAGTATGAGTGGTTGGTAATGTCTTTTGGATTGACCAATGCACCTGCCATATTCATGGACCTGATGAATCGGGTCTTCAGCCCGTTTTTAGATCAATTTATTATCGTCTTCATTGATGATATCCTAATCTATTCCAAAACTGAAGCAGACCATGCACAACACTTGGAGCTGACATTAAATCTTCTTATATCACACCAACTATATGCCAAATTCGAGAAGTACGAATTCTGGCAGCACGAAGTCAAGTTCTTAGGCCATGTAATCTCTCGATCGGGAATAGCAATGGATCCTGCTAAGATTGAATCAGTCTTAGAATGGAAAGCTCCTACCACCCCAACCGAAGTACGAAGCTTTCTTGGCCTTGCTGGATACTACCGAAGATTTATAGAATGTTTTTCAAAAATTGCTCTCCCACTTACAAGGTTGACGCGGAAGAATGTTAAGTATGTATGGGACGACAATTGCGAACGAGCCTTCCAAAAACTGAAGAAGAAGCTGACAACAGCATCAATCCTCACAATTCCCGAAAGTGGAGTCCCTTTTGTAATCTATAGTGATGCATCACATCAAGGGTTCGGTTGTGTGCTTATGCAAAATGAAAAGGTGGTAGCTTATGCTTCTCGACAGTTGAAGCCACACGAGAAAAATTATCCCACACATGATCTTGAGCTTGCTGCTGTGGTCTTTGCCTTAAAGGTTTGGAGGCATCATTTATACGGAGAACAATTTGATCTATTCTCTGACCACAAAAGCCTGAAGTACATCTTTTCTCAAAAAGATTTGAACATGCGACAACGACGATGGATGGAGCTGATCAAGGACTATGATTTTACTCTACAGTACCACCCAGGAAAAGCAAATGTAGTGGCTGACGCTCTAAGCCGAAAACCTAATAGCCACCTTACCTTGCTTTTAAGGGAAAATTGGAGTATGTTGGAAACTCTTATTGAGTACAATCTTAGTCCATCGCCAATTACGGGTAGAACCTTCATTGGAAATATAGTAGTGCAACCTACTATTATTACCCGTATCATCCAAGCACAACAAGGTTTAGAGAAATATTAACGGAGTGGGGCAAATGGTCCAGTGGATACTCAAGTTCAAGTCAGGTACTCCCTGGTCTTGTGTTCGAGGCCACGAGCTGGAATCGTGAAACATTCCATTTTATAGGTTAGTAAAAATAATAAAAATATTTTTACTCCAGTTAGAAACGGTAAGAAACTCTAATTCCAACTAGCAGATTTTTCGGAAATGGAATTTTAGCAAAACGACCAAATTTTCCTTATTCGAATCTCTTCTCCGAATCGAACTTTGTATTTTAAGATTGCAATTCATACTTTTAGAGGTCATGCTCATATATCAATTTGGTGCTAATTATTATTGGTTGATATATATATATATATATATATTACACTACACTACACTTTATTAGTAAAACCATACATTTTCACACATCACATTACATATTACATTCACATGCATACATAATCACATTTCAACATTTCAATCAGATTTCCAACCACATTACTATTGTTTTTACAAGTGCATTTTAACCCTAGAATTAGTAGCTCAACTATTCCATTGTCAACTTGTTTACAAAAGTCTACAAAAATAGTTATGAATTTATTTCCCATGTCTCCTCCCACGTCTATATAAATCACCCTTGAGTTCAATCTGATTTTTGCACCACTTCAATCTTCCCCTTACGTACTGATTTGAAGTCCTCCCAAAAGTTGCAATGCAACTCCCCTAAAATCTCACACCAAACTACATTTCTTCCAAGTACTTTAGTAGTTAATTCATTTACTTCAAGAGGGTCACTTGAGTTAATCAAATACCTCCATCACCTACTGAAATTCTTGAGTAAGTACATGAGTACATTCCTATACTTCTTTATCTTTAATGTTACATCAAAGTGTATGGCTAAGAATAAAAGAGAAATAATGAGTCTTAGTGTAAATTTAATATTTTTGTTTCTGTGAAAGTTTTAATTAGTCAAATATTTTTACATATTCAGATTCTACACAAAAATTTATTCAACTTTGGCTTTTGAATCACTTTAAAATGTTAAGTAATGAGAAAGTTATGGCTAAAACGAGTTTTGCTAATCTTTTCCTTAAACATGTTCGAAAACTCTTAATGTGCTCTTAACTTGAAATATTCATATCTCACTCATTTCTTAACCAAATTTAGTGTTCTTTATATCAAAACGAAGCTTAGGAGTTCAACTATCAATCTGGAAAGTTTGAAAGTCATTGATTAATACTTACTAACTAATTAATTCGTGCAAATGAGCTTAATAGCGAGCGTAACCATTTCTGGACAGTTGCTAAACATTTTTATTTCTGGACTTCAGAACTCCCTACCGAAATTTTTGATTATTACCATTGGATTCCTCTCGAAAAACACTTCGAGGTGGTATACTCACTTATTTGATTTGGACATAATATTGATTAATTATAAAACGGATCAAATGGAGGATTTCGGACGGACTACCGCCGAATGATACTTTTGGTCCAAGGATTAATAATTTTATTTTCTGCATTTGTACTTTATTTTTATTTACTTACTCGCATTATTTAGTTCTTAAGTTTGATTTGGGACTAATGGAGGATTTCGGACGGACTAGCGCCGAATGAAACTTTTGAACCAATGATAACTAATTTTTATTTCAAATTTATCTACTTAATCGCTCTATCTATTTACTCTCAAATATAATTTGGAACAAATGAAGGATTTCGAGCGGACTACCGCCGAATGAAACGTTTGGACCAAAATTGTTAATTAATGAAATACGTTTAAGTTTGATCTTTATTCCTTTACAAATTCTATTATGTATATATTCATTTCAAAATTATGATGTAAATATATACTCTATGATCTATATACATAGTCTTAATTAAAGACTTGTTGTGATCATTATGGTTGAAGTGTGAAGTCGGGTGTATAGTACGAATTAACTCGTGCTTAAGTGAATTGCTGGTAAATTGTTTTGTTATTGTGAGAGTTAGCCAAGGGCCCTAGTCCCTTACAGATAGTGCACTATTATACTCTAAGGAATGAATTGTGTCAAACCGGGAGTATACATGCTTGGGCAGGTGGCCTTAGAATGCTGTGGCTTTATATGTGTATTGGTGTTGTGAGACTAAGCACATGATTTCTTTTGAGTAATTACCAGTTAATCTAAAAGAATTCACTTCGGAAGTATTGGCGTGTTTATGTGTAGATGTGAAGTTATACAAGTATGTATATATATATATATGTTATGTACCTAATTGTATATTTTACAAAGATGCAAGTATAAGTATGGAAGAATAACCGGTTTCAATATTTCACCTTTTTGAATTGGTTGTTCAGTTTGATGTTTCTTAGAAATAATTTAGTATATGCTTGTAAGCTGTACTTACTGGGTCAGTGTGACTCATGGTACTACATCTTTCTCCTTTTCAGGTGATGAGTAGAATGCTTGGGGAAAATGGGATACGTCGCCTACTAAATAAACGAATTATTTTCTACTTGTATTTTGAATTGAATAAATGTAATGACTATTATTTTCAAAAACTTCGGTATTGTAATATTAGCACTTTCTCTTTTCAATAAATGTACTATTCAGACACCTTGATTTTTGAAATTATTTGGGTTTCTTATTCACATCACAAATCCTTACACCATATTTCAGTATAATACTGGCTCCGAATTTGGGGGTGTGACAATTGGGTTGGAGTAATATGGATCAAGAGAAAAGGGAAGATAAATCGATTGAGATGGAGGAGGCCTAATCTATTTGGGTATTGACAGAGGGTTTGACTAGGAGAAGAGGTGGGCGGCGTGTTAGGGTTTTTAGGGAGAAAGTGGGAGAAGTCAACTAACACCGTAACTATGAAATTAGTTATTTAAAAGAATTTTTTTCCTTGTCTTGTTTGGCTTGTTTTTAGAATGACTATAAATGCTTTTGAATTAATAAGAATAATTAATTATAAATAGAAAAAATAAAAAAGTGATTTGATTGAGTTTTAAAAATACTTTAAAAAAATTTCGAAACGCTTATTTAGAAACCAATCTTAAACGTGGCTCATAATATCTCTATCTCTACTATAATAAAGCCAAGAGTTGAGTTAGGTGTCATCAAACATATCAAAAAAGAAACTTCCAAAATTACCTTTAATGATAAAAAAAAAATAAGTAAACAGAAAACTAAAAAAATGAAAAATAACTACTATAAATCTCTGAGACTTCTATTTATATCGTTCTGCACAGAACGAATGTGGGCTTTGTACATAAAAGGTGACTTTGCTTTTTGTTTTTTGCTCGACGCATACAAAATAAAACTCTACAATTTGAAATTTGAAATATCTGTGGCGCTCTTAGCTCGTGGACCTTTCAACCATCTGAAATGCCCATCAAGACCTTCCCATCGCAATAATAATCCTAAACTACTTGGAATGCTCTACTCTACCACACAATGGTATATTCGTAATTTTATCCATGCAACTCAAATCTCAAAGCTTTTCCGGAAATATAAACCAGAAATCTCCATTAAAAATACACATTTCGACACTCTTGGGCTCTGGGCATTGTAAGAAGCTACACTCACAACTCAGAAGCAAGGCGATCGCTCTCAACGTTGCAGATATGGTAATGGCAACCCCCAATTTTCCTCTCTTTATTTGTACCTTTATGATCAATTTCATACGATTAAGCCCTTAGGTTTTCTGAATTGCAATTTCGGTTTAATTTCAAACAATTTTGATTCTTTCTAGCTCTAAATTTCTGCGATTTTGAATGTCAATAGTGCACAAATGCTCTCTCTTTCTCTGAAACTGTTGCATATTTGATTTGGCCCTAATTGTTCTGTTCATACGACATGTCGTTTCTAGAGCTTTTTGTGTGTGGGGGGTTGTGTGTTTGAGCCCAAGTGTATGATTTTTGCTGTTGAATTGCTCTACTTTGCAGGACGGCCACGATTTCGAGGATTCGAAGCAGAGCACTGCTGATATGTCTGCTTTTGTGAGTGCTACTTCGTCTAACCCTTTCGTATAATAAACTAGACTAGAAAATTTAGGATTTTTTGACATCTTTATTGGGTCATTTAGCTTTTCTGTTTACGTATTATTAGTCATGATTCTCATGCTTTTTTATTTTGAATTGGGACTGTGCAGGTTCAGAATCTGCTTCAACAGATGGTGAGTTGAGTAGTTAAATGGAGCTTGTGTTTTGTAAGTATGCGAATTTAACCGTTTAAGTAATATAAATTTCTGTATGCAGCAAACCAGGTTCCAGTCGATGTCCGACAACATTGTTACAAAGAATATCCTTTTCTCAGATTTTTTTAATTCGAAAGAACTCATCTTTTGCATATACTAGATAACCCTTGTACATTTCTGAAGTTGATTCACTAGTTTTATCAGATTTGTGTCACAGACATAACTAATGAGCATGTGTCCGTATCATAAATGAATTAATGTCGGAATGGTATTGAAAGTCTCTAAATTGACGTTGGGTTGTCACCATAGGAAGCTAAATGTCATAATGTGTGGGCGTAGGCCTGCCACTTTAGATAATTCGATTGTAATGGATTTGAAACTCAGGATCTGTATCAGATCAGTGTAATGTTATAAATGATATAATGCTTGTGTTTTCTTTAACTGCAATGCACTCGATGAGATGGGGAACCGCATAAATGAGTTGGAGCGTAGCATCGGTGAACTAAGAACAGAGATGGGAGTGGAAGGCTCTCCATCGCCTGCACCACCATTCAAGCCAGCGGAAGATGGAACGAACCAAGATGAAGGTTCAGCATGAAACTACTTATAATCCATGTACTTTTGGATAAGAATTACACATGGTATATGTTTCACATTGGATTAAGTAATTTCTGTTGTTGACTCTATGTCATTTATATTCGTGTGAGATTGTGTAAAAACGGGTGTTTCTACTGGATGATGTGAAGGCCAGCTGGTCTATTAGAATGTTGGTGATCTATCATTTGACCTCTGGCTTTTTGTGACAATTTCTTGTCATTTGATTGTTTCTGAAGCTACTGGCCTCCTTTTAGACCGAATTATTATCAAAATTTTCTGCATTATGAGTGCTTCGCAGTTGTTTGTATTTTGAATTCTTGAGAAGGTCTTGCTGGGAAGGTTTTCTAGTTTATTACTGATAAAACACCAAAAAGGCGCCTGGTTCACGAACAAGAAATATCACTGCAGAAGTGAAAGCAAAATCAGGGTTCATCCCCTTTATTTGAACATTTCAAAGAGAAATCATCTACATATCCTTTTTTCTGTTTATGTGAAAGTATGAAATTGTATTTGTGGTATAGATTGAACATAAAAGCACTATTATGAACATCACCATCCAGAATTCACAGGCAAGAACAATCTGTAGTCTCATCAACTACGGCATTTAGTGATGGCACTGCAGCCACGGTTGTATGGGTTAGCCTGTGCCCCTGTCTTGCAGTTGTAGTAGGAGGCTCCCCTCTGAGAGCATGGCACTGTGTTCCTCTGCAGAGCTCCATAGCTGACGTACTTCGTGGTGGCCAAGATACGACGGTTGATCTCCGAGTCCATTTCAAACTCATCTTCAGCCATGCACTCCGCTATCGAACCCTGGCACCGGGGTCTGCCCCGAACCAAGCTCACGCTGAAGTCACTGCCGTTGCTTGCATCGACGATCATCGTTGCGAAGAACAGGCAGAAGGTCAACACGAGAAGAATGGAAGGAGATGTTGCCATTGCTCTTGAGTCTTGCTGTGCCTTCTTGTTGTGTTCTGTTTTGGCAAATAGAGTAGTGGGCTGGCAAACTTTGTTTTATAGTAGTCGACTTCCTACCTTTGGACTTGGTCTTTAATAATAGGGTTGAGCGAATAAGCTAACCAATGAAACGACGAAAAGCTTTTATTAATGGAGTTGGAAAGCTCCTTTTCTTCACCAAAGTTCAACCCTACTCCAATTGCTCTCAGGAAAGCTGGAATTGGAAGAATCCGGACCCCTTCAAAAACCTTCCACGAAAATGAAATCAACCACTTAGTGGGATATAAATATTTATTAGATGCAAAAAACTGTACGACTTACGCAAATTCTGATATGAAAACGAGTAGTATTTGTAGTACCAGAGCCACCGTTGAATATAAAAACTCTAATTAGAAGGAATCGGTATGTAACAAATGATTGAAACTGATATGGTCTTTGAATGTACACATTGCCAACCAGCACTGCAACAGCTTTCATTAGCCACTTAAACAGACTTTCACAAGCCAAACGCGTATCAATTGTCAATGTCATACAAGATTTGTACAAAGTATTTTTTTCTTCTGAAAATAAAATTTGGATTGTAAATGAATGGTCGAGCTGGATTAAGTATGTATTAGCCATACAAAATAACTCCAAGGGGTGATGTTAAGGATATTACAGCGAAATGAGAGAATATTAGAAACTGGGATTGCCCCAATTTCTATCTTTCCAGTTTGCTCAGTAATGCATCTACCGGAGGTAGCTCCTGCAAAATTTGTGCCCAGTCCGGCATACCCTGCAATGATAATGATGTACGGTACAGATTGTCAGCAGTTGAGGGTACGGTAAGGAATATGATCTCGGTGATTTCAGAAATACTGAACTTGAATGAACCATGTCATGTCTACTTACTCTCCCTGATCTTCGAACCCGACCATCTAGGCGCAGAATAATGTAGACATCCTCACCGGGGGTGACCCCTTCAGACTTCTGCTGATCCTTTATCCAACTAAAAGTATATGGGAGACAATTAGCAATGAACAACCAAAAGAATGTACCATATGGATGATAAATCGTTTTTCGCCGATGGTATATTGATGGCAAACAAGTGTGTGGACAATTTAGGGAGGCAAACCTTTCCCATTCCTCAGGAGACACCACTTCGGCCTTGAATCGAATTTCAGCTTTTAACTTTGACTTTGCAGTTATAGACTGAGTTCGTTTCTCAAAATCCTCCTATCATGGAGCCGGTGATTAGATAGTGTGAAGATTAAAATAAATCAGTGAATTTCTAAAGCTCTTACAGAACATGCATCTTGTTCTACAAGGATGAGACTTGCAAGAGACATAGATGCAAGTTTCCTTACCCCAATAGAAGGCAGAGCAGCAGCTGCCTTTGAAGTTGTGCCAAAGCCTCTCTTCTCTACTTTAGGGGCTGTAACTTCACCCCATATAACGGGAACTAAAAGAACACCCCTACTGAGGAGATCTGTTCGGAACCTTGCTGCCTGCTGCATACTTGAAGCAACGGTCTCCTTCTTCCCTGCCAAAATAACCTATATTTAAGACTGATATCATCAGATCATTGGCACATTTCAGATATAAGTATAGCATATACAGATACAGAGCTGTATCAAATTACAGCCTATAGAGATAATTCAAATAGTGGATAAAGTACATACTGGTACTTACAGGCCTAACAGTGTCCCGCAACTGCACAAGTTCAACAACCCGATTGGTGGAGAGGCGCAATGGCAACCTCGACAGACTTTCATCACGAGTTATTTTAGCAAGTTGTTCCTCTTCCTTCTTGTTTTCCCAGAGAAACAATGCCACAAGAGCAGTAAATCCTGTAGTTTACTGATTCAAAAGCTTAGTCATGTAAGCAAATTATGAGAGGACGCATTGCTTTATTGCTTTAATTTCAAGGGAATGCAACATAACACACCACCCCCCCCCCCCCCCCCCCCCACCCCACAATTAAACATGATAGGCAGAGACATCTCGGTAATACTTACTCTCACTTTAAAAACCACAATTGAACAATATTGGACACTTTGGTATCAAGGTGATAGTGGGAAACCATACTTCTACAATGCACCAAAAAGCACTAATTGTTACCTCCAACATTAATAGCAACATTCCCCGCAGTTTCCAAGAGATCAGGAGCATCATCACCACCTGAAAATGCACGGAATAGCCTAGGTACAGTGAAGAACGTCGAAATTCCTGCAGCTGCAGCGAATGCCACATAAAAGAATCTCCTAATCCCACGGAATGGTGCTTGGACTTCACTAATGAGTTTCAGATCCCTCCTAAAACTGTAGCCTATATCTTCCCCACCTATTCTAGCCTGTAAAAGTGCGACACGATTGTTAACGGAGATGTCCATCATGGTGGAACTGGGAAGAAACTGTAACGTCTAAGTATCTAACTGATGTATGTTTGACTGTGCTTGTAAGAGAAATGATACTCGACTGGTGTGAGTTTAATAACAAACCTCTTCTTGCAGTTCCTTATATTCAGGCAAAGCTCGAAAAGAGGCCAAGTCAGGATCATTCAAAATTGTTGCAAATTTGAGGTCATATTCTCTTAAGCAAGTACGTAAACAATCAGCAGCTTTCTTTCCTTCCCCTCTTCCTCAAATAGTGAACAAAAAACAACATCCATCAGCCTAGCTAACATATAGACATATAGTCAGAGGGGAATGAGCATCCTCATTTTGACTTTCATAGTCGATCTATATAGAGAAATCTTATAAAACTATCAATACCAATATATATAATCTAAGACAGAGATTATAAACCAATTAGAACAATGGGAATTCATACCTGTAGGCATGACAGCAAGCTTTGTTATAGAGAGCAGCTTGAGCCTCTATAGGGTTGGGATCTAAACTGAGTGCTGTTTCAAACTGAACTAAAGCATCTTTAACCTGAATCACATAAAGTTCAAAAATAAGTTTCTTTCATCCTAAAGATATTTCTAAACCAATACACTAATTCTACAATCTTAAAAGTTAAAATCTTTGTACTTCGCTGTATTCAATGAACCATAATTCAATCCACCCGGATCACATTAGCTCAGCCAAATTGAACATAACACACAACTAGGCTCAAAAATATGATCTTTCTTCTTGGATGTACTTAAAGAACTAAACTTTAAACACACCCATATAACAAAAACGTAAACTCAATTTAGCAAAACTGGAAATGGGAGGGCTTAGTTGAGCCAAAAGGGCACCATACCCGTCCTTTGGAGAAAAGCTGGAGGCCTAAATTGACACAAGACTCGGCGGTTTTTGTATCTGCTTCAGGGGACGGAGAAGTTGAAGAGTAAGGAATGAGAGGGACATGATATGCTAATTTCTTGTGGAATTGCAAAAAGGTAAGATTGGCTGTTTTGGCGGGAAGCCATGGGCGTGTGCTTGTTCGTGTTATTGGGTTTGAGAAGCAGAGCCATTGCTGGTGCAGAGCCTGAGCAGCCATAGCCAATGAGCAACTCTTCTTCTCTTAGCTCACAACTGACAACCGTTAACAATCTATCATGACGGAAGGAAGATCGCAACCGTCCGTGCTTGAAGGAAGAGTATTGGGCTAAGCTGGGCCGGATAGATCTTTGGGATTAAAGTACTGGGCTGTTATGGATCACTTGGAAATGCTTTATGTCGATATTTAGATTGTCAAATTGGAACTGATGATGATATGAGAACGACATGGCCCATGTAGTAGGTTTGGTTGATTGGATTCGATTACGTTTTTTTTCCTCAAACGTCCGAGTGACCAAATAAATCGCCAATAAATATTCTTTGAATAAATGTTTGACTAAAAATGAACACTAATTCGATCTTCACCACTCTACTTAAGAAATGTAATTCTGACTCGTCATATCTCAGAAATGTAACTCCGAGTATGAGCATATCAAACTTTCAAAGGCCGAGAATAACTAGTGTGGGTTAGATATCGTCACAACATCTCCAACAAGGTTCCTCATCCAAGTACGTATATTGTTCCTACCCAAGCGAGCAAAAGAAAAAGGGGAATGCAAAAGTTGGATGACGATGGACTACTCCGCACACGATGACTAGACACTGGAGGCGTATGGATTCCATTAACACCATATTTAGCCAAACAAGGTCAAGTTGAGTCAATTAAGGATATATATAGCGCTTGACCGCTTGTCTTGTTAATTATAACATTATGCACAAGTAACCTATCTAGCTACCTTTGATGCCTGCACTATACTTGGCTAAAATGCTAGGGCACCATCCTTGCTGATGGACTCATGCATTGTTCAGTTACAGGTAACATGTATATATTCTTTGATCGCCGCGTCCGCAATTCCTAAAGAGAATCGACCATGCTCATCGCTTGCAGTTCTAGGTCTGTTCTTCACGTCTCATTGCACTTCGACCTGCACCAGACATTTTTCTTTTGTCTGTCACTTTCGAAAAAATCAATGCTTGCTGCTTCTTTCTATTGGAGAATAATGTTTATGCATGATCTATCCCACAAGCTCGATCTTATTGATGAAAAAGAAGATGAACAAATATGAATTTTTCTTTGCCGCTCCATCTTTTTGTCTCGAGGCCGGCCATTGCTATAGCGCGAGAACTTCATCAATGTACAGATGCACTGTAACGGTTTTTAGTGGCTTTCATCAGAGAGTGGACGAAGAAATGTAGAGTGGGCAGAACATACATATATACGAAGCTAGCTAGCTAGGTCTTACATTATGATTGATATATACATTAAGCTCTTGTTGGCGAACATCCACTTCAATTCCCACCCTCCCTTCGTTCCAAGTAATTACTCCACAGTCCACATTATACAGTTACTCCATTTCTCATACTTAGATTCATAATTAATTTGATGTAGTTGACGTGCTAGGTTTTGTTGAAGAAGATAATTAAGGGTTCTTGACCTAATAGTAACTTTAAAAGCTTGACAAAATTAGAAAATGAGTTTCAATACGCATTACCAATAGTCTCATGCTTGTATTATTTGGCCCAGGCTGATGAAATGGTACGTTACCGATTACACAAACGACGCTTGATGACACCAAGACATTATGATTGCTTTGAAGAAAGGAGGATATGCAATCAAAAGTAGATGTGGATATAGTGACGAAAGATCAAGATTATGTAATGTATTGTACAAACGAGTACGTACATTATATACTGGACTCATAATTTCAAATTGTCATGATAGTGGTGAATATCGATCGATCATAGGGAGAATATATACTTCCAAGCACATGTTAATGGAGGCACCATAATTTGAGTGGAGCTGGCTAAGCATGGAACATCAAAGGTCGAGTACAAGCTTACTTTCTTGTGCACCATCAACAACTTTGCTCTGTCTGCCATGAGATTTGAATTTCCAGTAGCTAGGCACACCGGCCATGTACTTTTTGCTACAAATGTCATTGCAGATATATTCGATTTTTAGAACTCGTTACTGAGAGAGAGAAAGAGAGATGAACGGTTATTGTTTTCATTTAACTTATACGGAGAATATTCTGAAATATTGTAAGTAATACATGTTGTCATGCAATGACGCCGTGTACACAATAGTGAGAAAAATTAGTTGTGTCAATTACATTATCCCTTTCTTGTTTCCCTCTCTATTGCTGACACTTGGTCCAATATATAACACGGAGATACTCAATTTGGTAATAAGGTTGTGTCGAAGACTTAGACACTTGGACCGACTTTCTTAATTATATTTTGATAATAAACTTTAGGATAATGTTAGAGGATCTCAGTGAGACTATGGTGTGTAGGTCTCAATTTGACGTGACATAATATGTCATTACAAATAATTCCCTTTATATTTCAATCTCTATATTAAATGTCACATAAAATTTTCAAAAAACCTATTCTATCCTATCCTATTTGCATATGTTTAGATCGATTATCATTTTTCATATATAATTACCATACAATATAAAATAAAATAAACGGATTTATTTATGGGTAAATTATACATAAGGTCATATACATAAGATGTATACTAGATAAGGTTACTCCACAATTTTATCTCAAATAAGGTCACATGAGATTAAACTTAAAATAGATAGAACCTTAAAATTCAATCTAATTACATATATACCATCGTATATAAACATAAGAATCAATCATAAAATCATCTACTCTTTCATTTGTTCAAACTCAAAACCCTAGCAGAGAAATTCATCCTCTCTATCTCTCTCTTCGCAGCTCTCTCTCTCTCTCTCTCTCTCTCTCTCTCTCTCTCTCTCCCTCTCTCTCTCTCTCTCTCTCTCTCTCTCTCTCTGTGAATTGTCAAGCCATTCTTCTCAGTTGGTTTTGGAAACCCTAACGATGTGAGCTGGGTTTGTTGTGCATTTACTATCTGCTAAGAGGAAGAATTGCTGAAATTGGAAGAATTGAAGCTTCGATATTTCACCGGAAAAAATGAGCGGCAACGATGAAGTTAATCGGAATCGAAGGAGTAGGCCATGGCCGTCGAATCCGGAGAGACCACCACCCTATGGGAACAACGAGGAAGACATGCATGAAGCTTTGGGGGATTCTCGTCTTCGGTTTCATCGGCGCCACCGCCACTACACTCGTCGTCTTTCAGGTCTCTCTCTCTCTCTCTCTCAGCATCGGAGATAATCTGTGGTAGTGTTTGTTTTGGTTGTTATGCAAAAGTTATGTTTTGGTTGTTACATACGTAGTAGTGTTTACAATAATATGTGGTAATGTTTACGTTAGTCTGTAGTAGTGTGTACAGATTGATGTGCTTTGGTTTTTATGAAGTAGTGTCTACAATAATCTATGGTAGTGTTTATGTTACTCTGTGGTTTTCTATGTAATAGTTTGTAGTGTTGTCTGTGAGTAGTATGCAGTGTGCTCTGTATTAATTTGTAGTGTTGTCTGTGAGTAGTATGCACTGTGCTCTGTAGTAGTTTGTAGTGTGCTTTGTAGTAGTTTATAGTGTTGTCTGTGAGTAGTATGTAGTGTGTTCTATAGTAGTATGTAGTGTGCTCTATAGTAGTTTATAGTGTTGTCTGTAGTAGTTTGCAGTATGTTCTGTAGTAGTATGTAATGTGCTATGTAGTAGTTTGTAGAGTTGTCTGTAGTAGTTTGTAGTGTTGTCTGTGAGTAGTATGAAGTGTGTTATGTAGTAGTATGTAGTGTGCTCTGTGAGTAATATGTAGTGTTGTCTATGAGTAGTATGCAGTGTACTCTGTAGTAGTTGTAGTGTGCTTTGTAGTAGTTTGTAGTGTTGTCTATGAGTAGTATGTAGTGTGCTCTGTAGTAGTTTATAGTGTTGTCTGTAGTAGTTTGTAGTATGTTCTGTAGTAGTATGTAATGTGGTATGTAGTAGTTTATAGAGTTGTCTGTAGTAGTTTGTAGTATTGTCTATGAGTAATATGCAGTGTGCTCTGTAGTAGTATGTAGTGTGCTCTATAGTAGTTTATAGTGTTGTCTGTAGTATGTTCTGTAGTAGTATGTAATGTGCTCTATAGTAGTTTGTAGTGTTGTCTGTGAGTAGTATGAAGTGTGTTCTGTAGTAGTATGTAGTGTTGTCTATGAGTAGTATGCAGTGTGCTCTGTGGTAGTTGTAGTGTGCTTTGTAGTAGTTTTTAGTGTTGTCTGTGAGTAGTATGCAGTGTGCTCTGTAGTAGTATGTAGTGTGCTCTGTAATAGTTTATAGTATTGTCTGTAGTAGTTTGTAGTATGTTCTGTAGTAGTTTGTAATGTGCTCTGTAGTAGTTTGTAAAGTTGTCTGTAGTAGTTTGTAGTGTTGTCTGTGAGTAGTATGAAGTGTGTTCTGTAGTAGTATGTAGTGTGCTCTGTGAGTAGTATGTAGTGTTGTCTGTGAGTAGTATGCAGCGTGCTCTGTAGTAGTTGTAGTGTACTTTGTAGTAGTTTGTAGTGTTGTCTGTGAGTAGTATGTAGTTTGCTCTGTAGTAGTATGTAGAATTGATGTAGATAGTATATAGAATTTATGTGAGTAATATGTAGTGTTTTGATGGTTTATTTTATTGTTTTGCAGAAATGACACAAATGGAGGACCCTGAGAAACCCAAAGTCTAAATAGGATCGACATTAAGAGGCTTTTACAAAGTCACGAGTGAACTTCATAAAAAATTGCCTCAAAAAATAATGAGGATGTTGCAGAAAACACCATTTGACAGTTTCATGGAAAACACTACAATAGTTTTTTGAAAGTACTACTGTAGTTTTCAGAAAGTACTACTCTAGTTGTTGGACAGTATTACTCTACTGAGACTTTATGCATTCTAACTAAAACTCTGTTGAAAGTACTACTGTAGTTTTCAGAAAGTACTACTCCAGTTGTTGGACAGTACTACTCTACTGGGACTTTCTGCATTCTAACTTAAACTCTGTTGAAAGTACTACTATAGTTTTCAAAAAGTACTACTTTAGTTGTTGAATAGTACTACTGTTACTAGTTTTACACACTATCCAGAAACTGAAAAACGAACCTTCGTTTCAGTTCTTTCCAGTGGCACAGAGCATGTATCCCTTATATTTTTTTCTTGAGATGAACAACATCAACAAATAAAAACACACACACAAAAACACATAAAGCTAATATGGAGAGAATCGAGCTAATGGAGCTCTCTCTCTCTCTCTCTCTCTCTCTCTCTCTCTCTCTCTCTCTCTCTCTCTAGCACGGCTCTCTCTTTCTCTCTCTAAAAACTGCATGTGGAGTTTTGAATTTGAACTTAACCATTACAAAAAAAATAAAAAAACTAAACAGCTCTCGTTATAAAAGAGGACAATTTTGGAAACTAAAATATATTAGGCAAGTGATAATGACCTTATGTGTGTAAAAAATTTATAATGACCTTATGTGTGAAATAGGGTCTCTAATTGACCTTATATGTAATTTCTTATTTATTTATATAAAACCTTGTTCGTATGGAACTATGGATATGATATTCATCAGTTTCATCTTGCTTAATCACACTATTCTACCTCCATTTCATCCTCACCCAACTCTAAGTACTGCACACATAATCGTAGCTTTTGCATCTCCTATGATGATCGAGTCTGATCCTCTCTCTTCCCTTTGTGTATGCCCCTAAACCAAATTTATTTTAGCGGCATCGATAAGACTCATATCTATCATACCACATTTTCATGTTGAAAGGAGATACAAGATCTTCTATATATATATATATATATATATATATCAACATACATCTTTGTAATTTGTTTTCTGCAAATGACCGAGGAAAACGTCGTAGTTGAGGTTGTAGTGTGATATAGTATATATGCAAATGATTGAATGGATGATAGACAAATCTCCATAGTTATTTAAGAAGATGCCTTGCTGGGTTTTTAATGATCGAAGATCTATGAATCTATCCATACACAAGTAAGAGAGATGCAAATCCAACTCAAGTATTATTGTGGCTAGATATTAAATCTCAAGAATTTCCCTCTTTCTGTGAAATAGAATTTCAAACTGTGTATGTATATTGATTGACAAAGATCTTCTAATACGATCTCCAAAGATATTAGAATAGTTTTTTATTGTTGAAGTTATGGATACATAAATTACACCTGAATAATATTAAAGGTAACAGATAATATCAGAGTAACTTCTCCCAACTTCCCTTCAACTGTTCTATCACTCTCTGACCAATTAAAATCAAGCATCGAGGTAACTGCAAGTTAACCGCAAAATCAATTGTTACTTGTAAACTCTATAAATAGAGAAACGTAAAAGTAAAAAGTGAGGGAGAGCGTTCATTTACTTTGCCATAATAATCCACTTACAAATTGTACCATAAGCTCAATCGAAGGAATTTTCATGTAAGATCAAAGGACATCTATCACAGAAACTCAAGTTCATTTATTGTGGTGAAATTCGTTGCCACAAATTGGTGGTTTCATTAAGAGATGAAAATTATACTCAAAGAGGTTCTACGCTGAGTTCTTCTTTTTAATTTTTTTTATCTATTTTTAATTTTATCTTTTAACGTGTTTGAATCATGGTTGGAACACGAAAGCAAGTTGTTAGAACAGGTTCAAACTTGAATGCAAGAAATTGCAACGTAGATGGAAGTAGTCGTGAGACAATCTCACCTACAAGCGTGTAATTACCAGTAATTATGTCGCTTATATTTTCAATGTTGACCGACATCCTATAGTGACATACGCGTCATCAACATCTCAAAGTGTACCTGTGCAAACTACTCAGACGAAGAAGAATCAAAGTGTGTTGGCAAAATAAAATGACATGTTGCTCAAGCATGTGCAAGATGTATCCAAGCGATTGGCAGACCAAGAAGCTCTTGTCTTAGCAATGAACCAGGAGATCATGCTATTTTGTAAGGCATGAATAAACGAACAGTTCAAGCGAATGAACCGTTCGAGAGAGATCTCTGAAGAAAATTTGCATCCTGTGAACATAAGACCCGAGAAAGAACAAGCACAAATGAATACGCTCCTCTTCATGAGAATCAACACCTTTAGAGAAGAAGGAATAGTGGTGTGTGACGCCAAACTGATATGTTACTCACTGATGTTCATACAAGGTTAGAGCCTCAAGGAGACGTTATCTCGCGTCTTGGTCCCCAAGGAGATGTTCTTGAACGCTTGGGTCCTCGTATTAATGTAGGCATTGAATCAAATTCAGAAGACAGTCAAAAGACAACAAGTGGGTGAAACCCTCACTCGAGGAGAAATCCACTGGTGGCAGAACTATATCGTGCCAGCAAAAATCCCCGGAGGACAGGTTTGTTGGCATCGTGTACAAACTCAACAAACACGTTTGGAGATCAAGTCGAGTCTGTGAAAGTCGAGCCTTACATCCCAGAATCAGTCAATCAACAAAGGGTGCAAAAATATTCCTAAGCCAATGTTCTGCAAAAACAAGGTCCACTCATCCTCGAAGGAAGGATTGATGCAACCGAAGTGGAAAGAATTCTCTACAAGAAATTGAAGACCTTAAAAGTACCTATCGGTGAAGATGATGTTCTAAAGAAGGAAATGGACCGAGTATCTTTAAGAGCATCGAAAATGCACCACCACCAAAATGGTTTCAGACCCCAAAATTTACTTCCTATAAAGAAGATTCTGATCCGAGTAGACATCTTAAGCATTATAGAAGCCTCATGACTCTTTATAATAACAATGACGCATTAATGTATGAATTTTTTGTGATGACATTGCAAGGAGCTGCTCAAAATTTGTTTCATACATTAATTACCTGATGCTTCAATTAACAATTTTCCAGAGCTTGCTCTTTTATTCCTAAAGGAGTATACATCATACAGAATGATGAAAAATAAAGTAGATCATATGCTTACCATCAGGAAAAGAGCAACATGGTCGCTTTGGGATTATCTAAAAAGGTTTAAGGCTGAAATAGTTATAATCATTAGTTGTGACGACTACACGGCTGCTTCGGCATTCATGAAGGGCCTGCCTACAGAACATCCTTTATATGGAGAATTTGTCATGAGACCAAATCTTAATTTGACAAATATGTTCATTCGAGTAGAACGACATGCTATCTAGGACAAAGAAAAGGAAGATCAAAAAAATTGAATTCGAGTTGGGATGGACTGTGCAAAGTAAACGACGTTGGGGGAAAATGAAGCTAGAGTTTTGATACACTCAAAGGAAAAGAGATCAGTAGACAACATGCGACACAACTTAAAAAGTATTACGTAAATATGTAGTTTATTATTTTGCATTTTCCTTTCTATGTAGACTAAGAATAAGGTTTGCATGAAACATAAGCAAAACTAATGACGTTTTATAGTATTTTATCTCTTTAGCAAAAGATATAAAATTTTGCCTCAAACAAGTTTGTCTCGAGTGACAAGAAAATTTTCTACTACTGTATGCATATTTATTGTTTTCTAGTGTGTATATGTTTTGTTTGATTTAAGGAAGCATACCTTATGCTATATAAATAATAATTGTATATCTAACAAAATACTAAATCCTCATTCGAAAACTATACTAAGAGGCAAAACCAGACTAGAGCACTCAAGGGAATCTATTCAGTGAAATATATTCTACATTTATCTTCTTGCAAGATAAAAACTCGAGTCTATGGTAGCATAATATTCACTTACCAAATTTAGAATTCATTACATCTCCTAGAACGTCTAACAAGAGAGTCTCGAAAATGAAAAATAAAATTCAATGAGTATTCATGTAAATCTACTTAATCCGTTAATATAGTTGAGGTCCGCCCTAGCATCAAGGAAATATAAAGCCTCAGACATTATATTTACCTCATAAATTTCTCGAGTGACAAGTTGAATTTGGCCTGACTAAATCAGAACTCAGCTACTCGTAGCAAAAACAAAAATTTATTATAAAAGAGCCCATATAGTTTTGGGGCGATGATGCTATGTCGAATCTAACAAGACTTCGAAGGAGAAATCACACTTTCTCTCTAGTGTTTCTAGCAAGAAACTACTTCAAATCTATGTCTCGAAGGAGAAATTGCATTTATCCTTCGAATAACTCTAGCAAGAAACTGTTTCGAACTTGTTGGCTTTGAAGGAGAAATTCAAGTTCTAACAAGAAACTACTTCGAATCTATGTCTCAAAGGAGAAATTACATTACTCTCTCGAATGTTTCTAGCAAGAAAATGCTTCTAACCTAAAATGGCTTCGAATGAGAAATTGCGATTTTCTCTTTTATGTTTCTAGAAACAAATTGTATCAAATCTTAGATGACTTCGAAGGAGATATTGCATTTTGTTTTCTAGCGTTTTCACCAAGAAATTGTTTCAAACCTAAGTTGGTATAGAAGAAGTTAGTAGCAATAAATTACTTGAATCAATTAAATATTAAATATGAAAAATCACATTTCACTCTCGTGCTTTTACAAAAGTAATTTTCAAGTTGTAACTCTTGAAGCTTCAAATTATTACCAAAGTTTGGAATAAAGTTCACAATTGAAACAAATTATACTTATATCTCCACTCTAGCAATATCGTAATCGTATCAAATGATATGTCCAATAGATATGTATCTCTTCACTTTTAGCGCACGTGTATGCTCAAAAGCAAAAAGACAGGGGACATTTGTGAATACATGTACATAAATTACACCTGAATAATATTAAAGGCAACAGATAATATCAGAGTAACTTCTCCCAAGTTCTCTTCAACTGTTCTATCACTCTCTGACCAATTAAAATCAAGCCTCGAGTTAATTGCAAGTTAACCGTAAAATCAATTGTTACTTGTAAACTCTATAAATAGGGAAACGTAAAAGTAAAAAGTGAGGGAGAGCGTTCATTTAATCTGGCATAAAAATTCATTTACACATTGTAAGCTTGATCGATTGAATTTTCATGTAAAATCGAAGGACATCTATCACAAAAACTCAAATTCATTTATTGTGATGAAATTCGTTACCACAGAAGTTACTGGGCAAATTATCATTCAGATTATATGTTAATTGAAAATAAAAACAGAAGTAGATGGTTTTTTGTAGAGTAAATGTTACTCATACGATGTGGATGGGTAGGATTGACTTTAGGAAAGAATAATTAGTAATTAAATTGTAATAATTAATGATGGGTATATTACATGACATTACCACGTATGTTTGAGGCCTCTAAATCATGGCCATTATCCTAAATTTATTTTTCTAAACTTTATGAATGCATTAATTAATGATTTCTGATTTACTTGAAGTTGATCTACTTGTATGGATCAAAACATTTGGCACTTGACTAATTTGTCAAAATGTGATCGAAACAATTTACACGACTCACATCAATTGATTTAAAATTTCTCAACAATTTTCATGCTAGAGATTCTCAATACTCAACGAAAAAGTTAGTTGAGGAACTTCGTCGATCTAGATAAAATTGATTATGTCGCACATGGCTTTTTGGTCGATCAAACGATCGAGATAAATATTATATGCTTACACTTTACAGTTTACATCATGAGAATATATAAGAACGTACACTTTTATGAGATTAATTATTTTCCATTGATTAATATATACATGAACGTATTTGAACGTTGTTCAATTACTTAGGATGTATTAAGCATGCATGCATCTCACCCTTGATTATTGAGTTATTGTTAATTTTTTATTAGCTGGCCGGTACAAAAGAGTATAGGACCGACTGAATGTCCGAATCAAAAGAGTTTCAATTTCTATGGGAGATACCTCCTTGCTATGCCGCCGTTTGCCCCTAGGGGGAAAAATCCGGCGGGAATGCTCTCATTGTTGGTTCCATACACAATCCTCAGAATCTCAGGCTCTGTCCTCGAGTAAGATAACGAATTGATATCGGCGGACAAAACGTTGCTGATTGTCCGGTTCTCTGCCCCGAGGGTCGTGTTAGCCAGTAAGATTCCCTCGCCTTTGGTGCCACACAAGCCAAGGTCGTCAAGGAGCTCAGAAATGGCCTCGGTGAACTCACGCACAGTGATATTATATGGAGGCACGAATTGATTCGCGTTCTGATACAATAATGTGCGTATCACTGCACTTTGTCCAGCCTTGATCGCCAGAAGCTTTGAAGCCAGCTATAAGCACCAATCGAAAATGTTAATTTTGTTTGTTACAATGATGTAGTTAATTAAACTGATGCATAACTCAATACATAAAGAAGAAGAAAAATTACCACAGACGCAGAAGAATTTTTGGTCAGCATTGGAATGGAGCTAACATATGATAGTTGTGCTATTTCAGGCAAGACATAGGCCCCTATCAGAAAATTAAGTGAGTTTGCGTATGGATTAAATGGAGGATCTAGACTTTGTTCCAGTGCTACGTTAAAGACCAATCCCCAGTTTGCGATGCTATGATTTAGTAGAGGCCTTGGAATTCCTCCAACGGTCTGAACTATAGACCTGAAAATCATCAATATATTACATACAACATGTACATGTTAATGTAATAGAACAAGTAGCAAGTGAGGGCCGTGAAATTTTTACATGGAATATGCATGTCAGGACTAATCAATCAACTACGTACCTGATGTTACCAACTTGTTGGTAAGCTATTTCTTCACTGATACGAGCAACAACAGGACTGAGAAGCAAGACCTTCTGAACACCAATGGGTGGCGGACCGCCTTGGGACAAACCGGGACTGATGCTGTCGAGGCCGACGTCCAAAGCGCCGTTCAGAAAGTATTCGGCTTGACTGAATTCCAAGTTCAACGCGAACTGAAGGCGATCAGCATCTGTGGCAGTTATAGGTCCGCAGGTAGTGGGAGCTGGGGGATTAAGAGAGATCTGACACATGACTTGCTGGTGCATGAGGCTGAGATACAGTGCAAGAAGAACAAGGAAGATAGAACAGAGATTTGAAACTGAAGGAGCCATTGATTGCAAACTAAAGTAGTTTAGTGATGGATGTGATGAGTGAAGGAAACTCCATGCATTCTTGGCTTTATATAGACATTCCCGGAAGCCATGCATGCATGCATGCATTTTCTGAGATAGAACGTAATTAGGTATTTAGGTTTGTTGGATTAATAGGTGGGACCATATAAATGTGTTAGAAGATTGCCAATTCAAATCACCAAGTTGTAAAAATATAAAAATTAATGATAAGTGTGAGAGCCAAATAAGCAAGCGTGACATGTGTGGTTGCACATATAGACCCAACTTGAATTATTTAAGATGCATCAAATTTTTTGATATAATTAAGCGGAAACAACTCATTAGTTAGTACGATTAATATAAGAATAAAAAATATTTTATTATATAACAGATGGATCGAATGGCTTAATTATTTATCGAACCTCGATACAATTAAGAGAAAATCAGTTACCTAAAGTCAGTATATCGTAAAGGTAGATTATTTAATTTTGTGATAAGCAGTTAAACCACTTAAACGGATAGAAAAGTCTTAGTTTGACCAGTGTTCTAAAAAACGGTGTAGGGCGCTGATTAATAGGAAAAATTTATGTTATGGGCTAATTTTGGTCCTGTTCGGGGTAGTTAGGTGGGTGACTAACGACTAATCGGTAATTAGGCGCCGCCTAGGCGGATTTATTTTTTTTTTTTAAAAAAAATTAAGAGGTACATCACAAAGGAAAAAATTCTAAATAGAAAATATAATCCAATTTCTTTCGCAAAACATCGTCTTTCTCCCTCTGCAAACGCCCGTGACTTAGACACCGCTCGCCGATCACCGCTACTTGCTGTCCACAGCCGCTGTGACCGCTCACCGTCCACAGCCGCTGTGACCGCTCACCGTCCACCTTCAGTGATTTTCTCTTCTCACTTCTCTCCCTTATAATCCCCTCTTCGTCTGAATCCTTTCTTAAACATCAATTGGTACGTTTCGAGACAGACCTGAGTTGGGAAACAAGATTCATCCTTGTTTGTTATATATTGATAATTTGATATGATTAAATGTGGGTAAGAGCATAGTGTCGGCGGGTTTGAAAATGAGTGGTTATGGTGGTGTTGATGAATTATCATCAGCTTCGAAATAGATAATTTCATATTTCTGGAATTCCTGTTTATGCGCATCTATTTCAAAAAATTGAGATAGATGATTAATTGGATTTCTTTATAAACTTAGTTAAGAATTTTTATGATATTTCTTTATAATTTTTACTTTATGTTTCAAATTACAATATATCATATAAATATATAATTAATTAAATATATATATATAAAAAATGATCCGCCTAATTACTGCTTAATTACCGATTAAACTCCACCTAAACACCTAGGTGCTAGACAATAGCTCAACCGCCTAATTTTACCTAGCATCTTTTAGAACCTTGAGTTTAACGAAGCATATATTCTGATATATACTTAAGAATCCTTTAATGGTTAGCTCGACCTAATTAAACCTAACAAAGACACCTTCGTGCAGAGTACGTACGTACGTTTGAAAGTTGTAACTCGATCAAATCCCCCATCTCTTCTATGAGAGTTCTTGACGCCGCTAGCTAGCTAGTCGATCATCAGGACCATTTACTAAGTGACAGCGTCAAACAAAACAGATTATTGGCCATAATTGGGAAAAGATACGGAATGGATAATTAAGGTTTTTGTTGCCAATTAATATTTGAGAAATGTGGAAACTTTGAGCTCGTAGATACAAAATAGGAACTGATTGTCATATGGTGTCTCAATGGATGCACCCAGGTTGATGCAAAATAGTCACATATTTGTCTCCCGTTATCTCATTAATTAATTAGGACATTAGTTTGATAGAAAGTGGGATCGGATTAGTTTTCATTGTTCAAAGTTAGTACAGAGGTTGCGTCTATCCACGAGTCGTTCTGCAATGTTCCGCACACAAATGTGCGGAGGGTTGAAAAGATTGAAATGCCCCTGGCTTCTTCAACCGGTGACCGATTGGTTTGCTCTGCTGAGCACGTGTTCCAGTAACTTGCCTAACTTCAACAGAGTCGAAACTTACTATGTGCAAATGGGTGCCCATAGAAATAATAAACTATGGGGTAAGCGGTGCCCAGAGAAAGGTGCTTTTTCAATCAGAGGAAGAATTGTTGGCAAAGCACTTCAGAGCTTGCTAGTTGAGAAGATGAAAGTGCAAGGTAGTATTTCATGCTAGTTTTCTTATTCTTAGCGATCAGGTGCTTGGTAAGGAATCTGACTTTGTTCATTGTGCAGTGCATAAAATAAAACCGGGTCTGGACCCGCCAACTAGATGTAGCATTTCGGCTTTAAGGCCACCGGTTATCAAAATGGAATCCATTCGATATCGCTTCACCAGTTTTCAGTCTACCACCACTTCTGGACTCCGGCAACTGGGCTGCCGTCATGGAGGCGTCCCAGTTCATGTGATCATCTTGTTGCTTGTGGGTTTCCAATTTGGGGCTGTAATTTTTACAATAATAAATAAAGCAAATCGAATTCGGAAGTTCAGTTATTTTCCGGAGAAAATCGATTTGATTGAGTGGACCTCCATTTCAATTAGTTTATTAATTCCCCGAATCTGGAAACCAAGAGCAGGGCCAAAGAAATTGGATTCAGGGTTTGGGGCTAGGGGCTGGCTCTAGGGTCTAGGGTTTAGAGACGGATAGTAGATAAAAGTTTTTACCCTAACCTCACAGTAAGAAATGTTTTCACCGAGTTATACACAATAAAAAATGAAAGGTCAAGAATTCCGTAGAATTTTCAACGGTCTGGCTTAAACCCAGTAATTCCTCTTTTTTCTTATGAAGAAGACTTATATACCCTTCTAATGACAATGCATATTTTTCTTATGTATGGAGTAGGTAAATTTATTAATTTTGTCAATTTTTTTGAAATGGTGAGATAGATATAAACTCCATGAAAGTATGTGTGTAAAAATTCATCTCAAATTGAATTTTACGGAATGACTAATCATGTTTTAGTTGTAAGGGTATTATGGTCACAAAAGTTTAAAATATGGATAAAGGTCGAATTAAACTAAAAAAAATATAATTAAATCACAGCATGCACAGATTCACCCAATCTTTGTATCCAACGGTCAAAACTCCAAAATGATTATTCATTCACGATTTAGTTCTGAAAAGGTTTTCATTTATACATTACAAACAAATAGTATACTACATTAGTAGGCATATGATGAATATAAGCAATACAAAACATCGAAATAGTCCAATGAGAAAAACGATCATATTCAAGCATTCACCTCACTGAATTAACCCTTTTTTGTGAAGGCACTAATTTTATCGGAGTTTGTTTTGACCGTATATTACTGAATTTACCAAAATGTCCTTTGAATAAGTCGTGCTATTTCGAGTATTTGTCCAATTTTATGGATGTGCATCTTGCGCATACAAGTATTGACAACTGAATTTCATTTGTCTATATAAAAATTTACGACTCCAGAGTCTATTTCAATATCGTTTCGCTTAGATACGTTAATAAATAAATGAAAAGGGTATAACGGACAAATGCGAACTATTGAACTAAACCTAAACGACGTCGTTTTAGAGGGATCATACAATGACTGTGTAACTAGTTGACGACCGTTTTCAGTTCGAGACCAGCCTTATGTAGAGGCAGCTTCAAGTCGTCGCCATTTTCTCCCTGTACTTGGGAGGATTGTAATGACTTTCATATCTCAACGAAACCACCAAAATTGATGTACATTCTCACTCTCCGTCAAACTACCAACATCTCTGTCACCCAACAATACCGTCGACCATCTTCATGCAAATAGTAGGTCTATTCGCAGCCGGAGTCGGGTATTTCGTCTTTGCATAGTTGTCTGTTGTTGCTTTCACAATGTCCATCTCAGAATTGATTAGCTATTTCAGTTCATTCACACTGTATCTATCTCTATCTATTTTTTATATATATTTTTTTGGGTTTGACGATTCAAATATTGAGAATTTTGGGTTCGATCATGAACAAATGTAATATTGGTTTGTATTATACTTGGATTTGTGAGTTTATGTATAATTGGGGATTTTGATTTTGGGTTTGATCATGAACAAATGTCATATTGGTTTGTTCTATATTTGGGTTTGTGAGTTTATGTATATATGTAATTGTTCATTTTGGGCACTGTACGTTACTTCTTTACTTAGCTATTTGATCTGAGTTTTGTTATACTTCCATGCTTATTTGTACATGTTGGTTTGGACTTTATATGATTAGCACTCTTATAATATCACACTTCATTGCAGGGCTGCTTTGAGAAGGTTGTGTAAGATCGTAAGAAGTATGATAGTCTTAAGTGTCTCATTGGCTGTCCCCGATAATCTTCTGATTAGTGGTGGTAGTGTCGGTATACTTATAGTTCTCGCTCAGCAGTGCAGGGAGCAAGGAGTAGTGTCTCACTGTTGTCACTCAATTTGCTAGTAAGTTCTTCTGTTCTTGTTCTTCATGGAGCTCATTAATTTGTCTTTCTCGTTATGACTCATCTTGTGCTTCATCTTCAAGCTTGTTAATTAGTGTGCTTGCTCTCAGTGTTTATTTTTGCAGTATTGATTTTTTTGGTAGATGGTAAATTTTGAGACTTGATCAATGCAGAGAAACAACCTCCTCAGAATCCAGGTAATTAATGAAGGGTCTCATTTCTATCTGGTAATCAACTACATACATGGAAAGTCTTAACCTTTTATTTGTTGTTTGAATCCTTATGGAAGATATAGTACCGAGTAGATGTCATTTTTATCTTTCCCTTTGCTTTTGTTATGTTTCAAATTTCACACACCTTATCTCTCTCTCTTTCTCTGCATTCCTCACCTTCCTTATTTTTGAAACTTTCAAAAGGGGAATCTTCTTTTTATTCACTACCACAATAAACACTATAACCGACGAGATCTGTAAAACTATAACCGACGAGATAAAAATCTCGTCGGTTATAGTGGAAAAAATATTTTTTTTTATATATTTTTTTAAAAAAATAAAAAATCTCGTCGGTTATAGTACTATAACCGACGATAATGGCTAAAAATCTCGTTGGTTATACTATTACCGACCCCCTTTAACCAACGGACTATAACCGACGATGTTTAAGGGTCGTCGGATATAGTCCGTTGGTTAAAGGGGGTCGGTAATAGTATAACCGACGAGATTTTTAGCCATTATCGTCGGTTATAGTACTATAACCGACGAGATTTTTTATTTTTTTTAAAAAAAAATTAAAAAAAAAATATTTTTTCCACTATAACCGACGAGATTTTTATCTCGTCGGTTATAGTTTTACAGATCTCGTCGGTTATAGTGTTTATTGTGGTAGTGATTGTTTGTGAGATTTAGCTTTTTACTTGTTGTGGAGAACAAAAGAGACCTGTAACAAAAAAAAAAAGAACAAAAGAGACCAAGGTTTATGCTTTAAGTGAGTTTCTTATTACTGATTTGTGTAGCTTTTGTATCATCTCGGTGTGAATGCATTTATGTTAATTAGCTCTAGAAGACAGTTTTCTGATAAACCAAACAATGCAGTGTTGTGTTTATATGTTTAAAATTGTGTGTTATGATTTGAAAGTTTTAAGATGAGAGTATTTTACGTGTATGCATATAGGGTAAAATTGTTATAAGTAGTAGGCCTTTACTTAATTTGCATTCCCTCATAGGGCACTACAGATATACAATTGCCAGATAACTTAAAGTTTTAAACTCATCAAGTCTTGTTTGATATCACATTCAGGTGGATGTAACACAATCATGAATTGTTACATGGATGACCCCACATCAGGGGAAATCCGCATTGGTAATGATGAACGAGTTGTGCCCATGGATGCAGAATTCACACAGACCGAGTCCAACCACGAAAGTCGTGGGTGTTTAGATTTCAAAGGCAAACAGTTTGGAGATCTTACTGAGAAAAATGTTCTAGGTTCTGAGTTCCCATCAGTTGAAGAGGCTGCAGAGTTTTATATGTCATTTGCAATGGTAACAAGTTTTGGTGTAAGAAACAGCTAGGTGACTACGTTTGTCATGGGCCACCTTACCAGACAACGATGGGTTTGTTCGAAAGAGGGCAAAAGAGCGTCTAAGTGGCTGACACTAGATAATAGGATCCGAGTCGCAAAGAAAGATACCAGAGAAAATTGCAAGGTTGCTTTTTGTATTCATTTCTCACAAAAAAACATTGTTATATAGTCACCGAGTTTTTTTATCCCTCATACTCATGGCTTGGTGCCTCCCCATCAGGTCCACTCCATTCGCTCTCACCATAATGTTAATATTGAAGATTTGCAGGAAATGATGGCAATGCGACAAGCCTCCATTCATACCTCAAGGGCTTAGAGCTACATAATGAACAAGAATGGTGGACCTCAGTTAGTTGGTTATGATATCAAGGATCTGTACAACAGACAGGATATAGAACTTAGGGAGAGCATGATGGATTCTGATGTCCAATCCGTCATTGCCTTTATGCATGGTGCAAACCAACAAAAGCCGCAGTACGATTGCAAGTTCAGTGTGGATTCCGAAGGTAGGTTGGCTAATATTTTTTGGAGAGATTCAGTTTCCTTGGTAGACTACACAACATTTGGTGATGTGTTGATTTTCGACAGCACCTACAAGACAAACATATACAAGAGACCACTTTGCCTGTTTGTCGGTACAAATAACCACTGTGCTACCATATTGTATGGTTGTGCAATTTTATGGAATGAACAGATTGACACATACACATGGGTTTGGAAATGGTGTTATTTAGCAATATTTGGTGTGATGCGGTTTTAGATCTTGTCTAAATAGGACTATGTGATCGATTTAGTGATGTAGGATGCTTCTTATGCATGTTTCAACCTAATTATTGAAAAAGTGAGGTTTCTTTTTTCCTTCTTTATCGCTATACAGAGTGAAACATATGATCTTGTCCTTCCCTATTTCATCAATCTAGATGACAAAAATACTTAAAACTATAGTAAATTTTGCAGCAATGCACGAGTACGATTTCTAGTATCCAATGACTCAGTCACAAGTTGAATTGGGTTTACATCCAACCTCCAAATGTTCTGCAATAACCTATATCGTCTGGTCTGTACTACACATTTTTTTGTACTAGTTCATAACTAGAAGCCTAAAACCGTTGGCCATCTCCAACGTTACTATTGTTGGGGGAGCTTGCACCCCAACTTCACAAAATATGATGCCTGTATAGCAAACATTATTACATAGGCACAAAAAGATATCTTGCTGCAATACTAGATTACCGTATTCTTTGTACTTTGGAGCGTGCCTTCCAGAAATAGTTTCTTTTGAGTCCAGTTGCAAGATCAAACTTGCCCAAAGGTTTCACTAAATTGTGTGATCTGAGCTCTTATAGGATTCAGGTATGCAGTTGTAGTTGGAAGTCCACTCAACAAAGATTAAGCGGATTATCGATCAATTCTAAGGCCAAGCAAGCACCCGGATCAGAGGAACAATGCTGAAAAACAATGATAAACATAAGCTTAGTTATAACAAATACAATAACAATTTCATGTATAGTTGTTTATACCCCATCGAACCACGGTCTTCCATGATACTCCATATGCCGAACCACATAAATCCCGCAGTCATGACCTCCTCTCTGTCATGGGTTGGCACGTGGATCAATGAACTTATATGATGTGAAGTGAAGAAATTCATCATAAGTGCACCTAATTTCATCCTCAAAAACCTTATCCAGAAGCCACATCTAATGACAAGAGAAAATGTTAACACTCATACATGTAGACATGACTCAAAAGAAAAGCTTGCCCAATTGAGCCTACAAATTGAAGCATTATCCTCGGAGGGTATTACGAAGTCCCGATGGATAATATTCGAGGACGAAGGGCTAATAATGGTGTCCACAATGTAGGGGACAAATGCAGTCCTGAACATGTCATCTATATTGTTTGTGTAGATAAAAAATCTCTTCAAATCAAGTGACAAGCATATCCAGCAGCGACCAATTCAGTGTATGGGCTCGAAGACCAAGTACAGACTTGAATCCCATTTGTGTAACTGCCTCAGATTTCTCAAAAGAGAACTCCTTAATGGTTTGTCTGAAATCTTTAGGACAAACCGTGTCCTAATAGTGAGCTCAAAATCACTATCAACAATGATATTCTTCTTCATCATCATCATTTGTTTTCCAGTTCGATTGTCAGCTTTTTATGATCTCCCTGATAAACAATCAGGGTATATTAAAATCTTGTACATTACTGTGAGCCAAAGATTGTGGACAATAGACATCAGAGAATGAAAAACAATACACAAATCACAAACTGACACGAGCTCTACACATACAACTTCTGAATCGCCAAAAATATTGAGAAATTGAAGCTACATGAATAACACATGTGTATCTCTTGCCAAAGACACTAAGAAGAGTTTATTAATCTTCAAGGTCTATGAATGTAGTATGTCACCAAACAAAGACGAAGACGAGCACCAATGCAAATGCAAAATCAGATAAAGATATCAACTTTACGGTGATGTACAAGTTTTTAACATGGTTATCCCTTACATGCATCACTGTATGTCATTTCCTAGTATAAACATATGCCAACGAGTATACTGAATACATCACTTCAACCCTAAAATTCAACCACATGTATTGTAATGACCCGAATCAGAATGATATGTTAATTGGCTTGATTCGTGAGTTTCACGAATAACCGCGGTTTATCGTAATTAGTCAATATGACAGATTTATCTACGACTAAATTATCGGGTGAGAACTTGAGATGAGTTCCTTCACGAGAGTTGTAGTGTACGTGATTTCGAGCTCGTGAAAGTTTCTGGAGAATTATTTCGAATTACGTGGAATAAGTTATGAATATTTCCGACCATTGGATTTAGTCGTGTTCATCCATTTTGGACCGTTGATCTTCTTGAGTCGCGCGTATAAATATCGGAATAGTCATAAAATTATCGAAAAGTCACATTTGGGAAGTTTGACTGGCGTTGACCATTGTTGACCGCGTTGACCAGAGCTCCACTGCGACCGCGAACTGCCGCCGTCCGACCCGCCGTTTCTGGCCACCTCCAGCCACAACCTTGGTATGGTTAGAATTCTCTCATGATTTCATATCATTTTGAACTTGATTTTGTGAGAATTGATGGAGTTTTGAGGGAGAACGAGCTCGGTGAAGTTTTGAGATTTTGTCGGTTTCGGGTGGAGGTTTCCGGCATGATTGGGGATCGTTGGGGTTGGGGGTTTTGCTCCCCTCAACCTATACATGTTTTTGGGTGAAGGAATTTTGGAATTGAACGCCGTTTGAGGCTCGCCGGAATCCATGGCGGCCGTGGGTTTCGGGCTATTTTTCGGCCGGTGTGTTTAGAATTGGAGGAAGGTGAAGAAGAGAAAGTTGTTGGGCTTGAGGAGTAGTTGAGTTCTGGGCTTCCTCCGCCAGAAAATCTCACCGTTGATGCCGCGCCAGCGGCGGTCAACGACGGAGCTCCGGCGAGGGTTGACTTTTTAGAATTTTGGGGAGTTTTATACCATTTTGCTCGTAATCGCGTCCCGATCGTAGTCTTGAGGTTTTTGGGTTGATTTGAGTATTCGATTTTGAGGCGAGGGTTAATTGGATATATTTTGAGAATTTTGTAATTCTCGTCGATATTTCGAGCAATATGTCTTTCGAGAACGTAGGGTTCTCAACGTATTAGCTCCATATGATGTGTTTCAATATTTATTGACCGTATCCCTGTTATTTAGGTGATCGAGATCGAGCGTTTGGTGAGTGATCTTCCGCCAGACCTCAGGGCTAGCTTCGCTCTGTGAGTGGACATTTATTTACACTGTTGTAGTGAGTTCTTGATTTCAGTATTTTTTTCCAGTATAATGTCCAGATTATTTATCATTTGAAAAGTATTATTTATTTTATCGGTGATGACATTTATTTATTTAGCATCGATGCATTGGCTACGCGGCTGATCACCGGTAGTCCATCTATCAGGCTTGAGAGATTCGCTTGATATGCCGACTAGGCTTGAGACATTCGCCTAATTTATCACCGTCAGGTTTGAGAGATTCACCCGACCTGTTAATCTGGCAGGGAATTCCGCCGGAGTGGCAACTTTTATGTACCATTAAACTCGCATTATTTTATGATTATATAAATGGTGAAAGACATATGATTATTTTCGTCCACTCACTCTAACGATTTTATTTGCCTTTCCCCTGGACTTTTCGGTTTCCTTTGCCCAGTTTGCAGTTTGAGATCTAGTGTTGCACGTCAACTGTGGGGGCATAGAGTTTGGATCACTCTTCAGTTTCTGTAGGTTTCTTGTTTGACCTACTCTATGTAAATGATGTATATAGGCGTCGCTCTGATTACTTATGTTTGTTTTCAGTTGAGTTTACTCCTGAATATTTCTGAATTTCTTGTAAACCTTTGAGTTTATTATATATGATGTTGAGAAATTCGGATGGGGAACGGAGCCCCACGGTTTGGCTTTTGTGGAATATTCGAAGTGTATTTCTTTGTAGGTTCTAAGAATGGTTCACGTACTTCTAAGCAAACTCTGGCAAAAAAAATTTTAAGGTCATATTTTCGAAGGGGTTTGATTTCTGTTTAGGCAACTAAATCAAAGTCGGGTCCTTTCAGGTTTACAATATGTCAAGCTAAAATATTCGAGCTAAGTGGATGTACTTCTAATTGTTAAAGCTACACGTACGAGCAATGTTTATGAGCATTGTTTACCTGATTCTAGTATTAACCAGAATTGGCTATCCTAGAAACTTATTCTTCACAACAAAACCTTACAGATTGTTGCAGAACTAATTAACCACTCAGATTTCAGCCATTTCACCAACAAATTATCTTCAAGGTAATATGTCGTGAATTAGATTATTGACATAAGATTCAATCATGTATGACACCTAATTTTGATGTTAGTAAACATTTCATATAAACCAAGTTAAAAAAAACATGAAGTTAGTACCTTTTAGTCAGGCAGATGTTACATGGAAGAGATTATTTGGTGGATGAAGTTTGGCATAATAGTTGCAGCAATCAAAGAGTGTGGATTGATCTGTAAATTGTAGAACCACATATAGAACAATGAAAAACAGATCAAAAATTCGCAAGTTAGACATGTTTACAGACCAGGTCATCATCCGGCCGGACGCATTTACAGTTAGTCAATCAACCAAACAAAAGTCTACCAAAACCTTACTAAATTCGCATTTCCTTCCCTCCTAATAATGAGTTGGGCAAATTCTACAAACCCAATTACATGCACACACTCAAAAGTCACAAACTAAGAGAAACCACTATGATATAAATTAAGGATTCAGCTTTGAAGTTACCTTTAATCAACATATAATATCCTATCACAGCACTATCCCGACTCATCCAATACCGATCGAAGAGCCTGAAGCAGATTGATACGAGACCGAGGGCGAGCTAGAGCACGAGGACCAAGACTCTAATAACTATAGAGCGTCTCACGTGAACTTCCCAATACAATCTCAATACACTCCCAATCCAATAATCTCCACTCACTTCACTCTTCCACCCAAAGCTTCAATTCCTACACCCTATTTTCACTTACCCACTTACTCTAGAATCCAGGTTGTGGGAGCTCAGATGAGAGATTGGGTTTGAAATCATATAATACGATGCTATGTACTTTGGGGGGTTAATGGGTTATGAGTTTGGGGCTTTGGTTGATGATATGTAGAAGTAAGGGTACGGTGTTATGATATGGGTTCATGCACAAGGGAGACGGTGGATGGAGGCGCCCAAAAAAAATTCTTCTTTCCTGCCCACTTTTTCACCGACTTTTCTGTGTTTTACTACTCACCGGTTACCAACTGCACCATTACGTTGACTGAGTCAAAAATGAATCACCTGCACATCACGTGGAGAGAGGGAACCCCGCACATTTCTGTTCAGCGCACCGAAGGTGCACTCGTCTATCCACCTCCAATTTTGATTGTACACCTTTCTCTACATATTTTAACACTAAACATTCCATTTTGTCCCTCATTTTTGTTCTTTACACCTTTATTCTAAAAGTTCTCAACTCTCTGCTCACTACCTCCAAACTAGCGGCTAGCAACTGCTTGTCTAGAATCCTACAACACACTACAATTTTGTACATTTGAAATACTTGCCGGTTGATTATTTAGCAGAGTTTCTCTGTTGTTATAAGGTTTCCATGATCTCTTTATCCCATTTTGAGGATCTATAGCCGAAATCTGAAATATATAGTGAAAGTCATCATCATTAATTCATCACAAACAAATTGGGGTTAACACAGACTTGAAAGCAAAGTGATGGGTTCATAAATAGACAAGGATAACAAGAGAGGATTTCGATCATATGAACTCCAGTTTAAGCGCTGCACAATAGACCAAGAGGAGAAGAACAATTTTTTTCAAAGAATACATGATGGAGCTACCCAATTAAGATTGAATAATAAGAAAATATAAAATCAGAGACAAACCCAGATTCATCTTTCTTGATTGGGCATGGATAATGTATAACTTGTCAATTCACTCAATTTAAATCAGTTGGCTTTGGTGCAGGGGCTTTGTGTTGTTTATCCACATTTTATTTCTTTTATCATTTTTTTTCTCTCTATGCAAAGAGGGTAAGATATCAGTGGGATACTAACATCACACGGTTGTCCGTTTAAAAGGTGCAGGTGGACCCTACCACTACTCAGCACCCTATATCAAGATTATCAGTGTGAAATATGTATTCAATAGACATTGTTGCCTGCGTATTGCTTAATATATTCTTTTAAAAAATAATCCAGTATTATTGGTTTCTTCTGATTTTTCTTTTTCTCTATTTTGCTTTGTTAAAAAGAATTATTGATTAATAATACATCAGAACTTTTGAACTTTTGATGGAATTCCCAAATCCAAATATTGGTTCATCCTCAAATCCCTATTGTCACTTGTATTTCTGAGTTCATCCTCTTTCTTGAAATATTGATATGAGTCTATGAAAGAGGGAAGATCTCAAATATAGAACCAGCTTCTTCCACTCCTTATACCATTAGCTCCTGCGTCAAAAACTCAACCCTCCTATAGAAAAACAACATAAATGGACATAGAGAGAACCTCTGGGATTGATGAATCAAACAAGGACATCAGGACCTCTTGGCGAAGAGATTACAGGGTTTGAGAAACTCAACTCTAACGATATCCCACAATGGCTTCACTATTAAGCTCTCACAGTCTGAAACCAAATTCTCTGTTTTCCGTTGTGTTTAGAAGCAAAAGCTTGTGTCTCTGCACGTTTCTTCTCCAGAGCTTTGTGTTTCACACCATCAATGGAATCATGGAACAATAAAAAGATTAAATCTGGTTATAAAAATAAAAAAAAAGGATCTGATTTTGAGATATATTGTGAAGAACATAAGGCTACATGTTAGATGAGGATAACTAAAGCACACTCTATATATTACTTGATGGATTCATAGACCAATGTTTTGCACACGACTTCATGATTCATAAACTCTAAAAATAGAATAATAGCATATAAGAATGGATAAGTCTCAAACAAGAACATAGTATCCAAGGAAAACTCAATACCATTTTGGAATTGGATGAAGTGTTTGTAATATAAAGCAACATGGTCTCTAATATCTGTTTGGAATGGAAGAGGAATGCCCAAAAAATGCAAGTCTGGCTTCCAAAAAAGAAGAACAAGAGATCCTAAATTTTAAAGCAACAATATCACTGTTATCTGTGGGGAATACTCTCTACACCGTTATCTGTGTGACATAAGAATGCATATACCATAGTCATCTGTGGCATAAGAACACAAATACCATTGACTTCTGTAACATAACACCTCGTAAATGTTGATAGACACATCATCTGTCAATCAAAAAGTCTTGCACTGGTATGAGTCGCACCATATCAATTCACACAGATGTCTGTGGCTAGGAGTACATAGTTACACACACTACCAGAATACAACCCATTGCCCACGAAATGAAGAAAACAAAGGCCGGCGAAGTCATATATCGTCGGCTATAACCAATATCACCTACGAAAAACTCACTCGTTAGGCATTTTTTCCCTCATCGCCGGCTATAAAGTCAAGTATGGCCGACGACGATTCGGCCGAAATTCTGACGAGATATTCTGTCCATAGCCAACGAGTTATTGAATCGTTGGCTTTAACTCTTATATCAGATCACCTCTGCAGCAGCTCATTCATTTTACAAATCCGGTGAGAAAGAAGGAAAACGCTCTGAAATCGTTGGGTATTGTCAAAAACCGTCCAAAACCTGTTCGTGAAGCTATATAGGTACATATATATGCGTATATATGTGTGTGTGTGTGTGTGTGTGTGTGTGTGTGTGTGTGTGTGTGTGTGTGTGTGTGTGTGTGTGTGTGTGTGTGTGTGTGTGTGTGTGTGTGTGTGTGTGTGTGTGTGTGTGTGTGTGTGTGTGTGTGTGTGTGTGTTGATTTAGAGTTGAGATTAATGGTTTGATATGTAGATAGAGTTGATATATTGTTGATTTTGAGTGATTGACTGTTGATTTTGAGTTGATTTGAAATGAATTCGATGAAAATATGTGTATATATATGTATATAAATTTATTTTGTTATTAATTGTTGATATTTATATATATACATGTAAATTTGTAATTGAGAATTGTTGGTATATATATATATATTTTATATGGGTCAATTTTTGTTTAGGGAGATAGACGAAGAATTAAATTAGTGTAGTTTAATGATTGATATATATATATTTATAGATGTAATGATGAATTTTTAATTAATTAGTATATAAATATATATATTGTTGGAATTTTCAAGATAGACAAGAGTTGGACGAGTCTTGAAAAATGGGATATGAGATATCACCATGGAATTAGGAGTTTTGTGAATTTTGTGAAGGCTAATTGTGGAGACACTACACTTCATCATTGCCTGTGTAAAGAATGTAAGTATCGCAGCGATCGATTTCGTTTTCCCATTGATAAAGTCCAGAAGCACCTGAGTAAATACGGGTTTTGGGATAAGTACACTTGTTGGATTTGTCATGGTGAAACATCGTTAGCGGGTCCGCATGATCATGGATAATTTTATGAGAGAGCCTGTCCATCCTATGATCCAACAACGATATTGATCAATGATATGTTTTCTCATGAGAGCGGTGTATTTGCTGATCAAGCACCAAGTGTCCCTCCAGTCGTTGGGGGTTTCCCTCATATTGAGTCAGTTGAGCCATTACATAGAGCTCATGTCAACAAAAGCGGTATGGACAAGTACAACAACCTGATTGTATTGCAACAGACTCTGTTGTACAACGGTTGTAGTAAGACTGTTCTTGGAAGTGTCATGGGAGTGATGCAGCTCAAAATGGAGAACGAAATGACTGTCAAAGCTGTAGATTCTTGGCTGAAGTGGACTGCTTCGCTACTGCCACCTGGTCATCGCCTTCCTACCACTCATCATAAGGTGCAACATATCCTGAAAGATCTTGGGCTTTCCTACATCAAAATCCATACATGCAGATATGATTGCGTTCTCTTCTGGGGGAAAGATCTTAATGATCTTGAAGCCTACCTGGTATGTTTTACGGAAATGTATAAGTTGACTCCTGCAGGCAACAAGAAAGCTGTGAAGATACTTCGATATTTCCCGCTGATTGATATGCTGGAGCGGTTGTTCATGTGTGCTTTCACGGCCGAAACTATGAGATGGTGGGCTGAGAGGAATTTGCCTGACGATGACACCCTTATACACCCTGCCGACGGAGAGGCTTGGAAGCACATGGTCAAGGAGTTTGATCATTTTGCAACAGAGGTCTGAAATGTTTGGCTAGGGCTATCATCTGACGGATTCAACCCTTTTGGCAACATGAGTCTTCACTATAGTATATGGCCAGTTATTTTGGTACCGTACAACCTTCCACCATGGATGTGCATGAAAAAGGAATACAATATACTCACTCTGTTAATTCCAGGCCTGGGTTATTCAGGAAAGTGTCTCGATGTGTATTTGAGACCCTTGATTGAGAAGTTTAAGTACCTGAGTGAGCGTGGCCACCCCACTTACGATAGGTTCAAAAATGAGATGTTCCAGATGCATGCCATGCTTGTTGGCACCATCAGTGGTTTTCCTGCCCGCGGTATGTTGTCGGGCAACGTTACCAGGGGTTACATGGCTTGTTCAGAGTGCATGACTATTGATTGCTGCATTCCTCATTGCAGGAAAATTGTTCAGATGCGTCACCGTTGTTGGTTTCCAGATGATCACCCATTTAGGCAGGATTAAGATGCTTTTGATGGGACTGTGAAAACGGGTGTGGCACCCAGGTGATGGACATGGGATGAAATTTTGGAAGTGCTGAATGAATATGATTTTGGCCAGTTGAGCAATCATCCTGAGATAGTGACGTCAATTCCAGACAAACCCGAAAGGTATAATTTTTGGACACACAAGAGCATATTTTGGGAACTCCCGTACTGGACTAGGTTGCCTATCAGACACTACTTAGATGTCATGCACATAAAGAAGATTGTGTGCGAAAGTGTGGTGGGCACAGTTCTGAATTGGGAGGGGAAAACAAAAGATATCCTTAAGGCACACATTGATCTGAAAGCTATAGGACTGCGGAAACATTTGTGGTTGAGAGATGGTAAGAAAAAAATGCCCAAAGCTCCTTACACCGTCAAGCCGAACCAGGAGCATGAAATTTTTGGGTGGATGAGTAATGTCAGGTATCCTTATGGCTATGCAAGAAATTAATATAATTGTTGCTTATGGCTATGCAAGAAATATAATTGTTGCTTATGGCTATGCAGGTATCATTATGGCTATGCAGGAAATATAAGCAAGTGTGTTAACTTCCGGGACAATAAGATGTACAGATTAAAGAGTCATAACTGCCATGTACTGCTTCAATGCCTTTTCCCTGTTTTCATTCGAGGGTACCTGCCCAAAGAGGTGGTGGAGCCGTAGGTGGCGTTGTCAAGATTCTTTCAGAAGTTATGCACCAGAGAAGTTAAAAAATCAGACTTCAGGGAGATGCAAGAGGACATCATTTTTATCATGTGCAAGCTTGAGAGGATATTTCTTCCAAATTTCTTCGACATCATACATCACCTGATGATCTATCTTCCCGAACAATTGTTGCTTACTGGTCCGGTACACTACACTTGGATGTATCCTATGAAAAGGTACTAAAGATTCATACATTTGTGTTTGCCTCTGTTTTTATATGTAAATTCTTATTTTTTAAGTATCATAACATGCACTTGTTAACTTGTAGATAATTGAGAGACTACAAGGACTATGTGAAGAATAAATTTGCACCTGAAGGGTATATCGCTGAAGCATATCTTGCGCACGAGTGTGTAACGTACACCAAGTTGTATTTGGGAGCGCTGGATGACCCCCAACAACATATGCCGATAGATGAACCGAAGTTCAACTTTTCTATCATCTCTAATGACGTGGTAGTATAGGGAATCTTGCCAAAGTTGTACAAGTTGCATGGAAATGAGATAGCCATTGCCCACTTGTCGGTACTGATTAATTGTCCAGAAGTTCAATATTAGAAAAACTATCATCTTCACTGCCCTGCTATTGCCGGTGATCTTGAGTACCACAACAGGACGTTTGTAAACTACTTTAGTCAATGGGTAAGGGTATATGTATGTATGTATATATATATATATATTTATAGCCTTATATAGCATGTGTGTGGTTTTCTTTTTCAATGTTCATAATTTCGTGTGTGGTTTTCTTTATCTTTTTCAGATGAACCATGTAGAAAATGATGGTTACCCAGAGTGGTCAAACGAATTAAGACTCTTGGCGAGAAATCGATAGCTTCAAAAGTTTACTCGATGTGTCAGGTCAATGGCGTGAAATTTATATGTGAAAATAGAGACGACCGACTGAAAACACAGAATTATGGGGTGATGGTCCATAGTGGGCAGGATGGCGTTCACTATTACGGTGTCCTTCATTTAGTTGTTGAACTAATTTATGGGAAGCGCATGAAAATGCACTTGTTGAAATATAGATGGTTTGATACTAGCCCAGAGAACACAAGGACCGATCAGTACGGAATATTTTCGGTGAATACTGCTACAAACTGGTATAAAGAAGACCAATTCGTTCTTGCCACATCAGTAAAATAAGTGTTTTACCTTAACGATCTTATGCATAAAGTTTCGTGGAAGGTGGTTAACCATGTTGCTCATAGAAACATATACAGTGCTGCCACACTTGGTGAGACCGCAGATGATGAAGAAGTTACTGCATACTAAGAGCCGAACGCTTTTGACATTCCGAAATCCTCTACGATTCGCCTTAATAATGTGAGATCGAGGAGTGTGGTTTGAATTACTAGAGCAGAACTTCTTGATGTTAATCCAAATGAAGCAGACGATGATTCGGATGATGAGGAGCGGCACATATTGCCAGAGGTTAACTATGAAACCGAGCCAGACTCAAGTGATGAAGATGATTCTAATTATCATCCTTAGTACGTTAATGATGTATTTGAGTATAAACGTACATGTATGTTTGTTATGCTATATATATATATATGAGAAATTCACGTCTTTAAATAGCCGTGTTTTAAACAGCAAATAATCAGCTTGAATGGCAATTTTGAGGCCCTGTTTGAAATTTTTTCAGCTAGTAAGATATTATAGCCGGCGAGTAAGTAAGAAACTCATCGGCTATACTATAACCGACGAGTTTCTTACTTACTCGTCGGCTATAATTCTTGGGATATATCCCCAGCTCGACCAGGCAGGGGGTTCATTTTCGCCCAAAACTTCAAACCTGCTTCAAACCCTAGAAATCCCCTCCGCCTCTCGCCGCCGACCTCGCCCGACAACGCCGCTCCCTCCCCTCTGGCCTCTCCCAAAAAAAAACCCCAAATCTGAAATTCACCCCTCCCTCCGGCCGCCGGAAATCAAGCACCGCTGCCGCCTCTTGCCAATCCAATTCCCTCTCTCTCACTTACTCACAATGACAGGTCCCCTCTTTCTCTCAATCTGATTTTATCATCTTCAATTTTACATGAAATTCTCCTAATTATTTAAGACATTTTAAGTTGGTGTTGGTTAATTAAGAATATATTTGTAGTATATATTTTTGTGTAGAAAATATTTTGTAGAAAATATTTTTGGTTAATTAAATATCGTTGATGGAGTTGTGAGATGTAGAATATATTTTGTAGTATATATTTTTGTGTTGGTTAATTAAGAATTGGTTAGAATATGTTTTTGGCATGTAGAATATATTTTGTAGTATATTTTTGGAGTGTAGAATTTATTTTTGGCATGTAGAATATATTTTTGGCATATAGAATATATTTTTAGCATGTATATACTGCTGGTTTAATTAGTTGGCAATTTATTTTTGCATAAACTTGATGTATAAAGGTCTATATATATAAGCATATTTTTTGCTATCAACATGTTGGTTTGCTATTGTTGTTGTCACAGATGTGGTTGTTGAATTGTTGCTGTTGTATTTAATTGTTTGCTATCAACATGTTGAATTGTTGTTGTTTTGTTGGATGTGCAGGAAGTTTTGCGGCAAATTGGCTTGGGGCCAACAAACTGAGAGCAACTAGATCCGGACCGAGATCCCAAAGAAAAAATGGTAGAGGGAGCAGTAGTCAAGCATCCTCTACCACAATCAATAACATGCGCAACGACCCTATAATGAATGCTCGCACACAAGTTTTTCTACGTGCGCGAGAACAGGAGGAAACTGCACGATCCGGATCCGTGCAACCCTCAGTCTAGCCTCGACCCTCAGGCAGCAGACACTCAGGCGAGCGACCATCAACAGGCACATCAGAAACTCCCTCGATCTGAATGCCCCCTATTAGGCCGGTGCCTACTCCCCTTTCACGTCAATCATCTGAGGCAGATGGTTCAGGAGTCTCATTGTTCAGGCCTCGTCTATCTCTGTCGTCCGGTCTCTTCGTGCCCGACGAGATTCCTGTCATCCCTCAATTCGATGCTTGGGGGAGGGTTATTTTTATTGAAGGAAAGCCAGAGTTCCTGACCATAGAGGAATCGTACGTGTTTAAGCCGTTCGATCCCGTGTATCTTTGGAGTGCGAGGTGCGTGAACCAGCAGACGGACGACGCAGGTAAATTTTATTTAACAAGATTGATTACTTAATTATTACTTAAGACTATAAATAGTGTCAATTAATATTTTCAGTTTTTTGACATTGTATTATTAGGCAATCTCGTAAATGTCAATGGAAAACGAAAGACTAGAGGCCCCGTAAGCGGGAAGAATCTTGAGCAGGTCATCGGGGGAAAGAAAACGACCATTAAGGCCAATGAGCGTGACGAGGTGATCGAGACCGAAAACACCACACGAAAGTATGCCAGCATATCCGAGGCCGTCATGCGGGACAAGGTCCCAATGTTGTGGCCAGATTGGGGTGCTATGCCTCGCTAGGTGAAGTTGCAAGTGCATAATGCACTGACGGTGAGTTAAATCGTATTTTCATTACGTAAATTTTATATTTATTAATTAAGTCCGAAGAAATATATAATTTTTACCATTTATATATCCATCTTGCAGCTGTGGTTTGACGTGGATGAATGCGTTATTGGGACGTGGGCAAAGCGTCAACTACATATCAGGTGATGTGATTCGAGTTATTTGAGTATATATCGAGTTAGATTTTTGTTTATCAAGTGTTTTAATATCTCTAACATTTGTTTCCGGCGTTAATATAGGTATAAAGAGTGGAAGAACGAGCTTTCAAAACACTACACAAAGTACAAGGATCTAGGCCGAAGTGCTCCCTAGCGAACTCCGATTTAAGGAGTACAAGTGGCTGTGGCTGGTAGCCCACTTTGAGCACCCAAAAGTGAAGGTATGCATCCTGAATATATTTTACAACCCTAATGTATCGTATCACATTGAAATATTTAGTTACTAATGTTTGGACATATGTTTATCCAACAAGGCGATTTCCAAGACGAACAACGAGAACAGATTGAAAAACACCAAGTCCTATCATGGCGGTTCACTCAATTATTTAGGTTGGTCGCGTAGGGCGCAGAAACAGCAAGAAGTCACCCCCTTGGTGTTTATTCATCAGAAGTTCTATCCGCAGTGCCCTGAAGAAGCAATAAGTCTTTGATCCTCATTAATTAGTTCACACATGTGTTAATAAAAGTATTTTTCTATATTAAATTTTTTTTTTTAATAATACGTTATTCATATTTTCTTGTCAATTAGGCGAGAGTGGAGGATGCGATCACAGATGTCACCATGAAGATAGCTCGAAATGACCATCCTGACTGCTCGGAGGAGGAAGTGACCCAGTATGCCCCTCAGATCGATACGCTTGATCGCCCTGTAACAGCTCAAATCATGGCAAAAGCGTGTGGGACTGGGAGGAATATCCACTACTGCAGGGTAATGGGCTCAGCGGGCGAATGGGTATTGAAGAACACTTCGGAATACTCCAGCGGGTCAAGAACTTCTTCTAGGAACTCCAACTTAGCAGCGGAGCTCCAGAGGACGCAGAGGGAGTTGGAGGAGCAAAAGAGGGTGGTGGAGGAGATGCGGCAATTGGCCGAGCAGTAGGCAGCCAAAGACGCCGAGCACCGGACGATGGTCGAGCAACATCGAGTCATAGTCGAGCAGCAGGCATAAATTATGGCATGGATGCAGACGATGTACCAGTGCCAGACTACCGGACACCCGATCCCGACACCTCCACCGATGCCTATGTTCCCCAGTGTTCCATAGCCGCAGCCGTCGCAGTAAGACCAGGGTAGCCGCCGGAGTTCAAATGATTTCGTAAACATGGATTTCGCCGACACTTAGTGTAGTTGTATTTTATTTTTGTATTATTAGTGTTTGTACTGTTGGAAAAATATGTGTGTATTGTTGGATGTGTATTTATGCTATTTGTGTTGTTCACTGCAGGTTCTGGAATTGGGCCTAATCCAGAACCTGCAGTTTTTTGTAAAATGTCACCAGGTATAGCCGACGAGAAGGACCTATCTCGTCGGCAATAATGTCACAGATTCTGGCACCTAGAAAACATTTCCGGCGAGTTGCTACGTTAAAGCCGATGATGTTCTTGTCCGAATCGTCGGCTATAATCCGGAGCGGTCAACATTTTGACCTCGGAGGAGACTCATTACCGACGAGATCTGCATCAGTGATACCTTTAAATTATGGCCGGCGATGATGTGTCGTCGGTGATACGTTCACCGATGATTACAGTAACTTCTCGTTGGCTATACTTCCACCGACGGCATGTTTCCGGCGACGTTATAACCGACGAATTTTGGTAAAAGGCCGACGATTTTAAGTCATCGGCTATGAGAAGAATTCTGGTAGTGACATTGTTAACCATGTCGACCTATTCCACACTGATGTCTGTATGTATGTAAATACCAAAAAATACGGAAGTCTGTGTGATAAGACGACATACAGATGTCAATGTGTGCATACTTACATAAGTCTGTAGGCAAAAGCAGATTACACTGGTTTCAGTATGTATTGCATTACACACTGACATCAGTGTAAGAAAAAAAACCGTGTGTGGAATACTTCAGTTTGGATTGCTTGTTTTGCTAGTAATGATGCTCCGAACCCTATGCATTTTATGAGGGAGTTACCAGATTAGGTTCATTGGATTTATTATGTGGTACCATATATATATGCCAGACGATCGCGAATATGAAATCACAAACTTAATTACTGTGAAAATGTAAGTATTAGAACTATTTTTCCACCCTTAATGCGTAATGCCCAGAGCCGGACCTGACATTTTTGGACCCTAGGCGGGAACCAAAAATGGTGCCTCATGGCAAGATAGCTCATCAAGGAAACGTACTTAGCAGTGAGTCAAACTTATTTGCATGAGCTAAATAGAACTTGACACTCCTCCCTTAGAATTCCTTTTTGCAATGAGGATTCTGTAGGTAACATTCCTATATACTGTGCCTCATATATAATACCACGTCTGATGATTGATCCCCAATCCAAGGTTGGCAGCCTAGGATCTTGTGTAAGACACCTTACCACCGTTATAACTGAGCTAACATGGGCAACATCACCTGTTTGAAGTCAAATGTCATTAGATTGATGCATAGCATAAATTTCTAACAAACAACAGTACCTCTTCGTGAATATACACAACTCGACCAATAGCGTTTATAAACACATCCAGAAGAATAACTGTCTCAGAAAGGAGTAAACTAGAGGCAATATAGTACTCTGGTAAAGTTGAGATGCATTAGCCATGATGAAAGCTTCATAACCATACTGTCATATGCAAAGCTTTGGGTAACAGATTAAAAAAAAATTCAATACTTCATAAAATGATAATAAAAAATCCACGACTTCATAAATTGAAGTTCAAACTTATTCCAACAGAAATCCAAAAAGAAAAAATATCTTGAATCTTAAATTGCTTTCTTAAAAATAAAAAAATTACTTAAATACTACTCGTCTCGCAGTCTTGGAGGCGAATATATCAATTAACTTTGTATAATCAACTTTCTTAACCACCTTGTTTTCGATGGACAATATGGCCAAGCCATTTAGTCTCTCTCGTGACATAGTTGACCGGAGATAAGTTTTGATCAACTTTAACTTGGAAAAACTCCTCTCAGCAGATGCCACTATAACTGGTATAATCAATAGAATTCGATAAGCAACAAATGCATTGGGGTAACATCCATCCAATCTCCACAAATAATTCAACACATCTATAACTCTGGTGGTTTTTGCTGGTAGTAAGTGTCTTAACAACTGCAACTCTAAACATAAATCTGATGCATCAATATCAGAGTGTTCACCATGTGTTAGAGATTTTTGAAGATTCACACATGACCCCAAGAGGCTAACATCATCAACAGACTTCAACTTCTCCACAGTAAACAAAAAGCCAAAAGTTTCCTCATATTTTTTGAATTGGTCAAACCGAGATTGAAGTGAAGAAAGAGCTTGATCAATTATAAATAAAAAGTACTTAACCCAGAAAGATTCTTTCATTTGTGAGTTACCTCTTCACTGTCGATCTCATCAAATTACCTCTTTCTTTGGATGATGCGTTTTTCTGGAAATACAACTTCAATTCCCATTTCATTGGCAGTGTGCTCAGCTTCAATAATGGCTTGATCAAATCCAGAATCTCTATACTCTTGAAGAAAAGAAATAAGTGTGACGACCCGGACCAGAATCAGCAGTATGATCAGCTTGATCGATGAGCTTGCACGTAGTCGCAGAGTTGCGACAGTTGTTTTAATCGCCGAAACTTGTTAACGACTTAATTATTGGCCGAGAATTGGAGCTGGGTCTCTTCTTGAGAGTCATTCTACGTGTGATTTTGAGTTCGTGGGCGGTTCCGGATCGTTATTTGGACGACCGAAGAATTAATTATGAATATTTGAAGTTTCGACGGAAACGGATTTAAATGGCAGGTTTGTTAGCGACTAAATTACCGGACGAGAATTTGGTTTCGATTTCTTCACGGAAGTTGTTCAGAATTTAATTTCGAGCTGGTGGAAACTTTCGGAGCATGATTTTGAGTTACGAAGATTTAGTTGTGATTATTTTCGATTGTGGATTGTTAGTCGATTAAATATGGGCTTGGTTGAATGGTTGACTTTTTAACCGATTAGCCGATGTGTTTGACTTCAGATGATTAGTGAAGAATATGTCGAGACGAGTTTGTGGCCGCGAGAATTATCGGAATCGGAGTTACGACGTGAAAGTTACGCGTGTTTAAAGTTCATCGAAATGGATAATTACGAAATTTCCTAATCGGGAAAGCTATAAATAGTAACTTGCCATAAAGGGAAAGTCAAAACAAGAAATAAATGTGTTTGACTGAGTTGACTCGGTCAACTCGGTGGAGGGAGAGTTCGACGGTGCTCCACGGCGGTGATGTCGCCGTCCGGCCACCTTAGGCCACGGGGTTGGTGCCGTTCCCTTCGCCTTGGCATCCCGAGCTCATCTCCGGCATCCCTCCACGGCGTAGCTCGCCGGAGGGGAAGGATTTTCCGACTTGAAAATGAAGGAAACTTGGTGAAATCGGGTTACTTGATTTTGGCCGAATTGAACTTCAAGATGTTGTGGGCTTTGAAGCTCTCTTCTCAAGGATTCTAACAATGTAAGTATGAAGCTTTAATTCGATTTGTGGAAGGAGAATTTTGGAATTGAAATTTGTGGAACAATTCGGTTTTTCGTGAAATTGGATGAGTTAGAGTTTGAATTGGACTTTGTTGCAGTTATGAAAGTTACTCAGTGGGTGATTTTGAGTGGAATAGAGGTAGCTCCGCCGTGAAATTCTCCGGTCAGCGGCGGCGCCGCCGTGGACGGCGGTCAACGGTCAACAGTTTGACTTTTTGGATTTTCGACAAGTTGCATGTCATTTGACTCGAAATCGCGCCCCGATCGCAGTGGGGAGGTTCGTTTTTCGAATTTAGCGCCCGAAAGTTAAGCGAGGTATTGATGTGTTATATATGGATTTTCGACGATTCGTCGTGATCGGATTATGTGTTTCCGAGAACGGTGGTTTCTCGTGATTTGATTTGTATTGTCGGATTATGACTTTGAATAATGGACTTTGTGAATATTCAGGGGTTCGTGATCGTTTGTTTGGCGATGGACTTTCCGCCGGATCACGGGTTAACGCGATACGCGTTACGCTAGTCTGTGAGTGGACAAGTTTATATTTTCACAGTTGATTTGCGAGTTCGTGGATTTTATGATTTTCCGTATTTAATTATACGATGTTGTGTTATATGTTGTTTTTCGGAGGTATTGTTATATGATATTGGGTGATGGCATTTATTACATCGATGTACCAGAGTTGAGAGATTCCTCTGGACCAGAGTTGAGAGATTCCTCTGGACCAGAGTTGAGAGATTCCTCTGGGCAGGGTTGAGTGGTCCCCTGCGTGCCGCCAGGGTTGAGTGGTCCCCTGGCTTATCACTGTCAGGTTTGAGCGATTCACCTGACGTCGGGTTTGAGAGGTCGCCCGACAACCTCCATATATATATATGTGTGTGTGTGTGTTGTTTTCCGAACTCGCACTGTTTTATATTGAGTATGTATATAAACTGGTGAAAGGCATATGTTTATTTTCGTCCACTAACTCTAACGTTTTTATTTGCCTTTCCCCTGAGCTTTTCGGTTTCCGTGCCCAGTTTGCAGTTCGGACTCTGGTGTCGCACGTCGTGGTCGGAGGCATAGAGCTCGAGCTACCTTGTTTCGTCCAGTAGGTTTATTGTTCTACCTACTGTTGTATACGTATATGATTATGTATTAGAGGTCGCTCTAAGATTTCTGTTGAATATGTTATACGATTTACTCCAGATTTCAGTAAAGTACTAATATATGTATTGTGTTACTTTACTGTTGATATATTGAGAAATCCAGATGGGATTGGTGCCCACGATTTGCTTTTTGTGGCATAGGATGAAGTGTATTTTCCGCGTGCAGGTAATGGTAATTCCACGTTAGTAGCGAAACTCTGCCAAAATTTCTACGGTTTTTGTTGGTTCGTGTTTTCGAGGGGGTTCGATTCCGGTTTAGGCAACTAAATCGGGGTTGGGTCCTTTCAATAAGCCCTTTTAATTGGCTAATAGCAACATCAATCTCCATATTCTCGTCTTGGAGACACTTACTAACAATGTATATATGAGGCAACAACTTGTACCAGATTACCATTCCAACCAAAAACTCAAAATTAGAAAGTTCATGTGCTGCCAGGCCTTCAGCTTCACTTTTGGCTTTTGGCTCCTCACTTGTTTTTGCCAAATCAAGCAAAGCACATCTTATCTGTGAAGCTTGCTCTTTTATGGGTTTAATACTTTCAACATGACTATCCCATCTTGTTTGAGAGAGAGAGGCTTTACTGTAAAACCCTTCACATGATTTCTAAAAAATTTCCATCGCTTGGTAGAAGAAGAAAATAATGTGTAGATCCGTTGTATAACTCCAAAAAATGACATTGCTTTATGACAACAAGTCACCATATCACATAATGCAAGGTTAAGGCTGTGACATCCACAAGGAGTATAGAAAGCTCTGGGATTAACTTCCAGTAATCGTCTTTGAACACCTCTGTGCTTCCCACTCATATTGGATCCATTGTCATATCCTTGACATTTTATATCATCAATGTCAAGATCAAGGTTGTTCACTACAGCTTGAAACTCCTTAAAAAGTCCAAGCCCCGATGTATCAATAACCTTTAAAAAATGAAGCCAGAATTCTTTCACAGATACTCTAGTCGTAGAATGAACCCACATATTGAATTATAAGGGACATTTGCTCCTCGTGGCTTGCATCTGGAGTACAATCCAGTATAATTGTGAAATACTTAGCTTATTTGATCTTTGTAAGGATTGAACTTTTCACATCTCTTGCCAGCAATTGTATCAATTCATTTTGGATCTTGGGGCCGAGATATGAATAATGGATCTTTCGTGCTTGAATACGGTGATGGTGTTCTTCCATCATTGGATCGAACTCAGCAACCATTTCATACATTTGCAAAAAAATTCCATTATTGTCAACAAAAAGCAGCTCACAATCTCCTCGAAGTGCCAAGTTATTTTTTGCAATTCTCTGGATAATAGCTATTATTCTCTTTAATACCTGCCTCTAGTGCTCTCTCTCTTTGTTGATTTCCACTTGCACACTTTCATCAATTGTCTTGTTCTTTTGAAGTATTCTTTCTAATTCAATCCATTTAGTCATGCAACTAATATGATACTCACTGGTTTCATGAGACCACAGACACCGACTGAGATTTTTCCAGCTTTGAAATCCTTCATTTCCTAATTGACCAACTTTAGCCATGATACTCTGAGTCTTGAACAACTTGCAACAGAAACAAAAAATCTTGTCTAACGAATCAGAATATACTAGCCACCTTCTATCAATTTTCTCACCATTAGGCATTTTCCGCTTGTAATGCTTAGACTCAAAATGTCTTCCATTAGCATCACGAGGAAAGAAGGCACCATCATCTCTTCCAGGACCCCTTTTAACTAGAAAATTCCTGATATTTTGTCCAATTTTCTCCCAATTTCCTGAATCATCAACATTTAAAGGAAATATGATCTCTTCATTTATATCTTCCTCAACATTTGCAGGCACATTAGTCTCTTCATTCTCTTGAATAATATCTTCACCTTCCTCATTCTCAGGTTGTTGTGTATCTTCATTAGCAAGCTGCTGTATGTCTTCAGTGGCATGTGGATCATCTTCATTGGCAGCTTGATCCACTTCTTCACTTGTAGGTTGATTCACCTCTTCATTGGCAGGTTGATCCACTTCTTCATTGTCACTAACATTATGATTTTCTTGTTCATCAATCATCAAATTTTCAACTTGTTCTGTGACTTCTCTTGGCTCGGACCTCTCAGCCCTTTGACTGCTAGTAAGATACTTATTAAGACTCCCTGCTTGGCTTCGAATAAATGCATCTTCCTGCAGCCTTTTTTTCTTTTCTCAGCTCTAGACTTCTGTTTTCTTATAGGAGCCATGTTTGCTCAATGTTGTTGTCTTCTCCAAATCTCTATACCTATGCCAAAAAACTAACTTGTATCATTATATGCTCATTAACTTACATACAACATCCAATGAAGAGATAAAACAAAAAAAACAAAAAATTAAAAGACAAATTACTATACATGTCCTATTTCTTATTGTAGTAATGTAGTAGGTAAAGACGTAGAGTTGGGAGCAAGATTTCAGTTTGTCTAGTTTTTGTTGTATTTTGTTGGGTTGTTTGTCCCTTTCATCAACATCAACATCAACATCAACAATCTCATAATATAGGAGACAAGTTAAATATGTTATAAAAACAAACCATTCAAATCAAAGTGCAATGTACAAAATTATTAAGAGAATCGAATTCCAGACTTCCACTGCATGCCAAACCAAAATTCTACTTTGTAATATTGCTCAAACGCCATTCTAATTTTTTCAAAAACAAGCACTAAGCATAATTGCATATATGGAGAACACACAATCAAACAAAAAGTAATCGGCATCATATACAAAACGAATACAAGTAAGCTGTAAGCACAACCATCCCAAAATTTCAAATCGATCAAAATTTCCGCACAACATGATCAAAACCTCTGACAATTCAGACTACCCATCTTTCAGTAACTAATTACCTCCAAGGATTTGAATCCGGGCCTGTCAAACAACACCGAAAGAGATCGACTGGAGAAGCGACTGGGTTATTTGGGTGAGCACAAGTCTGGAGTCTTTTGAGGGAATTTAAAGAAAATAAGTTGAAAAAATCTTTAGATATCCACATATTGAATCCCACGATCCTATAATTACTGATTTTTCTGAGGGCATGAAGGATGCTGGTATCAATTGAGTGAGATTGCGAGAAGAACGGAGACACAATTCACGGGAGAAAAAACGAGAGAATATGACATTTTTCTATTTTTTATTTATAATAAATTTTTAAAAGTATATTTATATATAAATATTTAATTTTTTTGGGAGAGGCCTGAGGATGTGGTACCTGAGGCGGCGGCCTCCCCCGCCTCGCCTTAGGTCCGGGTCTGATATTAATGCCTAACCCTAATCCGGCACCTAACCTTCTTATACATCGAGTGTTGGAAGTCAAATCCTATCTCTCTTCATATGAGAGGTCCTGGCGCTAGCTGGCCATTACTCATTAGGACTAATTTCTGAGTTAAGTCATAAGTCTCGTAGTGCCTTTTAGCATGCATGGAATATGAATTTGAAGTAGGAGCGTGCGTACGTACATTATATATATATATATATATATATATATATATATGTGAAGAGGAACTACATTGCACTAGTTAAATCACGATCATAAGTTTTACTGTATATAGTAAAATCTTGATAATTTAATATTCGATAAATTAATAACATCGCTAAAATAATAATTTTTGTTGGTCCCGACTTAAGGACAACGTGATAAATTAATAATTTGTTAAATTTATAAGATAATAAAATTTTGATAAATCATATAGGCTCCATGCAATATATAAATTAATAATTAATGTCTTAATATGTATAATTAATTATTATTTTTATAATGACTTCATAAATAATGACTCAAGTGTGGCTTGTTGTTTTTTGAAATTGATGTCACTTTGAACCTCATCTTGAATTTTTCTTAACATGACATGAATTTCTTGTGTAGTCTTCTCATAACCCAATTATTAATGTAACACAAAAATTAAAAAATAATGTACATAGAAGACTTGTTGTTTTTTGAAATTGATGTCACTTTGAACCTCATCTTGAATTTTTCTTAACATGACATGAATTTCTTGTGTAGTCTTCTCATAACCCAATTATTAATGTAACACAAAAATTAAAAAATAATGTACATAGAAGACATACAACGATAGTAGTTGTTAAAATTAATACGTTATTAATAAATTATTATTTTATCGATTAATTAAGTGCAGCTAAAGATGTTGTCAAGTGTTTTGGCTTTGTGCACGCACCGCATCGAATTTGGAAACCCAGTATCAACAATGACCGGATGGAGCAAATCCTCGCACTACTATAGTTTGGGGTCACACTATTATAATTTGGGGTGCACAGTTTGATAGGGTCAAGGGCAGATCCTTGAAGGCTGCTAATATCATTAATTTTTTTCAATTAATTAGTATTAAAGATCCCCCCCCCTCCCGATTTCTTTTCAATCAAAAGTACTATGTGAAATCTTTAGTTTTTCCTCTTTCCATATCCCTCCCGTAGGTATGCGTTTGAATTAATAGAAAACCTTTTTTTTATATATGTATAAATGTATCTATATAAATCGATATTATTACATTTCAATTCCTTTCCGATACCTCCCAAGAAAAATCCCCAATTGTATCTCAAATTGATGGGTTAGTCTGAGCTTATCCATGGAATTTTCTATATGTGTTTGATTATTTAGAAACCCAATATAATGACCCATACCCAGATTAATGAGTTAATCATGTTTTTGTAAAGTTGATCGAGGAAGGTAATTAGTTTTATCATCAACAACTACCAACGACATTTCGATTGGAATCTAATTGTTTAAGTTTTTCAATAAATTTTATTGAAGGAATTTTTAGAGTTCGCTAAGACGAGTTTGTGACCTTGTCAAGTGTTGAATTCGAAGTTACGACGAAGAAGTTTTGATCAACGGAAGTTTCAATTTTATTTTCTGGTAATTTTTCAAGTATAAATAAGTGGTTGCCAATTATCGAAAGTTAGACTTTCCATTCTGGTTCATCTCTCTCTCTCTCTCTCTCTCTCTCTCTCTCTCTCTCTCTCCAGCAACGGACCATCACAAATGACCACTAATTTGTCGACCAAGGTATCAAAATGACCACCCCAAAGCCCTCTTCTCTTCTTCCTTAACCCTCAGCTCTGTTTTGCACCATAGAAACCTTACTCAATTCCACTCGAGTAAGGAGAATCGAAAGATTGAAGTTTTATTGGAGATTTCGGTTCGAGGTAAATTAGACTAGTTAGAGGTTTATTTGGACTTTGTTGTAGAAGAGAAAGTTGTTGCTGGGTTGATTTTGAGTCTATGCAAATTTGGTTCGACGAAATTGGAGGTGGCATCACTGCCGCCGGCAGAGGAATTTCAGCTAAAGTAATATGTTGTCTTACTCGTAATTGTGCACCGATTGTAATGAATAGATTGTTGAATTGTTATGGACTTATGTACATGAATTGAGGTGACTTGATAATTTGACACGGTTATTTTTCATGTGTCGAATCGAGGCTAAGTTAATATGGACTTTGGGTAGTACGACACGATAAATGGGGTCGATGCGATTTGTTACATACATTGAGGAGTAAGGGTAGCTACACATGGTTATCAATAATGGAATATGAATTTTCGATGAACATTTTACCTCGGTTCCCTTTTTATACTATAGACGGACGTTAGTAACATTATTAATTAATTTAGATCCTCTGTTTGATTTTAGGAGCACCAAGTACGATTTTGAACTTATGAATTGACAACTACTTTTCTGGTGGTTAAAGTGAGTGGACACTTTGTTTTACACTATCGTTTATATATGTAGATAATTTCATTTATGCAACTATATTACGATATAGTTTTAATTATGCATATGCACTGAGGCACCTATGTTTATGTTTTACGCACATCATGTCTATGTTATGTTGCATCGATGCATTGGCTTCTCGGCTGATCCCCGAGGCACTCTGAGAGGGCCATGACAAACACCTGACCTGAGATTCAAATGGTACCCAGGAGGGTCATGATAAACACTTGACCTGGGACGTTCTTGAGTAGCTTAAGGCTTGACTCTAGCCATCGCCTCCACACAGTTATGATTTTAGACTCGCTATTATTTTTATGATACATGCTCGGTGAAAGGAAACACAATTATGTCTTTCATTTTTCTTAAAATACTTTTCGTCCACTCACTATAACGGTTTTTTATGTTTTTATCTGCCTTTCTGATGGGCCTTTCGTTTTTAACTGCCCAGGTTGTAGAGTTTCTGCGGAGGTCGGGCTCACACGCAGTTCGTGGTATAGCAATATCCACTGTAGTATCCAAGGTTGTTCCTGTGAGTTAGTATTTTAGTTTGTATAGCTAGTTTAGAATGTTTAACAGCTTTGATGTCGAAAATAGTTCTTTGTCTTTTATATTTTTAATAGGTAAAGCTATTTTAGTAGAGTCATTAGGGCCTAATTCCTGTTTAGACAATTAAATTAGGTCACAAAGTTTCTGCTGAGGTCGGGCACACACGCAGTTTATGGCATAGCAATATTCACTATAGGATCCAAGGTTAATCCTGCGAGTTAATATTTTAGTTTGCATAGCTAGTTTAGAATGTCTAGCTTCTCTGATGTCGAAAATAGTTGTCTATCTTTTATATTTTTAGTAGGTAAAAAAATATTTTAATAGAGTTATTATGGCCTAATTCCTATTTATGCAGCTAAATTAGGTTCTAGTCTTTTCACCCAATGGCCTCAAGTTGAGTATATAATTCATTTTAAAACATCAAAGGCTAGCAATCATCCGATAAATATATCACCTCACCTAGGTTGAAACCCATGGATCGGGTTTATTTTTCGGAATGCAACATCTCTGTAAGTGCAGAGAAGGAGGAGGCAGATTACGGTTTTGTTGTTATCCAAATCTATTCTCCAATAATTTTGTTGGATAATCGTGCGAAGTCTCTCAAGCTATGGATGATCCATCTTTGGCAAGGACTTTGGAGATCTCATGCGATCCAAATTTGGTGTTGTACCCATGATCATTTTGTGGGCAAGTTCAAGTACAAATGTGCTCTTTGAAGGTAGGTTGATCGAGGACCCTGGTTCTACCATGATATCACCGTGACGGTTGAGAAGTTCGATGGTTTAACCCTGATGCACTTGATCCCGGCAGTCAAAGCTCGTGTGTGGGCTCAAGTGGAGGTGATTGGTGGGGATCTAACGGGTGAAGTGGAAGATCGCCACTAGTGGAAGTCTCTGGGGAACTGCTTCGGTAAATTCCTTTACTACGATGAGGTTACGTTTGAGGAAGGCACAAAGATTCGACTATTTGTGGAGGTGGATCTACCTCATCCATTGAAGATGAAGGTATGTCTTGCACTCAGTTGAAAAGCTTGGGGTGTGTTTTATATTTAATATATTACTTTGCGGGACTATTATATGGGTTGTGGTAGCGTCAGTCACACGTTGGATGATTGTCCAACCCAATGTGGTAAGATGGAAAAGGCAGAAGAGATAAAGCTGCAAGAGAAAATAAGGGCTGAAGAAGAAGCTCAGGGAGAAGCAACTATCTGGGTATGCAGTAAAGAGCCAGTGATCCTATCTAGTACCGATGGTGGAGCAAGGATGGGGAGGAAAATTTTGCGGTAGGAGATGATAGTTAGGTTCTCGAGGGCGCAACAATGGGGGATGTAGTTACAGTGGCCAAAGAACCAGAACTGGGAGCAGAGATACTCATACCTGCAAGTCAGTAACAAGCAGCACCAATAGAAGTTACTCATGTAAAACCTCATCAAGTTGTGGAGGAGCATCCTAGTTCGTCAGGAGGTGAGGACGACAAATCCCCTCGTCTTGATGAAAAGAGAACCAAGTCTAGGCTTGGTCCAGTCATGAGAACAATCAAAAGGGAGTCACCAAAGAAGAGGGTGGTTCTTCTCCCATTCGATATGACAGTAAAGGAGCTGCGTGAGAACGCAGCTCAGTAAAGATAATGCCTAGATAAATAAGGAGCAGTGCACTTTGAATTTTTTGACAGCTCTCATGTTACTCTGGTTTGTTTATCTAGGTTTATAAGTTTGAACAACCTTAGCATATTATTACATTAGAGATTTCAATTTATCGAGCTGGGTAATCCGGTGGAACTCTGTACTACTATCACTTTTGAAATGAAATTTTGGACCATCTAAAAAAATGGAGTGGGAGGTGAAAGGAGTGCTAGCCTTTTGATTTACTGAGGAAATTATGCTAGACATTGGAATAAACTCAATGAAGCCCGCCCCCTCCTCCTTCATTCTAATAGGTAATAGTAATACAAGGTTCCACCGGATTACCCGACCAGATAAAACGAAACCCTAGAGCATTATTATCATATACTTATTTCTCAGTTCACAACCTTAGATAAATAAACTAGAGTAACGCAAAAAGTACAAAAAATTTAGGGGCACCACTCGTTAGTATATCTAGGCACCTTCTTTACAGTACAGCACTACGTACGCCACAGTTCTTCAACATTCGTTTCTGCTGAAAGCAAAATCGACTTCTTCTTTGGTGAAATCTCTCAGCCCATGAATTGACCCCAACTTGTTCATGTTCATCTTGTCTTCTGTTTTTCTCTTAGAACCCCTTTTGCCCTTGCTTACTCGGGGCGCTCTCCCACAAACTCAGTACTGTCTTCCATCATATGCTCCCATGGTTTAGAAAACATATGGGTATCTCTATTGACCTCTAGAAAACTCTCTGACAGCCCAAAACCCTGAGGAACATGATAGTAACACCACTTTGTGACTCACTATCATCATATATCATATGTGAAACTATAGCATTATAGATCTCTCCTTATCTCACAACTCACGTACGTACACTGTTTTGACAAGAATGGTTTTAGTTTTCCTTCCCAACACGCACTTGGCATTTTTTTCTTTCGAAAGATACTTACTTAATTGGCACTTCCATATCAATAATCTACATACACATGCACAAGTTTTATTAACATTAAGCACGCACACAAAATCATAAGCCACGCAACAGTAATATGATCGATATTAGCTACCATAATTATCTAGTACTAGGTCTTTCACAATGAGATCCGTAGCATGCAATCATATTATTCAGACCCTAGCTTGTTATTGGTCTAAATTAAATCTAATAGATTGTGTCCATCTTCAAATAGCGCCTTGCTATTCTTCCATTTGCGCCTTTTGGGTAGAATCCTCCGGGGACTGATTCATTGCCAGTTCCATATACAATCCTCAAGATCTCCGGCGGTGTCCTTGCATACGAAAGTGAGTTTGGATCGGCCGATAGGATGTTACTGCACGTCATGTTCTCCGCTCCGAGCTCCTTGGGCACTATGATGCCTTCATCTTTGATTCCACACATAGCAAGGTCGTTTCTGAGCATAGATATACGGTTGGTAAAATCAGCCACAGTGAGGTCATAGGGCTTCACCTTCTCAAAGGCTCTCTGGTACAGAAATGTACGTACGACTGCATCTTGTCCAGACTCGACACCCAAAAGTCCTGCTGCCAACTATAATTAAATATACCCACAAAGAGATAATTAATTAACACACACACATATATATATATAAGAGAAGCTGGTTAACGTTAATGCATGCATGGCATATAAGGTTTCCCTTTTTTATGACGATGAAATAATTAAGATTACAGTTCGAGTATATGTAAGAAGATTCTTGTTGTATATATATTTCTTCATAAACGTAGGTAACATCAAACAAACGAGGTTAACGGTTCTTACTCTGCGAGAAGTCATGTTTTTGAGGTATGGAATGGTGCCAACTTAACCTACTAGTCCCACATAAGGGATGCAATAGGCTGCCAACAGAAAATTGAGTGAGTTTGCAAATGGATCGAACGGCGGGAAAAGAGTGACTCCCACGCTGCGAAGTTCTCGCTGCTGAGATTTCACAAAGGCCTTGGAAATCCTCCTTCTTTTCTGATAATTAATCTGAAAGTAGAAAGTATACCATCATCTTGAGCGAGGTTAATTTATATGTATATGTAGAAAGAAGAAAGAATAGGCATATATATATGCACGGTAGTTGATCATTAGTATATATATACCTGATATGACCAACTTCTTGATATGCAAATTCCTCGATGATACGATAGATTTGCCTTCTGAGCACCGATGGGAGGGGGCCCGCCTAACGCTAATTGAGGAGCGATATCATCGAGCCCTATGCCAAGAGCAGCATGCGGAATAGCTCGGTTTCCATAAATTCCAAGTTTAAAGCAAACTGAAGCCGGTCCATATCATTCCCTTTAATTTTATTCGGATCACAGTTAGGAGCTGCAGTAGTACTACTGATCGTTACCTGATCAAGGCAGCAGCTGGGATATCCCAAACCAAAAGCAAGAAGAAGAAGAAGAAGAAAGGCAGAAGTAGTACTAGAACTCATTGAAGTAGCCATCTTGCTAAGTTTATGCATTGCATGCAGCCAAGTGAAAACGTAGGCATATATATAGTTCAAGAGTAAAAAGATCGACAATGTAACTAGAGAACTGAAATTAAGGAAGAGAATGAGAGAAAAAGGATGAGACTATGATACGCATTTAAGGCGTATTAGTTAATGTAATTCTTTTCATATTTAACTGTGTTATTCACTTAGTATCGTTAATTTTTACTCATTTTATTATTTTCAGGTATTGATCAAAAGAGACGAAGTAAAGGACACTAATTACACTAAATAATGTACCATGTTTGTAAAAGAGTGTTGAAGGAAATGATGGTTGGCTACAAAGAAAGAAACATTTCGGCAAGGAAGAGGGAAAAGCAAATAGAGATTGCTTCCATGTATTAAAGAGTAGGTAGAAGAGTGAAGAAGTAGAGAAAAGCAATCAAGAAAAGAAAAGCAAAGAAAGGCAAAGAGAAGAAAAACACTTCGGCAATGAGAAGAGAAGGAAGAAAAGAGATTGTTTGAATGAAGAAGAGAGTATGTGGAAGAGTGAAGAAGAGAAGAAAGGAAGTGATGGTTGCTTGCAAAAAAGGAGAAAGTAAGTAAAAAGTAAAAGAAAAATAGGAGAAAGAGGGAGAGAAAGAAGGAGAACCAACCAACAATCAAGGAAGGAAGAGAGAAGAGGAGTGTTGGAGGAGTTGTAGTAGTTGACACAAGGGATAGCTGAGCAGCCTGAAATCCTATAAATAGGGAGCTGGCTGCCCATCTAGCAATCCCTCCATCACCCCAAAATTCTGAAATTTTCTCTCTTCCCATTTTTCCTCCCTCCTCATTTTCTCTCCACTCTTCTTTGCCGATCACTTCTCTACACTCTCTTGATACTAAAATTTCCACAAAGGCTTTCAACATCAAAGTTCTCCAAATGCTAGGCAACTACACCATCACCACCTCTCAAAATCTTCATCTCACCACTTCTAAATATGCTTAATCCCTTTAGAAGGTGTGTAGCTTTCACCGAAGGATCCAACCACTCGCTATTTTGTAGGGCTTACCGGGAATCAAAAAGTGTTAATGAAACTTTTACTCCGTAGTTCTCTTTGTATTTGTATTACTTTGTTTGTAAAGACAATGTGTTTATTTTGGTTTATTACATATATAAATTTCAATAACCATCCATGTGTTCTAATATTCTAATTTTTGTTAAGCATGTGTATTTGGTTCTTAATGCTTTGATTTTAGTTATAGGGGATCCCGACTCTAAATCAATGGTGTATAGGGGATCCCAAGCACAAATTATGATAATACGCATGTTTAATCGAGAATTAGAGTTATAGAATTTCGATAAGTGTTGATATTTGCATATGTTAATAATTGAGCTGAGTGTAGAATAAGTCGATCACATGTATATAATTAGTTAGGTTTATTTTCGTCTTAAACATGATTTAGATTTCTTATGAATCTTCTATGTGTGGCTTGTCTATGAGTTTTTACACACTAGAATCCTAAGAATTTTGACTTATGCTTGTGAGATTTTTAAGTAGTAATTTAAGAAATTAAAAATCAACTTTTACAACTCTCCTTATTTTTATTCACACAAATTTCGCATGCATCCCTCCAATTACCGGTAAGAACTATTCCTATTTACCAATACTACAACTACACAAAAAAGATTTTAAATTGCGTACGCGTGCAGTATGAATTAAGCGTTTTTCGCGTGTTTAGAGTGTTGGTTACTATGCTACACACCAATATATGAACTCAATTCTCTCACGAAGTTTCTAAACTTGTCGAATCTTGCTCAAGCGTCCAATTAACGGTATGAAAGGTCAATAAACCTACCTAATCCTTGAAAATGGCCTCATTAATAAGTAGACGAAATCCATTGTGATCCACTAAATTAAGATGGCATTTCTGTGATTAGAAATAACTGCTTCATGACACAATTATATGCACCAAATAATTAACCTATTAGGGCATGGCCAAGCATAATGCAATTTCATCTCAAGCTCTTTTCAGTTACCCTATATGTGAATTAACTAAATAGTCTAAATCATACAATAACTTAAGCCATTGATGCATCTGGTACGTATTTGTCGCAACATGTATAGACTACCAGAGAAGTTTTTGCACTTTAAATCTACTTGCCTCTTTGCAGAAGCTTTCCTATCTTTCCTTGTTGGTTCGATTGTAAGAGCTAGAGTCGATCAAATGATTAAACGGCGTCGATCAAACGGGTGCAAGAGAAGAATATATATGTATCTCTTCTCTAACGTCCTAGCTTGCTTCTAGAATGCAACGTGTATATTAAGAATTTCTGTCTGCTTTTGGTCATTCAACGAACAGAAGACATGAAACGGAAATGCAAGTAATACCAATTGTGGGATTTCATATCACTACGTGGCTAAACACCGACTGATCCGCTAAACTATGCGATATACACAATCTCTCACTAAAACTATGTTAGCTTTTCTATACATGCCATACCTTATGTGGCATTAGTAGCTAGGTTTGTTAGCTTGCAGAATTCATCAGATTTATTAGAAACTCCTTTCAAGCCTAGTTATAAGTTGACTAAATGATTTTTTTATCTTTTCAAGAAAACTTTCTTCATAGAAACTTAAATGACTATAAAGTCTGTTAATCAGAACTATAGAAACTAGAAAGGAGTTATAGGGCTAAGAGTCCCCGAACCTTTAATGGACTTCAATATATTATCCCACCAAGAGTCCAAAACTGATCAATGGTGCTGAGTTGCTGAACAAAATCAACCAAGCATACATACATATAGGCATATAGCACACTTTTTTTTGAAGCAAGTATCGTGACATTAATAATATAATGGGTTATATTATTCATAAATCCACTATATAGACACGACTTAGAGAACACCAACGTTCATAAACAATCTATGCAATTGAACAGGACCTCGATCGAAATAAAACCACTAGAATGAAGTACCAAACCAAACCATGTGACCATGATAAGAGAGCATTATCGAGGCGGGAAGACCGACTAGGCCCCGACAATCATAATTAGAACCAACAATGTTTTAGCCTCCTCCTGAAACGGGCACAAGACCACCAAGTCCCAATAAAGAGCCTAAAACAAATAATTATTAAGAGACCACCTGGATCCCAGATCCAGATCCAGAAAGGGTCTGAATCCAAGGTCCAAATCCACAATCTAACACCCGAGGCCCAAAAGGAATTAGGATAATGGTGGGGCTGACAGATGGGTGACGGAAGAGACCTCCCCCACCAAACCACCCCCTTGCGCTGCTAGCAACCAAGACTGCAAATGCCCTGAGAACGACGACGACCAGAACACCACTTCCCTAACACTCTTGACCGGCCAATCTTCTCACCATTACTCTCAAGAAGCCATTGCCAGGGACACGATGACCTCTAAACACATCTGGAAAAGGCCAACCACAGTCGCACTGGACGACCTCGATCCCAAACAATCCGAGACGACTGAACGCAACTCTACTGACTAGCCGACCTTCCAAAGATGATCGTCTGCCCCCAATCCTCTCCGATTGCGTTGTCCATCTCCATGAAACGAACTCCTCCATCACAGACAATCGACATCCAAGATCGAGAATATATGCCATACCATCGCTGAAGAAGGAAAACTTGCGCTAGACAGTGATGACCCAGGCCGCCCCGAGAGGACTCGAGCGAGGATGAACGACGCCTGAGAGGGAGCCGGCAAACCTCTCAGAAGAGGAAGACATGACCTCTGAAGGAGGCGCACACCAAAGCCTTGCAAAGCTCTGCTAGGGTTTCTCATGTCAAATCAGCTATACGTTTGATGAGATGACATATAGCTCACTTTGTTGAAAGGCTTTGTCTAGGTTGAAATGTTTTTACAACCAATAATAGAGATTTGAACCAAGTCTGGGTTCAATATTTTTTTTTTTTTGAAGTGGGGTTCAATATATTATATATATCGAAAGTGTTAGACCATCTCTAATGATGATTTACATATTAGGATTTCATTTTGAAATATAGAACCATATGAAACACTATTCATCTAAAAGTAAGTTGTATATTTTGTCCATCTCCAATAATAAAGAGGCATCTCAGAACAAATATTAACATTTTGTAGTAGACTCCACATGTAAATTCCACTAATTGTGAATGTGATGAGTTGCAAAAGTTGTAAAAAAGGTTGAGTAAATAGAACTTATTTTAAAACTTATGTAACCCAACTCCAAAAAGTTCACGATCCATTTGTGCCATTAGAGATGGTTAAAAGAAGCAAAAGATAGTATAGAACCTCCCATTAGAGATGCCCTTAGTTTACAAATTATTCATAACAGCATGCAAGATATGTTAAAATTACACAGATATTGCAAGACCTGTAAACTACATAATAAAATTGTAGCTTTTAGCTTATTATGGGGACTGAGAACAGATTAGCAGGTTGCCTTTACTGTGCAATCACACGCTTAGCACCATCCAATGTGTTCTAGAGAAGCATTGCAAGAGTCATAGGGCCAACCCCACCAGGAACAGGAGTTATACATCCAACTGCCTTACATGCTTCCTGGAAATCTCATCTCTGACTAATCTGTAACCCGACTGTTTACTGGAATCATCTACAGCATTTGTGCCAACATCAATAACTGCAGCACCTGGTTTTATCCAACTACCCTTCATCTGCAGCAAAATGGTGATTGTTTTGATTAGCAGACCAGATATCAGATTTTCCATTAAAACAACCAAACAGCCAACCGAGGGAGCTATTTTCATCAAGTCCTAAAGTTTACAAGAGAACAATACCTCGGGATTATCATGTTCCAGAAACGTCCTATTTCTTTCATATGAGATTTTGGGGGAATGAAACCAAAACTGATCATTCTTACTTTCATTTGAATTTAGTTCTCTAATATTTTAAAATGTTTTATGCAACTGTAAATATGTGATAGTCTATAGTGAACAATTGGTCTTCTGAATTACTTTAAACTGGACCTGAAGAGAGGACTAGACTTTCCATGGAAACCCGTACAAGTATTAAACTAGATAACAACCATATGTAATGAGACAACAGTATATCAAAGAACAATTTGAACTGCTTACCATCATTGCCTGTCCCGCTGCAGCAATAATAATGTCTGCTTCATGAATGAAACTCTCTGGATCAGGAGTTTGGGAATGAACTATGGTAACAGTAGCATTCGCTTTCAGTAGCAGCAATGAAACAGGCAATCCAACTATGTTACTTCTTCCCACTACCACTGCCTTCTTTCCTGTTATACCACTCCATGACAGAAGTTCAAGACAGCCCTGTGAAGAAACCAACAAGACAACTACTTAATGAATAGAGTTCCATATATGAATACTTCTCAGACACTACGGGTTACTCATTTAACAAATTACTCAAACCTAGAACATACAGGAGTGCGCATTTGCATCTATTTGTGTTTGAATACATTGCTCGAGTGTCTTGCCTTGGGAGTGCAGGGAAGAAACAGAGGTTCCCTGCCTTTCATTGCAAGCTTGCCGATGTGCAAAGGATGAAATCCATCAACGTCCTTCTTAATGATAATTTCACTCAACACTTTCTCTTCGTTAATGTGCCTCGGCAATGGAAGCTGAACAAGAATGCCTGTGTGGAACATAAAATATAGTTACCAAAAATGCAAAATGTAGCATATAAAAATTTGTTTCAAATACAATTATGCTACAAAAAAATTTACAATTGAGTATATGAAAAAAAATGATCACAAGTAACCATGTACATCAGGATTCACATTTAATTCGTGAACTTTGGCGATGAGATCATCTTGGGACACATTCTCAGGGAGATCTATGTCCACTGATTTAATTCCAACTTCAGCACAAGCCTTTCGCTTCATGCTGACATAACTTTGGGAGTCCTTCCTACTCCCCACAATCACTATTGCTAGTCCAGGCACCTAAATAAGTGTACAACTGCATTGTCAAAATTCATCCACTTAACAAAATTAAGGTCAGAGCAAACCTTGCCATATTTCTGAGAGAGCTGGGTAACTTCCTTAGCAATCTCATCTCGGATGGTCTGTGCTATTGCTTTGCCATCAATTATCTTGGCGTGATGATCTCATTGTTCTGCCATCAATTAACCACTCTCTGTCTATTGGGTCTCTGACTTCTGATAAGCAGCTCTAACCTCTGTATATTCAGCAAATTACTACCACCAGTTGTCAACATACAAACATACTCAATTCATTTTCATCATATATCAGCCCATGACCCGAATTTAAAAGAATACAGATTTGCAGTGCTTTCTAATTCCTTGTAAGAATAAAGTGATCATCTTACCAAGAACAACCTAGAATGAAGCTCTTATTTAACATATTCGAAGTCAATAGAATAAAGACAAGCATTGCATTATAACTGCAGTTTGGCTTCCATGTTCTTACTGCTTAGTTATCATGTAAACAACTACAACGCGGAGCTTAATATATCGTTAATATCCCCGTCGAAAAATTCACCAAATTCAAATCGATGGTTCTGGAGAACCTGAAAGGAAAGACCTCCAACACCTAAATGAACAAGCTTTTTGTCTAATCCAAATCCATGGCTGAAAGCAAAAACATATAGCTGAAAAGACTTGGGCCCAGAAAAGATCTCCAGGTGCTACTTAACCCAGATGAAAAGAATTTTAAGATTCAAAATCATGACAGTGAGCTAAAGAAGAGATCACAATCCATGAACACATACTTGGATATTCGGATCGATTCTAAATTAGTTCAGTCATGCTCATAGTCTATATATTCAGTAATAGAAGCGAAATCGAAAAGGATGATACTTTGTGCTAAGTAAAAGAGAAGCTATCAAATTTGTACCTTTGGCGACTGGTGTCGTTGCAGACTTGCAGTTTCAGTAGTGGATAGTAGTGGGTGAGAACAGAGAACTGATCGAGAAGAGAAAAAGAAGGGAGAGTAGTTTGAATAAAAAATTGACTAATATACCCAAAAGACTAAAAAGGCTCTTACCGAATTAAAAATCACCAAAAAGGACAGTTGCTCTGAATAAAGCAGGTCTCTTGCTTTGGTCGTCGACGGGAAGGAAGGCGGTGGTCTCTGTGGCGGCGACGACAGAGATGTCCACTGCCCAAAAAGATGTGTTTTTTAATTGATTTTTGAAAAAAGATCTGTTTTTTTTTTGTCTATACAGGATCCGAGCGGTAAAAAAAATCACTTTTGTTTGTTTTATTTCTGTTGCAATTTTTTTCTTTTACTGTATTGAGCGGCATTTGAGTTGTGCATCATTTATGAGGTTTGTCATAGAGCTCTCCTCCTCTCTCTCTCCCTATCTTCTGGGATGGTCCTGAACTGCTCAAAGTCATTGACTTGTGTAGTTCTATCCTCATCAGTAACAAACAGCATTAGTGTTTTGTCTCGTGAGTCATGAGCAATGCCACTTTTGTCAACCCCAGAATACCAAACAGACGCGTTCCTTTTACCTTTTTTTAAGTCATAAAGTTACTTTACTGCCACTCGAGCGTCAAGGGAGTTACCACGACGCTTTTGGTAACCACTCCCTAAATTATAAACCTTCGAACCTGCTCACAAGTGACGCAACTCCAATCTCAAACAGAGCAGAAGAACAAAGAAGCACAAGTAGACAAATGAGTGGCGGCGAAGAGGGAACAACCCTCGAGTTCACTCCCACATGGATCGTCGCGGCGGTCTGCACCATCATCGTAGCTCTCTCTTTAGCCATGGAGCGTCTACTCCACTACGGCGGCAAGTTCCTCAAGAAGAAAGACCAGAAGCCACTCTACGAAGCTCTCCAGAAAATCAAAGAAGAACTCATGCTTCTGGGATTCATCTCTCTACTCCTCACCGTCTTCCAAAACGTCATCTCCAAAATCTGCGTCCAACATGGCGTCATGGAGCATCTCCTCCCTTGTAAACTCTCCGCCCAAGCCGAAACCTCAAACACTTCGACGACCACTACTACTTCCCACTGGGGGGCCCACTTCCGGAAACTGGTCGAGGAAACCGCCGAGGTCGAAGCTGAGTACTGCGCCAAGAAATCCAAGGTACCATTATTGTCAGTTGAGGCCTTACATCATCTTCATATATTCATATTCGTATTGGCCATTGTACACGTCACGTTCTGTGTGTTGACGGTTGTGTTCGGAGGGATGAGGATCCGACAGTGGAAGAAATGGGAGGACGACATTGCTAAACAGAACTACGATTCGCAGCAGTTTCTGAAACATAACAAGAAAGTGAGTCATGTTACTCATGTTCGAGATCATGCTTTTATCAAAGAGCGGTTTTTGGGAATGGGTCAGAATTCGGTCCTGATGGGATGGATTCTCTCATTTTTGAAGCAGTTTTATGCTTCTGTTACCAAGTCGGATTATGTGACTTTGCGGCTGGGTTTCATTAACACTCATTGTAGGAGTAACCCGAAGTTCAATTTTCACAAATACATGATACGGGCTTTGGAGGATGATTTCAGGAAAGTTGTGGGTATAAGTTGGTATCTTTGGATTTTTGTGGTGATTTTTTTGCTGATGAATGTGGATGGGTGGCATACGTATTTCTGGATTGCGTTTCTTCCTTTCGTGCTTTTGCTAGCTGTTGGGACTAAGCTTGAGCATGTGATTACCCAATTGGCTCATGAGGTTGCAGAGAAGCACATTGCCGTAGAAGGGGATTTGGTAGTGACACCGTCAGATGAGCACTTTTGGTTTGGCAAGCCTAGGCTTGTGTTGTTTTTGATTCATTTCATATTGTTCCAGAACTCTTTTGAGATTGCATTTTTCTTCTGGATTTGGATTCAGTATGGTTTCGACTCCTGCATTATGGGGCAAGTGAGGTTCATTGTGCCCAGGTTGGTGATTGGGGTGTTTATTCAGGTGTTATGTAGTTATAGTACTCTGCCGCTCTATGCCATTATCACTCAGATGGGTAGCTCATTCAAGAAGGCAATATTTGACGACAATCTGCAGGTAAAACTTGTTAGTTGGGCTGAGAAGGGTAAGAAGAAGAATGTGCTTAAAGCCGCGGCTGCTGCTGCTGAGGGCTCTGGCTCTGGTGCGGCCACTGGTTCTGTCCAAGCAAGTTCTCATGGTGGTTCTGGCCAAGCAAGCTCTCATGGTGGCATTGCTTCTGCTTTTGGGATTCAGATGGGCAAACTTGGCAAGAAAGAAACTAAGCTGGAGGAGAAGCCAGAGGGAAGTAACTAGAAAGTTTGTGCTGTATTTCATTTTTGCCTACTATAACTAGTTATTTCGGTTGTCTCTACTAGCAGCTTTGACTAAAAGCTCAGCTCTATTTTTCGGTCCTTTTCTGCGTTAATGTTAGCAATGTTTGTTTTATCTGGATTACAGGGATAATGTTCGTTGTGCTTGTTTTGGCTTGACTTCTGATATGTTCTTACTATGGATTATAAATGAAACTTAATTCGGATGTTAGTGAGTGATCCCAAAATTTTCAGTGGTAATTTCTTACTGCAAAATCCAGTATGGTCTGGTGGCATTAGTGGAGTTAGAAACTATGAATTATACACATACAAACACTATATCCTTATGAAAGTCTTTCTCTTTAGAAGTTTCCTGCCTTTACTTGCATATAATTTCTTTTATTGACCAAAACCAAGCACATATGTCATTGTTGTTGATACCTTCCTGAGGTTTTAAACTTTCAATTGATTACCACATAGACTACATAAGCCATAGACTATCATACATAGATTCAATCAAATTCTATGATACATATTTTCCAATCGATTTGATCACCCAGTTCTATCCTATTTGATAGCTTATTACAAATTTACAACAAGCCAAAGGCCCTAAGTGTGGCTCCATGACCCCAAGAACATCATAGTTCTAATAGGGTCTTCTGCAGAGTAGTTCCACCTTCGTCTCTCAATCGATCTTGACATTAAGAGACTGCTACCTTTCTGAGCTCCGTTCCTGGCCATTACTAACAGAGCCGCCTCATAAGCCTTCCCAAGCTTTTGCCTGAAACCTCTCTTTGTTTCCTCACAGAGAGAACTCTCCCCACAAATGTTCTGAGGTTTCATTATATCTATATTCTATGCTTGCTAGACCAAGAGACTAAGATATTGGAATTGGAAATGGTCTCGGATATGTTCTTATATAGAAGAAGAAAGGGTCACATGGCTTAGGAAATAATAGATGCTGCATAATTGTGGTGGTGATTCATTTGGCCAACCAACTAGTTTGGTCCAGCTGTCTGCTAATATATCTAGAACACATGATCAACAGATGCTTATTATCAAAAAACAAAAAGTCGATAACTTGCTTATTATCAAATTGTGCATAAGATAACATGGCTATACTCTTATAATAGAATCAACTCCATATTATATTACAAACGAATATGTGCTGCTGTCCTTATGCTACATTTGACAGATGAAATTTGATAGACATGGGAGTGATCTATCATTATCATATTGGAATATCTGGTGTGATAAGAATTTGTAAGATGCTCCTTCCAAATCTGCGTTCACTTTAGAGTTTAGAGAATGGTTAAGATACCACATGTTAATTTCACGAGGACTATGATGTGTTTCTTATCGAGATTATGTAGTATCTTTAAAAGATTACTTGACTAATTCATGTGGGAGTGCGAGTGTCATGTCAGATGTGAAACATGTTGTTGATGAGGAACTATCGAAGATACTTTTCTAGAGGGGGTGAGATTGCACTTATGGGCTTTTCTTATTTATGGCTGTGATTTGCTCTCGCCCGTTATATGAAATGAGTGGGAAGAAGAAGATGACTCTTAACTCTCGAGTCTTGACTCTTGAGTAGGACTAATCGCCAAAGATCGCCTGTTAAACGTCTTCCTCCGTCTCATATTCTCATCATTGGGCTTATAGGAATCCAGGCCTACACTACACTTCTGATCCGATGGAAACATTGGGGCCCTTGATACTAAGTCCACTCCTACAATGTGTGCCTCTATTTTTATTTTACGGGGTTAAATAAGAAAAATGACTCGAATGATTACTCAAATTTATGATGATTGACAATTTGATCACTAAAGTTTAGAAAGTATCAAAAAAGGTCACTGAACTTTAATTTTGTCTATCAAATTGATCACTTTGCCCATTTTAGATGTCAATTTTTTTTTTATTTCATGATAATTTTTATACTTCATCCACTTATGCTATGTGCATTTATCTCATAATTTCATCTATATAAACAATATATTTGACAAATTAGAATGTTTAAAATAGACAAAGTGATCAAGTTGATAGACAAAGTTAAAGTTCAGTGACATTTTTGATATATTATAAAGTTCAGTGATCATTTGAGTCATTTTTTTGGCTAAATATAAATAAAATTTTGTCAATTTTCCCTCAAGGAATGGGAAATAGAGTAGTACTAGGGGACTTAAGGAAAATTTTTATGGCCTTAAATCTACATCATTACATATCACCATATTGTTAATTACACGTATATATAAAAAATGTTCATCATATTCTTTGTAATCTTTTTCAAAAATAAATAAATAATTAAATCAACCGGTAATTAATCAACTATCTACCCAGAAATAGTCTGGATTCAATGTATTCGATCAGAAGTAATCATGAATCATCAAAATCTTAGGCTCTTCCGAATTTCATTAGGTTGTTCCAAACAATAATATCCCTATCGAGTTCAAACACTTTAAATTCAATTTTAATATTGTTTAAAGAAATAATATTTCATGTATTCAGTATGTGTTTTGTCATAATTAACATAAAAGTAGATATTCTCTCAATCCCTGATTTATAGAGATATTGATCGTAACATATTGTAATGCATATTTAAGGTCATCTATCAATGAATAAAATACAATTTCAGTCTATATCTTCTGCATAACTATTTTCTCTTTGAACACGTTATCAGCAGCTCTTGAGTTGATAACCATTACCACCAAAGAAAACCCTAACCCTAAATATTAAAGCCTCCACCGCCGACCTCCTCCCTTGACGGAATCATCACCATTGCTGACCACCATTGCCGGAGCTCTCCACCGCCGATTTCATGGACTTTTGTTTCTTACTTCAAATTTTTTTCAAGTTTTCATATTGAGCATAACACTCTCGAGGTTATAACTTATTTCAATTTAGACATTAGATTGCAAAATATAATTACTGCAACACCCTAAATCTTGGTCTTGATTTATGTTTATTATACCGTGATTTACTTTTTATGCCCTAGTTCCTATGGATTAATACATATTGATAAAAAGTTGATATTAGTGACGGTCATGGGGAAATCATGGTTATTAGTGAATATCGCGGTTATTGTGATTTCACATTGGAAAAAAGGAAGTCGATATTTCTGACTAATTATGAAAGTCACAGTTTCTGAGTGTGGTATGAAGCCACCCATTTTGCGTTGATTTTTGTGACCAAACATCATTGATCACGATTCTTATTCCCTAAACTTGATATTAGTAATCGTAATTTTTTAATTGATACTAATTACATCTCTTGTCTTTTTTGTAGATGATATCAACAGAGCCAGCTAGGCTTGAGTTTGACATCCTTGACCCACAAAGCGCAGAATCCCACCGTTTGGTATCAGATGTTGAGAATATACTTCTCGGTAAAAATTTGACTAATACAATCCAACCAACACCACCACCTGGTGAAAACGTTGTGTCACCAACTAGAACTACTTCTGAGTCGAAAAGCTCAAACTTTCATGTTTTTGAGGCGGCATATCCATCCAGTTCTGAAAAAGTCACATCTTCTGAAGAATGACGCTGTGAATTTGTGGGGGACTTTAAAAATCAGATTCAATAATGTGCATGATGCACAACTCCCACAACTGCAAGAAAAATGAGACTCAAATCAGTTATTGAATTATCAAAAGATTAATGATTTCAATCAAGCTATGTTGGAGTTTCAATCCGAGTTAGCCATTTGTGGCATGGTAAAGACCGATCAGGTTATGATCAAGAAGTCTTGGAGCATCTTCCCTACTTTCATGGATACACTCACACATCAATATTGTACAGATGTCGAGCTTGGAATAATTCAATCATTCAGTGATTTCATGAATATGCTGGCCAAGAAAGGGAGGTATCGCGAGATTATTCTCCACAACAATGTTAGGCCAGCCGGTATAAAAAAAGTTCATGAGACATACAACACTAGTGGGAACACACGTAAGAATAAGATGAATGGTCGTTCTGAGCCTTACAATACTCGTGGTGGTAGAAGAGGATGTGGCAGAGGTCGTGGTGTAGGAGGATAAAGTCGGACCATGACTTGGACTCGCCAAGACAATAGTGAAAACACCTCCAGCAAGAATCACTCCAATTCTAGTCCTAGGAATAAAAATTCTTCAATTTCTGCTTCTACTTCTCGCCTGTTACCTTACTATATGTGTGGTTCTACCAAGCATATGTACAAACAATATCGTGCACCAAAGGATGTTCAGAATGCCTACAAAAGATGTAAGCAGTACTTGTCACATGAGACCAACTATGCTGAAGATTATGAGATGGAAGGTGGCGGTGAAGTCAATCTTATTGTAGCAGATGACATAAAAGCAATTCTGGAGACTATGCATTTTAATTAGTCTATGTATTAGACTCATTTTCTGCTATGTAATCAAGTTTAGATTTCTTTCGACTTTGTTTTTAGTCATGGTTATTAAATAAGACAATCTTTGATGTAAGTTTTGATGTTGGCAAAGTAATAAAAAATTTTCCTTTTGGTATTTGAAAGTGTTAAGAATGGTTATGATCATACATATTGATTGAATGGTTCAAAATATACAATAATCTATGGAACTATGATACCAAAATATCATAAAAACGAGACAAAAAGAGGTGGTTCGATCATGGAAATTTTTGACCCGTCGAGACTCTCTCTCGACCAGTCGAAGAACATTTATTGGATCAGTTTTGGCACTTTTTTGACCCGTCAAAATTTTTGCCTAGTTTTCATTCAACCCATCAAATTTTGTCCTCTAGTTACCAAAATTGCATTTTCGAACCATTGAGAATTTTCTTGACATGTCAAAGGCATGCTACTGTCTCAAAAATTTTCAACTTTCAACCCGTTGAAAATTTACTCGACCCGTTGAAAAACGATATCGGAAAATCAAGTTTATTTTAGGTTTTCTTTTACCCGTAAAATATTATTCTCAACCCATTGAAGATGGTCTCCTGGACATGATGAATTGATGAATTGACCGGTCGAGTAGTTTATCTCAACCCGTCTAAATCCTTACCTGAAATTGGTGTCTATGATGTGTTTTGCATCGGTTTTGCCATATCAACACTTTATAAGGGTCACAACTCCTTGGAAAATATTTAAGTGTTTACTTAAAGTGTTCACCATGTCTTGAGATCAAAGATCGATTAACTCACATTCTTTTATAGATGTTTGGAGGCGAGTTTGAGTGTCTAGCTGATAGTGGTACTACTCATACTATACTACAGAATAGGCAATTATTTACAGATCTTGTGCCATACACTGCATCAGCGACTATCATGATATTTTGGTTCAACGCCGATTATACAAAGGCATGCTTCAGCACAATTTTTGCTACCACATGGTACAAGAATTTATATCATTGATGCATTGTACGCGCCAAATGTCAATCGAACATTGCTAAATTTTAAGGACATTAGAGCCAACGGTTTACACTTGGAAACTCATTGTGACAATGGTAAGGAATTCTTATGTATAACATCTGAGAAATGCAGTAGAAAGCACACCTTGGAAAAGTTAAGGGCTATTCGTAGTGGTTTATATCTTACCAAGGTTAGAATCATTGAATCAAATGCAATCACTCTCACTACTATGTGTGACTCGGTCACTTATCAGCTTTGGCATTATCGATGGGGACACCCAAGTTGTGATATAATGATCAAAATATTGAAAAACTCTCATGGTCATCTATTTTTCAGAGTAAAGAAGCATGTGGAAATACCCATCGGTTTTGATGGGATGGATGAGATTAACAATCTTCATCCAATCTTGGTCTCCAAGACAAGTAAGATACCTAGTGTTGGTCCATGAGATTCATTCGTGAAAATTTCTGATGCTCATCGCTCATTTTGCAAAGCTTGTTCACTAGCAAAGTTATATTCTGAACTTTCCTTTGTGGTTGATAACATTGAAAATATATAATTCTTACAAAGAATCCGTGGTGATAGTTGTAGACCTATCAAACCAGAATGCGGACCATTTCAATATTTTATGGTTTTGGTATATGCATCAACATGATGGTCACACATTACTTTGCTATACACAAGGAATGCTGCATTTGTAAAACTCCTAGCATAGATTATTAAGATTCGGGCTCACCAGCCGGACAATCCAATCATGTCAATTAGATTGGATAATGCAAGAGAGTTTACATCAATTTTTTTTATGACTATTGTATGCCAATTAGGGTTGAAGTTGAACATCTCATCCCTCTTGTTCACTCACAAAGTAGTTTAGCAGATGCACACATCAAGCGGTTACAACTTGTGGCTAGAGCAATGGTTATGCATACTAATTTGTCGATATCTGCTTAGGGATATGCAATATTATATACGGCAATACTTATTCGCTCGAGACTCATAGCAAGTAAACCATTTAATGCGTACCAGTTGATAACTTGGTATGAGCCTGACATTTCATAGCTATGAATCTTTGGCTACGTGGTATATGTACCAATTGCGCATCCACAACGTACCAAAATGGGTCCTCAACGTCATTTAGGCATCTATATTGGTTATGAATCTCCAACAGTTGTTCGTTACTTAGAACCTTCGACATGAGATCTCTTGACTACATGATTTACAGATTGTCACTTTGATGAAACATACTTCCCGACGTTAGAGGGAGATAGGAATGCCTCCATTCCGATTGAACGTCATGAATTGACATGGTATACCCTCACTATGTTTCAAGAGGATCCATGCACATCTCAAAATAAGAATGAAGTGCGACGGATTCTTGATCTTCATAAAGTAGTAGACTCGATGCCAGACTCCTTTACTGATATTGTCAAAGTGACAAGATTAGACATACATATTGCAAATATTCTTGCAAGGTTGGAAATTCCTAAGAAGGGACGGTTTAACGCTCTTGGGCAAGGAAACATCCCTCTAGCCTATGTGGATGGAGTAACGTCGATCTCAGCTCTCACCAGGAAGAGGAGGAGACTAAGAAAATCCATAGATAAGCTGTCGGTGAAAAGGCAGGCCATTCAGGCACAGAATAATCATTTCATCATCAACATAGTGAATCTTTCACATGAGATTGTTCTTGACTATAGTTATGTCCTAGAATCACAAATGACATCTCTAGAAGACGCTTTAAACCCATATATGATGTCAGAGAATGAGGAAATCTCACTAACTAATAATGATGCACGCTTTGTTATGGATAGAATCTAAGATAATTGATGATGTTTTTCCTTATTTCGTTTCTCGAGAGATTATTGACGACTATGAAGTGGAACCTCGCTCGGTTGCTGAATGTAAGCGGAGAATGAATTGGCTGAAATGGAAAGAAGCAATGCAGGCTAAACTAGACTCTTCAAAGAAAAGAAAAGTTTTTGGTCCGGTAATGTTATGCCCACCGAGTGTGAAGCCGGTAAGACATAAATGGGTCTTTCTTCGAAATTGTAATCAGAAGAATGAAGTCATGCGGTATAAAGCTAGACTTATAGTGCAATGATTCTCTCAACACCCTGGCATTGATTATGAGGAGACATACTTTCGGTCATGGACTTCATTACTTTTTGGTACCTTGTTAGTTTAGTAGTGTTCGAAAAACTGAGCTTGCAACTGATGAATGTGGTTACAGCATATCTCTATGAAAATCTTAATTCAGAGATATACATGAGAGTGCTGGAAAGTGTTGTCATACCCAATTCAAGTAACTCTAAACCAAAGAATGCTCATGTGATTAGATTGAGACATTCACTATATGGATTGAAACAATCTGGTAGGATGTGGTACACACATCTAAGTGACTGGAGGAGACTAAGAAAATCCATAGATAAGCTGTCGGTGAAAAGGCAGGCCATTCAGGCACAGAATAATCATTTCATCATCAACATAGTGAATCTTTCACATGAGATTGTTCTTGACTATAGTTATGTCCTAAAATCACAAATGACATCTCTAGAAGACGCTTTAGACCCATATATGATGTCAGAGAACGAGGAAATCTCACTAACTAATAATGATGCACGCTTTGTTATGGATAGAATCTAAGATAATTGATGATGTTTTTCCTTATTTCGTTTCTCGAGAGATTATTGACGACTATGAAGTGAAACCTCGCTCGGTTGCTGAATGTAAGCGGAGAATGAATTGGCTGAAATGGAAAGAAGCAATGCAGGTTAAACTAGACTCTTCGAAGAAAAGAAAAGTTTTTGGTCCGGTAATGCTATGCCCACCGAGTGTGAAGCCGGTAGGACATAAATGGGTCTTTCTTCAAAATTGTAATCAGAAGAATGAAGTCATGCGGTATAAAGCTAGACTTATAGTGCAAAGATTCTCTCAACACCCTGGCATTGATTATGAGGAGACATACTCTCGGTCATGGACTTCATTACTTTTTGGTACCTTGTTAGTTTGGTAGTGTTCGAAAAACTGAGCTTGCAACTGATGGATGTGGTTACAGCATATCTCTATGAAAATCTTAATTCAGAGATATACATGAGAGTGCTGGAAAGTGTTTTCATACCCAATTCAAGTAACTCTAAACCATAGAGTGCTCATGTGATTAGATTGAGACATTCACTATATGGATTGAAACAATCTGGTAGGATGTGGTACACACATCTAAGTGACTACGTGATTGGGAAGGGATACAAGAACGATGATTTGTGCCCATGTGTGTTCGTTAAGAGATCAAGTTCAAGATTTTTCATTGTAGCGGTCTATGTTAATGATATGAGTATCATTGGGTCTCTTGATGAAATCAATGAGACAGTTGGCTACTTGAAATCTGAATTTTAGATGAAAGATCTTGGTAGAACTTTTGTCTTGGTTTAGAGCTAGAACATCAAGTTGGTTGAATACTTATTAACCAGTCTGCTTATCTCCCAAAGATGCTCAGGGGATTTAATATGGACAAAGCACATCAATGATTATTGGCAGTCTGGAACCCAATAAGGATTTGTATCGTCTAAAAGATGATGATGAGGAACTATTGGGAGTTGAGGTATCATACCTTAGTATTTTTGGAGCTTTGTTGTATTTAGCTCAATTTACTTGCCCAGACATTGCATTCTCTGTGAACTTGTTAGCTCGATTTAGTTCAACGCCAACACAACGTCATTAGATTGGTGTAAAGCACATCTGCAGGTACTTGAAGGAATCCATTGAAATGGGCTTGTTCTTTCTATATAAAGAAAACAGAGAGAAGCTTGAAGTTCTCGAAAAATGGATGGTTGAATCGTACAGGTCCTGAGATTTTTGACCCGTTGAAAATCACACCATGGATGTACCCGAAGGTGTCAATCGAGCCGTCGAGAGGATTGTTGGACCCATCAAATGCACCTCGGATCAACCCGAAGTTATGATTCGACCCGTCGAGTTAAAGCTTTGATCTGTCGATGTCTCCAGCTGCGAGCACTGTACCGCAATTCAGTGCAATTCCCTACTCATAAATACTTTGTGATGTCTCGGTTGGTTTTGTTAATACCGAGTATCCCTCTGACCCACATAAAAAATGTTCTCAAATAGGTTATGTGTTCACCATGGGGAACACAATGATTTCTTGGAGATCAACAAAGCAGATTCTTGTTGCTACTTCCTCGAATCATTATGAGATTATTGCATTGCATGAAGCGATTAAGGAATGTATCTGGCTTAGCTCAGTTATACAACATATTCGAGGTCTAGTGGATTGTCATCTACTACGACAACACTAACTTGTATCTTTGAGAAAAATGAGGCTTGCATTGTGCAAATGAAGTTGAGGTACATCAAGAATGATCACATGAAACACATTTTGCCGAAGCTTTTCTTTAATCAGCAACAATAGCTATTGAACATTCATGTGAACCAGATTTGTTCGGCCAATAATGTTGCATATTTGTTCACCAAGTCTTTACCAAAATCAAAATTTGCAAAGCATGTGAGACGCATTGGAATATGAAAATTATCTGAACTCCAAAATTGAGTTACTGACCAGGGAAAGTTCATTTTATAGACATCAGGGGGAGTCTACATCACATGTGGTCACTTTTGTAGTTGATGCATTGTACTCTTTTTCTTTTTGACCAAGCTTTTGTTTTAGCTAAGAGGTTTTTTTTTGCTTGACAAAGTTTTTAGTGAGGCAACAGGTTATGCATCACCCATTAGGATCACGACACAATGTGAGAGTGTTTAAGGAAATAGTATTTCAGATATCCTGATATATGTCTTGTCCTAATTAGCAAAAAAGTAAATATTCTCTCAATCCCTGATTTATAGGAATATTAATTTTAACATATTGTAATGTCTATTTAAGGTTATCTATTAATGAATAAAGTACAATTCAGTCTATATCTTCTTTGTATCTATTTTCTCTTTATGCCTAAGGTCGATTTAATCAAATTCTTGCTCTAAGCCTCAAGGAAGAAATTGCAGTTATATATTTTGGGCTTTTTGATCAATTTAATCAATCAATTGGATATCGAATCCCTTATATCAATTTAATCAATCCTTGCCATGTATAATCATCTTGTTTCCCTGCCGCATCTCTTTTTTTTCTCTCCTCGTTTCTTCTCATGTAGATCTGTAGATTGTGTGTTGATCTGTTTTTTTAAAGCGATCTGTTTCTTCTTTCTATCGGGAAAGATGTAGTAAAAAAATCTTAGTCATTAGATTACGAAGGATTAAAAAAATATTTAACTATAATAATATAGCAGTGTGAATATATGTGGAAGCAGTAATATGATGATGTATAACGACACATAGATTTAAAATGTGACCATTCTTAAAGCCAAAAATCATTTTCCTCTGTACGTACTTCACGTCTCTACCGCATCTCTTTAACTTCCTCTCTTTTTTCACCTCTCTACTTCTGTTTTCATTTCCCTTGCTGGAGTGTTTTCATTTTCTCTAGGCGGATCGTTAAAAAGTAAAAACATTTGTTTGTTTGTCGATCTTGAGTTCTAAGCTTCTCAAAATAGAGGGCATCAGAAAAATGAGAAATTAAGAATAAGTTAAAACTCAAAAAACATGTTGAAATGAACTTCTGCGAAGTATATACCTTCCTACGTACATAGTACAGGGGCTCCTTATTTATCTACCTAGTCGTCTATACTGTTTAGCTTGTTCCGGAGTGAACCTTGATTCAATGCTCGAATTAGTTATGTTAAACTTTTAAAGTTGAGGTACGTACGTTGGAGCATATTGAGTGAGTGCTTCAAAGTAGAGGCCGGCCGGGCTCGTGCAGTCAAAAGAGAGTGTTATGTCACGGACCTAACCGAATGGCCACCACACAAGGTCCATGTGGCGTTCCCCACCAAGGAGCCAGCCTTATCCAAAGGGGCAATCGACTAGTTTCGCCCTACCTTGGGCTCATCAGGGGATCGGCTTCAGACCCCTACCAGTTTGTGTAGGGATGGCCTAATCCCTTCTTCAGTGTCAAGTCCTCGACTAGCGACAAGCTCCTCGAACTTAACCGAGTCGGCCTGCCTGAACTCTGAAGGGCAGCACATATACTCCCACACATACTCTGGCCTTGGAGCAATCCCACATATGCATTAAGCACAAAGAACCAGCAACGCCCACGATAGACACTCCCGAAAACGGGACGTGACACTCTCCCCCACCCAATCAAGGTGTACGTCCTCGTACACGGCACCCCCGCGGCACCATGCCCAAATACCCGAGAGACGAAGGGAGACTCCCCAAGATCGCCCAACATAGCTCCGCGTCAGATTCAATCCGCATCTCCCTACAGAGGTTCCCTGCCTACTCGACCCCATCCACGGGGACACATTGTGTGTGAGCGCTTGGCGAACAACGGATGATCTAATCCTCTCCCAGAGAGGCACCCTGCCTACTCCCATGGAGCGCTTGGCAAAAAACGAACGCATATGCTGAGGCGGCTCTGATACCACTTGTCACGGACCTAACCGAATGGCCACCACACGAGGTCCATGCGGCGCTCCCCACCAAGGAACCAGCCTTATCCAAAGGGGCAATCGACTGGTTTCGCCCTGCCTTGGGCTCATCAGGGGATCGGCTCCAGACCCCGACCAGTTTGTGTAGGGATGGCATAATCCCTTCTTCAGTGTCAAGTCCTCGACTAGCGACAAGCTCCTCGAACTTAACCGAGTCGGCCTGCCTGAACTCCGAAGGGCAGGACATATACTCCCACACATACTCTGGCCTTGGAGCAATCCCACATATGCATTAAGCACAAAGAACCAGCAACGCCCACGTTAGACACTCCCGAAAACGGGACATGACTGCTAGCTAGCATACGTTGCAGGATATATATATATATACACACACACACACACACACACACACACACACACATATACACACATACACCGCAGCTAGCTCGACCATTCACTACCAAAAATATACATTTAGGCAATAAAATCTTTAAAGTTTCGTCGCTTAAGTGAGACTTAGTCGACGAAATATTATTTCGTTCCTCAAAAATATTTTTCATCGGCTAACTACCACTTAGGCGACGAAACAAGATATTCGTCGCTTAAAAAAAATTTAAGACGAAGGATCACCTAAGTCGTCGTCTAAGTGTGTACTTAGACGATGCTTATTATTATTTTTTTGTTGCCTAAGATGCACACTGAGACGACGTATACTTGTTTTCGTCGGCTAACTATGACACACTTAGACGACGAAATGTGTGTCATCATCTAAGTGATCACTAAGACAATGAATTTTCTAAATCATTGCCTTAGATTTAATAACTTAGATGACGAAATGCGGTTTCGTCGCCTAGGTTCACACTTAGACGGTACGACATATGTGGTTCATCACCTACGTGCTCACTTAGGCGACGAACCTGTTTCCATCGCGTAAGTGTAAACCTAGGTGACAGGAATTTACACTTAGGCGACGAATAATTTCGTCGCTTAAGAAAACTCAATTATTAGATCAAATTTGTTTTTCTCCTCGGGCTATCTCATCTCATCATCATCCTCTCAACTTCTCTCTCTCTCTCTCTCTCTCTCTCTCTCTCTCTCTCCTCATTCAACACAACACCCACCGAACCTTCGCCGGCCGGCAAAAATAATTCAAATCTCGATTTTGTAACCCCCGGAGTTTTAGTTTACCCATTTATCTCCTTATCGGTGAAGGTATTATCTCGTTTCTCCCGATTAATTTTTTTAAAATTTAATACCGTAAGTAAATTACGTACGGTGATTGAATTTTTTGGCGAGTACATAGTACTTTCTGGCGACCTTAGCTTAATTACTTGTTGTATTGCATTGTTAATCTAATTGGTTAGTTAATTAGTATGTTTAATTTGATTAATTAGTTAAAACATCTTAGATTAAACTAATTGATTCTTTAATTGTTAAGCTAATGGTTTAAGCTAGGTAGTTAAGCTTAATTACTTGCATGTATCTTTAATATATTGTTAATTAAGCTAATTGTAATTGTAAAGCTAATTAATAGTTTAATTAAGGTAACTGTATGTTTAGGGCTTTGTTAAGGTAATAGTTAATATATATTAGAATAATTAGTTGAAATATATATATATATATAATATGTAAATTATAGCATTTATATAAAGTTAATAATACAATATAATATTAGCTAGATTAATTATAGTATAAGATTGATTATAGCATATATATATATATGTTACTTAATTAATTGTGTTATGTGCCATTTGATACTATATATATAGTATATTAGATTAATTAATTATTGGTTAAAAAATTATATAATATGATAATTATTAACTTACGCAAAAATATGGACAAGAGTTAGGTACAGCTGGCGAATAGAAGTGATGCGCAGTGTATGGACGGAATCAGAGAGTTTATGTTGTTTGCGCTGAAACATGGTTAGGGAAAGAAGTGTTATATGTATCAATGCAGAAAATGTCTTGACCATCACTTTGTGGAGACTAATGTTATGTCTCAACACTTGTATGACCACGGTATGAGATGGAGTTACACTACATGGAGTGAGCACGGTGAAGTAGTAGACTTCAGCTCAAAACCAGACTTCAGCTCAGGGTACAGTTACCAGGGTGCCTTATCTAGAGGTAGTGGCACTCCTTCTTGGAATCCCACTGTGGATTTGGTGCATAATACTTTTTTCGAGATTTAGTCATGGCGGACACCAATACGAAGAGGGAGGTTATGATACTCCTCATTATGACACTGTCCCCCTGGCCACTGACACTACTAAGATGGATAAGTACAACATGATGCTACTTCAAGCGCAGACCCCGAGATGCCCTGGATGTCCAGAGAATGTGTTGCGACATGTAATGGATGAAATTAAGATAAAAGTGAAGAACAAAATGTCAGAGTGTGCCTTTGACGAAATACAAGAGCATATGTTGCTTCATGATCATCACAAACTTCGGAATACCTATTATAAGGTTAGAAAGATCTTGAGCAGCCTCGGCTTAAAGTACAAGCAAATTCACGCATGCATAAATGATCGTGTGCTATTTTACAAAGAGTATGCACATTTGGACTACTGTCATGTATGCAACCAGTGCAGATGTTGAACCGAGGGAAACAAGGGAGTTCGAAGAAGCAAATACCTATGAAGGTGCTTCGATATTTTTTGTTGATTCCCAAACTGCAGCGTCTGTACATGTCTATATACATAATAGATGGTACACGAAATAGGGAATAGACGATGATGTGCTCAGACACGTGGCAGATGGGGAGGCTTTTAAAAATTTTGACACTGAATTTCAAGACTTTGCAGCTGAGGTTCGAAATGTTAGACTTGGACTTTCTACATATAGATTCAATCCTTGGGGTAATAATAGTGATGTCGTCAGCACTTGGCGAGTTATTCTCATGTCGTACAACCTGCCTCCATGGATGTATATGAACAAGGAATTTAATTTCCTTACTCTGCTAATTCCAGGTCCTAAATCTCCAGAAAAATGTTTGGACGTGTATCTCAGACCATTGATTTACGAGCTGAAACTGTTGTGGGGAAACGGAGTCCCAATGTATGACAAGTTCACTAACACAATATTCATGATGAGAGCAGTTGTAATGTGGACCATCAATGATTTTCCTATGTATGAGATGTTGACATCTTGCACAACCAAAGGGTACAGGGCATGTCCTGTCTGCTTGGACGAAGTCAACGCTAGTTGGCATGCGGGGATGGTGTGTTACCTGGGTCACCGTAGATGGCTTCCTCATGGTCTCTTTTGGTGATAAGCTAAGGATGATTTCGATAGGACTGTAGAGGATAATACGCAACCTAGACAGTGGTCTGGCGAAGAGATTTTTTAGAGGTTAATTGACTTCGATTTCAATGTGTTGAGGAATGACGATAATATGAAGAAGCTTAATCTAGTCCCTCTAGATGAGATTAAATATTTGCACCACATGAGTATTTTCTTTCAACTACCTTACTGGTTGAAGTTGAAATTAAGAAACAACTTAGATGTCATGCACATAGAAAAAAATTATGTGTGACAGCGTGGTAGGAATAATTCTCGGTATTAAGCTTAAGACTAAGGATACTCCAAAAACCTGGAAAGATCTTGAAGTTCACAACTTCCATCGTACCTTGTGCTTAAAGAGGGATGGAAAGGGTGTGTACAACAAGATGTCAGATGCATCGTACCCTGCACATAGAGATATTGTATTCAACTGGTTTAAAAATGTTCGTTATCCATCTAATTATGCAGCAAATATATTTGGTGTTGTCAACATTGAGCAACATAAGTTCATTGGTCTAAAGACTCATAACTATCATGTTATACTGCAACGTCTAATTCCAGTAGTCATTCGACCATATTTGCCTCATGACGTTGTCGAACGAATAATAATATTATGTAGATGGTGACAGAGGTTATGCGCTAGAGAGTTGAAGAAGTCGGATGTGGTCAAACTACGATACGAAATTGTATACATCCTTTGCAAATTAGAGAGAATTTTTCCCCCTGCTTTCTTTGACATCATGATTCACCTTCCCGAACAAGTGCTGCTTTCTGATCTAGTCTACTACACTTGGATGTATCCTCAAGAAAGGTACAATTATTTATAACCAATTTTTCATCATTTACATATATATTTTCAAGTGTTTCTACTGTTCTTCATATAATTAATTGTTGACTATTTTGCAGACAACAAGGACAGTATAAAAGATTCATGGATGGATTCATAGCAGAGATATACCTAATGTACGAGTGTGTTACCTACTTTGACAAGTACCTCAAGGATCTAGTCCAGACCACCTCCTCCAATCAAAATGCCCGCAATAATCTTTCAGTCATCACAGATGTTTTACGACTGTTTAGAGGAGTATTAAACTAAAGAAGAACTTATTGAAGCGCATTAGGTAGTGTTGCGAGACTGTGACGAGGTCGACCAGTACATGAAGTTTTACAGGAAGAAAATTTAGATAGCCAAACCGGACAAGAGTGTTAACTGGGTTGAAAAAATGCTTAAGAAGAAGGTCCCTAATTATTTCTTCAAATTGGTATGTATGTTTAATTAATTTAAACCATGCTTGCATATAGGTTTGTGATTAATTAGTTTTTTTTATGAAATTGAGAAATCCAAAAGGGAATAGGTGTCCATGATAAATTCGAATGACATGTGGTGTTTGCTTATGCGAAGTGGATTGCCTTAGTTTCTGCTTGCAGGTTTTTGGTTACCCTTTTTTTAGGGGAAACTATGTCAAATTTTCAGTAGAAATTAAATACACATTCATATATCTTCTTAACATTTTTGCAGATGATTGATCTAAAAATATCTGGTGACCACGAGAGGTGGTGGTCATGGAAAAAGCACTTGTTGGTGCATAAGCCAGTTCAACACTACATTTATCGTGGATGTTTTGTCAATGGGTGTAAAGCTTCATTAAGTGGATCAAGATGAAGGAAGAAGAACACAAAACAGTGAGATTGCGGTTGGGGAAGACACTGATGTATATTACAGGGTTCTTGTTAATGTCGTGCAGCTACTTTACGAGAATGATATCAACGTTTTTCTATTCAAGTGTAAATGGTTCAAGCGTACAGAGGAAGATCTGGGTCTTTTATCAGTAGATACAAACTCAAGCTGGTATGAGGATGAGTCATTCGCTCTTGCCACATTAGTTAAGAAGGTGTTCTATCTGGATGATCCGAAAGCTGGTGAAGGATGAAAAATTATTATCCCTCTGTCTCACAGAGGAATATGGAGTGCCACCACACTTGAAGAAACGTCAGCGACTGACACTGAAGCAAAGAAAGACAATGCATATCAAGAGGCTGATACTTCTATCATCCCCGATATAAGGGAACTAATTCGGTCTAACGAACATTTACCCTTGCCTAATGGTGCCACAGATCTTACTCAAGAAGAGATTAATGACTTGGAGAAGAATGTCCCTGAAGAGGTGCTGGAGGATGACGACAACGGCGACGACGTCGGATACGATTCAAACAATGAAGATTATGATGAGGATGAGCATTCTGTTGATAATGAGGAGGATGAGGATTCAAACAATAATGATTAAGAGGATGAGGATGCGGATTGATATATTTTTTTAATTTACATATACGAAATACTCAATAATAACAATTAGTTAATTATTTTTAATTTTTAATTAATTAATTATATTTAATTAAGAAACATAATTAAATATTAGTCATGTCAACTAACAAGATCATTTTCTGTTATAAAGATGACATCTTAGACGACGCCTATATAATTTCCTCATCTAGATGAACCTTAAACCGTAATCATAAATCCTAACACTAATTCATTTATCCTAAACCCTAAAACCCTTAGACGACGAAGGTATTTCGTCGTCTAAGTCACACTTGAACAACAAAATGGTAAATTCTCGTAGTCTAAGTGCTACTTAAATGACAAAAAATGACCTCTTTCATCGTGTAAGTATGTTTCATAATTTGACCTTCACTTTTGTGTTAACCGATCAAAAATCAGATTTCTGTTTCGGTCAAATTAATTAATTATTTTTGGTTATATATATATATATATATGCATGCATGAATGGTTGACTACACCGATGAAACTCTTAACAAACTTCATAATGAATGAAAATTTATTTACTCACATATTAAATGTTGATGAATATATCTAATGGTTGTTTTGTCTAAATTCGAGTTCGTTAATATGGATATACAGACATACGAACACATACATTATTCAACATTAGTAGATTGCATGTATAACGAGTATTAAGTCGTCAATTTAGATTTTAAATTAAATTTCAATTAATTTAAATATAATTTATATATAAAGTTTCGATGTATTATAAAATGGCCGTCATGTCGGATCGAAATGGTTATATGATTATTAATATTTACAATCGTTTCCGTATTTTAAACTTTTGTCGATATTCACAAAACGTATTGTATCGATCGAATACCAAACTCTACCGAATTTGCGTCAATTTTTTTTTCAAAACTATGATATAAATATAATGATTATATCTAACGGCTAATTTATTCCTATTATTAAGCAGATAGACAAAAATTAATTTTATAATATCTCAAAAAAAATATTAAATAAAATTTCACTCAGACGACGAAACGATGTCGTTTCATCGTCTAAGTGACTTCTTAGGCGACGAAATCATGCATTTTCGTCGCCTAACACCAAAAATTTGGCGGTTAATATTTTTGCGTCAAATTTTATGGGACATGTTTAAAAATAACTTAGACGACGAAGGTTGTTGATTTCGTCACCTAAGTCAACGATATATTCCCAATTTGATCGACCTTCTCTCTCTCTCTCTCTCTCTCTCTCTCTCTCTCCAACCTAAACCCTAGCCACTGGCCACCTCACTCCCCTCCCCGTCGCCTCTCCCTCTCCCCCTGCCCAGACACTCTCTCCCCCATGGTATCTCTCTCTCTCTCCCTGCCACCTCTCTTTCTCTCTCTCTACCTTTGACATTGCCTCCGCAGCCCCGTCGAGTCCACCACGCCGTCGCCACTTCCCCATCCCCTCCACCACCCTGTCGGTATCTCTCTCTCCTCTCTCTATATATATTTGTATACTTCTACATATATATATATATATATATTTCTATATATATAAATGAAATTTGTATGTGGATATATAAATGGAATTGTATGTGGATATTGGATATGAAATGTGAATTTTTATAATTTTTAAATAAAGTTGGTAAATATTAAATATTGGATGTGGATATTGGAAATGGTTTGTATATATGAAATTGGATAAATTTGGTGATGATATTTGTGATTTTGTTGAATATGCCGATGAATATATGAATATATGGATATGAATTTGCGAAATGACGTAATCTGTGATTTTGTTGAATATGTGAAATGAATATATTTAATATTGGATAAATTTTGGATAGATTTATAAATTATGATGTCGATGAATATATAATGGATATTTATATAATATATTGTGAATATTTTATTTTGTACAACTTAATCAAGATGCCTGGTCGTAAGAAGAGGCGCAAGGCAGCGGATAAGGCTGCAGAATTTCAATCCATTGGACCAAAATTGGGTTGGGGTTAAACCTCAGAGGAGACCATTACGAGTCCTTCAATTCGAGGGGATGGACAATCGATACTGAATGCTCCAAATCAAGAGGCTACAACCTATACAGACGAGACAAATATTTCGGCTTCGGCGGCGGCGGAGTCACAAGGTCCCCAAGAATTCGTCAACGATTCTATTCACTACAGTGCCCAACACAAGACCAGGAGGGAGCCCGCAGACCCGGTCCCCAAACTCACTCGAAGACTTGGGAAGGACGCTAAAAGCGAGCACATAGTAAAGTCAACGGGGAAGAAGATCGAGGTGTCATTCGACGACTTCACCTGGGGCCCTACGACCTCTGACCTCAGCAGTTTGTGCTCGCACGACATCAGGGCAATCATATAGAACAACATATGTATGATTGCCCTTTCTTGGAACTAGCTCTCCGATTTCGAAAAGTTCAGGGTGTATCACAAACTCTCGATAATAGAGTCTATTTAATTTGAATTTAATTTCATAATTAATTTCAAATCATAAATGCATAAGGTCTAGAAATTTAATTATTTATTGATTTTTTCCTAGGTACATTTTGACTATGAAGACCGACCAGAGATGTGGGAATACGTAGATGACACGACAACCCGCATTTTCAAGGATTGGAAGTACGACCTCTACAAGTACTACAAGAAACACAACGCCTCGCCTACCACACAAGAGCTGCAGACAAAAAGGGAAGACGAGTATCAATGGTTGGTTGGACATTTTGAGTCCGAAAAGTTTAAAGTTCGTCTTCATTTTCTCTAATGTAATGAAAATGAATTATTTTTTATTTTTATTTTTTAAATATTTATTTATTATTTATTATTCTTTGTTGTGAAACAGTTAAAATCGAATGCCAACAAGGCAAATCGTGAGAAGAAGATTGACCACCCTTGTACGGGCTCGCGAGGGATCATCTACTATGCAAAGGATCATAGAGATGCGGGTTCGAAGCATTGTTTCTTGGATGCCAACAAGGATGCTTATGTCAAGCCCGGACAAGTCAATGAAGTAAGTCAACATGTCGTGAGTACCTATTTTTTTTTAAATTAATTGAATTTAATCGTACTTCCGAAATTTATTGAATTTAATCTAACAACAATTGGTTTGAAGACATTGAATTATGATTAGTACATTTAATTAGGTTGTTCTCTTGGAATTTGGAATTCACTTTAACTTGGTTAAATTATGATTCTAGACTTGAGAAATCCTGATGGGAATCGGTGCCCACGGTGAATTTATTTTGATGGAACTGGTTATTCAAAGTGTTTTCTTCCATGCAGGCTTTTGGTTTCCTCCAATTTTAGGGGAAACTATGACAAAATTTTTTTGAAATAAAATATTTATATATTGTTCACATGTTTAATTTTAGGAAAGGTTGCTACCAATGACCCAAGTGGAATTGGCGAAAACACAGTTAGAAAACCCGGAGATGACGCCTGAACAGCTCCCTCCTCTATCGAAGGAGACTCAGATCAATATTGTCAATTATTTTTACGGTCGCCGATCTGGCAGAAGGTTCATGGGATAGGATGGGCGGTCCAGAGAGATTTGACCCAATCATCCACATCGGCGAGTAGGCGCACCGCGGCGTCTGCTGAGAAACGGGTTCGAGTAGCAGAAGAGGAGGTTCGGTCGGCCAAGGAGGAGGCCAGATTGGCCCGGGAGGAGGTGAGGTCGACAAGATCTTAGATGAGCGTCGTCCTCAAGTTTCTCGAGTCAATATGCATGCAACCTCTGGCGAAGTGTCGTCCCTCCCTCCTAGGCTCGATGAGGACAACGATGTGAACGGCGGCGACGGAATCGGCGGGATGTCTACTCCAAGTTTTGGTTTAGTTTCGTAAATTATTTTATGTATATTTCGATTGATGTATGTACACTTTTTATATTTAATTAACATTGAATTATAATTCAGAAACAAAAAAAAAATAACTTAGCCGATGAACAAACAAGAATTCATCGCCTAGGTTCAATCAGTAAGATGATGATACATTCGTCGCCTTGGTGGTATATCTTAGACGACGAACAATATTATTCGTCGTCTAAGTGAATTCCACTTATTTGTCGTCTAAGTGATTGACCTTAAACAACGAATTATATTCGTCATCTAAGTGGCAATACTTAGACGAGGAATGGTGTTATTCGTCGTCTAAGATGAATATAAGACGACGAATAATGTCATCGTTTATATCAAAAAAAATCATCATCTAAGTACAAAGGCAGCGAAATCTTATTCGTTGCTTAAGTAACACTTTAGATGACGAAAAATAAAATTTCACCGTCTAAGTACTTAGACTACGATTGTTAGACGACGAATTTTTCGTCGCCTATGTACTTAAACGACGAAAAAGACCACTTAGGCGACGAAATTACTTCGTCATCTAAGTACATTTTTTTAAAAGTGATTGTTCTTCTGTTCTTCATATATATGGTCGGTAGGGTGGGTCAAAGAATAAATTAAGATCGATCTCATTTTCCAAATTGGCCGGCCGGAGAGGTAGTTAAACTAGGACATATATATCCTGAGGCCACAACAGTCCCCAACTTGGAAGGTCATATCCCTATATTATATACATACAATTAACCTACGCAGTACGTCGAAATTGAAAGCTAGATAAGGTAGCTAACTAATGAAAACCAATTATAGTACCATCACCTACTCGACTTGAGCTGTTTGGTTGTATTCTGCATGCTCTCTTTTTTTCGAGAAAAGGGAATTCGATTAAGGAGAAACTAAGCTAACCACCATCATTATGCTAAGAACATATTCTCGGGTTAAGTGATATGGGGCAATCAGAAATAAGCAAATTAAGAAATGAGGGAGGAAGATTGACAAGTTAATTATGGGGACACATCCTCTTCTATGCTAAAGTCGTGATAAAATCAGCAGTTATATTAACATTTTTATTGGTCTATGACCAATTAATATTAGAAAAGAAAGAAATCATAGTAGTAATTTGTGCAATCAAGGGCGCTATAGTCCAGTCTTTCACCAGTTTAGGAATATTGATAGCCGAAATGACCTGAAGAGAGTCAGATTCAACATGAAGAGAGGAAATATTGAGAGATAATGCCAATTTGAGCCCATCAATAATAGTCAATGCTTCCGTAGCTGCGGCAGAAAGGGCATGAATCGAGCAAGCTAAACCAGAAATAAGACCTCCCTTGGAATTACGAATAATAGTCGTAGTACCACCAGATATGGTAGAGGAATCTCAGACCCCATCAGTATTCAATTTGAGAAAGCCATCTGGAAGAGGGGACCAAATAGAAGAGTGATGAACCAAATGAGATGAGTTGGAATGGTTCCTAATTATAGAAGGGCGATGAATGTATTCCTGAGCAGAAGAAACAACTTGATTAAATTTTTTTTCTAAGAAGCGACTAGGACGGGGAGAGCATCAACCCCGCTCGATAAATTTTTTTTCCTAGTAGTCTAGGACTTGCTTCATGATCTTGTCGTTGAACCATGAAAATCGATGCTTTACACACATTGTCTGGTGCAAAGTAGAGCAATCTCTTTGGTGAATGTTGAGAAACATAGGTATTTATGCCCTTGAATCTTCGAATGCCTCACACCTTGTCTGGTGAGAACCCTTGGATCGTCGAATGTAGGGTTTTTCTCATGAGGAGAGCTTGAGTTTTCCGAGAGCAAATTTTATGTATGATTATCCGTCCTGATTGCATAAAGATTTCCTCTATTTATAATGGGTCTAGGCTCACAAGGTTTAAGAAATAAAAGGATATGGAATTCAAAAACAAATCCTAGAACCTAGTAGAGCACCGAATAAGAGACTTTTCTCAGATCTTGCAACCATGGAACTTTCTTATTATTGTGGCCGGATTTTATTTTGTTGGGCATTCACATCATTCTTTTCATCAACAGTTAACTCGGGTATCAAGCTAGACATCATAACTTTTTTTCTCTCTTTCGCTTTTTTTTTTTCACAAATAGCTTGATACCCCACACTTATTTCTTTGCATCACCTTTCGACATTGTCGCCGTCTTCACATACCTATCTCATGTATAGCTCTACCAAGTCCTAAAACAAGGGTAAAAAAATAACTATTCTAAGGTTTAAGTTTAGAGATATGTGGGTGATGACAAAAAGAAATTTAAACATGTAGGCTCAAAGTGTTTAACTAAGGGGTGCACAACTTGTGTACACAAAGTTGGGACACAGACTTATATGGCTATGGTGATGTCCCCTAAATGCCTTTATCACTTCCTCAATCAGAACATGTATTGACTATAAGTTTCGAAAAGTACAAAAGCAAGTTCTAGTAAATTCTAGAGTCCATTAACTTAATCTGCGGCAAGCAATTGACACTCAATAAAGAAAGCCTGTGTAATCACATATAGGCTCAATCGCTCACAGGTTAAATGAATCTCAACAAAGTTTAAGCATGCCAAAAATCTGTACCATGTTAACTTGTTTCTATATCCACTACATGTCCACATATGTAACATATATCAAAATCATCCAAAGAAACTTGAATAACATAATAAACTCTTAATCACAAATTGGAAAGATATAGAATCATCATTGACTTTGTTACGGGCATCCTAAGACTCTTATTTTTGGTATTTTCTTGACACTTTTTACTTTTATTTTTTGTTTGATCAATAAGGACTCAAAATCACACAAGAAAACTCAAAAATACCAAACTTTGGTGAGGAAACCCTTCCACGACGAACTAGTCATCGGAAAAGACTCCCTCAGACTCGCCAGAATCCCTATACTGTGCAACTCCACTCGCAAGAATTTTAAAAAATTAATTACACATCGTAATGAGCTGAAATTTTGTGACCAAACACTAGAGACGTAAAATAAGACACCATAAAAATTTCAGAATTTTCTGAGACCTATAACTATTTCAGAAAATTCACACTACACCCAAAAATTGAAAATTCTGACTCAAAAACCGAAAATTTCTATCTAAACACTAAATATATGATACAACTCCACCCCACACTTGAAAAATGCATTGTCCTCAATGTATCAAAAGTATAGCACGTAACACATTCATCAAATATGAACAAGAATCATATCAAGACACAGTAAACGAAAGATAGAGAGAAAAAAAATCAAATCTGAGGTCCAAGCTCTCCATCCACATGGGTTGCCTCCCAAGTAGCGCTAAGTTTAACGCCTTTAGCCAGACGGTACCAAGTATCACTCTTTATCTTGTGGCACATCCTTGAGAGGTACTTGCTCAACAGTGTGCTCCATCATCAACTTGTGAAACGGCTTCAATCGATGTCAATGGACTTTGAAAACTTTCCCTGTTTTGTCACTTTTCACAACTACAGCACCACTAGGAAAGACATTAGTAACTACATATGGACCAATCCATCTAGACTGAAGCTTACCTGGAAATAGTTTCAACCTCGAGTTGAATACCAAGACCTTTTGTCCTACCACAAAAGTCTTGTTCCTGATATTTTGATCATGAAAAGCCTTAACTTTCTCCTTGTAAATCCTGCTGGACTCATATGCATCGTTCCTGATTTCTGCCAGCTCATTCAACTGCAATTTCCTGTGAATCTCAGCCTCATCAATATCAAAATTGAACAGTTTAACCGCCCAATAAGCTTTGTGCTCAAGCTCGACCGGCAGATGACAAGCTTTGCCAAAAACAAGCCTGTAGGGAGACATTCCTATAGGTGTTTTGTAAGCTGTACGGTAAGCCCACAGAGCTTCATCTAATTGTTGACTCCAATCCTTCCTGGTAGGGCCTACGGTCTTTTCTAAAATCTTTTTGATTTCACGGTTAGACCCCTCTACTTGTCCACTGGTCTGAGGATGGTAAGGTGTCGCCACCTTGTGTTGAAAATTATATTTCCTCAAGAGCGCAGCAAATGTGCGGTTGCAAAAATGAGAGCCTCCATCGCTAATGATATACCTAGGTGTGCCAAATCTAGCAAATATGGACTTTAAGAATTTAAGCACAACAGCAGAATCGTTAATTCGGGTGGCAACTGCCTCCACCCACTTAGACACATAATCAACTGCTAATAGTATGTACACATTAGAATGAGAAGAAGGGAAAGGACCCATGAAATTAATACCCGACACATCGAAAATTTCAACCACCAAAATTGGGTGTTGAGGCATTTGATCCCTAGGACTTATGTTACCTGTCATCTGGCATCTTGTGCATGCTTTGTAGAATTCATTAGCATTCTTAAAGATGCTAGGCCAATAGAATCCATACTCTAGCACCTTGAGTGCAATTTTCTTTCCCCCGAAATGTCCTCCACCTACATGTGAGTGGCAAAAAGAAAGAATAGAATAAATTTCAGATTCGGGTACGCACCTTCGAATGATGGAATCTGAGCAATGCTTCCATAGGTATGGATCATCCCACACATAATATCTGGCCTCCTTCTTCAATTTGTCCTTCTGAGCGTGGGTATAGTCAGTAGGTACCAATTTTGAAACCTAGTGATTGACAATATCCGCATACCACAGCTCAAAATCCTGGATAACAAATAGTTGCTCATCCGGAAAACTCTCATGCAAAGGGAGTTTATCCTCCTCCGCATTGGATCCATATGTAAATCGACTCAAATGGTCTGCAACCACATTCTTTGTTCCTCTCTTGTCCTTGACTTCCACATCAAACTCCTAAAGGAGTAGTAACCACCTAATCAGCCATGGCTTTGCATCCTACTTTGTCATAAGATATCTCAATGCAGCATGATCAGAGAAAATAATCACTTTAGTTCTAACAAGTAAGATCTAAATTTCTCTAAAGCAAAGATAACAGCCAAAAGTTCTTTCTCGGTGGTTGAATAGTTCAACTGAGCATCATTAAGGGTTCGAGAAGCATAATAAATCACATGTGGGAGCCTCTCAACCCGCTGTCCCAACACAGCACCTACAACATATTTTGATGCATCACACATCAATTCGAACGGAAGGTTCCAGTCTGGTGCTTGGATGATTGGGGCGGTGATCAACAGCTCCTTGAGCTTGTTGAATACAACAAGACAATCTTCAGTAAAATCAAATGTCACGCTCTTCTGGAGTAATGCACTGAGAGGCCGGGCTATCTTGGAGAAATCCTTGATAAACCTGCGATAGAAACTTGCATGTCCAAGAAAAGAGCGCACATCTCTCACAGTAGTGGGAGGTGATAAGGTACGTATAACATCAACCTTAGCCTTGTCTACTTCTATACCTTTTTTCAGAAATTACATGTTCCAAAACAATACCTTGTTCAACCATGAAATGACATTTTCCCCAATTTAACACAAGGTTCTTTCCACACATTTTTCTAGAACTAGGGACAGATTATTCAAACATGTATCAAAAGAATCACCAAAAACAGAAAAATCATCCATGAATACGTCGATGATCTTCTCCACCATGTCTGAAAAGATGCTCATCATGCATCTCTGGAAAGTAGCTGGTGCATTGCACAACCCAAAAGGCATCCTCCTATAAGCAAGCGTGCCAAAGGGACACGTGAACGTGGTCTTCTCCTGGTCTTCTCTGTCAATGGCAATCTGGTTGTAGCCAGAATAACCATCTAGAAAGCAATAATACGCATGACTTGTAAGACGTTCCAACATTTGGTCAATAAAATGAAGAGGAAAGTGATCCTTACGGGTTGTGGCATTAAGTCTGCGGTAGTCAATACAGACTCTCCATCCTGTTTGAACTCTCTTTGGCACCAGCAGATCCTCATCATTTTTAATCACTGTGATGCCTGACTTCTTGGGTACCACCTGCACAGGACTCACCCACTTGCTATCAGAGATTGCATAAATAATACCTGCATCGAGAAGTTTGATAACCTCATTCTTCACCACATCCATCATAGGTGGATTGAGTCTTCGTTGTGGTTCTCTCGTTGGCTTTGCTCCATCTTCAAGGAATATCCTATGAGTACACAATGTTGGATCTATTCCTTTAATGTCCGTAATTGTCCAACCAATAGCCTCCTTGTACTCCCTGAGCACAGTGACTAGCTTTTCCTCATTGTCACTAGGATGCCTCATTATCACTAGGATGCCTCATTGTGTCGAAGATGTTGAAGCAGATCTTCTCTTCATCTACTTTCATGGAGAGGGTACCATTGAAACAATCTATCTTGGTCCTAGCGGTCCATAGGAATGGATGACCAAGTATCAATGGTAGCTCTGATGGTTGAGGCTCTGCCTCCATCTCCAAAACGAAGAAATCAGCTGGGAAGATCAAGTTACCTACCTGTACTAAAACATCTTCACCAAAACCTGTGGGGTAGTAGTTAGATCAGTCAGCTAATTTAATTGTAACACCAGTTTGTTGTAATGCACCAATATTCAAAGTTTTATACACAGAGTAAGGCATTAAATTTATTGATGCACCCAAATCAAGTAAAGCTCCAGTAAAGTTCGTGTTACCGATTGTACATGGGACGGTGAATCGTCTAGGATCACCCATCTTGGGTGGTAGCTTCCTCTGAAGTACCGCTGACACCTTCTCACTCAAGGCCATGGTCTCAGTCCCTGTGAACTTCCTCTTCATTGTACAAAGTTCTTTAAGAAACTTTGCATACTTCGGTATCTGCTTAATCGCATCAAGCAACGGAATGTTCACTTCCACCTTTCGGAATGTATCTAGAATCTCTTGCTCCAACTCATCCTTCTTCTTATTTTTCAACCTACTAGGAAAAGGAACACGTAAAGGAATTGAAGGAGAAGGTTCAGAAATTGACTTGCGTGATTTTTCATTTGATGAATTTTTCTGTCCAGGTGCACTCTTCTCTCCTTGATCCTGCAGTAGTGGTGGAAATGGCAGCACCTGTTCTAGGACTGGTTCATCTTCTAAAGACTTTTTTGTAGGAATTTCAACATCTTCAATCACTCTTCCACTCCTCAATGTAATCACATTTTCTTCATGAGTGGTTCTTGGGTTCTTAACCACATTGCTTGTAAGAGTACCTTGTTCTCTTGTTGACACTTGTTGCTGCAAGTTGTTCAATTGTTTTTCCATAAGCTCGAATGCCTTGCTAGAGTTCTTGTTGTGCATCTCAATCCCCTCTAGCCTAGCCAATATTGTGGAGCTGCAACCGGCTGTTATACCTGTTGATATTCAGGTCTTACCTTGAATCCGGTGGGTGGGTTCAGCACATTGTTTGTGTTTCCATAGCTGAAATTAGGATGATTCCTCCATCCCGAATTGTATGTGTTTGAAAATGGATCATTTCTTGATGCACGTTGTTGCATAAAATTCACATGTTCTTCATCAGGAATAAAGGGACAAGTTTCGTTAGTGTGATCCGACATAGAGCAAACAGAATATACCTGAGATATAGACGATGATGGTGTCGTTTGGCTCTTGATGGCAGTAGCAATGGACTCCAATTGCTTTTCCATTGCTTTCATTCTCTTGTCCATGTCTTGGTTGGTGGCAACCTCAAAAACAGACTGCTGTTTCTTGCTTGCCAACGTTCTCTCTCTTGTATAGAACTGCTTGGTGTTCTCAGCCAATTTCTCTATGGTATCATGAGCTTGCTGACCTGTTTGGTACATAAACATACCTCCACAAGCAGAATCCACTCTCGTCTTGTTGGCTGGCTCTAGACCTTGATAAAAGAAAGTCATCATGTCATCTAGATCATACCCATGATGTGGGCATTTCCTCAACAGCTCCTTGAAATGACTCCATGCCTCATGAAGCATGTCACCATCTTTTTGTATGAAGTTATTAATCTCCTTCTTCAACTGCTTAGTCTTCTGGGCTGAGAAATACTCCTTCATGAACATCACCTTCATCTCATCCCATGACTGTATAGATCTTGGAGCCAAAGAATTGAACCACATCTTTGCTCCTTCCTTCACATAAAAAGGAAATAAAATTAGTTTCAACACATTAGATTCAACATTTTGTAAGTTTTGTGTTGATGCTAAAGCTTCAATCTCAGCTAAATGTTGCTAAGGGTCCTCTGAAAATACCCTCCAATAATGAGGTAGGGCAAAAAGTAATGCAGGAGGCACTGAATATGTCCCAAGAGCCGGCAACACTATTGGTGATGAATTCCCCTGAGCACTAGGTACAAAGGAATTCATCAACGTTCTTGGTTATTCTCTCATTACTGCTCTTTGTGGTGGCGATTGAGGAACTTCTTCTTCTGAATCCGAACCCGTTCCTACCTCAATCTCAGGTTCTGACACTGTGCCACTTGTGTTTCCAACCTCCAATTTTGCTCGCCTCTTCTGTTTTCGGTTCTTCTTAGCTGAGCGCTCAACTTCTAGATCAAACAATATAGGCTCAGTTCTTCTTGACCTTCGAGTATGGATGCACTAGGTACCTGCACACACGAGACACGTTAAGCTATAAAAGAAATTAAACCAAACTAAACAAAAACTGAAAACAAAAGACACGTTAGAATATAAAGACTAGATCTTTCCCCGGCAACGGCGCCAAAATTTGATCGGTGTTTAACCACCTTCAAAATTACCCTATAATGAACTCAATATGCTTGTCAATACAGTACAATAGTATAGGGGTCAATCCACAGGGAAAAATGAGACTCAATATTCTAAACTACAAACAGACGCGAAAATCAGATTCCTGACAGCCTCGACCACTGGGTACTAACGTAATTAATTAAAATAGCTAGACTCAACCTAAAATCACTAAATTAATACAAGACATTATAGACATAGTGGTGGATTACCACTCAAATTTTCAATATAATCGGAGTTGGTTTGGTTGTTGAAATAAATTCTACAAACTAGATTACGAAACTGAAACAGTAGCGAAATTCAGAGTAAAACGAGAATTCAATAATAAAATGGGTTAAGGGAAGTGCTATCCACCACCGTCACTCCATCTAGATGACAGATGCTTAACTAAACAATGCAAATTTTATGAATGAAAGACTCCCAGGAAGGTCCCGAGCTGTGAACACAACCTATTACCCAATCCTTATGTTTACAATGTTGAAGGTTTGCTTATCAACATTGTCTATCCCTCAAAAAACTCGAAGTCACGGACTCGAATTTACCGAGAATAAAGCATTACGATCTAGAAAGGGTTTGAGAATCTACAAGGCTTCATAAGTACACTACGGTCGTGTCTTACTAGACCTAGGGTTTCTTATACCAAGCATGTATGGGTTCTACGATTGAAACTTGAGGAAGGTAATAATCACCAACAGCCATCAATTTTCTTAGAATTAGATTCCTAAACATGCATACTAAGCGTGCACTCAAAGCATACATAATCAAGAATCATCACCGTATAAATAACAAAGAAACCTCATTCAAAATAACAAAAGCAAAACTCAATTAATGTGCATAAGCAATCTAGATATCATGAACGGGACTTCAAAACAGCCCCTTAACAATGGAATTTAGCTCCTCATAGAATCAGAAATTAAACTAAAATAATCCATGAAAGAAATTGATACAAACGAGATAGTGGAAGATGGAAGAACTTGGCTTCCCTTCTTCTTTTTCCTCCTTCCGTCTTCTCTTCTTTCTCTCTTCAAAGACTCTTTTCTTTCAAAACTGCCGACTCCCGTCCTTTCCTTTCCTAGCTATATAAATAGCTAGAAATATATATATATATATATATATATATATATATATGCATGCAGCCATCCCTCACGTCTCTTTCTTTTCTTTAGCTAGCTATCAAGCAAATATATATATATATATATATATATACACACACACACACACCCATCCCCCTTTTGTTTCACTGGCTATGAATATATAGCTAGAGTCCCAGCCGTCCACTTCTTCCTTGCTCACGTCTCCTTAGCTATATATAACAAAACTAGCACGTGCATGTATCCAACTTCAAATCTACTTCTACTTGTTTTATTCTTCATTCACTATCTTCTCCTCGTTGGACTAGGAAATCTCAATTACACATCTTTTATTCATTTTCCTCCAAATTCCTATAAAACAAATAAATAATAATAAGTTGCATAAAAACGTAACGAAAGAACTAAATATAAGGTAATATTACACATAGAAACGTTGCATAAATATGCACCTATCACCTCTATTTATAGGCATCGTGCAATTATTTGTCGTAGTTATCATAAGATTGTAGAAAATGATATTATTAAATGACTCTAATTACTAAGAATCCTCAACACTCCTTCTCCCAATCCAACTAAAATTGTCAAGATCATTCAGGATTCTTTTCTCCACAAGAAAATCTTTACTCGAGGGGGCCGCAGACGTCGGCTCAAAAATAGTAACTAATCCACAAAATAAACATTCTTTATTTGGGGTCCAAACAGTAACAACTTGTGGTACAAAGTTTTCATTCTTGAATATCAGATTGTTTCTTGCTTGCCAGATGTGCCAGCAGACATTCAAGATCATAGGCCAAATGCTTTTGTCAGGAATTTTATCATCAACACACTTATACATGATATCAAACAGATTACCAAAAGTGATTAAATGAGACATATTGGAGAAATTCCACACAATTTTTGCAAGAGGACAACTGCAAAACAGAAAACAGATGGTTAATAGATTCTTCCTGATAAGACAAAAAGGACAAACCTTATTAGGAGTCATTTGCATTTTCAATAATTTATCTTTGATCTTTAAAAGATCTCTCAGAAAGAGCCAGCTGAATATTTTAAACTTAGGAGGAATATTTAGCTTCCACGTACTTTTAATCAGGGTAGCATGCTTATGTTTAGCAACACTATTCAATTGTAAATCAAAAACAGTTTCAATAGAAAATTTACCTGAGGTGGAAGGGCCCCAAATGAAGGCTTCCTCTTGAGAACTTATGGGAATAGGGATTCCACATATAACATTAACAATGTCAGAGTTCAGAGTTCAGAATTGACAATAATTTTGTTTTGTTCCACATGTCATTGATAATATAATATGCCACACATTCATCCAAGTTCATCTGCATTCTCAAATAGTGTCAATTAAATGATAGATAGGAACTGGATAAACCCAATTATGAGTCTAAAATTGGATATCTTTGTCATTGCCTACAATCCATCTTAAACATTCAGTGATCAAACCTCTACTGTTGAGAATACATCCCCAAGCATTGGAGTGGTGTTGTTTAGCCTTTGCAGTGAAAAAAGACTTATTTGTGAAATACTTTTTTCTTATAATCTTAGACCACCAATTATCAGAATCAGTCAAACTTTTCCACCCCGACTTTACAATAGCAGCATTACTGAAATTTTTAACTTGCTTTATACCAAGACCTCCACAATGGATAGGGGTAAAAACATTACTCCAAGTCACAGGGGGAGCAGAAGAACCTCCCCAGAAAAAGGTCTGAGCTTTCTTATCTATTTTCTTAGCTAGTTTATCAGGGCACTTAAAGCAAGAACACATGGTTAGACATGCCAGTAAGACTAGATTTAATAAGAGTGAGTCTACCAACGCTAGAGAGTGTACCTTTTTTTCAACTAGCAAGTTTGTTGGATATCTTCAGTAGTAGCTCTTTCGCATTAATGAGATCCTTCCAATCGATTACATTATGTACGCCAAAATACTATCCAATAGTACATTTCTGCTGAATATTCAGAATATTCACAATTTTAAGCTTATTTCCGGCGGCTACTTTAGAGAAAAAGTACAATGAAGACTTGTAGTTGTTAATCTTTAATCTTGTAGCATCACTAAACAAATCCAAGATTCTTCTAACATTATGTGCACCTTTTGAGGTGGCCTTGCAGAAAATTAAATAGTCATCAACAAACATTAGGTTAGAAATTCTAAAGCCATTTGGTGAGGACAAAATTTCAACATTAGATTTTGCAGAGTTTGTAAGAAAATTTAATTGTCTAATCAAAGGTTCAACACAAAGGATAAATATGTAAGGTGACAGGGGATCACCTTGTCTAATGCCTCTAGTGGAGAAAAATATACCTTCAGCTTTTCCATTGACGAGAATAGAAAAGGAGACTGTGTTGATGCAATTCATTATTCGGTTGATCCAATTATCATCAATGCCATATTTTTTCAAACAACATTTGATATAATCCCAGTTTAGTATGTCATATGCTTTCTCCAAATCAAGCTTGATAGCCATCGTTCCAGTTTTGCCTTTCTTTCTTTGAAAGCTGCTAAACAATTCATGAGTAATTAAAATGTTATCTTGTATGGACTTACCTGGTGTAAAGGCTCCTTGATTTTCTGAGATGTATTTTGTCAGGAGAAGCCTCAACCTGTTAACAATGATTTTTATAATGATTTTACAACTTACATTACACAAACTGATTGGTCTTAAATGGTTCACATACTCAGGTGACTCAATTTTAGGGATCAGGGCTATATTAGTATAGTTAACAAGTTGCATAGATTCTCCCTTTGTAAAGAAATCTTTAATCATAGGAATTGCATATCCCCATTCCAATATGTTTGATAAAAAATTGCATATAATCCATCTGGACCAGGGACCTTTAAGGGGCCAATTGAATATACTGCAGTGATGACTTCTTCATTGGTAGCCTACTTATTCAGACAATCAAGGTTAGTAGCAGTAATACAAGGAGATAAATGTTCAAAAAACTTGTTCATAACAGTGGATCAAATCCTTTAGTAAATCTCTTCTTGAAGTCATTAACAATGACCAGTAATATTCTCATAAACATAGAACCAGCGATCATTCTCATCCGTCTTATTTATCCAATTTGTCTTTTTCTTAATTTTAGCCTGCATTTAAAATACTTTGTATTCTGTTCACTAAGCTGTAATCAATCCATCTTCGACTTCTGTGATTATGTGAACGTTGATTTCTCAGATATTGGTTCATTTTCCTCGTCAATTGAAGCAGATCAGCAAAGTTTGCAATGTTCATCAACAGAATTATACTCTTGTCCGAAGTGATCTACTGAGAGTGAGATGACTGAGATCATATCTCCCTCTTGATCTTTTCTTAGGTTTTGGTCCCCCATTAACATTGTGCGTGATCGATCGATTCTGAGTCGACTCAAAAAGAAAAGCTTAGAAACTGTACCACATGCAGGGACGAGCTTTCAATTCAGAGTAGCAAACTTGACCAATACATCTACATCGATCTACATCCCTCACACTTTAACCAGAAGAGAGTGCATGTTTGCTTTCCACTAAGTCAATGATTTATGGACTTTAGGCAATATTGCGAAAGAAAATTAAACTTGTTGCAGGCTCAGAATGAAGATTGTTGAGTACTCATATTACATAAAAGTGACTTTGGCATGTAAAAGAAGCTAGCTTTCCAATTTAGAGAGCACGGTGCATATGAGAGATTTTTCACAACAGACAATCCCAGGTAGAGCAAAAGAAGATTGTTAAGGTCCTATAATTAACATTAAACATTACAAATCTATTGGCTAGTCAAACACAGTAATGAAAAGTAGACTCCCCCCCAGCTAAGTCTACTTGCACTATTATACCCATTTCATAGCTTAACCAGTACGGTACACTCTACAAACTTAAGCCTCCACTTCTCTCCAGCACCCTACAGATACTCTTTAACACTGCATTCCTAGAACTTTCACATAATGTAGCAGCCACTTTCTTCATCTTCATCCGTAAATGGATCAGCCGGATCAGACGGCAGATCATGCGAGTAGATATCCGGGAGAGAGAACATGTTATAATGGATGGGAGGAGCATAATATGAGGCACTTGTGCTAGGATTTACCGTGTTGTAACTCATCCCGTATGAGCCTTGAGGTTGGTAATACATTGATGGTGGCGGGTAAGGACCCGGGTACACATGTTGGATCGGTGGGCCGAGATGCATGGTAGCCATGGGGTAAGTCAGGTCTGGACGCGCAATAGGCGGTCCATTAGCGCCCACCCGATGAGCATCGCCAAAATGCTCATGACCGGGGAGGACGCTAGTGCCTCCATTAGCTGGAGGAGGATTACCATTTTGCCCTGTTTTCTTCTTCTTTTTCTTTTTTTTCTTTTTGGCTCCAGTTGATGCACCAGCACCACCAGCACCAACACTTTGTTCTCCACCAGCTTCATTGCTTTGATTCCCTTCCTCTTTGTCTGATTCCTCATCATCATCCGCATCTTCGCCTCCATTCTGATCACCTTGTTGAATTTTCTCCGCTGAATTTTTCGATTCTTCACTGTCCTTGCCACCTTCTTCATCATTTTCTTTATTCTTTTTGGATTTTTTAGATTTCTTTGGTTCTGGCCAAAGCTCCGCATGCTTTCCTGACCTCGTGAGCTTCTTGAGTAAGGTCTCTGCCTCCACGTTGCCAGCCACTGTAACCTTATGCTGCTGAGAATCAATCGCAATTGTGTAAACCCCTGAAAATAGTTTATGGACACTATAGTTATTATGCGAAACCATGTATGGTGATCATATAAATCCACTAAGACATGCATGACTGATGACTAAACACTTGATACTTTGATGTACTTACCTTCAATACTTTGAAGAACCTTCTTGACTTTCCTCTTGCAGCCCTCGCAATGAATTGAGACTTTCAACACCCATGTCTGTAAATTAGTGGAGATCACATACACTTTGTTAATTCTGAACAGAACAGTTTGAGACCAAGATTATATGTAATTTATGAAAGAAAGGTTAGGAACTTCACTGTCGCTTACATGGTATTTCAAGCCAGGAGGTTCTTCAGCTGGTTTTGTTGCCATGAGAGAGAGAGAGAGAGAGAGAGAGAGAGAGAGAGAGAGAGAGAGAGAGAGAGAGAGAGAGAGAGAGAGAGAGAGAGAGAGAGAGAGAGAGAGTTAATGGGATTGGAGAGGATGGAGATGAGATATAGCTTAGGGAGTGTTGTGTGATGAAGTTTAAGGAGGAAGGAATATAGAGAATAAAGCTCTTAAAATGAGAGTAGAACAAAAGCAATGGCATCTGGTGTGGATGCCACATCACCTTCACACCTAACGAACCATCACACCTGTGACACATCAGCTGTCTACAACTGTACAAGCTCAATTACAATTTCTCTGCTTGTAGCCAATTACTCACAAGCTCACACTCAAACATGGGTTTGAAAGTTTCATGTGTAATACTGTTTGATGATGGCAAAAATTAGAGTCCCAGATATCATCATCCTATTTCTAACTCTGCATAAGCAGTGACCAGAGCATTTGATTCATGATCACTACTTTTGTACCAAAAGGGGGGTCATCTTGTTGCTTTCTTGGCTTTAGCTGCATCTTTTGCAGTTACCTATATGAGACGGTTCTCATTTTCTTAGCTTTACTCATCACTTTTTTTTACTGGTATGGTACTGAAATCGTATAATTGACCCAGATGGGGACTAAGCCTAACCGACCACCAAATTGATTAAAGACTCAACATCTAACATTACGAGGCCTAGCTAGAAAGTTCCAAGTATTCAAAGAAAGGACCAGACCAGTAACTACCTTTCTTTAAGTTTGTACAATTTGTTCTGTGTATAATTTGATGTAACTTGTTCAAGCAACTTCTACATTATAACACTACCAAAAAGCTGCTGCTGCACTAAAATACAGTAAATATTCATCTGCAGTCTGCAGATGGTTTGGTCACATGGTGAATGTGCCTCAGCATTGCCTCAAATCAGCTGATGATGGGGTTTGGATAAATTACCAGGTAAATAGTAAAGTACCAGAACAGGGAAAGAATAAACAAACAGTTTGACAATGTCACTGTATCTTCATGACCTTACAGCAGCAAGAATCACAACAACCTAATTAAGTAAATAACAAGTAAAAAGTCTATTATTTCCCGCTAACGTACTCCCTGTTTCCGAACAGAATTATTTTCATGATTCAGAATTCTGCTATGTAAACCAACAAATCACACTGTCTGCATATGCAAATGTATAAGCATAGTACATACTCCAGCAAGGGCAAAAGGAAATGCCTTTCCTTTTAGCAAATGGCAGGAGAAAGTAGCTTTTCATTGCAAATACCAGCTAGTAGTTAACAATTAATGTGCTTGCCAGCAGCACTTGTCCTTGTAAATACAAAGGCAAAAGGTATACGAAAAGATGACAACCAGAATTCCCAGACGCAACTGGAAGAGATGAAAAGATTACTACTAAACAATGCAACTCTTTTGTTCAAACATTATTTTAGCAGGAGAGATAGAAGGCAAATTTAGAGATCAGTATACTTAATTTCAACACAAAACTTCAGTATTGTCACAGCAGACAATACTGTAATGAGGCTTCACTTATCTGCTCTTTCTATGAGCCAATGGTTTTTTTTTCAGGTCTAGGAGTGCCTTCTGACTGCACTTGGCACTCACAATTGTTCTTGCTTTCTGATTGTTTGGATACAAGTCATACAACAGAGGTGAACAAGCATGTCGATTATCAGTAACGTTTTAACAGACGTCCAAACACACAAGGAAATCAGTAGGAATGATTGCTAATGCATCTTAGTGCAATCCCAAAGAACAACAAAAATGACTCGACTCTCATCTCAAGTTCTTAACCAGACCACCCTGTACAGTTTGGAAGTCAGTTGAAGTTTACCACAAGATGACTTGGAAGTGATTCTCAACTTCCCACCTTTCGCTATGTAAACCATGTACCATTTCCATCAACTTATGTCCCAAATTTCATTGCACAGATTCTCATTTGATCACACAACAGAGAATTGATAAAACCTTGATAATCATTAAAACATCAGCAGAATAATAATTTCTGAATGACAAATGAATCTTCATATTATACACAGTAGACTGTCACTAAACACAAAGAGAAAATAGAAATTGAGAAAACAAATACCTAGAGTATATGCAAATAATCCTTCTTCATTAAAGCTACAGAACACAGCAAAGCTCTTGTCATAATAGCTCTTAAGTCAAGGCCGTGGAGGTTTAGATCAACATCTCACCAAGTCCAACTCCAGAGTCGCTATAACTTACTAGTAAGGAGTATAAATCTGTGAAGGTACAAATGGATAAAAAAAAAAACTGACATGATTAAGATGATGGAGCTATAAAGATGAGAAATTTACAAGCCCCCATCCCCTTAACTATGAAGCAAAGCTGATAAACAATCGTCCTAAATTCTATAAACAAAATACCCAGAAGCGAAAAAAACAATGGTAAAGGCGAATCAGACCTGAAAGTTACCCTGTGCTGACCGAGAACACCATTCTACATCGTCAGTTCTCTGAAGTTCTTAGGTTAATATTGCTTTACCAAATAAGCGCATCTGGTGTAGTGGTATCATAGTACCCTCCCACGGTACTGACCAGGGTTCGATTCCCTGGATGCGCAACTTTTTAAATATTTCTCCTCATTCAAAATCTGAATCTAAAACCCTCTATAAACCTCTCTCACTCTTTCCCTTCATTATTTCTCGTGTGTTTCTCAAACTCAATGTCCCAGTTGAACCTTAAAATCCTCTCACTGATACCGAAATGCTCCACCATCGCTCACATCAATCAAATCCAAGCCCAGCTCATCACCCAAAACCTCAACTCAGTCACCACCGTCGCCTCCGCCTTCATCTCCGCCTCTAAATCTCTTGGTCTCTTAAACTTAGCCCAACTCCACTTTCTCACCCAACTCCGCAAACCCCATGTCTTCACCTTCAACTCTCTCATCAGTGCTTTCGCTCATTCCAACATCCCCAACATCCCTCTAACCATTTACACCCACATGATCAGAGTCTCCACAGCTCCCAATAACTACACATTCCCTGTGCTCTTCAAGTCCTTGGCCGACGCCAAGGACTTGACCCAAGGGCAATGCTTGCATACCCATGTCGTCAAATTGGGACAATTGCATGATATCTATGTCAATAACTCTGCTTTGGATTTGTACGCTTCGTGTGGCCGAATGGACCTATGTCGTAAGGTGTTCGATGAAATGCCGCTGACAGATGTGGTGTCGTGGACGGTGTTGGTTAAAGGTTACAAGAACTTGACAATGTATGACGATGCTTTGATTTGCTTTGAGCAGATGCAGTACGCTGGTGTGGTGCCCAATCGCGTGACGATGGTGAATGCTTTGTCGGCGTGCACGAGCTTCGGGGCGCTTGAGATGGGTGTGTGGATTCATGAATGTGTGAAGAGGAATGGGGAGGGATTGGATGTGATATTGGGGACTGCTTTGGTTGATATGTATGGAACTTGTGGAAGAACTGAGGAGGCATTGGCTGTTTTCGGTAGCATGGTAGAGAAGAATGCTTTTACGTGGAATGCACTTATCAAGGGATTTGCCCTGGCAAAGAGCGGTGAGGAGGCGGTTAGGTGGTTTAAAATGATGTTACAGGAAGGGGTTAGAGCCGATGAAGTGACTTTGGTTCAGGTTCTAAGTGCTTGTGGTCACTCAGGGTTGGTGGACGTTGGTAGACAGATTTTTACTTCCTTGAGCAATGGGGAGTATGGATTTCGGCCTAGTGTCAAACATTATGCTTGTATGATTGACCTCTTGGCTCGGGCCGGGTGTCTTGATGATGCTGTGCAGTGCTTAGAAGTAATGCCATATGAGCCTACTAAAGCTATGTGGGGGTCATTGCTGGCTGCTGGTAGAACTCATGGGAAGTTAGAGTTGAGCGAATTAGCAGCTACAAAGCTTGTTGAACAGGAGCCGGGGAATAGTGGTTACTATGTCTTGCTGTCGAATTTGTATGCTGAGATGGGGAGATGGAATGATGTTGAAAGAGTGAGGGGGATGATGAAACAGAGAGATCTCAAGAAAGATTTGGGTTGTAGCTCGGCGGGACGTGAACCCTTTGATCACATTGATCAACTAGTGGCGCAATAAGTCATGTTGGATTGACAAGCAAAGCAAGCATAACTCTTCTTTCAATATGGCAGCTGATATTCAGTGATATCCATGTTTCTGTTAATGGATTTACTCCAGTTGTGACAAAGCTGCAAATGACCATTGAACTCTCTCGTTATTGCAATCTGGAAAAAGAAAACAGAAAATGGTATCACAATTGTTGAGTTGCTTGGTTTTCTTGGAATTCTCAGAGCTAATCAGCAATTTACATTATTGAATTGGATTTCCTCTGTTTTACTTATTACAATAATTTTATGGATGGGGAATGGTTTGCAGTGCTCAGCTTGCAGCATGTGGCTAAATGACATTGACTAACTTCAAACACCCAAAACAGCTTTCCAAAGCAAATACATAAGGCATCAAATTTCACATTGAAGACAAGAAGCAAAAACTCAAAGACGGACAACAATAAGTCACTAGAACAGCAGAAGTCTTGTCCAGATTACTGAAGGGAAAGGAAAGGCCAAGTGATGATGCGGAGAATCACCTCTAAAAAATATCATATTCTCAATTTGGATATATCAATGTAGTATGATAAACAAGAGTTATCGAACACAAGAAAGTGGTGAAACTAAATTCTAATACTACAGTACATTAATGACACTACGAACCTATTCTAGACAGACTTAAATAATATGAAATTTTGACACAATAATATAGACACAGTGGCGGACTACCACACAAAATTTCAGGGTATTTGGGGTTGATTTGATTACCGAACTAAATCGGCAAAACTACACCTAAATGTAGAAAATAAATGCTGAAAGTAGATATGTCAATGAATGCAAGGTGATTTACTATATGATGAATGAGTTAAAAGGAATGCAATTCACTACTGTCATTCCACCTATCTAACACATATTTAATCTAATGCACATATCCAATGAATGAAAGTTCTCAGGAAGAGTCGATCGTTAGAACCACATCCTATTACCTAATCTTCATACCCATGTAAGTTTGTCATGGACTTCCCCTACATCTATCCCTCTATGAACTCATAGTCTTGAACCCCACAGTTTATAAAGAAGAAAGCATCAAGATCTAGAAAAGAGTTGAGAAGCTACAAGGGTTCACAACTACAAGCGTGTCCTGCTAGACCTAGGGTTTCAATCACCCGACGAAATCGGTGTATGACTGTAGAGAATCTGGTGGAAGAAATTATCTTCAGTCGCCCGTATCTCATGACAATAGAATCCTAGCATGCTTACTACGTTGTACACCAAATCAAACATGCAATAATTCATACGGTGAGTCACATAGAGAAAGAAACCTCATTCAAATTGAATATGCGAAACTAGATTAAATTGTATGAATTAGAAAGACTTCATGTACGGGGCTTCAAGCAGCCCCTTAACAAGGTATCTAGCTACTCATAGTCATAACGAAAGAATCAAAACAATTCATAGAGTTGATACAAACAAGAAGCATGAAGAAGGAGAAGTATGGTCGTCAATTCAACGGGTCGAATGCACGGGACTGTTTCTTCTCACGCGGCTCTTTTTCTCTTGCTCAAAGGTGTGCCCCCAGATTGCTGATTAGCCTTCCCAAAAACCCTAAAATGGGTTTATATAGTACCCCAATAGATCTCCTAAAATCTCTAGAAGTATTCATCACTAGCTCATTCACTTCTTCCCAGTACTTGTGATAAAACAACCCCGGGAAGCCGTCCGAGCCTTGTGCTTTGAGAGCTCCCATTTCAAAAGTCGTCAATTTAACCTCTTCTAACTCCAAAGGAGCCAAAAGTCTAGAATTCATCTCCGCATTCAATAGTTTCTGAATTCTACTCATCGTATCACCCCATTATCTATCACTGCTTGACTTAATTATAGACACCCTTAAAGTGCTCATCAAAGGTGGCCCTGACCATCTCTTTTCCCTCAATCTAGGTGTCATCATTTGGCCTCAAAGCCTCGAGCCTCATTTTAGTCCGCCCGGTCCATGAGGCCGAAGCCCGGCCCAACCTCGTGTTAGGGCGGGTCGGCATAGTCTCATTAAAATTAGGGTAGGGCTTGAGACATGTAAGTGAAGCCCGGCCTTTTTGAGCCTTAGAAGCCAAGCTTAGCCAGGCCCATTTTAGCCTTTTTATTTAAAAAGACATGTATTATATGATTATTATCATATTTTCTTATTCTCTTCATAATTTTTCTTTTATTTTCCTCACTCTTCTCAACTTCCAAACATATTTTCAAAATAAATATTATAAATTAATAATTGTAATACTCAAACCTTTTAAATATTATTCTTTTTTGAATTTAAGGTCTATCTTGGCTTGGCCCATAGAAGCCGGCCCGGCTCGGCCTCTTTAACCTCTTTGACCTAGTCTTAATTGGCGGGTTAGGGTTTGCGAATTATGGCATCGGCCCAGTCAGGCCCGGCCTTATTCTCTTTGACTTTTGACCAAACACAACCTAGTCCAGCCCCAAGCTTTAAATTTAGGGCCGAGGCCGACGCAGCCCAGCCCATGATGAGCCCATGATGACCCCTGCTTCAATCCATACATTATTCCCAAATGCATATTAGTTTGCATCAAATCAGTCATGCTCTGCATGTTACTTTCTTCCAATTTAGACCAATACATATATAGAAAACAAAACAAAACAAAAAAAACTCAAAGCCGTTCCAATCCATTTCATTCACTAATTCTCCCCAAAAGTCATTCCCTCAGCAACTTTCTTCAAAGCAGGCCTAGACTTAATGTCATCCCACCAGGCCTTAACATGGGGACGATCACTGATCACCGAGCTCCAGGGAGTTTTCATGAAATAAAAAGTGTAAGGGAAATGGTGAAGGTCAGCTAGACTGTAGAAATCACTAGCCAGGTACTTGGTGCTGCTCAGCTTGGCCTCGTAAACGTCGAGCACCTTCTTCAGCTTCTCCAAATGTGCATCAATCACTGCCTGGTCTGGTTCCAAACCCTGCACTGGTTTTCCGAAAAACTCGTATACAATTGGACAGATTGCTGTGTGGTATTGTTGAGATTCAACTTCTGTCCATACCTTCACCAATGCAGCTTCGTTGAAGCTTTCGTGCCTTATGAGATCAGTTCCCGTTTCCTTGAACTTTTCAGCTATATAAGACGTGATTGCTCTAGACTCTGAAAATTAAACAGAATGTGAAGCTTTAACTTTCAAGAACTTGGTTCATTATCTTATGATCATTCATATATGGCAGGAGTAAATATAACAATACTTACCAAAGATTGTGATGTCACCATCTTCTAGTACTGGAACCTGGCCAAAGGGCTACAAGATATAGAGAGAAAACATTAGTATACTAATTAAATGATAAAATGACTTCATTAGATGCATGAATGGTATAGTTTCAGCTACTAGTGACCATGTAACTTGTAGAGATTTAAGTTACATCGCCCTATAGACGGTTTTAAGTGCAATCTAATTTGACAAGTAAGCGAAGGATGCAGGGTTCGCAAACTAGACCTCTCCGTGCTAGACAGCAGCTTCTAAACTATTGACACTTGAATGACTTGATGCTAAGACGGTTGTCTAACATTGTAGTATATGTTAAGCTTAGCTAACAGCGCAAATAAGCTCATATTGTATACAGATTGAAAATGTTAGTTTTCAACTTAAGGGAATAAGGAACTGGCTCACATTCTTGGCAAGAAAAGACGGCTCTCTGTTTGCACCAGCGAAAATATCAACCGGAACAAACTCGAACTCGATCTCTTTTTCATGGAGACAAGCTTCTACGCGAACTGTGTTGGTCGACATAGAAAGTCCGTGTAGCTTGAGCACCATTTTGTTAAGATACTGAATTGGCCAAAGACACAACTGGTAGCTAGTGCAAATGGTGTTGATGAGGCTATGTTGGATACCAAGGTCCCCCTTATATGCAACTTTATGACTTTGGAGGCTCTGAGATGCTCTGTGACAAACACTGCTGTAAATTATAAAATTCGGAACTTGGTTTCAGAAAATAAAAGCTGTACTGACCAACCACAGTGCATTCATACGAGCAAGGCATACGTAGCCTCAATACCTAGTCGTTTTGTTTAATTGGATCTTTCACATGGCTTATTGAAATCCCCAATAATATGCGGCTAATTTGTGCCTAACGGAAACGGTTTGGCTAGATCTTCAATAATTGTGTACATAATCGCCTTTGAACCATTCAAAATGGATTTATTTGATTTGGAGCAATCACAGGAAAATCTTTCAGCAGCACTAAACAACTTTTGGTTTAGATTCTAAGATAAGGTAGCAACACTGCAACCCTACCGTTCAGGTCTCATTCTCATGGAGACATGGACTCATGGGGTATGTACCATGCACAAGAGCCCAGGCTTCAAATAATTGCTGTCCTTTTGCATTATTCAACGTGTACAAGTTCTGTGCTCATCAATTGAATACTTTTCCAGTCAAACAAAGCTTTCGGTGCCAAGATTTTATAAGTTTAGCAGCATCTTGAGATTTGATCTCTTATTTTAAACACTACACAGAGATTGGCAACATCAACCATGGGAGAATCATTTAAAACAGCAGTCAAAATTGAGCGGAAATCTGGGGAATTAGAGCAATAGAAAACGAATCAGATTCCTGAAGATTCTGAGACCAACAATTAAGATCACCAACCCAAATGAAAAGAACTTCTGAAAATCGACAAACACCCCGCTTGATATTATTCAATAACTCGAGTCAGAGGAAAACTATATACAAGTTATTTATTAACATTTTTTTTCGATTTTTTTAAGAAGGTTCAAGCAGTCACAAATTTACAGTTCTACAAGTTTATATGTACTAATATTTACAACATGATTTGACCCATGTCCTAAAGCTACGAGAAAAAACAAAAGAGAAGAGGAACCAGTAAAACAAACACTGCAGGCTAGATAAACACCGTAAAGTACATATAATAAACTTTCAGAAAGCTTCTTCTGGCTTTAAAAAGTTGTGATATTCCAGCTGTGTCATCTCTCCTCCATTCACCGGGTCAAATTGGCAGCGATAGAAGCTGCATCCAAGTCAACATATCAGAATACAAATACAAACTCAATATATTCATTCCCAATGTAACATTTTAAGATGTAAGTGTTGCTTGTACATTCTACAGACATGATCCGGTGACCACCGAACTGTAGAAGCATTCTAGTTCAGCAAAATCAATCAGTATGGAGACTTATTTTTTACCTTCCATCCATGCCAAGAATGACTACCGTGTTCTTCTGATAGCCAAAAGCAACAAGGTACTGAGAACCCTCAGGCAAGCGAAACTGAGCAACAGACCACTCTGAGTTAAAATACTTGGGCAAAACACCTGCAAGTAGAAACGTGACTCAGATCCAGTGGGCAAAGCCCCTGAGGAAAACATACGTCTTATTCCCATAACAAGTATACCACTTGGTATTACAAATTAAAAGAAGATAAAACATAGAGAACACAGAAATCCATTCACATGTCTGGTCATTCAGGGGCAGGGAAGAAAACTGTATATAACCACACAAAGACTATCTTCCCCAATAGTTTTAGGTTTAGAGACATCTTATACTGACCCATAAAACAATACATTTATCAGTGTGATAGGCGCGGCATTAAAAAGTCAGCAGGTTTGCCGTATAATTCAGAAAATTACCAATATCTACACAAATAGATATGTCAATTACCAATCTTTCCCATTTTTCTTGACGAAACTGAATGCAATTTTAAGAACAGATGAAAATTTAAGAGCAACACGTCTTTTATGATAAGAAAATAAATGAAGGTTTACCTCTGATGAAAGAAAGAGATGAATTTGATGATGAAGTAACTAAATTAGAATCAGAGGAAGTACGCATCTCATTTCCACTTGATCCAGAATTAACCTTCAGATTGAATACGTGGACAGTTCCCTTATCACTGGAGACTGCTAGCCACTGGGCAGTAGAAGAGAATGCCAAACTATATATTTCTGCTCTATCTGCACCCCTCCGTACCTGCAAATTGTATCCAACAATCATTCACCCGAAACTTCATTATAACTCAATATTTTTCTTACACCAGTTTAGACATCTAAAAACAAGGACCTTCCATGAAGTTCATATAAGAAGCACACAACTGAAGATAACAAGATTCTCTAGTGTGAAAGCACAAAGCGAGCGTAAAGACAATAACTTTGACTTAGATACCACTCACTCAAGATCCCTGAACCAACTAGGAAACTGAATGTTCTTATACAACAAAAATGTATATTGCGTCGTGACCGGGAACTTCCTCACGAAAATATAACTGGGATTTTAATCATGCATATCCAATGCCAATAGCAAGTATGACACACTAAACGAATCAAGCTCCAAAATCATGAACTTAATGATAGCTTCATTGTACAAGAGAGTAGACTTTTATAGAAGATTACTACATTTTACACAGTCACAAATTTCAAGCATGACATATCGGAAGATAAACTGAATCAAAGGACAAACCTCTTGAAGTAAACTTCCATCGAGTGTATTAAAAATCCGAATGAGAGTCCCCTTGTTGCTGGCGGTGGCGAGGAGCTGTCCATCCGGCGTGAGAGCAAAGCAGGCGAGCCTGGAATCGTGAGCCATAATGAATTTGGTCCTCTTGGAAGCATAGTGCTCCACTCTGACCTGGCCTTTCTGCAGCCCAGGGCAAACCAGCACCAGCGACCCGGCGACTTGCGAAACCGCGCAGAGTCCCTTAGGGTTAGCAATGGTCTCAATCTGGTGGAGCAATTTCAAGTCGGCGAAATTGTAGACGAAGATCTTCTGCTCCAAAACGACGACGATTCGGTCCCTGCGGAGGCGGACGGAGCGCACGACGGAGCGAAAGGAGAGCTCGCCAATGCAGCGGCCCTGATGATCGTCCCATATCATGACCTTGTTGGTCGGGTACTGCGGGTCGGGCCCGCCCCCGACGATGGAGAGGATGTTGCAGCGGAAGAGCATCTCCACGACGCCGATTCCGCCGCCGTTCTCGAAGTCGCGGCGGAAGAGCTCGCGGAACGGGTCGCAGTTGTAGATCCGGAAGCCGTGGTCGATGCCGACGGCGAAGCAGGCGTGATCCTGATTGAAGGAGAGGTGGAAAAGCGACGGCGGCGAACGCGTCAGCGTTGACTCCAGCGGAGGCGGCGAGAAGGAGGAGTTGCTGTTGTGGAGGCTAGGGTTTGGAGGAGGAGGCGGCGATTGAGAGTCGCGGTCATCGGCGGTCGCGTTGGAGTCGGCGTCGGGGAGGAAAGCGGCGGAGGAGGCGGAGGAGTTGGGGTCGGGCCACGAGGGATGCGTGAAGGCGGAGACGGTCGCCATCGGAGGAAGGCGTGGATGAAATTTTGGAGGTTTCCGAGGGGTCGGTTTTAGAGAGTGATCGAGAGAGAGAGCTCACAGAGGAGAGGATTGATAGGCCGAAATGACTGTTTGCGCCTTTATGAGGGAGAGGCGTGTTGGGGAAATATGGAGGGAACAGAGGGGCAAATCCGTCATTAAGGTGGAGGGAAAACGGAGGTGGGACTGCTTCGTTGTTTGGTGTACACGATAAAACCGGGATGTCATTCGCGTTCACTACACGCGATGAAAAATGGAAAACAAACAAAAAGAGACGCCGTTGCTGGGGATTGAACCCGGGTCCCAGGCGTGAATATTTTCCACTATGCTACAACGACTTTGTTGGCGAAGGACAGTGAGGAAGGTTCTTACTATGACCACAAAACCACGTGGAGGTGAAATTACAAATTAGTTGCTGTGGATTGACGATGATACACAGAGAAGAGAACGATGGCGAGTGGGTGAAATGAAATAATTCACAGTAGTATACTTTTTACTAGAGGTAATTCACAGTATATGAAGTGACAGTTTTCACATTGTCCTCATTCCTCAACGCCTTACGGCCTCCCCTATTCATATGTACACAATTCAACTGTCTATGATTAACCGTCAGGCGTTGCTCACCCGTAACTAGGTGGAACTACACAATTTGTCGACTACAAATATTTGTTGGTACCAGAAGCAACTGTGTCAGAAATCTGACCAGGCAAGAGCAAGCTGAGGCTGCTGAGCAGCGTTCATTACAAATGCAAATGAAAAAATTCTAGCTACACCACTTCGGATTGGCGTGAATAGGACAGGCACGCAGAAGTTTTGGATCAAAACCTCAAAACTGATACTTAATCCCACCAACCTTTGTAAAACCTGCCCATCCCCAATTGTACTGGATAACTTGAGTTGTCTAATGCATTGTACCAATTCAGTAATAGAGAATCTTCAAGTATAAATGTTAGAGAAGTATGTCGATAGGATTATGTGTTGGTCGGTACCCACCTGAATCTCCTTCCTGCAAAGAATTTATTCAACAAAAACCGCTTAATGTAATCTTACTCATACTACACAATGCGATACACAACTAAGCATTAACCAAACCAAGAACACTGTCTCGGGTATTTATTGACACTCGGTGCAGAAATGCAGGACAAAACACATAAAACATACCATGGAGGGTGAATACGAATCCATTTCCCAATATCAAGGTCAATATCATTGCAAACCCTGGGATTGAATATAATAGTCCTTTCATGTCCTTCATCATCTATCCCTTTGGAGCTCTCGGGCCACCTGAGTTCCTGCAGAAAAAAGAATGCAATCTCACCATACACATACACGACACAAGTTGAATCATGAACAAGGAGCTAGAAGAACATCAAAGGTTGACAATACATATTTAACTATTAATCTCTCAACAGAACCTTTAAGCTATTGCCGAAGAAGCAATGACACACTGTAAGCTTTGCATCCAGGTATTTTAAAAGAATTTGCACATCCATGCAGTTTGGCTCGTCTGAGGAGGTGACGACGTATAAAACAACAAACATGAGTAAAACACACAGTAGAGAGATTATTTTAGTTCCAGTCAGAAACGAAAACGATGAGTAAAAATAGGGGTGGACACGAATCCCTCAAATCTCGAACCCAACCCGATCCCGTCCTGTCCCTTGACGGAACGAAAATTTATTTTTTACTATTCCGTCTCGTCCCAACCCGTCCTGTTTTTTAAAGACGGGATCGGGTCTTGATCTTGAAATCTTGATAGACCCGTCATGTCCCGCATAATATATTTTGTCTACTTTATAATTGTTTTATTAAGAGTTGACATACTAAATTATCAAACAATTAGCAATTCAACAAAAAAAAATTACTCGAGAACAATTAAAGCATTACACTACTTGTAATATGAACTAAATGTATCAATTTAACAAGAAAGAAAATTACTTGTAATTTTATTACTCTTAATTAAACACCAAGTACAGTAAAATGATATTACTTTGTGTAGTTGTAGATTTCTAGGTCTTATGTTTATCTTATATTGAGCCCAAAATTTGATTCTTCTCATCACATTCAGTTTTTATTGTTAAATACTCTATTAAATATTCATTTGAAATTGGACCCAAAATTAGACCCATCTCGTCATGTCCCATCCAGTCATGTTCGGGTTTCGGGACAGACTTTTAAAATGCTTCATCCCGTCCCGTTCGGGATAGGGATAGGGACGGCCAAAAATTTGACCTGACCCGTCCCGTGCTCCCCCCTAAGTAAAAGCAGGTTTCATTAGATCAGAAGTGCAAATATAAGTTCCTAAACTCTATTTGCAAATTCTCCTTGTAGTCTATGGATGTCAGGTTTTATTAGAGAAGTGATCATTCATGATATAAAAAATAAGACAACATTGCAAGCATTCTTACTTTCACTAGCTCCCTCCTGGATCTTCTTCAAAAATTCCATATCACGTTCTTTTTCACTCTGTGCCACCTGCTGCAGTTTCCCAAATAATCCATTTCTGCCATCACCATATTCACCAAGAAGTAGGAAATTCAGTTTCTACTTGAAATCTGAAATCAACGGTGAAATCGTAAGTGAATCCTTCTGTTTACCTTAATGTTTTGGGAACTGGAACAAGGATTCTGTCACTCATAGCTTCCTGAAATCGTTCTAGCAATGTCTGCCTCTTCATCTTTGGATTAGTAAGCTTCAAGCTTTGATCATTAGTCTGTTAAGAGCATATATTAGAAATAGTAGCAATCTGGACAGAAAGAGTTTATAGAGCACTAACAACAGATATACCTTGACATCACTTAGCAGCTCATGACCCAAGTGCTCCGGAGAGCTTTCACTGTCAATACTTCCATCATCCACGGGAGATACACACTTTATATAAGGCTGCTCCCTTTTACGTTGTTTTCTACTAAGCTGAATCAGACAATGGATCAAACAGGGAAAGAAAATATGTGAAGGAAAAAAGGAGGAATATGAACGTGTTTAAAAAGACAAATACCTTTTTAGAGCTTCCTCTCAGCCTAGTCGTCTTATCATGAAGGCCATCAAGCAGCTCAGCCATTGACCGCCCCACAGATCCATGCCCAACAGCCTTAGCTTCAAATGGCACAACCTTTAAGCAATTATCCTCATCCTCCTCAAAATCCTCAACAAGTTCAACATCTGAATGTTCTTCATTTCTAGGCATGATCTCCAATTCCTCTTCACCCTGAATATCCTCATTAAGGTCACCATCTAAATGATCTTCGTTTCTAGGCTCAATTGCATTGAACCTTTCGGGCAGTTCTAGAATCTTGAGTGATACAACAGTATCATCCTTATATACAGAGAGAGAGGAGGATCCTTCCTTGTGTGTTGGAAGACGGAACGAAAACTTCGGTTTGCCTTTGCCTTTGGCTCCTACAACAGTTGAGTCTCAATTTTAACAAGACACAAGATATTTTGATAATAAGCCCAAATCATCAGTAATAACCTTTCAAACTCATGAGACTATACCCTTGGTCGATCTTTTCACGTTGGAATAAGAAGATAGTGACGATGAGCAGGAAGTTTTTTCGTTCAATTGCATAAGTGCTTCAGCTTCTTTACTCACAGCAGACCACAAGTATAATTCGTCTTGTTTATTGCCCAACAAGCTATAAACATCATCTTTTGCCGCCTCGTTAGCACCACCATTCACAGAAACTTTTGGCACCGTCGTAGTTTTCACCTTCTCACAAACACATTACAAGCACATAGTTACACTTGCAATCAGGCAAAACTACATAACTAAAAAGAAAAACAATATATCTCTCGATTTCTCAATGCCTACCTCATTGTGTTCCTTGTTGCAGGCATTCACATTTGCACCTGCGTTAGAAACAAACAACACCACTGTTCTAAAGAGCCAAAACCAGAAGAAACATGGCTGCTAGTCTGCTACCCATTTGCTAAATTAATAATGCCACTAGTACCTTTGAGCATTTCTAGGCGAGATGAAATTTGTAAGAATTCCTGTTGAGGACATGGAACTGTATGAATGCACATCCAAGTGATCCAACACAGTGATAATGACGCGTAATTTTACAGCAGGAAATTTGATCTAGAGAGAAATTGAACTGGAAAATGACCTTTTTCTCGAGCTTAGCGAATTTGTTCGGCGAATTATGGTCCGGTTCTTCGTCATCTGCACAGGTTTATGGAACAATCTCACTCACCCAGCTATTCAATTTCGATTAAATGTAAAACGACAATTGAAATGGGGAAATTACCGGAAATGCTCTGATCAGAATCTGGAATTGTCTGGAACCAAGCCATAAGCTCCGGTCTGCTGACTCTGCTCACAAGTCTTTGGGTTTCGCTTGGAAAGCGGGGTTTGGCAGAAGAGGATTTTTACCGCCAAATGTATAGCTCCTCCCGGCAAAGTGCGGGAGCTTCTTCAGTAGTCCCCGTTCAAGGTGACACACTGATTGCTTTTAAAAGGCTTTGGCCTAATCACAGAATTTATACCCCGTCCAAAATTGTGCCTCTATATATATATTAACAACCTTCTTTTACGATTAATCTTCCGGTTATTGTTGTTAAAAATTTAGTGAGTGATTCTCACACTGTTTTTTTCTCTCTTTCTTTATTTTATTATTTTTGTAAAATTTTAATTAATTATTTTTTAAAATAATCCTTGAATAAATAAGTTGAGAAGAGAAATGTAAGGATAGTTTGGTAAATGAATAATAACGAAATAGTATAATAAAAAAGTGAGAAAAAATATAGTGTGGAAATAAACATAAGAGAAAAAAGGAGAATGTGAGAATCAATACATTAAAATCTTTTGCTTATCTTTTATTTTAATCACTCTCCTTAATCTTTTGCTTATCTTTTATTTTAGGGAAGTGATTCTCGCACTCTCATTTTCTCTCTCCTTTTTATTCTCACACTTCACTTTTTTCTCTCTTCCTCATTTTTTTTTCAATTTCTTTTTTGTTTACCAAACTCTCATTGAATAAGGAAAGTTAAAAAGATAAAAAGTGATGATAGTTTGATAAACAAAAAAAATAGTACAGAAATAAGAAAATGAAGAAGAAAGAGAAAATAAGAGTGTAAAAATAAAGAGGAGAAAGAAATAGAAGGAAGAATCACTGCAGTAACTTAAAAGGAGCTAGAATTGAGTAATTGGCACCCCTCTCTTTTACACATTACACATCCTCTTTTATTTTTCATGTGTAATTTTAAGAAACTTTTACAAAATAATGTGAGAATCGATGATGTGATTTTGTAAAAAGTGGTGTCAAGTTCATCCTTTAACTAATAAAATCATTTGTCCATAAATAAAATCTAAAAAGTTTATTTTTTTTATTTCTCAAGTAAAAGGAAATTACACAACCGTAAGCAATTAACTTAAGTAGTTAAAGCACTTCTATGGATTGCTTCTTTTCAGGATATTAGTGTGTTGAGGAGGGGTTATGTACAATGGTCCTTGGTATTTTGGGGATGCTACGGTAGCGGTGGAGTGTTTTGATGGCTTTATTGATGCGTTGGCAGTGGTTGCGTCTAAGGTGAGGGTGTGGGTAGATATATTTTGGGGTTCGAGATGGTGAATTGAATGAGGGGTGGGCGAAGAGGATTGGCAAGGCCATCGAGGAGTATAAGAGTTATGATCTGTTAAAGCTCCAATACGAGCAGTAGTTGTAGATCAAGATGGTGTTGGATTTGCGTCGTCCGTGGTGGTGAGACAGAAATTCAAGTTTCCGACGAGTTTGTCGGTAATGCTTTCCTTTCGATATGATACTTTGAAAGTTTTTTGTGGTTTGTGTGGATCTTTTTTAGCATGTGGATATATGAGTGGGATTGGTTCGGTATTAGGTCGAAACCCGTACCGTATCGTAATAAATTATTCGATTCGGATCCTATTCAATTAGTTTTTTAGCAAGCCCATCTCACGAGTTTCGAGCCCAACGGGTTCCGAATTGGTATCTTTCTGTTTTGGATCGATTTTTCAATAAAAATTCTCTAGACCTAAACAATTGTTTAAGTTAATTATTGTGTGTAAAAGGAGAAACCGTAGAGAAATAGAATAAATGTGGGAGAATGAGAGTAATTTTTGTTAGGAAAAAAAATCGCAAATAGTACCCCAATTATGAGCGAGATACAACATCAGTACTCAAACTTCTAAAAGTCCAAGATTACTGCCCCAAATTTGAATGTCGTTCCAACTTTGGTACCCGATATCTATAACACCGTTTGGTCAAATGCCATTGTGAAAAAATTAAAAGACAAACTTGCATTTGCAAGCCTAAAGCCTTTTACAGTATCATCAATTTCCTCGAAGCTTACCTTGATTTATCCATCTGAATACTTTCAGTCTTTCAACAAATAGCAACAGAGTCTTCCTAGCAAATAGAAAAATACTCTATGAGTTCAGCTAGTTCATGTTGAAACTTGAAAACTCCAATTTCAAAGTTCAATTATCATGAACATTGAATATTGATTGAGTAACCAAGAAATTGTGTCAATCCGTTTACTATTCAAGTTCAAAACCGCAATATCTCAATTATTATCTGATTGTTGAAGGAGGAAATAGATACGCAATTAATGTAGACTGAAACTGTACTTTATTCATTGATATATAACCTTAAATAGGAATTACAATCTATTACAATCAATATCTCTATAAATCAGGGATTAAAAGAATATATATTTCTATACTAATTAAAACAAGACACACACTGGGATACCAGAAATATTATTTCCTTAAATACTCCATCTCGTGTCGCGATCCTAATAGATAATGCATAACGTATTGCACTGCTAAAAACTTTGCTAAGCAAATAAAAACCTTATGGGTAAAACAAAAACTTGGTTTAAAGAAAGAAAAAAAGTACAATGCATCAACTACAAAAATGACCACATGTGATGTAGACTCCTCATGATGTCTACAAAATAAACTCCCCCTGATCAGTAACTCAATTTTGGAGTTCAGATAATCTCCGCATTCCGAGGCGTCTTATATGCTTCACACATGTAGATTTTGGTAAAGACTTGGTCTTGGTGAACAAGTCTACAACATTATCCACCAAACTAATATGGTTCATGCAGATATTTAATAACCGCTGATGTTGCTGATTGTAGGTGTACTTTAGTGAAATGTGTTTAGTATGACCACCCTTAATGTAACCCAACTTCATTTATTCAATGCAAGCTGCATTATTCTCAAATATGTGTGTTGGTACTGTCGTAAAATATGATAATCCACTAGACCCTCGAATGTGGTGTATAACTAACTTTAGCCATACACACTCCTTAGCAGCTTTATGCAAAGCGATAATCTCATAATGATTTGAGGAAATAACAATAAGGGTTTGCTTTGTTAATCTCCAAGAAATCGTCGTGTTCCCCATGGTGAATACATAACTTGTTTGGGAATGTTCTTTATGTGGGTAAGAGCAATACCCAGTATCAGCAAAACTAACCAAGATATCATAAGGTGTCCTTGAGTAGGGGACTGCACCGAATTGAGGTACAGCGCTTGTAGCTCGAAGGGAATTCGACGGGTAGAAGCTTTCACTCGACGGGCCGAATAATAACTTCTGGTCGATCCATGGTGCATTCTTCGACGAGTCAAGATATCCTCTCGATGGGTCGATTGACACATTTTCGGGTCTGTCTAGGGTGCAATTTTCGATGGGTCGAATATCCTAGGACCCGTCAATGGACCTACATGTTATGATTCAACATTCATTTTTTGAGAATTTCAAGTTTCTCTCTATTTTCTTTGTAGGGGAAGAATCAGCCCAAGTTAATGGATCTCTTCAAATGCCTAAAGATATATGTTACTTTATTCTAATGACTTTGCGTTGGCACAGTCATAGAAGACAATGTCTGGATGTGTGTACGAAACTAAATTCAACCAAGCTCTAACCGCACCAAGATATAGAATCTCAGCTTAGATTGTAATTTTTCATATCGGTCAATCTACTGTACGTTAACCGTTGACAATTTGTAACAGAGTAAGGTTCCACTTCATCGTCTCAATTTCTAAGCGATGGAATAAGTAAATGCATTATTAACGAACATGGAAGAACCATCTATAATACCGCTAGCATTTGTTTAACTTGATGAGATTTCTTCGTTTACTGACATCGTCATTGACTTTGACGTGTCCCCCAGTGTTTGTCAATGTCGACTTCTTGACACAATTGCAGTCAGAAAGATAGAAACAATCTCATGTGTTGATGATGAACAGTTGTGCCTTAATGGCTTACCTGGGCAGCTCATCGATGCCTTTACACCCCCACTATGGGCAGGAGAAACACTACCTTACCCGGGTGTTGCGTTCACTTGCCCAATTTCAGGGACTTTCAACCTTGCAGGATTGTTTGTAGTAGGTATAACTGATCTCATCACTTTCTCGATATCAGTAAAGGAGTCATGCATCGAATCTGCTACTTTCTGAAGATCAAGAATACATTGCACTTCAATCTCACACTAAGATGTGTAAAGATCATGATGAGACATAGTGGGGATATACCATGTCAATTTCTGACATTTAACCATAATGAAACCATTCGTATCTCTCCCTAAAGGTAGAAAATATGTCTCATCAAAGTGACATTCTGCAAAACAAGAAGTAAAGAGATCTCTTCTCAAATGTACTAAGTAGCAGACAATCGGTAGAGAATCATAACCAACATAAATGTCTAATTGTCATTGATGACCCATTTTTATATGCAATAGAAGCGTAGTAGGCACATGTACCACGCAACTAGAGATGCGTAGATGTGAGATATCAAACTCATATCCAGTTACCAACTGGTACACACTAAATGGTTTATGGGTTACGAGTCTCAAACGAATAAGCATAGTTTCATGTAACACTACATATGCTCAAGCAGATACTGGTAAATTAATATGCATTACCATTAGGCTGACCACAAGCTATCACCGCTTGATTTTTGCCTTTATAGAATCGTTCTACAAATGAACATAGGGAAACTAGGATGTTCAACTTCAATCCCAATTGACATGCAATAATCATTAAAAGCTTTTGATGTAAACTCTCCTCCATGTTCCAATCTAATAGACCTGATTGAATGGTCTAGGTGGTGAGCTTAAAGCTTAGTAATCTGTGGTAGGAGTTTTGCAAATGTAATATACCATGTAGATAGCAAAGTGATGTGTGATCAATACATCGATGCAGCAACCAAAACCATAACACTGTCGATATATCAGTTTGATTGGTCCACAAATATATTATTGGAATTTGTAAAGGAATAGAAGTTGTGTCTACAACAAAAGAAATTCATGCATGTAAACAACATTTCATACAATGAATAAACTTAGCAAACCGAGTGATGTGTACTTAATTTTTTCATAAAGACATCTGGTGGTAAAAACTGCACGGGATAGTGCTGCGCTCATCTTAGAGACCAATCCTAGATCAACTGGAGTAATCTCAGTCCCCCCATCTAAACCGATGATTTTAGATGTTCCCACAAGCTTCTTTGCTCTTAATAACATATGACCATGAGAATTTTTCAATATTTTGATCATCATAATGCAAATAGTAGTATGAGGCCAGTCACACATAGTAGTATGAAAGACTGCATTGGATTCAATGATATAAACTGTAGTAAGATATAAACCACTACAAATCCTCATAAACCTCTCCAGATTGCACTGTTGGGAGCATTCTATGGAGATTGCACACAAAATTATTTTTCATTCTCATAACATTGTTCAAATTGAAAACTGTTGGCACAAATGTTTTCAAGAATTAGCAAGGTTCGATTAGAGTGATGACCATAGCAACATCCAAAAATCGATGTAAAATAGCATATGACCAATCAAAATGACCCTTTTGGATTGCTTTTCATGGCATGAAAAACCCGATGTAAATTATTAGGCAGTAGGCACAGTAGTAGGTATTGGTCGTAAGACCAACAATTTTTTGGGGTCGATAGACCCAAAGGAAAATTATGAAAAAAAATTCTATCGACGGGTCAAATTTGGACAATTTTGGAGACAGTAGCATGCCTTCGATATGTCGAGATGATGCTTCGACTAGTTGAAGGTGCAAAATGTGTGACCGAGGACCATCTTTTGATGGGTCGAAATAAATAGGAAAAAATATTCGACATGTCGAAATAGTGCCAAAAACTGATCCAGGAAGTGTTCTTCGACAAGTCGACATAAACTTTCGACAGGTCGAAAATTCCCAAGATCAAAACCATCCTCTCATTTGTCTCATTTTTATGATATTTTGGTGTCATATTATCATATGGTATTGTATAATTCGAACCATTCATGCATAACGAATTTTAATAACCATTCTTAACACTTTCAAGTACCGAAAGGAAGAAAGTTTATTACTTTGCCAACATCAAAACTTACATCAAATAATAGTCTTATTTCAAACAAAACCGACTACAGCAAGTCAAAAATAAACTAAACTTTATTATACAGCAGAAACATGAGTCTAATACATAGACTAAGCAAAAGCCCTAATCTCCATATTTACTTTTATGTCATCTGCTATAATAAGATTGGCTTCACAGCAATCTTCCATCTCATAGTTTTCAATGAAATTAGTCTTATGTGCCAGATATTGCTTGAACGTTTTGTAGGCATTATGAACATCCTTAGGTGCATAAAACTATTTGTGCATATGTTTGGTAGAACCACACTTATAGCAAGGTGACAAGCTTGTAGAAGCAGAATTTGAAGAATTTCCACCATTTCTAGGACCGAAATTGGAGTGATTCTTGTTGGAGTTGTTTTGGCTATTGTTTTTAGCGAGTCCAAGTTAGATATTGCTTGCACGTTTTGTAGGCATTCTGAACATCCTTAGGTGCACGAAATTGTTTGTGCATATGCTTGGTAGAACCACATCTATAGCAAGGTGACAAGCTTATAAAAGCAAAATTTGAAGAATTTTTACCATTCCTAGGATTTGAATTAAAGTGATTTTGGTCGGAGTTATTTTGTCTATTGTTTTTTAGCGAGTTCAAGTCAAATTCTGACCGTGTCCTCCTCTACTACGACCTCTACCATGTTCTATGTTCCCACCACAAGTATTGTAAGGCTTAAAACGACCGCTCTTCTTTTTCTTACGAGCATTCCCACCAGTGTTGTATGCCTCATGGATTTTCTTAGTACTAGTTGGCCTAGCATTGTTGTTGATAAGTATCTCGTGATATCTCTCTTTCTTGGCAAACACATTCGCGAGATCACTAAATAAACTAATTCTTCCTTGCTCGTAATCTGTGCGACATTGATGCACAAGTATATCCATGGAAGTAGGGAATGTACTTAAAGGCTTCTCGATCATAGCCTGATTGGTCATTTCCACATCACTAACAACCAACTCAAATTGAAGCTCCAACATAGCTTGATTATAAACATTAATCTTTGGATAATCCAATAACCAGATTGAATCCCATTTTTCTTGTAGTTATGGAAGTCGTGCTTCATGCACATTATTGAATCTATCTCGTAAAGTCACCCACAAGTCCGTGGGATCATTCTATAGCAAGTATTACTTTTTCAGAACTAGATGTTTATGCCGCCTCAAAAATATGAGGGCTTGAGCTTTGTAACTCAAATTGAGCTGGACTTGGGCTGGAGTTGGTGTTACAATGTGTTTACCAAGTAGTGGTAGTGGTGGTTGGATAATATCTATAAGATTTTTACTGAGAAGAGTATTCTCAACATCTGATACCCAACGATGGTGTTTTGCTTTTTGTGGATCAAGGATGTCAAACTTAGGTTTATCCGGCTCTGTTGATGTCATCTACAAGAGATAAGAGATGTAATTAATATTCGATCGAAAAATCACAATCACTAATATCAAGTTTAGGGAATAAGAACCATGATCGATGATGTTTGGTCACAAAAATCGATACAAGAATGGTGGCTTCATACCACACCCAGAAACCGTGACTGAAAAAACCGTGACAGACTTCTCTTTTTTCAATGTGAAATCACAATTAACCGTGATATTCACTAATAACCGTGACTCCCCCAGGACCATCACTAATATTCAAATTTTAAGGAAGAGGTGATGAAATCCCCTTCTCTCAGAACATATATTAATCTATAAGAGCTAGAGGCATATAAAAATCTACGTTACTAAAAACCTAAATCTAGACCTAGATCTAGGACGTTGTGATAATTAAGTTTTACAATATAATCTCTAAATCGAAGGAAGTCAAAAAATTTATCTCGAAGGTATTATGCTAAGTACAAAAAGTTTGAAAAAAGTTTGAATAAGCGAAAAATCTGACGATGGGATCTTCCTCCAGCGATGGTGATGGTGCTCCGGCAACGACGATGGTGGTTTGGTAGTGATGGAGGTTTTAAATGTTTAGAGGTTAGGCTATTTTCTGTTTTAAGGTTTGGTTAAGGGCTATCAATTCAAGAGCTGCTGATAACGTGTTGAAGGAGAAAATGATACGCAATCAATATAGACTGAAACTGTACTTTATTCATTGATAGATGACCTTAAATAAGCATTACAATCTGTTACAATTAATATCCATATAAATCAAAGATTAGGAGAATATCTACTTCTATGTTAATTAGGACAAGAGACACACCGAGATACCAAGAATATTATGTCCTTAAACACTTGTAAAATAAAAACCAGGAGAAAAATATTAATTGGGCTGTGAACTTTAAGAATGAAAAACAGGCATAGCTGGGCACTTCGGCCCACTTGAGTAGGGTGCTTCTGGATATGCCATTCTGGACAAGTCCTTGTTGCACACTAGGCTCAAACTCATTACCCGTCTCCTCCGCCTGGATCCAACATCCAATTAAAATACTCAAAATCCTTAGTTTTGAAATGCTTTTATTTCTCTCCAAAGCGAGCACGAGTCTATATTCCCTGTCACGCACTCACTCCACATCAAACTCCTTCCCCCATATTAAAACCAATCACACGTCACGAAACTCATCACATAAATCCACAACCACAAGATTTAACCTCTCCAAAAAGTCCACACTACATCCAGCTGCACCCGATCACCGCCACTTGTGACAACCCCGCGCGCGATTTAAACACATCCCCACCACCTCTAAATTACACCCGACTAATCCCCAAAAAAATAATTTATTTCCTTCTTTTTCATTCCTTTAATATTTTAAAAAAGAAGCAGCAGAGCACTAACTGAGAGCAGTCAAAGAGGTCAAGAAAGAACACAGAGAGACGCAGAAGAAGAAGATGAGCGCAATGAAGGGTCCGCTTGAAAGGCTTCACCTCGGCGAAAGCTTCGGAGCTCGATTCCAGACCCTTCTCGACTCCGCAGCCTCCGACCCATCTTCCTCCTCGGCCGTCGCTACTGACCTCGACCCTAATTCCGATGACAGAGACGCGATTCTCAGCCAGGACTTCTTCTGGTAAAAAACAAAAAACCTAACATTCGTTTTTATTTTCCAAGTCTTCAACTTTGTTTATGGTTAGTTTGAGATCTTGGTGAAAACAAAATCATATTTTTATATATTTTTGTTTGTGGTTGTTATGTATACAGCACTCCGGATTATATCACCCCGGAGAATCAGAACACGTTTAACGGCTTCGATTGCACTAAGGTATCACAATTGCTGTAAATTCGAGCTGTGTTTGTTTTATCGAATTGAATTAATTTATCAATGTACTTACCTATATGATTATCTCTTTGAAAGGAGAACATTCCTTGCCCTAAATCTCCGGAGAAGATTGTGGCTAAATCCAAGAGACGTCGACAGGGCCAGTGTAAGTCCCTAGTTGTTTTACTGTTTTATTGTTTGTTGATGCCCTAAAATTGTGTGGTGGGATTTTAGTGATTGAACTTGTGTAGCTTATGCAGATGTTATCTCATGCGATCCTCCTAGCCCTACACTGTTTGGGAATCAGGAACTGGTGAAAGATGCAATTGGAATAGATGATATCAAGATAGACAATACGGAAGTAAGTGAAGTACGGAAGAAGATGACACATTATGTATCCCAATCTGCAGTTGCTTTGCGCTGCCGTGTTATGCCTCCTCCGTGCTTTAAGAATCCGTATTTAAAGGATACTTCACAAATGGAAATCGATCCCTTTGGGAACTAGAGATCAAAATGTGCAGGTACCCTTCTTTCGGTATCTGAAGATTGTTGTTCATGATAATAGACATTATTAGAAACCCTCATTCTGTTTGAAGTGTGCTATTGGAATAGTATGGTTGTCTGTTTGCTGTTAAAGCCTGATTTTTAATTGATGTAGGAGCAGTAGGTAAGATATTAGAGAGACAATGAGGGATTTAGAAGAGAAGCTAGAAGGATCAGGGTAAGAAAGTGAAAGACTAGGGAGACAGCAAGAATAACCAGAGGGAGGAGTAAGAGCAAAGATAACTTTTCTTTGTCCTCAATCTGCCTAACAACTATTACGGTGCCTCTACTTATAGATACTGTAAGATAATACTAGAACGACTAGGTTAGACAATTCCTAATAATAATAGAGCTAATATGAATATCTAACACTATCCCTAATCTAAGCAGGCCATGGATTAGTACTTTCTATATTCTGCATCATTAATCTTCATATAAATATTTACATAATTTGCAATGTCCAGCTTACTTACCAGCAATGAAGGATGGCAATGGCCTTTCATGTTATAGTGCTGATTTCCATGAGATTGAGGTATCTGTTTGTTCAAGTTCTGAACTATTAGCTTTCTGTGCTTGCGTATGATTTCATATGTTATTTTTTTCTTTCTTTTCCAGCAAATCGGGAGAGGGAACTTTAGTCATGTTTTTAAAGTCTTGAGCCGAATTGATGGTTGCTTGTATGCTGTGAAACAAGGGATCAGGCAGTTGCATCAGGACACAGAAAGGTTACTCGTGTTTTAGGTATATCTTTCTTTTGGTGAAGTTGTTGATTATTTCTGATGCATGTTTATATGTATTATTTACAGGAGAAAAGCTTTGATGGAAGTTCAATGCTTAGCAGCTATTGGTATGATCTCTTTACATCTTTGCATGTGTGCTTCATCTATTTGGTATATTCCATCCATAACTTGTTTTAACACTTCGCCTTTGTTCAGGATCCCATGCAAACATTGTCGGGTACTACACATCTTGGTTTGAAAATGAAAAGCTCTACATTCAAACAGAGTTATGCAATCACAGCTTATGTGTGACCAATTTTTCCAGATCTTTCACGGAGGGAGAGGTTCTAGTAGCCTTGTATCAGGTTTGTATGAACTTGTGCTGTAAAGATAAATGGGCATTAAATATACAAATTTTAACAAAGATCTCCATATTTTCCTAGACACCTATACTCCCTTTCCATTCCAAATTATCTGAACAGTGGTATAACACTGATTACATAAGGTATAGAGTCTAGAAGGATGTTGAAGAGAAAGAGATATTGATATGACATTAATACTTCTTTTTGCAATTATAGAAGCCCAACATAATATTAGAACCCTAAGAATGAAATACCGATCCTGATGCTACAATAGAAAAACCGAAGGAAGTTAGGCAGCCCAAACAGAAATCACAAAACAGACAGATTAAATGTCTTTTAACTATGAAATTATCAATAGGCTTGTCTTCATCATACAACTCCATTTTCATAAAAAATTTAATGTGATGTATACAGATATCACAGAACTTGGGCTTGCACCCTCACATAGCAGTCATTGATACACATGCATGTATATATACACTATTTTAGTCTTACAAGCTTCGGCTAACATGTATCATTTTCTGATAATGATACTACATATACAGATTGCAAAGGCATTGCAGTTTATCCATGAGAGAGGAATAGCTCACTTAGATGTAAAACCTGATAACATATATGTTAAGGACGGTGTTTATAAGCTAGGCGACTTTGGATGTGCAACTGTTGATAATAGCCTACCAATTGAAGAGGGTGATGCTCGCTATATGCCAACAGAAATCCTGAATGAGAAACATGATGCTCTTGATAAGGCTGATATCTTCTCGCTGGGAGTTGCTATGTATGAGCTTATAAGAGGTTCACCTTTACCTGTGGAAGGACCTCAAACATTAAATCTGAAGAAAGGAAAGTTGCCACTGCTTCCTGGTCACTCAATGCAACTTCAGAACTTGCTGAAGGTACTCTTTCAATATCCTTTCTCCTCCTTCAGTTGCTGGTTTTTCTTTATAGCTGTAGAGTTGTGCTTCAATCTTCAGTATTTTTGTTAAATTGATAAAAGTTGTGATCACTGAACAGCAGATTTCAGGCTTTTCCTTATTTCCCCTATAAGTCTAAAACTTTTGCTCCATATCTTGAAATGAGATGAAAGCGCAATTTTTTCCTAAGCCAACCTAATACTTTGAAATTACTGTCATATCTTAGCCAATATGCTCCAATGCTAAAGCAAACTAAACACTGTTCAGATCAATCAAATGGTGACAAATTTGTTGCAAAAAATTAAAACAGTTTTTGTGTGCAGCATGTACTTGTAGTTTCATAAGAAATCTATTTCAAAAATCTGCATTTAGTATAATATCATTCTCAGTTGCCGACGCAGCGGCTAAGGTCGCAAAAGCGAAGTTGGAATCTTCGGAATGGGTGAATATCCCTCCAACTTCATTGGTTCATGTTCTTCAGAGTGACGGGTTCCCATGCCCAGATTGTGGAGTATAATGTATCCTCTGCTCCTCTTATGTTACTTTTGTGTTTACTAGTTGTTTGGTTTCATCAGTTTTAGTTGTCTGCTTCTTTAGCTCGTGTTTTTTTCTTCTTTTCTGTAAGTCTGGGACTATCTCCCCTCCTTATGTTTATCTTTTCAGTTTAATGAATATTATGCTTAGACAAAAAAAAATATCATTCTCAGTTGGTGATGGAATTGCTGATTGCATCATATTTCTGTTACTATCAGGCCATGTTGGATCCAAATCCGGTCTGCAGGCCATCAGCTAAAGAATTGGTTCAAAATTCAATTTTCCACAAGGTCCTTCATCATTCATGGCCCTAGAACAGCCACGATTGCGAATTGAAGAAATTGGGGTATTGTATCATAGTATGTTATCCTTATGCATTGCCAGCCAAGTAAAATAGTCTAACCATGTCAATGACCAGTTTTGTATCTATAATTCTCCCCTCATGAATGATTATGCACCTAATTCTCTCTCTAGTGCGGTGCTATTTTGTGAATCCTGAGGATTGCTTGGTCATGTATACATGTTGATCTGCTGGTAATGAAAAAAAATCTTAAATCCAGCTGTGGAGCGTCTTCTAAACTTGACTACCTTGTGTGCGTTTTTATATCAAGTTAACACTCCCCCTCACTCCACAATTGCCTAACACCAAGAGTTAAAAGTGATTGGCTTGTCAAGCAGGTAACACTCTTTATGATCTTGGCAGTCAGCACTCATGCTTAACGATATCTTACAGCTGTTTACACAATGAAAGAAAATCTAACTGCATAATCCAAAACAACACTATCTGCTGCATCTATCATATGCTGAATCAAGGTGTCAAAGAATAGTGCAGCATATATAGTTTGTTAACATTTGACTAATACTTTTCGATGACGAACAGAAAACACCTTGCCATTTTTCTCTTGTGCTCGAATACTCTCGCATGCATGTGCTATGTATGTTCTTCTTAGTTAGCACAACGTATGCAACAACCACGACCATGTTGATTGGTGTTAGTATATTACTATGTGGTTTTGATCGAGCCAGCAAGTCATCAACACCGATTTTACGCGGATTTCTGTTTGCTATTAGCAGAAGGTGAGAACTAGGAAATGGGGTATCTGACAATATTCAATTTTCGCGTGCTGCTGATTCATGTGTTAGCTAGCTGGAAAAGAGTTCAGTGATTGCTACAGATACCTGGTAGTGAACTCTTTATAACAAGATTTCGTAATATTTTCCTTCGTTCAAAGTCACGTTTATACATGTTATTTATATGTAGTGTACCTTGCATTTGGCACTTGTGGATTCTGAACGTACGTCCGGCAATGGAGGCAACCAGAGAAGATGGAGTAACTCTAAGTCTCTTAACAAATTAATATTGGTTAGTAGCAAGAACATGATTTCAAGCGGAACTAATTGGACTAGAGATGTGATTAGCGATATAATATAGTTGCTCATCTTGTAATTAGTCTCACTATTTAGCTAAATTAATGATTATGTACATATATCTACGTGCAGATATATAAACGCCCGTTTGACTCGAGCAGAAGCATATAGTTCATGGCAGACAGAAGCCACATGGTGTCTCCTTATCTGGGATATGCTATGAAACATCTTTGAGCAACAATTAGTACTCAGATCTCGAACTGATATTTTCGAATATCGATTAGTTAGATATATGGTTTGCTCTGTGTGTTTTTACTTTATAAACTTGTTAAGGCTATACGTACCTACATCAGTTCCATGTATACAGCAAGTCATCAATATATCAATATATATAGAGGGCCCTTTCACTAAATTAATATATGATCGATGTTGCAAATACGCTCAATTCGTTGAACGCCTTGATCTCTGTTTACTTTGTATGCATGTAGCTAGTCGATTTTTTTGCATATAATGTGACAAGTAGTTAGGTACGTACGTAGTGATTGGCCGGCTTAGTTTTTAGTTTAATCTCGAGTCAAACAGTTGGACCTTCCTGCGATACAAGAGCTGCGTGCTGAAGGCTTTACCTAGTTACATACTGTTCGACATATATACAGCATCACAAACAGACAGAACACAAGCCACACGCGACGACGACGACTAAACTGCACCGTCTGCACGTGAACATCTCTTTCCGATCAACTTTTACTACATCTCAGTGACTCGTGTTTACACGAATCTGATTGATTATGTTTATGTTTATGATTATGATTATGTGTTATACTATTAGGATTAATTGTTAGTAAACACTAGATCGATCCGAGCAAGATTACGGTGATTACTACGCGATCGACAAGTGAGGACAAAATAAAAGTGGAGCTCGATATATAGGTCGCATATGTTGTCGTGTGGTTCTTAACCCTACAAATTTCCTAGTACCATAGCTAGTTCCTAATCCCTTCACTTTTGATCATTACGTATGTATGACTCTAGGTCTCTATAAGTGTATCGAGGCAAGTACAGAACGTGGGCTCTTTCCTCTGTTCTTTTATATATCGACCTCGTCCTAGCTACCTCCTCACATCCTCACTTCTAGGAACTAGGAAGTACTCCATCCCATACTTTTGTTACGCATAAAACACCCCCAGATTCAACTCTCTCTCTCTCTCTCAGAGAAAAAAACGCCTGAAGATGCAATATCAGAAAACGGTACAAATCACGTTCCGAGAAGCCATGATCGTCAAGAAGCAGAAGCAGATGCATCATCCGGATCATGATTCACAACTCAAAGGAAAGTTTCATGGCAAAAGTTACGACGTTTCGACTCCTTGGACATGCAGTCACGCAGTGTCAACAGCCACCGTGGCCAGGCGGAGGGAAGTCAAGGCAAGGTAGTACAATTATCCTCCCTTGATTTTTGGACTTCAAGTTTCCAATACATGTAATCTAATATTATAATTAATATTTATTATATAATTATATATAAAATGTATTCACGTATAAAAATCAACCACTATTTTCTCTAAAAATCCTCATTTGAGTCCCTTAATTCCGATCAATATGATTCAATGTCAATCAATTATGATTCTCTCTTATGTTTGTACGTACCTGGTCGAATTCCAAAATCAACTCACGACACTTAGTTCAACAATTCGATTATTATCTCTTTGTACAGCCGATAATTACTCAAGCACTCAATTTGATCATCCATCTTTTCATAATCTCATTCTTCTTACTTTAAATCGACAAGTTAAGAATAACGTACTAGAATGTATCTTGTTTTTTCTTTCTCAATTAATCTTACATTTTCATCGTGTAACTCTATAAATTGTACACAATTTTGTGTATCGATTTTTTGTTTATCTTGCTTGAGTTGCTTCCATATGATCGAGGAAGATTTTAATCATCGATTTGGATATGTTAATGTATGAATTATTATTTTCATTGAATTTTATCGATTTTAACATAAGAGTTTCATGAAATTCTCGAATGTGTAATTTATATAAGTATGAACTTCTAAAATCTAAAATTGTGCCCTTGACAAATTTCTTCGCCCCTGACCATGGCCATAGCTCCTCCAAGGTCTTCATCATGATCTTATTCGATATATCTGTATATAATACGTATAAACTATAAACCCAGCTGGTTGTATAAATTATATTTGATGTATATATGTGTACTACTGTGTTCTTGGTCGAATTATGACTGAAGGGTACGTATCGATAATATATATATATATATATATGTGTGTGTGTGTGTGTGTGTGTGTGTTAACTTCCCTTCTTTGTAGGGTGCAAGTTGGTCAGTGATACTGAGCATCGGAATAGTCTATGGAGACACTGGTACCTCGCCTCTATATGTTTATGCGAGCACCTTCACTAATGGCATCAAGGACAGAGATGACATTTTGGGTGTTCTTTCTTTGATCATCTATACCCTCACCTTAATCCCTTTGATTAAGTACGTCTTTATCGTCCTCTTTGCCAACGATAATGGCGATGGTAATTAAGATCCATCTCTTACGACTTAGATCCGTTTCAGTTTGTGTGTTGCCCTAGCTAACCAGGACGTTAATTTGAGTCTTGTTTTATAACAGGGAAACAGGTACTAACTATTAAGTCTTATTCTGATGGTCGTTAACTTCATGAGTCAAATTTCAGTTAGATATAAGAAAATTTTCCATCTTGCTATTTTTTCCGTTCTAAATTACTAAGGCATGCAAATTAATGTCCGACGTTCTCTGAAAAGTTATTGTATAATTTTTTTTAATACAAAAGGAACAAGAACAAAGAAGATAGTTACAAGTACGTTAAAACCACTAACACAACCTCCACCAAACATATGATCCCAAAAATGAAGATGGTCAGAAATATGATCCCAGCCATTATCATATTGATGCGTGTTTCAATAGAAATCCAAATCCAAATCCAAATACATATATAGTAACATTTAACGTACGAGGATATGTATGACATACTCCATTAAGTGTACGTAGATAATCGAAAGAAAAAAACATATTCCATTAATATTGGCAGGCTATTGCTTATCTTGGCATGGACTTTCCGTGCATGTTCAAAGTCCAATTAGGTGTATCACGTACAAATTCAAAGTTTCATTTCGTGAGGCACACCCAAATTGTGATAAATTCATCAAAAATAAACCTATTAATTTGCTAATGTTTTTTTGTGTTGATGTACGTTTACGTTCGAAGAAGATATATAATTTGTATATGACTAAAGTGACATAACTTTAATTTTTAATTTGATATATATATGAGGCATATTTGCGCTGTATTCCTTTCTGTGTCGATACGCCAAGGTTAGTTTGACTCCGAGTCAACAAGCCGAAGACAGCCAAGTTTCAAAATTCCAACTTGAGCTGCCTAGCAGACGCCTGAGGAGGGCCTCAAAGCTTAAATCAACATTAGAGAAGAGCAGATTTGGCAAAGTCTTCTTGTTGTTCGCCACCATGCATGGTACAACCATGGTGATCGGTGATGGTGTTCTCGCTCCCTGCATTTCAGGTAGTTTAATTTGATTAAACATATAGGGAGTTTCTTCAAATTTCTTCATATATAAACTCAAAATGTACATGTCTTTGATCTTTGCTGTCCTAGAAGACTTTAGCTGGATTATATATAAGCATGTTGTTACGGTCATTTGTCTATACTAATTATAATTATTACAAATTTTATGCTCCAATTTGATGGCAGTTCTATCGGCTGTAGGAGGGATCAAACAAGCTACATCTGCCATGACGGATGGTACAGTTGCATATGAACTTTAATTCAACTCCCAAACCATTTACACTAATATTGACAAGTATTTTGTGGCATGTTTGTGTTTGTATAGCATTAGTTGTCCGATTAATATACTTATCCACTTAAGCAGGAAATCGACACCTACCCCATCGACCGAAAGACCACCAGGAAGGCTTCAACTTCACTCGCAAGAACTACCTCATCCGAGCGCGCACGCGCCCGTGGGGCGAACGCCCGAATGCACGAATCACGCACCAGCAAGCATACCAGTCCCACATCGAAGAGCACAAGTGAGCATCAAACTCAACCACCTATATATGCAAGGTATTTATTACAGGTAAACGACATTCTAATCCAGGCATTAAACACACTATTCGCACGTACGTTCGCTTGACTGTTATACCCAATACACCATCTAACTTAGGCATCGGAGCGTTGAAGGCGGGCCACCCCGTCTCGACCCCTGACTGTCCGTTTGTTGTTGTATTCTTCTAACAGCCGAACCCGAACATGCACACCCGATCAACTGAAGAGGAGAGTAAGCGCCCGCCCATCCAAACAGCCCGAGCGTTCGGACGAAGGAAGAAGGAGTACTCGTACTGCTTTGCCAGATTACGTCCCCGCACGTGATTCGGTAGAAACAGTTGGCGTCGTTTGTGGGAAACTTACAAATTGTAAACCTCGTATAAACACCACAAAAACCAAAGGTCCACATGCTCAACCCGGTGACTAACGACAGCAACGCGCCCGACGGGGAGACACCGCCAGACTCGCAAGGGCGGTACGTATTAGCGACCGACAGGAACGATGGCGAGGAGCGCATCAGCAGCCTGGTCCAGGAGTTACGGGAGGCGGCGCTCGAAAGAGCAGAGGAGCGCCAAATCCGTCAGAGGTTGGAGGAGCGATTGGACGCGCTCATCAGCCAGCAGCTGGGGCAGCACGAGGAGACCCAGGAGACCACCAGCGAGGAGTGATACCCGTTCGGCGGGACCAGCACACGGGCGACCCGAGCGTCCTCACCCATGGAAGAATCGGCGCCCCCGACGAACAATGCTCTGATCCTTCGGAGGATGGAGGAGCTGGCGGAAGAGGTCTCACGCTTGTGCAAGGACAAGCTGGCCGGTCAGGGCGGGACGTTCGCCCACCGGGTCAGCCCGTTCTCGGAGCATATACTGGAGAGGGGAAGGGACCCCCACGCGAAGACAACGAAGATCGCTCGGTTCGACGGGAGTGGAGATCCACGCGCGCACGTGGACGAGTTTCGATCCACCACGGACGGAACCCGGTATTCGGACCCAACCTTGTGTTTCCTGTTCCAGGAAACGCTGGCGGAAGAAGCGCGGAGCTGGTTCTACGAGATTCCGCCAGGGTCCATCCATTCATTCATCGAGCTGGCGGAGAGCTTCCAGAAGCGCTATCGGCTCCAAGGCAAGTACAACACCACGGGCATCCTCCTCAAGGTCCGCCAGGGGATGGACGAGAGCCTGTCGAGCTACATCAACCGATGGAGGACGCTCGCAAGCACATGCAGGGACCTTGATAAGCGAGTGGCCAAGGTAGCCCTGATGGATAACCTACTCGCCACCCTATTCGTAGAGAAACTAGTGAGGAATGAGCATCTCGACTACGACGAGATCATGGACCTGGTCGTACAGAAGGTGTTAGTGGAGACGCGGGTGTACGGGTCCGCCTCCGAGTCTAGCACCAACGGACCGGAGGAGAGCGCTCAGCCTCGACAGCCCTCGGACGACGGAGGGGCACCAACCGGAGGGCACAAGAGATACCGGGATGCGCCGAGACAGAATAATCAAAGGCCGTTCTTCCGCAACCACCAGGGCAACCACTACAACCGGCCGAGGGAACCAGCGCAGCAGAGTGGCCGCTTACCACCAGCGCTACGCTATCGACCGGTGGGACATGAGGTCTTTACGGTCGATCAGCAGCCACTCGAGCAGCTTCTCCGCCTGCATTGACACCGGCTTCCACCTCCAAACAACATGATGGTAGTAAGGGCCCCGGTCGGCCGAATACCGAGCATCTGGTGTGAATTCCACAATGCCGCCACCCACCGCACCAACGGCTGCCTCATGTTGAAGAAAGCCCTCGAGGATATGAGGAAGGACGATCAGACCACCCCTCCCAGGGCGGAAGGACAGCAGCGCCAGGCGAACACTAGCACCTGTGGGACTATCAGTACGATAGCCGGGGGCAAGCGCAAGGAGGGAACGTCATCGCCCGATCGCTCGAGCAGAGAGGTGCTGGCAATCGGGTCGGGGAGAGCGGCCAAGGTGGGAAGAAAGGAGGCGCCTGCCATTAGTTTCACGGCGGAAGATGAGGAGAGAAGCCCGAAGGATAGCACCCTGCCGTTCGTGATCGACGCGATCATTGACCGATTCCTTGTGAAGAGGGTGCTGATCGACAGTGGGGCGTCCGTGAACGTGATCTACTTTGACGCGTACACAGCGCTCGGCAGGCCCGCACGCAAAATGACACAGGATCACGAGTGCGTCGCCAGCTTCATGGGCGAGACGTCGTATCCAATCGGGAGTGACAGCCTCCGGGTTGAAATTGGCGCGCCCGACTCTCCGCACAGTGAGGTCCGGACGGACTTCATAGTCATGGACACCCCCTCCCCCTACAACGCCATAATCGGGAGGCCAGGGATTTGCAAGTTGAAAATGATCATCGCGGGACACATGCTCTTGGGACGCTTCCCAACCAAGCACGGAGTCGGATACGTCCGGGGATACAACAGCGAGGAGGCAGCGAAACCCTAGGACAGGCATGAGGTCCTCGCCCTGGAACCCACGCCAGGATCAGAAGTACCCGACGACCCGTGCGACGGGCTGATGGCCGTATCGCCCGTCCCTAAGCGTGAAAAGTTGAAAACAATCCAGCTATCCTCCGAACACCCGGAAAGAACGGTCCAGATCGGAGCATCGCTGGCTCCCGCGATAGCCGAGCGGCTGATCGCCCTGCTGAAGGAGAAGCAGGAGGTGTTTGCGTGGTCATACAAGGACATGTCCGGGATCAACACGAACATCATATCCCACCGGTTGAGCGTCCGCGCCAGTGCCCGGGCAGTGAAGCAGAAGAGGCAGGCGTATAAGGCGGAGCATTACGCGGCGATGCATGAGGAGGTGGACCGATTGCTGGGCATCGGGTTCATCCGAAGGGTGGATTATCCTAAGTGGATTTCCAACGCTGTAATGGTGTAGAAGAGTAACAAGAAGTGGAGGATGTGCATCGATTACAGTGATCTCAACAAGGCGTGCCCGAAAGACAGCTTCCCTCTACCGAGGATCGACCAGCTGGTGGACGCGACAGCGGGGCACGAGCTCCTGTCGATGATGGACGCTTAATCGGGCTACAACCAGATCTCCATGGATCCCGAAGATCAGGTGGCGACAACGTTTGTCACGGACAAGGGCCTTTATTGCTACGTTGTCATGCCTTTCGGGCTGAAGAACTCCGGTTCCACGTACCAGAGGCTCATGAACGCGATGTTTCACGACCTGATTGGCAACATCGTAGATGTGTACGTGGATGACATACTGGTGAAGGGCGTTCGGGCGATCGACCACGTCCAGAACTTGGGGACTGTGCTAGACGTCCTCATCAAGAACGACATGAGGCTGAACCCCGCCAAGTGCACATTTGGGGTCACCAACAGCAAATTTCTGGGGTATATTGTCAGCCAGCGGGGGATCGAAGCCGCGCTCGCCAAGGTCAAAGCGATCATCGACATGAAGTCGCCCGTCAAGAGGGTGGACCTGCAGAGCCTCACGGGAAAGTTCGCGTCCCTGAACAGATTCATCTCCAGGTACTCGGACAGGTGCGCACCGTTCTTCAAAGCCCTAAGAACCACGAACAAGCGCGAGGTTGTGTGGACGCCCGAGTGTGAGGAGTCTTTCCTTCAGATCAAGGAGTATTTGGCGTCCATCCCGCTCCTCTCCAGGCCCGTCCGAGGGGAAGTTTTGTACATCTATCTGACCGCTTCCCTCACGGCCGTCAGTTCTGCCCTCGTCTGAAGGGAGGACTGCACGGAGTTGCCCGTTTTCTTCTCAGGGAAGGGCATGACGGGCGCTGAGACCCGGTATCCGACAATCGAGAAGATGGCGCTCGCACTTGTAACCGCCGCCCGACGGTTGAGGCCATACTTCCAGGCGCACAACATCCACATCCTCACCAACATACCCTTGCGCCAGATACTCCAATCGCCCGACCACAGCGGTCGCCCGGCAAAGTGGGCCATTGAACTCAGCGAATTCGACCTGGAGTATAAACCCCGCACGGCAATCAAAGGACAGACCGTGGCGGACTTTATTGCCGAGTACACGGAGGCAGAAGGGGCGCCGGTCCAAGCGCCCGATGGCCCAACGGTGGAGGCGTTCGACAATCCGAAGGTCAAGGAGCGACCGTTGTCGGAGTGGAACCTCTACGTCGATGGTTCATGCACGAAGAAGGTGAGCGGCGCCGGTATCATCCTGACCAGGCCAGGAGGGGTAAACGCGGAGTATGCCCTCAAGTTCGAATTTAAAGCGACAAACAACGAGGCCGAGTACGAGGCACTCATTGCGGGCCTGCATATGGCCAAGAACTCATAAGCGCCCGACCTCAACATATTCAGCGACTCGCAGTTGGTGGTGAGCCAGGAGGAGTCCATGATCGCCTATCTGAAGCATGTGCAGGTGCTGATCAAGGGATTCAAATACGTCAACATCAACCATATACGCCGAGGATTCAACGTGAAGGCAGACAAGTTGGCCCGATTGGCCACGGCGCCCGTGCATACGGGGCCAGGACAGCGCATCGTCGAGGTGTTGCGACGACCGAGCATCTCAGGGACGGAGCAGGTTCTGGCAATCGAACCACACGAGCATAGCTACATGGACGTGCTCATCGCTTACAAAATAAAGGGAGAACTACCAGGGGATAAGCGAGAGGCCAGGACCATCGTCGCACGGGCGGCCAACTTCAGCGTGTGGGATGGGGCACTTTATCGACAAGGGAGGACTTAGGCGAGACTCAAATGCGTCACTCCAACGAAGGGCAACTCGATCTTGAAGGAGATCCATTCGGGCACGTGCAGCCACTATCCATCCTCCTGTCGCCCGTTCCATTCGCACAATGGGGACTGGACCTGATCGGAGAGCTTCCGAAGTCAAAGTGGCAATATAGGTATCTGATCGTCATCATCGACTACCACACGAAGTTCATCGAAGCCCAGCCCATGGCGAAGATCACCACGGAGAAGGTGGAACGTTTCCTTTGGCGTTTCCTCTTCTGCCGCTATGGGACGCCGATCAGCATCATCACGGACAACGGGCCACAGTTCAACAACTCCAGGCTCATAACCTTCTGCAAACGCCAAGGAACGGACCTCATTTTCGCGTCGCCAGCGCACCCCCAGACGAACGGACAGGTGGAAGCAGCAAACAAAATCATCAAGTCTGGCATCAAGAGAAAAATTGAAGACATCGAACCTGGGGATGCAGGTTACGGGCGCTGGCCCGAGGTCATTCCAGAGATACTATGGTCCATCTGAACAACCGCCAACACAGCTACAGGCGAAACCCCGTTCAGCTTGACATTCGGCACGGAAGCTGTGCTACCCCTGGAGATTACCCATCAGAGCCCACAGATCGAGGGGTACGATCCACGCACGAACAGTGAGGGGCTGCGGCTCAACAACGATCTGTTGGAGGAACGAAGAGTCATGGCGCATCTCCACAATGCCACGAACAAGCAGAGGATCGCTCGATTATACAATCAGCGCATACGGGCTCGCCCAATCCAACTGGGGGACTGAGTGATGAAGGCGATCCAACAGAAGGTGAAGGCGCTTCGCCCATTGTGGGAAGGCCCGTACGTCGTTGATGAGGTGATAAGCGACAACACTTTCTACCTCAGGGACATGCAGGGTCGACGACTACGCCATCCGTGGAACATCCAACACTTAAGGAAGTACTTTCATTAAACTTGCTATGCTGTAATTACGTTTTCTTAAGTGTAATTATTGTTGCGTTTGTTTGTCCTTACCCCGCCCGCCCACGTACTCGGGGGACTGGGGATAGACTACTCTCAAAGATGTAATACTTAGTCAAATTTCAGTTAAAGTACAAACGTGCGTTCGCATGAGTTACTCAAAAAGAGATGCCAAAAACAGAAATCATTGAGTACAAGGCACACAAACGGAAAGAAAAAGAAGCTTCATTCATTCGCCCGATTACAAAAGACAACGAACGGGGATCTAGGGCACGAAGGCCCGATTACAAAAGTCTACTCTATTACAAAAGGGAGAAAAGAAAGAAAGGAAAAATACTCTACTCCGCCCCCGCTTCATCGGCTCCGCCCGCCACCTCAGCGGTTTGCTCCACCACCGGCGGCGCCTGTTCCAGCTATGCGGAAGCCCCACCCGCCTGCTCGTCCAGGAAAGCGTTGTACTTCTCCAAGTCCAGGAAGGGCGCTACCACCTCCTGGAACTGAGCTACCTGGACATCGGCCTCAGCGGCCACCAACTCCTTAAACTCCGAAGAATTCTTGAAGAAGGCGACCGCCTCCGCTCGGGCCTTCTTGACCTGAGCTTGCGCCTCAGCCATAAGGCGGGACTCCACATCCGCCACCCGGTTGGCTACTTCCGCCTTCGCCTCTTCCAGGGCAGCAAGGGCAGTATCACGTTCGGCCTTGTGCAGCGCCTCCCGCTCATCCACCTCCAGGGCTCGCCCCGCCGCCGCTCGGGCTTCGCCTCGGAGACGATCCACCAACTCTTCATACTTGGCCAGATCATACTCGTTCTTCTTGTTGGCCTCGGTGAGCTTGCGCATCTCCCCCTGCACCTCCTCCGCATAGCGTTTATTGGCGAAGCGCTCGCGCGCCAGATACATCTTGTGCTGCATCACCATACAGAGGTTGAACGCCCTGTCCATCTCATCTTGCTCAGTAGTCGCCCTGTCAGGTACCAGCCCGTTGACGGATTTTACGCCCAGCTCGATGGCCCGCGTCCACGGTGTGCAGAAGGCGAACGGATTGGCGGACGGACTGTCCGTCCTTTGGCGCTTCGATGCAGGCTCACCAGTCCCCCCTGCCCAGACACCCGTGGGGGACTTGGCGGATGAACAGACGCTTGAGGCGTAGTGGGGGTACGAGCGGCTGTCTGGGGCGTACGGGGAGTCTCCCGCCTGTCCTTGTCCCGCTGATCATCCCGGTCGTGCCGGCGCTGATCGCGACCCTCCTGGCGCTTCTCCCTGTGCTGCTCAGCATGATCGGCCTTCCCCTGCGCCTTCGAACCACCAGCATTGCCTAGGGGCGGGCGGGGGGCATCCACCCGGATAGCTGGGGCAAAGTCGGCCACGTTGGGGATAGGGAGCTTCGGTTGTGTGGTCTCCCCCAACACAAGTCCACCTCTTCCGTCGTCCGCCACCTTTCGAACCTTGGCGGCAGTCTCTCGAAGGGCGGCCAGGCGGCGCTTGAGCGCCTCATCCATGTCTTTGGCCTTGGACTTCGACATCTTAACTGCACAGACACACAAGCGGAAGGTTAGCGACAAAAGAACAGTTGATCAAAAAAAAAAAAACTCCTCCTAGCAACGAACTACAAGACCCACGGACTAGGCGATCTGGAGAGGTGCGTTTGTTCAATCAGATCCCAGTGGCAGGCGGCCCAGAAATATCTCGACTCGGGCGCCGGGTCGAACACGAACTTCAGGCGAGCGATCCGGGCCTCTTCGATGGGCGTGAGCGGATACTCGTTCGTGTCGAGTTGATGGAAGGCTTGGGGAACTCGGTGGATCTTGTCGGCGTTGGCGGCATACTCGGACGGGAAGGCGCCCAACTCCCAATCACCACCCACCAGGCAATTTATCGTGCGCCAGGAGGTTGAAGAGCTCGGTGGGTCCACCAACCACCACTTCACGCGAGGCTCCACTGTGAAAGTCCCCGAGTCCCTCTGGCGCGTGGAGTATCGCAGACGGAAGAAGTGGAGGAACTCCGCCTGCGTCGGCTGGTCCATGCCACTCACCCGAAAGATATTAAACATCGCCACGAGTGTGCGGGTGAGCGTGGGCCCACATTGACCAAGGGAGATCTTCAGCAGCGCCAGCATGTATTGGAAGAAAGGGTGCAGCGGCAGCTTAATCCCGACCTTAAGATGGAACTCGCTCAGGCAGACATGGCCTGGCGGGGGGCGGGTGAACGTGTCGCCCTTGCCGGGTATCCGTAGGCGCACCGAGCTCGGAATGTGGTAGTTTCTCGCCCATCTGGCCATCTCCAAGACGGATGGCGCGCGCTCCGGCTCTTGCACCGGCGTCCCATCAGGAAACACCCAGTTGACGGGACCACCTTCGGCGAACTGAGGAATGGAATCCTCCCCCCGTGCACTCTCCTCACCCCATGGATTCGACCCACCCGAACGCCCGCCCGACGACTCCGACGAGCTTTCCAGTCCTGCTTCAACGAGCGCCCGCCTGGAATCCATTGACTGCACGGGAGAAGTATCATGCATAATACACTGCAGAGGCGTCACACTCAACGCAGACTCGTACGACGACGTACTCGACCCACTCGACCCATAACTAATCCATCCCACCCCCTCAATGTACACGCGTTCGCGCGATTGCCCACTTGACACCTCTATCGGCTCCATCCCTAGACGCACGCACGCGCAAAACCCACACTTAGCAAAAAATTCCTCCCCAGACAGAAACACCAAAACCCACAAAAAACCACCCACACACAGATCAAACCCACCCCACTCAAGAACACGCCCTGTTCTTGAGTTCGAAACCCAGAAAAAGCATAAAAACACAGACAAAAACAAAAACAGAGCCAAAACGGAGGAGAACCAGGGGCGAAGAGCCTCACCAGATCAAAGTTTGTAGGGCTGAGGTTGCACGTAGAACACGTATTCCGGCAACGAAGAGCACGAACGACGAAGAACTTCACGGATGCAGGTTGCAGAATGATTCCGGCAGAATTTCGGTAAAGCTTGAGAGTGATGAAAAAGACGAAGGCCAGAGGAGCCCTATTTATATTACTCGGACGGACACGCGAACGAACGCCAGCCATCCGTTTTTTCGCGTGTCCACCGTTGGATCATGACGCGTGGACCAGGGCGGTTTACTTGCCATCCTAAGTAACCGCGCCAACTCTTCGGCTTCCCGCCTCAATTTCAAACCCTAGCACGGTCTCCAACATACCGACACATGGCGCCCATGCACCACTCCCACGCTCCCACGCGCGTGACGCCTGCCCTTCCAGTAGTTATGACGACATCAGCATTTAATACCAGGGCACGCCGGCATTAATAGCGACGGCTACATTATGGCAAAAACGGTTCCCGAGGAGAAGTCAAAAGGAATGTCACTTCAAAGAACACCTTGTCAGACTGGATCACCCAACCCAAAGAAGGTCGCGTCACGCCCCCCGGACTGGCGCGCTTAGCACCCGCACGCCCATGCGCTAGCATTACACCATCAGGTTAGCACAACACCATTCGGGCGCCCCGAAAAGAGGTTGAACGCAAGTTCCCTTTTCGGGCGCGCGCCGAGTGAAGAACTTACGCCGTACGGGCATGAGGTTCTTCCTCTCCGTACACGTAAACGTTAGACTGCAAGCCGGGTCAGGCGGCAGAGGCATGGGGTCCGCCCTCTCTTTGCGCGCGCTGAGACCGATGGGTGGCACGGGCGTGGGGTTTTATCCCCTCCGTGTGAGCGCAACGTTAAACAAACGATAAGCCGACTCGGATGGCTTGGGTGTGCGGTCCGTCCCCCCTTGATCGTGCCGAGACCGATGAGCTTGGCGGGCTAGGGTGCGCCCTCCCCGGGCGCCGAAGGCAAGCCGGATTAGGCGGCAAAGGCATGCGGTCCGTCCCTCTTTGGCGCGCGCTAAGACCGATGGGCGGCACGGGGTGTGGCATCCACCCTCTCCGTGAGCATAACGTTAACGATCGATAAGCCGACTCGTCATAGCTTGGGCGTGTGGTCCGTCCCCCCTTGATCATGCCGAGACCGAGGAACGTCGCGGGCATTGGTCCCGCCCTCCCCGAGAGTTGAAGGCAAGCCGTATTAGGCGGCACAGGCATGCGGTCCGTCCCCTCTGCTGCGCGCACTAAGACCGAAGACGGTACGGGTACGGGGTCCGTCCCCTCTGTACGCATTTTGTACGTCGCGGTCTTGATCACTCCGTTGACGCTACACCGTGCGCGACGGTCTCCCCGTTGACGTACGCGGTGCACAGCGGCATCCCAACGCTTGTGTCACGAAAAACATTCGCATACATTAATACATCATACCATACATCATACCATGCATCATACCATACATCATACCATACATTTACACCTTTGCATAAACTGTTTATGATTGCCCCTATTCGTATTGTTTACCAAGCAACACCCCACGGGCGCGCGGCTCCAAAATAGCAAGTCTTGTTTGGACGCCGGGCCCACAGGTACACGTTCAAACGCACAGGTACAGGACCGCACGAACAGGTACACGCTCGGACGCCCAGGTACCCACTCCGTCATGCGATCCCTTCCTTGACCGGAGAGTTTGGGGACTTGGGGGTTACAGGACCACGCACCACTGCTCAATCGGATAAGTATTTTGTATTAATCACACGAACCCTTTTTCAACTCCCCAGTCAAGAAAGTTCTCTTTGACTTGGGGACTTGAGGGACTTGTTTGTATAGCATTAGTTGTCCGATTAATATACTTATCCACTTAAGCAGGAAATCGACACCTACCCCACCGACCGAAAGACCACCAGGAAGGCTTCAACTTCACTCACAAGAACTACCTCATCCGAGCGCGCACGCGCTCGTGGGGCGAACTCCCGAATGCACGAATCATGCACCAGCAAGCATACCAGTCCCACATCGAAGAGCACAAGTGACCATCAAATTCAACCACTTATATATGCAAGGTATTTATTACAGGTAAACGACATTCTAATCCAGGCATTAAACACACTATTCGCACGCACGTTCGCTTGACTGTTATACCCAATACACCATCTAACTTAGGCATCAGAGCATTGAAGGCGGGCCACCCCGTCTCGACCCCTGACTGTCCGTTTGTTGTTGTATTCTTCTAACAGCCGAACCCGAACACGCACACCCGATCACCCGAAGAGGAGAGTAAGCGCCCGCCCATCCGAACAGCCCGAGCGTTAGGACGAAGGACGAAGGAAGAAGGAGAACTCGTACTGCTTTGCCAGATTACGTCCCCGCGCGTAATTCGATAGAAACAGTTTGTTTTGTGTACATGCAGATATGATTGTTTGGATATCAGTAGCTATTTTGATTTGCTTGTTCATGGTTCAAATACTTGGAACTGACAAAGTGGGCTACAGTTATGCGCCAATCATTTGTGTTTTGTTCATCGTCATTGGTGGCATTGGCGTCTACAATTTCTTCAAGTTCGATCCAATAGTCCTCAAAGCTCTGAATCCGCAATACATAGTCGATTACTTGAGGAGAAACACAAAACATGCTTGGGTTTCCCTTGGTGGCATTGTCCTCGCCATTACAGGTTTCAATCTGGCTAGCTAGCTAGTTCCTTATTTGCATGTCACACAGCATCAAATTACATCCATCAGAAAAAAGGCATATGAAATCTATATATGTTAAACAAGCTAGTGATCGAAGTTCACAAAATGCAGGAACTGAAGCTCTATTTGCCGATGTTGGACACTTCACAGTTCGATCCATTCAGATAAGTATTTGCGCAGTGACTTACCCAGCTCTCCTACTCGCATACACCGGGCAAGCCTCTTTTCTTCGTGAACATCAGACTTTAGTTTCGAACACCTTCTTCGAGCCCATACCAAGTATGTTTAACATGCCTTTATTATCTCAAACATATCATAATTAAACAAATAATCAATATGAGGCTATTAATTACCACACGAATTTTGTCACCTTCAGAACCATTGTACTGGCCTATGTTTGTGGTGGCTGTAATGGCGTCAATTGTAGCAAGTCAAGCCATGATCTCAGGGATTTTCTCTATTATCCAACAATCATTGTCATTAGGGTGTTTCCCTCGTGTAAAAATCGTGCACACATCAACCAAATATGAAGGTCAAGTTTACATTCCTGAGGTCAACTACCTTCTCATGTTGGCATGCATCGGATTAACTCTGGGTTTCAGAAGCACTACAAAGATTGGAAATGCATATGGTACGTATTACGTAATTTTGTACCGTCTCCTAGCTAGTCTTTATTTAAATTTATGAAACTAATAGTGAAGGGCTTAATTAACGCTCTTATTATAGGTATAGCTGTAGTGTTTGTGATGACACTTACATCGGCGTTTCTAGTCTTAATCATGATTATGATATGGAAAACCCACATACTTCTCATTATCTCATACGTTCTTGTCATCGGAACCGTGGAGCTTCTGTACTTAAGTTCGGTTCTCTACAAATTTGAACAAGGCGGATACCTTCCACTAGCGTTTGCCACTTTATTGATGTTCATAATGTTTGTGTGGAACGACGTTCATCGAAGAAAGTACTACTACGAACTCCATCACAAAATTTCCCCAGAAAAGCTCAAGGAACTTGTTGTGGACAAAGGTTGTTGCCGCATGCCTGGCCTGGCCATGTTCTATTCGGAGCTCGTTCAAGGCATTCCTCCTTTCTTCAATCATTATGCTGCGAATGTGCCTGCTTTGCACTCTGTCCTTGTCTTTGTCTCCATCAAGTCATTGCCTATAAGCAAGGTTCCGGTGGAAGAGCGTTTTCTTTTCCGCAGAGTAGAGCCTAAGGAGCTTAATGTGTGTCGATGTGTTGCTAGATACGGGTATACAGATGTTCGAAATGAGAACGAACCCTTTGAAGGATTGTTGATAGAAAATCTAAAGGAGTTCATAAAGGAAGACTTCTTGCTATCTCAAAGATCCATGCACATTTCGAACGTAGAGAGACTGGAAAATGAAAATGGCCACGATGAGGATGTGAAGCTAGTTGATGATGGAGATGACAAGAAACAAGATGATGTGTTGGAGAAAGAGCTGGCGGCGATTGACAAAGCGTGGCGTTGGGGGCTTGTGCATTTGATCGGTGTGAATGAAGTCAGGCGATTGACAAAGCGTGGCGTTGGGCGATTAACCCTGCGAAAGGTGCCGGGGGCGTCAAAAGGATTCTGATCGATTATGCTTACAATTTCTTGAAGAGAAATCTCAGACAGAGTGACAAGGTTTTTGATATTCCTTACAAGCTCAAGTTAAAAGTGGGCATGACTTATGACCTATAGTACAGGCTGTACGTACAAGTCTAAAAGACTCCCAGATAGCTCCTAGCCAGCTCCCTTTCAAACCCCAGAAAGATCGACTCGCAGCTTAAGAAAAGGTATAGCACTATAGCTAAATAGATAAGCGGTCCGATAAATAAGTGCGTATATATGTTCTTGCAAAGAATATATAATCTCGAATCCAAAAATCGATTGGGCCGGGTGATCAAGGCTTGAAAACTTCACTAAATAATAGATAGATAGTTAATGTAGTTAGTGTATAAACTATAAAGATATATGAATATTTTGCTGCTATTGCATTCTGAATAGAAGCACTCTCTTAGTGATCTAAACTCTCGATTCTCGATCAAGCCCTAAAAGCTAAAACAGCATCGTTAATTCCACTTGGACATAATCATGCAAAGACTTTATCTAGCTTAGGATGATCATGATCCTAATTCATTTACATGTAAGTTATATGAAGCTGGAGTTGTGGGTAGCTGATCGATCATGATCTTAATTCATGTCAATTTTTTTTTCAGTTTGGACATAAATAATATAATTAAAAATTTGTACGTACGTTTCATAGATAGATTTCATATAAATTATGCCGGCAAATAATGTGCGCGCCCGCCTCAGTAGTACTCCAGCACGTGTAGAGTTGGGAACCATCACGTGGAGATCGAAATCATGAACCACACATGCTCTTGGGGCTTTCTTTGGCATCTTCAATCAAAAACTGGGGAACTCTAAATCCTCTCTTGTCCAGGAAAATGAAGAAAAAAGGTCTATACGTACGTACTGGTGTGCTTTTTCGCTTAGACCCATCACTGAGAATCCGAACAATTTTTACAAAGTAAAGTTCAGGCCTTGATGCTGCCAAGGTGGTATCTGTGCACCAAAATGTTTGACTTGGAGAAACCAATATTGGAGGATCTATTCTGTATAAATTTAAGAAAAGTTATTATTAACACAAACTTGAAGAAAGGGAGCAGAGCTAACTGCACAGTACGTGTGATTGTATCTTCAGGTTCCAGATCCATTGTGACTCTTTACGTAGTTATCGATTAAGAGGCAATTAATGAGATTGTTAAGTTTCTCAAATACTGAGATGGTAAATATAAAACTAAATTAAGATTTTGATATGAGAGAATCCTGGAAATAATAATATTATTTCTGGCTTGTCTCTGGCACTTTCTTTCCTCTTTTGTCTCCATTTTGAAGGAATCTAGGACTAAAAACCTCGAAACAGCTCGACAGTAGTCATCCTCACTTGTTGGAAGATGATCCAAGTTCGATCAATTCAACTTGCATATTTTGAATCAGTTTAAAATCGCAGGCATGATGGAGACGTGATCGATTGATGGGGTTTTCACGACAAAACTACCATGGAAGATTGAGCAACATATAAATATTTATGGTCCCCGGCTGGCCAGCTCCCCGCGCTCTGAGAAATTAAAGCATATATACATATACATAACAAGCTATACTTATTCAGGGTTCGATTATATATGCAACGAGGTAAACCCTAGCTAGCTGAGGCATGGCCGCATGGAAGGGTCATTTCACAACTGAATTAAGCCTCCCATCCGGCCTGTCTGTCTCTTTCTATCTCGATTGACTGTTTTAATTCTAGATTTCTAGCTCAATAGCTAGCTCAAACTAGAGAGTGTTTTACTTGGTGATGAAAATAATGTCCCTTGATATATATTCACCAAATTAAACATAACATTCTGTGATCAATTACTCACAACAAAAAACGGAGTTGTTGCATTATACTTGCAATTTTAAACAATTGAAATATCCAAGAAAAAACCCTAGCGCCGCTAAGTCTCGCAAGTTGAGATCTCTTCGACGAGCACCGATGTTGTCGTCCAAAGCAGCCTCCGTTGAGACTGTCACCGCATCCTTCTCCTCCTCCCTTGCTTTAGGGGCGCCGCCACCCCAGTGGATGTACACCAAATTGCTGGTGGTACAATGAAGAGAGTGTCCCAGTACTTTCTGATCAGCAAGTCCTTGTCGCCCAATGAGGTGGATCTGCAGGATTTTCGAGTGTGTTTTTGGCGGGTATGGAACCTAGACAGAGGCTTCAAAGTCGAGGACCAAGACAAACTGTTGGTGATATCGTTCGATAACCTCTATGACAAGAAACAAGTCTTCAGGGGCAGTTCTTGGTACTATAGGAAAGCACCATTGGTTATCGAAGCCTATGACGGGGCTGGAGATCTCTCTAGGTTTTCCTTTGATTCCTTATGATTCTAGAGTCAAATTTCATGCATTCCTCCGCTGTTTAAGGACCCCAAAAACTTTGCAGCATTCTCCTCAACAGTCGGTGAGTTTCTCGACTATGATCAAGATGTGCTCAAGAAAGGTACAGTTAGGGTTTGGTTGTCACATAGGTTGGATACTCCTTTTGTGATGGAAAAAGGAGATGTTGATGACGCCTAACATTGTTGAAACAATCAAGTTCTTCTATGAAAACCTTTGGGGACGATGTGATGCGTGTGGAGTGATCTTGCACTTGAATGGTCAGTGTGCAGCTCGTAGATTTGTGTTACCGAGTGGTGATATATTCCCAACAAAGGCAAGCAATAGTGGAGGGGTTTTAGAGGCCTCTAGGGCATGAGTTTTGGAGGCCACTAAGGTAGGGCAGGACCTTGCTATGATCTCGACTTCTCCTTCAACAATGAAGAAGAAGATTCATTTTGGTTTCGAGAGTCTCCTAAGGTGTTCTTTGGATGTCGGTTTTACTTTTGGTAAGCAATCTTTGCAGACAAAGGAGTGGTTGACTCTAGAGGACTTTCAACAATTGGAAAATACAGAAATCAGAACTGGTCCGTTTATGATTTGCTCGAATAGACTAACTGTCACTTCGGGTGCCGAACTGGAAGAATCAAAGACTTCACAAATGTCGCTGGTCGGCAATAGAGATAAGGTGGAGAAGGTGTCAGCATCACCAAAAAAGTTGAAGGTCAGCACATCATAAGCTGTTCTGGTGGAGTCACCAGCTGACAAACGAATTAAGATTCCTACTTTCCCTGAACGTATCACAGCTGGCTCTTTTGGTTTGATGGAGACCTCGGATGACACTTTAGTGGACAAGAAAAAGAAGAGTGGTCGACCTTTAGGATCGAAGAACAAAGTGAAGGCTGCCTGAGCTGCTTCTACACCTCTTTTGTTGTTGACTTACCCCACTCCTCCTGCTCCGGCCAAAAAAATACTCTTCCTCAGGCACTTCAAGGAAAGGAAAGGAGAAGATCAAGTAATTGATTTCTAGTTTTGGCTTATTATAACCTTATTAGGGAGCTTGTGTTGAGTCGGCTAAATGACATACCATAATTGTGTGCATTGGTGTCTTCAACCTCTTTTATCCTCATCTTGGTCTCACTGTCAAGGTCCTAGTAAGCTCGACATCATGTTAAGCTTAAATATTTTTAAAGATAGTATTTGTCTTATCTTTTGCTTCTTCACTCTTGCGGACGAAGTTACTCTTTCTATATGATGTATGTGCTATTACGGCTTTGATGTTTATGAATAAAACTCTCTTTTTAGTCAAAAAATAATTACTCACAACAACAAAAAGGAAGAAGAGGAAGAAGTTGCTGGATAATTAGCTAGCTAGGTTATGTGGATTTAAGCCACTCACCGATCCCCACAATGTTATGTATATAGAGTTATAGACAGACCCTTTAAAAAAAATGTATAAAGAGCCACTTACGTACGTACACGTACAAACCGTAAATAAGTGAGCCACAAACTGTAAATGCAATAAAACATTAGCACATTAGGATAATTATGGTTCTACGATCAATTGAAGTTGACCATGTAACTAAACTAACGAATAACATTTCAAATAGAATTTTACTTCCCTGTTGTTCTTTTCTTTCTCTTATGTGTTCTTTTAAAAAATTAGCAATATAACCAAAAGAATTTCATTTCACGTGTCTTCCACTCGAACAAATATTTCAATTTCTCTGAAAAAAGAACGTACGTACAACACAAGAATAGCTCGAACGATGCGATGTGATCTAATGAAGATAGAAAAGATTGTAGAGTGTCTTTAGAATCAAAGGTCTATCAAAATCACCAAAATCCCTAATAGCACCTTTCACTATGCAGATCAGACAGCTAATGATCATCCCCATTCAATACTATACATCTGCTTGAATTCAGATTAAGGAGGAAATTGAAAAGGAAAAATTAGGTGTAAGAGAACAAGAAATTAAGTTAAGATCAGCAAGTGATATAGCTAACATGTGCAATCAAGCAATATTGATTAGGTCGTTTCTCATGGACAAAATCCAGGTACTTGTGAAGAACAAAAAGGATTAGCTCCAGTATTTTTACATTATTAATGAGATACTAGTAATTAACAGTCAATCAAAGAAGTAAACCCACAACTGAAGAACGAACCGATCGAAAGGTAGCCTACGAATACACCCTCCCACAGTCATGTTATATCATCACACAAATTAAATTTTGAAAACCAAATTAATTAAGGTTATTATTACCTCTAGCTAGCTAGCTTCAAACAGCCACACCATTCAAAATCGCCGGGGAATTGAGCTATTACCCCTTTCAGTAATCCCATTGAACTTCATCAATGGATTAGAACTAGAAGTAGCACTTGCTCTTGTCGGTGACACCTCTAAAACTTCGTTCCTTGGATCATCGCCGCCGCTGTTGGCTTTGCTCTGCTGAGCTCTCTCCCCTTCCAATTCCCTAAATCTGTTCAAGTACTTCTTCAGCGGCTCCGAGTAATCATCGAATCCCAGCGACGAAAGGGCCCAGCAAATGTCGTCGCCGTTCACTGTCTTTCTCTTCTCCTTGTGACACTTGTCGGAGGCTTCTCCGGTGACGAAGCTTATGAACTCGGAGACGCATTCTTGCATGGTCTCTTTGGCCTCTTTGGAGATTTTAGCGTTAGGGGGAAGGATTTGCTTCATGATCCGACCGACGTTGGCTATCGGAAGAAACCGATCTTGCTCCTTTATCACCTCATCGTGGTGGAGATGATCTCCTGTGAAATTGTAGCTAAACCCTTCTCTGGAGTCTGAACTAATATTGTTGCTGCTGCTGCCCATTTTATCTACCATCTCGGTAAGAAAAGCTTTTGATCCTCTAAGACACAGACACGTTGCTCCTCTCCGTTCGATACTTTATATAGAAGCTTAGATAGATCTATGTGCAAATATGATGTGTATATATATGAGTGTATGCACCCAGGGAAAGTTTTGCAATTTGACAAATATATACCTGGTCAGCATAACAGGCAAATCCTTGTACAAGATGGATATTGGTATTTTTTTTTCGGTTAGATTTTACTCCGTGCATAGTCATAATTACGAGTTAAAATCTTGTTACAGTGGTTAATGAATTGTGTAGTTCATCGTGGTCATCTACTCTTATATCTACATCCAATTTATACTATTAAATTACTTTTTAATTACCTAAAACAAAACTCTCAATTATTAGATTGAGAATAGGAAATTGTAATAATGCTCTGAATTTGAATGCATGGACTAAAGCCAGGCACGTGTACTTTAAACCTAGAAAAAATGGACTAATGATCGAAGGAGTTAATTATACTAAAAAACACTAGTGTTGGATTACCTACTACTTAATCATATCACTACTACAATCCAGCATCTAGGAGACGACGATTTTTCGCTGACCAAGCAGCATAATGGTCGCTTCGATGGTTAGTGACCAAGTCTTCGTCGTTTAAGCATCGTCGCTTTATATTCGTCTCTCCACCCTTTGGCGACGTAGATTTATAAAGTTTCGTCGCTAAAGATAAATGAAGCGACGAAGCGAAGTTAGTCGCCAAATAATATTGCGGCGAAGATTAGAGGATGCTTTTTTGTCGCTCCTCAATTTACCGACCAATATTGATAAGGTTGGGGCGACCAAGGTCTGCTATGGAACGAAATAGGATCTTATATAGAGCGACGAATATTGAGAAAGTGGCTTCGCCACATGTGTAAAGGACGCGACATAATTTGACATATCTTCATCGCTCCATTGAATGACAGTAAATTTTATTTTTTTTACGTACCAAGTTAAGACAGTACACAATATGCACAAAATCATTCTCAACACACAATATGCACAAAAAAAACTCATTCAACACACACAATCATCCATACACAAAAATTAACCGCAAATGTAAACGTACTAGTTTGATGCTTCTACAAATACATTCTACCATTGCTCACAAATTCGAGTCTTGGTCGGGACCCAAATTGCAGCTAGATTGAGTGCCAAGAGCGGGGGTAAGAATTGACCCCCAGCTTGGATAGATTGTATTAAGGCCTCCATTTTTCTCATTCTTTCGATGAGCGCATTATAATCATCTCGACTTGTGCGCCGCCTCTTTCGCTTCCGCGACCTCCCTTTTAAGCATCTGGGTACCCTCATAATGGTTGTTCACCCGGGTGCCTCCTCTGGTTTTGGGCTCGCATGTGATCGCGCGCCCCACCCCTGCTATGACAAACATGAACAAATAAATATGTATCAATCATACACGAAAAACGATCATACACGAAAATCGAGAAAAATGACTAAAGGTTATGTATTACCTCTTATAGAGGCCTCAGGCCTTGCACCCATCTCTTCCTCTATGATATTTATTTGCATATCAAGAGAAAGAGGAAACTCTCGTGAAACCACATCGCCGTTATCCTCGACCGCTACATCATCTTATTGCGACAACACTTCATCAAGCCTTCGTTTAACTGCCGCATGCTCAAATAAAACATAATAAATAAATAATATTAAAATATGATAAAGAAAAATAATTATAATAACGTAACTTAACATATTTCCGCTCACCACTTTCTCAGCCACATTCTTGTCCGGCTCATATACATCGATCCAAATCTGGACGGCCGGGACTTTATGACCGAAGATCTATATGACTCAAAGATCTATATTTTTGTTCTTACACATTATTGTTATTAACCTCTCCAAATATAGTCCATCTCTTTCCATATCACAACAAGCAATTTAACCTGCCTTCTGTTCATAAACAAGTTTCTAAGTATGACAAGAACAATTGAAACAAACAAGAAGGATGACTCCATTTCAGAGTTTCGTATATACCAAACTCATTCAGACCACACGAATTACATTTGTATGAGTTCGTGTTCCCTTACTTGCGTATACTTCAATTAGGAAGCTGGCAGGGTTCGAATATGATCGAGATACATATAACAAATTTTGAATTTACTTTCTGCATATTTCTGTATACACTACGTTTCAAACATGGGACGCATATAATCGAGTACAAGTTTTTAGGAGATTAGATTGGCAATGGCATACTTAGCTTCCAACCCCTTAACAAGAAAATAAATGAAAGCCGACCTCATTAATCAAGAACTAGTACACTAACAAACATAATTGAAGAAACCCGAAGGAAGAGAACACAAAGTTTGTGAGCAATTTATTTTTTCAGTGAGTGTACAAGTGAAACAATACAAGTAAACACAACGGTTCTAAATCCAAGTAGCTAATTCGAAATATAATGCCGAGAGAGATGAAACAACAGACCTTTAGGATTTGAGGAGGAGGTGATTGGCTTGTGAGATGGGCGTGGAAGGGGAGCGGTGGGTTTCGGGGGAGGGGATTTAGGGTTACAGGGGAGGGGATTTAGGTTCTCGGTTTCAGGGAGAGGATATTTACTTTTGGGGGCAGAGTAGTGAAGAAGAAGAAGAAAGAAATCATGCAAGTCTGGAAATATAATCCGGAATGGGGCAACGAAGATTGATTTCTTTATCGCTTGGAAGTGATGAAGCGACGCACATTGATTTCCTAGTTGTTTGGATTGATGACGCGATCAACATTGATTTCTTGATTGCTTGGTAGTGATTAAGCGACAAACCTTTTGTTCATAGGGTTACCTAGGAGATACAGGGTTCGGCGCCTCATGAACAAATAATATTTTAAAAAACCCTAACCTAAGCGACAAAGATTGAATATTCTCGACGCCTTGTACATTTTGAAGCGACGAACATTGATTTCTTGGTCGCCTCATTTTTATTTTTTTTTACAAATGCAAAAATTAGGATATTTGTTTTCATATACATAATTCATAGTTTACAAATACGAAATTAGTTTTCAAATATATAATAATTTTAGTTTAATCTTCCTCATCGTTGTCCTCTTCATCATTCTCTTCGTCTTCGTCTTTGTTTTCGTTTTCATAATGCTCTAATAGGTCTTTGTTAGATTCGTCTTCATCTTCGTCACCTTCTTCATCCAAAACTAGGTGAAGATCTTGGTAAAATCGTATCACCGTGGGAGTATCCTCCATTTTTAGCCTCGAACCTTGTAATATGTTCTTCTAGGTATGGTTTAACTTCGTCTGTTTCCACCAAAACTTGCCAGTGAGCCTCAGTAGTCCCTGCTTCAGTTAACCTAAACTGGCTACGAGTCTCGATAATCTCTGGTCTTACTTGTTGTGAAACACTGCTGATATTCTACTCTGGGGAAGTGTCAATTTCTTCGTGGTCTTCCCGTCTGAGGTAAGACTTACAATACGTCACCGACTCATGTACGAGGTACCATTCTGCAATACTACCCTCCGGGTAACGTGTATTCCTTATTGACTTTTTATGTTGACCTAATTGCCTGCAATATCATATAAAAGGTTAGTACATATTATATAACTAACATAATATTAACAGTGTAAAGTATTATACCTTTCAATTGGATACATCCATGTATAGTGTACTTGACTTGTAAGTAATACTTGTTCGAGCAGATGGACCATGAGATGAACCATAGATGTAAAAAAATGTGGAGGAAAAATCATCTCCAAATTGCAGAGAATCATCACTATCTTAGTTTCCATGTCACGCACAACCTCCTTCTTCAACTTCCTAGTGCATAATTTACAAAACTAATTTGGCAGTGCTATCAATGGATTCATAACGTTATCTGACAAGAACCCTCTGATAACCATTGAAAGAAGACGTTGAAACAATACATGGCAATCATGCGTCTTCAATCCATAAAACTAGACGGGGGTAGAACTTTGACCTTACTTCTCAAACTTCCTGCATAACCAAGAGCAATGTTCTAAAAGGCGCTAGGCGGAATTAGGTGGTGGAGCTACTGCCTAGCGCCTAGGCGTTTATGCGGAGTTTAATCGGTAATTAAGCGATAATTAGGCGGATCATTTTTTATATATATTTTTATATATTTATATGGTATATTGTAATGTAAAACATAAAGTAAAAATTATAAAGAAATATCATAAAAATTCTAAACTAAGTTTATAAAGAAATCCAATTAACCATCCCTCTCAATTTTTGGAAATAGATGTGCATAAACAAGAATCCCAAGAATATGAAATTGAAATTATCTATTTTGAAGCTGATAATTCACAAATCACAGTATACTATGAGTTTATGACAATAAAGCTTACATTATAAACTTCAAACCATGGAAACCATTCAAACATAAAGCTTCACGAAATCAACCATAACTCTTTCACAGAATCAAGTTTTGTTTGTGTGATGGCCATAGACACTATACTCCTGCCCACATTTAACCATATCAAATTATCAACATATAACAAACAAGGATGCATGACAGCGGTGGACGACAAGTGGCGGCGAGCGGCGTCCAAGTCGTGGTGTTTGCAGAGGGAGAGAGACGACGTTTCGTGGAAGAAATTGGATTGGATTTTCTATTTAGAATTCATTCCTTTGCGTTGTACCTCTTAATTTAAAAAAAAAACAAAAAACAAAAATACCGCATATGTAGCGCTTTTCTGCCGATTAGTCGTTAGTCGCCCGCCTAATTGCCGATTAGTCGGTTCCCGCCTAACTACCCCGTCCAGGACCAAAATTAGGCCATAAGATGGTTGTTTCCGATTAGTCGGTGCCTAGGTAGCCTAGGCGGCCATTTTTTAGAACAGTGACCAAGATGATACTTAACATCCCTGAACCACTCGAACACATCTTCTAGAGCATCCTTTTAACTAAAAAAGGTGCATGAGGAACCTTCACCGTCCCGTCGTCACTCTCTTTTTGCCACTGGTTTTTGCCCACATTCCTTTTATTTAAAGCAGCGCGATTTTTTGAACCATCTTTGGTCTTCTTATCAATTGAAAAAATGGTTGCAAGGATGTTGTCACACACATTTTTTTTTCAATGTGCATGACATCTAAGCAATGTCTGATTTTCAATGGTGGCCAATATGGCAGCTTCCAAAATATGCTCTCGTGAGTCCAACACTATCTGTTATTCAGATTGTATGACACCTTCAAGTCTTCATGTTGGCTAAGAATAGGGTAAAGTGTGACCTAACATCCTCCAAAATTTCATCTCCATTCTTCTGAACGCGTCTTCCACCAAACTCCACCTTCCATTTAAATGCCTTACTCAATCGCCAAGGGTGGTCCTGGTGGAGCCATTTTCGATGACCTTCATAAACTATCCTCCCACATATATGCTCTGAAGTCAGCTCATCTAGACAAATTGAACATGCCTCGTACTTTTTCACCGTTGAGCCTGCAAGCATTTCTAAACCAAAAAAGTCGCTGATAGTCCACATCACCGCTGCCTTCATCAACAATACCTCATTGTCTACTCGATCAAAAGTATGGACTCCAACGACCCATAAATATATTAGCTCCTCGATCATTGGCTCCATGAGTACACTAAGGCACTTTCCAGGAGATTTAGGGCCCGGAATCAACACCGATAGCATGTTATATTTCTTCTTCATGTACATTGATGGTGGTAGATTGAACGACATCACAACACGGGCCATGTACTATGAAAAGTTCTCATTGTTCCAAATGGATTGAAACCGTCTGTTGCAACTCCAAGGTGCACATTTCCGCAGTTCTGTGAGAAACCTGGATATATTCTATCAAAATGTTGAAACGCTTCTCCATCAGTTGGGTGGCTGAGGCTACCAGCCACGCATATCTTCTCCCCGAGCCATCGCATATGTTTGGCAGTGTGTAGTGACATAAATAGACGCTTCAACCTTGGTGTCAGAGGGAAGTTATGAATCATTTTTTTGGGAATGTCATTCGTATATGGCTTATATCTTTCAGAATTACACACTGGACAAACCCTCTCGTTTACAAGCGCTCCCCTGAACAACACACAGTTGAACTCACATGCATCAATTCTTTCATAACCAAGTGAAAGATCACTCAAATTTTTTTTTAATTCTCGAGTATGAATAAGGGAATGTGTGCCCTTTAGGAATACGTTTATTAATGTAAATACATAAAGAGTCAACACTTGTGTCCGACCATCAATTTTCATTTTCCATTTTCATTGCATCTAATATGGCACTCAAAACAGTTTCATCACTGTCTTCATATAATGGAGTCTGTGACTCATTTAATAATTTATCGTACTTTTCATAATCTTCATCTATCATGTCATTGAAGTTGATGCCAGAATTATCTTCCACAAATTGTTGGCGTGCATCTGCATAGTATCCAAGATAATACGGATATGCATCATATAAAATCTCCAACTGCGGGTTCACTGAAAGACCAACACCACTAGAATGACCGACTCTGTCTTGAAGCCACTATCTTCAGAGACTGAGCGTTGCCGGTTCACTTGAAACTTCCCCGTGAAGATGCCAGACAGTATAATCCGGATTCAAACCACTGTGTGACAAGTGATGATACATGGTATCCATAGTATCCTTGAATGGACCGTTCTTACAACATTTACATGGGCAGAAGTGATAATCGGCTCTGTTACTATGTTGCCAGACAAAATTCATAAACTCAAATATGCCTGTGATGTACCTTGGATTAGCATGAGGATATGTCATCCAGGTTTTGTCTGGGTGTTCTTCCATGTTTCCTGTTAACAAAAACAATCAATATGAACAAACTTACCACACCACATTTATGATACAACCAAAAACTGTCCCCACCCTTCTTCTCCTTATGCCTCCGAGTAGGGTCTTATCCCCTTCAGGAGAACACGACATTTGTCAACCCTCACTACAAGAAAACAGCACTTAGACCACGGAAACGTAATTCTTCCGTGGTCCAAGTACCACCTGGACGACGGAGAATACCATCTCCGTCGTCCAGGTGGTCACCTGGACCACGGAGTCTTTTCCGAGGTCCAGGTGATCACCTGGACGACGGATACGGTATTCTCTGTCGTCTAAGTGATCACCTGGACCTCGGAGTCTTCTCCGTCCTCCAGGTGATCACCTGGACGACGGAGATGGTATTCTCCGTCGTCCAGGTGATTACCTGGACAACGGACCGACACGCCGTCGTCCGAGTACGTAACGTACTTCCACTTAGACGACGTACCGACACCTCCGTCGTCTAAGTGAAGCATTATATAATCCCGATGCCAAACTGAATTCATTCCTCGATCTCTTCATTCCATTTGAAGAAGAATTGAAGGAGAAGGGAGAAGGAGAAGGGAGCTAGCTAGCTAGAAGGCCGAGAAGAATCAGGATCGATAAGGGATCTCCGCTGACTAGCTAGCTAGCTTAATTAACGTACAGATATCGAGAAGGCCAGCAGGTACGTACGTACGCAGTTAAAATTTGCTTAATTAATATATATTTAGTGAAAACGTACGTACATACATGCAAGGATATTAGCTATATATATATGTGTACAGATCGATTAAATTACGTACGTACGTAATTGATGGATTGATATAGATCGAGTACGTATAATTAAGCGTAAATTAATGGACAAATATATATATATATGTAATAATTAATTAATTATAATATTTTGTAGCAGTATGGACAAGAGTTGGATGAAGTTGAAGAATAGATGTGATGTCCGGTATATGGATGGAATTAGCGAATTTGTGAATTTTGCGATAGAACATGGTCAGGGAAAGAAACGTTTCAAGTGTCCGTGTCAGAAATGTCTTAATTGTCAGTATGCGGAGGTTAATGTTATGGTGCAACACCTGTACGAAAATGGTATGATGTGGAGTTACACTATATGGAGCGAGCATGGTGAAGCAGTAGAGTTCAGCGCAGCAGACTTCAGCTCAGGGTACATTTACCATGGTGCCTCATCCAGCGGCAGTGGTGCCGGACCCCCAGCTTGCAACCCAACTGCAGATTTGGTCCATGATGTGTTTCCGGGATGTAGTCATAGTGGACACCAACACCAAGGCGGAGGTTACAATACCACTAATGAGCATGATGACACATTCCCCGCAGCTAGTTTGGCCATTGACACCAGTGAGATGGAAAAGTACAACCGGATGCTACTTGAAGCGCAGACCCCGGTGTTCCCTGGATGTCGAGAGAATGTGTTGCAATATGTGATGGAGAAAATGAAGATAAAAGTGAAGCACAAAATGTCAGTGAGTGCTTTTGACGAAATTCAGGAGCAAATATGTAAGTTGCTTCCTGATGATCACAATCTTCCTAAATCTCATTATAAGGTTAGAAATATCCTGAGCAGCCTCGGCCTAAAGTACAGGATAATTGACGCATGTCCGAATGATTGTGTGATATTTTACAAAGAGTATAAAGAATTGGACTATTGTCCCGTATGTGGCCAGTGCAGATTCCAGTTGAATAGGAAGAGTTCGAAAAAGAGAATTCCTGTGAAAGTTGTTCGATATTTTCCCTTGATTCCCAGATTGCAGCGCCTGTACATGTCTCTACACACAGCAGAGGCGATGCGATGGTACACAGAAAAGCGAATAGATGACGATGTCCTGTGACACGCCGCGGATGGGGAGGGTTTCAAACATTTCGACAGAGAATTTGGAGACTTTGCTTCAGAGGTTAGAAATGTTAGACTCGGCATATCTATAGACGGATTCAATCCTTGAGGAAGTAATAGCTCCGCCGTCAGCACTTGGCCAGTTATTCTGATACCGTACAACTTGCCTCCGTGGATGTGCATGAACAAGGAATTTAATTTCCTTACCGTACTAATTCCAGGTCCTAAATCTCCATCGAAGTGCTTAGATGTCTACCTCAGACCTTTGATCGACGAGCTGAAACTGTTGTGGGAAAATGGAGTCCCAACTTATGACAAATTCACTGACACGATGTTCACGATGAGGGCTGCCGTAATGTGGACGATCAGCGATTTTCCAGCTTATGGGATGTTGGCAGCCTGCAGGACAAAAGGATATAATGGATGTCCTATATGTAAAGAACAATCCTAAACCCCGTAGTTGGTCGGGCGAAGAGATTTTAGAGAGGTTGAGCTATTTCGACTTTGGTGTGTTGAGCAATGACGCTGATGTAAAGAAATGCAATCCAATTCCTCCACATGATCTGAGCTATTGGGATCACAAGAGTATATTCTTTGAACTCCCTTACTGGTCGAAGTTGAAGCTGAGGAACAACTTGGACGCGATGCACATAGAAAAGAATGTGTGCGACAGCGTGGTGGGAACAATTCTCGGTATTAAGTTCAAGACTAAAGATACTCCCAAAGCGTGCAAAGATTTGGAATCAATGAATCTACGTCGTCCCTTGTGGTTGAGGAGGGATAGGAAAGGAGTGTACAACAAGATGCCAGATGCACCTTACACAGTGAAGCCGACGCTTAGACGTTCTGTATTTCACTGGTTTAAGGGTGTTCGTTATCCGGCTACGTATGCAGCTACTATAACTGCAGCAGTGGACGAGGTGCAACACAAGTTTGTTGGTCTAAAGACACATGACTATCACATTATGCTGCAACGTCTGATTCCAGTGGTAATTCGACCATACTTGCCTCGGGACGTCGTAGAACCAATAGTAGCATTGTGCAGGTGGTGGCAGAGGTTATGCGCCAGAGAATTAAAGAAGTCAGATGTGGTGGAATTGCAACAACAAATTGTGCACATCATTTGCAAACTAGAGAGGATTTTCCCCCCTGCTTTCTTTGACATCATGATTCACCTAATGATTCACCTGCCCGAGCAGGTGCTCATTTCTGGTCCGGTCCAGTACACTTGGATGTATCCTCAAGAAAGGTACGTACAACTAATTAATTAATTTGTTCCACTGGAGATTATATATATACTAGCTAACTATATGTACTTATGTAATGAGTACGTTTGATTTTGTAGACAGCTTGGACAGTATAAGTCATTCGTCAAAAACAGGTCGACCCCGGATGGCTCCATAGCAGAGACATACCTAATGCATGAGTGTGTTACTTACTGCAACAGGTACCTCAAAGATCCACCCCCTCCCACTGCCTCCGATCGCAGTGCCCGCATCAATCTTTCTGTCGTGAGAAATGTCGTCCGACCGTTTAGAGGAGTATTAAAGGAATCGTTAACACGGGAAGAACTTATTGAGGCACATTGGGTAGTGTTGCGAGACTGTGACGAAGTTGAGCCGTACATGTTGTCATACAGGGAGAGGCTTCAGGCGTTAAATCAAAACAAGAGTTCGGCGTGGATTGAGAAAATGGTTAAGAAGAAATTTCCCGATTATTTCTTCCAATGGGTACGTACGTACGTCTCGGTATTAATTATTTAAATACATATCGCTCATGTTTGTAGAAAGTAAACCCTTATATTAATTTGCCCTTTTTCGCAGATGATTGATCTGCAAAAATCTGATAACCACAAAGGGTGGTGGTCATGGCCAAAGCACTTGCTAGCAGGGAAGCCGGTTAAACACTATATTTATCCCGGATGTTTTATGAACGGTGTAAAGTTCCATTCATTGGCCCGAGACGAAGGAAGAAGAACACAAAACAGTGGGGTAGCGGTTGGGAAAGACAATGATCTATATTACGGGGCTATTGTATATGTAGTTCAGCTATGTTACGGGAATGATGTCAACGTTTTCCTATTCAAGTGCAGATGGTTCAAGCGTACAAAGGAAGACCTGGGACTATTATCAGTCGATACAAACTCGCACTGGTATGAGGATGAGCCTTTCACTCTCGCCACCTTAGTTCGGCAGGTGTTCTATCTAGACGATCCGAAAGCCGGTGAAGGGTGGAAAATAGTTAACCATATCTCTCACCGAGGAATATGGAATACAGAGACAATTGAAGGGACACCGGCGACGACTGAAGATGCTGCTGAACCAGAAAGAGACATTCCTGCCTATCAAGAGCCTAATATTTCTATGGTCTGCTCCGATATAATGGACCTGGTTCAAGATGGTGAACGGTTACCCATGCCTGATGGTTGTACAGATTTAACTGAAGATGAGATTATCGATGAGGTAGATGAAGAAGACGAGCAGGAAGAGGACGCGGACGAGGACTCAGGTTATTCGTCGGACGATGTTGAGTACGATGACGAGGATGAGCCGTCGTCTAACGGGGATGAGGACGATGATGATTATGACGAAGAGTACGGTCATACGACGAGGGAGATTAATTGGTAATTAATTACTGTAATTATTGTAATATATATATATGATCGATGCCGGTTTACGGTAAGAAATTAATCCGAATTATATATCCTGGACAACGGAGAAATTAATTGCAGGTTGTCGCCAAATATCAATCTCATATAAAACCCTAGCTAAATCCTGGACCCTAAATCTAGCAGTTCGGATCGATTGATCAATTTTTTAATTATATTTTTGAATCAGAATAATTGAACGGACACATAAATGACCGGGGACGACCTAAACCGTAAACCCTAAGACCCTAACCCCTGAAATCGGGGTTTAGAACTTGGACGACGGGGAATGGTCATTATCCGTCGTCCAGGTACATACTAGGACGACAGATATGGTCATTATCCGTCGTCCAAGTTCACAAACCCTAAACCCTAAACAGTAAGGCCCTAACCCCTGAATTCAGGGTCTATACACCTGGACGACGGAGAACGTCATTCTCCGTCGTCCAGGTGATTACCTGAACGACGGAAACGCTCATTTCCGTCGTCCAGGTGCAGATATCGTAATTTTTTCTAAGACAACGACCATCTAGACCTTCTTCCAATGCAAAGTCTTTTCATCAAGACTTTAGAGTAAACAATTCTTGGCGTGTGAGCTTCGACGGTTCAAAAATCGGAGTTGCGAAATGCCTTGTATCCACGTTTCCGGTTTGTGAAATTATCGGTTTTGCGGTTGACTGTGCTGATCAAACCCTTCCCGAACTTATTATTTTATGGTCCTTTGAAGACAATTATATATTATGTTACGACGAACATATCAAACGGTTGTTTTGTCCAAATTCAATTTCGTTAATACTCTGCTGCAAATGAGCGTCTACTCATGAACACTTAAGTCGTAAAGATTAGTCGATACTTAACATGTTTCAATACGTAAAATTAATCGTCGGTTCAAATTTAACTGTTCATATATACGATGCGTTCATCGATATTGTACGACTATTTCACTCGAATGACAGATCGCTAAATTCCTAGCGAATTATTTTTTAAATTTTTTTTTACATAATTTGAACCTGGACGACGGAGATGGTCATTTTCCGTCGTCCAGGTGTTAACCTGAACGACAGAGAATGACCATCTCCGTCGTCCAGGTTCAAATTTTTTTTTGTTTATTTTTTTCATGTAATTTTCACTTGGACGACCGAGACTGACCATCTCCGTCGTCCAAGTCCAATTTTTATGGCGGTTCAATTTAGCGCTTCCATTTTTGGGACCGCTTGAATTTTCACTTAGACGACGGAGAATTCATTCTCCGTCGTCTAAGTCCAAAATAATGGCGGTTCAGAGCGTCCCGCCGATTAATTGGCGCCGCTTGAATTTTTTTGAAACAGCCACCTAGACGACGGAAAACACTGTTTCCGTCGTCCAAGTGGACTTAGACGACGGAGAATAGTTCTCCGTCGTCTAGGTGAAACTCTATAAATAGAGTTGCACCCCCCGTCATTTTGTCATCATTCCATCTCCTCCTCTCCTCTCCTCTCCTCTCCTCCGGCGACGCTCCGACGACATTTTTTCCGGCGTTGTTCCTCCTCTCCGACGACTCAACTCAGGCGATATTCCCGAAAACTCCGATTCGGTAAATTTCTATTTTTCCCTTATTAAAATAATTTTTAATTAATTAATTAATTAAATTCTAAATATAATTTAGAAGTAGAAATTAATTGATTAATTAGTTTAAATATTTAATAAATGATTAATTATTGTTATTAATTTATTAAATCATAATTATTGTAATTATTTATTATTAGTTGCATGATTAAATGAATTTATTATTAAATTTATTAAATGAATAAATTATTATTCATAATTTATTAAATGAATCAATTTTTTATTAAATGCATGATAAATAAATATAAATTATTGCATCTAATTAAAAATTATTAATATTTACGTTTATTTTCTAGTAAATTAATTAGTAGTACGTGTTCGATTTAAATTTAGTACGTACATAGGCTTGGTTTATTAAGTCGTATTCTTTGGAATAGATGGCGCCTCTTTTCCTTGCTTATCTCCTTAACCCCTCGTGATGTGTGGATTTCATCACCGCACACCATAACCTAAGTGGAGTTATGGACACGAGGTTGATGGCGGAGTTTGCAAAGGACTTGAGGGAGTGTAAATTTTCGAAAAATTGGCCGAATGTCGGACATGGTGTCTAGAAACAGGATTTGGACTAAGAAAGACTTTTGTCGAAATTAGTCCTGCCTCTCGCGTTATCTCTATCCCTAACTGGCCATGTTTTTCGATTTAACCAAGGCTGATTAATTGAAAATTTACACTTTATCGCGCGGGTCGCACGTCCATTGAACGACCGAAAATGCCAAGCTAGTGTACTCTATTTAAATCTTAAACGTACTTAATTAATTAGCGTAAATTTTTAAGTTGTAATTATTATGGTAAGTAGGTATTTTAACACCGTACTCTTAGGTTTAAATGGCTCCGCCAAAGACGACATCCGGCAAGAAGAAATCCCAACAGGAGGCAGAAGATGCCATACTCCGAATGTTGGCGGCCCAAGTCGGTTGGGTTCAACAGGAGGGCAACGACGCTCTCAATCCGGACGGATCATCTGGTCCGTCCGTAGCGCCCTCTGGGGAAATTCCCGCTCCCCCATTCATCTCGAGCGGTGATGACGTCGACCCCTTCCAATCTCCGACGCCCGGTACCGGTTCAACGGGAAGTACTCAGGCGTCCTCGACCGCCGAATCAATCATGTACAGCGCCCGCCGTAGGCAAAGGAGGGCCCCCACTGACCCGGAACCGAAAAGGACTCGGGGTCTCGTTAAAGGGGGCAAAGCGGAGCGTATTTGTAAGGCGACCGGTAAAAAGATCGACTTGCCGTACCACGAATTCACCGGTGGCCCTCCCACAGCTCAGCTAGCAAGTCTCTCGGCGCATGGGATAGAGTCAATCATCCGTAACCGAGTTCGTATCACTGCCCCTACTTGGAAGGAGGCGCCGGATCATGAGAAGGCGAAAGTCTTCAAATATCTTTCGGTACGTAATACGTCCAATTTAGTTATTATATAATATTGTTAATATTAGTTAAAATTTCATAATATATACGATTATAATTTTCTATTTATTTTTGATAGGAACAATTTGACATGGATCCGACACCGGCTATGTTGAGGCATATCAACCAAACCGCCAACTCCATCTACAAAGATTGGAAGTACAAGCTCCATAAGTACTTCCAAGATGTCAGTCTCGTGCCTCCCCCGGTAGAGCTGCAAGGGGAGAGAGAAGATGAGTGGGAGTGGTTGTGTAACCACTTTGCCGATGAACAATTTAAGGTATTAATTTAATTTTTTTATTTCAATTAAGATAATTGAATTATTTAAATTGTATTTATTCATTTTTTAATGATTTAATTATGTTGTGTAACAGAAATTCTCCGGTGTCAACAAAGCTAACCGGGGGAAGAAGGAGAAACACCATACTACCGGCGCCAAGCAGTTCATTCAAATAACCAAGGAGCACAAGGATAAGGGCTCCAAACACCCTTATCTTGATGCAAGCGTAAGCCCGTACGTGACGCCAGGGCTCGATAATGAAGCGAGTCAATGCGGCGTAAGTGATATATTAATTATGTGCTTTTAATTATAGTAATTATTATTTAAATATGATTTCATTATAATAAATTAATTATTCTTTTGTAGGCAAGGGTGATAGAGTGTGCGCATGAAGAGTTGGCTAACACTCAGCTTGCGTTCACAGATGTGCCGCCGGAAGACCTGCCTCCTCTATCCTTAGAGAGCCAAATTGCAATCACGGATGAGGTCTACGGTCGTAGAGCTGGCAAGGAGGTTAGGCACTTTGGGCCTAGGGTGGTACGAGATTTGTCGACGACCTCCGGCTCATCATCTACGGGAGGTTCGGGGCAGTGGAGAATGAGTCAGGCAGCGGCCGTCGAAGCAGCCATTCAAGAGGCTCGACTGGCATGAGAGGAGAATGAGTCAATGCGGCAAAGACTTGAGGAACAACAAGCACAAATAGCCCAACTCATCGCGCTCATGAACCAAAATCGAGAAGTATGTCAACCTCCTCCGAACCCATACCCCGACGACAACGACCCGGCTGGAGGCGGAGGACCCGGCGGCGCATCTGCTCCTCCAGTGTATTAGCTAGCTAGTTAATTATCGCGTTTCTTTATTTCCGAGTTCCGAACAATATTTTATAATTTTTGTGGATTTTTAATTTGGATGTGTATGTACAAATTAATTAATTATTTAATTAATACATTAATTAATATTAAAATTTTAGTTTAATTAATTATTTTCGACTATTTTTCATTATTTAAATTAAATTAATAATAAATTAAATTAATAATATTTAATTTCAATTTATTTATTTTTAAAATTAAATAGTCACTTGGACGACGGAGATTATGTTCTCCGTCGTCCAGGTGCAAAACCCTAAACCTAACCCCTAACCCCTAAACCCTAAACCCTGCCATTCTCCGTGGCCCACGTGTTCACCTGGACGACGGAGAATCAGTTCTCCGTCGTCCAGGTGAACACCTGGGCCACGGAGAAGCTAGCATTATCCGTGGCCCATGTATGAACCTGGACGACGGAAACGCTAATTCTCCGTCGTCCAGGTGAACACGTGGGCCACGGAGAAACGAGCAATGTCCGTGGCCCATGTAGTCACCTGGACGACGAAGAATTAGCGTTTCCGTCGTCCAGGTGCATACATGGGCCACGGATAATGTCCGCGGTCCATGTGAACTTGGACGACGGAGAACTAATTCTCCGTCGTCCAGGTGCTTGGACGACAGCACTTGGAGCACGGACCTTGGACGACGGAGATTCCGTCGTCCAAGTACTTAGACGACGGAAAACGTCACCTAGACGACGGAAATGGTCCGTGGTCTAGGTGCAGTTTTCTTGTAGTGCCTCTTGCACTCATGGGTTTCAGCTCCAGTTTATGAAAATTTCAACAGCATCTCCCTACAGTTCCCAAAGTGCACACATATCTACACAATTTAATTTGCACTCGAGGAACATTGTAAGGAGACACTGTCGAAACCATATCCGAAAACTGAAACTGAAACCACATGAATAGCAAAAAGATCAACAAAGTCGTGTTGAATTCGAGAATCAACAACTCATCTTAATCAACTAGATGAGTTGTTGATTCTCAAACGAGAGTTCTAAGTTGATAAACACCACAATTATATTTGACCCTACACTCGATTTCATGATTAACACTAATAGCACCACTAATTGAGACTGATAAACCTAATCTACACTAATCATCACAAATTTCACTAAATTTAACCAAAATTCAAACATTATTAATGAACCCATAACATGATTTATCACAATTTAATGATTCAAACACTAAAACTACAACATAAGACCAAATTCTATTCAACTTCAAAAATTTCACATAAACATCAATTTCACTTCTCAATTAACATATAATATGGTCATAAAGAGGGTTAAATAGATAAAAGTCAAACTAATCTTACTTAATAATCAAATGGATGGCAAGAACAACTTTCATTCTCAATTTCTTCAAATTTCTCTCAAAATCGGCTAAAAACAGCTACAGAACACGAATGACATATTTTTCCAAAATTTCAACCTTATAAAGGGTTTGACTTTAAGAACAAGAACAAATCCAGTTTAAAAAAAAAATGAGGCGACCAATAGTGCACAATCTTCAACGCATCAGATCTCTCAAGGCGACTAAGTTTCTATTCGTCAATTCTGATACCAAAATTTAGTTATTTCATGTTTATGAAGCGACGTAGAAAAATATTGGTCGCTTCAGGGACCGTAAAGCAACGTATGATATTTCTGAGGCTACAAATACATTATCCGTCGCATCAGTTGGCCTCTTGCGACGAATGAATTTTCTTTCGTCACTTGGTCACTGTTCTCCATAAGTGTATTATAACAAAGTAACAGCGAAAAACCTAGTAACTTTGTTAGTGACAGGAAGCTGAGGTCCAGGATACCTGGGATTGGTGGATTACTAGGGTTGGCACCAGGCGCTCTGGGAGTTCGTGGTAGTTGATCTAGCCCGATCTGAGAGAGAGAGAGAGAGAGAGAGAGAGAGAGAGAGAGAGAGAGAGAGAGAGAGAGAGAGAGAGAGAGAGAGAGAGAGAGAGAGAGGCATGGAAACAATTACGATGACTTTAATTTACTTGGTGCTAATTGTGAAACATAACCCCACAGCCACCTTGTGAAAATGACGTACTCTTGGTTTGATCATAATAGTAAGCTAGGGAACTAGTCACCTAGCAGCTGGTATATATCATCTTATATATATATATATATATATTAATATATATCTAACTATATATATTTTTTGCTCAAATATGCACCCTAGCTAAACATGATTAGATTTGCTTGATTAAACCTCTCAAATAATATACGATTTAACTATCAAGTGGATATATGCTATTCTTAAATAAAAGTACAAAAGTAAATACAAACTACAAATATGGAATAGAGTGTATATATAGTAGCTATTTTGCTTTTAAACTTGCGATTTTTCAGAGGGATTGAGTGTATATAGTAGCTATTTTGCTTGAGATCATGCAACATGACAAGGATTCTACATTTCAAAGCAAAATCCATTATCTCATCGATATCTAAGTACTCATTCCGATAAAATAAGAAAAAGAAAACACCCACGATAAGTAGAAAAGAAGGTTGTAGAATTATTCGTTAAACGCGCATGACATTGCTTTAATATTTATCTTGATATTCAATTTATATCTTTAAACCTTTAAATTTAGTTATCATGTACAACGATTACAGAAAAGTTAAGTAGATCGTAATCTTCAAAATTTTATATCTATATATCAATGTATTTAAAATTGGTCTCATCAAATCATGAGAAGGAAACATGTAAGAAGCATATAATTAGTACGATCATTTGTATGTTCATTTTTGATCAAGTTGTTTTAGGTAATGATGTTAACAATCGTAGCTTAGCCTATGAATGGAAAAACATGTGCAGTCAACGACAGCACTACAAACCCGTTGATCAATGCAGGAAGGTTAGAGTTTTCTTTGAGGGTATGTACGTTCATAGGCAGTTAAAGTCATAGGCCATCATAATCTTAATTTATGCTGGTTTCAATATTTATATATGCAAATTGGGAATGCTTACATACGCAGATGCGTCGTCTTGGTATCAAAGCAATATGCAAACAAAAACTTGTCGACGAGCTGAAGATGAAATGGGCAACAAACCTGCCAAATTGAGTAGTTCAATTTATATTGGGTATTATCAGACCCAGACATAGACAAGAGAGCACACACTTAAAACTAAAGCCAGCAGGGTAGAAATGATTGAATTAAGAGTTACGAATATTAAGGTCTTGGGGTGTTTCGTTAGAATCGTCGTGTATGTTTTTCCTTCTAATTCAGTTCTTCTTGGATTTCTTTTCAATCACTTTGACTAATGCCTTTGAGTATTTTGCAGAACATAATGAACGGTGATAACGAAAAGGAAATTAGATTAGAAACCTTTTACGTACATATTCTTAAATTGATCTGCTGAAACTTAACTAATATTGCCAGACGAATATATCCCATTCCCAGGCAATATTATAATTCTACCATGCCACCACAACTTGGAGATGTATATATTGTGTTCTGTCTTTTCTTTCTTTCATGCATTCTTTCTTTCTTATAACCGTAGTACTTTTTCTTGGTCAGATCAGAAAACCAGTTTGGAGAACATGATTTTGGTGGTTCTTGTTCAACGAGCATAAACGTACCTAGCAGAGCGATCTAGTCGCAAGACCCTAAAAAAAAAAAGTATAACTACTACGTACCCGAATCATATTTGCATATGCTGCTACGAACGAAGGATGAGTACTATTCTCGGACATAATGGTGATCACTTTCAACAAGTTTCATTGTACCAGGGAACATAGGATAGCAGATTAATTCGAAATCATTGTCCTAAAGTGATCGATCGATCGTAAAGAATGAGGCAATACCACTTATACAAAATGCTGAATACGTTGAATTTTGATTTGATTAATCGGGCCACCTTGATGTTTCGAGAGAATTCCGTTACTAATTTAGTATTCTATATAATCTCTATTATGAAGCTAAACATATTATATACGTACACTCCCATTAGTCCCATACTAAGAGCATCTTCTATCAGTGGCAGTGGCGTAGCTAGCATTTTGGGTTAGCCGTGTCAATTTTTTTTGGGATACATTGTCAAAACCAAATCTAGCTGCGTTAATGACACCTAATTTATAGTACTAAAAATCAATGAAAAAAAGAAGAATAGTAAGCAAACAAAAAAAAATGATGTTAAGGATTAAAAATGTAGACATTCGCGGAGATGATTTTATCTATTTAAGAAAATCACAAAAAAATTAATTAAATATTGATAAGGAATTTATCATTTAGCCGAAAAAATTGATTAAATACTTTTACCAATCTCATGGGAGTTCAAATTCAACAGATAATTTTCTTATATGTAATAGAAATTATACATATTTCTTCTTATTTTTCCTATTTTAAAAATTGAGGGGTGTCAAAATTCACATAAATATAAAGAAAATAGTTTAAGTTTTTTAACCAACTACCTAAACTTTAGGAAGTGAGCCGTGTCAATTGACACTGCTCACATTAAGCTAGCTAGCTACGCCCTTGTCTCCAATAGCTACCCTATAATTTTTATATTATATGAAAGCAAAAAGCAAAATTTACGATACATTTTTTGTTCCAACTCCAATATATTTCCTATTTTGAAGATTTATCATTTTTCTCCATTTTCTTCCCTAAAAATTTAAAAATTGCTGTAAATTCAGATAATGTTGTTTTCTTTCTCATCATATTTTCTATTTTGGGGAATGTATTTAGGGAATTATGTTGGAGCAAAACAGCCAAAATATTTCCTGAAATAGAGAAAAACTCAAATATAAAAAAGTTGTTGGAGTTGCTCTAAGGAACCTCCCTAGTGGTATTTTTTAAAGACTTTTTCTCTTCGTTTCTCTCCCGAGAGAAACCCTAGGCAGCGTGACCGTCTTTCTTTGATCTCATCCTGTGGCTGCCCAGCCGAGGAAGGCCTCACGATCACGTCTCTGCTACAGGTATTTGCTGTCGGACGGGATGTCGAGGCTGGAGTGGCTTTTGAGGTGCATGCCCGATTTAATCATTTCAACCTCTTGGTGGGAGGTCGGTGGCTTAACAAGCTAGGGGAGAGAATTTCTTCAACATTGTTCGCCGTCGTTGGTTTTCGGTTTGTTTTGGCCAGCAATGATCCTTCTATTGCTTGTTGTTGGGCAGGTATTTAGTGCGGCGATCTTCGATGACTACTTGTTTCTTCCTAGCGGTTGCGTTGGTGTGGGTCTAGACGGCAGATGGCGTGGTCTAGTTCTGGACGACGCTGGAGTGGCGGTATGGGGCAGTGGGTGACAGTTGGACGGAGGCAGTCAGTGTTGTTAAGTCGATCTTTGTTTGTTGGAGGCTAACTTGGACGTCGTAGGGTTTGTTTGGATTGTTTTTTGGGCTTGCATTCCCCTGGCCCACTTTTGTGTCTTTGTTTTTGGGCTTGGGTTGTTTCCCTAGACCCGGTGTGTTTTTATTTCATTCTTTAAGTACTTAATGTAGTTTTCTTTCCTTTAGCAGATTTTTTACTCGAGTCTAGATATCTAGTTCCTGTGAGCTCTAAATGTACTAAAGATACATCATTGCTTAGTTTAGTTTTGTCTTGCCTAAAAACGAGGGTTACCCTATGTATTTTTTGGTGTGTTTGACAAGTTTGAATTACAATATCTGCATCTTTTTGTCAAAAAAAAAGAAAGAAAAAGGAACATCCCTGCTATCCGTCGAAAAAACAAAAGAAACCTCCCAAAAGTTCGTAATAGTTATACTAGTGCATCCATACTTCATGCCATGTATATATGTGGCTCCTATGCCAAAGAAACGCCCCCTCGGAGAATAAAAGGGTCGAGAAAACATATGCGGCGCCCCTAACATGATTAGTGATTAAAGCTGCTAATAGATTAGCAAAAATGAGCTTATAGAATATGGATTAAAGCTGCTAATCTGGGCTGAACAATGGGCCTAATATGGACGGTTTTTGGACTTTTGGTTTCTAAAGGCGTGGTGGTGTGATGGTATGGGCCGGGCTGAGGCTTGGCTGCGCTGGAATTGTGGCAAAGCTAGGGACTCAGTTGACCTTTGTGATTTTTGGCTCCGGTGGTCGAGTTGCTCAGATGATGGAGGGGTGTGACGGTCGGGGAGTGCGCCGGTGGTTCGTCGTGTTCAGGAAACAACGATGTGGCGTTCTGATAGTCTACGCTCAATGGTCTTGGGTATTTATTGCTTGGGTTGGGTAGTGTTGCGTGGATTGGGCTTCTTCCAGAGTGGATGTTGGGCTTCTATTCTAAGCCTAAAGGATCAATAGGTGGTGTTGATGTCGCTGTAGTAATGACGGACGTCGTGGTTCCATCGGAGTAGTCGAGTAGTTGATCTACCAGTAATCATTGGTTTGAATCTGTTCGTTTGCCACTGAAAATGTTTTTTTCTGGTTTATCCGTGCTAAAGAGTATCGTGGAACATTACTATCGAGTTGTATGTTAACTAATGTAGTGCCCTTTATTATCGTTGCCCGCAGATGGTGGTTATTGTGTATTCTGTTTATTACATTGTACTTTTAATAATTCTAATCCTAATTATGTACGTAATTATGGCATTCATACATGCTTTACTTGTTATTGTATTTTACTAAAGTGTGATGGGATTTGTATTAGGTCTCCATGAGGAAAGAAATTGTCATTAGGCGAATTTTATTCGATAAACGGATGAGGTTGGTATCATTTATTTTTGTTGTTCAGATTCTTGGTATGTAAATATTCTATAAATTCATATATGTTATTATCTTTTACTTGAAAACGTACACATATAACTATATAAAGATTTTATTTAATTTGCCAACGAAAAGCTTATTATGATAGGTAGACTCATGCCGTGTGTCGCATAAACAGAACGGATGCAATAATAAATAAAAAAAGTGAACCCTAATACAAGGTGAAATCCGCCACATCCGAGGGTTATAAAGTGGACTCCCTCTCACACAACAATTCACTTGCTCCTAAATCAAACTGAGCCGGAGCCAGTATATGTGTGTGAACAATGAAATAATTTCTATACTTCCCGGCCCCCCGCCCATCGACTTGCTGCTCTTGTACGAGAAGGTAATCCATCTAATCCAGTATCTACTTTTGCTGTATTTGGTTAACATGCATGTCGATCTGTTGTTGAAAGTGGTCAGTATGTTATTTGTTTTCTATTACGACTATTTGTCATCTTTTGATTCTGGGCCTTATCCTGGTGACCTGGTTCATTTTCTGTCAAGTTGATTACAACGTGGACGATGTGTTGTTGGATATCAGAGAGGGTTTATCAGCTCTTGTGGTCTCCGACCCTTCTTTGCATGCTTTAATTTGCTCTCTTTTTCAATATATAGTATAAACTTGATGTGTTTCATTTGTAAGACTCTGATGTCGACAGTACTATATATTCTTCAAGTGATATTAGAATTTGGTAGTCATCCTTTCTTGGATCTAAATTATGTTAGAGTGAGTCACAACTGAATTCTGACTTGAAAAATTTGATCTTCTGACCTTGATTTCTTCGTGCAATGGAGCTTTCAAGTGAAACTGTGGCAAGCGTGACATATGGACTCCCAATATAATCGATATTGTCCCAACTTGAACCACCTTTAAGGTGTTGAGTTTTATCCAAAAGGCTTCAGTTAATATTATGGGTAGTCCATTAACATATAAGTCATCTTCTTTTTGCCTCTTTTTCAATGTGGAATCTATCATCTCCAACACGCCCCCTCACGTGCAACCTAACTTAGGCTTGCACGTGCAACAGTTCAGATGATCCTCTCGGTCTGAATGAGAACAAATCGACAGGTTTCAGATGATTCTCTCGATCGGAACGAGAACGAGTCGACAGATCCGCGGAAGCGGAGACAAAACAAGCGGGGCAGTCAGGAGTTGGACGAGGAATTTGGCTCTGATACCAAGTGAAACTAAGGCAAGCGTGACATATGGACCCCCAATATAACCGATATTGTCTCAACTTGAACCACCTTTAAAGTGTTATGTTTTATCCAAAATGTCTCAGTTAATATTGAGGGTAGTCCATTAACATATAAATCATTTTTTTTTGTCTTTTCAATATGAAATCTATCCTCTCTAATAAATTATATGCAATTTGTGAGCTGTTTTGGAGTTTGAAATGATTTTGTTGTTTATAGTTGATATAACTATGTTTAGCTAATTAATTACCGAGAGGAGTCAGAGGACATTGGCCACCTTTGTTAACGATCTGATTAATTGTCGAACTACGACTTATAACTAAAGAAAAAAAATATGTATCATACATTTGTCATTACATTTATATTTCATTCTGTTTTCGGTGTTTTTATAAAATTTATTAAATACTTGTGGCTGTTCCAATTACAGAATATGTTTACGATGTTCTTGGTGATGAGTTGGTGTGCTAGGATTAGATGTAAAATGTTGTGGAGAATTAACATACTGTTGTTTCATTTGGTAATATGCCTCATACCAATACTAGTTGTGACTTTTTAAAATATAAATAAAAAAAATGTGAATCACCCTTTCAAAAAAAATGTGAATCACAGTTTGATGATGATTAATTCGATCCCCTGATATTTTATTTGAAAATAATTTTGACGGTCACTACATCAAAGTTAAATTGTTTTCCAAATGACTATATTTTGACCGAATCTCTTTACCTGACTTGGTTTATCAATAAGTTAACATCATTCAAGGAAATGTGCAATGGTTAGAATGATTCCTCTGACACTTTATAAATTTATAAATTTATGTATGATATATATTATTTTGGTCTCTTAAGTTTAACCCCGTATCACTTTGGTCACACTTAAATATGACATATATCACATTAATCACTCAAGTATGCATTTCAAATTCACCATGGTCCTCCAGACTCATTAAAATGGAGTGACCAAAGTGATAGACGGAAGTAAACTTTAGTGACTAAAGTGATATATGTCATACTTGAATAATGAAATTGAAATGTAAACTTTAGGAACCAAAGTGATTTATGTAATATATGAGGGACAAAAGTTTATAAAGTGTCATACTTCAAGGACCATTTTAGCTATTTTTTGTATAAGGAAAACTGTTAACTTTTTGTACGTATACGTGGATTTGGATTCAATCTAATGGTTTCATCCACTCATCCTCATGTCTAGTTACAATTCTTTCTGTTTTGGCACATAAATAGGTTCTAAATGGTGACAGCAGAGGATAGGCCAAAACCTCGAGTAGGGAAAAAGTATCAAGCTGTGATTCCAGTCCCGCGTGAAGGAACTGAACTAAGTGCAGAAGAAGCAGAAGTGAAGCTTTCATCTTGGAGTAGTCCTATTGACAAGTATTCTTTCCTCCTTGCACTATATTTGTTTGGTAAGAATCTCAGTCTCATCAAGAGGTTTGTAGGAAGGAAAAGCATGATAGAAATACAAGATTTCTACTATGGAGAGTTCTATCCTTCTGTTGAACATAAGATATGCATAAACGATTTATGCATGGAGAAGAACTGTTTCAAAAATGTAGAGTGCAAGAATTATTGTCGCGATTGTTGTCTCCTCACCCTCCCGCGTCAAAGGATTTCCAAGATGAGCTCAAGGAGGTAATTTATTTTACATATATAACACTTAATATCCTGCATCTAATTACTTGTAACTTGTAAAAGCATGCATGGAGGTAACTTATCTTCTGTAAGTATCATTATTACCATTCTTGATCTTAATTAATAAGGTTCATTGGGTTGTGCAGACTACTGAACTTTTCCTAGAGAGGAAAAGATCGTTTGTAGACTACATATTCAGGTTGAAGGATGCAGTTGGGCTTCTTATTCTTATAGAAGCAATTGGTACTAGAAGAGAAGGGAGAACAAATCTTTTGAGCTCTGATTTTGAAGAGAAGTCTACAGAAGTGGACACTAGTAGTCTTGATGGAGCAGAACGCGCCAAGATGACAGAGACAAGGAGTTTCCCAGTTCAACTAGGAATGCCTAAAGTAGGAGATCCATCATTTAGCCATGGGAAACCAAGCTGCAAATTATCATCATCTCAAGAAAAGTCAAGCTGCAGAACGGGAATTATCTCTGACGATGATGACTTCCAATGCCAATCAAAGTTTCCAAGTCAAAAGGAGGGGTTGGAAACTCAAGGGTATCCACAAAACTCATCATCAACGGTTTCTCTTGAAAAGGGATGTTCAACTGGTCAAAGTGAAGTGAGTGTCGTCAACAAGGATTCCCTGAAAACAGAACCAAGGTCAGCTGGACTGGTATGGATTGACTTGAACATTTCTTTATACGAATCACCACAAATGGAAACTGTTCAACCATTCAACGTGGACACAATGCAAAATATAGATGCTTCGACAGAAAAAAAAGTCATCGGTTGCACAACATCAGCAGGTGGAGGTTCCTGAGGTTGGGGTTGCAGAACAGCAACAACCTATTAGTGTCAACATCCAGAAGCGCAGCGTAAGGAGCAGTACTTTGACGAAGAAAGCTTGGGAAGCTCTTGAAAACGACTTCAGCGAGACAAAGAGGGGCAGAAGAGGGTGAGACGTACTTCAAAAACTCACCATGCATCCAAGCCGTGATGAGCCATTGAAATGCTGATGTCACCGCAACTATTTTTGTTAGTATTGCTTCTAGCTACCTAGCTAGCTACTAGAACAGGATAGTACTAGTAGTTTGAATAATGTTTCTGATACAATGTTTGAATAATCCAGAGTTTGAAACTGGAAAAACTTATGCTTCCCCAACTACTGAAACAAAATTACTTGTGTTTTATGCATGTTTTACTGTTAAATTAACTTCAAGCTCATTCCTGATTAAAGGAGTACTGATGTTTTGATGAGACATACGCTGAACATGTTCCAGTGTCACTCTATTTACTTCAATTAATTTAGATCCTACAAAACTACTACAAAATATGACATGTCATTTTTCCAACCAGTAATTCAGCTTTGTCTTCGGAAATTTACAGCATGGTACTTATTGGGTATTTGAGCTTGGCCCACCAACTTTGGAATGGGCTTCATCTTGTGGCCCCTCGTGAGAACAATATTCTTAATGTAGAAATACTTGGAAAGGCCATTCTGGAATGTCATTGCTCAAGAACTTATTAATCAATGCCCTAATCAAAGTGACCAAGTCCAAGCTTTGATCGATGGTCGACTACAAGTCTACAACTCTCCCCTCCCCAAATCTCTTTCCCACTATTTCTTCTGAATCTTCTCCATTGGAAACCATGTTCGTATCAAAACAAATAATTACCATCTTATTTGCGATTTTGTTTATTCTAACATCATTTTCAACAATCAATATTAATATTCACGAGTTAAATGCCTTAACCGTCTTGTGTGTTGGTTTTATCCATGGGGTTGCTTTGCTCATGTCAATTAGCTACTGAGTCATTACGTCTTAGTTAATTACTACTAAGAAAACCTAATTAGCATCCTAATCGTTCCTTCGGTTTGTCCTAAATCCGATTCCGATCATAATACATATGATCAAGGAAATTAACATGGAAGAAAAGCTAGCTAGATAGGTAAGGTATTTGGATATTGTACGTTATTGTCCTCACATTGTTGGGTTGATGTTAGCTTCATCAATTGCATCGACCTCCATCGATGGTTACTAAGCAATCTATTTAATTGTTATCTATGATTGATATAAATTAGTGTTCAAGAAAGGGAATCTAGATTGGAGAGTTTTCAAATGATTGACTATGTATTAGAAGCAATCCCGGCCCATGCATGTCCGATGCTCTAACTTCTGTCTCCTTGTTGTTTCCATTTTATCGCCCAGCTGTTTGTTTTTTTTTTCTCATGAAGCTTGCATAAGATGAAGGATAAGATCTTTCTCGATCTGTTATATTCACGGAGTAATTAAAAGTCAAACTCTCTATATATATGGTCTGAACTAATTAAGAGAAAGACATACGTACATACAGGATGTTCTAACGGTTTTCCATGCATCTCCATTATACGATCCAAAAATATATACTTGATACACATATCATTCAGCGATGATGCACTCACCAAGTTTGTCTTTGAAATGATATAAAATCATCTACTAATCTCCATCGATCTAAACTCAGTCTACTTATGTCCAAGTAATTAACGTAACAATGTGCCTTGAATTGATCTATATATGCACGTTGGTTTATGTAGTATCTGCTTTCGGCAACAAATACGTATAGATACATATATATTGTTCGTAGTCACTTGTTGAATCTTGTATTGGCCAAGAAAAATGAATATTAATCGAAAAAAGAAAACTACAAATCTATCCACGCCGAACGCAACTGAAATATACGCACCCATCAATGTCTTAAACCCGAGCAACTACCAAATTAGTTTGTCATTTACCCTATCTAGCTAACTAGTTTTCTAATTACGTAATTCGTAACGCTCTCACGGGTGCCATACACACGCACGCGCACACAAATATATGTGTATTACACATTCACATTATAATCATTATCTTGTTCTCTTGTTCTCACATTATTATCATTCTCTTGTTCATGATATATAAGATTTGTATCCATTTAATTTTTTATTAAACATGTTTTTTGATTTTTAACAGACAAATTTTTTGCTCTCTTTATTTTATATTGTTGAAAATTATTCCAACAATCCTCCACAATTTTCAAAATTTAAAAATACTTTTAAAACAAAATTTATTTTGAAAACTTTTTGGAAAATTTTTTGAGAAAATTATCGAAAAACATAGCACATAAACTAAGGTGTCTTGTGGCCTTGAACCTTAGCTTAGTGAGAACACATCAAAGTTAAATCAAGATGGCTAAGACGTAGCTTTGCTTTGAACTTACGATCTTATTGTGATATAACGGAACACATTTCACACACTAATTTTCTACTTCTTTCGAGTGCTCTAAAATTCGATGCGTGGATTGGCCTTGTGTCTGTATCATTTTCATTAATGCTCTAGAGACTAGCCTAAGTTGAATAGAAGGCGGCACCACCTTCTACACTCGTATAAGTAAGCATGCAGTACCCAGGTAACTAAAGTACTTTCCGTCATGCTTATTGAGAGTTTTGAATTATAACTCGACCTCTATCATTCATTATAAGTACCCAAGCACTTCAATCTTTGGATTGATATGAACGTATAATTTATTTAAAATTATATGTTTGTAGATTTACTTAAGTGCTTGCAATCACTAAATATGATATACTTTGATAATTGAACTCAAAGACAAGATGTTTCAAGCGTTGAGTTGAGTTTCCATCATTGGTGATTAAAATTTGGACTTCCCCATCTCATTTGATGTATCACCCATCAAATCCTTGCACATTTAAAATATGCAAGTTATTTTGTTAATTGGTTATTAAAGTTACTTATCCATAACTTTAAAGTTCGACGGCTTATATTACACCGTCATTTTAACATTTACATAGCTATGTCTCAAACCGTTATATCTTTCTTACTACTATATGCCTAGCTAGTAAGTTGTATTTGATAGTTACAACTATCAAAGATCACTACAAGAAAACATCACTTAAACCACAGAAACGTAATTGTTCCGTCGTCCAAGTGACACTTGGACGACGAAGTATTTTCCGTCGTCCAAGTACCACCTGGACGGCGGAGAATAATATCTCCGTCGTCCAGGTGCTCACCTAGACCTCGGAGACTTTTCCGTTGTCCAGGTGAGCACCTAGACGACGGAGATATTATTCTCCGTCGTCCAGGTTCTCACCTGGACAACGGACCGACACGTCGTGGTCCGAGTGTCCACTTAGACGACGTACCGACACCTCCGTCGTCTAAGTGAAGCATTATATAAGGCCAATGCCAAACTCTCTTCCTCTCTCCGCTCACTCTCAACTGATCGAGCATAATCTCTTCCTGTCTTGATCAGCTAGCGCCTCACGTGTGCACGCAATGCAAATGACAATCGACGTCCTAGTTAGCTGGCTAGATATATTGCACTATATATATCGATCTTCGGCTCCGACCATCGATTAATTCGCCATATATATATCGGAGAAGGCCAGGTACGTACGCAGTTAATTTTCCAACACTATTAACGTGGGTTTATATATATATATATTTAATTGCATGTACGTTTGTTAAAACGCCCATTGTTAATAATTAATTAATTAGTACGTCTAATTAATATATAATTAATATATTAAGTTAGGAAATTGATGATCGATATATATATTAGTTAATTATAGACATGTAGTACGTATATATGTATGGATGTTTTCAAATTTGGTTAATATTTAGTTAAAACGTACATACATGCATGGATGTTAGCTACACATATTAAAGTACGTAATTGATCGATGTAGATCGAGTACGTATAATTAATAGTTAATTAATTGACTAATATATATGTAATAATTAATTAATTATAATATTTTGTAGAAGTATGGACAAGAGTTGGATGAAGTTGTAGAATAGATGTGATGTCCGGTATATGGATGGAATTAGCGAATTTGTGAATTTTGCGATAGAACATGGTCAGGGAAAGAAGCGTTTCAGGTTTCCGTGCCAGAAATGTCTTAATTGTCAGTATGTGGATGTTAATGTTATGGTGCAACAACTGTACGAAAATGGTATAATGTGGAGTTACACTACATGGAGCGAGCATGGTGAAGCAGTAGAGTTCAGCTCAGCAGACTTCAGCTCAGGGTACAGTTGCCAGGGTGCCTCATCCAGCGGCAGTGGTGTCGGCCCCCCTGCTTGCAACCCAACTGCAGATTTGGTCCATGATGCGTTTCCGGGATTTAGTCATGGTGGACACCAACACCAAGACGGAGGTTACAGTACCACTCATGAGCATGATGACACATTCCCCGCTGCTAGCTTGGCCACTGACACTAGTGGGATGGATAAGTACAACCGGATGCTACTTGAAGCACAGACCCCGGTGTTCCTTGGATGTCGAGAGAATTTGTTGCAATATGTGATGGAGAAAATGAAGATAAAAGTGAAGCACAAAATGTCAGTGAGTGCTTTTGACGAAATTCAGGAGCAAATATGTAAGTTGCTTCCTGATGATCACAATCTTCCTAAATCTCATTATAAGGTTAGAAATATCTTGAGCAGCCTCGGCCTAAAGTACAGGATAATTGACGCATGTCCGAATGATTGTGTTCTATTTTACAAAGAGTATAAAGATTTGGACTATTGTCCCGTATGTGGCCAGTGCAGATATTCCTGTGAAAGTTGTTCGATATTTTCCCTTGATTCCCAGATTGCAGCGCTTGTACATGTCTCTACACACAGCAGAGGCGATGCGATGGTACGCAGAAAAGCGAATAGATGACGATGTCCTGCGACACGCCGCGGATGGGGAGGGTTTCAAACATTTCGACAGAGAATTTGGAGACTTTGCTGCAGAGGTTAGAAATGTTAGACTCGGCCTATCTACAGACAGATTCAATCTTTGGGGAAGTAATAGCTCCGCCGTCAGCACTTGGTCAGTTATTCTGATGCCGTACAACTTGCCTCCGTGGATGTGCATGAACAAGGAATTTAATTTCCTTACTGTACTAATTTCAGGTCCTAAATCTCCAGGGAAGTGCTTAGATGTCTACCTCAGACCTTTGATCGACGAGCTGAAACTGTTCACTATCACATTTTAACCCATTGCCGGCGATGCCGGCAATGTTTTTTATCATTACCGGCGATTTTTGGGGAAAAAATCGCCGGTAATGTCTTTTTTTTTTAATCATTGCCGGCGATTTGCCGGACAAATCGCCGGCAATGTTCCGCCGGTAATTAAAAAAAAAAAAAAAAATGCCGGCGACTTAAATGTAAGTCGCCGGCAATGTTAAAAAAAAAAAAGACATTGCCCCCCAAAAATTGCCGGTAATGATAAAAAACATTGCCGGCGATTTAAAAATCGCCGGCAATGGGTTAAAATGTGGTAGTGGTTGTGGGAAAATGGAGTCTCAACTTATGACAAATTCACTGACATGATGTTCACGATGAGGGCTGCCGTAATATGGACGATCAGAAATTTTCCAGCGTATGGGATGTTGGCAGCCTGCAGGACAAAAGGATATAATGGATGTCCTATATGTTTGGACGACGTGAACTCTAGTTGGCACGCGGGGAAGGTGTGTTACTTGGGTCACTCACGACCACCCGTGGCGACAGGATGGAGCTCATTTCGACGGGACGGTAGAGAACAATCTTAAACCCCGTAGTTGGTCGGGCGAAGAGATTTTTGAGAGGTTGAGCTATTTCGTCTTTGGTGTGTTGACCAATGACGCGGATGTAAAGAAATGCAATCCAATTCCTCCACATGATCTCAGCTATTGGCATCACAAGAGTATATTCTTAGAACTCCCTTACTGGTCGAAGTTGAAGCTGAGGAACAACTTGGACGCGATGCACATAGAAAAGAATGTGTGCAACAGCGTGGTGGGAACAATTCTCGGTATTAAGTTCAAGACTAAAGATACTCCTAAAGCGCGCAAAGATCTGGAATCAATGAATCTACGTCGTCCCTTGTGGTTGAGGAGGGATAGGAAAGGAATGTACAACAAGATGCCAGCTGCACCTTACACAGTGAAGCCGACACTTAGACGTTCTGTATTTCACTGGTTTAAGGGCGTTCGTTATCCGGCTACGTATGCAGCTACTATAATTGGAGCAGTGGACGAGGTGCAACACAAGTTTGTTGGTCTAAAGACACATGACTATCACGTTATGCTGCAACGTCTGATTCCAGTGGTAATTCAACCATATTTGCCTCGTGACGTCGTAGAACAAATAGTGGCATTGTGCACATGGTGGCAAAGGTTATGCGCCAGAGAATTAAAGAATTCAGATGTGGTGGAACTGCAACAACAAATTGTGCACATCATTTGCAAACTAGAGAGGATTTTTCCCCCTGCTTTCTTTGACATCATGATTCACCTAATGATCCACCTGCTCGAGCGAATGCTCATTTCTAGTCCGGTCCAGTACACTTGGATGTATCCTCAAGAAAGGTACGTACAACTAATTAATTATACAGGTTTTTCGATTCATAATTTGTTCCACTAGAGATTACTAGCTATATGTACTTATTCTTATTGTACGTTTGATTTTGTAGACAGCTTGGACAATATAAGTCATTCGTCAAAAACAGGTCGGCCCCGGATGGCTCCATAACAGAGACATACCTAATGCATGAGTGTGTTACTTACTGCAACAGGTACCTCAAAGATCCACCACCTCCCACTGCCTCCGATCCCAGTGCCCGCATCAATCTTTCTGTCGTCACCAATGTCGTCCGACCGTTTAGAGGAGTATTAAAGGAATCGTTAACACGGGAAGAACTTATTGAGTCACATTGGGTAGTGTTGCAAGACTGTGACGAAGTTGAGCCATACATGATGTCATACAGGGAGAGGCTTCAGACGTTAAATCAAAACAAGAGTTCGGCGTGGATTGAGAAAATGGTTAAGAAGAAGTTTCCCGATTATTTCTTCCAATAGGTACGTACGTACCTCTCGGTATTTAGTAATTTATATACATATCGATCATGTTTGTAGAAAGTAAACCCTTATATTTGCCCATTTTCGCAGATGATTGATCTGCAAAAATATGAAAACCACGGGGGGTGGTGGTCCTGGCCAAAGCACTTGCTAGCAGGGAAGCCGATTAAACACTATATTTATCCCGGATGTTTTGTGAACGGTGTAAAGTTCCATTCATTGGCCTAAGATGAAGGAAGAAGAACACAAAACAGTGGGGTAGCGGTTGGGAAAGACAATGATCTATATTACGGGGCTATTGTAAATGTGGTTCAGCTATGTTACGGGAATGATGTCAACGTTTTCCTATTCAAGTGCAGATGGTTCAAGCGTACAAAGGAAGACCTGGGACTATTATCAGTGGATACAAACTCAAGCTGGTATGAGGATGAGCCTTTCGCTCTCGCCACCTTAGTTAGGCATGTGTTCTATCTCGACGATCTGAAAGCTGGTGAATGGTGGACAATAGTGAACCATATCTCTCATCGAGGAATATGGAATACAGAGACAATTGAAGGGACACCGGCGACTGAAGATGTTGCTGAACCAGAAAGAGACATTCCTGCCTATCAAGAGCCTAATATTTCTATCATCTGCTCCGATATAATGGACCTGGTTCAAGATGGTGAACGGTTACCCATGCCTGATGGTTGTACAGATCTAACTGAAGATGAGATTATCGATGCCATTAATGAGGTAGATGAAGAAGACGTGTAGGATGAGGACGCGGACGAGGACTCAGGTTATTCGTCGGACGATGTTGAGTACGATGAGAAGGATGATCAATCGGATAACGGGGATGAGGATGAGGACGATTATGACGAAGAGTACGGTTATACGACGAGAATTATTAATTGGTAATTAATTATTGTAATTATTGTAATATATAATCGATGCATCATCGATCAAAAATTAATATAAATATTATAAGGAGGAGAACGTATGTACGTATGTACGTAAAACTATTATTTTTGTACTTAATTAATTAATTACACGCGTCCATGCTCAGATCGGATCGACCAACGTACGTAAATTAAATTAAATTAATTAATCCGAATTATATTGGAACGATATCGAATCGGATCGATCGAGGAGCGGATCGGATCGGAGCGGATCGGATCGACGAATTTTTAAGCGAATTCAATCAGAAGAATTGAACGGAGACACCTGGACGACGGAGAATACCATATGCGTCGTCCAAGTTAAGCAAAAACCCTAAACCCTAAACAGTGAGGTCTTAACCCCTGAATTCAGGGTTCTCACCTAGACGACAGAGAAATTAATCAAAGCTTTCGCCTTTTGGGTATTTTGGGCTTTGGGTAGTCGAAAAGGTGAAAGCTTTCTATTATGTCCAAGAAGCTTTCGTTCGTTTTTAATCTCCGTCGTCCAGGTGATAACCTGGACAGCAGAGAATTATCCGTTGTCCAGATTCTCACCTGGACGACGGAGATTAATTTCTCCGTCGTTCAAGTTATCAACCTGGACGACGGAGAAATTAATCAAAGCTTTCGCCTTTTGGGTATTTTGGTCTTTGGGTAGTCAAAAAGGTGAATGCTTTCTATTATGTCCAAGAAGCTTCCTCAAGAAGCTTTCGTTCGTTTTTCTATAAATCATCCATTTAATTTAGTTTTCCTATAAAATTAGTGACTTTTAAAATACCTACCTTCCAAGTTCATTGTATTTCAGTTGAGTTTCGTTTAATTGTTTTTAAATAATATTTATGTGTAAATATGATTATGGGTCCCTATGATTATTGCGAGAAATGAATGAAATAAATGTTTCAGAAATTATACTATATTATTCTACGCTTAGTTATGTCATGTGATAGTATTATTGTGAGCACGATGTAGTATATGTTGTTTTAGAGAGTTAAATCTATAATGCCAGAAGGAAAGTTCATACATAAATACCTTGAGCTATCTCCCTAAACCCTAAACCCTAAAGCTAGCTGATCGGATCGGAGCGGATCGATGATTTTTTCAATTATCGAATTGAATCAGAAGAATTGAACGGAGACACAAATGACCTTGGATGATCTAAACCCTAAACAGTAAGGCCCTAACCCCTGAATTCAGGGTTTCTTGACTTGGACGACGCAAATGCCCTTCTCCGTCGTCCAGGTACTCACTAGGACGACGGAGAAAGGCATTTGCGTCGTCCTAGTGTAGAAACCCTAAACCCTAAACAGTAAGGCCCTAACCCCTGAATTCAGGGTTTCTACACTTGGACGATGGAGAACTCACTCTCCGTCGTCATAGTTAGTACTTGGACGACGGAGAAGGGCATTTGCGTGGTTCAAGTGTAGAAACCCTAAACCCTAAACAGTAAGGCCCTACCCCTGAATTCAGGGTTTCTACACTTGGACGACGGAGAACTCATTCTCCATTGTCCTAGTTAGTACCAGGACGACGGAGAATAAGTTCTCCATCGTCCAAGTACGCCCCTGGACCACGGAGAAGCTCATCTCCGTCGTCCAGGTGTAGAATTCGTAATTTTTTTTAAGACAACGACCATCTAGACCATCTCCCAATGCATATTCTTTTCGTCAAGACTATAGAGTATACAATTCTTGGTGTGTGAGCTTCGACGGTTCTAAAATCGGAGTTACGAAATGTCTTGTATCCACGTTTCCGGTTTGTCAAAATCTCGGTTTTGCGGTTGACTGTGCCGATGAAACCCTTCACGAACTTATTATTTTCTGAAAATTATTGTAATTCTATATTATGTTACGGCGAACGTATCCAACGGTTGTTTTGTCCAAATTCAATTTCGTTAATACTCTGGTGCAAATGAGCCTATACTTAATAACACTTAAGTCATAAAGATTAGTAGATACTTAACAAGTTTAAAGACATAAAATTATTCGTCGTTTCAAATTTAACTGTTTATATATACAATGCATTCATCGATATTTTACGACTATTTCATTCGAATGACAGATCGGCAAATTCCTTGCGAATTAATTTTTTTCTTTTTTTTACGTAAATTGAACTTGGACGACGGAGAATGACCATCTCCGTCGTCCAAGTTCAAAAAACATGGCGGTTCATTATGCCGCCTTAAATTTCAGCGCCGCTTCAAATTTGACTTAGACGACGGAGAATCTATTCTCCGTTGTCTAAGTTCAAAATTAAGGCGGTTGAAACGTCCCACCGATTAATTGGGCGCCGTTTCAAAATTTTGAAACGGTTCACTTAGACGACAGAAAAGCCCGTTTCCGTCGTCCAAGTTCACTTAGACGACAGAAAATAGGGCTCCGTCGTCTAAGTGAACGCCTATAAATAGAACAGTTCACCCCTCTCATTTTCTCATCCCATCTCCTTTCCTCCTCTCCTCTCCTCTCCTCTCCTCTCAAAACCTCCGGCCTTCCTCCTCCGGCGACGATAATTCCGGCGACTTTCCCTCTCTCCGACGACTCTACTCCGGCGACATTCCGGCGAATTTCCGACAAGGTAATAATTCTATTTTTTAATTAACATTATTATTATTTAAGTAATTATTTAATTTGTAAATAATCTTAATTAATTAATTAGTTATTATAATAATTAATAATAATAATTATTAGTAATAATTACTAATTTTTATACTCATTATTAGTTGTTATTTGGTAATGAATAATATATTAGTTAAAATTAAATAATAGTAATAATTATTATTGTTAATAATAATTAATTATATTGGTAAATGAATAATTATTATTAAATGCATGATAAATAATAATTATTTATTATTTTAATTAATAGTATAATTTGTCATTATTATTGCATGTAATTAAAAATTATTAATTGATAATTATGTGTTAATTTGGTAGTCTTTGATTTAAATTTAGTACATAAGATTGGTTTATTAAGTCGCACTCTTTGGAATAGATGGCGCATCTTTTCCTAGCTTATCTCCTTAACCCCTCGTGATGTGTGAATTTCATCACCGCACACCATAACCTAAGTAAAGTTATGGACACGAGGTTGATGGCGGAGTTTGCAAAAGACTTGAGGGAGTGTAAATTTTTGAAAGATTGGCTGAATGTCGGACATGGTTTCTAGAAACGGGTTATGACTGGTGACAGGTTTTAGATCTAAGAAAGACGACACCAATAGAATATATACCATTGATTTGGTTAGCCTCGGGGTGTTTTGTCGAAATTAGTCATGCATCTCGCGTTATCTCTATCCCTAACTGACCATGTTTTTCGATTGAACCAAGGCTGATTAATTGAAAGTTTACACTTTATCGCGCGGGTCGCACGTCCATTGAACGACCCAAAAACCAAGCTAGTGTACTCTATTTAAATTTTAGGCACACTTAATTAGCATAAATTTTTTTATATAATTATTATGGTAATCAGGTATTTTAACAACGTACTCCTAGGTTTAAATGACTCCGTCCAGAAAGAAAAAGACCCAACAGGAGGCCGAAGATGCTATGCTCCGACGCTTGGCGGAGCAAGTCGGTTGGGAATTACATGAGGGCAACGACGCCCTCAATCCGGACCCTTCATCTGGTCCGTCTACAGCGCCCTCTGGGGAAATTTTCGCTGCCCCATTTATCCCGAGCGGTGATGACGACGCCTATTCCAGTCCGATGCCCGGTTCAACAGGAAGTACTCAGGCGTCCTCGACCTCTGAATCTATCATCTACAGCGCCCGACGTAAGCAAAGGAGGGCCCCGACTTACCCGGAATCGAAAAGGACTCGCGGTCTCGTCAAAGGCGGCAAAGCAGAGAAAATTTTAAAGGCGACTGGGAAAAAGATCGGCTTGCCGTACGACGAATTCACCGGTGGCCCTCCCACAGCTCAGCTAGCAAGTCTCTCGGCGCATAGCATAGGGTCAATCCTTCGTAGCCGGGTTCGTCTCATTGCCTCTAATTGGAAGGAGTTGCCGGATGAAGAGAAGGCGAAACTCTTTGAAGAACTTTCGGTACGTAATACGTACAATTTTAAATTTATTTTCTAATAACCAATAAACATTATAATTTCATAATATATACGATTATAATTTTCTATTTATTTCTGATAGGAACAATATGAGGTGGATCCCACACCGGCGATGCTTAGGCATATCAACCAAACCGCCAACTCTATCTACTGTGACTGAAAGTACAGGCTTCATCAATACTTGAAAAATATCGGCCCCGTGCCTACCCCCGTAGAGCTGCGTGGGGATAGGGAAGATGAGTGGCAGTGGTTGTGTAACCACTTCCAAGATGAAGAATATAAGGTGTTTACTTTTTTTATTTCAATTAAGAGAATTGAATTATTTTAATTTTAGTTACTTGCTAATTTTTTAATGATTTATGTTGTCTAACAGAAATTCTCCGAAATTTACAAAACCAACCGGGGAAAGAAGGACAAACACCATACCTCCGGCGCCAAGCCACTGATTCAAATAGCCAAGGAGCACAGGGATAAGGGCTCCAAACACCCTTATCTCGATGCTAGCATAAGCGCGTACGTGACGCCTGGGCTCGATAATGAAGCGAGTCAATACGGCGTAAGTGATATATATATATATATATGTGTGTGTGCTTTTAATTGTAGTAATTATTATTTCATTATAATTTTTTAATTATTCTTTTGTGGGCAAGGGTGGTAGAACATGCGCAGGAAGAATTGGCTAGCACTCAGCTTGTGTTCCCAGATTTGCCGCTGGAAGACCTGCCTCCTCTATCGATGGAGAGCCAAATTGCAATCGCGGATGAGGTCTACAGTCGTAGAGCTGGCAGGGAGGTTAGGGGGTTCGGACCTAAGGTGATTCGAGATTTGTCGACCTCCGACTCATCATCTACGGGAGGTTCGGGGAGGAAAAGTACTCAGGCTGCGGCAGTCGAAGCAGCCATTCAAGAGGCTCGACTCGCACAAGAGGAAAATCAATCTATGCGTCAAAGGCTTGATCAGCAAGAATCGCAGATAGCCCAACTCGTCGCCCTCATGCAAAATCAAGCTCGACAAGAATGTCAACCTCCTCCGAACCCATACCCCGACGACGACGACCCGGCTAGAGGCGGGGGACTCAGTGGCGCATCTGCTCCTCTAGTATTTTAGCTAGTAGTTCATTTGTGTAGTTTATTATATCGTTTCTTTCCTGATTCCGAACAATATTTTAATTTTTATGCGTTTTTCGAGCATGTATGTACAAATTAATTTTTTATTATTTAATTAAGTAATTAATTACAAATTTATTTTATTTAATTAATTTGAACATTTTTAATTATTTAAATGAGATTGGTTTATAAATTAAATTATTAATATTTAATAACAATTTAATTTTTTTTAAAAATTAAATAAGCACTTGGACGACGGAGAATGTGATCTCCGTCGTCCAAGTGCTCACTTGGACCGCGGAGGAAGTGACATTCTCCGCGGCCCAAGTGAGAACTTGGACGACGGAGATCACATTCTCCGTCGTCCAAGTGCTCACTTGGACCGCGGAGGAAGTGACATTCTCCGCGGCCCAAGTAAGAACTTGGACTACGGAGATCACATTCTTCGTTGTCCAAGTGCTCACTTGGGCCGCGGAGAATGTCACTTCCTCCGCGGTCCAAGTGAGCACTTGGACGACGGAGAATATGATCTCTGTCGTCCAAGTGCTCACTTGGACCGCAGAGATAGTCCGCGGTCCAAGTTTCACTTGGACGGCGGAGATCATATTCTCCGTCGTCCAAGTGCTTGAACGACAACACTTGGAGCACGGAGCCTCCGTCGTCTAAGTACGTTTTTCTTGTAGTGGATTAAACTAATATCATTTCTTTATATTTAGGATCAGTCTATTTTTATGAAATGTGAATTAATTTACTTTTGACATTAACTAGTATTCTGTCAAACTCATCTCTTCTAGATAATATAAATACTCAATATTTAATTTGAGTATTTCATAATCCATAAATTATAGACGTCATCAAACTTGATGCTTGTTTATAAATGAATATCATGCAATGAATTTAAATTCATATAAGTTTTTATCAAACTTGCATTTCCCGATATTTATAAAACAACGTACTAGCTAGTTGGAATATCTTAATTAAATTCCAACTTAAATATGCATTTAAATTTCTAATTTATCACAATACATAAAGAAAAATTCAGTGAAGTGCATACATATTAAATCATATCACATATATATATATATATATATATGCATAAGCCGTACATGTAGATTTGAACTCGTTATGAGATTGCACTAACACAAATTATTATATAAATATATTTAAAATCAGCATATTGATTTTGATCAATCATTTAACTAAGAGATAACATGCATTCTCTAAATTGAAATAGGAAACACACAGACGATCAAACTAAACAAATGTAGCATATGAAGATGTAAAATTAAAGATAAATATATTAAAATATATGTAGGATAATACATATCAAGATATCATTCTTAGTCACCGAAACGTTTGTTAAGTTCATGGAAGAACTTTATTGTCTTCCCAAAGTGCATTCACCACTTCATATACTATTTCATTTAGTTTCTCCTTGGAGTTGATACCCCTTTGATGGTTCTTGAGAATAGGGCAATATCTCATTATGTAACCACGTTTCTTGCAGTAGAAGCAATTCACTTTCTTCTAGTTTGAAGTTGGACTTGAATGATCCTTATTCCATCGAATCTGTCTTTTTCTATTTCCATGATTATTTTTGAATCTATCAGATCCACCAATAATCTAATCATTATTAATAAAAAAAATCATCGATTTTCTCATCATCCTCATCCTCATTTTTTATATGAAGAAAATCGTTCAACCTTTTATAGGTTATTCTATATTCCTCTTCGTACTGAAGTTCATGACCCAATCGTTCTATGGTCAAGCCTTCCAACTTATGTATCATACTTCTCTTGAAATTTTTCCATGATGGAGGAAGCTTACCCACAATAACAGAAATACTGAAAAGAGAATCTATATGCATATCATGTTAACTGAGCACTTGAAGTATATGAATGATTTTCACAATATTGCTCAACGATAAATTTTGTATCCACCATTTCATACTTGAAAATTTTAGAAATTAGATTTGCCTTACTTGTATAATTCATAGAAATGTATTGTTCCCCCAATGCGTTCTATAATTCCTTCGAATGTCTTCTTGTCGTTGAAGTGAGAAACTAATTCATCACTAAGAGAATTCTATATATAGTACTTACATGCATCGTCGTCTTGGCCCCATTTGTCTCGTACTTGCTTCATCGATAAGATCTCATCTTCACATTCTTCGGGTCTTGGTGTTGTAAGCGCATACACTATCTTGAGGCATGTAAGCATGATGTGAGTCTTCTTTTGTAATTTTCAGAAATATTTTCCATCAAATCGATCAAGCTCCATTGTAGAAAATTCACTTTCGCTTTCCTTTGAAATTTCCATTGCAAAAATAAAGTCTAAAGATTGTTGAATTTTTTTTGTTTGTGGGTATGGCAAGAGAAGAAAATGCTACAAAGGCATGTAAATGTTTACGTTTTCCTTTAGACTATATTTGCCCCACTACTTAGTGTGTAAGAGAGAATAATCAAACAACATGTTATTGTTGATCGTCGATTTGCACTAAAGAAGATTAACCTAACCGTTGGTTTGCACTTAAGAATATCAACCTAACACTCGATCGACGATTTTTACAAGGCTCAAGGTTGCTAGAAATTAAATCTGCAGTATATAGTTTCAAGATTTTCTTTAAAACTAGAGAATGATGGAGAACCTTAGAGAAACTAAAATAGAAGAAGAGAAATGATATTTCTGGTTATGTTAATATGCAGAGAATCACTCATATTTATAGAAGTGATTATGCATTTTCAGCTTGAAAGATTGCATCTTTTTGGTTATCTTCTAATGTGCACGTCTCTTCATTAAGAGTTGCATCTATTTGGTTTATTTTCAATGGACATATCTCTTCACCAAGAGTTGTATCCATTTGATTTTTCATTGGACATGTTTGTTGATTTCCAACAGACAAATTTTTTGCTCTCTTTATTTTATATTGTTAAAAATTATTCTAATATCAATCTTTCTCCTGTTCATAAGGACAGCGTTGGAGACAGATACAAACTGCAGCTAGCTGTAAAACCTTCATAGCATAGATACAAAATTCATCACCATCAGATTGCTGAGAGACTGAGACTGATAGATATGTGATGAACGCAATACGTTATATGCACGTCTACTCTACGAACGTTTAACTACTAATGGAGTACGTAACGGTAATGGTAACACAAAATTAAACTAGCTAAGCTTAGCTAATTAGCTAGAGGCATATTTCACTTGGCTGGACGACGTAGAAGGTAATGGGAAACGATTTGCCTAGGGCTCTTCTTCAAGGTTATTGATTCTAGCTGGTGTCGTTACTCATCACATTGAAATCGACCTACAAAACAAAGCAGCAACATCGATATACGATTATGTGATTACTTAATCTGCCCATATATAGCAATATATAATTATATAGCAAGAAATCGAAGAATTGACGTCTTTGGTTCTCTTCGATCGTTTTGAAGTAATAGGACAAATGGATTCGGCAGCTCTCAAAGAAACATATATAATTAAACTCAGTCTGTGAATGAAACTTGGTTTACTGGAGTAGTAGGTTTAAATTAAAACGAAGTAACTTCCAACAACTAGAGTGGGATGCATGATAAAATACAATGATATATGGTCAGTTAGTATGAAAGCATGACATACAAGGACATCAAAGTTGAAATAGTCTTGAAAAGTTGTTCCGCTGAAGGCAGTATTAATTCTTAATCTGAATTTAGGCAAACAAAACAATAATGTGCTAAAGTACGTATGTATACATTTCATATAGATAATTAAGTTTGATGATCGAGAACATTGACGAGACTTTAGTCAAGATAGTTTACGATCCTAGATCCTAGATCAAGGAAGATTCATATTTAATTTTATATTTTCTAGCCATGCCACCATTTTCTTTGCCCTAGCTAGTTTTAGAGTTTTCACATATTGAGATCCTTCGTTGATTTTGTTTCTTTTACTTCACTATATACCTCATGAGTAGTCGGATGAATATGAAGAGCATGGAACCCAATGTGCACGAGAATTTGAGAAAACAAATTGTAACGTAAACTTAGTTAGCTATGGCTTTCTTTTGTTTAAGGAAGAATAGGAATTGAAATATAGTAGACTAATACTAAAGAATATTCATACAATATTGGTCATATATTACTAGGAAAGATTATCAATATACAAAAGAATATATGAGGAAAACAATGAACTACTATTATTAGGCTGCATGTCAATTTTGTATTACCCAACAAGTCGAGGGTATTTGGCAATTAAGTAGATTAGGAGTTCTTGCAATATTGTCTTATTGTGAAGCCACTATATATAATTGTATAAGACCAAAGAAGACCAGGTTCCAAAGCCAAGTCTGATTGCTCACAACAGTGATTCTGTTGCTTCTTATCATGACCACTGTGCACCAGAAATGAAGTTGATTTTCTCTAGTTTTGTCTTCCTCGATCTATTTCCAAAACCTTTGTGCTCACCAAAAACAAGCTAAGTTAAGCTAAGCTAAGCCAAACCAGACCCCTCTTTCGAGATAGAAGCACCGACAAGAGAGAAAATAGAAAGCAACAGAAACTAAGAGCTAGCTCGAGTAGTGTGGAAACAGGACAAGCTTCCCTAAACAAGTGTGTGTTTCTCAAAGTCTCAAAATGTCAAATATTACAGGTGATATTGAAGAAGGTAGCTTCTCTTCAGGGAACTCGGTCGGTGAAGAAGTTCATCAAGAAAAGCAGCTGAAAAATCACATGCATGGCTCCAACTCCGGTGGAGGTTCCGGCGGGGGAAAGAGTAACAGCAATGGCTCTGTCACCACTCAACAACAACAGCAGCCGCCAGTTAAGAAGAAGAGAAACCTTCCCGGAACTCCAGGTAAATTATTCATTTTCTAGCTAAATTCATAATAAAAGTTTGATTCGAACTTATATATAGAGGCAAAGATCCGATCTCGAGTCTTGGCTAAAAGCGAAAGATGATCAATCATCTCGATGTACTATAAGATCGATCTATGAGATACTTTGTTTGATTGGCATGCAAATGGAACCATTTTGCAGTACCATTGCTCTTAATTACAAGACAATAATTGTGGGAATTCTTCTTAAGATTACATGTATATGTCAAGGTGAATTTAATTCAATGCGGGAGAATAAACAACGAAGAAAAAGTTGATTAAACTTGAGTATAGAAGAGATAAATCTTTTTGACGAACTGTTGGCCTGTGAAGTATAATAATTGCTTTAAGATATTTTACATGATCTTGGGGAGAAGTACTGTATTGTCATGAGCTACTTAGCTCACTTACTGTACACAGATGCCATAGCAAATTGAGAGTCCTCATCCAACGAATTTTCAGTAAAGTTTAACAAGGATAAATTTGCTTATTAATTAACTGCATGTTGGACTTTACATGATCACAGATCCGAGTGCGGAAGTTATTGCTCTATCACCAACAACCCTAATGGCAACGAACCGATTTGTGTGTGAGATCTGTAACAAAGGGTTTCAGAGGGACCAGAACCTTCAGCTTCACAGGCGAGGCCACAACCTTCCATGGAAGCTGAGGCAAAGAACCAGCACTGAGGTTAGGAAAAGGGTTTACATATGCCCTGAGCCGACTTGTGTCCACCACAACCCGGCTCGTGCTCTCGGAGATCTCACTGGCATAAAGAAGCACTTCAGCCGTAAACATGGAGAGAAAAAGTGGAAATGTGACAAGTGCTCCAAGAAATATGCAGTGCAGTCGGATTGGAAGGCTCATCAGAAGACTTGTGGCACTAGGGAATACAAATGTGACTGTGGAACCATCTTTTCCAGGTACTAGCTAATAGATTCTTATATATTGGATTGATCGGTTAACGTTTGCTAACATCGTAATCAAGTTCACCAACCAATTCATTATGGCATATATATCGTCTGGATTTGACATATATCGCATTTTCTTGTGCATGAAATATAAGAGTTATTCGATCTGTTGTGAATGATAAAAATAATAGACAGTTACATATCAAACTTTGACAAAAATTTATCGTCAACTAATCTAATAATCCAAGGAAAAATGATCGAGGCTGAAACCACTATACAAACAACTAGCTCAAAAGGATTTTAGTTGATTAATTGTTTTTAGGTACAATTGAGCCCTCCGAACTTCAGCATGTAAATTTGGGAAATGGCGGAAAATTGAAATGTACATATAAATTGACCTCCGATCTTTCTTGAAACTCTTTTAGTTTTAGGTACCACATTTCTCTGTTCATGCATCATCACATAACACCAATAATATTAACCTTATCGTTGTGTAGATTTGTAAGTATGTGAAATCGTACACATCAAAGTATCAAACCCTTGGATTTCATGTAACATTGTGCAGGAGGGATAGCTTTATCACCCACAGAGCCTTCTGTGACGCACTGGCAGAAGAAAACAACAAAGTAAACCACGGACTCATAATGAACACTGACATGGGGACCCATAACCAAATGCCTGCTGATCACCTCATCTCCTCTATGCCCATGAACACCAACACCTCCATGGCAATCGGAGGAGGAGGAGCCATTTCCGAGTACAACAACTACCACCCGAAAGCCCCCCTCATTAAGTCCCTACCCGAGGAGCTTGTCCCAATGCCCTTCAAGTCTATAATGAACAACAACAATCTCCCAGCCGGAGGAGGAATGTTTTCTACTAGCTCCGGCTCGCTTTTCGGCGGACCAACAAGAAGTGTCAACCCATCCACCTCGTCCAACCTCCAGCTCAGCTCCAACAACAGCTCCCCTGCCGGGTTTAACTACCTTCAGGACGGCAAGAACGGTTGCGGCGGAGGAAGCCCTAATGTGACCAGTGCAGCCCAAATGTCAGCCACTGCTCTGCTCCAAAAAGCAGCCCAAATGGGCGCCACTGCCAGCAACACTACTATAAACTCCCCCATGATGCAGAAGAGCTTCTCCACCACCATGGTCGGATCGGAAAACCACCACTCAAACAACACCACTCGTCCCCCGCCGTATGATCACCACCCTCACTTCCAACATCAAGTCCAACAACAACAGTTGCAAGATCACCACCAGATGGTGGGGATGCACGGCTTCACCAACCAGCTGTTCGGCGATGCTAACGCAACTTCAGCTGTGGCGATGAGCGAACAAATGGGGATGTTCAGTCAGGTGGTGTTCAACATGGGTAGCGGTAGCGGTAGTGGTGGTGGTGGTGGTGGTCATGATCAGAGCCACCAGGCACTGCTGAGGAACTTGGAGCATCAGAGGTTCGGAGAAGAAGGAGGTGATATGACGACGCTTGATCTACTTGGGCTGGGTGGTGGAGGAGGAGAAACGAGGCCAACGCTGCAGAACTTGCACGAGCAACATCATCATGGTCAGCAGAGGATGCCGATGATGAACCCTTTCCACCAGCAACAGCAACGCTCCCACGGTGACTCTCCGGCGGAGAGAAACCCCTATGGGATGTGAGACTTGCTTACGTACTACTATTACTACTGCATTGTTGCTACTTTTGCATTTGATTAAGAACTGGGTTTTGTTTTCTGTCTTGTTCGGCTTTGCTGACACGTTTAATTTAGGGTTTTGACTTTTGACAGTTTTGAGTCATTTAAAGTGGGGCGTCATTCTTGTATTGTTGTGAAGACTGAAGAGGGTGTATGTCAAACATGGGCCTTTGTTTCTACCCAATTAATTCCTTTATGTATGAGTCTGACCCAGTCATTGGAACAGCAAGAAAACCAAAACCATGTTTCATAATCAAGGTTTTCGAATTCTGTGTGTTATTTAGGATGAGTTCTTTCTCATCTGGCCTTAAGAATAGTGTTTACTATATATGTACTCTTTTCGATTCTAAATATTAGTCCGGAAATACCTCAAGTCAGAAATATTCGACACGAAAAGAATTTGTTTTGGAAACATATGATCACATGGTTGATTTAAACGCAAATATTTAAGCTTCTCATTGATTTGGTTGATTTCTGTTGCTAAATTCTCATGAACTATAACTCAGTTGCAAAAGTACACACTACAGCTCACATAATCAGAATCAGCACAACACCACTCGCCATTGAACAAATTTTTGGGTAGGGTCGAAAAGATAGAAATGGGCTAGATATCTTATGGGCCGAAACAGCATCACTGCCACTCAAAGACGCAAAACCTTCAAAACCCTAGCCCCAAGTTCTGATGGCTCCTATATATAAACGAGCTCAGAGCCTTCAAGCCATGCATATCTGCCTCTGCATCTGTGTTTCTCTCTTCTCGTCTCGTTGGTGCTGTTGTTCTCTGAATTACTACAAACTGTGTGTTGGTTTTGGCTTAGAAAAAAAAGGAGTTCGAGGCTGTGATGTTGATTAACTACCTATTTTATGAGGGGAGGTATTCCCTCGTGATTACAAAACTACCAATGGATCCTTCTGAGCCTTCACTCTTGATTCTTTTATGTTGTTTTTACCTTCTGGGTTTTCTTCTTTCCTTGTTGTTTTTGAGAAGCTGTTGACTTGGTGATATAGTTACTCGGAATTTTGTTGTGTCGACCAACACTCAGACTACAATTATCTGATCAATGCTTCTCAAATTCTCAAATTTTTGACTGATTTGTTAAAATTGTTTTCTTTACTACACAAAATCTTAAACATTGCAGATTTCTGATACATTTCTGTTAATTTTCGAGCTTATTGTTATTGTTTTTCAAGTTGAGATGGAAGTGATGACTATTTCCCCAGATGATCGAAGCTGAACAAACTGAGCTATTACATCTCTGTGATTGCACAGAGATACCAAGCCAGGTGTTTCTGATCCATCAACAATTTGAAACTCGAGCGTATTTGAAATTTTAGTTGTATAAAGAATCAATGAATGAATCCACGGGCAAAGTTGAATGTAGTTTCAATTGGAGAACTTACAACTTGTACAGTGAATTGCTGTAATGGCCTGGACATAACAAATTACAGAGAGTTTTGTGCTAGCATCATGAATACAAGAATATTCATGTCTCAACTAATCAGGGTTACAATGGTCACATTTAACTTTGTATAATTATATCAAATCACAATTGGGGATTAATCTTCTTGATATTGATATAGACCAAGAGACTGAAGTTTATTTCGTACACAGTGTCAAAAATGCGACCCTTGCTCGAGTTGGCTTCTTAGTCATGATTGACTTTTGGAATTGGACTACCGAGACGTAGCTGAATGCTGACATGAATAATGTTAGTTGCTGCCTTTGAAATTTCCTCTTCAGCTTCTTTTGCCACCTCCATTGCCTCTCTGGAATGAGAAATTTTGCATTATGAGTCCAACACAGTTAAGCTACAGCTGCAATCTCACCAAGGTTAGGAACTAAATTTACCGAATGGAGATGTCTTGGGGCATCGAGACCTGTACTTGGAGAAACATCTTCCCTTGCAACAAATGGTGGGTTATGCGCTCCACAACCATTTTCTGAACATATAAGCAGAATTACATACCTCAGAACAATCACTAATGTGCTCTTCAGAATAATTGTGCTCATGAGTTTCCCACTTCACTAACTGTAGGTTAATTACCTCGGGGAATCTGGATGAAATGATACTGGAAACAGATGATTCCAGGTCTTTATCCTCTGATGAAGGAGGAGAACTTCTCTGGCATGCACTTCCACGAATGTTGTTTGGCTCATCTACACTGAGGAAACTTTGTGGAAGTGCAGGATCTACAGAAGTCACAGACAAGCAATCGGAAGATGAGATCAGAGTCAAGCGATCCCAAAATCGTCAATTTTATCCAACATCAATGATATATATGATTAAGAAGAGGATGCACACAGGATCAGAATTAGGGAGACGAGTAAAATTGTGTTGTTACCTATGTGTATAAAGACCTCAGACACTTCCGGATGAGTTCTGTGAATTTGATGACGAACGTCTTCTCCAATGTCATGTGCAGCACTAACACTACAGAAGGGATCAACCTGCCAAGCAGAGTAACAACTAACTAGTCTTAAATGAGAAACAATACGGTATTTTTCAACCTCTTATAGACTACTTTAACGGCGACTTTAAGGTACGTATAGAATGAAAAAAGTGTAGAACAGAAGAAGCAACCTCAATATGTACATCAAGATACAGAGAAGAACCAGCTCTCCGTCCTCTCAACCGATGGCATCCCTGTACACAGTTGACAGTTAGAACTTACAAAAGAATTAAAAACATCTTTAAGCCAACTGCTGGCCCCTTTACGTTTACACACGACAAACACATTAATAAGAGGAAGCTTATTCTCGAACTCGAGCATTCTAATGAGGGATAGTGTTTACCAAATAGAAAAATGAGGGAGTTGCAAGATCATATGAGCAGAGCAATACATTTATACAGATATCATAAGATTTACTATCAAGGAGGAATTTTTTATACCTTCAAACCATCGACTTTTAGAATTGTTTGTCTAATATGATCCAATTCTTTTGAGGGAATTGCAGCATCCACCAATTCCAAGATGCTATATCACAAAAAAGAAAAGAAAAATCACACGCTTCAGGTGACACAGATTAACAAACAAAGAAATATACAGATCCAGCTTATATTTCTGTTCTTTGTTCATTGCATTGTTCATACTATGACCATTTGAGCACGAATAAGTATCAAAGATGGAACAGTAGTATAGATAAGATGGGTATTGATGGTTCTCAGTCATTTGCCCTAACTTATGGCTTGTGATGAATCAAATTCACAATATAGCTATTTAATTTGAGTCCATCAAAATGGCTTTGAAAATCTAAAAAGTCTAGATATATGGAGCAGGAAAATTTAAGAACAAAATTTAGACCTCTGATGCCCAGTTTCGATACCAGCCTTCAGGATCATGCCTGATACAAGAAGTCCAGCTAGGGGATCTAGAAACTTCACTCCTAGGATTGAGCCTCCTGCAATCAAGTTGGATAACTGAGCTCAGTTGAGGTGACAAGATTGAACCAGATTTGGTGATGTTTGCGTACATCACCATAAACACTCCTAGGACAAAAGGAAGACTAATGATCAAGGGAGAAAACATATATGTTATCATTCTAATCCCAGGTTCTCTATAACTCTTTTACCAACTATACACCCAATCTTTGGTACAACTTTAAGTAGAAAGTGTATTTATAGAAAAACAGCGGTTTCTCACCAACTCCAACGAGGGCAACAACTGATGAAATGGCATCTGCACGATGATGCCATGCATTTGCTTTCATTAGTCCACTGCCTTGTTTCTCTCCTGCTCGTTTTGTCATCCAAAAAAGCCTGGAAGTTATGAATGTTAATAGTGGGGGAGAAAGAGTGCAGGAGCAAAATTAAATATGCTGCTTAATCATAATTCATAATTACAAGGACCTACGATTTCATGACTCTACATAGTTATGTGGTTCTGATAAGTATTCTAAAATCAGAGTGCATCTGGAAACCATTGAGTGGAGAGAGATATCAACAAATAAGGAGTGCCATGTGGAGGAACCAGGAATATTTGGGCCACATAATAACAATTTCAATATGCATTTCCATGGAATGTACTAGGTGAGACAATTATCTAACACCAATAATTATAAGTTCAGTACCCTTCTTTAACTGCAATCGAGAGAACCGTCATGCTCACAGCTAGGGATGGATGCTCCATGTCAACTCCATGGTGATGTCCACCATGATGATGGTTATGTGTCAATGACTGACTAAATATGTCTGGATTTTCCGAGTACAATCCCTGGACAAAAACAATAACTGATTCATTATAAAGAGAAAGCAGTTTGCTTATGCCTTACTGTAATGAATGTCGATACCAAGATCCTTTGACAGCATGAAAATGTCTCAATGACTACTCACCATCAAAATATCCAGAGCATGCCATGCGATACCACCCGCTGTTCCCAACAGCATACAAGAGATTCCAAGTGCTCCTAGAGTCTCAAATTTACCATGTCCTGGAAAAATTCAAACCAAAACAAGACTACAATTGTAACGACCCACGAACTACACGAAGACAGAAAGGAAAAAAAACAGTATATGCACAATGTAAGATCAACTGATTAGCTCGTAGGTACAAATCAAGAGTGACCATATGGGTGTTCTTTGTCTCTCGGAGCCTTTGCGACTTTAAACGACAGTAAGGCAATGCCACTAAGAACCTGCATCACAGTACATGAAAGATGATCATACCAAAATTAAACTCTGAACCCCACAATAATCAACAAATCATCACATTTTCCAGGTGAACTAAATCATATTTTCTTGCATCAACTCAAATCACTAGCAAAATTCAGTGACAAAAACAAACTGTCAACAGTAAAAAACAAGAATTTACCACGTCTGAGACAGAATGAGCAGCATCGGCAATAATGGCGGTGCTTCCAGATAAGTAGCCGGTCAAAGCTTTTCCCGTAGCGAGACCAATGTCAGCAGCCAATCCCAGCCTGAAGATCTTCTCGCCTTCTTTACCATAATCCTCATCAGGGCTGTGGGAATGACCAAAATACCATCTTTTGGGGACTGAGTAAATTGGGTTCTGATTGAAAATGGTAGAATGATCTTGGAGATAGGAATTCAGGATTTGGCTTGTGATTTTGGGGTTGGGATGAGAGTTCTTGGGCATGTGCAAAGCAGCGAGCTTTGTGCGTATGGAATTGAGATTGTGAAATCTGAATACCATGATTGAAAATTTTGAAATGAAACTTGGGAAAGAGATCGATGAAGATTGAGGCTTTTTGGATCAGTGATGCTTTTGAGTTTGATTTGGGGGTCCAGACTGACGAGTTTGAGCTACGAGTCTGGAACTTTGAAAGGTGCAGCATCAAAATGGAATTTGCTTTTAACTTCGCGCGATATATTCTTTGGGCTTGATGGATGCTTTAGCCCAAGTATATTGAGCCCATAACACACGTATGTCAATGAGTGAAAATGTATATTTTAAGAAAAAAGTCACCTCACAGTCCGAAATTTTGCCGATGTATCAATATCATGTCAGAACTTAAAATACTATTAAAGCGATGCCTAAACTTTCAAAACAATATTTTCGCGATGTCAAGCATTCTCCGTCACAAGTTTGTTATCTTTGATAGCATGACAATGTAGAATTTAAAACTCTATAGGTATTAAAGTCATTTCCATTTTTTAACAATGTAGAATTTAAAACTCTATAGGTATTAAAGTCATTTCCATTTTTTAACATTCTTAACCCTAGCATCTAACCCAAACCCTTATTCTCTCTCTCTCTCTCTCTCTCTCTCTCTCTCTCTCTCTCTCTCTCTCTCTCTCTCTCTCTCTCTCTCTCTCTCTCTCTCTCTCTCTCTCTCTCTCTCTCTCTCTCTCTCTCTCTCTCTCTCTCTCTCGGACTCGAAAAAGAACCCGACATTTTCTTACCCAACCCGAATTATTTTCCCAGATTAGTTGGAGTTCTTGTTTGGATTGAGAGTTCTACCTCTCCTAATATTGACATCAAATGTGATGTTGACTCATTCATTAGTTCTTTGAGTTTATCTGGTTAATTTAATGCTCATGTTATTTGTGTCATTGATGAACACAGGGAGAATGACCATCACAACCATATGACATACCAAAGAGGAAATCAGTTCCAAGACCAGGGCCAGATGCTACCCCAATTATAATGAGGTCTAAGAAGACCTTAAAAAAGTACAAGACAATAATGAAGAGCAGCAACCAAAACTCAGCCCCTACTCAGAGCAGCCAAGCCCCTACTGCAGCAGCAGAGAATGCTCTGCAATATGATTTAAATGTTGTTGTTGGATCCATATTTTAAGTGTTTGATGTTTGTTCCTTGTTTTTTGTGGTTAAGAAATTTAGATCCATCTTTTGCTAAGACATTGTTGTTGTAGTTTGGAATTACTTCTTGTTGTTGGTTGTGAATAATTTTAGTTGTTTGTTTCAAGGAATTGTGTTTGGTGTATTGTTTGGTGTGCTCGATGTTGGATATTGGATATGTTGTACATTAGTACCTTGTTACAAGCATCTTAACATGTCATAAATTTTGTAAAAAGTATCAAAGTGATGCCCAATTTTTTTGTAAACGTATCAAAGAGATGCCTAAATTTTTTGTAAACGAATCATCAAAGAGATGCCCAAACATTTTATAACCATATCAAAAAGATGCTCAAACTTTTAATAACCATATCAAATAGATGCCCACTTTTTGAACTAGATGTCCTAATTGAATGGCTTCTGCATGCATTGAATTTCATCATGCATAAACTGCACATAACAAGTAGGATATTCATCCCCAACCAGATTACAGTCATTTTCATGCATTTTCGAAACAATAACACATTCATTAACAACCATTAACTTCATTACTAATAATATTAAGTTTTCATTACTAATTAGTTACCTAACAGAATTCAAATGGATCAAGGGAAACCAGCACAAAGTGCACAGAATATCTTACTTAACTGCATCCAAAACAAAGTCCAAAAGGACGTTGTTGAGTAAGAAATTCCTAAAATTCTAAGAAACTTACAACCTAATTAAGTAGATTAATTAAAGAAGTTTGAAGAAAAAACTGAAAAGTACAATCCATAACACAAATCCTTAATCAGAATCATCGAAATCAGAAGACACAACCTCCACCACCTCCAACTCCAGCCTGCCCACCGCCTCCTACCTCATTGCCAGGGACATGAATATCGGCGAGAACGCAAAAATTTATTGAATTGTTGACGAGGCATATGAATGTTGTACTCGATGTCAATCATTTGTGTCTTTAGGCGATTCTCCACCACCGACACCCTTTCTATCAGGTGATATTCCATTTAGCCGAGGCGATAGTGAAATGAATGTTAGCAACAACGCGGTGGTGGGTCGGTATAAGGGCTAGGGTTTTGAGAGCGACGAGATGGACCTACTGCAGAGTGAAAAACCTGGACCATGCTCTGATTCGGGTTCAAGCGGGCCGATCATCTCGAGGTTGTCAATGCAGTGCTTGGATTCAGGTAAGTAGATCGGCGAACAGAGGTCAGTGCCGTGCTCATCTTCTTCTAGTTCTTAAAAACCATCTTTACTGCAACAACTGAGAAAATGAGAAAGTGAAAGTAATTTTGAAGTGTAAAAATGCAGTGGTATATATAGAGGTGAGAATCCCTTCGATAACCAGTGTAATGATGAGGGAGGCACAGTAAAACAAAAAGATGTCACGTGCCTCTTTTAAAATGATTACATTATTACCAGACAACATAATTACTGCCAACAGTACATGTTGCACATAAATGCATGTCGTTTAATTAAGGGTTTATATGTTGCCTGTTGGGCCTCAATCTTTCCTGGCATATCAGAGTGATGCCCAAATACGGTAAACACATTTAGTGTGAGGCCCAAACAACACTCTTTGCACATAATAAGGCCCAAAATGCATTTTTTTTTTCAAAACTAAAGATTAACTACTGGTGAACCATTAGAATAGAAACTAACAATCATAAGAGAACTAACATAGCAATCCAAAACTGTTTTTCCCTTTCTTTCCTCATATTCACCTCCATCTGAACTTCGTGAAGCTTCTTATTGGCCACATCAATTGCAAACTTCGACAAGACAGTTAATCCAACAAGATCGTCAACTTCTTCCTCATACCTCATATGTCGGAGTCATAGCACGGAGAAAACAGCTGAGAATTTCATGTTAATTTCTTTCATTTTAAGCTCCTTCTCTTTTGTTATTATTTGACATTTCCCCTCCAATACGACTTTTTCTCAAAGCAAATCCGCAATCACTTGTTGGACTTTTTCATTATGTGAATGATCAACCCATAACAGAAGTCCACAACGCCCTACATAAAATCACATGTTATATCACAACTCATCCAAATCAGTTTCCAAAATCAACAAATTCATACCTCTGTTCATGTTGGACCACAACCCCAGTATCGCCTCCCATAGTTTGCGTCAAACCCAGAATACTTGAACATTACAACTCTCCTCCCACATCTACAATAATTTTCAGGGTTTACTATCGTGTTCAACATCTCTCTTTGTGAATTTCTCCAACAATTTCTCTCTTGCGAATTGGTATATAGATGACTAAAGAAAGAGGGGCAAAATAGTCATCTTTCATGTTTTGGCGCCAAAAAACACTGTATAAGTTTGTGATTTGGTAGGACAAAATTTACTAGGGGCAAATTTGTCTATTTACTGATTCTACAGTGTCATGCCATTAGAGATAATAGAGCTGTGACATCATTTCCAGCAGGCATCGCAAAAATGTTGTTTTGAAGTCTATGCATCATTTTGATAGTTTTTTTAAGTTCAGACATCATATAAATATATCGGCGAAAATTTAGACGCTGGGGCGAATTTGTTCCTAAATTTTATGTGTGAAACATGAACCTGCCTACTTGGGTTGGAAATTTATGACTGGTCTTACTAGTCTCATTCATGACCAATTATGGAGATAATTTAAGGATTGTCTGTTTTATTTTCTTGCTTTTCTGTGTTGAATGTATCCTGAGCAAATGTTTTTTTTAATGGCTACCCCAATGATAATTATATATTTGTGATGATAACTGTAACGACATCTGAGTTTGATAAGGAGCTCGAGGGTGATTGCATACCTCTTTTCCTCAATTTTGCTTTTGCTTGGGGAATTGCCAGCCTGCCGATGAGAATTAACAAAAGGGACAAAATCTATGATGCTTTAGTTTAAAGGAACATGTTGATGCTTATATAATTGAAAGCTAAAGCTGAACTTTTGTTCCTTTTCTCCTTGTGATGCAATTAAGCTCGTATAAGTTCAAGTTGTATAACGCATTTTTGTCAAAGGGAAATGGTTCTGGTGATGGATGAACTGGAATGGGTTCATGTTCAGAGTACAAGTCTAATTCACATGGTGGACTTGTGAAAAAGGATTGTAGCCAGAGCTGGTTTTAAACGTCGGCGGTTGAATACAGAAAGCATTAGATCATCTGACATTTAACTTAATTCTGGTGTTCGCTCTCCTTATGTTGTCTTAGTCCAACCACACTGTTAGATTCTCATGTTTTCCTTTGTCTAGTTCATTGGCACAACCTTCTCCAACAGCTCTGGAAAATTACCATTTATCGCTAATGGTCATGGCAGGAGTTCCACATTGATGACAGAGGCTGCTGATAAAGCTAATTTCTTTGAGGATATGAACACTTGGTTTGCGTTCAAGCCTCATGGTGAATCGGGCTCTTTCTTTCTTGCTCCAGCAAGCAAGCAATCCTTTCAAAGCATTGAGGTGTGTCAGTCCAGTCAGATAATTCTTCTCAATATATGGAACCAACCAAATAACCAGACTGCAAACAATTTTCAGCAGCAACCGGATTTTTCTCGTAGATATACTGTAAAAGATAATGGAGCAAATACTTTGTGTGGAGATCCAAGTGTATTGGTCATAAACCATAACCAAGAATCTATCCCAGAAAAACTATTTTTCAAGCGATGCATATCTAAAGAGATCGCCAGTAATTTAACATTAAATCCACCAGCTATCCCAATCAATTAAATTGCACATGCACTTCACTTAAGCTAGAAATTTAGAACTGAGCAGTATGAAGAAGCACATTGCAGTAGTAGATTGTGATACACAAACTAAACACAAATGAGTTCCCTTTACACCAGCAGATGAACAGCATAGCATTTAGAAAACGCACAACCTATACAATACCTAACCAAAGCTGCACAAAGCACTAGGCACACAGAACACATTGGAAACAGTACACCATACACTCAAGTCAGACTTTGCATTGTAAAAATAGCCCTAAACACAAATCACAGTCTACCCAATACTGTAAACTTAGTCTTTACAATCTATAGTCTTCACATCACATATTAAAGAGAGCTGCCTTAGTCTTTACAATCAGTAGTCTTCACACGTGCACATAGTATTCGCCCTGTGAGACAATCCTATTGTGGCACTTTCGACATATCTGGTAGAACTTGATTCGGTGTGAAACTTGATGATCATTCATTGCTGTTTGAAGTGTACTGATTTTTGCAGTGGATACAACTAATCACTTTTGTTGCCTTCTTAGAATCAATGCCTCCTTCCTCCTCTTCTTCTTCTGGAACTACTTCATCATCTTCTACATATAGCAAAGTTAGCTCCTCTACGATCAAATCCAAACCATGTACTTCATACATGTGAACCCTAAGGTCATCCTCCTCAACACGGCTAATGACTCTGCAGTGTGGGCAGACCACCACAGCCCTCATGAGTCTAAACCAGTCACTCCAGCTCTCCATGTTTTCTAGTCTATATAAGTTCATCAATAAGCACAGTCATCTAATGAACTTAACAGAAACATAACATCTGTGAATACTAAATTTGATTATCAAGAACAGCTTCATATCCTAGAGTTCTAAAAAATTAACAGATACCTAACCATCATTTATATACGAAAACTAATGCTTACAGGACCTATACATAAAAAAATGCATCTATATAAAAGAAGCCATCTTTCTTTTCATAGACTCTAAGATAGATATGATCTCAATCTCACACACAGATAGCCAGATACCAAAAAAATTTAGGGGAATACGAAATTGGAGGTTATGACCAGAACGCTAAAGCAATGGAAAATGGATAATATGAAAGAAGCAATCTTTGTTCTCTATTGATGCAATTTCATGGGTATTTGGAAAAGTTGAATTCACAGTAGTAGACTAGACTAGGTTACAATATCCAGAGAGAGAGAGAGAGAGAGAGAGATTTACCCTTCAATTGATGTCTTGCAAAAAGAGGAGGGCTCGCTGTGAAATTGGAGACGAGAAAAAGGGTTCGTTGCTGTGAAATGTACCCAAGATCCTAACCCCGTAGAAACTCAAGGCCTCTGTAAACTTCACCTAACAAGAACCAACCAGAATTTAAAAGGGAGATCAGAAATTCATAGAAGAAGAATGGTCCAAGAACACACTTACACTTGAAGAAACAGAAATGATCGGTGGCGCAAATACCTGCCGAGAAAGAATGCCTCTTTGGCTCTCCAGTATGTGATGTTATCTATTGATTTGTGAGTAAAAAAGGGCTTAGACTTTTGTGCAGTGTCAAATTCTGGAGAGTTGAGAAGAGAGTCTAAGCCGACTTCTCTGAGAGAGACGAAAGCAGAGCATGGAAGCCGTGGGGATCGGCGATGGACACGTGTCCAGAAGTTCGTTAAGTTTTAGCGCCAAAATCACAGGATGCCGTACCGGGTCAACCCGAAGGGGATTCGACTCGACCCGGAGGCCCAGACTCGACTTTAATAGCCTCTCTCTCCATCGTCGCTGCATTTTCGAGCAGAAGATCTTCGACTTGATTTCGCTCCTCCACGATATTGAGACCATTGCGAACCTCAAGGGCCTCTGCGTGCGGTGTCGCTAGTGCTGGTTTGCAGAGGTCCAGGTCAGAGTGGAGCACTTTTCTTCGATCGAGAAAAAAGAAGAAGAACAAGAGAGACTGAAGAGTGTAAAAATTAGAAAACTATATGAAACTTGAAAGACTAAACAGTGCTTTGGGCCTGAGAGATAATGGGCTAGTTAGTTTGATTTTCAGATTTTGTTTTTGCTAAGCCTGTATTTAATTAATAAATAAATACTGAAACCTTTTTTTTCTTTTTCTTTTTTGATGGAATAATAATTAGGGGAAATGATTTTAAAGTCCAAAAACCCAACACATATTACCCTCACGTCATTGTAGAGATAGAATCTCCACTCCCCTTCCTTGTCTAAGCATGTTCTCTGCGGTTCAGATACAGTAGTGGTCTCGTCTTGTCTCAGATGAGTAGATGTTGGGGTAAATGAAGCTAAGGTCACCTTCTGGAACAAGAATGTCTATTTTGATGTGAATTAGAGATAAAAAGAAGAAGAACATAAACAAGTGCTTTCTTTAGCATTGACCATTTCTTGGTCCTTTGCCTAAGCTTCTTCTGTCTTTTTCTTTCCAAGAGCTCAGCTTGCCTATAGAATCGGAAGCTAAAATCAGAAATCAAACATGGAGCTGTAACTGTACACACTCCAACGTTTGAGTAAAAACCGAATGACCTGACTAATTAAAACCTAAGCTTAAGAACCAGTAAACTAACTTGAAACAAAAGACACTAGCTGTTACTTTAATTAATCTTCTGCAGCTTTTTTTAGCTTAATTCTTCTTCTTCTTCCATTAGTAGCTTCCAATTACTAGACAAACTTAATTCTCTTCATGATTAATAGATCCAAGTTGATCACTTGTTTTAAAACAGCAGCAAATAAATAAGTTCTTTTATATCAAGGATACATATTAGACAACGAATCCTAAAACAGGTTGAGCAAATATCACTGTAAAAACATGGAAGCAAAATACTATACTTAATATATGAAGCCTGTAAAAGTCATGAAGTCATAGCCATGTAGAATATAGATGTGTTGATAATTAGAACCAAGTAATTATGAAACATTCACTACCAGGATCCTTTTGTAGCAAATCATTTATAATAACATAAAAGTCGGCTTTATATATATAATGACATATGTACAGGACGATTATCGAACCAACTTCAAATGACTAGTTTCATCAATGAGTAGGAAGCTCAAGATAGTTATTGTTTCTACTTCCGCGAGACGCAATCTAGCATAAGCAAGTACGAGTTCTTCTCTTCCTCGTCCGAACGTTCGGGCTGTTCGGATGATCAGGTGTCTTCTCTCTTCGGGTGTTCGGGTATGCGTGTTCGGGTTCGGCTGTTAGAAGAATACAACGACAAATGGGCGGTCAGATGGTCGAGACAGGGGTGGCATGCCTTCAACGTTCCGATGCCTAAGTTAGAAGATGTATTGGATATAACAGTCAAGCGAACGTGCGAGAAAGTAGGTTGGAGTGTTTAATGCTAGGATTCAATCAGTTGTTTTCTTACCTGTAATAAATGTCTTACCTATATAGGTGGTTGAGTTTGTTGCTTACTTGTGTTCCTCGATGTGGGATAGAGCTGTTCTGTCTGTTATGTGGAGCGAACATTCGGACGTGCGCTTGTCGGGCGCGTGCGCGCTCGGATGGGGTCGGTTTTGTGGGCGAAGTTGTAGCCTTCCTGGTGGTCTTTCGAGTGGTCGGGTAGGTGTTGATCACCTGCTTAATTAGGTAAGTATGTTTAATCAACGGACTAATGCTGCTATACTAACAAGTCCCCCAAGTCCCCAAGTCAAAGCAATCTTTCTTGACTGGGGAGTTGAAAAAGGGTTCATGCGATTTAAACAAAATACTTATCCGATTGAGCAGTGATGCGTGGTCCTGTAACTCCCAAGTCCCCCAACTCTCCGGTCAAGAAAGGGCTCGCTTGACGGAGTGGGTACCTGTGCGTCCGTTCGCGTACCTGTGGAGCTGTTCGGGCGAATATGTATGCGGATGCATGTATGAGTGTGAGTGTGAATGTATGTATGAGTGGATGTTTGTGTATGATGATGTGGGTGTTGATGTATGTGGGTTTGTGGATGTATGCGTGTATGACCGTATCCCGTGGCGTTCATCGGTTTTAGCGCGCGCAAGGAGGGGACGGACCCCATGCCCTCGGAGGGGACGGACCTCATGCCCGTGCCGCCTAATCCGGCGAGTCGAACGTTATCGTTACGCGCGCGGAGGGGAGGGGCCCCATGCCCTAGGAGGGGACGGACCCCATGCCCTCAGAGGGGACGGACCCCATGCCCATGCCGCCTAATCCGGCGAATCGAACGTTAACGTTACGCGCGCGGAGGGGAGGGGCCCCATGCTCGTGCCGCGTAAGTTCTTCATTTAGCGCGTGCACACTGGAAGGAAACTCGGACGTTGATCCTCTTCCGGGACGCCTAAATGGTTTTGCACTAACCTGGTGGGGTGACGTTTTTTACTTGCCCGTGAGGTTTCTCGGGCGCTTGGTCGTGCGGGTGGTGCGTGCGCCAGTCCGAATGGCGGGAGTTGTGACGTGTGTTGTCTTGCCTTGGGTGGGGTGGTGTTTTGTCTGACGAGGCGCTTCAGGTGACATTCCTTTTGACTTGTTCTTGGGAACCGTTGTGTAATAAATGCTAGCCGGCGTAATTAATGTTGGCGTGCCCTGTGCATTAAATGCTGATGCCGTAGTAACTGCTCGAAGGTCATGTGTCAAGCGCGTGGGAGCGTGGGGTGCTGCATGGTTGACACGTGGCGAGTCGTGGGAGATCGTGCTAGGGTTTGAAACCGAGGCGGGAAGGTGAAGGGTGAGCGCGGTTACTTAGGCGGGTAAGTGAACCGCCTCGGGGCCATGTGTCATCATTTGACGGTGGATACGCGAAAATGGACGGCTGGCGTTCGTTCGCGTGTCCCGTGCGATCAGTATAAATAGGCCTTCTGGTGTCGTCTTCCCCATCACTTTCACATTTTACTGAAGCTCTGCCAAATTTACTCTGTATACTGTTCTTCTCTGATCCCGTGTTCTTTACTTTCTTGCCGGAATCCTTCTTCAACGTGCAACCTTCACCTGCAATCTTTAACTTTGGTGAGGCTCTAATCTGTTTTTCCGTTTTGTTTCTCGTTTTTCCGCTTGCTTTTATGTTTTGCCCTCCACGGTTTCTGGGTTTCTTTTGTCTTTTTCTGGGTTTGCGTCTCAAGAACAAGGCGTGTTCTTGAGGCGTGCCTGGTTTGATCTTGTTTTGGGTAGATTTTCTGGGTTTTTGTTGTTTCTGGTAGTTTGTTTTTTTTTGCTAAGTGTTTGTGGGTTTCGCGTGCGTGCGTCTAGGAGATGGAGCCAATAGAGATATCGAGCGGCATGTCACGTGAGCGGATATACGTACCGGGGGCGGGGTGGGTTAGTTGTAGTTCGTTCACGAGCGGGTCGGACTCATCCTCGTATGATTCCATGATAAGTGTGATGCCTCTTCGGTTCATCCATAACGCTTCTCCTGTGGTGCAGTCAATGGATCCCCAACAAGCGCTCACTGTCGCAGGGTTAGGGGAATCGTCTGGGTCATCGGATGGGTCCTCATCGTCTGGGCCATGGGGTAACGAGCCCGTCCGATCGGATCAGCCCGTGCCTCAATTTCCGGAGGGTGGGCGCGTACACTGGGTGCTCCCCGACGGAGTGCCAGTGCAAGAGCCTGAGCGGGTGCCAAGCGTGAAGGAGATGGCGCGGTGGGCGCGCGATTATCACATCCCGTCTTCCGTGAAGCTCAAGATACCCGGGAAGGGGGAGACGTTAACCCGACCGCCGGCCGGCCACGTGTGCATAAGCGAGTTCCACCTGAAGGCCGGGATAAAGCTGCCCCTTCATCCATTTTTCCAGTACATCCTGGCGCTCTTGAAGATCTCCCTCGGTCAGTGTGGGCCCACACTGACCCGAACGTTGGTGGCATTCTTCAACGTCTTCCACTTGAGCGGGCTAGATCATCCGACACGGGCAGAGTTCCTCCACTTCTTCCGCTTGAAGTACTCCTCCCGCCGGCGAGACTCGGGCACCTTCACCGTGGAGCCACACGTGAAGTGGTGGCTGATCGACCCTCCTAGTTCCTCGACCACCTAGCGCACGATCAACTGCCTGGTCGGAGGTGACTGGGAGTTTGGCGCTCACTCCCCCGAGATTGCGGCCAACGCAAGTCGTGTCCACCGAGTCCCCCAACGCTTCTACTGGCTTGACACAAACGAGTATCTTTTGACGCCTGAGGAGGAGATTAGGATTGCCCGTCTGAAGTTTGTCTTCGACCCGATGCCCGAGGCGAGGCACTTCTGGGCGGCGTGTCATTGGGACCTGATCGAGAAAACACGCCTGGCTTGAGCACCTGGTCCGTCGAGCGGTGATTTCTAATATGCATGTGTTACGTAGTTGTTAGCGACTGTTTTACTGACCTTGTTGTTTCTGTTTTGCAGTAAAAATGTCCAAGTCCAAGGCGATTGATCGGGACGAGGAGCACGTGCGTCTCCTCAACATGCTGCTGGAGGGTGCGGACAGCGTGCGCCGCGTTGTCATTGATGGGGCGGGCGAGATGGCTGTTGGAGGCGAAATCCAGCCAACGATCCGGGCGCCGGACGTCACCTCGCATGCCTCCCCCATCCGCCAAGGGTCGGGCGCTGAGGATTCTGCTGCTGCACCTGTTGGGCGGGGTGCGCCTCTCCCCCTCCCCCTCCTCCTCCTCCGTCCGGTCGGGGCCAGAGTCGAGCTGAACGGGACCGCCTCCACCAGGAAAAAGAACAAAGGCAGGTGGAGCGCGACCAGCGGCGCGTAGAGCAGCTGGATCGTCACGAAGCCTCCCAAGGCTCTGGATCGCGTCGGTCCTCTGCTAGTGGTGCAGACCTCTCCACCGGTGCTCCGACTGGTGATGCTGAGCGCCCACAAAAGCGCTCCCGCACGGACTCCTCTACCCCGATGGTGTCGGATGCCGGTGGGCCGGTGCGTCCGATCGTTGAAGCTCTCCACCAGGCCCTCGTTGATGGTGCTGCCTCGCTGAGGCCCCTGCTCCAGCCGCTGGAGAATGCTACCCCTGACGGTCTGGACAGGGCATTCATCGCGAGAGCTAGGCTACAGCACCAGCTCTTCCGCCTGCGCTCCCGGGAGAACCTTGACGAACTGGCACGCCTAAGGGCTGAAGTTTCAAAGGGGGCCCAGACGACGGAGAGGCTTGTGGCTAGCCTGAACAAGGCCAACAACCTGGTCCACCGCTACACCGCCCGTGCGGAGGAGGCGGCTGCCCGGGCCGCTGAGGCCGCTGATCGTGAGGCCACACTGAAGGCTGAGCGTGACAGCGCGCTGGCCGAGGTGGAGCGTATGTGTTCGAAGATGGAGCATGTGCGTGCCGAGGCGGCCACTCGGGAGGCGGAGATGGAGTCCCGCATGATGGAGGTGGATCGCGTTGCTCGTGCGGAGGCTGTAGCCGCGTTCAAGGACTCAGAGGAGCTCTACGAACTGGTGAAGGCCGACGTGGAGGAGCAGGTGACCGCCTTCCGCGTAGCGGTGACTCCCTTCATCAGGGTGGATGAGTATCGGGCGTTCGTGCAGTCGGAGACGGCGAAGCTCATGAGCGCTCGGGCCGGGGTTGATGATGGAGGGGCTGGGCCTTCTGGGGCGGCGGGTGAGGTGAGGTGGAGGTGGAGCCTGTGCTGGTGCAGGTGGATCCGGCGGAGCAGGTGGAGTGGGCGGAGCCGGCTTCGTCCGAGGAGGTGGAGGAGCTGAATGTGAATACCGGGGCATAGTTTTTGCCTTCTTTTTCTGTACTTCCCTTTTTTGTAATAGTGTAGGTGCTTTTGTAACGGGCCTTGTGCTCTTTTATTAATGAAGTTTCTTTTCCTTCCGTATGTGTGCCCTTTACTTCTGTTTTTTTTTTTGGCATCTTTTGAATGGTTCATGCGTGCGTGTGCTCTTTATTCCTTGCTATGGTATTTTAACCAAGTGTTACATCAATGCGAACAGTCTCTCCCCAGTCCCCCGAGTATCGGGCGGGCGGGTCAAGATCACACAAACGTGATAACAAAAAGAACCTAATGAAAATAAGTACACAACACAACAAAATTTAATGAAAGTATTTCATCAAGTGCTGGATGTTCCATGGGTGCCACAGTCGTTGACCTTGCATGTCTCTAAGGTAGAAGGTGCTGGCGCTCACCACCTCGTCCACGACATACGGACCTTCCCATGACGGGCGCAGTGCCTTGACCTTCTGTTGGATTGCCTTCATTACCCAGTCCCCATGTTGGATTGGTCGAGCCCGAATACGCTGGTTATATAATCGGGCAATCCTCTGTTTGTTCGCGGCGTTGTGGAGATGCGCCGTGTCTCTCCGTTCTTCCAGCAGATCGCTGTTGAGCCGTAGTCCCTCGTCTTTCGTGCTCGGATCATACCCCTCGATCCGTGGGTCTCTGGTGGGTGATCTCCAAGGGTAGCACAGCTTCCGTTCCGAACGTCAGACTGAATGGGGTTTCGCCCGTGGCTGAGTTGGTGGTCGTTCGGATGGACCATAGGATCTCTGGGGTGATCTCGGACCAACGCCCGTATCCCGCTTCTCCGGGCTCGATGTCTTCAATCTTTTTCTTGATACCCGCTTTGATTATTTTGTTCGCTGCTTCTACCTGTTCGTTTGTCTGAGGGTGCGTTGGTGATGCGAACACGAGGTCTGTTCCTTGTCGTTTGCAGAAGGCCGTCAGCCGAGGGTTGTTGAACTACGGTCCATTGTCCGTGATGATGCTGATCGGCGTCCCGTATCGACAAAAGAGGAAACGCCAGAAGAAGCGCTCGACCTTTTCTGTCGTGATTTTTGCCATTGGCTGGGCTTCAATAAACTTGGTGTGTTAATCGATGATGACGATCAGGTACCTGTACTGCCCCTTCGATTTTGGGAGCTCCCCGATTAGGTCCAGTCCCCACTGTGCGAATGGTACGGGCGATAGGAGGATGGACAGTGGGACGGCGGGCGTGTGGTGGTGATGCGCGTGTAGCTGGCACTGGTGGCACTTGCTTGTTAGCGCCGTGGCGTCCACGTGGATGGTGGGCCACCAAAATCCACACCGAAGGGCCTTGTGTGCGATCGATCTGGCGTCCGCATGGTGGCTGCACGTGCCCGAGTGGATTTCTTGTAGGATTGAGTTGCCCTTTGATGGAGTGACGCACTTGAGGCTTGCCCAAGTCCTCCCTTGTCGATATAGCGCCCAATCCCATATGCTGAAGTTTGCCGCCCGTGCGACGATGGTCCTGGCCTCTCGTCTGTCTTCTGGCAACTCTCATCTTGCCTTGTACGCGATGAGTACATCCATGTAGCTGTGCTCATGCGGTTCGATTGCCAGGATCTGTTCTGCTCCCGAGATGCTCGGTCGCCGCAGCACTTCGACAATCCGCTGCCCTGGTCTCGTGTGCACGGGGGCCGTGGCCAATCGGGCGAGCCTATCTGCCTTCGCGTTGAGCCCCCGGTGTATGTGGTTGATGTTGACGTAGTTGAACCTGCTGATCAGCGCCTTTGCGTGTTTCAGATAAGCGATCATGGACTCCCCCTTTGCTTGGAATTCCCCTCCGACCTGGCTCATCACTAACTACGAGTCACTGAATACATTGAGGTCGGGCGCCTCCGAGTTTTTGGCCAACTGTAGGCCCGCGATGAGCGCTTCGTATTCGGCCTCGTTGTTGGTCGTCTTGAATTCAAATTTGAGGGCGTACTTCGTGTTTACCCCTCCTGGCCCGGTTAGGATGATCCCGGCGCCGCTTGTCTTTTTCGTGCACGATCCATCGACGTAGAGGTTCCACTCCGACAATGGTCATTCATTGACCTCTAGCTTGTCGGATGCCTCTACCGTCAGGCCGTCGGCCGTCGGGTGCGTCGACCGATGAAGTCCGCCACTGCCTGCCCTTTGATTGCCGTTCGGGGTTCGTACTAGAGATCGAACTCGCTGAGCTTGATAGCCCACTTCGCCAGGCGGCCACTGTGGTCGGGCGATTGGAGGATCTGGCGCAGGGGCACGTTCGTGAGGATGTGGATGCTGTGTGCCTGGAAGTATGGCCTCAACCGTCGGGCGGCGGTGATGAGTGCGAGCGCCATCTTCTCGATCGTTGGATATCGGGTCTCAGCACCCGTCATGCCCTTCCCTGAGAAGAAAACGGGCAGTTCCGTGCAGTCCTCCCAGCGGACGAGGGCTGAACTAACGGCTGTGAGAGAGGCGGCCAGGTAGATGTATAATATCTCCCCTCGAACGGGCCTTGACAGGAGTGGGATGGACGCCAGGTACTTCTTGATCTGAAGAAAAGATGCCTCGCATTCGGGCGTCCATGCGACCTCCCGCTTGTTCGTCGTTCGGAGAGCCTTGAAGAATAGGGCGCATCTGTCTGAGTAGCGAGATATGAACCTGTTCAGTGATGCGAGCTTGCCCGTGAGCCTCTGCATGTCTGCTTTCTTGACGGGCGGTTTCATGTCGATGATTGCCCTCACCTTGGCGGGCGCAGCCTCGATTCCCCGCTGGCTGACGATATACCCGAAGAATTTGCTATTGGTGACTCCGAACATGCACTTGGTCGGGTTTAACCTCATGCCATTCCCGATGAGGACATCGAGCACAGTCCCTAAGTTCTGAACGTGGTCGACCACCTGAACGCTCTTCACCAGTATGTCGTCTACGTACACGTCCACGATGTTGCCGATCAGGCCATGAAACATTGCGTTCATGAGCCTCTGGTACGTGGAGCCAGCGTTCTTCAACCCGAATGGCATAACGACGTAGCAGTATAGGCCCTTGTCCGTGACAAACGTCGTTGCCTCCTGGTCCTCGGGGTCCATGAAGATTTGGTTATAGCCCGAGTATGCGTCCATCATAGACAAGAGCTCATGCCCGGCTGTCGCGTCTACCAACTGGTCGATCCTTGGCAGATGGAAGCTGTCCTTGGGGCACGCCTTGTTGAGGTCGCTGTAATCGATGCACATCCTCCACTTTTTGTTGTTCTTCTACACCATTATAGCGTTGGAGATCCATTTCGGGTAATCCACCTTGCGGATAAATCTGATGCTCAGTAGTCGGTCCACCTCTTCATGCATCGCCGCGTAGTGTTCCGCCTTGTACGCCCGTCGGTTCTGTTTTACTGCCCGTGAGCCGACGTTGACACTCAGCTTGTGGGATATGATGTTTGTGCTGATCCCGGGCATGTCCTTGTATGACCACGCGAACACTTCCTGTTTTTCTTTTTAGCAGTGTTATCAGCCGCTTGGCTATCGCGGGAGCTAAAGACGCTCCGATCTGGATCGTCCTCTCCGGGTGCTCGGAGGATAGCTGAGTCGTCCTCAGCTCTTCGCGCTCGGGAACGGGGGATACTGCCATCAGCTCGTCGCGCGGGTCGTTCGGTACTTCCACCTCTGGTGCTGATTCCTCCATGGCGAGGACCTCTTGTCTATTTCGGGGCTTCGTTACTTCTTCGTAGTTGTACCCTCGGACGTGTCCGACCCCGTGCTCCGTTGGGAACCGTCCCAAAAGCATGTGCCCTGCAATGATCAGCCTCAGCTTGTTGATCCCCGGCCTCCCGAGTATGGCGTTGTATGGGGAGGGGGTGTCCATGACGACGAAGTCTGTCCGGACCTCGCTGTGTGGAGAGTCGGAGGCGCCGATCCCGTCCCGAATATTATCGCTTCCGATCGGGTATGATGTTTCGCCCGTGAAGCTGGTGACGCACTCGTGGTCTTACGTCATTTTGTGTGCGGGCCTGCCAAGTGCCATGTACGCATCCAGATAGATCACATTCACGGATGCCCCGTTGTCTACCAGCACCCTCTTTACGAGGAATCGGTCTATGATCACGTCAATCACAAAAGACAGGGTGCTGTCCTTTGGGCTTCCTTCTTCGTCCTCCGCCGTGAAGCTGATGGTTGGCGACTCCCTCATTCCTGCCTTGTGCGTCCTTCCTGCCCCGATCGTCAGCACCTCCCTGCTCGGGCGATCGGGCGGTGAAGTCCCCTTCTTGCGCTTTCCCCCAGATATCGTGCTGATAGTCCCCGGGGTCTCAATATTCGTCTCGCGCGGTCGCTCCTTTGCCCTATGAGGGGTGATCCGACCGTCTTTCTGCATGTTCCTAAGGACCTTCTTCAGCATGACGCAGTCGTTGGTGTGGTGGGTGGCGGTGTTGTGGTACTCGCACCAGATGTCCGGGGTTCAGCCGAGCGGGGTCCTCTCCTTCGAAATATTGTTCAGTGGTTGAATCTGGCGTCGGTGCTGGCGGAGTAGTTGTTCGTTGGACTGCCGATTGATCGCATACACCTCCTGCTCGACCGGTCGGTACCGTAGCGCTGGCGGTAGACGGGCCCCTTGTGGCGCTGGTCCCCTCGCCTGGTTGTGTCGGTCGTTCTGATAGTTGTGGGGGGGAGGGGGCGGCCTCCGGTGATTTTGTCCTTGCGTGTCCCGACTTCTTTTATAGCCTCCGCTTGGCTCTCCTCCATCGTCCGCGGATTGTCGCGGTTGAGCGCTTACTTCCTCCGGTCTGTTGGTGCTAGACTCGGAGGTGGACCCGTACACTCGCGTTTCCACCAACGCCTTCTGCACGATCAGGTCCATGATCTTGTCGTAGTCGAGATGTTCTTTCCTCACCAGCTTTTCTACGAATGGTGTGGCGAGCATATTGTCCATCAGGGCTATCTTGGCCACTCGCTTGTCAAAATTCCGGCATGTGCTTGCCAGCACCCTCCAACGGTTCATATAGCTTGACAGGCTCTCGTCCATCCCCTGGCGGACCTTAAGAAGAATACCCGTGGTGTTGTACTTCCTCTGGAACCTGTAGCGCCTCTGGAAGCTCTCCGCCAAGTCAAGGAATGAATGGATGGAGCCTGGTGGGATCTCATAGAACCAACTCCTTGCTTCCTCGGTCAACGTCTCCTGGAACAGGAAACACAGGGTTGAATCCGAGTACCTGGTTTCGTCTGTGGCGGATCGAAATTCACCGATGTGTGTGCGGGGATCCCCACTTCCGTCGAACCGGGTGATCTTCGCTGTCTTCGCGTGGAGGTCTCTGCCCCTCTCCAGTATATGCGCCTAGAACGGGCTAACCCGGGGGTGAACATCCCACCTTGCCCGGCAAGCTTGTCTTTCCGTAGACGCGAGACTTCCTCCGCCAATTCCTCCATCCTCCGAAGGATCAGGATGTTGTCCGTCGGGGGTGCCGATTCCCCTGTAGGTGTGGGCGTGCGGGTTGTCCGGGTGTCGACCCTGCCAAGCGGGCGTTGTTCTTCGTCGGCGGTTTCTTGGACTCATTCGTGTTGCGTCTGCTGTTGGCTGACGAGCGCGTCCAGTCGTTCCTCCAGCCTCTGTCGAATTTGGCGCTCCTGATCCCTTTCGAACGCTGCCTCTCGCAGCTCCCGGAGCAGGCAGTCGACGCGCTCCTCGCCACTGCTGCTCGTCTCCAGCTCCATTACTTACCGCGCTCGTGCGCCTGGGGGTGTTTCCTCGACGGGTGTGTCACTGACGTTTGTCTCCTGGGTACGCATGTGAGCTTTTGGTTTGTGATGTTTATACGAGGTTTGCAATTTGTACGGTTCCCACAGACGGCGCCAACTGTTTCTACCGGATTACGCGGGATGCAATCTAGCAGAAGCAAGTAAGAGCTCTTCTCTTCCTCGTCCGAACGTTCGGGCTGTTCGGATGATCGGGTGTCTTCTCTCTTCGGGTGTTCGGGTATGCGTGTTCGGGTTCGGCTGTTAGAAGAATACAACGACAAACGGGCGGTCAGATGGTCGAGACAGGGGTGGCCTGCCTTCAACGCTCTGATGCCTAAGTTAGAAGATGTATTGGATATAACAGTCAAGCGAACGTGCGAGAAAGTAGGTTGGAGTGTTTAATGCTAGGATTCAATCAGTTGTTTTCTTACCTGTAATAAATGCCTTACCTATATAGGTGGTTGAGTTTGTTGCTTACTTGTGTTCCTCGATGTGGGATAGAGCTGTTATGTCTGTTATGTGGAGCGAACATTCGGACGTGCGCTTGTCAGGCGCGTACGCGCTCGGATGTGGTCGGTCTTGTGGGCGAAGTTGTAGACTTCCTAGTGGTCTTTCAAGTGGTCGGACAGGTGTTGATCACCTGCTTAATTGAGTAAGTATGTTTAATCAACGGATTAATATTGCTATACTAACACTTACAGCGACAATACTTTCCAGTTGATCGGGCATCTATCATGACACAGCCAATCATTTTTGAATATATCTGCAACCAAGTTCAGAAGAAAATGATGCAAGTGGAGTTGATATTACTTCTGAAAAACAGAAGAAGAAGGTGTCAGTAATCATATTCACCTTGGAAGCTGTATCAAATCCGGAACTTGTGGGGACCTCTTTGCATTTTAAATCTTCATCAATGGTTTTGGGGAAACCCATCACCATAGTTTTCAAGTTCTGTTCCCTGTTTTAAACAATTAAAGAGATATTGACATCTAGGGCCAGAAACTTAAAAGAAGTAAAGCCATGACAAAGGGATTCGTAAGATTTTAACATACTTGAAGTTTTCAGCAAGGAGACACGCATTTGTGTTTGAGTTGTCTCCACCAATAACAACAAGACCATCCCAATCAAGCTTGACAGCTGTTTCTTGTGCTTGCTTGAGCTACAAGTCATTCCATTTACACATGCTTAGTTGCTAAATCATACACCCATTTTGTGAAACGAGATAAACAGCTCAAGGATATGAAGTAAATAATAGTTCCAAACTAGTAGCAGTATATGAATATAAACAAGCTATCAATGGCACATGAAAATATGACTGGTATAGATTAAGCTGAAAAACGACATGCACATACGTGTAATGACCCCGTATCCAAACCGATGAGGTGTAAGGTTTTCTCATGAGGTAATTTTATCCGCTTTTGGAAGTAACCACCTCCATAACTGCTTGAAAGTGTAGTTGTATACCAAGGAACCTTTAGTGACGAGAAATGCCGCGATCCTGTAAAAGAATATATCCATTCAGCACTAGTATCAGCACTAAATTCTTTCTTCCATGTCGACCATCTATCCCTTCAGTAATCTGATAGCAGACAAGGTAGAGCTCAAAATTGAGTACTAAAAATGACCTTACATTCTGCATGAGTGGATCATCTTTCCCAAGCTCGCTGATGTCCACCACAAACTTGGCCTCATATTTCTTTACCATCTTCTCCATCTGTTACCAACAAAAAGTACCAGATTTATGTTCGGTGTGACGGACTAATTTTATCATTACAGTAAGTAAAATTTATGAAATCTCAATGCAAGCAAAAGAGCATTGGTTAAAATTTACACCTGATTTTTTTTAAGGATAAACATAATCCGAGTTAAGTTCAATGTATTTCCCTTTGATGATACCAGCTGGTCCTCCTCTGAAAGCATACAGAGTGCTCACTTTGGCACGATCTTGCAAGTAATCTAACACAAAAAACACATATAGACTTTCACCCTAAATCTCAAAACAACAGAAAAACACGACATCATATCAACTATGCTATCTAAGATGCTCACCGAAAATTCCAGAGATAACATTGTGACCTTCAGGTGATCCTCCTCCGGACATTACGACGCCAATCTTCAACTTATTGTCTGGTAGCTGTGAACTCGAATCACTTTCCACCAACTGTACTGAAGGCTGACCGAAAACATTCGGAAACAGCTTCGCAATCTCCCGCGCATACAAAAATAACAAACATATTTCAGATTTCAGATCAAATCCGGAGGCAAATATCTCAAACGCATAGCATCAAGCAGGTCAAACTTTCACTTAGCACAACGAAAAACAAAAATTGTAATCGAACAACGAAAATTGAGAAAGAGAGAGAGAGAGAGAGAGAGAGAGAGAGAGAGAGAGAGAGAGAGAGAGAGAGAGAGAGAGAGGAGTTTGTACCAGTGAGAGTTCGGAGTAGAGTTCGTACCAATCGTTGACAACGTTTAGTAAAAAAACGTTGCAAAAACAGACCATTTGCAACTCCTTCAAATAAACGCTGCAAAGTAGCGCTGTATTTGCTCTCTTTTCTTGTAGTGTGAATCGGAGGAATAATGTGAAAATATATTGCTGCTTCTTGTGTTTCTGTTTTATTACTGGAATGGGAATATTCACGTGTAGGAAATGGGAGTACGGTGTCTAAATTGCAGAAAGCGGAAGATGCACTTAAGGACTCTGATATGTCAAATGACGGACTAGTTTTCGTCTGGCCTATGGTCGCCAAGCAATCTCTGAATGACAAACTTGGTGCTGGTTAACCAAAGTGAAAGGTGAAGCGGCACGAGACAGGCAATATATGTGTGAGAGAGCTCATGTTAGGAGGAGAGAAGGGAAAGAATGCAAAGGAGAGAGCACAAGCCATCGGGAGAGTAGCAGGGGTGGATCCCAGATTTGAAACTTGGGTGGGCTGTGAATTACTATGCAGCGCACAATTTTTTTTTTTGAGGTTTGTAAGTCATTGGGAGACTCATCCTCACGCCTTTATTATTATATATGAGAAAAACATACATCGAAGGAGACATAAAACCAAACTCCGTGAATTAAAAGATCTACGTACATTATTACTAACTAAATCTCACTCTCCGAAGTCCGCTAACTTCAAACTCATCAACAACCGAATCATTATCAATACTATTGGCATATTGTCTTTCAATATAGAGAATCATGCTATCATCAAGAAACTCTTCACACATTTTATTTCGAAGAGAATTTTTCAAGATCTTCATAGATGAAAATGCTCTCTTTGTTGTTGCAGTAGACACAGGAAGAGTCAACATAAGACATATTAATGTATAGATCATCGGGAAGAATACATACTTTCTTGTTTCTACCAACCGTCGACACAAGTCTAATAAAGATGATGTCATGTTGAATCGTATATCCCTCTGAATATCTTCAAGAAAATATCGACACTCCATTTCAAGAGAAAGTATATCAGTAGACGTAAAATCTTCAGGATAAAATTTCACAACAAGAGTACGAATATCTTCAACATTGAAAGATTGGAAATTATCACGAGGATCAAATGTTGCACTAAGAACAAGGAGCTCCAATGAAGTCTCTGTAAATCTAGTATCCAACTCTGCTAATTGAAAGTCTATCACAGCATTTAGAACACTAACTCGATAATAATGCTCATTTGTAATAAAATTTCTTTGTTGGCATGTTCTTGGGTTTGTACCTGCCGTGTAAGGAGCACACATATCTGGCATAACAATATCATGTTCCTCACAAAATAATATTACCTTTGTAATCAATTGATCCCAACCATTCTCTCTCATCTTCTGAAGTTTAGATTTTGTTAAACTGAGAAAGCTCAAAGCATTTAAGATGTCTATGGCTTTCTATTGCAATGCTTGACAAAGAAACTCAGTAATCTTCATGACATCATGCATCAACAATAAACAGAACACAAAATCAAAGTCTTTCAAAATCTTACCAACACTTTTTGCTTGGCCTTTCACCTTTGACGACCCATTTGCTTTCAAATCTGCAAAACTAATTTGGGTAGCTCTAAACAACTTTATCAAACCTGAGTTAGAGCGATGGTGCGAACCCCAACGAGTAGCTCCTGCTCGTTGCAAACCGTTAATCTGATTAACTCCTGAACCTGTTTCAAGTGTACCCGTAGCTACTATCTCTGCACTTTCTTCTTCTCTGATAGATTTTAGCATTGAATGTCGTTTTGCAGAAGAATCCACAAAAGTCACTACCAAATTGATTTTAGAGAAAAACTCCCAAATATCATCAACTCCCATAGCAACAGCATTCAATGTCAGTTGTAACCGATGAGCAAAGCAAGGCACATAATAAGTATATGGATACTCTTCTAAAAATAATGCTTGAAGACCATGAAACTCACCCCTCATGTTGCTAGCACCATCATATCCTTGACCACACATATTTTCCACTGGAATATCATACTGAGCAAGAACTTTAGAAATCTCATTTTTCAAAATTAGAGAACAAACATCTGAGAGACTAACGATTTTGAAGAACCTTTCAACAAGCAATCCATCACGATTAACAAACAGAAGAATAATAACCATTTGCTCCCTTTTAGAAGAATCAACCGACTCATCAACAAGAATGCAATACTTTGCATCTCTCAATTATTCACGGACTTTGGTTCTGACTTTGTTGCCAAGTATATTCAAGATTTGTTTTTGGATTGTTGGAGAAATATACTTGGCATTCCCAGGAGCATTCTGCTTGACAACCTTCTTGACTTCCACATTTACTCTTGAAAATGAATCTATAACTGCATCAAACATACCCCTATTTAACGAGTTAACTTATTCATCATGACCTCTAAAAGTACATCCTTGTCCTGCTAACAACCTCACTGCCTCAATGGTGGTAAGAAGTCGAAGTCGGTTATCCGTAATTTTTTGAGCTAATTGGGCGTTAATCACTCTTTTAATATGTACAGATGGGTTCCTTAAGTTTTCTCATTTGAGCATAGAAGTGTTATGCACACTGTTAATGTCAAACCCAATATGCTTGAGAGCAACAGATTGCTTAGACATCATATTCTTCCAACCTCGGCCTCCTTTCTCAGTGAATGCAGGATGTTGAGATGGATAAGAATTAAAGAGAAAACAAGGAAAATAATACACTGCATCTGTTATAGAAGAATACTCAAGCCAATGCCAATTTTTAAACCATTTAAAATTGAATCTCCGACCTTCACTCCCACTCTTAGTAAAGACCTGATACACACTCAACTCGGGTTGAAACGGTCCCATAACCACATATGCTCTTCGAAAATTTTCACGATCGTTCAAAGGATATAAACAAATTGGTCTTCTCTTTCCCAGATCACGTCCAAAGCAACTCAAATCAAAATGACATTCTTCTGATGAGAAGGATGCCAAAGGATCAACATGATCATCATTCACAAAATTAGGGATGTCATTAACCGAATCTTTTGTCACAGGTATACTCCCATTCCTACTCTCACTCCCACTCCCATCCTTATTCCCAATCTCATTATCATTCATTTCACTTGACGAATTATTTGTTGTAAACCATGAAAGAATATTTATGTAACGTTTGGGTCTACGGTGATCCCCCATTGTAGTTAATGTGTCAACTATCAAACCTATAAAAATTTATACATCTAATTAGGACATAATGACTTAATCAAAAAATTGAGCAATCGCATTTAATTCCAATTAGTAGAGCACAAGTCCAGTGATCTCAGAACAACATAATTATTTCACATAATCCTCCTCTATGTGCAAAAAATCCAACTCACCTAGTGGGCTACATTACATACAATCATACTTCCATACTGGTCTAGTCTCCAATTGGAACGAGTAACCACTAAAGATGATATAAGGCATTTTTACTTGGCCTGCTAAGGGTCATATTAAAGATTACAGATTAGTATGTTACATTTTCTATAAGTGCCTAAGTTTAAATGTCAAGTGCAACCCCCAATAGTCTTCTAAAGATAACCTAGCATGCCTCCGAGAGCCAGTGGATGAGCGCGGAACAAGAAGGGGCATGGAAAACCAGCAAGACTCCATTCCCTATTTAAGCATAGTATACTAGCTATAGTACAGTACCATATAGCTGAAACTATGTTAACCACAAGCTGGTATGACTTTGATCTGGCAGATGAATCATTTTGAGGATTAATGGTTCTTGCTACTGAGCAGCCAGCTACATGGGCGTGAAGTTTCTACTCATCTCACATCCCTTCCTTCATTGAGATTTAATAATTTCGAAGCATTGAGGCTTGGAGCATTCTTTAGATACTTTTCCTAAATATTCTCTAATATGAACTAGGAAGTCGAATTCTGCCCCCAAGGGTTTAAGAATGCTACCAATAGCGTGGTGCTCAACTACTAAAACACAAGAGAAAACTCTGACAGGAAATGAAATCAAAAACTAAATTTCAATCAAATCAAGCAAAATAGGAGTTGGCTTTTGTTAGTATCACTCTCAGTTTCTCACTAATATTACAGGGAATATAGGCTATATTAAACAGGCAAAAACACCAAGTCAGCAACAATAAAAATTCAAGGTAAACAACAAATAGCAGAGAGTCAGAGACAATAAAATTTTCAAGAATCAAAGTGCTTACTGAGTGGATAACTAGTAGCAAAAGCCGTCCCAATTATTCGGGAACTTGAAATAGGAAGCCGATTAGCCGAACCGGACTCACAACTGTTGTCTTAATAGCAGTTGCATCTGTTCCAAATACACAAAGTTCCCAAATTTACAAACCAATCATAGAACAAAACCCCAATCTTCAATCATTCAACTAATTTTAAAAGAAAATGGTACATCTAATTGAAACCCCAAGTGAAAGTGGGCGGGACCGCGGAAGGGTTGGTGATGGTGGGTACGGCGGTCGGTGGACCAGTGGTCGGTGGGTCGACGTCAAGCAGAGGACAGAACTTAGTCTTTGCAGAAGACCAATAGGGAGATGATTGGGGAGAATGAGGATTAGACCAGATCGAGAATTTGAGATTGGGGAGAATGAGGATTGGACCAGATCGGGTTGCCGGGGTTAGGCTCATGAGCTGGCTGCAGCATAGCTAATTTTTTTTTCATTGCCCAAAATTTGGGGTGGGCTGGATCCGCCCCTGGAGAGTGGCTGTGCAACATGGTGGTTCCTCCTATCTTTTGCCTAACAAGAATAATTTCAAAGAAAATAAAAGTATCGTTATGCATATTGTATTACTTCGGTTTATCCAAACATTGTACTAGATGGTGACATGGTGTTGCATGATGATTGTAAAGTTTGGACATGTAATTCTATGTTTAGAATGTACGATCTAGTCAGTACATTACTTGCTTTGTTAGATATTTGCAATTGATCAAGTTTAGTGATAGATCTTGAAGTTTAGAAGAAGAACCTAAATGACTCACTCTATTGTAATTTGCTTGTTAATATTGATGCATGTAGTTTCTTTTTTTGCCAAAAGCCGCAAATAATTAGTCATAAGGAGTACTGTCGATACAAGGTCAAAGTTGTGTTTGATCAAAAATTTATTTAGATATTTATCTTTCATCAAGTTTAAAAATAGGGTAAAAAGACTCTTTATATGTTTTGAAAATCCTACTTTGCTTCAAACAAGAATCAAATTGGAAGAAGTACTAAAAAATAAAGGCCTGACAATAACCTACATGCTGGAAGTACTAAAAGTTTGAATATTTGTTCAACTATCTGTCTTAATATCTGTTCAACTATCTATCTAAATATCTATCTTTCATCAAGTTTAAGAATAGTGTAAACAAGACTCTTTTATAAGTTTTGAAAATCTCTACTTTGCTTCAATGAACAGAGATTGGAAGAATTACTGAAAAATAAAGGTCTGAGAATAACATACATGCCGGAAGTACCAAAAGTTTGAATATCTTTTTAACTATCAGTCTTAATATTTGTTCAACTATATATCTTTCATCAAGTTTAAGAATAGTGTAAACAAAAATCTTTATAAGTTTTGAAAATCTCTACTTTGCTTCAAAAAAGAATCAGATTAGAAGAATTACTGAAAAATAAGAACTTGACAATAACCTACATATTGGAAGTACTAAAAGTCTGAATATCTATTCAACTATTTGTCTTAATATCTGCTCAACTATCTGTCTAAATATTTATCTTTCATCAAGTTTAAGAATAGTGCAAACAGACTCTTTATATGTTTTGAAAATCTCTATTTTGCTTCAAACAAGAATCAGATTGGAAGAATTACTGAAAAATAAGGGCCTGACAATAACCTACATGCTGGAAGTACCAAAAGTTTGAATATGTTCAAGTACATGTCTAAGTATCTATCTAAATATTTGTTCAACAATTTGATTAAATACATATCTATCATCAAATTTAAGTATAGTGTAAACAACAAGTAGATTGGCTCTATTTGCAAGCAGGTGCATTAATGTGCAATATGAACAAATGCAATAGAGAAATGTGCCACAATTGTGGGATCTGATATCCCAACTACCATTGGTTCCAAGCTTGGAATTTGCCCCGTTGAGTTTACATTGATCTCTTTTCCATTCAAAAGCATCACTCGGCTCTGCAAGTCTCCATCTTTAGTTGTTTGGTGGTATTCTTCTATCACATTGTTCTTGCTCGCTTGTGCATCTTTAAGGCCTTGTTATGAGTTCAAAGTACTGAAGTTACCGCTAACATTTTAATTCGATAAATTTACTTGAACTATAGTGTTACCGTTAAGTTGATGAGCAGCACTGTGATTCCTTGTTGCATTGAGGTGACTTAGTAATGAAGAAAGTAAAATCACTTTTCTTCTTTTGGCATAAGTGATTTAACTATGCAGTTTGTTACACTTATTGTATTCTTGGAGCAATGAGCATATGTGCGCAGTGTATTTGTCCCTAAGAAGCTTGTCAACTGGACATTGTTTCCCATTAGACGATGCCAAAGAAGAGCATGTACTGTAAAAGGCGCGCACATATTAAAATTTTGCCAAATGAAATGATATCTTCTTTGGAATGTGAATCAAGAGGATAATGTTGGTCTTGACGATATTTTCTGACCAATAATAATCAAGATTTGGTACAAAGGTGTTGGTGTCAAGGAGACCATAGTTTCCACCAATCAGTGTTTGTTTGCAAAATGTTTTGGTATCATAAGATGGTGTCATTCCAAGCTGGTCCAGGTACCTTTTTGATTAATGAAACACTTGCACTCAAGTTTCTATGAAAGTATATAACAGATCTATGTCCAACAAAAGAAACAGATGATATCAAATTGAGTTACCAGAAACTAAATACAAAAGCATTTGTTGTGAGATTTTGACCACTGTTGTAAAAACCTCCTGATTTACTAAGCCATGCCACTAGTGGAGTACTTGAATTCTTAAGGTTATATATGTGGTGAGTGAGTGAGTACTTGAACAAACTAAGGAGGTGCTTTTTCAACAAACACTGAGAACCAATTGGCATAAAAGATTCCTCCTAGTGCCAACAGTAGTGGCTTAGCTTCAGAACTTGAGTAAATATCTTGCACCTGTTTTAGAGAGTTTTCATATCTGAAGCGTATTGATCTGCCGTGACACTTGTACCAATTGCACTTCCTTCTAGTTCATTTCCTGACAAGAAGCACCCTACTCAAATTTTGTTAAGTTTTCTTTTCAACACATATATGTAGCTTTCTCATTGTGCCAATGTGCCAACAATTAGTACATACAAGAGTTCTTACCGAACTCCCAACTCTGAGATACATGAACCAAAACTATGAGAATACAAACAATAAAAAATTGATTAGTTCACCAAGAACAAGCAACATTTAGTGATCTGGAGAACTAGCACAATTGATGTCATCTCTAATCCTGTCACCTCTATCAAATCCATATTGTTATTCCTTTAAGAGGAGAGACGTGGATTTGCATCACGAGTGAATCAACATGTTAACTTTAATATATATGCATCTAGTTTAGTATAGCTAGAAAGGAAAAAGATATGAGTGTAGAACATCAGAAGAAGAGAAACAAAAACTTCAAAGGAAATTAGTACCATATACTACTTCGATGTCAACATCCAAACCCTATCACATGAAGCACAAAATCCCCATAGTGAAATTCAGCCCTACATAACCTTCTACCCACAGATGAAGCCTGATCTCAATATTTCTATACTAACATTGATAATTCTTGGTTTCTTAATTTGTGTACTTTGAACTAGGGCCGTGACTTCCAGACCGAAAATCGAAGAAAAAAACGAGCCGATACCGAGCCATAACAAAGAAAAACTGAAACCGATCAAAAATCAAACCGAAAAGGAAAAAATCAAACCGAACCGAACCGAAATAAATGCAATGGACGTCGTTTTGTGTTTTTTTCTTCAGATTATCTAATTTTTTTATTGAGCATTTGCGCATCCCTCACTCTCTTAGTCCTCAACCTCTCACTCTCACAGTCTCTTAAACTCAGAGTTTCCAACCAACCCGACCCCAATACTTATCGACCTCGGTGCATCGTCGACTGACCCTCGACATATCTCTCCCATTTCTCAATCTCTCCCGACCTTGGCACATCGTCCCAACTCACTTACGAATCTGAGCCGTCCTACACCAATTGCGGACCCGACAAACACATCATCCTCAAGAAGTGGATCTCCCATGATCCCATTATCCTTAACGATAAGGTTCTCCACAATTGGGGGTTGATCTCCATTTTCTATGCAAGGTAATACATCTTCTTCAATCCATATAACTACAATCCAATTCGGTTTTCAAAAGTTTGGAGTTTGATTTGTGTGTTTTGTGTTTGTTTTGGCTGGTGCTTTCGGTGCATAAGGCTTTGTCGATACAGGCGCATCCAGGATCTTGGCGTATATCTCACAGTCTCAGTGTCCCCAACTCTCTTGACTCCTGAAGTCTCAGATGAAAAAAAATGAAATAGAAACCAAATTGAACCAAACCGAATCGTTTATGGTCGATTTTTGGGTTAAAAATTTGACGAATCGAACCGATCTAAAAATTTGGTTTGGTTTTCGGTTTGGGCTAATAACTGAACTGATCGAGCTGTTTAAAGCTCTACTTTGAACTCCTGCTCATCATCGAAAACACCCAGATAATAGTGTTCCACGACACAAGGTCTCTCTCGAACATTTCATTGAACACCTTTTGTGCATCCCTCATTTGCTCTCACCTACATTTCCATTCACCGCAATCCAAACATAGATCAACACTAAATCGAGCCAAGATATCCAAACCAACGAAATCAAAGGGATTAAATTATGTGAACAACTTTTAGCGAATTTCTCACCTGGTTTGTATCGATGATACGATCGTAGTGGTAATGTTCATTCAACGTTTATGTTTCGTCGACCTAGTGGGTGGGTGGTGGTGATGAGGGTCTCTACCAGTGGCGGTGCGGTCTACGAAGAAATTAGATTTGTCTTATATTGTTATGACTTTTTTGTCGTAACAAGTTTGTCTGATACGTTTTTTGACTAGATTAGTCAAAATTGATTCCAGATTGAGTACTTCCTCGATTTACCTGTTTATTTATTAATTTTGATAATTTTAAACAAGGATCCGGTCGTCACACACAAACAGAGAACAAAGATTAGTAAGTCTATTATGAAAAGACAATGTTCAATTGATACTCAGTTTAAATTCATAAAATATAAAAAATACCTTTGTTTCCTGTCCTCCCGGTTGCACAAAGGATCTGCCCCTTATATAAATTCTTCCCAAATGTGCCATAAACATACAAAGCGGGTAAACATAATTTAAAACCTTCAACATAGCTAACATATGCAACAAAAGGTCTCTGGAATTGATTGGTTTCTGCATCCCCGTCCAAAATAAAGGTAGAGCCAGGGTTACCTCTAAAACAGCTTCTTTGTACCAATTTAGTTTGTTGAATGATTTAGCCTTAGATCCATAAATCATTTCCTTAGCCCTCTGCTTTGCTAACCAGGCAACCTTGTAGGATATTTTAAAGCCATACGTTGTCTTCAACTTGTTCATAATATCTTTGGACTTCATTGCCATGTTGTACGTCAAATCCTCTAAGTTGCAATTCTTAACAATCTTCGATCCTATAAAATCATGGCTCTCCTTCCTCATAACACCTTGACAAATATGTACGTTTTTAATATCATCAATGAAAAAATAGCCCATGTGGGAATTTGAGTACAACGAAATGTGCTATTCACACTGTTTTGTACCAAATATGAGCACATCGCAACTACCATATATCAATCATTCCTGAGAGAAACGAACTTGAAACCAGCTTTGATGGAGTACTTCGAAAGCATTTCTCTAAACTCATGAGCGCCTTCTTGAAATTTTCGCCCTTGAGACTGGATGTAAGTCTCCCACTCATTAGACAAATAGGACTTAGTAGGTTCATTCTTATATGCCTAAATGAGATAATCATCTTCATCAATCACACATGACGTCTCATCATCATCCACAGCAAATCTCCTACTGCTTCCACTATTCTTAGTAACAGGGACATCAACACAGTTCACCTTATACAAATTTGCACCACTGAACAACATCTTAAAATCATTGTTATTATTCAGGGAACAACCACTGCATCCAAGAAGTAAGTAATCAAGTTTGATCACATCACTTTGACAGAACCTAAACCTTTCACAGATGTACTGAAAAAGGATGGCATAACTCAGATGTTGATGAACATATAACATGAATCCCTTCCCAGAATATAAGATCTCAACAACAACTCTCCTGTATGAAAAAAGAAAGGAGAAAAAAATACAAATTTAAAAATAATAATAACAGAAAAGGTTCAACTGATACTCAGTTGAGGGTTAATGGATACTCAGTTGAGGGTCAACTGATACTCAGTTTTAACGTCCACAACTGCATATTCCAACTTAACTCGACTAAACCCCAAGACAACAATTCAAAAAACACAACGATTCGCATAAAATATATCAACATAACGAAACACATTCATAATAAAAAAACAACAACAAATACGATAACGCACAGATCCGATAATACTACATAAGAAAACCAAAAATCATAAACTCACACAGATTCGATACATCACTAGTAGCATTCAAATTTAAAAATAACAACAGATTCAAAATCAAAATCTAGAGAGAGAAGAGACAACTCACTTATCTTAAGTGTCTGAATCCATGAGAACATCATAGTTTGCTGTTTCCATTGAAGCTTCATTGCAAATTGAGAAATCAAAATCTCCTCTCTCTCTCTCTCTCTCTCTCTCTCTCTCTCTCTCTCTCTCTCTCTCTCTCTCTCTCTCTCTCTCTCTCTCTCTCTCTCTCTCTCTCTCTCTCTCTCCCCGCACCTCCAACTCAATCACTCCACAACATAGAAGATTAAACTTGGGTGAATGAGAAAGTTTCTGTTAGAGTTACTTGGCTAATGGAAATTTCTGAAATTTTTGTTGGCTAGTGGGAAACTTTTTTCCAAAATTAGGGTGGAAGGGAATTTTCCCATAAAAATATATTATGATCTTTTACTGTACGTGAAAAATTACTAAAGAGGATTTCACAATTAAAAGAAGAAAAAAAGTGTAATGAGTATCTATACTTTACTTACTATTATTTAAAGAAAGATGGATTGTTTCAATTTATTCCCACTTTAACCATTTTACTATAAAAAAATTAAATGAATCAAGGTTATTACAGTAATTTAAGAATCTTTCTTCTTATTTTTTGTTTTTCTCCCGTCTCCCATTCTCTCTCGTGCGACAGTTCTCTCTCGTGGGGTACTTTCCTTTCCTTTTTTTTGAACACAAATAGGGATAGAAACTTAAATTAGCGTATTGCTAGCAGGCCCTGGGTGGGGGGGGGGGGGTAAGAAACTAATACCTTAGACAACAGGTCATTGTTACACATTTTTTCGTAGAGGATATCCTAAATAATCAAATAATCATAGACGCCTTATCAGTCCAAAATTTTTTTACTCTAAAAAAACTAGCAAGGTGTGCAAGACGGTGAGCCGCACCATTTCCTTTCCTTTTATTTCTCTTCCATTTCATGATGGGTAACTGCAACAGTTGCTGCGGTAAAAACAAAGACATTGCTGCAGTAATCGTAAAAACCAGGTTATTTTTTTTGTTTTCTAATATTTTATTTTAATTCTTCCAAACTAATATTATTACATTCACACATATATTTCTTAAAATAAAAAAGATAAAAAAAAAAGATTTATACACACATAGTGTGTATGCTTAAGGGTCGTCAACAGGCCAGGATCGGCTTTGGAGAAAATTAAAAAATAACAGGTCGAGCCAGGCTTTAAGCATAATTGTAAAACCCAACCTCGACTCATAGAACCGGGTCTTGCGGGCCATGCTAATTATTTTCTATATAAAAATAAATTCACATCTCACTGGTCGCAAACATTAGATCAATATTCAAACATCAACTCAAAAACTATATAGCATTTTCAAAACAATGAATATATTTTTTTATATATAAAACTAAATTTATTCATTAAGGCCAAGTAGCCAAACTGAGAATCTAAGAGCAAATCCAACTATCCAAGTAGACGAGAAGAGCAGTATGAAGAAAACAAACATTAGAGCTTGTTCTCACTTTAAAGAGTGACTACATATGTAGGGAAGATTGAACTAGTACTTTGTGGTAGTCAGGATTCTTGTGTTATGTTGTAGTCCTATTTTTTTATTTTATTGCAACCTTGTTTTCTTATCTAATTGCAATTTTTGTTACAGCTTTGTTTCCTTATATAAAGAGAAGATTGAACTAGCCTTGTTTCCTTATCTTAATGCAATTTTTTTTATATATAAGTATAAATTATAATCTATATATTAAATTTAAGAAATTAAATACAATACGGGCTTTTACGGGCTGGGCCAGACCGAGTGGGTTTCTTACGGGCCAGGTATACGGGTCAGGCTTTAGACACTAAGCCTAAGCCCGACTTAAGTCCCGACGGGCCGGGTCTATTGTGGACTTTTTTTTGGCCGAACTGGGTCAAGCTTGGGATTCTTGGGCCTTATAGGCCTCGAAGGCCCATGACCTAATGATGTAGGGGACGACAATAGGCCGGGCCGGGCTGCCCAGACCCAAACCCATCGATCTTTTTTGAAAATTGAAGCCCACGGGCCGCCCATAAGATTTTTGGGCCTTAGGTTTTATCAGACTTTTAGGGTCGGGCCGTTTTTTTTGTTGTATTAAATTAAAAAATTAAAAAATTAAGAGTGTTTAATTATCAACTATATCAACAATTATATACATTAAGTAATATATAAGCCTCAAAAAAATGATATTTAGTATATAAATGAATGATATTAAGGTAAATTAGAGAATTTAGAGGTTAATAGTGATAAAATAATTTATAATATATACAATTGATGAGGTTGACGGACTTGACCCAATGGACCGGACCGGGCGGGCCTTGACGGGCCAGGTTTTTTGAGCCTATGGATTTTGGGACCTCAGCTCGAGCCTGGCTCTATGCCTATAAGGCTAAATTTTTTCAGACCAGACTTGAATTTTTCAGATTTCGGGCCACCCATAAATTTTTTGAACGCCAAATAATGACCCATAAAATGATAAGGCCTAACTGTGCTTCATCTAGTAGAGATTTAATGAGGGGACCCCTTTAGTGAGCAATTTTGGAGTCCAATAAAAATTCTCTTTCCTAAGACCCGAGAAGGCAACAAAACCAAAGTCCGAAACCCGCGAACCCGGACTCGCAAATTAACCAAGCGCCAATTACCGCTGGTGCGAGATGCGTTTCCCTGATATGAGTTTTACTCCCCTACTCTGCTTTTACCGTGTTCGCATCTCGTCAAAGCTTTAAACCTAAAACCATCTAAATCCCCCAAGACCAGTCCTAATTCTTCTTCTTCTTCTTCATGAGACATTCCAATCCTGCAAATCAAGCTCTGACCGTCCGTGGCGGCAATGGAGAATCTCTCGGAGGTCGATTTTGGCAGTTCCGTCGTATCGTTCCAGAAGCTCGTGGACTCGCAGACAGAGCTCTTCCACTGCCAGATCGATGAGCTCCAACGACTCGTCGTCGCCCAATGCAAGCTCACCGGCGCCAATCCTCTTTCCCAGGAGATGGTGCGTTTTCCAATCTCTGCGTTAATTTGTTCGCTGAGAAATTTAGAGATAAACAGATAAAGTTTTGGACTCAGTTTCTAATGCGGTTTGTGTTTTGTTTGGCTTGTGCAGGCAGCTGGTGCACTTTCGATTAATATAGGTGAGCTAATTGAGCTTGTAATCGAAGGATATCTGTTTAGTTTTATGTAATCTGTATGTTGACAATATCTGTGCAGGAAAAAGACCTAGGGATTTGTTAAATCCTAAGGCTATCAAGTATATGCAATCTGTTTTTTCGGTTAAAGATGCAATTACTAAGAAGGAATCTCGGGAGCTCAGTGCACAATTCGGCGTTTCTGTCTCACAGGTTAGTGTTCCTTCACTGGATGCCAATGTGGTTCAATATATTATATGCTGAGCCAAAGTTTTTTTTTTTTTTAATGTTCACTGTGCAGTATATGTCGATTGTGAGACCATGTTTATTGTTCTTTAGCTTTATTGGTTGTGATGTATGTTCCAATTGATTCATAGGTTCGTGAATTTTTTAATACTCAACGAACGAAAGTTAGAAGAATAGTTCAGATGTCAAGGGAGAAGGCTATCGGATCCACTGAAAATAACAATTTGCTGGAAGGACCATTGGCGAGCTCTGATCCATTGATGGCAATTGATCCCCTTCCTTTAAACACTGTCGGTCCTTCCAATGTTGAGGACGCACCATCTTGCTCAACCCAAGATGAGACTCTTTCTGGACTAGATGACTTTGATAAACATTTTGTCAAAAATGTTTTCACCTTAATGAGGAAAGAAGAGACTTTTTCGGGCCAAGTGAAAGTGTTAGAGTTGATTTTGCGGATACAAAATCCTTTAGTATTATGCTGGTAATTGAATACACTTTGTCGGCCTAATAATATTTATTTGTTGGCTAGTTTCATGGTCCAGACATCAACTTTATATGATTTGATGTTGTCTCTTGCATTCATGCAGGTTTTTAACTAACGGTGGCGTGATGATTTTAGTTACATGGCTGACTCAAGCAGCTGATGAAGAGCAAACGAGTGTTCTACTTGTCATCTTAAAGGTACTTGTTGATCTGGAATTCAGTTTGTTCATTATCTATTGTTACTGCCTCTTAACAGGTAGTAATTTACTGATGCGCAGGTTCTCTGTCATTTGCCTCTACAAAAAGCTGTTCCCGTACATATGTCAGCCATTCTACAAAGTGTTAATAGATTGCAGTTTTACTGGACATCAGGTGGGCTTTTCTTTCAGAAACCTCTCTATAGGTGTTATTTTACGTCTATTATCTCCCTCTCATTTTTCTTATGATAAGTAAATTTATGTGTGATTCATTCATTCATCTGTCTTTTGTTTTTTAATACAAATATGAAAATTTTGAATCTCATTTATCTGATTTGAAGGTCAGACATATCAAACAGGGCAAGAGTTTTGTTAGCGAGATGGAGCAAGTCATTAGCAAGAAGCCAAGCAATGAAGAAAACAAATGGCATTAAAACATCTACTGATTCACAAGAATTAGCATTGCTGAAGCGAAGGCAAGGACAGTTTTCACTTCCATGACACTATACTTTTGTTTGATCACTTTCTGATTATCTCTTTAATTTTTACAGTATTGATGAAGCTATATGTGATGATCCGTGGAATCCAAACAGTGATGCTCCTGTAAGATCTTTACAGAATAATTAAATTCGTTCAGAATGGTTCAAATTCCTCATTAGTGTCTGACTTGTCCTGTTTGTTATACAGGAAGATATGCTTGCATTGACATACGATAGTGCAGATAAATCAAGGTACAAAAATTGTTCAAATAGGTTCATTACTCGGCATTTTAATGTTCTGTGATTACTCTTCTTTTTTTCTTTTAAGGAAATTGGAGGCCTCAGAACCTATGAAGCTATTGACAGCATCCTCGGATGATTCGAATAAGAAGCAGATCCTAGGGGTATCTTCATCCCGTATCCTCCATATTGATTTCACAGTTTTCTTTGTGATACATTATAATTCTGGAGAAACATACTATAATCTGCTTTGACAAATCAAAAGTTACATTCATTGGTTAAGAGATAAGACTTCTAGCAATTCAAGGAAGATAGTAATGTTCAAAAAGCTATCTAATGTTGTGTTGTTATTTAGTCTCCTATACTTCTGATTTGTTATTATGTTTCCAAATATGGTTGACCCCAAAAGAAAGTAATCTACATGATTCATATAAGGTTGATTTTTTAGTACATATGAAAATGAAGTTCATTCCTTAGCTAGCAACAGAAAGAGGACGTAGAAAAATTCAGTTGGTGGAACAGCCTGGCCAAAAAGCAGCTGGGAGAACTTCACAGGCTGCAAGAGCAACACCTGTTAGTCAGGCTCGTCCAATGTCTGCTGATGATATCCAAAAAGCAAAATTGCGAGCACAGTACATGCACAGCAAGTATGGGAAATCTGGATCCTCTAATGAAAATAAAGAGTTGAAGGTTGAAGGTGTGAACAAAGTTACAGTCTCTCTGGCCAGCAGTTTGCCTGTGGCACCTAATGTTCCACATTGGTCTAATATTGAGGAATCCAAGAAACCTGTGACAACTCCTTTGAAAGAGAGGGAAAATCTTGATATAAGTGTTCAGCCTAGTGGGAGTTTTGAGTCTATTGGGAGTTTCCATTCTAATGCTCCAAAGGTGAAAATGGATATAAAAGAGCACATTTGGGAGAAGTGCAGGAGAGTCCAGGTGCCATGGAAGACACCACCAGGTACATATCCTTTTAGTAGATCTTTATTGGTTCCTTTGATTCTGTGCTCCTGAGACCAGTGCAAATGCAGTAGGCAAAGAAAAAAGAAGATCCTTTGTGTTTGGAGTTCAGTAGTAGAGTGGCTTTAGTATTTCCAATATTTGTCTTTAGAGGACAATCATTTTCTCTCTTTTGACTATGTTTGCTGACTTATATGAATAGGATAGATTTAAACCTGAACTCCATTTCTCCAAAACTGGAATCATAGTTCAATTAAATATATGTACCAGATAACTATTTCAATCAATTTGTTAAAAGAAGTTCTACTTTTAGTCTGAATTGATAGGGGTGATATTTCTCTTTGAATTTTGTGCCTGCTCACAAGTACTGGTTTGGGGATCACATTTGCAAATGATGGCCTACCTGAATCGTGATATATAGGAAAAATGTGAATTACGATCTGTGATGATAAATTGACAATTGACCCTCAAATGACAATTCATGGTGGATTCAGTCTTAAATTCATGTTTGGTGTCTATTTCATATCAACGTGTCTACATGAGATGCAACAAAAGATGAAATCTCAATCATATAGCAGTTGATTAAGGCAGTTAAAATTAAATAGTTCTTGGACTTGGTATGATTGATATTCAGATTTTTGCTCTTTTGTACGGAATGCGGCAGTCCGCGCATCAGTATTATCAGTATGATACAGTATATTATAAGCATAGAGCAGATGGGTTCGGAGGATGTCATTGTTTCAACGAGGACAGTTGCCGTGTTTAAAAAAGTCGTGCCTCACTGGAGTGGGTTTTGTATGCCAGATAAAAATAAAATATCCAATTTTTGTTTTCTAACCATATTACTTTTGTTATACAAGTTACATTCACCGCATATTCCTTCAATTCTTCATTAATGGGGAAGTGATAGTTTGAGGGCTTTGATTTACTCTGTAAATTAACATTTACAGCTCATATGGTGTTCCAAGACCCAAGATTGCACTCATCTTATCAATTGGACATTTTAAACTCTACTGATTTAAGAATGGAACTGGCAAACACAGCTTAGTTTTGTTAAGATTTGGACATTCTTTGATCGGAAATGTCCCTCTTGCCAGTATGGAAGCGAATCCTGGAATTTATGTATGGGTTATATGTGAATGAGGTCACTTGTTGTATTTTATCCTGGCTGGGAAGGGGAATTCTACCAAGCAGATCAAGTGAATAGTAATGTCATTAATCTTGAATCATCAGCATGATTAATAAAGGGAGGTTCTGCTGATATTAGTATGAACTTGGACACTATAAGCTGATTGATGTCAGGCAGGATGGTGCTTGCGAAAAATGGCCTATGTATGACTTGACCATGAAACTCTGGCAGCATGCTTGACTTTGTACTGCAATTTGAAACTGTTCTTTTCTCATGATCTTGTAATATAGTTAGAAAGTTAGAAGTTAAACAAGTGAAAGGAAGTCTTTCAATGGGCCCAATCATCACCATTTAGAGACTGACAGATTAGTCTTGGCCTTTTGGGTAATATGATTTGAATGCAGACGTGCATCTCTTACAATGTGTGAAGGCAAAAAGCAACAGTTACAGTGATGAATTCATCCACTGTTATGATTATTTGATTACCATTTTTGAATTTTGTTTTTTTCCCATCCACTGATCAAACTCAAGTGCTGTGGCTCAAACAATTACCTGATGTTGATATGTTTTTCCCTTTTCCACTACTGATCTCTTGAATATTATGAGTCTATACTTGATGCCCTTTCTTTCCTTTCTGCAGAAATAAAACTCAATCCAGAGTGGGGGGTTTGTAGTGGTGACAATGGCAAAGAAATGGAAGTTCAGAAAAACAGAAACCACCGCCAACAAGAAACTATTTACAAGACATTGAAGGAGATACCTCCTAACCCCAAGGAACCTTGGGACATTGAAATGGACTACGATGATTCACTAACTCCAGTGATACCAACAGAACAGCCGCCTGACACTGATGGGACTGAAATACAATGTTCCCATGATAATAATGCAGTAGAACCGTTGGTTGTTCCGTCCGAAGGAGTAACAGTGTCCGCCCAGACTAATAGTGCAAGTACCACAGCCGAACCAGATCTAGAGTTGCTTGCTGTGCTGCTTAAAAACCCAGAATTGGTGTTTGCCTTGACTTCTGGGCAGGCTGGTAACTTGTCAAGTGAGGATACAGTAAAATTGCTGGATATGATTAAGGCCGGTGGTGGCGGTTTTGCTGGTAATATAAATGGATTAGCTAGTAAAATGGAGGAGAAGGTTGAAGTTTCTCTTCCATCCCCAACACCTTCAAGCAACCCAGGAACGGTGCGTTACTTGGGCTCATTTTGCAACTTTAGCCAGACATTGTATACATTCCAATTCAGTTTTTCATTAGCAGTATCTACGTCCACTCCTCCTCTCTTGGTCCTTTTCTTCTCTATATTCCTGACGGCAAAGCACTTTCAAGTTTGAAAATGACAAATTAGAAAGAATCCCCCATGAGATATTGCTAAAAGGTAACGGGCCAATCATTGTGTAGAACTGTAGGAGTGGCCAATGATGAAATAAATGGCCAATATCGACTTGGGTGAGGTCTTAGTTGTCTAGTGCAGTCCTTCATCTTCATAGGTGGGGGTGGTGGTCTATTAGTCTCTTGTTGTGAATGGTGGTTGGTAGACATGTGTTGATGAGATCATGAATCCAACTGATGCGTGTGCAAAATAGGAAGAATAAATAAAATTTAAAAAAAATGCCTTAATGGATGAAAACTACAAATCAAACAATTAATTTTTCTTCGCATCAGCTATATATATTTTTTTGCTAAATTATTACCTGAGCTGATTGTTCTTCTTGTCTTTGGTTTGTTGAATTCACAGGGTGGATGGAGACCAGAAGCTACAAGGAATGTGTTTTCCCAACAAAGCTCAATGCAGAACAGAGTGAGCCCTGTTTACACTTCACCAGCAATGGCGGCCAACAACAACTCGCTATTGTCACAGCTTCCATCAGCTCATAGTCCTCTACCACAGCGGCTATCGAGTTCCCAACAAGCAGTACGTGCATACTCACCAGAGCAGATTCATCAGAATACCCATACTACAACCCTACCATCGCACTTGCACCATAACTATTCAAATATGGCAGTTCCTTTTGTTTGGGGTGAAAGCACTAGTAATGGCAAACCAGCCCCGTCTTATAACTCATATAATGTAGCAGCAGAGAGGCAGCCCACCTCACTCCCATCACCTTTCTTGTCTACATTTACACACCAACAAAGACACTCGCCGCAACCTTCTCAACAGCCTCATTACTCGGAGTCTCCCCAGTACTCAGAATCTGCTTATTTCTCGAAACCACCGATTGGGAAACCACCAGGCCCTTTTCTGTCTGATTCCTGGAGAGCTGGTAGGCAGAATCCACCTTCAAACTATCCATATTTAGATAACCAAACTCAGTACTACAATCCACCACCATCAGATGGAGGAGGGCCGTTGCACCAGCAACCTCAATTGAGGTCCGGTCCTCCTTATGAAGGAAATGAATACGTGAACAATGGGGGAGGAGGTTTTGAATCCTGGAGTCCTCCGCAGGATAGTCCGGCTCAAAATGCCGAGTATAACATGTATGGAAGAAACGCCTACCTACCTGCAGACAGGTCTAGGCAAAGCAATACTCAAACTCCGGGATACCAAGATTATAGTAGGCAGGGACACAGAAGGCCTGACCGCGGCAGACATTGACTCACTGAGTTGATGAAATCCGGGTGTAATTCACCAGAGGATGGATGGAAGTTTGTTAATAATGGAGAATATGGATTGGTAGGGGAAACCAGTAGAGGTTGTAAAAACCATTATTGACTAATGACTATGAGTCTGAGACAGAGAAATGACTGATTCTGACCGAACCTTTGATGGAATTATTCAGGACTTTGATGACAGCTAAAGTATTTGCAACGTGTTCAATTTTTTCCTACGGGGCCCTAAAATCAAATGGATTACAAAGTTGGACTGTTATTTTATTCGGCCTTTGTTTTTAGGGCCTTTCTATTTCGGAGGAAAACTAAAATAGAAAATGAGTGCACGAACCTAAGAGCACCTGCACCGGACGTAGAACGAACAGCACGAGCAGCAGCAAGCAGGTGGTGGCCCGCCGGAAAACAGCACGAGCAGCAGCGATAGAGCGTGCAGCGGGGGGCGAGGTCGACGGCGACCGCACGTTGACCGGTAGCTCGAGCAGCAGCTCGAGCAAAGCTTGCTCGTGTCAGAGGACGAGCAGATGGCGGAGCCCAGTGCCACGTGTCCTGGATTCGCAGCTCGAGCAACAAATCTGCCCGGTGCAGATGCTTGTCCTCCTTGCTCGAGCAACAAAATTGCTCCTTCTGAACCCAAACGCAGTGCACGAAAATTCACTCTTGCTTCTCCTATTCCATAAACAGTGATGGGAGGAGCAAAATAGCAAGAGCAAAAGAGGATGGGAGGAGCAAGCCCGGTGCAGGTGCTCTAAGGAAAGTGAATGACTGTTATATGCCGTCAATGGCTTTTATTCCAGATTCAATTCTCCATTTCTCCTTATGATAACATACAAGAGTTACTTATTTATGTTTTCATCTTTTCATGACTATTCTATGGTTGATTCAGATCAGACTGCCAAAATTTACACCTTGTTTTTTCATCATTGCTTGTATTGATAAAAAATCAACTTTGTTACATCTTCATTTAAATTTGATCACTATATGTGATTTCTCTCGTCTTCTTTTGAATCTTGATAAAGATATCAAAAACATAAATATTCACCTCTTATTCATTTTCATTTTAAAAAAAGTCTCTCATACGTATTATTCATTATTTCTGTAAAAAATAAACCGAAATAAACACCAAAAATAATTAACAGAGTTCCACCAGTCGATTCCTTCCCACCAATGATCTTTTTCTATTTTCTATTTTATACAATATCTTTTAATATTTTGGTCAACACCAATAATTCTATTGGGTATTCCAGGAGGAGCCCCTCTTTATGGAAAACTCGGAGTAAAAATTTTGATGACGGTGGGCACTGTTTTATTTTAATAGTTCATTAATTTACTTAGTTTTTGTTTGCTCTCTCTCTCTCGTCCTCCATATTTTTCTGTATCCGCGATTTCCAGGGTTCGTAGTATTTGGGGGATTTTCTCGAGCCCTCAATCTCTCTCTACAGCACTATTTTTCCGATTAGGTTTCGCTCCCTAATCTAACCCCAAGGTAACCTTTCAGCTCTCTCTCTCTCTCTCTGTCGTGTTTGATTCTAATACTCATATCTCTTTTGCTGTGCTAGCTCGACTTTCAGGGTTTGGATTTCGCTTTTTCGTTTTTGTTTTTTCGAAATTGTCTATCTTTGTTTGCATTCGTGCTTTTCATGACCTAGGAATTGTGCGGTTGTTGTTGTTGTTGTTGTTATGCTTAGGTTTCTTGCCGCTGTGATATATATATGTAATTCGGTTTCGTTAGGTTTTGTGCTTTCTCGCGGCTCGCATTTGGATTCTCTGTTGTGAATCTTTGAGCGCATTAGAGTGTAGAATGAAATTGTTACGGTGTTTTTGTTGTTGTTTCGTGGTGTGTTTTAGGGTATTCTGTGATGTATTGAGCATGTTTGTTTGATTCTGTTACGTCTTTGAGAAAAGGAAAAGAGTTGTGTGGTTTTGAGTTTGTTAGGGTTCATTTTTAGCTGTTACTGATAATGTTGAGGTTTTTGGTGGTTTGGAATCTCACGGTGATTGTGATTGAATCTGAATTTGAACATTTTGTTATGTTCTAACTTGTATCGTAACATTTTGCGATTACAGTTGGGAATCGGAAGCAATGGAACGCAAGGTGATCGAGTTGGATCAAGGTTGGGAGTATATGCAGAAGGGGATTACCAAACTGAAGAGGATTCTAGAGGGATTGCCTGAGGCTCAGTTCAACTCAGAAGAATACATGATGCTTTACACGTATCCTTTCTGCGCCTTTTGTATCTACTGTTTAACCAATTTTGTTTTATATGTTGTCTTGCGTTTATTGGCCCGCAAAAACTTGGTCTGCCATGTGGTGAAGTTTCCTTGACTACATGTACAGAACTATCTACAACATGTGTACGCAGAAGCCGCCATACGACTATTCTCAACAACTCTATGACAAATATAAGGAGGCATTTGAGGATTACATTACTTCAACGGTAAGAACTGGGAAAGTTTATCACTCATAGTTTATTATTATTTTATTCATTGCACACATGAATTGCTGTTATCATCTGAACTTGCTAAATATATCTATTTTGATTGTTCTGTTAGGTGATGCCTGCACTAAGGGAGAAGCATGACGAGTTTATGCTGCGGGAGCTTGTCCAAAGATGGTCAAATCATAAAGTTATGGTTAGGTGGCTGTCACGCTTCTTCCATTATCTTGATCGTTACTTCATCGCACGTAGATCACTTCCTGCGTTAAATGAAGTTGGACTTTCCTGCTTTCGTGATCTGGTTAGTTGTGGCATTGTTCTCTATAAAAAATGCTAGACTGGGCTTATTTTATGCCTAAAGTCTTGCGTTCTTTTAAATGTTCGTCACTTTGAAACATTATTCCAGTAATGACTGATGTACAAAATTTGTAATCTCAGGTTTATCAAGAGGTAAATGCTAATGCCAGAGTTGCTGTGATTGGTCTTGTAAGTTAATTACTTCCTCATCATGTACTTTTTAGACATTTTTAGATCCTGTCATCCAAATGATGATGTATAACCAACACATCTTTGCCAGATTGATAAAGAACGTGAAGGAGAGCAGATTGACAGAGCACTATTGAAGAATGTAATAGACATATTTGTTGAGATTGGAATGGGACAAATGGAGTCGTATGAAAACGACTTCGAGGCACACATGCTGAATGGTACAGGTGAATATTACTCTCGCAAAGCATCAAATTGGATTTTGGAAGATTCGTGTCCAGATTACATGTTGAAGGCAAGTTTATCATTTACATATGCTCTTCCAATGTGGTGTGGTTTTTCAGACAAATCTGTTGTATAACACCTTCGTAATTGTACAGGCAGAAGAATGCCTGAGAAGGGAGAGAGATAGGGTATCGCATTACCTACATATAAGCAGCGAGCAAAAGTTGGTTGAGGTCAGTCAATACATACATTCATATCAGATATCATGTTTATAAATGAGACTTTAAATAAGGTTTTTCAAAGTTTGCTCATGTTTACAGAACGAGGACTCCAAAGAAACCTTACAGATTAGAACAATACTTAAAAAAGTTAGAAACAATCATTCGTTGAATTGACGTAATGTTCTGAAATTTCAAATTCTTAGAACATTTCTTCAATATGAGGCATTAACAAATGATAGTACTTGTGCATTAGGAACGTATGAGAAGATACTGAATTTACAAAATAGGAAAGATTTGTGCTTCATTGGGTGTGGTATGGCATGTAGTGATGCATTATGAACATATACTATTTACTGTTTTGGATTTTCCAAATTCCCGTAGGAGGTAATGCATAAAATGAAAAAGAGAAGTACATGATTTATGTATGGAAGGAGATAAAGAGAACCTAAAAAAGTTGGTTCGATATGTTACAACTTTTTTAGCTTATGTGTTCTATTGAGATTTTGTTATAGTTACATTCCTTTGGTCTGTAGAAAGTCCAAAATGAGCTTTTGGTGGTTTACGCAACTCAACTGCTTGATAAGGAGCATTCTGGATGTCGTGCCTTGCTCAGAGATGATAAGGTATTCTATCAACATTGCATTTTCTGGTCCTGTTATTCATTCAATTTTAAAGCATCCTAACATATTGTGTACTTGTTTACTTCAAGGTGGAGGATCTTTCTAGGATATATAGGCTCTATCATAAAATACCAAAAGGCTTGGATCCTGTTGCTGCTGTATTTAAACAGGTTAGTGTTTTACCCATGTTCTGTGTCTGGCCTGCATTATATGCTTCTTTATAACATTTGTATTAATTCTTCCGAGGGCTGCAGCATGTCACTGCTGAGGGTACTGCATTGGTTCAAGCAGCGGAAGATGCCACAAGTAACCAGGTTTGGCATGTTGTTTTAACCTAAGTACAGTATAGTGTATTGGTTGATAAGGTTCTATGGGCCTTTTTCTTTATGCACATTATTGTTCAAATTTTGTATATTTTCATATGCCATTAAAGTTAAAACACAATGCCCAATTATATTAAGCTGTAAGACATAACGACATCTATGGATATTTGCTATGGTACCAAATACTGTAGGCATGCTTCTTTATCTGCCAACGAAGGGTTTGGTTGCATATTATGACTACTTGGCTAGTATTTTTCATATTCTTGTACACAATTCGGCTAGTATTTTTTGTTCATTGTTTAATTTTTCAGATATCAATTTTCTTGAATCTGGTTATTTGTGAGCTCGTCAACCCTGTTTAGATTTTAAATTGAGTATGTAATGTGCTTCAGACTTGTTTTCTTGCTTTTCATAGTATGGTACTAATGGTTATCACTACTGCTTGTGCAGGCTCCAAGTGGATCTGGTGGTGCTCAGGAACAGGTAATTATTGAAAATCTTTGTCTATTTAAATTACTGAGGTGATTGTTGCTGGACATATTGACATATTTTTGTGTTCTTTAGGTTCTTGTCAGAAAGATAATTGAGCTGCATGATAAGTATATGGCATATGTCAATGATTGCTTCATTAACCACTCCCTGTTTCACAAGGTTAGTGGTGTAAAGATATTGGTCATTGGTATTATAATTCCATGATTTGTGTGATAGTTATGTTTTGTTTGGCTCCATATAGGCACTGAAAGAGGCGTTTGAGGTATTCTGCAATAAAGCTGTCTCTGGAAGTTCAAGTGCAGAATTACTTGCTGGATTCTGTGACAATATTCTCAAGAAGGGTGGAAGTGAGAAGTTGAGTGACGAGGCTATTGAAGAAACACTTGAGAAGGTATGTGACTCCTGTTATGTTTGATAATTTGTAGCTTTCGAATCGTGTACTGGATTGGAATTGGTTGTGTTGTTACTGAACTATAAGATTGTTATTTTAATACTTTTCAGGTTGTTAAGCTGCTTGCTTATATCAGTGACAAAGATCTTTTTGCAGAGTTCTACAGGTATAGCACTGTTTTTGAGTTTGTAGTTTACAGTCCAATGTGAAATTTCATGTACACGTTGAAATTCTTTTTTTACTGGCTGCTATAACAGTTTACATGAAGTGTGTATAGGATTTTTTACATCTTTTATTAGCCAATATCATTCATTTATCTTTTCACAGGAAAAAACTAGCCCGTCGGCTACTTTTTGATCGGAGTGCCAACGAGGACCATGAAAAAAGCATTCTCACAAAGCTGAAGCAGCAATGTGGTGGACAGTTCACCTCAAAGATGGAGGGAATGGTTAGTTGACCTTTTCATTATGTGATGTTTTTTGTCCGTGTTATTTTAGTGGTAACAAGGATTACATTGGTATTGCATTTTATTTCCAGGTAACGGATTTGACAGTCGCTCGGGACAATCAGGTCAACTTTGAAGAATATCTTAAGAGTGAAGAAAATGTTAGTCCTGGGATGGATTTGACAGTCACAGTTCTCACAACGGGTTACTGGCCTAGTTATAAATCTTTTGATCTCAATCTTCCCGAAGAGATGGTAAAACTACTTTTTATTTCTTTAAATGTTCAACTTCGTGCTTGAAGAATGTAACTTGTCACCCTAAGGTATAATGTCTTCACATGTTAGGTGAGGTGTGTTGAAGTCTTCAAGGCATTCTATGAAACAAAAACGAAGCACAGGAAACTTACATGGATCTACTCATTGGGAACTTGTCACGTCAATGGCAAGTTTGACCCAAAATCAATTGAATTGGTTGTATCAACCTACCAGGTATATCAAATTTTCTGCTGCTTTAAATTTGGGGGTTGTTGACTGTTTTCTACTATGGGACTTAACTTCTGTCATGCTCATTTTACAGGCGGCCCTTCTGCTGCTCTTCAATACTGCAGAAAGATTGAGCTATTCAGAGATATTGACTCAGCTGAACCTTACACATGATGATTTGGTGAGATTGCTTCATTCACTATCGTGTGCCAAGTACAAGATCTTAATCAAGGAACCAGCTACAAAGACCGTCTCACCAAATGACAACTTTGAGTTCAATTCTAAGTTCACAGACAGACAGAGAAGAATTAAGGTCTGAGATTTGATATACTGTTGTCATATAACTTTTTATTGTAAAAAGTACATGACTCATTTTCTGCCAACGTTTTTTGGGCATCACAGATCCCGCTCCCACCTGTTGATGAGAGGAAGAAGGTAATAGAAGACGTTGACAAAGACAGGCGATATGCTATTGATGCTGCGATTGTACGTATTATGAAGAGTAGGAAAGTCTTGGGCCATCAACAGTTGGTCATGGAGTGTGTTGAGCAGTTGGGACGGATGTTCAAGGTATTCATCTACTTGTAGATAAAATTTGCCGTGCTCAGTTATTGTCATTGATTGCATTTCTTTGGTTTCACTTATGAGTGTGTCTTGTTATACACCTGTGATCCTGTGATTGCTATGTAAGCAAATATAGTAGCAGTTGGTGTTATTAAATGTGTAACATATCATTTTTGTGCACAATGCTCAAGATAATTTTTTTTAATTACATGGTTATGGGTGCACTTGACTTGTGCAGCCTGATATCAAAGCAATTAAGAAGCGTATTGAAGACCTGATCACCCGTGACTACCTTGAGCGGGACAAGGAAAACCCTAATATGTTCAAGTATCTAGCATGATTCAAGTGCGGGAGTGGAGGATATCACTTGTGGGAAGTACAGGAACATGGATTAGAAACTTGGGTGTCCGCTGTATATGATATGCAACTTGTTTAAAATTCTAGGATTTTGAAAGGAATGGGATTATTTTTGTGCAATGCGCCATTGGAGCCAGTTTTGTACAATTTGACCATCTTTTCGAGATAGTTTCAAGGGGCTTATGTACTGCTATAATGCTATTTTTGTGGCTAGTAAGAATATAAGAACCAATGCTCTCCGTTTGTGTCTGCAAACTAGCTTTGTTGCGTCGATGATAATAGTCTGTGCTTATAACTGAAAATTCATATCCAAGTGTTGGCCTTGGTGGATCGTTGTTTCGTGAAAGCAAACATGTCCAAGTTTAAGGACCTTGTTCCCACAGTCGATTGATATTGTTTTGTAGTATAAGACCGGTTGAAGCTTTCCAGCGAGTTGTGCTGGGGGAAAGAACCCAACCAAGGACATTTGGCCGTGGAAGCGAATACAGTACTCGAGGCAACCAAAACCCTACTTGTCTGTGATGGTCATCTCTGTTGAGTGTGTGGTGTCTATGGCAGCCATTTACTTTCTCCGCAAGAGCATCAAATCTGCATACCCAATACTCTCTAGTGAATTTGCAGCAGCTGCTTCACTTATCGGTGCTCAAATTCAATCGAGACCGGTCAGCTCAGTCGGCCAAGATGATACTACAGTCTCTTACCTGGTTAACTCATATGGGCTCTCCTCAGAAGCCGCCACTGCAGCATCCCACAAGGTAAAGCTTACATCTTTGAAGAAACCAGACTCCATTTTAGCCCTTCTCAGAGATTACGAATTCTCAGGAACTCAAATCTCAAATCTTGTGCGGGGATTCCCGCGAATTCTTATGGCCGATGCGAATAAAACCCTTTTGCCTAAGCTGGAGTTTTATCGGTCCCTAAGAGGAGTATCAAGGCCGGACTTTGCAAAAGCTGTGGCCTCTAACCAATCGCTTCTGATGCGAAGCTTGGAAAACACCATCATACCCATTTATGAATTCCTCAAGAGCTTGGGTTTCACTGATGCCAAGGTCCTCTACATTTTCAAGAACAATTCAAGGATATTTGTTGAGAATTTGTCCGGGAAGGTGATGCCGAATATTGAGGTTATGAGGCAAATAGGGATGCCCCAGTCTTCTATTGCAACATTGTTTTCATGTTATGCTACTATTATAACTAGGAAGACTGCATTGTTCACTCAACTTGTGGATGAGGTCAAGCAAATGGGATTCGACCCTCGGAAATCAATGTTTGTGGAAGCGATGCACGCGTTAGCTGGGAAGGAGACGACATGGAAACGATGTGAACAAGCTTATAAGAGGTGGGGTTGGTCTGAGGATGACATTGTTTCTGCCTTCAAGTTGCGGCCAAAATGTATGAAATGTTCGGAGAAGAAAATAATGGGGACAATGGATTTCCTAGTGAACAAGATGGGGTGGAAGTCACAAGCAATTGCAAAACATCCCAGGGTTTTCACTTACAGCTTGGACAAGCATATCATCCCAAGGTGTTCGGCTGTTAATGTTTTGGTTTTGAAAGGATTGATAAAAGAGGATGTGAATTTAAGTACTGTGGTTAACACATCAGAAAAGAAGTTCTTGGATCAGTTTGTGACCAGATATCTTCCTCAAGTACCTCACTTGTTGAATGTCTACCAAAGAAAGGTGCATTTCCAGGATGCCTGATCTTGCTACATTTTGCAATCGGTGAGGTCGTCACACAGTTGTAGACTGAAAGCAAACAAGTGTGTTTTTATGATCTTCTTATGATCCATATAGCAAAGAGGTCTCGAATTCGTCATGTCCTGTTACATAGGAGATGCTTCAACAGCTGCAGTTGGATGTCTTCAGTGATTTATATCGTTGGTTCTGTTTGTTAAAATGAAAGCTCGTTTAGATATCACTCGCTCTATAGTTTTCAGTTTGATTCCAGTATCATCAACTGTAGAGCTCGAAGATATTTGAGTAGCTATTAACTTTGTTCATTCTTTCTCCCCATGATTTTGTCCATTTTGGGTGAATACATATACGAATGAGGCACATAATCTGTTCAGAATGACAGCTCTGGTGAAGCCATGTCAAAGAAAAGAAGAAAGTTCGGCTAGATGACGTTTCATGTGTCAAAAGAGAAATCTGTCCAATGGACTAGATGAAAGCTTTTATATCAGAGAAATTCCACATAACATGATGATTTTATTTTCAAAGATTAATTCTTGATTGGAGATCGAATATTTCCTTCAAAAATATTTGGTCGACCAGGAATTAGCTAAACAATCAGAAGTGCTACGAAGTCTGGGTTAGAGATGAAGTGGTAGACTTTATTGATATACTCTGTCGGCACCAGAGATGAGGTTTATTGATACAATGGCCAATACAATTAATAAAAAATTTATTTTGTAAACCTAAACAAATGCTATTACTATGGGTAATTAGGAACTATACCAACACTCTAAACAAAGTGGTGCATCCAATTCAGTACTGGCTATAACTGTAACCGTCCCAGTCGCTCGACCTGCGAGCAGAGACATTCTCAATTGGTTAACCACAAGTATGAAATAACGCAAAACGATGACATATTGGAGTGGAATACTATAGAACAGATAGACGGCAAGACCAGAATCTCAGATATACAATTTGGCAGAGATAAAGCAATGCAAAGAACTGAGCAATCACATTAGTTTGCCTACTTTCTGCACAAGATTAACAAGACAATTCCCAACAAGCATACTGTATGGTCTAGTAGTTCAATTTTGAAGTTTGGTTATAGATGCGACTGTTTTGACTTTTCCCCATCATAAACTATCTCTCGAGAAGAAAAGATAGTATCTTACATAAACAGGTATTGTTCAATTTCATACCACAAGATTTCTGTAGACAAAAGATCAATTGAATAAAACATACTTGAATGTAACACTGAAAATCGTAGAAACTGTACCTGTGAGATCCGGCAGAATGGTTTTAAAAAATATCCACCTGCCCCTCTCTTCACACAGATAGTCTTTTATATACAAATAGTTCTCGCTGGCAAATGAGGGTACAGAAACATAGTTATAGATGTATCCACAGTAAAAAGAACGGAGAAATTTCCCAGTGCTACAGCTACACAAACCTTTTGAGATAGACAAGCGGAACCCCAGCACTAGGGCTACAATGACGATAATTTTTCTCAAATATACATTTTTCTGATTCGATCTCTATAAATACACCAAGGATAACTGTCCCAAATACAGCAAACTGAAGGAAACAACCTGTAAATGCCCAAAATCAGGAAAGACATTTCTCTTTTAAGTAAGTGAAAGCAAGACCAGATGACATTTGAATGGGTAAATAAAAAGATATGCAAAAGAAAGACACCATACCTGCGACTCCCATTCTTTTAGCTCTCTTAGTTCCATTCTGTATAGTAATATCCAGACAATTTGTGCACATATTCGTAGAGTTGTAATGTAGAGCACAAATTGTCAATACAAGTCCCACTCTGAAGAAAAGGAAGCCCCAAATGATCTAGACATGTGTTTGTATCCTTACATCTATTATGTCTTCCTTCACATTCTTCGTATCCAACTTTTGTTTGCTGCTGAAATTGCCTTATTAGTGATGGTGCAAATCTTCAAATAAGTACTGGTTACTGAGATCCGATGACCTGCTTGGGACCCATCTTGTGATGGAAGCAGATCAACATAAATAAATTGAATAGGAGATCCAATATCAAACATGACCAGAAACAACTTCCGTGACGACTGATACCCCAGCAGAAGTTCCAAGCAGTTCAGCAAAATTATAGAGGTAAACCTCATGTTTTTTCCTCAAGGCCCAAGGATTCAATGAAAGACCTCTTCATAGCTTCAAATCATCCCCACCACCATTTGCATGCTACTTAGGGCTAATGGCTTCCATTGCAAGCCGTACCAAACGAACTAGCCCCTCTACATCTTGGAAGTTAAAGTCAAGAGCCTTTTTTAAGGAAGAGATGCCTTCAGAATACTTGGCTTCTCCCTTGTTTGAATCAAGGGCTGCAAAAGCAAGACGTGATCTCTTTGATGCGTCCATTGCACTATTCACATCTCCTGTCTGCAAGTGATTACATATGATAGCAATTTCGTTCAGTAATCATCCCATAAAGCATTGCTGGTGAAAATTATGTTGAATAAGTCATACTTAATGTATGTTGAACAGCCATACTAAATGTTTTTTTGTGTGTGTGTGTGTGTATGCGTCCATTGCACTATTGACATCTCCTATCTGCAAGTGATTACATATAATAGCAATAAAGCATAGCTAGTGAAAAAATATGTAGAACAATGTGTGTGATTTCATGGTCAGGAGGCATGTTTGTAACACAAGCTCGCTTTCCCCACTACAAGAAACAAATTAGTTTCAGTGTTAGTACTCACAAATTTTAGCACCCGTTCAAAATTGGGACGATTTCGAGCAGTAATGACATGGCTTCCAGCAACTTGGGGTGAGCTAATATCTTTCTGTAAGGCAACCTTGTCTACTGTTGAGGGATTGTTTAAGTTATCAACATCAGAGGCAGAGGAAGATGGAGATTCACCTGACACAAAAGCAACAAGAATGACAATAAGCATCAATTAGAAAAAGAATGATTAAAAGCCTTAAATCTTTTTTAACACCAATGAAATAACAAAAATTAAAAATTCATATACCAGGAGGAACCATTGGTAAAGCTGTTTGCAACTCATGTCGATCTCTGTTTGCATTGGAATTTGAGGAGTATATCACCTTCATATAGGCCACCTCCAAGCATTTGAAGGCCAAGGCGGCAGAAGCCATGTCTTTGGATCTTTCAAATTCATGAGCACACCACCTACAGGTATTGAAATTAAAAAGAAAACACAGAAGGGAAAAAAGAAGAAAAGAAGAAATACAGAATATCCAATTATACAGAATTGATGCCCACCAAGAACCTAATTAAACAGATCCTATTCATGCTTGCTTATACATGCCAATGGAAAGATGGCAGAAGACACTTATGGTATATGCTATATATAAGAATACATTCATGTGCAAGGAAGGATGAGTCACCTTCATCAATCATGAAAGTGAAAAAATATTCCCTCAGTATCTTATTTATCTATTTTTTGAAGTTAGATACTCCCCAAATCTTGAGCACTAGTTTTAAATAAACTATATGCATTCCAAACCAAAAGGCCCTCACACATATACACGAGAGCGTAAAAAAATACAGGGTAAAATTGCGACTTTACACATGGCAGGCAGGGTCTCACACATAAGATTGAATGGATTTTAATTTGAGGAAATGAATGAATGCAGCACGATTAGATACAACTCTGGGACGTTAGAAAAAGGTACAAAAAGAGGTACATAAATCATTGCATGAGCCACAAGACTAGGAGGGTTAGAACAGCTCAAATTTTGACTTACTGGCATAGTTTCGCAGTGCTTCTATAAATTTGCATGGGGTCATTTTGCTTGGCGCACTCACTGCTGGACGATTCTACTAGCGATGCAGCATGAAGAAATTTGAGAACCGCCTGGAAGTAATATCCTGTATGCTCATTTGACCCAGAGCTCTGCAAAGATCAGTATTAAACACAGTTAGGGCAGAAAGGAACAGAAAGTTATAAACAGTAATTTATGTGATAAGTTAACACCTTGAGACGATCAGCAAGATGTTTTAGCTCTCTAGCTTCTTTCAAAACAGTGCTGAAAGCAGGGGTGGAAGAATCCCTTCTAGCTGGACTAGGGGCATCAAGATCCCTGGACCTGTGTCCATTCTGTGCAAGATGTCTTGAGCTACTATGCTGATTTCCATTTTGAGTCTCAGCCTTTCTTGTACGTATTTGCACCTTAAGCACATCATTACCTTGAGCTCCATCCACTTGTGAACCAGAAACTGGTCGGGGACAACGAGTCATCATCTCATTTTGAGATCCTCCAGAGGGTGGCAAGGGAAGTGACTTTCCCCTTATTGAGCCTGTATCTGCTCGATCATTTCTTTCAGAGCGGATCTTCTTTGAGGACCTTTCACTGTCACAATCTTGCAGCTTCTTTGGAGTAGAAATACCATCTTTTGTGTAATTAGCATCTAGTTTAACATCTGGGCCATCATGCCCCCCAAAATTAGACTGGCCATCCTTTTTACTACTCTCATGCAAAGACTTTCCTGTAAAATCTTTGTTACCACCATATTTGTTCTCAGTTTCGCCATATTTGTTCACAAACATTTCCTGCAATTTGTTGTTATCATCCCTAAGTTTTAACCCAAGCGATGGTGAATGGTCATGCTGTTCATTGAGAACATCAAAATTCTTGGGCTTCCCCAAGTCCAAATCAGATTCATAGCTGCCAATCTTGTCCTTTGACCGTGAAGAATAACCCTTTCCAGAATTTCTTGGGTGAGACCCATTAGCATTATAATGGCTGCCATTCCCTCTGTCTTCACCAGCAAACTGATTTGAAGCCAGTGGTTTAATAGGAGATCGAGTATCTGAGCCTGAATTATCCAAAGCTCCATTATTTGTAACATCAGGAGATGCTACAATCTGTCCCCTAACTTTACCATCAGATATGAGAGTAAAATCTCTATCCTGAACATCAAGCACTGAAGACTCAGATTTACGATAAGCCCCTGAAGAAAACTTTTCCTTCCTCCCTGTCCCAGATCTCTCGCTCTTGTTGTCATCTTCAGCATCTGAACATCTTCGTGGGCTTCCTGAGGCAAAACGGCCAGCCATTGGTGACTCATCCTTGTCCTTGAGGTCCTTGAGTATTGATTCATGCTTATCAGGATTTGTGATTCTCATAGGTGATGACGAAACGGATTCTACAGGCGAACCTTTAATTTCCTGAAAGCTAGATTTGCTCTTTCGGGAACCAGAAACTTTGGATGAGCTTGAAGTGGCAGCCACAGAAACCTGTACAGATCCCCAATCTTTATTTAAAGACTCCATACAATTCTGACTCCTCTGAGTTCCTCTACTGCTTATATCTTTTGCACGTTGCTGGTTCTTTGTATGATTGTTTTTTTTGTCTGTTCTACCACTGCCTTTGCTTGCACTGGACTGTTTTCCCTCAGATCTTGAAACCCTTGCCTTCTTCTCCTTCCTGCAGTCATTCTCACTGAACTCCTCCTTCACTGCGACTGAACCCTCTGCTGTTGGAAGTGATCCCACATGAATTTCAGGATTTTCCTTCATTTTTCTCTTTCTTGGTCCATCTCTATTACCATTACCCAGGTCTACAGATTCATCATGTCTACAAACTTCATTTTTTACTTTGGTAAGCATAGCAGCCTCAACCTGGTCATTAATTCGATCTTTTGATGCTTCAGTTGTCATGAAAACACTACTTGAGCTTGGACCAACCTCATCATCTGCCCCATGAGGATCTGATGCCCATTCTTCATCAGTCATACGTTTATCTTTGCTCTTCATTTTCTTTGAAGCTCTAGAAGAATCTGGATCAAAGTCCCTTCTGCTCTTAAGCTTTAAATTGTTGGCATCACCTTTTCACATCATTATCAAAGAGCGAATAAGATTAAGCATAATTAAAGAAGTTAGAAAAGCATAAACATATTTATGCATTGTATGAAGTACCTCCATCGTAAGAGGATCCTAGAACATTTTGCTTCTCTATGTACTTATGCTTCCGTTTCTCCACTGCCAAGTCACTAGAATTGCTTAGCTCATCAGGTTCGTTCAAAGGTGAAGATTGGTTCACATCATTCAAGCTTTTACTCTTCAGTGATGCTTGTACATTCTTCTTAGAGTTTAAAACTTGAACCGCGCCATCTTTATCACTTGCCTTTGACAACTCTTTCAATCCATTTTTTCTCTTTCCAACAGTAGGCGTTGCATTCAAACCGAAAGTTTGGGGGTTTTGGTGCCTAAAATTAGCTGGTGCCATGCCTTCCATAAAGCTGCCAGGATTACTAGTTAAATTATTTTGACTCCCAGAGGATGGAACTTGGTACTGTGCAATTAGCGCCTTTGTCTTCTCTGTTGTTTCCTCCTCTGTTACATTACACCGGCTCATCCCAGGCCTACGTTTGAAAATAAATCAGTTTAAAAGAAAGAAAAAGAGACCAAAAATACTGTTCACCACATACATATATAGCTTACATGCATAAATGTACTCCTCCAGGGGTTAGATAAAATCCACTACAACAGAAACATGTAGGATTGATAGCAAATGTCCAGAAAAGAAACTTACAGCCAATTAAGCATGCTACATAGCCACTTTTCTGGTAGATGGTCGGGGTTTGTACCATGGGGAAGAAGCCGCCATTTTAGACACTTGTCACAGTTCACCCAATTGTCTTCTATCACTGCAGGAACCCCAGTAGCAGGAGCTGCATCAGAAACGGGTCCGTTTCCGGGTCGAGGAGCTATATTTGAAGCTGTTACAGGATACGAATCAACTGTCTTGCCTTTCGGTTTCTCTTTTGATGAAATGTTAACTGCAGGATCGCTTTTTGCAACAACATCGGACTCTTTAAGCTTATCTTCATAAGGCAATTGCAAGATATCCATTTGGTTCTCTTCTTTCTCCCCAAAGAAAGCTTTATATGTCTCCCTGCTTTTATCGACATCCCTTTTGACGATTTCTGACTCACCATTAGATGCAGAATTATTCACAGCAGTACTCTTCACTTTGGCCACTGAAGAACCAACCCTTGAGTTGTATTTTGGAAACTCTGTAACTGGGGTCCTCAGAAATTCTTTTGATTTCTTCTTCTCAGCAATTAAGGGTTGCTCCTTGCCAGAAAGCAATCTCACATGATTTACCTCATAGGTTATACCCTTCTGACCGACCTTTTGCTTTGAATGGTCCATGACTTCTGCATTTACAGATTTCCTCCCTTTAGACACATTTGGATCGGCTTTCACCGATTTGTTACTTTTATCTCCTTTGCCATGGCCATCTTTCTTTGAACGAACCAGAACCTTATTGCTAGAACTTGCTTTTTTATCTTCCTGAACCTTTCCAGCCAAACTGGTTTTCCGTGTTTCAGCTAATCCTTGCTCTTGGTTGGATGTTGGCTCCATGAACTCAGCTTCTGTTTGACAACGAGAGCCTTTATACCTTACTCCGTTCTTATCTTTTCCTTTACTCTTTGTCACTTCACTGACAGAAGGATAGGAATTAGATAGAAGTGGGAGATTCAAGGTTTTGGATACAAGCTCCTCACAAGCAAACATATCAATATCTTGGTCTTTCGCCAGAAGACCGATTTCCTCCTTATTACTCTTTGATTCTGCTGAAAAATCATTTCTCTCAACTGATTTGGCTTTTCTTGCCCCCGACACTTTTCCACCACCCTCCCTACTATTAGCTCCTCTCACTAGGAATCCAGATCTTTTCGAGCCATCCCTTGGAAGAGGAACAGATCTACCCTCTTTTGAACTTCTTTCCTTTTCAGTTAAATAAATTAGATCATCAGGAAGAGGTGACAAAAGCATACCCTCATACACTGGACAGGATGTCATAATCTGTTCCAAACCGCCATCCAAACAGAATATTTCAGTTAATGCACTTATGTACAAACTATGAACATCTGAAATATTGCAGGAAGATGATTCACCTGGAGAATACTAGTTGGAGATTCAAACGGGGCATCTTGATGTTCATGAGATATTCCTCCACTCTCTGAAGAATCATCTTGCGAGGAAGATGGCGTACCATCGAGGCCAAGCCCACTGTAGATATCATTTTTTCGTGTCGACAAGTTATCCGAACCCACTTTAAGTCGAACCTTGAGTGTTTTCTGGTTCAACAAATTAATAGATTTTTTGGTTGCAGATTCCTGTTCAGGAGGATATGGGTCAGCTTGATTAAATAATATGCTTACGTCTTGTTTGACTGGAATGTTTGCTAATGGTGCCTTTCGCGCAACAAGTGTAGAAGCAGTTCCAAGTCCCAGAGAATTGTTACGATGGCCACCCTGAGAGGTAAAGCAATCATAGATGCTCTCAAGTAAACAACATATTAAGGACTTTATACGGAATAGAAAACCATCATTGAGTTGATACCTCAGGTTTTAAGCTATTAGGAGATTCGGGTAAGTTGTAACTCTGAACTTTTGCTGGAGTCCTTGGATGAGACCATACTGGAGACCGCTGATGGGAAGGTAAAAATGAGCCATACCCTCCAAATTTTGGCCCTGTCACAGTGATATAATCACAGCGCATTAATTACAGAATCGAAAATCAATTAACACATCCTTTAAGCATAATCTTGAACTTACCTAGATTCTCTGCTGAGACACCACCTTCAAAATCTTTCTGAAAGTGTCCCAAAACATCCTGAATTTTATCATCCTAATGTGAAACAAAGAAAACATGAAGTTAATTACAAAGCTCATAAAAACATTGAGATGTAACAATAAGCAAGACTCTGATACTTTTGATGAGATTTTAGAAATCTTTAAGACATACATTGTTCAGCTCCCTACTCAGTTTTTTAAAATTCAGAAAGTACAATGCAGTGCACTCGATAAGTCCCAGAAACCTTTTAACTTATAACATTCTCACTTCAATCCCACAAAACTGATAACTAAATAGCACTGTAGTCAAACGAGGATACTTCCTCAACGTCACAAAGTATAATCCGCAAGCTCCCAGTAACCAAAGTCCTATATATAAGTTTACATCTTCTACTCCCCTAACCTTATTTCAACTCTTTCAATCCAATTACACACAGCAGTAACCTCAAAAGTTTCCGAATTAATAAATTCAACAAACTCAGCATTCAATCAAACACCGCAGCTTGGATCTAACTCAGAATTCACAAGTCAACCCCAAAAAAATTCATGAGAAAACTATGCAGCAAAAACTAGAAAACACAACAATCAATATTAACACAATCCTGCTTATAAATAATTCAATCTAATCTAATAATATAAGCATAATTTTAGATATGCTTACGATGTAGGCGAGAGCGACGTCAGGGTCCATATTGGGATCGTATCCATTGAGTTGCGAAGAACAAGCCTCGCCTTCTTCAAGCTCAGAATCGTCCATGGAACCCTAGCCCTAATAGCGCCTTCCTCGCATCCCTAGGCCCCACAGATATCATCCACCACCAACAACCAATCTCAAGCAGTATCAATCGGTCAATCCCTTAAGCTCCCGCCGATCCATTTGACCGGAATTCCGCCTGATCGGTCAAACTCAGATTCCGACCATACACCCGCCGCCGCCACCCACCTCAAATTACCAGACAACAATAAAAATTGGGAGAAAAATAAATAAAATCAAAAGCGGAATAAGGCTTGTTTCTGAAAGCTGCGAACAATTACGCGGGGGGGTTTTGTTTTTTGGCTTTTTTTCTTCTCTGCGTCAATGATTTTTTTTTTCTGTGTTGTGTTGTGTGTGCTTGGAAAATTGATTGTGGAGGACTCTCTCTCTCTCTCTCTCTCCTGGTTTTTTGGTGTTGGAATTTACAGCAGCCTGTTTCCTCTTCTTCTTCTTTTTTTGGTTTTTTCTTTATGTTGAAGCAAAATATTAATATTGTAAGTGTGGTTTTATTTCGGTAGGTGTCCAAAATAGGATTCTGAGGAGGCCGGGATCTGAGCATCGAGGTTGATTCTCACCGTTTTCATTTATGGGCACGCACTTTCTGGTATTTTCTGTTTTGGCCCCAGCATTTTTCTTTTCTCGGATAACAAAAGGCCTGTCGGGAAGTGGCAAGATTTGACTGTATCAGAAACATAGTGGACCGTTTATCAGCCTTTCGAGACATTAAAAGAATGATCAAATGAATTTGAGAGATGGTTATTTGATATCGGACATTACGTATGTTAATATAATTTACGATAAAATATATGTTTATAAAATAATAAATTAATTTATTATTTTAAAGTTGTAATATCAAGTTTAATGTTTTTATAAAAGTAATATCAAACTTAAATAAGTAATTTTTTATTTAAAATTTATAATTTAATCTTGATTATTCATTTTTTTTTAATTTGATCTAACACAATCGTAAAATAAAATTTACTTATTTAAGTTTGGTACTGTTGCTTGTGAGAAAACTAAACTTGATATTACAACTTTAAAAAATAATTTAGTTTACTATTTTATAATTATTTTATACACACATTTTTTATTATAAATTGTATTAAAGCACTGAAATATGGTCCTTTGGTATTTACCCCAAAAGAAAAACCCACATGTTTTTATTTTCCAAATGCATTTTTTGTTTTACTCTTATAGTTACTTTGAAGTAAGTCTGTTAATAAGTCGAAGTTGTATCGTGTCGAATTCATATTGGGTTGAGATTTTTATAGTGTCAAAAATATAAATTTAAACACAACTCATTTACTTAATCATGTCAAAAATACAAACTTAAATCCGACCCATTTATAAAACGGGTGAGTTTCGGATTGACCTGTTTACAACCCATCTGATAATCGAGTCGTATCGTATTGAGTTTACCCATATATTATGACTCATTTAACAAATATCAATTAAATTGAAGGAAATATAAATTAAATTCAACTGCAAATTTGATAACGTTCTAAATCAAAAATCAATTATTCAATATCATAAATTTGTGGGATATATAATACTCTCACACTGAGTTTGGAATTAAACAAAAAAATCTTGATCAAATTGGAAATAATATTTAATGGGTCTTGTTGAGGGTTATATAAAATGACCCGACCCAATTATAAACGGGTTACTTTCGTGTTATCGGATTGACCCATCATCGACCCATTAAAAAAGCGGGTTACCAATAGGTTAACTCAATAATGACCCACTTTTAGTCTTGCGGATTTTGACTCGTGTCATCAGATCGTGTAGAGATTGAAGAAACGATTATGATTTTGTACGTAAAAGGTTTAGAGCATCTCCAACAGCTCTTCTATAATAGAGAATTTAGCTATTTTCATGAGAAATTGGATGTTTTTTGCTTAGCAAATTACATATAGGGTCTCCTAGAGACCTTATTTTCCCATTAAGGTCAGCTAACATTCCCATTAAGGTTAGCTAACATTTTTTTTACAAATAAGATCACTTAATTTTTTTGGCTTTCCCCTTATGTCCTTCGCATAACACACATGCTGACTTGATTAGATTTCAAAACCCACGCGGAGTTTCAAAACAGAGAGAGACGCTTGAACCATGGTGCTATATATATATATATATATATATATATATATATAGAGAGAGAGAGAGAGAGAGAGAGAGCAATAAGAGCTCTAGATAGTGGGAGATAGAGTTGAGATTGAGTCCAGAGCAAATTTGAAGGCGATGAAATTGACTCAAGATTCAAATTAGAGTTCTGGCGAGCGAGTAAAGTGGTCATAGTTTTAGTTTCGTTCCAAATAAGTATCACTTTATCACTTCCATCTTCATTGTCATTGTAAAGGAGGTTTAGATCCATTTCCATTTGTGTTTTGATATGAAATTTCAAACTGCAAAGTTATTGATTTGCTTTCATTATTGGGTTTGGGTATTTGGCCTTGATTTTGTCATCGTTCTCTTTGCTCTTTGATTGTTTTTATTGTTTTGTTGCATTCAACATACCCCAGAGTCTCACAAACTTGAAATCTAAATTATCATGTCTACCAAGTGTTCGATGAAATGCCTAATTAAGAGATACCACGCCTGAAGTTGCTTGTTGAGTTAACATTTGTCAGTGTGCTTAATTATTCGTGTGGGAACAATAGATGTAGTCAGATGACCAGCGGGTACATGCACTTCGAATTCAAATTTTAGTTTTTCGATTTAGTTGATTTTCATATTCTGGTACTATTTATTATGGATTAATGCATCATAGATACTACTGTATGATTGCTGTTGTGATTTATGTGTTTGTGTGTGCTTGATGTTCTTGATTTGTGTTTTTTAACAATTAGTATAAAGTATGAGATTACTGCAGGCCTCTGAGTAACATTATTATCTGTGTGGAGTGAACACATTACTGCAGGCCTCTGAGAGTACTAGTTTGCTCATCTGTATGTTTTCTCTATGTTGTACTTAACAGTACTATCAGTGTTGACTGAACATACTATTGATGACTGTTAAACATATTACTTCTATTTTGTGAGCAGTTTTTCTTTGATTTGCAAATAAGTAGCTATAGAATAAGAGTTGTATGCTAAGTGCACCTACAAAAACCAGACAATCATATTCTTCATAACGCCCACTATAGCTTTCTTTGATGTGGAGATGGAGGTGTCGTCGCATTTTCCTGGTTTGAGTCCAGATTCATTCACTCTTGGTTTCTCATTACCACGTTATGCAAATTGTATGCCATATGGTGATAGAGACTTGAAGTTGATGATGAAGACTATGATCGAACTTGATGTAGCCTCTGTGGATATTGTGGTCAATGATTGTGGGCAGAGTGTGTGTTTTTTGGCTATTTGTAGTGTGTGAAACTAATTACAATAGTATTGTCCAACAACAATAGTAGTACACACATTAAACTTTTAGTTAGATGTCATCAAGTTCTGGTAGTGTAGTGTTTTCAACAAACTGTGGTAGTTTCCTGAGGATACTGTGATAGTATTATGATAAAACTGTAATATTATGTCTTTTTTTACTCTTTGTTGGTGTCTTCAAGTTCCAGCAAAGTAGTGTTTGCAACAACCTGTAGTAGTATTTTCTACTCGTGGTAGTTTGCTGTCTAAACTGTGTTTGTTGATAAACACACTACAATGTATTAACACATTAGATCACTACTTCAAAACATTCAATGTAGTTCCTTATTATTAAACATACTACTGTTATTTCTTGCATACATTACTATATCACAACGAAAACACTATTATTTGATAAACACTACATAAATGAAGACTAATGTTATTTCTCACGTACACTACTACATCACAACATAAAACACTACTTCTTTCTGATAAACACACTACATTATATCAGCACATTAGATCACTACTTCAAAATATTCAATGTAGTTTCTCGTTGTTAAACATATAATTGATGTTTCTCGTATACACTACTACACCACCACAAAAACACTACTATTTGATAAACACTACATAAACAAAGATTAATGTTGTTTCTCACACATATTACTACATCACAACAGAAAACACTATTTTTGTTTGATAAACACACTACTTCTTGGACTTTGCTGATTTTGGTTGCCTTTTTCTTGTTGTGTAGTTGAAATGCATGTTGTTGGTCATCATCTTCTTCTTTTACATCTTCACAACTTTGACTAAGGAAAAATGTGACTTCCTTACTTGTTCGAGCCGCGTCTACATCCTTCTTACTCTGGGACATCAATCACACTTCCACAGAGGTACAAACATTCTGCCACAGACCATCACACATTCAGCAAAATTATCAAACCTGCATATACTACTTGAGACCCATAATTACACTACCATAGACCATCAAACATAATACTCATTTCATCAAATCAACAACTTCAAGTCTACGAAAATGTTACCACTCTCTGGCAAACATACTACTATAGATTAGCAAAAACACTACAGTAGATCAACAACCACACTATTATTAACATCATCATCATTATCAAGATCAATTCTAAATGTACTACTTCCGACCAACAAATGCACTATCACAGACTCTCAATAACACTATTGACATCATCAATTCTAAATGTACTACTTTCGGCTAACAAATGCACCATCACAGACTCTCTAAATCATTTTCTTCAATGTTGAAAGTGTATTGCACGCAATAAAATAATCTACTTATTTACATTCACAAAAATACTACCACATACATCACAGGCACTACTACACACCATTAAACACACTACTACTAACTATGATACTACTTCAGCCATACAAAAACAATACCATAGACCATCAACCACACTACTAACAACATTCTCATCTAAAAATACGACTTCATGCATACAAACAGATATTCAACGTCCTCTTCAACCACACTACCATACATATCTTCATGCATAAACCATAGAACAACAAAATTTCATTGAAAAATGAGGTAGAGAAGTACCTAAGAGTAGACATGAGCACACTGATTATGTTGAGTATGGTGGTTCACGACGGTCGGAGCTAGAGAGAGAGAGAGAGAGAAAAAAAAAAAAAAAGAAGATGATGACGACCAGATCTAGTTGGCAAGAGAGAGAGGCGGTGAATCTAGTGAGAGAGAGAGGTGGTTGGTCGAAGCTTCGACGGTGGCGTGGAACGGTGACGACGAGGGAGTTTCGACGGTGGCATGAAGTGGCGACGACAACAAAGCTTCGATGGTGGCATGAAGTAGCGACGATGAAGACGAAGACTAAGGTTTTGAAGAGGAGAGGAGAGAGAATGAGAGGAAAGAAGATGGGATCTCCGTGTCTGTGCTGCTGAAATGAAAAATTTGAGTTTTGGTTTGGTTTCAATTAATACAGAATGACATACTCGTAAATAGTGTAAATTTTAAGGTTATGTTTGTTATAGGGTGACGATTTAGGATAAAAGTGTTAGATGACTTGATTTGGGATAGATTTGACATAAGTGACCTTATATGTAATTTCTCCATTTTTTGCTCCAACAGCTCTTGTAAACCAATCTATATCTTATAAAAAGTGTAGGAGAGAGAACAAAACTTATATACCTATAGAAAAACCAAAAGCTCTGTATCTCACTCAAAACTTCTAAAATTTAATGCTCATCTTATATTTTTTTCATCTTTTCTCTATAGTTGTCATTCTCTCTCATCAACTTTAATGCATATCATGCTTGATAAATTCAAATTTTATTTAAAAAGTATAATTTATTTTATAATCATTAAATTATAGAGAAAAATATTAAATTTTAGAGATTAATATAAAGGAGCTGTTGGAGTTGGAGACCAAATTTTTTAAAAATTTCAAATTTTGCATCCTTATAATAGAGAAATTGAGTGTTTCTATTCACACCTCCAAATTTGTTCTTTAGACATCCTTAAAAAAAATTGTTATTAATTTTTCAGTTATACCCTTTATTTATTTCTCTCATTTTCTTCCCTTGAATCCACTGCAACTCAACGAACCGTGAACCAACATCTTGCATATTTCCACTACAAGCATTCGATAGGGACATAATTTTTAGCTTGGATCTGATTATATGTACATCTTTATTATTTGTAATCTATAGGTTATCAATGAGTTCATTTCATTGTCGCAAATTTTGGCTAAAAACTATTGATTTGCATATTTGCCTGCAATTGCATCTGTTATCTTAGTAATCTAGATTTCATTTTTCTATTTTCATGAAGAACAACTGAGAGTCTTGATATAGATCTGAACAATTAATTATTACTTGATTATATATGACTTTGGCCGATAAGTTCATCTATGCTCTGGAGTCCAACTACATGATTCCAATGGATAAATTCTTGGTTTGTTAACCTCCTCTTTTTAGTTTATGCTTGACAGTGCGCATCGTTTCGCTTACTTAATGTGAGAAATTAGGAATGATCACTCTTTTGTCATCGAACTTTGATTTTTTATTTTATCTTTTGGTTAGGGACAAAATTGTATTTCTAAAGTTACAAAAAAATAAGGAGGTGTAAAGAAAAAATTTGGAGGTTTGAATAGAAATCTTCGAGAAATTTATAGAAATCTTCGAGAAATTTTACTCTGAATGTTGGAAATGTTCTTATGTGGCCTTTCAAATGCAAGTTTCTAAAATAGAATAAAATTAAGAATACGTTTATACTTATGATGGGTATGTCTAGTCGGACAGTTCAGATAATATGAATGTGTGTGCATTATGTATGCCTTGTTTCACCCGGTAAGTGTGTATGTCATAATGAAATTGTAGTATTTTTCTACGAGAGGATGAAAGGTAGTGCTGACGACTTAATTATTGTTTAGCAACATACTTGAAAAATTATTCAAAAATATTTATTGTTCAAATGCTTTTGTTGAAAAAGTAATTTGATCTTTCTAGTGCGTCATCATGCTTCAAAAACGGATGTAATGCAATATATCGGTACAGCTCACATGAACATGTTCATTTTTACATACAAAACTAGTGGAGCTTGCAGTTGTAAAAAATAGGACCCACATATTTTTTGTGTAAAAATGAACACGTTCACCTTGAACATGTTCAAGGAAGAACCTCCCGCAATATATGACATTCTCTGGTAATTTATAATTTATGTGTTTGATTACTTAGTTGCTAGAAAATGTTAATTAAGTGATTACTCAACAATATCAAGTGCATGTTGTTTGTTTCCCTCATGTACTCGACAATTTTATCAATAAAGGGTTAAGAGAATGAAGACTTTTCTTATAAGAGACATGATTATTGATTTTAGGCAGAGATTTGAAAGTGAGGCACTGAAGTGATAGTTTTCAAAAATAAAGTATCTAAATAATGAATGATCCATTTGTAAGGTACAACAATAATAATTCTCTTAAATAAATCAAATCAATTTACAAACTTCAAAGTATATAGAGTAAGAGATAGATTGTATCACTAGTAACGATAATCCAATAACTCAACCATATTCGGAGCTTTTGTACCACTAACTAATGGATCCCATATTCGTAAAAAAAAAGTAACCAACTTATTCCCTTTGTTGAATGAATCATTAGTCACTGCAGTGAAGAGTTTTGGGTAAGTTAAATTGTGCCGTCTCTTGCAGTAAAAACATAATTATTTTTTGACAACTAATTAATGGAGAAAGTTAGACGTCTCTGCTGTATCTGCAGTACTTTGTCGCAAGTGGAAGTGTGGCGCGTGAGAGAGCAAACCCTCTGTGATAAACCACTCGTCAGTTAGCGAATCCAGCATGTTCATCATTTTTATACTCCACATACGTATTTCATTTCTCCAGATATATATATATAATAGTACAAGGGAAAGACGAAATCAAAAACGCAAAAATAATCGGAAAAACGAAACTTTAAAGGATAAAAAAACAATGAAACGATGATCTAATACACCGTCCCATTTTACATAGAGAGAAGTTTAACAAACTGGTGAGAATTGAGTGATACAACTTTGTAATCGTTGAGATGGATAGTCAGACAAATCTAACGGTTTAGATCTTCTCTTAAAGGTAGGATGAGGAAGAATGTGAATCACGAGATACACGAGGCACGTGAGGATGACTCATAATGAGCAACGTGTGCTCTTTTATAATTGATCAGTGGAGATAAATAGCAGCCAAAAAAAATAATTCCTTTTTTTTTTCTTTTGTTAAATGTGAAGCCTAAAAACATTGTAAGCATATGGTTCCGAGTGGCTAGAAAATGGGTTTACAATCCCATCACGCCATCATTACCTTGTTTCTGGTAATCCAAATCAATCAAACACATTAAATATGAATATGGGTCCTACTAGCAAGAGAGCAATCCGGGTATATTCTCCTTGCAGATTATATCTATCTATCCTTTTCACAGTTTTACACTTTTACTTTTCTGTTTCTATAGCGCGGACAAAAATGTGCTCCCATCAGCAACTACTTCGTTAAATAGTTGGAAGCTTCTTGCTTTGAATAAGAAGAAAAACTAGAAAAGTCACAGTTTCGGAATGCTTGACCGTTGATGTCATTCAAATCGCAACCGACAAAAAGTTACAATGATTCTCTTTTCAATACTCGAGCATGTTTCTCAGGAAAGGAATTGTGAAAATACACTAATATGATTGAATAAAAAAATAAAAATTGATTCTAGTAGTGATCCAGTTGGCCCAATTTGAACTAATGGTACAAAGCAACTGGAAGACAAGTATATCTTCTTGTAACCCTTCCTCGATCGATTTTTCTTTCAATATTATCATTATTATCTTTTTCACAAGTATATCCTCGTATAAATACTCAGCTTCGTAAACAGTTGACTATAGTAGAAGAAGTGATCCATAAGTGGACTTCCTAATATGGAGGAAAATTTACTTGGAGGATCCTTCAAATTGATCCCGCAGTAACTCGTACTTCTTGAGCTCGGCGCTTGAGAGAGAAGGAGATAGCTCCCTTAAGACCTAAGATGTTAAGGACAAAGGCAGTCAGATGATGAATCAGAAACTGGATCAGAGGGAGGCAATGTTTATCTTGTGAAAAACATTATCACTACTGCTATACCTTGACAAAATCATTATATTCGACGACAACAGAGTCGGGTTGGATGGACCAAGAATCTGAACCTGAACTCAAAACCTGAAGGAACCCAAAAAGCCGATCAGACTGTGTCTATCTAGCCAAGTTTTATGATAAAAAAACTTATAGCTTATCATTTGATCTGAGAATGTAAATGTTGCATCTCGGTTTCTAAAATAATGGGACTCTAAAGAGACTCACTTTACACTTTGCTGCACTAAACTAAGCATCTGCACACAAGGCATACATGTCTGCACTAGTGAAAGTTGGGGGACATTTCTTTGCTATTGAGTAGAGTGAAACATTTGGATGTAACTCACACTTCCGGGTAAGAGCTTTGAGAACCCTACAAAGTTATTTCAAAAGATAAGGGAACTCATCACAATGATGACATGCATATCTACATTATTGTATGGAAAAATAACGGTCAAAGACATTTATAGTATCAATAATACAAAAAGTCTGACCACTCTAAGATTTAGACAATAAAAGACACGGATCCAAGGCTTTAGAAGCAGACAGCTCAACCCATTAAAACGGTGAAAAGACGACACTACCCTCATATATAAATAAAAAACCCAGCGCCATTAAATCAGTAATCCATTCCTCTCTCTTTGTGCTGCTGTTGAGAGAGAGAACACAGTAGTGGCTTCCGCCTCCGCTCCGGCGCTCCGCTCTCATCCATGACAGCCCTCGAGCTCCGTCGTCCACTCGCTCGCACCTCTGCACGCTTCCGTGCACCCTCATCGTCGCACCGCAAGCTCCTTGCTCAGCCACCACCTTGCGGCCGTCTACTCGCGGCGTCACAGACCCTGCCATCAGATCATCATGCCCTCCCTCGCTCGCCGTTGAGCCGAACCGTACTCAGCCACTCTCACCTACGTCTCTTGCCGCCGAACCACGTCGCGCCGCCTCTGCCTTGAGCATTGCATTTCTCTAGATCTCAGTCATCTCTCGCCTTCGCCTTGGATCGCAGGAGCAGTAGCATACTCGACTTCCACCGTCGTCTGCCCGTGCATCTCGCCCAACGTCGCATCTCGCTCGTGGCCGCCATAATTCTCTCGCTCACTGTCGATCCTCGCTCTTCTCTCGGCCACTCCTTGCATATCTGCTTGGTGTCGAGCTCGCCTTGGTATGATTGCTCATCGCACGCACATACTCTCTTTGTGAAGGAGAGAGATGGCGGAAGAAGATGCTTCAGATTTTTGAGTTTGAATTTTTTCAGTAGCAGATATGTCTTTCGAATTTTGTGTTTTGGTGTTTTCATTTTGGTTTCAAAACGACTAATATTATGAAATTTGAAAAATGGCAAGCATACTGACCGATCTGCATAGGATAAGGGGCAATCGGCTAGGGGCAATTGCGGAATCTCCATTGCTTCATCTCCGATGACAAAACTGCGAGTGGCTTCCTTTTGTAAGTTGACTCCTTGTTTTGCTTATAGCTGATTACTTTGTAGTAGTAATAGATGATCTAGAGACCATTAGTTTCATAGTTTTCAATATTAATACAATTTAGCATAGATTCAAGGTATTAATTATAGTATTTTCGAAGTTGCTACTGTTGGTATGTTGCGTTTTCGTAAGCTGCTACTATTTATTTGAAATTGATTTTCAGTAGTAATATTATATTTTTCAATAGCAGCGTCATATTTTTCAGTAGCAATGTTATTTGGTTCTTCAGTGGTATTATTATATTATTTTCAGTAGTAGTGTTTTCAATGTTTCAATAGCAATATTTTCGATGTTACTCTATTTTTGGGACTGCTACTAAATTGTCGATTTGATGACTGCTCCTGCGTTTTTGGGACTGTTGCTGCCTTTTCGGTTCGAGGATTGCTACTGCATTTTTAGAACTGTTACTATATTTTCGGTTCGATGACTGCTACTATGTTATCGGGTTGGAAAAAGTTATGGAATGTGTATCAAAATTGCTATTAAGTTTGTATCAGAACCTCTTGTGAATTTGTATTAAAATTACTATTAAATTTGTGATTGAATTGATATTGAATGTCTATTGATAGTGTTAATAAATTGAATAATCAATTCAAGTTAAAAAAATTGAATACAGATAAAATTTGAATGAAACAATCAGACAAAATTTCGGATAAAATATTATTTTTTTGAAAATAAAATATTTTTAAAAATAAAAAATATTTTTTAATTAATTTCAGATAAAATATTTTTTTTGAATAAAATAAAATAAATAAAATAAGCACAAAAATAAAGATAAGACAGGGTATAAAAGTAAATTTATACCTGTCACATAATAATCTATAAACAATTTGTACTTATTTGTAAGATTTTATCTTTCATTGTCTAAAATAAGGGATTTTGTCATTTGGCTCCTCCATATTATTTTTTAATGTAGTTTGCCCTTATTGTATTTACAAAAAATTGAGATTACAAATTTCTGAAATAAAAATGGTGAAATTACCAACCGTTCTCTGAAAAATAAGATGGATCAGAGACAACTCCCACATAAGGCAATTTATCAAACCGACCAGGCCGTAGAAGTGCTGGGTCAATTAGATCCGGCAATTTGTACTTATTTGTAAGATTTTATCTTTCATTGTCTAAAATAAGGGATTTTGTCATTTGGCTTCTCCATATTATTTTTTAATGTAGTTTGCCCTTATTGTATTTACAAAAAATTGAGATTACAAATTTCTGAAATAAAAATGGTGAAATTACCAACCGTTCTCTGAAAAATAAGATGGATCAGAGACAACTCCCACATAAGGCAATTTATCAAACCGACCAGGCCGTAGAAGTGCTGGGTCAATTAGATCCGGTCTGTTGCTTGCACCAATTATAAACAAGTCCTAAAATATAACCAAACGAAAAACATGTTTTTCTGTCTTTACTATAAGAATGGAAATAACAGAAAATTTTGAGAAAATAAGACAGCAAAAGACCTGTGACGAATCATTTAAGCCATCAATCTCTGGAAGCATCTGGCAGAACAGAAAATCATCACAGCCAGAAAATAACAAAGGAATTAAAGAGTATTCTGCCAGTCATGAAGAAGGATGCTACACCTGAGAAACCACTCTGTCTGTTTCTACCGGATTACGCGGGACGCAATCTAGCAGAAGCAAGTACGAGCTCTTCTCTCTCCTCGTCCGAACGTTCGGGCTGTTCGGATGATCGGGTGCTTCTTCTCCTTTCGGGTCTTCAGGTGTGCGGGTGTGCGTGTTCGGGTTCGGCTGTTAAAAGAATACAACGACAAACAGACAATCAGATGGTCGAGACAGGGGTGGCCTGCCTTCAACGCTCCGATGTCTAAGTTAGAAGATGTATTTGATATAACAGTCAACTGAACGTGCGAGGAAGTATGTTGAAGTATTTTGTGGAATTGAATGCTATTGAATGAGTTGTCTCTTACCTGTAATAAATACCTTTCATATATAGGTGGTTGAGTTTGTTGTTGGCTTGTGTTCCTCGATGTGGGACTAGACTCCTTCTGCTGTTATGTGATCCGCACATTCGGATGTGCGCCCCACGGGCGCGTGTGCGCTCGGATGGGGTCGGTCTGGTGAGCGAAGTTGTAGCCTTCCTGGTGGTCTTTCGGGTGATCGGGTAGGTGTTGATCACCTGCTTAATTGGATAAGTGTTTAATCGGCGAACTAATGATGCAATACTAACAAGTTCCCCAAGTCCCCGAGTCAAAGAGAACTTTCTTGACTGGGGAGTTGAAAAAGGGTTCGTGTGATTAAACAAGAATACTTGTCTGATTGAGCAGTGATGTGTGGTCCTGTAACCCCCAAGTCCCCCAACTCTCCGGTCAAGGAAGGGCTCGCTTGGCGGAGTGGGTACCTGTGCGTCCGATCGTGTACCTGTTCATGCGGTCCTGCATTCTGGGTCCGACCTCCAAACGAATCTTGCTATTTAGAGCCGCGCGCCCGTGGAGTCTTTCGTTATCTATTTGGAACACAGATAGATAAGGATGAGAATGTGTGGATGTATGCGAATGCACGTGAATGTATGAGGGTGTATGCAAATGTTCTTGATGTATGGATGGATCCGAGCTGACCCCGACCCCCCAACATGGAGTCGTTAAGCCTCGGAACGGTCGTTCTTAGGTGCCCGAGTGGGAGTTGTCAACTCATCGGCGCCGACCTATCGTAACATCAACGGTGGGATCATGACCGTTACGTACGTTTGTTGCAGCGCGCACGGAGGGACGAACCGTATGCCCGTGCCGCTCATCGGTCTTAGCGCGCGCAAGGAGAGGACGGACCCCATGCCCGTGCCACATAATCCGGTGATTCGATCGTTAACGTTACGCACACGGAAGGGAGGTGCCCCATGCCCGTGCCGCCCATCGGTCTTAGCGCGCGCAAGGAGAGGACGGACCCCATGCCCTAGGAGGGGACGGACCCCATGCCCTCGGAGAGGACGAACCCCATGCCCGTTCCGCCTAATCCGGCGATTCGATCTATCGTAACGTCAACGGTGGGATCAAGACCGTTACGTACGTTTGTTGTAGCGCGCACGGAGGGACGGACCACATGCCCGAGCCGCTCATTGGTCTTAGCGCGCGCAAGGAGAGGACGGACCCCATGCCCTAGAAGGGGACGGACCCCATGCCCTCGGAGAGGACGGACCCCATGCCCGTGCCGCCTAATCCGGCGATTCGATCGTTAACGTTACGCACATGGAGGGGAGGAGCCCCACGCCCGTGTCGCCCATCGGCCTTAGCGCGCGCAAGGAGAGGACGAACCCCATGCCCTAGGAGAGGTTCAGACCTCGTACCCTCGGAAAGGACGTACCCCATGCCCGTGCCGCCTAATCCGGCGAATTGATCGCTTACCGTTACGCGCACGGAGGGGAGGTGCCCCACGCCCGTGGCGGTGTTAGTTCTGTATTTAGCGCGTACACGCGGGAGGGGAACGCGGACGTTCATCCTCCCCGGGACGCCTAAATGGTGTTGCACTAACCTGGTGGGGTGGCATTTGCTTGCCTGTGAGGCTTCTCGGGCGCATGATCGTGCGGGTGGTTCGTGCGCCAGTCTGAATGGCGGGAGACGTGACGTGTGTCGTCTTGCCTTAGGTGGGGTGATTCTTTAGTCTGACAAGGTGCTTGAGGTGACATTCCTTTTGACTTCTTCTTGGGAACCGTTGTGTAATAAATGCTAGCCGGCGTAATTGATGCTGGCGTGCTCTGTGCATTAAATGCTGATGACGTAGTAACTGCTCGAAGGTCAGGCGTCAGGCGCATGGGAGCGTGGGGTGTTGCATGGGTGACACGTGGCGAGGCGTGGGAGATCGTGCTAGGGTTTTAAAGACCTAACCTGTTTTTCGCTGCGAATTTGTTCTTGTTTCTTGTCAAAATCGTCCTTTCCTGACGCGTCGAATAAATTCTTTGACCCGTCGAAATCTATTTAGTCCGAGTGATTCCTTGATCCTCCTCGCTTGTTTCTTGTCATGTTCCCTTGTGAATAATTTATCATGACTTTGAATATTTTGTTGTTTGAAGAATATGATTTCTATGATATTGAGAGTCAATACCACATGGAGGGTAATGTTAATCTCGATGTCATACAACCTTTTTTTGTTGTTGTAAAGAACGGTGAAGTCCATCCTCACCGATGAAGAATAAAGAGGAGAGCAAAGTGCCAATGGCATGTGAAGTGCATGCAGAACGGGCACAGAGAAAAAAAAAAATGTGAAGGAGAAGCAGCTGAGCTCATTCCCTTCGCTTCTTGGGCCCAAAGCAGTGCAGTCTGGCCAAATCAAGGATTTGGGGCTTTTTGGATCTAGCCGCAGGGTTTCATCTCAGTGAGTGAAAGATTTGTCCCTAGGTGTATGCTGAAAGCTTTTATAGTAAAACTCATTCGAGAGGGCTTGGTGGTCTTAAGAATGGTTCTGGGGGGCGAGGGGGGGGGGGGTGGTTCCTTTAAGAATAAAGAAGACGAATATAATCTAATTCATGTTCGTGCTGATAGAAGAGCGAATCCAATACCAAGACGCCTTCTTTCTTGTAAAGGCGCCCTTTTATTAATGGAATTTTTTTGATGTAGTGAGTAATAACTCTGGCTGTTCGCTGTTTAAAAATTCTTGTTTAAGCAGTTCATACCATCCATACATAATGTTTTGAGCTAAGATTTCAATTCTTCCATGTTTCAACATTAGTTAGTATATTGTTCCATGAAGCTAAGTGCTTACTTGTTAGAGTAAGGGATGAAATAACTCGACCATAGAGAGAGGAATTCTTAACTTCCAAATGAAACTACATTGATAAAAAGATAGGAACCAAAATCAATGCACAAATTGAAGGCAGACGTGACATAAAAAAAGTCCAAAATTTGAGACTTCTACCATTACCATTTTCAACCCTCCAAAAAAAAAACCTACTGCAACCTTTTGCTTCGATTTCATGAGAAGTTGGAATACCCGGTCTCAATACCCTACCAACCATATATACCGCTACCGGCGTGCTTTAATCCTGTTTGATATTGTAGAATGTCCTCCCCCAACAGGGAGACCATACATAGGCTAGTTCCAAGGCCAGGTTATCAAAACGGGTCGATGGCAGGTTTGATTACGGGGAAGTCAATAATCTATTATTATGTGGAGGGTCTGCTCCATGAATCAAGGTAGGCAGCAACGAGTCGGGATCCCACTCCTAAAGAAGCAAAAAGGAGTTGCAGCGCTTGATTGGTAAATACATACAAATAGGTGCAACTTCTTACATCACCACATCTCACTTGGTTCTTTCACTCCTTTCTCGCGAAGTGGCATACCAGAAAGAAAAAAAAGCCCTTATTCGGATTCAAACCGATTAAGCCTCTTTCTAAAGGGTAAGTGCATAACTTTGATTTTTGATGGGCTAAGTAAAGCAACCTGGCTACCTTGTGATTTAGAACCACCCTCATAACACACTTTATATATATCCGTAATTCATTTGAATTTCTCTTACATTTTATGTTGCTGAAATGGATCCTAGCAAATATTTTGCATTTTCTATATTTTATATTCCAAGAGGACCACTACATATGTGGATCCCACCAAATCATTAAACCTGGCAGCTGCTCGTTCTTTGATTAATGATTCAACGACAACTACATCGATCCTAAAAAAGAAGTTACATGAGTACCTCTAGCAGGGATCCCTTCACTCATAAGGAGGGTCCCAGAGGAAAAAAAGAGAGATTCTATACTGCATGCCTCTATCCCGAACTGATCAATATAATCCATTCTAATTAATAGAGCCTGGCATGCTCTCAGTGTCAGTGTCGGCCCAACCGAGTGCTTTCGTTGTTGGTGTTCTTTCTGATCTCTATGCATTTCACTGCTCCACCAAAAATTCTCTTTGCCCTTACCGTACTCCAGCTTGGTAGTTTCCACTGCCTGTCCAGGGTTTAGCCCTAGGATTTGACCGCGGACTTAAAAAGCCACCTATAGACACTTTACGCCCAATCATTCCGGATAACGCTTGCATCCTCTGTATTATCGCGATTACTAGCACATAGTTAGCCGATGCTTATTCCCTAGATATTGTCATTGCTTCTTCTCCAGGAAAAGAAGTTCATAACCTGTAGGCTTTCTACCTCCACGTGGCATTGCTCCATCAGGCTTTCCCCCATTGTGGAAAATTCCCCACTGCTGCCTCCCGTAGGAGTCTGGCCGTGTCTCATTCCCAATGTGGCTGATCATCCTCTCAGACCAACTACTGATCATCACCTTAGTAAGCTATTGTTTCACCAACTAGCTAATCAGATGCGAGCCCCTACTCAGGTGGATTCCTCATTTTTCTCCTTAACCTACGAGGTATTAGCAGTCGTTTCTAATTGTTGTTCCCCTCCCAAGGGCAGGTTCTTACGTGTTACTCACCCATTCGCCATTGGAAACACCACTTTCCATCCGACTTGCATGTGTTAAGCATGTCGCCAGCTTTCATCATGAGCCAGGATCGAACTCTCCATGAGATTCATTGTTGCATTACTTATAGCTTCCTTGTTCATAGACAAAGCGGATTTGGAGTTGTCTTTCACTTCATATTCGTCTGGAGTTCACTCCTAGAAATATAGCCATCCCTACCCCTTCACGTTAATCCCACGAGCGTCTGATCCATTCTCATTTGATCATGGTGAGGAAGCAAATAAAAATGGAAAATCTCGCATTGGGTTTAGGGATAATTAGGCTTGAACTGATGACTTCGACCATGTCAAGGTGACACTCTACCGCTCCTATCTGAGAAATATCGAGGTAAAATTGGTATTGCTTTGAATTTTTTGGTTTTACTGGTGGTGATACATGGATAATTGATTGTGGTGCGTCTGATCATATGACCTTTGATAAGTCCTTGTTTTCGAGTATATCATCTTTTTCTATACCTAAAATGTCTGATATAAATTGTGTGTCTTTTTCGGTCTTAGGTATTAGGTCAATCTAAGTTACTGCATCTCTTGTATTACGTAATATTCTTTATGTTCCCTCTATGTCTCATTATCTATTGTCGGTATCTAAGTTGAATTGCCAAAATAAATGCTTTATTATCTTTTATATCCTATATATGTGGTATTTCAGAATTCATGTACTCAGACAATAATAAGCAAGGGAGATCAGAGTGGAAAATTGTTTCACTTGGATTGCATGTATAACATAGAGACAGAAGCACCATTAAGACAGTTTCTTTGACATTTAATTCTGATTGAGTTAAAGAAATTTGGTAATGACATCGCCGGTTGGGTCATCTATTCTTTGGTGTTATGGAGAAGTCTATGTCACCTTGTTTTTGGGAATAAAGGAGTCTAGCCTCCATTGTGAAACTTGTGTTTTTGATCAAATTCATAACTCCAGCTACTCTCCTAGTCTTCATTCTAGTTCAACACCATTTGAGTTGATCGATTCTGATGGATGGGGGCCTTCGAAGAATCCAACCTTGACAAGAATTAGATACTTTGTTTTGTTCATTAATGATTTAACAAGATTGACATGGGTTGTATTGATTAAAAAGAATGATGTTGTATTCTCTGTCTTTACTGTGTTTCATAACCTCATTCGAACTAAGTATGATATTTGTGTGAAAGTGTTTCAATCTGATAATGGAGTGGAGCTTGTAAATCACTCTTTTAAAGAATATTTTCAGCAACAAGGAATTGTTCACTGGGTTGCATGAAAGTGTGATAGAGAGAGCGTTCTGCGCTTCGAAATCAGAAGCGCAAAACGAAGCGCGCGAAAATGCTCGGAAGCGTGCTTCCGAAATTTTTGGGAATGGAAGCTTGGTGGAAGCGTGAGCTTCTAAGATGGAAGCATAGTAACGTATATGAACTGGAAGCACGACTGTAATAATTCTTAGGAATCCTAAAACCCAATCAATATCTTTGCTCAGATCAAACAGTTTTAATTGACCTTTGCCTTCTTGTGATGTCCAATTCTCTCTACAACAAGTCGAATCCAAAGTATACGATTTAGATCTTTTTGTCAATCTGATTCAAACCCACCTGAAATTTGATCTACTCAATCCATTTCCGCCACTGTCTCACACCTCTAGCTCAAAGTAGTCTCTTTTCTGTTCTCTTCACCATCAGCCTCCTCATTTCCCAATTTTGTAAAATATAATAGTTGCTTGAATATACAGAGACCTATTTCAATGGTGGATGAGGAACTGCGACAAATCTGCGAGCAAGGGAATTTCCCAGATTTGATGTGGAAGGCAGAGAAGAGGATACGAGAGAACTTGGTTGGGACTTGGGACTCTATTTCTTTCGTTTGGATTAGTAGTGTCATAGTGGCAATGTGGCATGGTGTGGGACTTTTGTTATTTAGTATTAAACTTAATAGTGGTCTGGACCTTGGGTTAAGCAAAAATTATGATAACCATTTGATTTATAACGGCTAAATAAGCTCAATTTATAATGTTATATTTAAATATAATACATATATTAATTATTACTTTATTTCAATGCTTCCAAATTTTTTTTTTAAAAAAAATGCTTCACTTTCATGTACCCACATCCGATTCCATGCAACCTAATTTGTTCATTAGACCACTTGTCTACAGACACCGGAGTAGAATGAAGCATTTGAAAGAAAGAACCGTCATCTCTTGGACATGGAAAAAACTTTCTTACTCAGTGCCAACATGTCAAAATGCCTTTGGGGAGAAGCTGTACTATGTGCCTCTCATCTCATCAATCGCCTACCATCTAAATCTCTTCGGAATAGCGTTCCATTTTAGGTATTGTCTCAACATGTTGCCATCTCATATCTCAACAAACTTCCTGCTCTTGTATATGGTCGTGTGGCCTATATCCATCTTCACCAGAATCAAAGATCTAAGTTAGAGGCCCGTGCCCTCAAGTATGTGTTTGTTGGCTATGATTTTCACTAGAAAAGGATATTAAGTGCTACCATCCTCCATCTCAAATATTTTATGTCACTATGGATGTCACCTTTCGTGAAGACTTATGCCATTTTTCTCCTACAGCAGCTCAAAGTGAGGAGGAGAAGAATGTATTTTATGAGGACCAATTTGAAGGATAAAAAGTTACTATTACAATTGAAAGTGTCCCAGTCGCAGTCGAAATTCGACCCCTCAAAAATTCTTCACGACTGGTCAAAGAAGGATCCAGGGACGTCCAGACTCACTAGACAGAAAAATTTCGACTCGTCGAAAATGGATTTCGACCCGTTGAAAATTGGTCTAGGGAGTTCCATGAAAAAGCATTCAAATAGGTCAGACAATTTTCGATCCGTCGAAAATTCCCAGGATGAAGAGTTTGTTTTGACTTTTATCCCAGTTTCTGATAGTATTCGACATGTCGAACAGTTGTTCGACACGTCAAAAGGAGGAGAATTAGTCAGTGCAGCCACAAATTGTAGAACATGTACATGCAAGTCCAGTCTCTCCCTCTCCATCAGCAATCTCTCCTGACTTGTCATCACTTGAGGTATGTAGTTGTCCTCATTTTTCAAGTTCTAGTGTACTTGAATTTGAGTCTAGAAAAGTCTTACCTGCTAGGTCAACCCACGGTCAACCTTCAAAGAAATATGAGCACTCCTTGTTAGCGAAAGCCAATTATTCAGTAGCTAATTATATGTCAACCCACAGATTGTCTAAACCCTATATGGTCTTTGTGAATCAATTATCTGTTATGTCTCTTCCTAGTAAAGTGCAGGATGCAATAAAGGAGAAGAAATAGGCCAAGGCAATGAAGGTTGAGATGCATGCTCTTAAAAATAATGGTACTTAGAATTTAGTACCTTTACCACCAAGAAAGAAGACAATTGGATATAGGTGGGTTTATACAATGAAGCATAATTCATATGACTCAGTTGATAAGTACAAGGCTATGTTGGTTGCAAAAGGGTATACTCAGAAGTATGAAGTAGATTATGATGAAGCCTTTGCGTTAGTGGCAAAGATCAATACCATTCGAGTTCTCATGTCCTTGGAAGCTAATCTTGATTGGCCCTTACAACAGTCTGATGTGAAGAATGTCTTTCTTCATGGAAACCTGAATGAAAAAATTTACATGGATCTTCCTCCCGGATATATTACTTCTATAGGTGAGAAGATGGTGTGCAAATTGAAGAAGTCTCTATATGGACTGAAATAGTCTCCAAGAGCTTGGTTTGGAAGATTCAAAGATTTCACGAAGAAGATTAGGTATCAGTAGAGCAATTCAAATCATACTCTGTTTCTGAAACACCGACAGGGTAAGATAACTGCCTTGATCATCTATGTGGATGATATGGTTGTGTCAGGTGATGACTCTAACGAAATCAAGAAATTGCAAGTTCAATTATCTTCTGAATTTGAGATGAAGGACTTTGAAAACTTGAAGTAATTCTTGGGTATTGAGGTAACCCAGAACAAGGACTTTATTATTTTGAGTCAAATGCAATATGATATAGATCTATTGGCAGAGAGTGGTATGCTTGACTGTAAACCGGTTGATACACCTATTGAACAGAATCATCATATTGCAGAGTATCCTGATCAAGTTCTTACGTACAAATGAGTATCGATATCAGAGGTTAGTGAGACGATTAATCTACTTGTCTCATACTAGACTTAATGTTGCTTATATTGTTAGTGTTGTGAGCCAATATATGCATAATCCCAATGAAGCTCAGATGGATGCTGTGATAAGAATTATGAGATACTTGAAGTCTGCATCTGGTAAAGGCTTGGTGTTTCGTAAGCATAAAATTATAGATGCTAGTGGGTATAGTGATGCAGATTGAGCAGATAACATTACTGACAGACGTTCTACTTTTGGCTACTTTACATTTGTTGGTGAAAATTTGGTTACTTGGAGGAGCAAAAAGCAGAATGTGGCAGCCTGTTCTAGCGCATAAGCTGATTATAGAGGTATGACTCAATGTGTTTGTGAGCTGTTGTGGTTGAAGTACTTGTTAAAATATTTGGGTTTTCAGCGGAAACATTCAATGCCTCTGTATTGTGATGATAAGGCAATAGTTGACATTGCACATAATCATATGCAACATAATCAAATAAAGCATGTGGATATTACCGACACTTCATCAAGGAAAAACTAGATGCTCATATTATATTATTCTCATTTATTTATTCAGAGGAGCAGTTAGCTGATATTCTTACCAAAGTTGTTTCATATAAGACCTTTAGTGACTCACTTGACAAGTTGGGCATTCGACACTTGTATGCATTAACTTGAGAATGAGTGTTGGAGTGAGTCATACTCCTAGGAATATTAAGAGATGTATATTCTGTAATTAAGTGTGTGTAAATAGTTTCCTTGTAAGACTATAAGTAATCTTGTATATATGTTCCAATTCGGGAGTGATGAATGTGATGGATATATCAGAAAATTCTCTACTCTTATATTTTGTTGACTGATGGTTGCAATTTCGGTATTGAGAAACTTTCGTGTCTTAGATGCCATTTTTGTTACAAGGTGTTAACTTGAGAATGAGTGTTGGAGTGAGTCATACTCCTAGGAATATTAGGAGATGTCGATTGTTTCTCCTGAGAGAGAGCATACTCCTAGCCATAAATAGTGAGTCTGACAAGAGTAAACTGCCGAATCTTCACGCTCTGTCAAGTGAAAACTCGTAGTTCGCTGCTGTCGATTGTTTCTCCTGAGAGAGAGCTTGTTTACTAAGAGCAAATTTGTGTTTGTATGTAGCGGTCATGAATTCTTCTTAAATCCATCTATTGATATTGATCAATGACCGTATTCTCATAATCAAAACTCGAATCAGACAAGAAATCTAAATCCTTAACAGAATCCAAATATTAGATTTAGTTGATCATGTTTTCCTTACTTGACAAAGATTCTTGCTATACTTTTCCTACCCAATTCAGGACATAAAAATTGGGCGTAGGAGTTGACCTATATTGGTCATAATCTATTACCAAATAAATGTCAGATTTATTTAGGGCCAGACACATTGATTTGGTAAGATCTGGCTGCAGTCGACCTCTACTCATCAAGAGCATGGCTTATTGGCTGGTCGCGACTCACTTCAAGGCCGTGAGGGAAACTGAAGGCTGAAAATTCGTTCAACCACATGTTTGTTGAGTCTTTTGACGATATCATTCTCTCAATTAAGTTGTTTGTTTTTTTATTTTCTCGGTTTTCAAAATATTTTGAAGATGTTGCACTCGTCATTATACAGCAGTATAAGTAATAATTCGAAATGCAGTAGCAAGTTTAATTAGGCATCAATTATCGAAAGCTCGGTTGAGAGACTCTTTGTTGTGTGCTCAGTTTTTTGAGATGATGCTACTTGAATTCTTTTTTTGTTTGTTTTGGAGTGACTGTTACTGAAATCAATATCAGTGCATCACTATTTATGGCATTGGGTTGCCCATCTATTTTATAGTTTTAATTTTCATCAAAAACTGAGCTATTGTAATTTTTTATATTTTATTTCTTAAGCAAAATTGTGTTTTTGGAAGCTATCGTGTGTTTATCCAAGATTTTGTTGTGTTTTATTGAAATTGATATTAAGTTTGAGTCAGTCACCCATCTGCCACGTGTAGAACATTCTTTCTTTTAATATTTAATTTGTTTATCGTTTTTGACTTTCTTCTTCCAGTTTAGCCCTTCAATTCTTTTCGATCTCCAGGTTTTCTTCTCCAATTTACATATACCTCTAACCAGAATTTTTTCTTCCCGTTTTGATTCTTATCAACAACAAAAACCGTCCTTGAAATCCATAACATCCACTCTAGCTGGTTTGCTCTTGTCTTCATTGACAACCCAGCAAGCTCTCGCCGTAGACAACGTGCCTCGGTGCTCCAAGCCCAACAGCTTGCAGAGAAAAGCAATGGGCTGAGGGTAAAAGTGGGAGATATCATCAATACAGTTTCTTCTTCTAATAAACAAATTAAATATTAGAAAGAGAAGGAATCTTCGACTAGTAACAGAGGGGTGGCCGACTCAAACGCACCTTTGAGCTTAGCACTGCCCGAAGTTTGATGTGCTGCTCTGTTTTTATTCAATATACTACTGAATTTATATCATAGTGTTACCGAGCTTACCACTGCCCTAAGTTTGATGCGCTGCTCTTGAATTGATATCGAGCATTTTTTACTTCAAGTTACCGAGTGTTTTCGAAGCTGAAATTGCTATTGTGTTTTTAGTGTTAGGAGACTTCTAAAGGATTTTCGAAGCTGCTAATGAATATTTATCAAATGTGTTATTATATTTTTATTAAAATTGCTATTGTTTTTTCTAGTCGACTATCTCGTTTTTCTAAACTGCTACTATATTTTTTAAAAGCTTATACATACGAGTGTTAATACGTTCTAAGATGATGCTACTGCTGCTGTACTTTTGTTTTCGTATATGTTATTGCTGCATTTTTGAATTTGTTACTAAAATTTTCAAACTTGTTGTTGCATATTTTGGAGTTACTATTGTTATTTTTGTTTTATTTTTGTGAGTGTTATCGTATTTTTCGAATCCGCTACTGATATTTTTATTGATTGTGCTACTGAATTTGTATCATAAATGCTATTGAATTCGATCAAAATTGTTGTCGAATTTGTAATTGTATTTTCCAAAATTGGTATTGTATTTTTCAAGCTGCTATTGCATTTAAAGAAAGAAGATGTTAATGAGTTTTTCAAATTGTTGCTACTGCATTTTTTAAAATACTGCAACCAAATCATTAATCGAGGTGTTACTGCATTGTTTATCGAGTTGCTACTGCAGTTTTGTCTAGCTACTGCTTAATCATTCTCGAAGTGCTACCACTACCAGAAAAAAAAAAACTTAAACGATGAAACAACTTTGTTGTCTAAGATGCAGTTTTCGTCATCTAAATACTTCGACGATGAAAGTTTCGTCGGCTAAGTGTCGTAGTGTATGTATTTAGACGACGAAACAAAAAAGTTTTTTCGGCCAAGGCACATCTTAGAGAACGAAACCTACTGCATCGTCTAAGTTTCTAGACGATGAAATTTTTCATCGTGTAAAATTTCTTAGAAGACGAAACATTTTCATCGTGTAGGGTAATTCACTTAGACGAAAAAACTGTTTCATCGTATAAGAAATTCTAACTTAGACAACATTTTCGTCGTCTAAGTGTTCTAACTTAGACGACGAAAATATTTTCGTAATTTTCGTCATCCTAATGGATTACCCTAGACGACGAATCTTGATATTTCGTCATCTAATAGTTTCATTCGAGACGACAAAATTTTTTTCGCCGTCTGAATGTTCTTGGTAGACGACGAAATATTAACAAATTCGTCGTCTAACATGTCCCACTTATACAACTTAGACGACGAAATCTTCAATTTCGTCGTCTAAGTTGTATATTTTTTTATAATTATTTCAGAAATATAAAGTCAATTAAATAGTAAATTAAGAAAATACTCATTGAATTTATTAAATATAAAATTTGTACATAAACTTTTTACTGTTCTGATCAAAATATAAACTACATACGAAACTAAACAGAAATATCGACATTGATGAGAGTTTGGACCTTGTCGATTCCCTCGGTGCTCGGATCATCGTCATCATGTCCAGAATCCCAAGGCATGGCATTCAGATAACAAATGAAATTAAGATTCGTGCCTAGCCTAGTCTTGAGGAACTCGAGTATATGATCGATCTAAGTCTGTAATGTATCAGTCTCGGGCCCCTCAAGCCTCCTCTTCCATTGCTTAGACCCGTTCCTCGACAGCTGCCGCACTCAAACGCCTACTCGACGAAACCGAAGGCTGGCTCAAATCTCGCTCGGTTGCCCGTCCAAGGCCACAAACCTCCTTCCCAGGTCAGCGACCAAAAAAATTATCTGCAATACTGATCTAAATCTCCTTCGATAAAGGAAGCAGCTCTTCAGGCGTCATCTCCGGGTTCTGTGAATGTGCGCGCGCAAATTCCTCCTTAGCCAATTGTGTCAAATTCTTCCGAAATTAATACTGTGAACAATATATGAATGTCGATTTCTAAAGAAAATTGGACATAGTTTCCCCTAAAATTGGAGGAAACCAAAAACTTGCACGAAAGAAAACAATTTGAATAACCAATTTCAAAATAACAAACTGTGGGCACCGATTCCCATCCGGATTTCTCAAGTTTAGAATAATATTTAATTTAGCCAATTAAACCAAATTTCAATAACACAACCTAATAAATGTCCTAATCATGATTCAATTTCTTCAAACCAACCGTAAGATTAAACTCAATAAATTTTGGAAAAAGGGTTACTTACACCACGTTGACTCGCGATATCTTATTACCCGGGTCTGATGTAAGAAGACATGTTGGCATCAACAAAATAATGCTTTGAACCCGCATCTCTGTGGGCCTTTGCAATGTTGATCATCCTTTTGGAGCCCGACTTATGGTGTATCATCTTCTTGTCACGATTAGCAGTGTTTGTTGTCGACCTTCTTTATTTCACAACAAGAGAAATTAAATAATAAATAAATATTTAAAATTAAGAAATGATCCATTTTCATTACATTAAAAAAAAGGAAGACAGACCGTAAATTTATTGGACTCAAAGTGTCCTACCAACCATTCCCACTCGTCTTCCCTTTTCCATCAATACTCCCTTGGGACACTCGAGGCGCTGTGTTCTTAGTAGTACTTGTGTTAGGTCGTGCTTCCAATCCTTGTAAATACTCATAGTCGTCTTCTCTATGGATTCCCACATCTCCAGTTCCGCTTCATAAAATATTCCTAGACCCTATAATTTTTAATTAATTATAAAATAAAATAAAATAAACTCTATTACCAAGAGTTCGTGGTACACCCTTAACTTGTCGGCTTCGGGCAGCTCGTCCCAAGAAATGGGTCTTCATACGTATTTTGTTCCATATAATAGATTCGATGTTGTTCTAGTACAAACTGCTCAGCTCTGGCGTCAGAGGGCCTCTGGTGAAATCGTTGTATGACACCTCGATCTTCTTCCCTTTTGAATTTACTATCTTCTCGACTTTAGCTCCCTTCACAAGTCTCCGAGTGTGTTTGAGGGCCAGAACTGAGGGGTCTGTCCTGTTCACTTTGCATCAGGTGCTAAATGAAACAGAATCATCGATGGATGATTGGGGAGGTTTTGATGATGTGGCGTCCAAAGCAGAAATCTCCAGCTCGACTATATATGTTGTCGACGCTTTATTAGGAGCATTAGGAATCGTTTGTGACCTATCAAGAGTCGCAGAAGCTGTAGGAACTATAACGGTCTCCTCTGAAATTCGGTATTCTTCTCTTATACAGTGTGTCTTTTCCGACCGCCAGACATCTTAAGCCATACGACATAGAAAATTAATAATATTTACTCAACAAAACCATATTCATTAAAACACATCCATACCAAAAACAACAAATTCATCCAATCTAGTACCTATTCAACACAACCTCATTACATGCCTAAATTCATCAAACACAAACTAAATTTGACGTGCTCCTCGATATTCATTCATGCCTTATCCATTTTCATTCAACACAATACATAAAGGATTTCATCAACAACAATTCTAAATAAACTTCATAATCTGAACATAATCTCAATAATCTCTATACTCTCCATAATCGGAACAACCAAATAATTTTCATAAATATTGCCTAATTCCAATTGAAAATCTAATGCCTAATTCCACACAAAAATCATCATCAACATCATCTGATTACTGTTTTTCAAAACATCAACTTCCATCAATTCCACATCATTCTTAAAACCTCAATAACTCATCATCAACATCCATCGATTAAATCAGAACAAGTATAGAGAGAGAGAGAGAGAGAAACCTCGATGGTGTGCTCGGCGTCAGGGTCGGTGGTGCTATGGTCGGTGGGAGTGAGGGGACTGAGCGGCGGCACTGTGGTAAGAGGCAAGGCAGCACCTATGGTCGGATAGAGAGAGGAACAACGACGACAACGTTTGGAGGAGAAGACAGATGAGAGGTGGATCACATTTGGAGTAGATAAGAGGTAAGGCTTGGCGGCGTTCGAAGTGAGAGAGAGAGAAAGGGCGATGGGGGTGGAAATTCCATTGGAGAGATAGGAGAGGCCGGTGTTGTTTTAGGGATTTAGGAAAAAAAAATGCGGAAGAAGATGATTTAGTCGATCTTATTGATCGACTTAGACGACGAACAATAGGTTTCGCCTAAGTCGACTTAGAGGACGAACTCTAGGTGTTTCGTCATCTAAGTCGTTTTAAAAAAATTCCTCAAAAAATTGGCGGAAAAAAATAACCCACCAAATATTTGGGGTTAGACGACGAAATAACATGATTTCGTCATCTAAGAAGGAACATAGATGACGAAACCTACACGTTTCTTCATCTAAGTCATAATTTATTTAATTTGTTTTAGAAATTTGACAAAAAAAAATTGGGTACCAGGCTAAAAATACGAAGAAATCAACCTTCAGATGTAATCATTACATTTATATAATATTGTAGAAAAAAATTGACGCCAATTCGGTATAGTTTGGTATTCAATCGATATAGTTTTATGAATATCAAAAAAGTTTAAAAGACAGAAATTGTTGGTATAGTTTGGTATCCCGTCAAAATTATCCTAATTCTGTTACCAGTGGTGATCACGAGCTATTTACGGTGACCCATGTAACACCCCTTCCAAGCGTGCCAACTGGAGTTGAGGTATGGGATATTGACATCTTGCACAACCAAACGGTACAATGTTTGTCCTGTCTGCTTGGACGACATCAATTCCAGTTGGCACGCAGGGAATGCGTATTACATGGCTCACCGTGGATGGATTCCTCATGATCACTAGTGGCGACATGATAAGGATAATTTCGACGGGACAATAGAGAATAGTCCTAAACCCCGATAATGATATGCTAAAGAGATTTTTGAGAGGTTAAATAGCTTTTATTTCGGTGCTGAGCAATGATAATCATGTGAAAAAGTTGAATCCACACACTCCCCATCATCTTAGATATTGGAATCACATGAATATTTTCTTTGAATTGCCTTACTGGTTGAAGTTGAAACTCAAGAACAACCTACACATTGAAAAAAATGTGTGCAACAACGTGATGGGAAAAATTCTCGGTATTAAGTTAAAGACTAAGAATATTCCCAAAGTGCAAAAAGATCTGGAATCTATGAATTTACGTCATCCCTTGTGGTTAACAGGTACCTCAAGGATTCAGTCCAAACCACTGCTCCCATTGATATGCCCGCAACAATCTTTCAGTCTTCACAGATGTTGTACGACCATTTAGAGGAGTATTAAACGAAAGATTAACTGAAGAATAACTTATTGAAGCGCATTGGGTAGTGTTACGAGACTGTGACGATGTCGACTCATACATGCAAGCTTACAGGGAGAAAATTCAGACAACCAAACCAGATACGAGTCATAACTGGGTTGAAAAAGTGCTTAAGACGAAGTTCCCTGATTATTTCCTCCAATGAGTATGTTTAAACCATATCGGTTTGTGATTTCTTTATTTTGAAATTGAGAAATCCGGATTGGAATAGGTGTCCCCGGTAAATTAATTTGTGTTTTCGGTGTTTGCTTATTCGAAGCGCTTTTCCTTAATTTGTGCATGCAGATTTTTGGTTTCCTTTTGTTTAAGGGAAACTATGTCAAATTTTTGGTAGAAATTAAATACACGTTCATATATCTTCTTCACAATTTTGCAGATGACGATCTAGAAAAATTCGGTAACCACGATGGGTGGTGGTCATAGAAAAAGCACTTATTGGCTTATAAGCCGGTCCAACCCTATATTTACCCCGGATGTGTTTGTTAACGGTGTAAAATTTCATTCATTGGACCAAGATGAAGGAAGAAGAACACAGTGGGATCACGGTTAAGGAATGCTCTGATGTATATTACTGGGTTCTTGTTAATATCATTCAGCTACTTTATTGGAATGATCTGAATGTTTTTCTATTCAAATATAAATGGTTCAAGCGTATAAAAGACGATCTGGACCTTTAATCAGTCGATACAAACTCAAGCTGGTATGAGGATGAGTCGTTCGCTCTTGCCACTTTAGTTAGGCATGTGTTCTATCTGAATAATCTAAAATCGGGTGAAGATTAGAAAATAGTTAACCATATATCTCACAGAGGAATATGGAGTGTTATAATACTTGAAGGGATGTTGGAGACTAACACTGAAGTGAATAATGACAATACATATCAAGGCAGCTGATTCGGTATTACGAACACTTGCCCATACCTGATCACGCAACGGATCTTACTCAAAAGGAGATCGAAAATCTAGAGAAGAATACCTCTAAAGAGGACCTCGAGGATGACGAAGACGACGTTGAATATGATCCAGATAATAAAGATTATGATGATGAGGATCAGTCAATTAAGAGTGAGGATGATGATCCAAAAGATGAAGATTATGATGATGGAAGTGATTGATATATAAATATATTTAGAGGGTTTGTAATACTTGTTATGTCTTGCATGAATAATTTTAGAATAAATGAATGCAAGATACTTTTATGTTAAAGAGAGCATCTTAGACGACGAAATCATAAACGTTTGTTGTCTAAGTCAACCTTAGACGGCGAACATTGTTTTGTCGTTTAAGAACTACTTAGATGACGAACTTAATTTTATTTCATCATCTAAGATCATTTATAAACCCTATACCCTAAGCCCTAAATCCTGAAAGTGTTAGACGACGAAAACCCTAAGTTTTATCGTCTAAGTAGAGTTTCACAACCTGACATCTAAGAGTATGATCATGTGTACCATGTTAGATTGCAGATTATATTTGTTGAGGGCATAGAATAAACATTTATTGGACTTTGAGTGTCGACGGTTCGAAAACTGGAGTAACAAAGATTCGTATATCAACGTTTTTATTTCATTAAAATTTTAATTTTATGGTTAACTACGTTGATCAAACCCTTAACGATCTGTGTATTAAATAAAAATTTGTCTACTTACATATTATATTGTGATGAATATATCTGATGGTTGTTTTGTCTAAATTCAATTTCGTTAATATGGATATAAAGTGAACACAGACATACGAACACTTAAGTTATACATCATTACTAGATGTATAACAGTATTAACTTGTCAATCTACTTTTTATGTAAAATTCCAATTAACTTATATCTAATTGATATATAAAGTTTTAACGTAACATCGATTACGATTAATAATTTACGATCGTTTCCATATTTTAAACTTTTGTCGATATTCACAAAACTATATCGATCGAATACCAAACTATACTGAATTGCCTTCAATTTTTTTTTCTACAATAGTACATAAACGTAATGATTACATATGATGACTGATTTCTTTGTACTTTTAGCCAGGTACCCAATTTTTTTTTTCAAATAGCTCAAAAAAAATTATGACTTAGAAGACGAAACGTGTAAGTTTCATTGTCTAGGTTCCTTCTTAGACGAAGAAATCATGTTATTTCGTCATCTAACCCCAAATATTTTGTGGGTTATTTTCTTCCACCATAATTTTGGAATTTTTTTTTAAAATGATTTACACGACGAAACACCTAGAGTTCGTCCTCTAAGATGACTTAGGCGACGAAAACCTATTGTTCGTCGTCTAAGACGATCAATAAGATCGCCTAAATCATCTTCTTCCCCATTTTTTTCTCCTAAATCCCTAAAACAATACCAGCCTCTCCTATCTCTTCGACGAAGATTTTCACCCCCGCCACCCTCTCTCTCTGAACATTGCCGAGCCTCACCTCCTATCTCCTCCAAACGTGAGCCGCCTTTCCTCTCTCCTTTCTTCCAAACATCGTCGTCGTCATTCCTCTCTCTCTATCCAACCATAGTTCCGCCTCACCTCCCGCTGCCCAGTCCCCTCACTCCCACCGACCACAGCATCGCCAACCCCGACCTCGAGCGCATCACTGAGGTCTCTCTCTCCCTCCCTCCCTCCCTCCTTGTTTTGATTTAATTGATGGATGTTAATGATGAATTATTGAGGTTTTAGGAATGATGTTGAATTGATGGAATTTGATGATGTTGATAATGTTTAGAAAAATAGTAATCAGATGATGTTGATAATGATTTTTGTGTGGAATTAGGCTTTAGATTTTCAATTGGAATAGGCATTATTTATGAAAATTATTTGGTTGTTCTGATTATGGGAGTATAGAGATTATTGAGATTAAAGAGATTATGTTCCAATTATGGAGTTTATTTAGAATTGTTGTTAATGGATCCATTAAGTACTATGTTGAATGAAAATAGATAAAGCATGAATGAATATCAAGGAGCATATCAAATTTAGTTCGTGTTTGATGAATTTGGGCCTGTAATGAGACTATGTTGAATAGGTACTGGATTAGATGAATTTGTTATTTTTTGTATGGATGTGTTTTGATTAATATGGTTTTTTTGAGTAAATTTTGTTAATTTCCAATGTCATAGGGGCTTAAGATGCCTTGTGAGAGGAAGAGACACATTGTACAAGAGAAGAATGCAGAATTTCAATCCATAGGACAGCAGTTTGGGTGGGTTCAAATGTCAGAGGAGACCGTTACGGCTCCTGCAACTTCTGATAGGTCACATACGATACCTAATGCTCCTAATGAAGCGTCGACAACCTATATAGTCGAGCCAAGGATTTTTGCTTCGAGCGCCGCATCGTCAGAAGCTCCCCAATCATCTGTTGACGATTCTGTTTGCTTTAATGTCTGACACAAAGTGAATAGGAGGAACCCGTCAGCCTCGGCTCTTAAACGCACTCGGGGACTTGTGAAGAGAGCTAATGTCGAGAAGAAAGTAATGTCAACAAGGAAGAAGATCGAGGTATTGTACGACGATTTCACCAAAGGCCCTCCGACGCCGGAGATGAACAGTTTGTACTTGCACAACATCAGATCTATTATATAGAACAACATACGTATGAATGCCTCTTCTTGGGACGAGCTTCCCGAAGCCGACAAGTCCAGGGTGTACCGCAAACTCTAGGTATTAAGGTCTATTTAATTTTATTTAATTTCATAATTAATTACAAATTATAGGGTCTAGGAATTTAATTTAATTTTTATTTTTTCCTAGGTACATTTTAACTATGAAGCCAAACCGGAGATGTGAGAATCCGTAGAGAAGACGGCTACAAGTATTTACAAGGATTGGAAGCACGACATGCACAAGCATTATAAGGAACACGGTGCCTCGAGTGTCCCAAGGGAGTGTTGACGGAAAGGGAAGACGAGTGAGAATGGTTGGTCGGCACTTTAAGTCCGATAAGTTTAAGGTTCGTCTTCATTTTCTTTATTGTAATAAAAATAAATCATTTCTTAATTTTAAATATTTAAATTTTATTTAATTTCCTATGTTGTGAAACAAAGAACGTTGGCAACGAACACTGCTAATCGTGACAAGAAAACGATGCACTATAAGTCGGGCTCCAAAAGGATGATCAACATCGCAAAGGCTTACAGAGATGGGGGCTTGAAGCACTGCTTTCTTGATGCCAGCGTGTCTTCTTACATTAGGCCCAAGCAAAAAGATATCTCGAGTCGACGTGGCGTAAGTAACCCTTTTTCTAAAATTTGAGTTTAATCTTACAGTTGGTTTGAAGAAATTAAATCATGATTATGACATTCATTAGGTTGTGTTATTGGAATTTGGTTTAGTTTGCTAAATTAAACATTATTCTAAACTTGAGAATTTCAGATGGGAATCAGTGCCCACAGATTGTTATTTGGAATTGATTATTCGAAGTATTTTTTTTCGTGCAAGTTTTTGGTTTCCTCCATTTTTAGGGGAAACTATGTCAAATTTTATTTAGAAATCGACATTCATATATTATTCACAATATTAATTTCAGAAGAGGTTGATACAATTGGCCAATGAGTAATTGGCGCATGCATATTCGCAAAACCCAGAGATGACGCTTGAAAAGTTACCTCCTATATCGAAGGAGACTCATATCAATATTGCAGATAGAGTTTTTGGTCACCGACCTGGGAAGGAGGTTTGTGGCCTTGGACGGGTAGTCAAGCGAGACTTGAGCCAACCTTCGGTTTCGTCGAGCAAGCGTTCGAGTGCGGCGGCTGCCGAAAAACGGGTCCGAGCGGCGGAAGAGGAGGCTCAAGCGGCCCAGACTCAGACTGATATGTTACAGACTCAGATGGATCATATACTCAAGTTCCTCATGACTAGGCTAGTCATGTATCTCGATTTCGTTTGTCATCCAAATGTCACGCCTCGGGATTCTGTACACGATGACGACGAACCGATCACCGGGAGAATCAACAGGGTCCAAACTCTTGCCAATGTCGACATTTTTGTTTAATTTCATATGTAGTTTATATTTTGATCGAAACGGTACATTTTTATGTACAAATTTTATATTTAATATATTCGATGTGTATTTTCTTAATTTACTATTTAATTTTTAATTCAATTTATATTTCTGAAATCATTATAAAATAAAAAAATAAAAAAATATACAACTCTGACAACGAAATTGAAGATTTCGTTTTCTAAGTGAGACATGTTAGATGAAAAATTTGTTAATATTTTGTCATCTAGCAAGAACATTCAGACGACGGAAAAACTTTTGTCGTCTCAAATGAAACTGTCAGATGACGAAATATCAGGATTTCTCTCTAGAGTAATTCACTAAGACGATGAAAAGGTAAATTAGAATTTCTTATACGACGAAACGGTTTCGTCGTCTAAGTGAATTACCCTAGACGACCAAACATTTTTCGTCGTCTAAGAAATTATACACGACGAAAAATTTCTTTGTCTTTTTCAGTAAAATTTCGACATATAGAAACTTAGACGACAACGTATGTTTCGTCGTCTAAGTACTTACATTACGACACTTAGCTGACGAAACTTAGACGACAAAACTTTCATCGTCTAAGACTGCATCTTAGATGAATTGCTTCGTCGTCTAAGTGTATTTTTTTGATAATGTGCACAACCCGTAACGAAGCCCACTTCTGCCAATTCCATACAAATATTGGCTTATTTTTGTTAATACAAATAAATAAATATTAAATAAGAAAAATAAACGTAGACCAACTCTAGGTTTTTTGCCCAGGCCACTGTACCATAGTTATTCATAGGGACCGGTATTCCGATGTTAATTATAACGTACATCTTAATGTACATGAATATATTCCAAAATTATTAATCTGGATAGATGCCAGCTAGCTAGCTAGGGCTTTATATGAATCTTGAATTCTTGATCGATCGAGGCAATCAAGAGTTGTTGATCTTGGTCGACTTGATGAGTTGGTTGTATTTACTGCATTCCAGCAAGTGTGGGAGCGAAGAACAAGGAAATCTGGGGACGGCGATTCGTCGATGATACAAAAGGCTCTGCTCCAGGTCAAGAGCCGGCTTCCTCTCCAATGTCTTCTTCATATTGATCTCGATCTTAGTCTTTAAGTATCGAATGCGTCTTCGATCTCGTTCGAGAGTTCGTCTGAAGATGGAGAAGGAGGAGTCACCGTCGACTACGTCTTGAGACTCGTGAGAGGCGGATCGTTAGACCATTAGCACTTGATGCTAACAAGGTTGTTGCGAGTAGAAACCAGAGAAGAAGAAGAAGGCGTGGTGCTGCTTTAACCATAGTAGATGAGAATACAGAGAAGATCAAATTTCCAAGTTTCTAATCTCCTCTTTGAAAATGATGAATGCATGTGAGCCTTTTATATGGTGGTTTAAGAAACCTGAAAAGGCAAGACTACTAGTCGAGTCAGTCCGACTTGGCTTCCTACTTGTTATGGGACGGGATTGCTATCCCTACTCCCTAGGTTTAGGTTTTGTATTGCAAGCAAGTTACCGACTTGCTTATCTACATCGTGCCATGTCACGTATAGTTTTATCGTGCTCAGGTGTATCCAGTCGATTTCAAGAAGAAAAAAAACAGTCATCGATAATTTGAACTTTGGAAGCAAATAGAAGAAAAGAAAATGTGTAGTGATAGTTTTAGGGTTTCAAGTCTTTTAGATACAAACTTTGATATTCGATCTATGGCTAGACCAAGCGAATAAAGCTACGTACATTTATCAAACTCACTAAAATTATAGGTTTGATTCACAAAGTTTGGCCATGCTCAAAAAATATACATGAATTACTTTAGAAATAATTTTGTGCATGTTCATGAAAACTTAAAGAGGTAACTCACTGGCATGGGCATTATGCGAAGAAAAATAATAATAATCTGGAGTTCATCTATCAATATCTTTCGAGAAACATACCACTCGGAAAATTCTGCAAAGCTATTACAACTGTTATAACGTACATCTTAAATGTACATGAATACATTCCAAAAAGAGTATTAATCTGGATAGATGCCGGCTAGCTAGGGCTAATGAATCTTGAAATTCTTGATCTATCGAGGCAATCAAGAGTTGATCTTGGTTTTGATGTAATTTCTGCATGCCGTAAAATGTGAGTTTAACGATGAACAAGGAAGTATGGGGACGGAGATTCTTCGAAGATACAAAAGGCTCTGATTCAGAGCCTCATCCTCTTCCTCCATCGTTTTTGTTTTTGTCGCAAAGTGTCGCACGCGCCCTAGATCTCGTTCAACAACTCTTCTGAGGAAGGAGAAGTCGACACCCTCATCTGAGTGGCTCGTCGTTAAACCATTAGCATTTGATGCTAACAAGGTTGCGAGTAGGAAGCAGATAAGAGGAAGAAGACATGGTGCCGCTCTAGCCATTGTAGGCTTGCAGCTAGATGAGAAGACAGAGAAGATCGTGTTTGAAGCTTATTTTCTCTTGGTAAATGATGAATCTCAGAATCCGTAGAGCAAACGTGCCTCTAAAGTCTTCTATTTTGCCTTTTTATACGGTTTAGAAACGTGAAAGGCAAGAATACTAGTCGAGTCATGGTCCGACTTGGCTTCCTACTTTGTTATGGGATTAGCTTAATTCCTAGGTTTCTATTGCAAGCAGGTAACCGACTTGATTATTTCCCGATAAAAAATATAATTCGAACTTTTGAAAAGGAAATCGGAGAAAAGAAAATGTGTGACAAAAAAAAAAGTGTATTCACTCGAACCTTTTGATCTTTACATAAATACATATAATGGGAACTTGGGATTCAAAGCTTTACATTAAGCATACAGAAATTACGCCTCATTTGGAACTAGTCTCCACAATCGATTTTTCAGGTACACGGTATAAATTCTATAAATATTGTCTGAGATGGTTTAATATGCTGGAGCTGCTACAGATTCAGCAAGTTCTTCCAGAAGTTCCTTCTGGTCCAAGGAAATGCATGCCTGCAAGAAGACGGGTGAGTTAATCGCATGGAAAGAAAATACTAAGAAAATGGTAGTGTCTCACAAGAGGAGTGCCATAGAGACCATACCTGAATTGCATTGTCTATATCACCATTAAGAAAAGAGGTGAGCTCATAGTTTATCTTTAACCGGTGGTCAGTGACTCTATTGTCCTAATTCAATAAAAACAAACAATTAAAAACTTCCAGAAATGTGAACACGAGTACTATTATGAATGAAAGTGCAAAAAGGCACTAGTGCGACACAGGTTAGTCCAAGTGTCACACGATGACAGGGCCAGTCCTTCGTACTAGTGCCGGAAACTATATACACATAGAACGTCTAAATCTGATAGCCCAAGCATCTGAGCTGGAATTCAATAAATATCACAATTTTTAGAGCAGCCAGTCAAAAATTGTCAAGTTATCCACTCTCAGTCATCAATTAGCATAACTTCCAAGGCAGTATATTTGAAAATTATGAAACAAAATATAGATCTAACTACAAAGGTTATTAGTACCTTAAAATTATATGTTCGAATTTTTTCTGCACGAGAACCGGTGCCAACCTGTATTTGAGAGTACAACATTCACATAATAATATCTAGAGCAAAAAGCATTACTTGCGTATTGTAACAAAGTGTTGTTTTCTATGTATATGATGGAAGAAGGTGGCTACGCGACTACGCCTGGAGGTCTTAGTCTATAACCTCATCAAAGAAAAGCATGTATGTGATGCCGATGTCCAAGTCAAGATTTAGTCTCACATGCATCCTTAATTACTCTCTAAGCAAAGCAAGTATAAGATACCTGTGATTTACGTTCATTCCTAATCTTTTCCTGCTGCTCTCTCAATTTTATTTTATACCTGTAACAAGATCATTGATCATCATAAATGTACCAAGGAAAATACAGGCAGAAACAAAAGTGTGTCAAATGGCTGACTGCTAGGATATCCCAGTCAGAATTATCAACCAAAGTGAGAACGTGAGCATAATAAAAAAATGGTGCTCAGCACTCACAATTTGGCTCTTAACAACTGGAAAGCACGATGCTTGTTCTGAAGTTGAGACCTCTCTTCACTACAAAAGATGCGAATTCCAGTTGGTTTATGGACAAGATCAACAGCTGTCTCCACCTTGTTAACATTCTGGCCTGCATGACAATGATACATGAAATTGACCACACAAGGACTCCTTTTCCCCGGCCAAATAGAGGCATGCAAAATCAAGTCAACTTTTATAATTCTATTTCAAGCATATACCTCCAGCTCCCCCGGACCTTGCTGTTGTCAGTTCAATATCTTTTGGGTCAATTACCACCTCAACTTCGTCTGCCTATATTAAGACATAGAAGAAGCATGAATGAGTTGATGAAATAGATAATAATTGATCATTCAGAGTACGTATAAATTACAAGATTCAGAATTTCCTGGCTGCCTCAGTATGCTTATTTCAAACATTATGAAGTACTGCAGACCTATTTTAATCAGAGTAAATATATTATAAGCACATTATAATTCTACTTTTTCTGGTATGCTACACTGCAATGATTTTGCTGCATGTGGCACTGAATAGTAAAATAGGAAAAAATAATATAGCAAAAAATAAATTTCATCACGATACCCATGAGTATCCTTTGATGCATTGTCAGTTGCTAGTGTGCTACTATATCAGATAATGTTTCAAAATTAAAAGTAGCATGTTCAAGACTATTAGCAGCAAAACATTACCTCAGGCATGATGGCAACAGTTGCAGTGGAAGTATGCACACGGCCCTGTGTTTCCGTATGAGGAACACGCTGAACCCGGTGAACACCAGATTCATATTTCAATTTACTGTATACACGCTTTCCTTTTATCTCCATCACATAGGTCTTGTATCCTCCTCTTTCAGCCTAAATGAAAGAATGAAATCTTTGTCACTCCAGTTAAGAGCAATAAGGTATACCTTTTTAAAATGTCATGAAATATACCTCAGAGATTGTAACTGGGTTGAACTTCCAATTACTCCTCTCACTGTACTTCTCATACATACGAACCTTTGTAGGGAAAAAGGAAAATAAATTAAAAACAGAAGAATCAGACACAACTTGAAAGAATGATTTGAAGGCTGCAAGAATAAACTATTAGGACTGAAAGAGTGCATGCGCACAGAAGTAAGTTTATTCAATGTGAAATATTACCTAATTCATTATTATAGCATGTTTTTGTGTTGTATGCAAGACTGGAAAATTTCCTACATATCTTAAAGGACAAAAGAAACATATACCTACAAGATCACCTGCCCATATTCCAGCCTCATCACCACCAGTACCAGCCCTTACTGCAGCAAGTTAGAGTACAGATTTTTAGTTAGGAAGAAATGGAAGAACAAGTGTTAGTATTTAAAAAAACAAGTATAATAATGAACAAAACTGATTGTGCCAAGTTGGAACACAAACTAAACAATCATTCCATCATATACAATATCTTTCACTAGTTCAATGCCCCTTAGTAAACAAGAGCACTTTACTTTGTGAAAAACGCAAGTGCACACCAGCAGACCAAATAAAACAATTGACTCAAATGGGCAAATATGAGATTACCTTCGAGCATAATGTTTCTTGCATCAAGAGGGTCAGTTGGAAGGAGTTTTGTCTGTTAACATAGAAAGTAACATATCAAAAACTCATTTCAAACTATATAAACAAAAGATAAAAGAAAGAAGGAAGTTATTAAAAAGTGGAGCACAATCTAAATGCTAACTGGGGGCCTATACGAGTCTTATCCAACCACAACATCAGACAGAACAAATTTGTGAGCCATAATGTACTTTAAGCTTGGTCTCAAGTTGTTTAATTTGATTTGACAAAGATTCTATTTCAGACGATATCATTGCTGCCATTTCCTCATCATCTCCAGCTTCATCCGCTAAAGCTGTTACACCAATTCCAAAGAAGAAAGAAACATGAAAAAATAAATACTTGGAGTTTGTTCAAAAGTACAATGCACACTCATGATTCAAAGTTGCAGCAAACCTTTACTCTCTTCTAACTGCCTCTCGCAGTCCTTAAACTCCTTATACGTTGCCACAACCTGCCCCATCAAACACAAACAAAAATCATTTGTCTACTCCACTTCGAAATGAACTTCAATCGGAACACTCGATCATTCTCTACCAAGATAACAATACACATTATACACTACCTCATCGAGCTCCGCCACAGATTGCGCTAGCCTCTGGTACTCGGTGGGATTCGACACCACATCTGGATCAGCCAGCTTGATCTAAATTTCAATTCAATTTCAAAAAATATATAAGCTTAATCCAAAACCTCAAGAAAGAAACAGTTACAACTCAAAGTAGAAGAGTATAGATGAAAAATCAAACCGATAATTCCTTCCATGTCTTCTCAGCAGAATCGAGCTTCGTAATCAAATACGGCGCCTGCAATTATCACAATCAATCAAAAACTGTTAAAAAAAGTGAGTAAGGAACAATAGGGATTTGCTAAGCGCAGCGGAGTTAGGATCAATTGTACCGACCGCCATGCAAATGATGCGTGGAGCTCTGGGATGAGGTTTAGGGACGGAAACGGAAGTCCACGAGTGGTCGGCGAAACGACGGCGTCGTGGAGGGAAGGCGAGTAAACGAGGCGGGGCGGAGGTGGTGGTGAGGCCGCTCATTGCCGCCGGAGTAGAGTGGAGTGGACGGAAATGAAAGGAGAATTGATTGTGTGGATAAAGTCGGCGTGGTTTTGGGCAACTCCACGTATCAGTGTAAAAGGATTTGAAATTGTGATTTGGAAGTGACGGTAGCCAAGCCCACACTGTTCCTTGACTACTATAGGCCTCAATCAAGGCCCAAGGTCTAATCTCTGGCCTAATTACATTACATTGTATTATACCAACTGTTCGTAATGGAATAAAAAGGTTAACCACTTTGATATTATTTTTATAGACAAAGAGGTAAAATAAAAAATCACCCTAAATTTTCACGTCTTTTGTTTGATCAGTTTTCAATTCCTCATAAAACCGATTTTCAATGGGTACTACAATCCAATGTGTGAACGTGTATACATAAAAGTAAAGTCTCAGTGCTTAGTATTTTTTTCTTTGTCTTCTCTAACCCAATGGATGTCCTTGGGCAATAGCGTCGGATCTCCACATCTTCAGGATTGGTGAAGCCTCCATGGACGAGAAGTTGCCATGGGGTACCATAACTGAGGTTGATGTCTGGAGACCGAATCGATCTTGGGTTGTGGTCGAGACAGACAGCGGCACTGCTTTAGTTAGTTTGGCTTGGTTTGGCAAGGTCGCCGTCCTGTTGTGGTGGACTCTAGAAACGACGAGAGGAGAATGTCATTGCTGGTGGACGGAATTTCCTAACATTAAGCTTTGGGATATTTTTACAAAATGAGCGCTAACTTTTGGGCTATGGGTTTGTTTTTGGTGAGCTGGTCAAAGTGGGCTTGTATTTGGCCTTAATTATCTATTGCGGGTGATTTTCCTGTTGATTGCGTTTCCTAGTCCTTCTGTTTTGGGCAAGGAAAAGATGGTTTAGGCATTTGGTGGTGCCGGCTTATTTGCATTTTTGTTTGATTACGAGATTCACGAGAGATAACATACCTATTACATTTACGTGCTCAAGGGTATATATGCTCATCTCCATTTCTCATATATTTTTCATTAGTTATAGGAAAGACGCAAATAAGCTTGATACTTGTTGAATTTAGTGTTTCAATGAGTAATATGTTCTACAATAGTTTTTTTTTGTTCTTATGTTGAGTTATGGTTGTTTCTCAATTATATGTACTATTTAAACTTTCAAGTCCCTTAATGACATTCTTTTTCGTTTAAAAAAGAAAAACAATCCCACCTATGAACGTGCTGGTAAGCAAGCACTCAACAAACCGAACATTGTAGATCTATCTTCGGTGTAGTTGGAACTTATGATCTCAACTCTCAAATCCAATGACCAAATCTTCCCCGCGCAATTGTTATTATTATTAATTATTAACGCCTAATAAACTCGATTTTAGCGCGCCAAACTCGTAATTTTGTCCGTATCCTTGGGGGGCTTTAACGTAACTCCAACCACCCCAAGCGTCGGTTCCTTGAGCTTTCCAGATGTGCTTTGTTTCCAAGAAAACAAAAAATCCCGAAAGAAAAAAGACAGAGAGAGAGAGGGAGAGGGAGAGGGAGGGTGCGTGAAGCCCCAAAAAGGGCCCAAAAAAATACCAGACCGTACGGCCACGGTCTCTTAATATAAAGGGAAGGAAGAAGAAGAAGTGTCTTTTTATTATTACTTAGTGTGCTTGTGTTGTTGCGTCGTCGGTCGTCACAGTCTCGATCGAGCTCCGATCAACCTTCTAGGGAAGTCTGGAAGGCGTGTACAGACAGACGTCTCTTTCTTTTCTTTTTAGGTTTTGCCTAGCTGTACAGTAAGCTTTAGTTTAAAACGACAGCGTTTTTCGCCGATGGAGCTGTACGGACGGAGCCCCGTTGCGAGAAACGGGTCCAACCCGGAATGGAGCTCCGCTGCTGCGGGAGAGACCGGCCTTGAAGGTGAGGGGACTCTTATTATTTGGTTTCTGTGGTCTTTGTTTTTGTTTGGGGGAAAAAACGAAAATTGGGGAGGAGGCTAGGGTTTTGAAAATTGTGCTGTTTTTTTTATTTTGTTTGGTAATGTGGGCTTTGATTTGGTGATAATCTGCAGAGAAAATGTGGCAATTGGGGCTGACGGGAGGCGAATCGTACCCGGAGAGGGCGGGGGTGCCTAATTGTGTGTACTATATGAGGACCGGCTTCTGTGGATATGGTGTGAGGTGTCGATACAACCATCCTCGTGATCGTGCTGCGGTATATACCCTTGTTCCTTTTGTAAACCACATATTTTGTTGGTTTAGCTCATGTGTGTGTGTTTCAAGTAGCAAAGCAGCTGCTTCCGTTTTAACTTTAAAATGCTTTAGGTAGTCAGCCATTGTCATTATTCAGCTCTTCCGAGTGTTTGGGGAGTTTCGAGTAGTTAAATTGTTGTCGGTTTGTTGGAAACTTGATGATTGTGTGTTTGCTGAGAAACTTGAGGAGCTGAAATGGGGGATGAATGTATGTTTTTTGGGGTCTTTTTACTCCTACATCAGGTCAAATAAAGTAGCGAATGACAATGATTGAGTTAAATGTGAGTTGTTTGATATGAATCAGTGGTAGGTATTTTACTGTAACAGGAGTATAAGCTGTTTTGATTTCTTAGTAGTTAAAGTGTTTTGGCTTGATTCAGTGTGTTTATTTTTTCTGAAACTATATGATTGTTTCTGGTGCTGCTGAGAATCCCGAGCAGCCGGAGAAGTGGACAAATTTTGGATTTTTATGTTAATTGGTGTTTTGGGTTTCACCTACTTAGGTCAAATTTTATACGATGAAAAGATCCGTTCTAGTATCTGTGCTCTGGGCCGAGGAAGCTGTTTGACTTGTGCGATCTGTATTAACCAAGATCATCTAAATTGAAAATTTAGTTATCTACATTCAGGTTGTGGCAGCTGTGAGAGCTACAGGGGACTACCCAGAACGAGTAGGGGAACCTGTATGTCAGGTATGCATATGTTATATGATGTATTAAAAGATTAGAAATTGGGTATTTGTTCCCTGGTCTACAGAATGTAGATCTGGAAGCTACATTTCCAGTCAGCTTATGGCATTTGTTGCTTACTGTGTAGTATTATTTAAAGACTGGGACCTGTAAATTTGGTGCGTCCTGCAAGTTTCATCACCCGAAACATGGAGGTGGATCCTTGACTCGTGCCCCACTAAATGTTTATGGCTACCCACTACGACCGGTTTGGATTTTCTTCTCTCCAGAGATTTCAACTTACATTGCATGTGCATTAGCTGAATTGGATAAATTTGTGGTACAAAGGGCTCACTTTTGTTTAAATGTAACAGGGTGAGAGTGAATGCTCCTACTATTTGAAAACGGGGCAATGCAAATTTGGCTTAACTTGTAAATTCCACCATCCTCAACCTGCTGGAACATCAGTACCAGCCTCTGCACCTCAATTTTATCCATCGGTGCAGTCTCCTTCTGTTCCCATGCCAGAACAATATGGGGGGCAATCCACCGGTTTGAGGGTGGCCAGGCCTCCACTAATACCTGGATCATATGTGCAAGGGGCTTATGGTCCTGTCCTGATTCCTCCAGGAGTTGTTCCTATTCCGGGATGGAGCCCTTATTCGGTATGATGAAATCATATTGATTTGGAGTTTGATTGTAAGCAGTTGCTTGTATGTAATTTGTCTATTTGACGCAGGCACCTTTAAGCCCCGTATTATCTCCTGGAGCTCAACCCACAGTTGGAACAACTTCTTTGTATGGACTAACACAGCTATCTTCTCCCACACATGCACTTGCAAGGCCTTATACCTCTGTACCATCCTCTGTTGGCCCTTCAAGCAGCAGCCCAAATGAACAATCTTTTCCTGAGAGGCCTGGAGAACCTGAATGCCAGTATTACCTGAGAACCGGGGACTGTAAGTTTGGACCATCCTGTCGGTACCATCATCCTCGAGATCGGATTGCACCAAGGACGAATTGTACCCTCAGTCCAGTTGGACTACCACTCCGTCCGGTATGATGAGCATCATTTTGTTTTCTTTTATATTCTAGTATATAACTCTTGACCAGTTTCAGAACTTTGAAGTTACTGAACTAGTCTCCTGCTGACCCATCTGCAAAACTGCCCCAACAAATGTCTTATTGTGCTTATTTAAACAGTAATTTTGCTTTAAAAAAGTGTTACAAGTTTGCTTAGTTCCAACCAGAGTTATACTTAGGTTACAACAGTAATCTTGCAATCGTTGCTTAAGATTGATCTAAACATGTTTTTCTGTTAGATGCACAGTTTTATAATGTTTCAAAAAATCTGTTTCATTAAAAGCTGAAGAAGCTGATGGTCATGGTTGTGAAAATCTTAATTACTGTTAGGGTGTAATTCAGTCGTTGGAATCAGACTTAATCAAAAGGTCTAAGTAGCATACTAAGTGAGGCTTTGTTAGGTTAAGGTGATATCACAAAGAGGTTGTTTCTCCAAAATGTCTTTTTGTTTTTAAAAAGGTAAAGAAGAAATTGGTGAAGTTTCTTGACTCCAAGCATTTCTGGTCAAGTGCGAACTGGTATTCTGTTTACTTTGGTATACGCTTTTTATGTCCTTAAGTTTTTACTTTTTTAGCAAAACAGATATTATTAACTTGAAGATGAATATATTATTTTCTTCATATATATACATTTTTGAGATCCAATAGTTATTTCGTAGCTTTATTTAGTTCACTCATTCCTATTGAGATTTCTTTATCAAAGAGAACTGGAAATGAAGTGGTTTGGTATGTTTGGACAGGGGGTACAACCTTGTACATTCTACTTGCAAAATGGGCATTGCAAATTTGGCTCTTCATGCAAGTTTGATCATCCAATGGGCGCCATGAGGTACAGCCCATCAGCTTCATCTCTTGATATGCCTGTTACTCCATACCCGGTTGGATCTTTGCTGGGTACTCTGGCTCCTTCATCCTCATCTTCAGAGCTTCGACCTGAATTAATGTCGGCTCGAATGCCTTCCCCTGGGAACCCGTCAAGTAGTTCAGTTGGATTGATTTTTTCTCATAGTGGGCCTGTTTCACTAGCTGATGTTCAACTATCAAGTCAGACTTCTGTGCCTATAAGCAATAGCAGAAGCACAAGGCAAGGTAGTGAGGTTCGTCGTTCAAGTTAACGTAATTCCCGAAAGTCACTCCTCATTGTCTTCCGGGTGCAGTTTCACCAGCCTCTCTGGTTATAGAGTTGGGTAAATGTGTAATGGTCAATTGTGAAAAGGTTCATATTCAAGTCATGGTCTGTCAACCAATTGTGTTTAGCTCACACTAGGATGGATATTGCTGATGCAGTCATCTATATACAGCAATCAATATGGTTCCTAATAAGCTGCAAATGTCAGATCCATGTGTATTTCCTGACACTTTCAAGTAAATTATATTAGAGAGCAAGCAAATCAAGTAAGCCTGCAATATTTCCTTCTGACGTTGAAAGATGTACAAGATCTCTTGTCATTCTGTTTTCTGCATTCAAAAGTGTCACCATGCTTCTCTTCTCAGTATTATTGTTGGTCCTTTGGATTCTATTTAGACATGTGCATGAGAATGTGAATAATTGGCTTCAGTCAATGCCCGTGACTACAAAATTGACACCGAGTATTTGGTGTACCTAAATTTAAGAAGAGTTCTGAAGTCAATGATCATGCAATTTCACTACGGCTCCTAGAACTATGTCATCCAGCATTAACTAAAACCATGATAATTACCATAATCTGGCAAGTCGGGCATCTTTTCCATTATGATGGTTTAGGAAGGGTGTGAGGCCAAGTCCTGATCGAAGACAACTTGTTCTGCAAAATGGACGATGGAGTTGTCTTTGAACAAAAATGCCTTGTATAGATGAAATATTTAAGATTTCAGCACAATCGAACAACATGTTGATATGGCCGAGTTGGTCTAAGGCGCCAGATTAAGGTTCTGGTCCGAAAGGGCGTGGGTTCAAATCCCACTGTCAACATCAACTTTTTCCATCCTATCAAGCAAGCCAAAGCTTTTATACCAAAATAATTTGAGGGCCTGAGTTGTGAGACTAGTGAGTATCTATCTGATCCTTGCTGTTTACTTATGAAATTTTCAAGTCGTGTCTGAACAAGTTTGTTTGCAATTGTGCAATGGCATCAAGTTGAGAGGACACCAGTTAGTCACCTATCTTAGGCAATGTAATCGACCGTCGACCGTGATTCGTTATTTTTAAATAATAAAATAATTATTAATATATTAAATTAAGATATAAAATGTAATTAATCAAAAGATAAAGTGATCAAAATTATTATAAACATAATTCAATATTCAAATAAAAGCCGAAGAAATTATCTTTCAAATATAAAAAACACTCCATATTATTAAAAAAACTCAAAATACATCCTCATTTTCTTCAACTTTGGTGTCATCATCGGAAATAAAATCATCATCATCATCAAGCTCTTTTATTGTAAACTCTTGGACACCATCATCTCCATCCTAAGTAAGATCGGATTCAATATCATCCTCTCCATTTACAATTAGCCATCATTGTGCTTGACTAGCATCACTTGCAAGTAATGGGTCTTTCATTATTTTCTTCTTGTTAGTGATTTAGGTCTCTCCCGATTTACTTTAATTTTATTTTTAGTAAAAAAAAATTACTTTAAAAAAAAACAAAAAAAACAAGGACCCGAGTACTCAGCGAATTGACCGAGTAACCGGTCCGAATTGACCAAACCGGCTGGTTACTCGACGATTACTCGCTCTCCTGATTCAGTGGCCGTTCAGGCCAAAATCGATTCGTTTTTGAGCCAAACAGCGAGTACTCGGCCGAGTAAGCTGATTTTTAGAACAATGATCTTAGGTAGACGGGGGTAACAATGATACTGGTCTAATTTGATTGTTAATGGTTTATAGGGCCATCATCATTGACACTTGGTAAATTTCGGGTTAAAAACTTAGTGCTTGTTTACTCTTTCGAATAATCTTTTTCTGTTACTCTATTAGTAAATGGATCAATGATTAACTTTCAGAATTTAACTTTACAATTTGTAAGAACTGTTGAGACTGTTAACAAATAACCAGCATGGCTAAGCCTGAAGACATTTGAAGGAATACATCGATCTGCTGTCATTTCCATCTAGATTCTCTAGTTCAAGCAGATTAATTATCAGATTCAATTCACAGGTCTTTACACAGCATGTTGGTACCAAAGTATTTAAGGGCAAATCTACATATCTATTATATATGTTTAGGTTAACTTGATTACATTGGTTTAATATTTTATGAAGGAATTGGAATTGGAATTAAGCATTATGATTTACGATCCCACCCACTCCCAAACCCACACGTTGGATGAACACAATGCCATGCCATGCTTGCAGCACATACCATCATTCTTGTGGGTTCACATTTTCTTTTGTTCCTCTCTAAATGATCAGTGGCACACCCTTTTCATCACCTGCACTAATTATTCAGTGTCCTTTTATACTGTGTATCGAAAAGACGAACACCCTTTTGGCCATTGCTGTCCTTTCCATTTGATGCCTCATCTCACACAGTAGAGATCGATATATTAGAGATTTCCAAGCCCTCAAATCTGATCCGATCGAACACGTGAATGGACAACTTTTATTAATTTTGGTTTGAGCCAAAAATGAGGATCGAGGGACTGCAAAGTGTTAAAATGTCAAGAAGGCGCGCATCACCTATCTGACCTGAACAATTAAGTTCAGCTAAATACATTTTAATTTGATGAATATAAATCCCAAACCAGAACCTACCACCCTAGGTCCACTTATAAGCTACACCAGAAGGTGAAGGTTAACTTTTGAAGAAGCAGCTTTAACATTTTATCAACTTTAATTTGCCATTTATTTATAGGGCAAGCTAGTTACATGTATAAACGATGATGCTTCAAACTTAGCTAGTGGTCCTTTCATCCTCCTTCTAAAGGTTTACTATAATATGTCATCACATTTTAATTGGCCAAACCAGATCAACAACAAAGTCTATAATAGAAATCTAGTAACGTACAAATAGCTTTTTAACTTCTTGATACAACCTTTCACAACATTTTCATGAAACCGGTGAGGAACTGGGTGATCGGTGCATAAATATGTATCTATATGCTATATAGTGATGCTCATATATTTATTCTTTTGTTATTTATTTAACAAATATATTTATGTTTTATTATTTTGTAGGTAAATGGAGATAAATGAAGAAAAGAAGAGAAATCAAGGATTTCTAGTGCAATATGGAGTTAAGAGGTTTGACTTGTCAAAGAGGAGAGTCCAAAACCTAAGTAAAGAAGGATTAAAAGCTGAAACCAGAAAATTTCTGTGTAGATTCGTCAACTTCGACAAAAGATTAAGAGCAGCTCATAATGAACTAGATAATTATCTTTATATTCCTGGAAATTCCTGGATGTCTAGTTTCCAGAACTTCTTCCAAATCGTGAATATCACTTTTCTAGAGGAAGTTATGGTCATTTTAGTACACAAATGTCAGTGTGCTCGGAATCTGTCTTTGATGAAAAAGTTGTGTTCAGAGGCCCAAGTCACACTGAAAGCCCAAATCCAAAGGGTCCAACAAAAAACTCATTCAATATCTTAGTAAAACTCTATTTTAGGGTTTTCTAAGGGGAGTCATATTGGAGAGCATACAACTCATGATACAACAAGGAGCTGCAGACCAGATTCTTCTTTTTCTCTTCTCTTTTATCTTTATTTTCATGGATTATTGTAGTGTATCTTACTTGTCTATGAGTAGCTAAACACTTAGTTAAGGGGTTGTATTGAAGCCCTATATATGAAGTTTACATGATACATACTTGTTAATCTAATTTTGTATATTGATTGAATGAGGTTTTCTTATATTGCTTTATCATTAATAATTTCTTTACATGTTGTTAACGAGTGAACAATTTTAGTATACATGTTTAGGAGGAGAGTAAAGATAGAGGCACATCATACCCTCTTTGATCTCTCTATGATAGGAACCAATAGAGGTGAGAAACCGTTGGATGTAAGAAACCCTAGGTCTAGCAGGTTATGCCCGTGGCTAGCTTGTGAACCCTTGTAGATTCTCAAACACTCTTAGAACATAATAAATTTGGTTGAATAGATGAGGACTCACCATAGTACCAAATTTACCAACTAGAGATCACACTAAGGCGAATGACCATTTCACTTAGTATGCCCGGTAAAAAATGTGTAGATACGATTGGTATGTCCTGCTTGACTGACTCAATTGTGAGAACTTTCATTCATTAGATTGCATAGTAGATTAAGTATATTCATATATATTGAATGACGGTGGTGGATAGTACTCTCTCTTAACTTGCTCCCCAATTTGGTTCATATCTTTACTTTTCAGTATTTACTTTTATGTACTTAGCTGTAGTTCGCCGATTAATTTCGGTAATCAAATCATATCGAAACCCAACCAAATTTTGAGTAGAAGTACATCACTGAGTCTAGTTTATTGTATATAAATTTCGTGATATTTAGAGAAGTCTAGATTAGGTTCGTAATTGCATCTTTGTTCTATGGTCGAGTCTGCAAAATTGCTGGTTTTCATGTATAATTAGTGTTTAAGACTTTAATTTCATCAGTTCTCTGCAAGTAATATCCCTACTTCCATTATACAATATTGACTTCTTTAGGTACAAAGTAGGTTATCTTCAGTGGGGTTCGGGAATTTTAAGCATTTTACTGAGTATAAATTCTATCTCAATAGAGAAACAAACAGGTATTCTATATACTTTTTTTATCTGTGGGAGACTGCAGAAGAGTAAAGCTGTGGGATTCAGCTTCTCACTCTTGACTTGACTTGGTTCATTTGGCAAAAGATGAAAAATCAATTCTGAAGCACACAACTGCCTGGACTATAATAAGTGCACCCAGTAGTCGACCAACTATGTCACTCAGTGATACAGAACCAGTCTTTGTACCACTTGCCAACTACAAAGATAGAATCCAGTTCATTTTTTAGAGGCTACAAAGCCTGTGATGCATGTGTATAAACATAAACCAAGAAGGAAGCATATGCTGTGGAATGAATGAAATGAGCTCAGTACAAATTATTACAAATTGAAGCGGTGAATTTTCTTGGCTGTGCTGTTCATGACCTACCAGTCAGCAGCACAAAAGAGTGAATTGATGGGGTCATCATTACCACCTGATCGGCGCAATCTTAGGCCATGATGAACTCAACAGTTGTCACACCAAAGGGTACAATCATCAGCTACTGTTTTGCTCGAGGCTTGCGTAGGCCTAATTGAAGAAACATATATCTGTATCATTTCCAAAATGGGACTCACCTTAGTACTTTATATCGTATAAGAGCCCGTTTGGATGTTGTAAGAAATGTTAAAAGCTCAAGCTCAAAGAGTTCAATGAGTTTTAGAAGCACTTTTTACGGATTTCTCATAAAAGGGCTACTAAGCAAAAACACTTCATCCATAAGCATGAGCATAGATGTGCTTCTGTTGTTTCTACCGGATTACGCGGGACGTAATCAGCAGAAGCAAGTATGAGTAATTTTCTCTTATGGATGTTCGAACATTCTGGCTGTTCGGATAATCGGGTATTCTCTCTCTTCGGGTGTTCGGGTTATCGGGTATGCGGACTTGCACGTTCGGCTTCCTACTGTTAGAAGAATACAACAAATGGGCGGTCAAGAAGTTGAGGCAGGGCTGACCTGCCTTCAACGCTCTGATGCCTAAGTTAGAAGATGTATTGGATATAACAGTCAAGCGAACGTGTAAGAAAGTAGGTTGGAGTATTTAAGATTGGAATCCATGTCCTCTTACCTGTAGTAAGTGCCTTACCTGTATAGGTGGGTGAGATTGTTGCTCGCTTGTGCTCTTCGATGTGGGATAGGGCTGCACTTGCTGTCATGTGGGCCGAGTATTTCAGATGTGCGCTTGTCGGGCGCGTGCCAGATCGGATGGGCTCGGTCTTGCGAGTGAAGTTGTAGTCCGCCTGGTGGTCTTTCGGGTGGTCGGGTAGGTGTTGATTACCTGCTTAAGTGGGTAAGTATGTTTAATCTATGAACTAATGGTGCTATACTAACAAGTCCCCCAGTCAAAGAGACCTTTCTTGATTGGGGAGTTGAAAAAGGGTTTGTGCGATTAAACAAATACTTATCCGCTTGAGCAATGATGCGGGGTCCTGTGACCACCAAGTCCCCCAACTCTCCGGTCAAGAAAGGTCTCGCTTGACGGAGTAGGTACTTGTGCGCCCGATCGTGTACCTGTACGCGTGATCCTGTACCTGGGTACCCGACTTCCAAACGAATCTTGCTGTTTGGAGCCGTGTGCCCAGTCGTGTGCCTGTTGAGCCATGTGAACGAATATGTATGTTTTGTGTATGCGGATGTATGTCAGTATGTAGGAGTGAATATGTAGATGTATGCGGTATAGATATACAAGTAGGTATGAGTGAATGAGTATGTGAATGTATGCGGATGTATGTATGATCGTGTGATGCGATTGAGTGATGATGTGGTTTTGAGTGAATGGGTGTGTTGATGTATGCTTGTGTATGTGGATGCATGGATAGTTCTGAGCCTCTTACACGGCCCCGCAACGAATCTTGCTGTCCGGAGTCCGTCAAGGATGGGCCTTCGGAACGGCCTTTCTTGAGATGCATGGATGGTTCCGAGCCACTTATCCGGCCCCGCAACGAATGTTGCTGTCTGGAGTCCGCCAAGGATATGCCTTCGGAACGGCCTTTCTTGATGCATGAATGGTTCTAAGCCACTTTCACGGCACTCCCAAACGAATCTTTTTGTTTGGAGCCCGTCAAGAATGGGCCTCGGAACAGTCATGCTGTTAGGTGCCCGAGAGGAGATCCTCACTCTCGGCGTTGACCTATCGTAGCGTCAAAGGTGGGACCCCTACCGTTACGTACATGTGGTGCAGCGCGCACGGAGGGACATGGACATCGTGCCAGTGCCGCTCTTCAGTTTAGCGCGCGCACGAAAGGAAACTTGCCGCTACCGTTCCGCCTAATTTGGCGAATTGTGGCGTTATGCCCTCGGAAGAAATGGGGCTACTCCTGAGTCGCCCATCATTCGGCGCGCGCTCCAAAAGGAAACCTGCTGCTTTTGAGCCGCCCGAATGGTCCTGCGGGTTGCGCACCCCGGAAGGTAACGAGTGATGTTAGCCACTTCCGTTCCACGTAGCTCGAACAGTGGGTCATCTCTTACTGGGTGTCTAGGCGCGGACTGCACAAGCGGCCGCTTGTGACCCGGCTTCGCCAACAGAGCTAGGGAGACGATACCACTCACCGCCTACTTGTCTTCATTTAGCGCGCACACGCCGAAAGGAAACGCGGACGTTAGCCTCTTTCAGGATGCCTAAATGGTCTTGTTTTGAGCGCGCACACGCCGAAAGGAAACACGTGACGTTAGCCTCTTTCGGGACGCCTCAATGGTCTTGCACTAACCTGCTGGGGTGGCGTTTACTTGCCTGTGAGATCGTAAGGCGCTTGATCGTGTTGGTGTTACGTACGATAGTCTGAATGAGGGGAGAATCGTGATATGCGTGTGCGTACATCGAGTGGGGTGATCTGACTAATGGGACGATTGGAGTGACCCCTTTCAACTTCCCCTTGGAAACCGTTGGGGGTGTAATAAATGTTGGCAGGTTAGGCGTCACGCGCGTGGGAGCGTGGGAGGCTGCATGCCTGACACGTGGTGAGTCGTGGGAGATCGTGCTAGGGTTTGAAATCGAGGCGGGAAGCCGAAGGGTGAGCGCGGTTACTTAAGAGAGGAAGTAAACCGCCTCGTGGATATGTGTCATCATCTGACGGTGGTCACGTGAAAATTGGACTGCATGCGTTTGCTCACGTGTGAGTTTGGATTAGTATAAATAGGCCCTCGGGGTATCATCTTCTCCCATCGTCTTTTACTTTCACTGAAACTCTGAAGAAATTACCTTGCTTACTGTTCTTGCCCTTGATTTCTGTTCTGTGTGCTTTGCCGGAGTTCTCGTCGACGTTTGATCTTAACCTCAGTCTGTACTTCTGGTGAGGCCCTAAATTTGATTTCATTGTTTTCCGTTCTGTTTTTGGTATTTCCGGTATCTTTTCTGTTTCTTGTTTTACGCGTTTCTGGGTTTATATCTCAAGAACAAGGCGTGTTCTTGAGGCCCTGCCTATTTTGATCTGTGTTGGGGTAGATTTCTGGGTTTTTGTTGTTTGTGGTGGGATTTTTTTGCTAAGTGTTTGGGTGTTGCGTGCGTGCGTGCGTCTTTTCGAGGAGATGGACCCGATAGAAATTTTGAGCGACGTGTCGCGTGAACGGGTATATGTTCCGGGGGCGGGGTGGTTTAGCTGTAGTCCATGTACGAACGGATTGGACTCCGTGTCTGACTCCGTGATGAGTGTAACGCTTTTGCGGTATGTACCTAATGGTAATTCTTCTGTCGTGCAGTCGATGGAAGAGTCATGAGTGCGAAGAACCGTGGCTGATGATGTCGGGGTGGGGGATACATCTGAGCCATCGGGGTCGGAGGGGGGGGGGGGTCGTCCTTGTCGGGGCCATGGGGCGATGAGCGTGCGCAAGCGGAGTCTGCTGTGCCCCAGTTTTCGGAGGGCGGACGCGTGCACTGGGTGCTCCCCGACGGAGTACTGGTGCAGGAGCCCGAAGGAGCACCGTCGGTGAAGGAGATGGCGCGATGGGTGCATGACTATCACATTCCTTCGTGTGTGAAGTTGAAGATTCCCAGGAAGGGCGAGACATTCACGCGGCCCCCGCCTGGCCACATGTGCGTGAGTGAGTTCCACTTGAAGGCGGGTATTAAGCTGCCTCTGCACCCGTTCTTCCAATACATGCTGGCCTTGCTGAGGATTTCGCTTGGCCAGTGTGGGCCAACGCTGACCCGCACGTTGGTGGTGTTTTTCAACATCTTCCGCCTGAGCGGGTTGGAGCATCCGACGAGGGCGGAATTCCTTCATTTCTTCCGTCTCAAGCATTCTTCCCGCCGAAGGGACTCGGGCACCTTCACTATGGAGTCGCGGGTGAAGTGGTGGTTGGTCGATCTGCCCAGCTCGTCAACTACTTGGCGTACGATCAGTTGCTTGGTGGGAGGTGACTGGGAGTTTTGCGCCTTCCCCCCCCCCCCCCCCCCCCTGAAATTTGCGGCTAATGCTCACCGTCTTCATCGAGTCCCCCAGCGCTTCCACCCCCTCAATACGAACGAGTATCTGATGACGCCTGCGGAGGAGGCCAGGATTGCTCGCTTGAAGTTCGTCTTTGACCCGGCGCCTGAGGCGAGACACTTCTGGGTGGCGTGCCATTGGGATCTGATCGAGCGCACGCGTCTGGCCCGAGCACCTGGTATGTCGGGCATCTGATACCTGTTCTATTTTTGCATGTTTACGTATATTTGATAGTTTTGTTACTGACCTTTCGTTCGTGTTTGTTTGTAGCAAAAATGACCAAGTCCAAGGCCACTGAGAAGGACGATGCCCTCCAGCGCCGCATGTAGTTGCTGTTGGCGAGCGCTGAGAGTGTGCTCCAGGTGGTTGATGACGGACGTGGTGAGTTGGTTGTGGGGGATACGGTCCAGCCGATGATCCGGGCGCCGGATGTCACTTCTCATGCTCCTGCCCTGCGTGCGGCGTCGGGTTTTGGAGTTGCTGCCATCATCGTCCCTGAGTGGGTGCACGTTGCTGGTGTGGTTGCTGAGAGATCCGAGCTTCCTCTGCTCGGGGGTTCGTCTGCTGCTCGAGGTCAGGACTGGGTTGAACGGGATCGCCTCTCTCGTGAGAAGGAGCAGCGGCAGGTGGAGCGCGATCAGAGGCGCGTGGAGCAGAGGGATCGGCGAGAGGTTTCCCTGAATTCAGGCTCGCGAGGCCGAGCCTCCCAAACATCTAGTGGTGTAGATCTCTCTCCCGGTTTGCCTGCTCACGAAGGTGGGGTCGATCATCCATCCAAGCGCCTTTGGATGGATGCTACTGGCGCTGCGACGGTGGAAGTTGGTGGGGAGGCGTCTCGTGCTCTTCTTGAGAAGCTCCGCCGATCCCTGGGCGAGGGCGTGGAATCACTCCATCATCTGCTACAAATGAGTTCCGCCCCTGCCCCCGACGGCTTGGATCGAGCTTTTAATGTGTGCGCTAAGCTGCAACATCAGCTTTTTTGCTTGCTTGCGCGCGAGAACTTGGAGGAGCTGACGCGGTTGAGGGCTGATATCCGCAAGGCTGCCGCGGCCCATAAGAAGCTTCAGGCCGGGCTCTCCAAGGTGAACAAACTGGCTAAGCGGAAGGCTACCCGGGTGAACAAGCTGACTCGGGAGCTTCAGGAGAGTGCCGAGCGGGAGAGCGTTCCGAAGGTTAAGCGTGATAGTGTGTTGGTTGAGATGGAGCGGGTGCGCGCTGAGGCCGCCAACCGCGTGGCCGAAATTGAGTCCCATCTGATGGAGGCCGAGCGTTGTGCCTGGACGGATGATCAGGTCCAGCGTACCCAAGCGGAGGCTGTTGACGCTTTCAAGGAGTTGGATAAATTCCTTAAGTTGGTGATGGCCGAGGCAAAGGAGCAGGTAACTGCCTTTCGGGTGGCTGTGTCTCCCTTCATCGAGGTTGAGTGCTATCGGGACCATCTGCGGGTGCAGGCGGGTGCTGGGGCGGTTGGCCCTTCTTTTGAGGAGAACGCTGAGAAGCAGCCAGATGAAGAGTAGGGGCAGTTCAAGCAGGCAGGTGCCGAGGTGGAGGTGGATGAGCAGGTGGCGGATGCGGAAGTAGAAATAGTGGAGTAGGGTTGTAGATTTTTTTTTTGTGTGTAGCTTGTAGATAGGATTTTGCAACTGGCCGTTCGTGCCCCTTAAGTAATGAAGTTTCCCTTTTTTTGTCTGAATAGTACTTTCACCAAGTGTTACATCAAAGCGAATAGTCTATCCCCAGTCCCCGAGTATCGGGTGGGCGGATCAAGGAAATACATAACGTAATAAAAAGGACTTAATGAAAGTACTTTCGTAAATGCTGGATGTTCCACGGGTATCGTAGTCGTTGGCCTTGCATATCCCTTAGGTAAAAGGTGCTGGGGCTTACAACCTCGTCCATGGCATACGGGCCTTCCCATGATGGACGGAGTGCCTTGACCTTCTGTTGTATTGCCTTCATGACCCAGTCCCCCTGTTGGATCGGTCGAGCCCGAATGCGCTAGTTGTACAATCGAGCGATTCTCTGTTTGTTCGCGGCATTGTGGGGATGTGCTGTGTCTCTCATCTCTTCTAGTAGATCGCTGTTGAGTCGTAACCCTTCCTCGTTCGTGCTTGGATCGTACCCCTCGATCCACGGGCTTTGGTGGGTGATTTCTAGAGGTAGCACAACCTCGGTTCCGAACGTCAGATGCAACGGGGTTTCGCCTGTCGCCGTATTGGCGGTTGTTCAGATAGACCATAGGATCTCTGGGATGATCTAGGGCCAACGCCCGTATCCTGCCTCCCCGGGCTCAATGTCCTCGATCTTTTTCTTGATGCCTGCCTTGATTATTTTGTTTGCCGATTCTACCTGCCCATTTGTCTGAGGGTGCGCTGGTGATGCGAATATGAGCTCTGTTCCCTGCCATTTGCAGAAGGGCCTGATCCGAGGGTTGTTGAACTGTGGCCCGTTGTCCGTGATGATGCTGATTGGGGTCCCGCAGCGACAGAAGAGGAACCGCTAAAGGAAGCGTTCTACCTTTTCTGTCGTAATTTTTATCATTGGTTGGGCTTCGATGAACTTGGTGTGGTAGTCGATGATGACGATCAGGTACTTCAACTGCCCTTTAGACTTTGGGAGTTTCCCGATTAAGTCCAGTCCCACCTGTGCGAATGGTACGGGCGATAGGAGAATTGAGAACGGGACGGCGGGCGCGTGGTAGTGGTGTGCGTGCAACTGGCACTGGTGGCATTTGCTCGTCAGTGTCGTGGCATCCGTATGGATGGTGGGCCACCAGAATCCGCACCGGAGGGCTTTGTGTGCGATTGATCTCGCTCCCGCGTGGTGGCTGCACGTGCCCGAGTGGATCTCTTGTAGAATTGCGTTGCCCTTCGTCGAGGTGACGCACTTGAGGCTCGCCCAAGTCTTTCCTCGCCGATAAAGCATGCCATCCCTTATGCTGAAGTTTACTGCCCGTGCGACGACGGTCCTGGCTTCTCGCTTGTCTTCTGATAATTCTCCCATTGCCTTGTATGAGATGAGTACATCCATGTAACTATGTTCATGCGGTTCGATCGCCAAGACCTGTTCTGCTCCCGAAATGCTTGGTCGTCGCAGTACTTCGACGATCCGCTGTCCTGGTCCGTAGTGGACAGGAGCCGTAGCCAATCAGGCCAGCTTGTCCGCCTTCGCATTGAGTCCCCGGTGTATGTGGTTGATGTTGACGTTTTTGAACCTATTGATCAGCGCTCTCATGTGCCTGAGGTAGGCGATCATAGACTCTCCTTTCGCTTGGAATTTTCCCTCGACCTAGCTCATTACCAGCTGTGAGTCGCTGAATATGTTTAAGTCGGGCGCCTCCGAGTTTTTGGCCAGCTGTAGGCCTGCGATGAGCGCCTCATACTCGGTTTCATTGTTGGTTGTCTTGAATTCAAATTTGAGGGCGTACTCTGCGTTTACCCCTCCTGGCCCGGTTAGGATGAACCCGGCGCCGCTCGCCTTCTTTGTACAGGATCCGTCGACGTAAAGGTTCCACTCCGACAGTGGTCCTGCTTTGATTTATGACTTTTCGGGTGCCGCTATCGTCGGGCCGTCGGGTGTGCCGGTCGGCGTCGCCTCTGCTTCTGTGTATTCGGCGATGAAGTCTGCTACTGCCTTCCCTTTTATTGCTGTTCGGGGCTTGTACTGGAGGTCAAATTCGTTAAGCTCGATTGCCCATTTCGTCAGGCGACCACTGTGGTCGGGCGACTGGAAGATCTGGCGTAGGGGCGCGTTTGTGAGGACGTGGATGCTGTGGGCTTTGAAGTATAGTCTCAGCCATCGGGCGGCGGTGATGAGTGCGAGTGCTATCTTTTCGATCATGGGGTATCGGGTTTCAGCGCCCGTCATGCCTTTCCCTGAAAAGAAAATGGGCAGTTCCGTGCAGTCCTTCCTGCAAACGAGGGCCGAGCTGACAGCTGTGAGGGAGGCAGCCAAGTAGACATATAGTACCTCTCCTCTGATGGGCATGGATAGGAGGGGGATCGAGGCCAAATATTCCTTGATTTGGAGGAATGATGCCTCGCATTCGGGCGTCCATATGACTTCTCACTTGTTTGCCGTTCGGAGGGCCTTGAAAAACAGAGCGCACTTGTCCGAGTAGCGAGATATGAATCCGTTCAGCGATGCGAGTTTGCCCATGAGGCTCTGTAGGTCTGCCTTTTTAACGGGCGGCTTCATGTCGATGATCGCCCTCACCTTGGCGGGTGAAGCTTCGATACCCCTCTGGCTCACGATGTATCCCAAGAATTTGCTGTTTGTGACCCCGAATGTGCATTTGGCCGGATTCAATCTCATGTCTTTTTTGATTAGGACATCGAGCACAGTCCCCAAGTTTTGGACATGGTCGACCGCCTGGACGCTTTTCACGAGTATGTCGTCCACGTAGACGTCCACGACGTTGCCTATCATGCCATGAAACATCGCGTTCATGAGCCTCTGATATGTAGAGCATGCGTTCTTCAGTCTGAAAGACATGACGACGTAGCAGTACATGCCTTTGTCCGTGACAAAGCACGTCGCCTCTTGGTCTTCGGAGTCCATGAAGATTTGGTTGTATCCCGAGTACGCATCCATCATCGATAGGAGTTTGTGCCCGGCTGTCACGTCTACCAGCTGGTCGATCCTCGGTAGGAGGAAGCTGCCCTTAGGGCATGCCTTGTTGAGGTCGCTGTAGTCAATGCACATCCTCCACTTTTTATTGTTTTTTTGCACCATAACAGCGTTGAAGATCCATTTCGGGTAATCCACCTCTCGGATAAATCTGATGCCCAGCAATCGGTTCACCTCCTCATGCATTGCTGCGTAGTGTTCAGCTTTGTATGCCCTTCGCTTTTGCTTCACCGCCCTCGTGCAGGTGTTGACGCTTAGTTTGTGAGATATGACGCTCGTGTTGATCCCAGGCATGTCCTTGTACTGTGAATACCTCCTGCTTTTCTTTCAATAGTGTGACCAATCGTTCGGCTATCGCGGGCACCAATTGGGCTCCAATCTGGATTGTCCTCTCCGGATGTTCGGACGATAGCTGAATCGTCCGCAGCTCGTCGCGTTCGGGGATGGGGGACACTGCCGTTAGCCTGTCGCGCGGGTCGTCTGGTATTTCCGCCTCTGGCGCCAGTCATTCCAGAGCTAAGAATTCTTGCTTGTTCTCGGGTTTCGCTGCCTCCTCGTAGTTGTAGCCCCGGATGTGCCCTACTCCGTGCTCCGTCGGGAATCGGCCCAGTAACATGTGCCCTGCGATGATCAGTTTTAGCTTGCTGATCCCCGGTCTCCCGAGTATGGCGTTGTATGGGGAGGGTGTGTCCATGATGATGAAGTCTGTTCGGACCTCACTGTGCGGGGAGTCAGGGGCTCCGATCCCGATCCGCATGTTGTCGCTTCTGATTGGGTATGACGTCTCGCCTGTGAAGCTTGCAACGCACTCGTGGTCCTGTGTCATTTTGTGCGAAGGTCTGCCCAATGCCGTGTATGCGTCCAGGTAGATCACGTTCACGGACGCCCCTTTATCTACCATCACCCTCTTTACGAGATATCGATCCACGATTGCGTCGATCACAAACGGCAGGGTGCTGCTCTTTGGAATCCTCTCCTCGTCTTCCGCCGTGAAGCTGATGGTCGACGGTTCCCTTCTTCCTGCCTTGTTCATCCTCCTTATTCCGATCGTCAGTACCTCCCTGCACGGACGGTCGGGCGACGAAGTCCCCTCCTTGCGTTTCCCTCCGGATATTGTGCTGATCGTCCCCCGGGTTTCAACGTTTTTCTCGCGCGACCGTCCCTCGGTTTTGGGAAGGGCGATCCAGCCATCCCTCTGCATTTCCCTGAGTACCTATTTTAGCATCATGCAATCGTTGGTGTGGTGGGTGGCGGTGTGGTGGTATTCGCACCACCTGTCCGGGGGTTCGACCGATTGGGGCACTGTCCTTTGACATGTTGTTTGGCGGTTGGATCTGGTTTCGGTGTTGGCGGAGTAGCTGTTAGTTCGACGGCCGGTCGATCGCGTAGACCTCTTGCCCGGGCGATCGGTACCGGGGGGCCTCTCTGGAATGGATTCCCTGCGGTGTTGGTGCCTTCGTTCGGTCGTGTCGGTTGCCTTGGTAGCCACTGGAAGACGGCCTCTAGTTATTCTGTTTGTGCGCATCTCGGCCCCGCTTGTAGCCTCCGCTCGATTCTCCTCTATCATCGGCGAATTGTCGTGGCTGAGTGTCCGTGCTCTCTGGCCAGTCGGTCCTGGATTTGGCGGTGGTCCCGTATACTCGCGTCTCTACCAGCGTCTTTTGTACGATTAAATCCATTATCTCGTCGTAGTCGAGATGCTCATTCCGCACGAGTTTCTCTACGAATGGTGTCGCGAGCATGTTATCCATTAGGGCAACCTTAGCCACCTGCTTGTCGAGGCTCCTGCACGTGCTCGCCAGCTCCCTCCACCGGTTGATGTAGCTGGATAGGCTCTCGTCTGCCCCCTGGCGGACCTTGAGGAGAATGCCCGTGGTGTTATACTTGCCTTGGAGCCTGAAGCGCTTTTGAAAGCTTTCGGTCAGTTCTAGGAACGAATGGATGGAGCCTGGTGGTATCTCGTAGAACCAGCTCCTCGCCTCCTCGAACAGCGTCTCTTGAAACAGAAATCACAAAGTCAAGTCCGAGTATCTAGTTCCGTCCATAGTGGACCGAAACTCGTTGATGTGTGTGCGGGGGTCCCCACTTCCGTCAAACCGGGTGACCTTTGTTGTTTTCACGTTCAGGTCCCTGCCTCTCTCCAGTATATGTGCTGAGAACGGACTGACTCGAGGGGTGAACATCCCACCTTGCCCGGTATGCTTGTCCTTTCGTAGGCGCGACACCTCCGCCGATAGTTCTTCCATCCTCCGGAGGATCAGGGTGTTGTCCATTGAGGACGTACCCTTGGGCCCGGGTTCCCTTGTTAACGTGGGTGTTTGGGTCATCCGAGAGTCGGTCTTGCCAAACGGGTGCTGGAGATCCTCAGCGTTGGTATCTTCCCAAACAGGACCCCGCCCGTATCGTATTTGCTGCTGGTTGACGAGTGCATCCAGCCGTTCTTTCAGCCTCTGTTGGGCCTGGCGCTCATGATCTCTTTCGAATGCTGCCTCTCGCATCTCCTGGAGCAGGTAGTCGGCCTGTTCCTCGCCGCTCAGTCCAGGGCTGCTGCTTGTTCCCAGCTCGATCATCTGTCGCGCCCTTGCACTCGGGGGTGTTTCCTCGATGGGCGCGTCACTGATGTTTGTCTCTTGGGTATTCATGTGGGCTTTTGGGTAATGGTGTTTATACGAAGTTTGCAATTTGTAAGGTTCTCACAGACGGCGCCAACTGTTTCTACCGGATTACGCGGGACGTAATCAGCAGAAGCAAGTACGAGTAATCTTCTCTTCTGGATGTCCGAACATTCGGGCTGTTCGGATAATCGGGTATTCTCTCTCTTCGGGTGTTCGGGTTATCGGGTATGCGGACTTGCACGTTCGGCTTCCTATTGTTAGAAGAATACAACAAACGGGCGGTCAGGAAGTCGAGGCAGGGCTGGCCTGCCTTCAACGCTCTGATGCCTAAGTTAGAAGATGTATTGGATATAACAGTCAAGCGAACGTGTAAGAAAGTAGGTTGGAGTATTTAAGATTGGAATCCATGTCCTCTTACCTGTAGTAAATGTCTTACCTATATAGGTGGGTGAGATTATTGCTCGCTTGTGCTCTTCGATGTGGGATAGGGCTGCACTTGCTGTCATGTGGGCCGAGTATTTCGGATGTGCGCTTGTCGGGCGCGTGCCCGATCGGATGGGCTCGGTCTTGCGAGTGAAGTTGTAATCCGCCTGGTGGTCTTTTAGATGATCAGGTAGGTGTTGATTACCTGCTTAAGTGAATAAATATGATTAATCTATGAACTAATGGTGCTATACTAACACCAGTCATCAGATGAATACTAGTTTAAGCGGAAGCATTGTGGTTCTCATTATGTCATATAATCCCACTCATCCCTTAAATCCTCCACTTTACTTAGCTTTACACATAATAGAGGCTTAATTTAAGCTAAAGTTTTATGTGGATATATAGCTTTCACATACCATGATTGCATCCCCCAAAAGCCATTGCAACGCCTCACAATTCCAGCAATTTCCTCCAAACCAAAGACAATGTAAAAAGATTAAATCAAAGCCTTTCACCGAAAAGTGCAAGAGCAGCTTCACATTTCTTGACTTTTAGAGCATACCAAATTATTATAAAAACTCAAATACTCCATTAAAGCATTGTGTCAAAGTCATCACTACCCTTTTGTTACTGCATGGATGCATGTGGCTTTCTCCCCACTCCAGCATTCTCTTTAAAACCAATCCGTCAGGATTTTAGTGGGAATTTTTATTTCATTGACAAGATTGAAACTTTGGGATTTGGGTGTGGGATTTGTGTTGCAGAAGTTTCAGAGGGAATTTCAAACACCAAAACTCAGATGGGATTTTTAGTGACAATGCTTATGTCTTTCAAAGATCAAAGCTTTGGGGTTTAGTAGTGGGATTGGTGCTACACTACTTCCGCAGAAGAGTTTCAGTTTTGAAACAGCAGGTTTTTGAGGAAATGGGTGTTGTCACTGTTGGTGAGTTGAAGCCTAGCATTTCAGGGAAGCGTTCTTTTCGTCCAAGCTCAAGTATAAGGCATGCCACAGAATGGTAATGTCCTCCTTAGTTCTTCTCTATTAGACACTTTTACCTGCATCATTACTTCATTAGTAACAAGTTCTAAGTAGAAAGTGTTGTTAGTTAGGCACCGACTTGGTGCCTCCATTTTTAGCAGAGTTTGGTTGAATTGATGCATGAAATGTGTGTTATGTCTTTGTTTGTGATTTTGAGTTGTCAATCAGTGAGTCTGTGTTTTGAAATTTGAACCAGCCTAATCTTAGGTCCCTCAAATTTATGTTTGACAAAAGAACTTCCTGGTACACCATAATGGCATAGAACTCCTGTAACCTTGATTAGTCTCAATTCAAGCGACAAGGGCACGAGGTCGATTCATTTCACCATTTCCACACCTCACTATCAACATTTAGAATTGCCAACTGTCAGACGCAGTTAAAATTTTCTGGCGATGAATTATTTTTGTGCATTCAACATCTGTAGGCCCTGAAACAAGCAAGGACAAAATGTACCAATTGTTCTCTGTTTGACAAAATTTGTAGCATCATATGGGAATAGCAACATATTAAGCCAAACTCAGCTAGGTAAACCATCCCAAGAGAGTGAAGGGACCCATTAATAATGCCAGGCAGGTGATTTGGTCTATTTGCCTATTTGGTTCCATCTCAGGAGCATAACAAGTTCTGAAGAAAAGAAAAAAACCTCAAATCAGCTTTTTATCCTTGGTACATCTAACCCTACTACCTGTGTAAGATTCAATCCACTTGTTTTCGCAATTATTGAGTCGTGGTTTAATCGATCGGGCTATCTACATTGAATCATTAGTAGCCAAGAGGATCATACTGTCCAAAGTTATAGTGTGCTCACTGTTCATGGATTGAACTCTTTCAGTATTAATTCAATGGACAAGATTTATACAAGAAGCTCATGCAAGGTTTTCGATAGGTTAGTAGAAATTGACATATATGCATGCAACTATCTGATCACTTATTAGTGTTCAGTTTTTTTTCTTCAATTTCATTTCAATAAAAATGCTATTTTGCAGGCCAATCTCTGATGTTTCTAGTGATCTTACAGTAGAGATAGGAGCATCAAGCTTTGCACTTCACAAGGTTAGTACCAGTATAGTTCTGTTGTTCAAAAAGTTCTAAATATATATTATGTTTACAGTAGCAATATAATCATCATGGTTCTCTAAGGAAACCGGTCTAGATGTGATGTTTAAATGTAAAAAATCTGGACTCTATGCAGTTCCCTCTAGTTTCTAAAAGTGGAAGGATCCGGAAACTGTTGCTTGCAGCAAAAGACTCAAAAGTTTCACGTGTGATTCTGCCTTCTGTTCCGGGTGGAGCAGAAGCATTTGAGCTTGCTGCTAAGTTCTGTTATGGAGTTCATATTGAGATTACACAAGCAAATGTGGCCTTGCTCCGTTGCGCAGCACACTGCCTGGAAATGACAGAAGAGTATGCGGAGAAGAACCTGGAGACAAGAACTGAAGCTTATTTAAATGAAATGGTGCTCCCAATCATATCAAAATCAATATCAGTTCTTCATCGTTGCGAAACTCTCTTGCCTGCAGCAGAAGAAACCAACCTGGTTAGCAGGCTCATCAATGCAATTGCAAACAATGCATGCAAGGAGCAGCTCACCTCTGGTCTATTGAAACTTGATCACAACTATCCTACAAAAATAGCTCCTATGGAACCTGAAACACCCTCAGATTGGTGGGGAAAATCCCTTTCGGTGCTCAGTCTCGACTTCTTCCAAAGGGTTTTATCTGCAGTGAAAACAAAGGGACTTAAACAGGACATGATCAGCAAAATTTTGATAAACTATGCGCACAACTCTCTTCAAGGTCTTGTAATAAGGGATGCACAATTGGTCAAAGGAAGTCTTCTGGATTTGGAACTGCAAAAAAAACAAAGGGTCATTGTTGAAGCCATAGTTAGTTTACTACCAACTCAATCGCGGAAGAGTCCAGTTCCGATGGCATTTTTATCTAGTTTGTTGAAAACTGCAATTGCAGCATCGGCATCTACTTCATGCAGATCCGACTTAGAGAGGCGAATTGGTTTGCAGCTGGATCAGGCTATTCTTGAAGACATCCTAATTCCTACAAACTCACATGGAAATAACCACAGCACGATATATGATGCAGATACTATAGTGAGGATCTTTTCCATATTTTTGAACTTGGATGATGATGAAGAAGATGATACTAATCCATTAAGAGATGAAAGTCAGATGGCCTATGATTTTGACACCCCTGGATCCCCTAAGCAAAGTTCAATCTTGAAGGTCTCAAAGTTACTGGACAACTATCTCGCCGAAGTTGCCTTGGACCCAGACTTGTTGCCATCGAAGTTCACAGCACTAGCAGAACTACTTCCAGATCATGCTCGAATAGTTAGTGATGGACGCTATAGATCCGTGGACATCTTCCTCAAGGTAAGCACCGGTACCTTAACACCATGTACAATGTGTATATTCTCATTTCAAGATTCTGAATACATAAAGCCATGCATGTGTTTCTGCCTTTAGGTCCATCCAAACATGAAGGACTCTGAAAGATACCGGCTTTGCAAAACCATAGACTGCCAGAAACTAACCCAGGAAGCCTGCAGTCACGCAGCGCAGAACGAAAGGTTACCAGTACAGATGGCAGTTCAAGTCCTATACTTTGAGCAAATCAGGCTGAGGAATGCAATGAATGGTGGACACAATCAGTTCTTCTTCGGCGCAATAAATGGCACTCAATTCCCTCAAAGATCAGGCAGTGGTGCTGGCAGTGGAGCCATATCCCCAAGAGACAACTATGCATCAGTTCGTAGAGAGAATCGAGAGCTGAAGCTTGAAGTTGCAAGAATGAGAATGAGGTTAGCAGACTTGGAAAAAGACCATGTTTCCATGAAGCAAGAGCTTGTAAAAACACATCCTGCAAATAAGCTATTCAAGTCCTTCACCAAAAAGCTTGGGAAGATCAATACATTGTTTCGGATCAATAGCATCAAGACCTTGGGAGGTAAGGCGCATTCGGAGAGCAGATTTCCGTTCCAGAAGCGAAGGCGCCATTCGGTTTCTTGACTCTCTCTGTACGAGTGTGAATATGTACAACTACAACAATAGAGAGTGTATACCATATATAATTATATATATATAGTATAAGTATAAGCTGGTGTGATCGCTTCTAATCCCATTTCCACAAGCCTTTTGAGTGTACTTGATTCTACTTTTTGTATTATATGATATTTGCATAAATGTGCAATATATCTATGTTTAATTGCACTCGATATTTAGTATTTTCATTATATTTTCGGTTTATTTATTAATGTTTATTTATTTTGTAAGTTTTTAGAGAAAATAAAGAAAAGAAAATTAATTGGCTTTCCTATTGCAACATGGATTTGGTTGAGTGGCCAGAGAAATAAGAAGTCTACATGCTTGTGGAATTAGGGTGGAGCACGTGACTTTTGTTTGGCCAGGTTGATTAGCCTAGCTAAAGGAGAGGTGTATATATAAGGCAAAGCAAGGAGGCTGGCAGAGTTGGACTTGGAGATTAATACATGCATACGGACTAGCACTTGGACGGGGAGAAAAGGAGAAGAAGAGGACGCATGCCAAAAAGCTTCTCCTCCATTTGTTTGCATCAATTTTCATGAATTATTTTGATTCAATTTTTTATTTTATGAGTAACTAAATTATTTTTTGTTAGGGGTTGATCGAAGTTCTAGATATGTTTCGATTTTAAATCTCTTGTGATTTATACAATTTTGTATGAGTTTTTCTTCACTGTTTAATCATTGATGATTTCTTTCATATGTTTCTTTGGTGGCCAACTTAGATGCATGTGGTAGGATCTATTGCCTTGAATATGTATATGACCATTTTATCATTGCATATTCTAGAGAGGTAAAAATAACATGATTAGTTGTGTGAAGTAATTCTTAGGTGATGTAAGAGCACTCATTTTAGTAGCTCTAGAAGCCTTGTTGTTTCTCAAACACTCTATGAATCGTAATGACTTAGGTTAGGTAGATTTGGACCCATCTTAGTACCATATCTCTTTGTTTAAGATCACGTTAAACCAGGTAATCAATCCGAATAACATGTCAAGTAAGAGAGTAATATGTATGTGACTTAATCATAGTTCATGCATGGGAAACATTCATTCATTGTTGTGTGAATTAATTTTGGGGTAGATCAAAATTATCTAGGATGGAGAGAAGTGCCCAACAAAAAATAATTTAGTTACTCATGAAATAGAAAATTGAATCAAAGTAATTCATGAAAATTGATGCAAACAGATGGAGGAAAAGCTTTTGGCATGCGTCCTCTTCTTCTCCTTTTCTCCCCGTCCAAGTGCTAGTCCGTATGCATGTATTAATCTCCAAGTCCAACTCTGCAAGCCTCCTTGCTTTGCCTTATATAGACACCTCTCCTTTAGCTAGGCTAATCAACCTAGCCAAACAAAAGTCACGTGCTCCACCCGAAGTCCACGTGCTTATTCCACAAGCACGTGGACTTCTTATTTCTCTAGCCACTCAACCAAATTCATGTTGCAATAGAATAGGAAAGCCCAATTAAATTCCTTTTCTTTATTTTCTTTTAAAATCTATAAAATAAATAAATGTTAATAAATAAACCAAAAATATAATAAAAATGTTAAATATCGGATGCAAATTGCACATCTATGCAACTACCAATTATATATATAGTATAGTATAAGTACAAGTATAAGCTGGTGTGATCGCTTCTAATCCCATTTCCACAAGCCTTTTGAGTGTACTTGATTCTACTTTTTGTATTATATGATAACTCCCTCAACTTTTATTCAAGTTTCTTCTTGTATGCATTCTAGCACACTGCGCCCGATAAAATAGTAAAATACATTTTCATACCAAACTTATTCAACTCCTCCGACAGTTTTGCTTACATGATACTTTTTTTTGAGAGAGAGACTTGGAAATACTTTGCAATTAATCAATATTCTATTCAATCGAATCGAATCGAATAATATGAGACATTATATAAAATTTTAGGTATCGAGTTAGCAGCAAGACTCTGTGGCCCAATGGATAAGGCGCTGGTCTACGAAACCAGAGATTCTGGGTTCGATCCCCAGCAGAGTCGTCTTTTTTTCTTTTTCTTTTTCTATTGCTCCTCCTTCAGGAAAGGATTAATCAAATGACGTCGCAGCGGCGTTGTTACTTTTAAGTTCGCCTGCGTGCAATTGTCGATGAACATTTCAGCGACCGGGTTTCAGAGAGAGAGAGAGATGCCAGTATCTTTTCCATGGCTGCGGACGGTGCCCTTCTCCAGAGTCTTCAGGTACTTCATTCTATATCAAACCCATCTTAATTTACTTTGTCTACTAAAGTTTTGGGGTGCCCAGAAATTGTTAGCGACATAGAACCCACTCAACCCAGTATTGAACAGTTCATTGGCTCCAGTATTGGTTTGTTCACCCTTCTACATAGTGAGTTAAATTTACTGTCTTTCTGTTTTGTGCTGTATTGGGTATTGTTTCAACATGCAGATGCCTCATTCAAGAGTTGCAAGCTAGGATTTTTTATGTAAATAATAAAAGAAGAATGTTTAATCTTGAATGGTTTTGTACAATTGAACACAAGAGTGGCCTAGATCATTGTTACATGTTCCTAATTTAAAACTATTGCGTGCTCTGTGGTGGAGTGTATCTGTTTACTCTGTCTTCTCCGTTTGAAAATTTAAAAGGGAACAGTTTCATGACTTTTATCTAAATGTTGATTCATTACCATGCTGTGGTCATGAAAGCTAGTGTAACTTTATCCTTCGCTGCTAGTAATTTTTGTGGTCAAGTCTGAAAAGCTTATAGCTTTGCGAGATATATAAAATTTAGAGGCATTCAGGGATCAAATCTAGCTTAGAAACTTTGCAGAGATTCGGATAATAAGTGATAAGAAGTACGATGAGAGGTCACTAGTGCGGGACAGTGGGATAGAAATCTCGGAAACTTATTTTCTGAGATGAAATGGAATTCTATATCATAACTAAGAATTTTATGCCATTTGGCATACTAGAGAAATGGAACTTTAGAAATACTACTCTGTGACCAACATTTCTTGTGTTATTAGAGAATCTTATAGTTTGTTTTACGTTCAATTGGTCCTGGTTATTTTTTCGTAGGCAGCTGGAGCATGAAATGGAAACTGTGGTAACAGTGCTGCAACCTGGTCCTTTGGGAATTGTAGAACACAAGTTTTCTGCTGAGGAGATACGCAAGGCGAATTCTACGGTTGAAAGGGCAGTGCAGAACTGGAGACAGACTGCAATCTTAGAAGAATATATTCAGAAGTGAAAGACATTCTTAATCCTTCAGTATAGGTAATCGGAAAATCGAACTTTGTTCCAGAGCATCCATAACTTCAAAGAACATGTTATTAATAGGCTGGGATTGTATGTTATCTTCAGATTTTGTTTGTTATTTTATGTGATATAAAAAGAGAAAGACAGCTTTCTTTCTTTTTTCGAAAAAAAATGCAGCTTTCTTTCTTGCTTACTTTTTTTTTTAATTTTTTTGTTTCCGTAGAAGATGATATGTAGTGGACATGCTGTGTTTGTGCTTGATAATATTAGAAACCATTTATAATAGTGTTATAAAAAAATATTAGTTTAAAGCAAGAATGAAGCATAACTTATAGGAAGTAGACCATGATTTTATTTAGCACAGTAGTAAGGGAGAAGTAAGGGAGATCACCTTGTTCTCCCTCCACTAATTGTTGATGCAGAAGTGCAAGATCATTAAGAAAGCTAGTTATAACTCTAGAGTACAACACATTCACTCTCTTCGTAGTACTAAACCCAAAGGATCAAGGGTGATGAAAACATACTGTTATTGTGGTCATGATTACTAGTTCTAGTTATACATGGCTAGAGTAGTATACTACTGTTGGTTCTAGACCCATATGGCATTGGCCGCTATGAGCCTAGGTGCAAGTTGGTTTTGGAGTTGGAGGGTCAGGACCTGATTAGCTCCGCCGACAAACTGTTGGCCTATGAAAACAGCCGGAACACTTGGATTGCAGTTCAGATGCTCAACTAGGGCCTTCTCAATTTCCTGGCCACTTGGGATTTGGTCAAGCTCATACACTGCTGGATTTGCTCCATACCCTGTTATCAGTGACTTGATGGAGTGGCTGATGCAACATGTGCTCTTGCTGAAGATCACCACTGGTCTTTCTTCCACCATGCTAGTTATCGTCTCCATTGCTGAAGCGAAGCTGGTTCAGTAGTTTTAACCTTTTAAATGCAGGTCTCATATATGATGGATGTGTGTTTATGTAGGCGATGAAGCTAGGAGCCATCATCCATATCTATTTATAGTGTGGCAATGAAGACCATATTTGTCTGTCAATCAGATAGAATGACTACCGATCAACCGTAGAAAGGAATAAGATGATACAGATAGCCAATCAGTCCTTTGATTCTCATTTTATCCTTGAAGATCTCTATGCATGATTTACTTGATAAACACCTCTTTGGCTCTTTGCACATCCATTCACCAGAGTAATTCTAAATAACTAAACTAGTCCTCTCAATCTACTATGCTTACATTAGCTTTGAATAACTGTTTTCACGTTAAATTTTAGACAGTAACACAGGAAGATTAAGAAGGTGAGAGTATGCAACTGTTTTTAGTTAGTAGTATATGTCTCGTAATTCATAAAAGAAAGTCACCTCCTATTTAAGTATTCTACAACTCGTTGATGAGGTTGTATCAGATGCAAAAACAAGGGAAGCATGATGCAAGACGAGAGAATGGAGTCCTAATCCCGAGCATGATGCAATTAGAAGTTAAATATGCTTGTCTGATGTTTCGAGTTCAAATCTTCGATCCAAGTTTTCCCTCAAATTAATGTACGTTCCTTAGTACAGAAGACTGTAAATCAATTCTTCACTGAGATCAGTGACAATTGGCAACTAGCTAATTAATATCTTAAGGACATTGGCATATATTTATATATATATTTATGTATATTTATATATATATATATATATGCCAATTGGCAATTGACATCAGCTATCGGGGTCAATCTAATTGGAGCATCTGAAATATATGGATTCCTTCTGCTGAAGTGGAGAGGGATGATGGGTGGTTTTACCAAATGTCGCATGGGGCAAATATTCTTTTCTACTTCTGTCGACAACGATTACTCCAATAAGTGCTTATTAGGAAAACATGTAAAAGAGGTTTTGAAGGGGATCAAATACGCTTTGTCTGCAAGTAAAGGCTAATGAGGGCTAATCTGCATGCCCCTCTCCTATTTAGTCCAGGACATTACAAGAAAAATAGTAATCAGCGAGTAACGGAGTTGCGACGACCATAATTTGGTGGCTGAAAGTCAGTGGTATAAGCGAGGAAATTTCAAATCGTCGCAATTGATCTCATCGGCGACGACCATTTCGTCGCTGAATAATAAATACACGACAACTTATAAAAATTGTCACTTAATATTTTAATGACAACTAAATTTCGTCGCTAAAGATTTATTTGGAGACGATTTTAATGAGTGACAATTTAATTTTCCTTGCAAATTACTTTTTTGACGACGATCTTTTCGAGTTGTCGGTAAATATATATGTGACAACTACGATTTGTCGACGCTTTCTACGATTTGTCGCTAAATTTTTATGTGACAACTACAGTTTCCTCGCAAAAGACTTATTAGGCGACGACTGACAAGAGTTTTCGGTGATACTTAATGCGACAAACATTAATTTCTCATAAAATATCTGTTTCGCGACGATTTTCGTGAGTTGTCGGTAAATATATGTGTGACAACTACAATTTTCTCGCGGAAAACCTATTTGGCGACGCTTTCTACGATTTGTCGCAAAATTTTTATGCGAGAACAACAGTTTCCTCACAACAGACTTATTAGGTGACGACTGACAAGAGTTGACGGTGATACTTAATGCGACAAACATTCATTCCTCGCAATATACCTGTTTCGCGACGATTTTCACGAGTTGTCAGTAAATATATATGTGACAACTACAATTTCCTCGCGAAAAACTTATTTGCTGACGAATTATACTATTTGTCGCTAATATTTATTGTGGCAACTACAGTTTCCTCACAGAAGACGTATTAGGTGATGACGAACAAGAGTTGTCTAATTTATTAATGGAATAGCAATCTTTATTTAGTTTATTAGTTTATTCAGTAAATAGCAATCTTTCTTTAGTTTATTCATTAGATAACAATCTTTATTAGTGTGTTTTTTTGTGTATTTTTTTGTAGTTTGCATGAAGAACTTTTGAAAGAAGAGAGTACTGTAAATACAGATGAAAGATATAGGAAAGAGTTTCCGTAATCATGCTACAGCTTTGTGTACAAAAGGAAAAATTGATGTAGAGATTTATGCATTGGCGTGCTGACAATCGAAGTATAGAGTATATAGGGTGTGTTGCATATGATGTTAAATGGTGTGTTAAACAAATTGATCATTACCGTACCCCACAAGATAGTGGAGTCATAACGATTGGGTCCCACAATGATCAACCATGTACGTACTATGGTAGTTTGGTTAAATTCGTCCAATTTAATTTTAGAAGAGGGTATCACACATATTTTTTTAAATGTGAGTGGCATAATTTAGAGCACAAGCATTTGAAGATGGACTACCATTTGACATCGCTGAATACATATAAACAGTGGTACAAGCATGATCCTTATGTGCTTGTGAAACATGCCCATAAAGTATTTTATCTTGATGACTTAAAGTTGGGATTGTGACAACCCGAACCAAAATCTACCTATTAATCAGCACGAAATTGAATTATCGCAGATTAGTCGCATAATTGGGTTTGTTAATGAATATTTCATCAGGCAAGAATTTAGATTGACTTCTTTCAGGAGAATTTTAGAGTATTTAATTCCGAGCTCGTGAAAATTTTCGGGGAATTTTTCGGATGTGCGAGCAATTATTTAACGAGTTTTAAAGTCGGTTGGTGAATATATATAAAAGTGTTATTTTTATTTTTGATTTAATCGTGACTGTCTGATTTGGATCGGATTTGTTTTGAACCGTTGATTTAGGTACGTATGTGTACGATATGTACACAGTATAAATACGAGACAATTTAGGAAAGTTTCCATTTTCGAATTTTTGGGTTGACCCACGTTGACCCATGAGTCAAAACTGACCCGTTTTACTTCGAAACTTCTCGACGCTGGTGTGCTCGATTCCGGCCATATTTGGCCGTGCTTCCTTGATGAAAGTTGTTGGGCTCGAGCTCCTCTTCAAATTGATAAGTGGATCGCCCTCGTTGGTGGCTTGAGGAGGAAGAACCGACGGGACGAAAATGGGGATTTTCCAGTGGAATTCGCCGGTGACGGAGGTGGCGGAGACGGCGGCGATGAAAGGACCCAACCCCGATTTAGTTTCCTAAACCAGAATCAAACCTCTTTTGAAAACACAAACCAACAAAAACCATAAAAAATTTCGGCAGAGTAACGCTACTAACGCGGAATTGCCATTAACCTGCACCCGTAAAATAACACTTCATCTTATGCCACAAAAGCCAAACCGTCGGCACCAATCTCATCCAGATTTCTCAATATCATATCAATAACAATAAACAGTAAATACATCTGTATAATATAGAAAATCTGGGAAAAACCTCATAAAACATGTATCAGTATCGTATCAGAGCGACCTCTAGTGTATATATACAAAAATATACAGCAGTAGGCAAAACAATAACCTACTGGAACAGAAAGGTAGCTCGAACGACTAGCCTCTGACCGCGACGTGAGACACCAGAATCTGAACTGCAAATTAGGCACGGAAATCGAAAAGCCCAGGGGAAAGGCAATAAAACGTTAGAGTGAGTGGAGGAAAATAAACATATGTCTTTCACCAATTTCATATATAATAAACAAGTATAGCGAGTTCGGAAAATATATATGGAGGTGCCAGGCGAATCTCTCAAGCCCGACGGTCATGCGAATCTCTCAAGCCCGACGGTGATAGGCTAGGGGAATCTTTTAACCCCAGTAGCATAACAAGGGAATCTCTCAACCCTTCCCAGAGGAATCTCTCAACTCTGGTCAGACTACCGGTGATCAACCGAGTAGTCGAAGCATCGATGTAAGTATGCCATCACCATAAAATATAAAATAATACCTCCGAAAATAATAAATAATCTCAACATCGTATATAAATAAATACAGAAAAATCACGAACTCGCAACGACTGTGAAAATATAAAAGTGGCCACTCACAGGTGAGCAAAGCGTGCACTCGGGCTAATCACGTGGTCCGGCAGAAGATCCCTCACCTGAAGCACGATCTCAATCCCCTGAATAATCATAAAATATATTTGATCAAAATCACAATTCACAACATTATACCACACCTCGGAAACCAACCGTTCCTGAAAATGTATAACGGATACAAAAATAATTAACGAAATTCCCAAAATCTTCACTCAAACCCTCGACTGAAAATCTGGTACCCAAATCAACTCGAAAACCTCAAGGCGATGATCGGGGCGCGAATACGAGCAAAACGACATATAACTCGACATATTTCCAAAAAGTCAACGGTCGCCAGAGATCCGCCGTTGACCGCCGCCGCCGGCAGCGGCGTGCCGTCAACCGAAGAGATTTTCTGGCGGCCAAGCTCCCACAAGATTCTCCTCAACAAGCCAAGCAACTTTCCCAATTGAGACCAAGGCCAATTCCGCCGGAAAATAGCTTGAAACTTCAAGAGTTACAATCGGCCGAAAAACTTCCCAGCGCGATTCCAGCGCCGGCGTGCCACCTCGTCCCTCCAAACCAAAGGGAAATGATCACCAGCCAAAGCCCAACAAAACCCACCAAGAATCCACCCCGGAAAGTCAACGGAGCTCCGCCCCCAACTAAGCCGATTCCAGCGAAAATCCAAGAACTTTAACCTCACCGTTCTCCCTTATTCCGGCACCAAATTCAATAATTCCAAGTTCTAATCAACAGTAAATCAAACAAGGATTCGAAATATACCAATATCTCGGTCGGAGGTGGCCGGAATCGCGAAATTCGACGGCGGCAGCGTGTTCCACGCGGTGGAGAACCGGTCAACGGAAAAGTCAATGGTCCAAGCTTAGTCAACGCCGGTCAAACTTCCCAAACAATGTTTTCGACAATTTTTCGACTATTTTCAATATTTATACTCGTGTCTTGGGACGATCGACGGTCCAAAACGGATAACTATTATGATTCGGATAAACTCGACGAAATTCTGAAACTTCAAATATTCATATTATATTCCTCGGTCGTCGAAATAATCATCCGGAACCGCCCACGAACTCGAAATCACGTGTACAACAACTCTCGAGCAGAGACTCAGTTCAAATTCTCGGCCAATAATTAAGTCGTGATTAAAACCGGCAAATCAATCAATTATCGGAAACCAGTAATTACGCGCTAACTCGTGAATTAAGCTGATTACTCTACTAATTCTGTTCCGGGTCGTCACAAATCTACCCCCCTTAAAAAAATTTCGACCTCGAAATTTACGTACCTGTTAGGTGAACAAATGAGGATACTGCTCCCGCATACGCTGCTCAGTCTCCCAAGTGGCCTCCTCAACCGAGTGATTCCGCCACAAGACCTTCACCAGTGGTATAACACGGTGCCTCAACTCCTGCTCACGCCGATCGAGAATTTGTACCGGCTCCTCCACATATGTCAAATCCTCTCGGATCGGTAGCTGCTGTGGCTCTAACACATGCGATGGATCTGGAATATACTTGATCTACGCATTTAGGCGTATTAATTAATATATTTTCTCTACATTTTTACTTTGTTAATTGCTTAGTTTTATTAGTTTTGATTCATTTTGTTGTTTTTAAGTTTTTGTCAAAAGAGACGGAGTAAAGAGGTCTACAAGCATTTGAGGCGTGGTAAAATAGAGCAAAAAGAGGAGTAAAGAAATGTTGCCAAAATTCCATGGATCTTGAAGAAGAACAAATGAAAATGAGGCAAATAAAGAAGAATACATTTCTCCTGCGCGATCCAGGAAAGCACAACCTTGCCGAATTAATAAAGAACCATTGGGCCAAATTTTTGGAAAATATTCCAAGATGATATAGATATGATTTGAGGCCCGAAATATGTGCAATTAAATGGTACTTTTAGACAAGAAGAATTGGAGAGCAAGAAATCCAAGATTTGATGAGATTGAGATTCCTAATACTTAAAAAGGAAGGAAATTTGAAGTTACAGGATAGTAGACTTCGACAAGCTGTAGAAATTGCATATCAACTTTGATTGAGGTGATTAATGAATATATTTTATAGCCCTTAGAAAGATCTTTCCAATGCCGTAAGAATCACTAAATTCGGATATGTATAACTCTGGAAAATTGCGTTTGAAGACAGACTGTCAGATTTGCCCGGGTACACAAGGAAAGTCTTGTTTTGGTAAGAAAAAACCTAATCTTCTTCTATAAATTGGGGAGCTCGGCCTCAAAGTAGAGTATCACCTATCTTACACTCTCACGCTGCCAAAATACTCAAATACTCTCAACCACAAAGATCTCCAAAGTCAAGGCCAACTACACCATCACCACCTCCTAAAACCGATGCCATCTCCATCAAAGGGTCCTCTTGCTCTCGAAGTTTGCAGTGATGTTCACGGAACTAAAAGTGTAAACATGAACTCTTTATTCCGTAGTCTCCTTTGTCTTTGTAATTATTTGTGTAAAAACCCAGTGAATGAATGCTTATTTTGGTTTTATACACTTTATGAATTCCATATGTATTCCATATGTTTATGAGTCTTAGTTCCTCTTATGTGTTATGTGTTGGGCCTAAAGCTTCGGTATGGGTAGAGTTTAGGATCACTAGGATGTTTGTATGTTGTTCATCGCATGTTAGTCCCTACCTTTAGTCATATTGGTGATTTAGTTAAGGTGTTTATATGTTGTTCATTGCACTTTAATTAAAAGATAAAGAAAACCATAACATGTAATTGGAATTAGGGTTTGCAGATTTCGAAGATGATGGGAGAATTAGAGCCGTATAATATGCATGTGGGTAGGATGGGATGATCACATGTAAATAATTAATTAGGTTTTTATTTATTTTTGTCGAAAATATGGTAAGGGTTTTTGGGATTTTCTTATGTGTTTGCTTGTCTATGAGTTGATGCATGTTAAAGTCCTAGGAATACTTGCTATGTGATTGACGTTTTTAGTAAATAAATTAGCCAATTAAAAACCAACTTGTAAACCCCCCATACATTTACTTTTGTGTTTACAAACGTTGTCATGCATTAGTACCCTCAATCCCCGGTTAAGAACGATCCCTACTTATCAATGCTACATCTACAAAGAAGGGTTTTAAATTGCATACGTGTGAGATATGTGTTGAGTGTCTACTTTGTGTTAATATTTGATGCATGTTTTACGCGTTATCAATTTTTTGCGCCGTTGCCGGAATTCTATATGCATGTGATAATCATATATCTTTGGCGAAAAATCAATTGGGACATTGTTTTGTAAACTATATTTATCTACTATGTTGTAATAAATTTGTAACGAAAGATAAACCTACTTGTTGTAAATGGTACATGAGCTATGTTTATGATTAATTAGTTAATTGATCACTAACTAATGTATCTTTTCGTGGATCATGAATTCTAACAAGCTCGTAAAGAGAAGAAGAATGCTGAGCTAAAGGAGTTAGAGGAGATGACACTAACATATACATGCAAGTGCACATGCAAAGAAAATGTCAAGAATGTTGGAAGTCGCAAGTGAAGAAGGAGCAAAGCACCACGTCTAGGTTGTAAGACGTTAAAAAAAACAAGCGCTTGTTGGGAGGCAACCCAATAGAGGAGTCTACAAACAAGATTTGCTTTCTCTTCCCTTATTTTATTTTTGTAGCTTTTATTTTCTTAGTTAGATTTTTCGTAAATCCTATTCTTCATGCTTAATTCTATGTTTTACTTTAGTACATTGAGGACAATGTAAAGTTTAAGTGTGGGGAGGGGTTTACAACTTATTTGAGTCATAAATTATAAAAACCGGGCGGACAATGAAACTTTCCGGGGGATGATGCCCTAAAAAAAATTTGTTTTGAGTTTTTGTATTTAACTTAGTGTTTTAAAGAGTCTTTAGGATGCCCTTAATTAGTCTATGATGAAAATGGACCGAAAAGAATAAACATATGGCGTTGCATGAGATTTCAAGTGCTAATTGAGATGTTTTGACTGTCATGACATGTAGTGGATATGGTTTGCATAAAAATGGTACAGATTTCGCATGCTAGAATAAGCTTTTAGATCATACGAACCTTAAAGTGTGTTTTTGAGCCTACAATACTTTCTTTGATGAGTGAATTTCGTGCATGTGTCTCAAAAATAATACATGTCTCATCTAATTGATTGCCATAGATTTCAATGAACTAGAGAATACTAGAACTTACTCATGTGGATTTGCAAAGCTTTTAAGTTGATAAATGCTCTAATCTTGGATATGATTAAAGGCATTTAGGTCTTTCACCACTAAACCAAACAACCATGTGTCCTTTATGTGCGCACGAGATGCGACACCCATAGATAGCCCATATGAGCCCACATTAAGCCTTTCTTTCATTGCCATATATATCTAAACACTTTAAGCTAGTGTAGAATATCCTTACCCTTGTTCTAAAGACTTGGTGAGAATTTTTGAAGCTAAGTACATGGAAATGGCGTGAAGATGATGATTTTGAAGGAGAAGATGTTTGTATGGGGATAGACTAGTTCAAATAGCTTGAAAAAAATGTGTAAATTGTTGAGAATAAAAAAGAATATTCAAGAGCTAAAAAAATAAGAAAGAAAAAATGAAAAGAAAATTCATAAACTCTCCAGCAATGTGTTTTAGATGTTAAAGTTTGGATTAATGTACCCCCATATTTGCGGATTTGGAGGGTACCACGAATTGAAGGCCTAAAATTGAAGAAATATGACATTTGTCCTGTCCGTAAAGCTCAAGAAAAAAAATTAGAATGAAGTTAGGGCCCAAAAAGATGAAAATTGGCCCCATTTTGAAGTTTGACATATGAGAAAGGAAGGAGCTCGAATTGCCTAAGTGTTGACTAAGTCTTTTGAACTTTTTTAACCACCACATATCTAAATTTCGAATGCCTTAGCCTCAGCCACATTACAACCTTTCTAAAGTCCTTTATGATCCTTAAGATGAGTAGCCTTCAATTGGTTGAGTAAATTGCATGAGTAAGCATATGGTTTAGGTTCATTTGTGCAAGTAATTCATTATATTCATGAGCTTTTCGATTCAATTCATATACACTTTGAGTGAACCCTTTTCATGAGTGAAAATATGATGAGTGCATCCATGTGAGATTGATTTAAACTTGTTCGAAACAGGCATAGCTTTAATTTCACCATTGTTTTCTTTCAAGTCTTACTTGTTCATGGCATGATCATATCTCTATATCTCTTGAAATCATTGAGCATTCACGTTGAAATCTTGTGATTCCATCGCCATATACTTTGTAAAATTCTGGAGACAAGGGCTTAGATGTGTTTTTGTCAACTTAGAGTTTTCAACGTTTTAAACATAATAACATGATGATTTGCGGCTTTGAAATGTTGAAATATCTAAGTGTGTTAGTTTTTAGTTTGTACATTTTCCTTTATTTTTTTTCTTTTGTTTAGTATTTGCTAGGGACTAGCAAAGTCTGAGTGTGGGGGAGTTTGATCTACGCATTTTAGGTGTATTAATTAATATATTTTCTCTACATTTTTACTTTATTAATTGCTTAGTTTTATTAATTTTGATTCATTTTGTTGTTTTTAGGTTTTTGTCAAAAGAGACGGAGTAAAGAGGTCTACAAGCATTTGAGGCGTGGTAAAATGGAGCAAAAAGAGGAGTAAAGAAATGTTGCCAAAATTCCATGGATCTTGAAGAAGAACAAATGAAAATGATGCAAATAAAGAAGAAGACATTTCTCCTGCGTGATCCAGGAAAGCACAACCTTGCCGAATTAATAAAGAACCATTGGGCCAAATTTTTGGAAAATATTCCAAGATGATATAGATATGATTTGAGGCCCAAAATATGTGCAATTAAATGGTATTTTCGGACAAGAAGAATTGGAGAGCAAGAAATCCAAGATTTGATGAGATTGAGATTCCTAATACTTAAAAAGGAAGGAAATCTGAAGTTACAGGACACAAAGGAGTGCGGCACACCTCACTCCAACACAAAGGAGTGCGGCACTGCCTCCCGTACAGGGCCTCGTATGGTGCCATCTTGATACTAGCCTGATAGCTGTTGTTGTAGGCGAATTAATCAAATGTAGTTGCCGGTCCCAATTTCTACTAAATTGCAAAACACAAGACCTCAACATATCTTCAGGAGTCTGTATAGTCCGCTCAGACTGCCCGTCAGTCTGAGGATAAAAAGCTGTACTGAAACGCAATCTCGTGCCCATAGCTCGCTGCAATGCCTTCCAGAACTTGGAAGTAAACTGACTGTCTCGGTCAGAAACAATAGATACAGGCACCCCGTGCAGTGGAATGATCTCCGACAAATACAACTTAGCAAATCTGCCCATTGATATCTTCCTCGGAAGTGCGAGAAAATGAGCGGAGTCGTCAATCGATCCACGATAACCCAAATACCAGTATTACCCGCCGAAGTACGCGGCAACTGATAAACGAAATCCATGGTAATGTGCTCCCACTTCCAAACCGGAATCTCCAGTGGCTGTAACTTTCCCGCAGGCTTCTGCCTGTCTGCTTTAACCTGCTGACAAATCAAACATCGACTCACATATACAGCAATCTCCCGCTTCATATTGCGCCACCAGTAATACTCTCGAAGTGTACGAAACATTTTCGTACCACCGGGATGCATCGCATAGCCGAACAATGAGCCTCATCCAGAATCTCCTTCTTCAAACTCTCGTCTCGGGGTACGCACAATCTGCCTCTGAATAGCAACGTACCGTCATCACTCAACCGAAACTCTGTTGGCACACCATTCTGAATCATGGTCTTCTTGTCCAACAGGTAGGAATCTGAATCCTGAATTTCCCGAACCTGATCAACCAACACGGGTCGAACCTGGAAACTGGCTAACAAAGCTCCCTCGTCATCCCACTCGAACTTGGCTCCCGTAGCCCGAAGCTCGGCTAACATAGATACTCTGGCCACACACACGTGAAACAACGAAGCTCCGGATTTCCGACTGAGTGCATCGACAACCACATTAGCCTTCCCTGGATGGTACTCGAAAGTGCAATCATAGTCGTTGATCAACTCCATCCACCTGCGCTGCCTCATGTTCAAATCTGGCTACGTCCGCAAGTAGGTGAGACTCTTGTGATCGGTATAGATCTTGCACTGAGTTCCGTACAGGTAATATCTCCAACTCTTCAACGCTAATACAATAACGGCCAACTCCAAATCATGGGTCGGATAGTTGACTTTGTGTGGGTTCAGTTGCCTGGAACCGTAGGCTACAACTCTGCCGTGCTGCATCAGCACACAACCAAGACCCAACTTCGACGCATCACTGTAAACCACAAACTCACCGCTATCGTCTGGTAAGGTCAGGACCGGTGCAGTAGTCAACTTTTCCTTCAAGAGTAAGTAACTCTCCTCACATGCACCGGACCACTCAAACTTGACGCCTTTCTTCGTCAATCTGGTCAGTGGAGTAGCAATCCGAGAAAAATCCTGCACAAATCGCCGATAGTAGCCTGCCAAACCCAAGAAACTCCAGATCTCCGGTACGGTGGTAGGTCTACTCCAATTCAACACGGCCTCGATCTTGTCAGGATCAACAGAGACTCCCTCGGCTGATATCACATGGCCCAGAAACTTCACACTGTCTAACCAAAACTCGCACTTGCTGAACTTCGCAAACAACTGATTATCCCGCAAAGTCCGCAACACCGCTCGTAAATGCTTTTTGTGCTGGCCCACACTCCTGGAATAGATCAAGATATCATCGATGAACACGATCACGAACTTGTCCAGAAACCGTCTGAACACCCGGTTCATCAAGTCTATAAAGGCTGCGGGGGCGTTGGTCAACCCAAACGGCATAACCAAGAACTCGTAATGCCCATACCGCGATATGAAAGCTGTTATGGCCACATCAAACTCTCGGATCCTCAACTGATGATATCCGGACCTGAGATCAATCTTCAAAAAGACGGAAGCTCTCTTGAGCTGATCAAACAAGTCGTCAATCCGTGGCAACGGATACTTGTTCTTCACAGTGACCTGATTCAGTTTCCGATAATCGATGCACAACCGCATGGATCTATCCTTCTTCCGCACAACCAAAACCAGGGCACCCCACGGCGATACACTAGGTCGTATGAAACCCTTCTCCAGCAACTCCTGAAGTTGAATCTGTAACTCTTTCAACTCCGTTGGCGCCATACGATACGGTGCCTGAGATATGGGTCCAGTGCCCGGTAATAGCTCAATAGTGAAATCAATCTCCCGAACTGGAGGTATACCCGGTAACTCCTCCGGAAATACATCCGGAAACTCGGAAACAACCTCAATACCACCAATGTCTGGCACAGCAGCCGTGGTGTCCACAACATGAGCTAAGTAAGCAACACAACCCTTCTTCATCATCTGATTCGCCTTCATTGTGGAAATCACACATGGCAATGAAGTGTTCTTCTCACCGCGAAACAATATCTCAGGAAAGTCTGGTCGTCGAAACGCAACCTCCTTCTTGTGACAATCGAACATGGCCTAATGTGTCTCCAAGAAGTCCATACCCAAAATCAGATCAAAGTCGACGATATCCAGCAACAATAAATCCGCGGCTAAACTATGGCCTCCAATAAAAATCTCACAGTCTTGGTACACCCAACCAATACTCACAATCTCACCGGATGGATACAACACTATCCACAATCCCGGAAGTGGAGACGCAGGTACAGTAGCTAAAGATGACAGTCTATACGACATGAATGAATGCGTAGCACCTGGATCAAACAATGTAAGTACTGGATAACCGAAAACATGCAACGTACCGATAACAACCTCTGGTGAAACTCTGCCCTCGCGCAAAGTCATGGCATGAACCCTGGCCTGCCCGGCTGGTCGTCCACGCTGAGGCTGTCCCTGCTATCCGCATTGGCTCGCAAACTGTACTGGTCGAGTCCCCGAAGTGGCACATCGCTCTCCTCCGGAACTCTGGGCCGCCTGCCCACCAGCACCATCAAGCTGGAAACACTCTCTAGCATAGTGACCCATCTGGCCACAATGAAAACAAGTGACAGGACCTCGCTGACACGGACCAACATCGTGCATGCTGCAGAGACTACCCAACGGGTACTCTCTCGGTACGACAAAAGAGCCACCGGAACGCCCAGGATAACTGGAACCGCTAGAACCCCCTCTAGACTGTGGTCGCTGCGGTCGGTCTCTCCTCCATCTCTGCCTCTGTCTTGGTGCACTAGCTGGTGGTCTATATGGTCCACTGCCCGAGGATGAAGCTGAACCGGAAGTATCAGAACTCAGCCTCTTGGAAGGCCCCTGACTCGGTCCACCCTCCTCAAACCGTCGAGGCTGGTATCTCATCTGCCTTTCCTTCTCGATATCCTCACCTCGGAGTGCTGCACTGACAAAATCATCAAAGTTGTTCCGAGGCATCGTAGTCAGAGTCCCCTTGATGTTTAAGTTCAAACCCATCTCAAATCTGCGGCACTTGGCTTCCTCAGTAGCTACCATGTCACGCGTAAACCGAGATAAGTGGGTAAACCTGTCCCGATCCTCAAGCACAGATAAACTGCCCTGCCTCAAATTCGTGAACTCCTCATACTTTCGCTGCTGGGTAGCCTGGTTGAAGTATTTCCGCATAAACAAATCTTGGAACAAAGTCCACGGAGTATCAACTGGAACCCGATCGGTGCTAACCCACCAGAAGTATGCATCTGACTCAAGTAATCCAACTGCTGCCACTGTCATCTGCTGAGGGGTAAAACGCAGACGCTCACAAACTCATTCAACCTGAACCAACCATGCCTCACACATCTCTGGATCAGTTGAACCCGAAAAGACAGTCGCACCAACAGTACGAGCTTTGACCACAGGGTCAAAACACTCCTCTAAACGCAACACTCGCATCAACAAGTCGTGCGTCTAGCGATCCTCATCAGGATCCACTTCCCGATCAACACGGGGACCACGTCGAGGAGGCATCCTACTGATACAAGACAAGCATTAGGTACAAGCAGAAGGAACGTAATCATGAGACTTCAGATATTTGAGAATACACAACACCTGAAGCATTGATGAGTACCGCTAGCCAGTCGGGTCATCGCTCCAAACATGCTGTACAAACTCAAATACTCTAAGTGTCACAACTACAAGAGTCTACAGAATCTGACAACCTAATGCTCTGATACCAAGCTGAAAGGACCCAACCCCGATTTAGTTTCCTAAACTGGAATCAAACCCCTTCTGAAACACAAACCAACAAAAACCATAAAAAATTTCGGCAGAGTAACGCTACTAACGCGGAATTGCCATTAACCTGTACCCGTAAAATAACACTTCATCCTATGCCACAAAAGCCAAACCGTGGGCACCAATCCCATCCGGATTTCTCAATATCATATCAATAACAATAAACAGTAAACATAACTGTATAATATAGAAAATCCGGGAAATACCTCATAAAACATGTATCAGTATCGTATCAGAGCGACATCTAGTGTATATATACAAAAATATACAGCAGTAGGCAAAACAAGAACCTACTGGAACAGAAAGGTAGCTTGAACGACTAACCTTCGACCGCGATGTGAGACACCAGAATCCGAAATGCAAACTGGGCACGGAAACTGAAAAGCCCAGGGGAAAGGCAATAAAATGTTAGAGTGAGTGGACGAAAATAAACATATGCCTTTCACCAATTTCATATACAATAAACAAGTATAGCGAGTTTGGAAAATATATATGGAGGTGCCAGACGAATCTCTCAAGCCCGATGGTCAGGCGAATCTCTCAAGCCCGACGGTGATAGGCTAGGGGAATCTCTCAACTCCGGTCCAGAGGAATCTCTCAACTCTGGTCAGACTACCGGTGATCAGCCGAGTAGTCGAAGCATCGATGCAAGTATGCCATCACCATAAAATATAAAATAATACCTCCGAAAATAATAAATAATCTCAACATCGTATATAAATAAACACAGAAAAATCATGAACTCGCAACGACTGTGAAAATATAAAAGTGTCCAACAACTGTGAAAATATAAAAGCGTCCTCTCACAGGTGAGCAAAGCGCGCACTCGCGCTAATCACGTGGTCCGGCGGAAGATCCCTCGCCCGAAGCACGATCTCTATCCCCTGAATAATCATAAAATATATCTGATCAAAATCACAATTCACAACACTGTACCACACCTCGGAAACCAACCGTTCCCGGAAACGTATAATGGATACAAAAATAATTAACGAAATTCCCAAAATCTTCACTCAAACCCTCGACTGAAAATCCGGTACCCAAATCAACTCGAAAACCTCAAGGCGATGATCGGGGCGTGAATACGAGCGAAACTACATATAACTCGACATATTTCAAAAAAGTCAACGGTCGCCGGAGCTCCGTCGTTGACCGCCGCCGCCGCCGGCGACGCGTCGTCAACCGGAGAGATTTTCCGGCGGCCAAGCTCCCACAAGATTCTCCTCAACAAGCCAAGCAACTTTCCCAACTGAGACCGAGGCCAATTCCGGCAGAATTGGCCGGAAAACAGCTCGAAACTTCAAGAGGTACAACCAGCCGGAAAACTTCCCGGCTCGATTCCGGCGCCGGCGCGCCACCTCGTCCCTCCAAACCAAAGGGGAAATGATCACTATCCAAAACCCAACAAAACCCACCAAGAATCCACCCCGGAAAGTCACCGGAGCTCCGCCCCCAACTAAGCCGATTCCGGCGAAAATCCAATAACCTCACCGTTCTCCCTCATTCCGGCACCAAATTCAATAATTCCAAGTTCTAATCAATAGCAAATCAAACAAGGATTCCAAATATACCAATATCTCGGCCGGAGGTGGCCGGAATCGCAAAATCCAACGGCGGCAGAGTGTTCCACGCGGTGGAGAACCTGTCAATGGAAAAGTCAACGGTCCAAGATCGGTCAACGCCGGTCAAACTTCCCAAACAGTGTTTTCAACAATTTTTTGACTATTTTCAATATTTATACTCGCGTCTCAGGACAATCGATGGTCTAAAACGGATAACCATTATGATTCGGATAAACTCAACACGAACGGATAAACTCGACGAAATTTCGAAACTTCAAATATTCATATTATATTCCTCAGTCGTCGAAATAATCATCCGGAACCGCCCACGAACTCGAAATCACGTGTACAATAACTCTCGAGAAGAGATTCAGTTCAAATTCTTGGCCGATAATTAAGTCGTGATTAAAACCGGCAAATCAATCAATTATCGGAAAACAGTAATTACGCGCTAACTTGTGAATTAAGCTGATTATTCTACTAATTCTGTTCCGGGTCGTCACAGGCGATGAGGGTCGAACTTATGGGGCTTTTGTAGCCGTTGTAATGGTGAATCTATTCCAAGTGGTTTCGGCCCTTTCTGTGGCCGGTGGTGGCCGATCGGAGTATGGAAATTTCGACGAGGTTTTTGAACTTCACAGTGAGTTTTGGACATTTTTCGGTTAAAATTGGTCTTAGCATTGAACAACAAATTTGTTGGAAATGTTGAGATCTTCAAATTATAGGTCAAAAATTTCTGGGTTAGTGGAATTCCGGCGGCCGGCGGATCTCCGGCGAGGTGGAGTTTTAGAAAAGTTTTATGTCGTTTCACTCTTTTTCGCGTGCCGAAAGCAATGGTGAGGTTATATTTGGATTTGAGTTTGTTAAATTTAGGCGAGTATTTAATCAGACAATTATCAGTTTAATTCGCGACAATATTAAAGGACACTTTGATTATCGGTTTATTTGCGAGTCATTTGATATTTGAGATATGGTTGCGACTCTTTAAAGTGAGGAATTTCAGGGAATTGAATTTAGTATTTGGATGAGTCAGTGATTAAATAGGAAATTATGTTATTCGAGTATTTGAATATTCAAGATTCTCGATGTTATTACTCACTAGATTATGATCTTTGCTATTCAGTATGAATCCGATGATCAGATATTATTTTTAATCGTGATTTCAGGATCGTGGTTTAGCGGGCGTATCAGATGATTAATTTTGCCGATCAACAGGGTTTCAGCTTTATGTTTATCCCGGCAACCTGTGAGTGGAAATTTTATTTTCACAGTTGATTTGCGAGTCTTGATTTATGCATTTTACGAGTATGTATTTATGATTATGCATTTACGTTATACATTTATGATTATGCATTTTACGATTATGCATTTGCATGGAAACAAATATGATTTGATTTACACATAGTACAGTCTCAGTAGTGGTTGTATCGATACACATGGCTTCTCGGATGATCCCTGAGTACGCTCCGGAGAGGACAGATATCTTGACCTGAGGTCTTTCTGACTTATAATCACGTGTGGATCTGAGATCCCGTGATTAGACTGTACTATTGAGGAGGAGTCTATGAGAGACCCCGCGGTTTTACGATGCATACATGTTCATCAGGGAATACGTACCTGATCCAGATTTTCATATACATTGACTCGCATTTGTTTTATGAGCATGTATATATATATGGTGAAAGACATTTTATTTTTGTCCACTCACTCTAACGATTTTAATTGTATTTCCCTGGGCTTTTCGGTTTCCTTTGCCCAGTTTGCAGTTTGAGTTCTGTTGTCGCACGTTGTGGTTGGAGGCGTAGAATTTGAGAAACCTTTCTTTTCTAGTAGGTTTCTAGTTTGACATACTATCTGTATATATGTATATAGACGTCGCTCTGAATATGAGTTGTCTTGTCAAATGTTTGTCCGGATTTATGTATCAGATATGATTTATTTTATGCATTACGTTATGTTTTTGAGAAATCCGGATGGGATATGGCGCCTACGGTTTGGCTTTTGTGGATATATGGAGAAGTGTGTTTTCTGCTGCAGGTTATATGGTATCACGCATTATAGAGTAAACTCTGTCAAAATAATTTTTTTGAAAGGTCACGTTTTTAGAAGGGGTTTGATTCTGGTTTAGACAGTTAAATCGGGGTCGGGTCTTTTCAGGGATATCCTTGGAAGGTCGTCCAGAAAATTGAGTATAGACGTCTGTCACTACCAAAATACGTTGGTCAGAAGGCGGAAGAATTTCGTCTCCTAAAAGACCTATTCCGTCGGCTACTAGCTTAAATAACGGAATTTCCGTTGGCTAAGCAGTGTTGCAAAAAATTAATTCCGAAGAAATTTGAGAAACACGTCTTCGTAGTTTCTTCTTAGACAACAGAAAAAATAGTGACGTTATACTTAATTCCGACGAAAATATTCTTTATTGGACGACAACAATAAACGTCATTTGGATGCTTTGTTAGCCGACGGATTTGTTTTCGTCACCTAAATGTTTATTTTTTTAAAAAAATAAATAAATATTAATTATTGACTTAGGCGAGGGAATTTAAATTTCGTCGTCTAAGTGGTTCTTTTAAAAAAAATTCATTAAACCAGAATTAATTATTATATGTTAATTAATAATTAATGGAAAAATCCGTAATTAATATATTTTAAGGGTGGTGGTGGTCGATGGCGGCGGCGGCGGCTTTTTTGTGTGGTGGTGGTGTTATGGTGGTGTCGAGGTGGTGGTGGTGGTGTGTTGTGTGTAAGGTGTGTGTGTGTGTGTGTGTGTGTGTGTGTGTGAGAGAGAGAGAGAGAGAGAGAGAGAGAGAGAGAGATTGTAAAAAATGGTGGATGATTTGGGTTTTATAGAGAACCACTTAGGCGACGGAACAAAGCATTTTTGTCGCCTAAGTAATTTGATTTTTTGTCCAAAAATTTTTGGCGGAAAAAAAGTGCCAAAGTTTTCAACTTAGGCAACAGAAATACCAATTTCGGTCATCTAAATTGTCAAATTTTCAAGTTAGGCGACGAAAAATAGGAAGATTCTGTTGTCTAGCTACGACATTTGAATTTTTAGCAATTTTTTGAGTTTTGAAAAAAAATTGGCAATAAACAATAAAATTCAAAATAAAATTCACTTAGGCGAAGGAAATTTTAAATTTTCTCGCCTAAGTGTTTACAACTTTCCCCAAAATTAGTCGAAAAAATAATTCTAAAACTTTAAGGGATTTTAGGATTCCGTCATTTAAGGGATTTTTTTTTCATAAATTTCTGAAAACTTAATTTAGGGTAGTTCCTTAAAAATTATTAAAAAAACAACCATCTGATGTAAGCACTGTATTTATACAATATAGTAAAAAAAATCAAACCTATTTGGATTAGTTTAGGATTTGATCGATCAAATTTAGTGATTATCGAAAATAGTTAAAATACAAAAATGATCATAAAAATATTTCGTAAATCCGTTTTCGAAGTTATGAATGTTTGTCTAGTCGTAAAAAATTAATTTATCAACTTGATATAAATTAATTTAAATTTGAAATAAATAAAAATTTAAGACTAAAAGCTTATTATATATCTACTAATGTTGTATAACTTAAGTGTCCATATGTCTATATTCACTCTACATCAATATTAAAAAAATTAAATTTGGAGAAAACAACCGTTACATATATTCATCATAAAATATTATATGGGTGGACAAATTTTAGTAAAGACGAAGTTCCTTAAGGGGTTGATCGGCATAGTCAATCATAAAACCAAAATTTCAGCAAAACGAAAACGTTGATATACGAATTCTTGTAATTCCAATATATGAACCGTCGACATTCACAGTCTAAGAATTATTTACTCTATACCCTCGATAAATAAAATATGCATTTTAAGATGGTATAGATGGTCCCTCTCTTTGATCAGAGGCAATAAAAGCACACTTAGACTACAGAATATGTGATATTCGTCGCCTACGTAAAGACTTAGACGGCGAACATACGTATTTCCATCGCCTAAAAGTTTATGGTTCATGGTTTATAGGCCAGAGTTTAGGGGTTAGGGGTTAGTGATAGGGTATGGCTTAGCAGACGGAATATTTTGACGGATTTAAATTCCCTTTCCTAAGTCCCTCTTAGGCGACGAAAAATTTTAAATTTCGTCTCATAAGTGAAGTATTCTGATAGTGTGTGGGACATTCCAGAAAAAGAAGAAGATGAAGAATAGATGGATGAGGACGATGATGATCAAGATGATGATGGAGCTAATGTATGGCATGTACATGTAGAAGACAAAGAAACTAGTGCAACTTCATTGTGTAGACACGATGAAGAACCAGGAGTTGTTATTCTTACCGACATCGATCAAGAAAGGAGTGCATCAAGCGATGATGATTTCATTGATGACGACTTTGCCGATGAAGACCTTATTTCGGAGGATTAGTATTTTTGTTTTCTTTTTGAATTATGTACGAAAGTTTGTTCTCCACAATTACGTACGCGACGGTTTGTATTTTTTATTCTTTTCTAAACAGTTTATTTAAGTTTGTTTAATATCTGGTCTGATGTAGACAAAAAATAGATAAAGTTTAATATAGTAAGATACGTACATACAGAATTTTGATATAGAGTTGTAGTATATATATGGCTTAAAATCTTGGGAAAAAAATAAATCAAACCTTAACTTACGTACAGAATTTTGATATAGAGTAGTATACATATATATATATGGTAGGTCTCTTGGGAAAAAATAAATCAAATTTTAAAATAGTAGCATATTTGCAGTTTTATTAATTTTATATACAGGAGTTAAAAGTTTAATATATAATAGTAGTGTATATATGGTAGGTCTCTTGGACAATAATAGATCAAGCTTATTTTAGTATGCACGTTACAGATTTTTATTACTTTCGAATTCCTATAGTTGCAAGTTTAATATATAGTAACAGTATATATATATGGTAGGGTAATTATTCTCTCTTAAGATTGATTGGCGCACATATATATGTGTTTAAAACAGTTTATAGGGTAATTATTCTCTCTTATGAATTTGATAGAGACCTTCCTTAATTATACTGTGTCGATCTCTAGCCCAAAATATATCTCTTCTTTATTCTGTGACAAATGTTCATAATATATCTTCTTCATATTATGGAGCTTTTCTCAAAACTCAAAGTAGCCAAATGGGAGAAATAACAAAAAAATGCTTTTCTCAAAACTCAAAGTAGCCAAATGGGAGAAATAACAAAAAAATTTCCTCTTCTTTTTATAATAAAGCGCCAAAATAAAATTCTTATACCATAATAAAAGACCGAGCTCTCAATGCTTCTATTGTTCAAACTCTTCCCAATCCTTTAATTTTTCATGTAAGTTTCAGTTTGCCTCCTTAATTTCTTTTTCTTTTTTGTTATATTACGTTCGAATCAATGCAAGTGTTGATACAAATTAATCCAAGTCTTATTTTCAATATTTGTATTTAAGCAAATAATTTATTTATCTCACTTGACAGGTTGCACATGACATCACAAGAAGGGCATAAGAGTAAGAGTTGAGGAAAGAAGACGAAGTCAGAAACAAAAATCATATCTACTACCTCTAATGTAGAATCGAGACCACCTTCGAAATCGCATGTGGCACCAAGTATGAGTACTACTTCTCCACATCTAAAAACTAATGAGGTCTCAAGTCAAGGACCTACATCGACGCCTAATACTTCCGGTAAGTTTTAAACACTAGTATCAATGATTGATAAATTCTTTGGTTAACGTACTCTATAAAATATATTTCATTCCCTATAGGAATTAAAAGGAAAAGAGGAAAAACAACTTGAAAGGGTTTGACCATTGGGAGTAATGGAAACAAGTTGGTGGAGGTGACTATGGATCTTATGTATAATGCTCCCAATACCGTCAACGCTGATAGAAAACTAAGCACCGCAATGGGAATTGAAATATGTAATCATACTCCGGTATGTTTCAAGAGATAGGAAAAATATAAAAGATGGGCCAAAATAAACATTGAGAGATGGATTGACGGTTAGTTTTCACTCAAACTATACATTTAGTTTATTAGTAACATGTTTGGTTTCTAACTCTTTTTTTTCTTAACTAGGTCCAATTTGATGTAGACGTAGACGAACCTCGCTTTGTCGAATATGAAAATTATGTGATGGGCCGTGCATATGGTAGTTTTAAAAAGAAATTGTATGATCATTATAGAAGTTTTGCCAATCATATAGGAGCACGGGCCACGGCACCTCCTAAATTATAGATAAGTTTAAATTAATTTTATTATATTTTATGTATATTACTTTAATTTATATATGATTTTTATGTCTCAAACTTTCTTTCATAGACAATTTTGCGGATATGTTTAAAGACAAAAATGATAATTGAGTTAATGATGATACACGTCAGAAATATGTAAGTACAATTTTATTATATTACATAGTTTGATTAGTGAGTACAGTATTATTATTATATTATTTGGCAATAATTATTTATATGGAGTTTAACCCCTTTTTTTTTTCTTTTTCTTAGGAGACACTTCAGAATAATAGAAGATATAAGGGAGAAAATGACTAGTGGGTGACGAAGATACCAGAATGAAGGACCTACCACCACCTTACCGACAATGGGGAAGAAATGCCACTAGCTAAATTGTTCTTTGCCGTAACAAGAAGCAGCTGTACGCGAAGATTTCTCTTGAACTGGTTCTAAATTTACGTACGTAGTAGAAATGCCAGCCAAAGTAGAACGCCAGCAATACTTGAGAGAGAACGTGAACGCAGGTGCATGTTAGAGATTGATGGAGAATATTGTGGGTGGAAGAATGTCAATTTGAAATTTACTTCAGTTTTATTAGATAAGTGGGGATGGTTGCATTTGTGGATCACAGTAGTGTCGACTGTTTCTTTTGGCCTGAGGTGGATTACAATGTCTAGAACAAGAATCTCAAAATCTGTATAAAAGAAAAAGAAAAACGTACACACACGAATCCTAGCATCACAAATATACTTTTCTTCGAGTGTTGAGTGCTTGATAACTCGTACTGCGCGCAGACGTACGTTGACATGCATATCTTGCTCTAACGTTCTCGATGTTATAGTATGTGTTCATATATAATCACTAGTTCATCGGGTGCTCGGGGACATCAGATAAAACGATAGAAGGTCAATTTTTAGATGTTCGGGATCATCAGATGACAGAACAAAATTGATTTGTTTTCTGAAATTATCTTAAAATTCGACAGTGGCAGTTTGAATGAGATCAAACGACATAATATAATTTTTTATGTTGTCTGAAGTTTCAGAAAAAATTATCAGACAACATAATAGAATATTATGTCATCTAATTATTTGGGAAGAAATTATCACACAACAGAAACTTTCTATATGTCATTTGAATATTTGAGAAGAAATGGTCACACAACTGGAGATATTTTTATATCATCTGATTGAATTGAAAAGAAATATTTAGATGACTGAAGATTTGTTATGTCATGTGATTGATTTCGGAAGAAAATCATCAGATGACAAAAGAGTTTTTATCTCATTTAGTTGAATTGGGTATAAAACCATCATATGACAAAATGTTTGTTATGTCATGTGATAGAATTCGGAAGAAAACCATAAAATAACATAAGTGTTTTTATGTCATTTAATTGAATTAGAAAGAAAATTCTCATACGACAAAAAGTTTGTTATGTCATTTATTGAATTGAAAGAAAATATTTAGATGACAGAATATTGTTGTTTCGTCTAATTGAATTGAGAAAAAAAATATCAGATGACTGCTTTTTGTTATGTCATGTGATTATTAGGTTATATTGAAAAAAATTATATACTTAATTGCCAACGAGTAATCATTTTCTCATATCACAATTTCACACAAAGTCCAAACTTCAAAGTCCAAACCCCTCTATCTCCGTCTCTGATGTGAGCAGTGAGCAATCCTGACCTCGCCACTAGGCCCCCTCCCAACATTGCCCATGTCGTCACTCGAGGCTCCATAGTCGCGGCTCGCACATCCTTCTCTCAGCACGAGATTTCAAAGCAATTTTCCCATCCAGGATTCGGAGATGAAGAAAATCAAAGCAAGAATGGATCTTCCTCAAGATGTCGACGACTACATGAATTGATTGAACACACTCTCGGCCTCCCGATGACCATGACCACCCTCGAATTGAAGCTTTACTGCTCCGAAAAAGCCAAGTGACGCCTTCGCGACTAGTACACGTTTCACCTCACAGTCTCAACGCCTCCCTCCGTCGGCTCTACTCTTCTCTTCACCATTGGCCACCCCTCGACTCGCCGTTTCGCGCCTCGAGTAACGGCACCATGCTTCATAGTCCTGTCTTACCTCGCTCTCTATGAAAGCCAGCCTCTCTTCTCTTTCTCTTAGTTCTAAAACTTTACCTACGATACCATTTACTGAGAATATAAGTGAATAGTATTAATTTGAACTCGATTGGCTGGAGATCTGTGATTAGGCTATTGATCAGAAATCTAGGTCTTTTGATGTTTTAAGCTAAAGTACGTGGATTGTGAAATGTTTCTAGTAGAAATATGCGGATTGAATTGCTTTTATATGAACGAATGGTGATTATGTGGCTGCAATTTCAATCGGTTAGCCTTATACATGTATTGACATTGTTGAATTATTGGAACTATAAGTGTGGTCACTGTAAAAAGCTTGTCGTAGAGTACGAGAAGCTCGATTCGAGTTTTAAGAAAGCAAAACTTGTATTGATTGGAAAGGTAACTTACTCCGCCTCTCATATTTTGGTGTTTTTACTGTTCGATTGATTTTCGTGTCTTGGCTGATGCATCTTTTACTATTAACTTGATTTTGTTAAATATTGTGCCTTTACACATTGATCAATATGTTCTTATAGTGTGCTAATTGTTGTCACTAGGCTGTGATTTGTTTCCCAGATTGTTAATTAGTAGTAAGCTATTTATGTAATGGTTTACTATGAGACCCTTTTTCAAATATGTGCCACCGCAAACGATTCAAATCAACCAAACCTGTCCTTGGCAGCAAACTACTTATGTGCATGTATCTTAGATTTCACGTCTTCTGTGTTTTTATATATCTAGAGCTTCTTTCTTTTTCTCCAACTTTCTTTTAAGGTTCTCACATCTCATCCAAACCCTCTCTCTCTCTCTCACCCCACCATGCCCATAATATTTCATTTGATATTTTTCAATCGGGCCCTTTTGACAGTGAAAAGCTTTGTGGGTCTTGGCTCTGCTTCTGTTGTAGCTTCATGGTTCCAAGGACACCAAATTGTCTCAAAAATAATAGACAGTTTCAGCAAAAAACATATAAGTTCTGGGAGTTTAAGGAGCAAACCGGCAAGAAGCTGGGTTGAAGTTGAATTGTCATATGATCTGGTCTCTTGTGTCAATGATCAATGCATTGTAATTGTTTCAGTTTATCCAACAAATGAAAAATAACAGCAGCAAGAGTAGCTCTCTGATACCAAGTTTGAGGATGCTCCAAGATTTAGGGAAAGCTCAGATAATATAGATTGTTGTGATCAGAATAAGGAGGCTTTTCCTTTTAGAAATTGAAGAGGGTTTCATTGTCCAAAATGAATAATGCATCTGTCTTGGTCACTGGTCAAAGTGGGTCTATCTATGAGATTTTTGAATGGTGTGCAATGAGTCATAACTCATGATTTACCAATATTTGGAACTCATGCAATTTCTGTCTTCTTATTCAATCAGACAGTTCTTGATCTATCTGAAGAAAGGATTCTCTATCAGGTACTAGTAAAACTGTTGGAATCCATCAATATCTAGTTATTAGCTTATTGCAATCTTTCTCTCTTAACAAACATACATGAACTTGTCAAATATCTGATTGTAGAATCCTTTTCACTAGCTAGTGCCTAAAGCTGAAAATATTGTTTGTCATAAGATATTTGATAGACAATCTATTCCATAAGAAAGATTGAAGTTGTGTCTGGTCATATACTTATATAAGTTATTTTGCCTATTTTCATATGCAACTCAGTGAAAGCTCACTGCCTGTTTGGGTTGAGTTTAGTCCTACACTTACTCAAAGCACAAATGACCAAGGAGGATTATTGTTGGTGTACTGGTGTTGGGAGATGATGCTCATTACTTCAATCATGAAGCTAAGCAAGTTTTCAATTAGGCCTTGTTTATACATTTCGAAACTGAGAAGGATGCAACTAGGTAATTGATGTGGGCCTTGTTTGAAGAAATGGACCAAGCTACAAACCAAATTTAGAAGTAAACAGTAAAAAAATTGTAGTGCGAAATAAGTTAGCTTGTTAGGTTTTTCTTAAAATTATGTTATAGAACTACAAGATTTTGGTGTATGAATGAAAAAGTTATTTTGTTGGAAATGAATGAGATTGTCATATTTATGTGTTTTTTGATAATTTCAACAACAAACTAAAAGAAAACTGAATTGACAACAATGGATAAGAGCAGGTATCAAATGACTAGGAATTTTGACTCGCTGGCATATCAGTAACACTTCATATGACTAAATTTTTTGGCTTATGATGTCTGAATGAATGTTAAATTAAAAAAAAAGATGACCATTATTCGATCAAAATACACGACAAAACTTATTCTCTCATAACTCATTTTTTGTCCTCTGAGTTACACTCAGATGACTAAGACTCATTTTCTGTCATTTGAGTTACACTTCAGATGATTAAGATTTTTTCTTCTGTCGTATAACTAGCTCTTATGTTTAAAAAAGATGACCACTTGGCAATCAACTTACATGACATACCAATTTTCTTTGTCATCTGAGTGTCTCTCTAATGTCAAAAATTCTCTGTTTTCTCAGTTCATTTCAGATGGCAAGCTTGTAGACGACATATGAAAATGATTCAGATTACGCCGTATATATGTCATCTGATGAACTTTTTGTACTAGTGAACTAATAAATTTGGTTTAAGATTTCATACTTGAGCTATATATAGGCAGTGGCGAAGCCACTTGAAGGCGAGGGTGGGCATTGCCCCCCCCCCCCCCCCCCCCGGAAAAATTATTATGTATGTATAGTTTGTATGAAATGCATGGAAATCTGTCTTGCTCCAGTGGAAAGTCTTTAATTACAACTAGGTTTGTAATGGTGCTCAGTTCGAATCTCCACTATGTCACAGAAGCTTTATTATTTTGTTGTTGTTGTTTTCTTGTTCTCTTTTACGGTTTATAGAAGAAGAAAAAGTCAATGTCTAAAAAAAATCAATATTCTTCTTACTTTCTTTTATTTTTCTTCACTTTTGTTGTTTTGTTGCTCTATTTTACAGTATACCAACAAAATTAAAAATCCTTCTTCTTTTCTTTTATTTTTCTTCAATTTTTTTTGTCTATTTATGTATATGTGTTCCTTTCGTAGTTATTTATATATATTTTTACGTAATTTTGGCCACCCCTTTTATCAATTTCTGGCTCTGCCCTGGTATATAGGCAATTGCATGTACATGAGGAAGTACGAGTTATAAATATGCTTAATTTTGTCATATATTGAGATGTTGTTTTCGTCTTTAAGCTTTAGCTTCGATCATCTTCAAGTGGCTTCCTATCCAGATTTTGTTGTCGTCTCAAGTGATCGATTAAACATATATATGCCGCAGCATCGTTTCCAGAGGCGGAGGGAACTCAGGCCCAGTGGGGGCGATCGCCCCCCCTCAATATATGATTAAGTAGGACTGATTGCTGTACTTCGCCGGTTCGCCCCCACTACAAGTCTACAATTAACAATATGTATATATTTATACTATCATATTATTTTATATAAATTTGTGGTAGAAAAAGTACTTGTTGACTTTGCACAAGTTCGTACGTAACTCTCAGTCTCTCACACAGCAAAAGCAACTAAGCAAGTGGTAAAGTTGATAGAAAGCTTCTTTGGTACTCTTTCAATGTATCAAAAAAAAATAGCTCCAATAGCTATCATACCTGGGAACACATTCAGTCATTTTTTTATCTAAAACCGGCAGAGTGGCAGACCTCTGTTCTCTGCTTCAAGAATCAAAATGCAAATGAAGGGGAATAGCTCTCCAACTTGATTATTAAGGATCAAGGTCTTCACCAATTCACCGATTCTTTTTATTTTCTTGTGAATGAGGTAAGTCCTTTTCTTTTTACTGTTTTATTTTCCTTTAGGTTGTCGGTTGAAAGTTTCAAAATTGAAATTGGATTGTCATTGGATGTGTGTTTGTGCTAGACTAGTAAATGGTTTTATTGCTTTCTCTACATGTAGTTGTGGACTTGTGGAGTGTGATTGTGTGAAATATCATGGAGAGATACTTTAAAAGAAAATCAGATGTAATATCCCCAGCACAGAATGAAAGATCAAAACAGAATCGTGTATCTATGGAGATTAGCTTAGTAGATCTTCCATCTGATCCTGCACTTCGAACAAGAATTCTAGATTATCATCCGAATGTTCGAGATCAAGTTAGAAGAGAATATCTACAGAGAGGTCCTTGTCAACCTAAAAACCATGAATTTCCTTTCATTGAATGTGGAGTTGCGACTAGAAGAAGGTTTATTAAAGATTGGTTTGATCAATATCCCAACTGGCTGGAGTATAGCATAGATGTTAATCGTGCATTTTGCTTATGTTGTTATCTTTTCAAGACAAATTCCGGAGAACAAGCTGGTGGTGATGCATTTACTGGGAAGGGGTTTGAAAATTGGAAGAAGAAAGAAAGGTTTGAAATTCATGTTGGAGATCACAACAGTGCCCACAACCAAGCTTTGAAAATGTGTGAAACCTTGATGAATGAAAACCAACACATTCGAAACATTATGCACAAGAATGTAGATCATTCTAGAATAGACTATCGAATTCGTCTCAGTGCATCGGTCGATTGCATTCGATTTCTCCTAAGGCAGGGCCTTGCATTTCGAGGTCATGACGAGTCTGATTGTTCACGCAATCAAGGTAACTTTCTTGAACTTTTGCAATTTCTTGCTGATCATGATGAAAAAGTTAGAGCAGTTGCCTTAAAGAATGCTCCAGAAAACCTAAAGCTAACATCACCTATGATTCAAAAAGACATTGTAAATGCTGCAGCAGTTGAAACAATAAATGCTATAATTAAAGACATGGGTGATTCGTTCTTCTCTATTCTAGTTGATGAAGCTAGGGATGCATCTGTTAAGGAGCAAATGGCTGTGATTTTTCGTTATGTGAATAAGAGTGGTTGTGTGATTGAAAGCTTTGTTGGCATTGAGCATGTAGCCAATACCACCGCCATATCACTAAAGCAGGCTATAGATGCATTACTTTGTAAACTTGGTTTAAGCATGTCAAGTTTACGTGGTCAGGGTTATGACGGAGCAAGCAATATGAGTGGAGTACTCAATGGTTTGAAAACTCTTATTTTGAAGGAAAACTCAAGTGCTTTCTATGTCCATTGTTTTGCACATCAACTTCAATTATCTTTAGTGGCTGTAGCAAACAAGCACGACATTGTAGGTGCTTTCTTCAATACTGTTGCTAGAGTGGTCAACATTGTTGGGGCGTCTTCTAAACGTCGTGATATTCTTCGTGAAAAGCAAGCTCTAACAGTTGTTCAAGCATTGAGTTGTGGATAACTCTCTACTGGAAGAGGTTTGAATCAAGATATTGAAATCAAGCGCTCATGTGACACGCGTTGGAGCTCACATTATGGTACGCTTTTAAACTTTTTTGCTATGTTCTCTTCCATAATTGATGTGTTGAGTGAAATTGCATTCGATAGTATTGGTTGTGATCAGAAACATGAGGCCTTCATTTTATTGGGGTTATTGCAATCATTTGACTTCATGTTTAGTCTTCACTTGATGAGGATTATACTTGGCATTACTCATGAGTTATCACAAGCATTGCAAAGAGATGATCAGGATATAGTAAATGCTATGGACTTGGTGAAAATTTGTAAGAGAAAGTTACAGGATATGAGGGAGAATGGATGGGATTGTTTACTAGAGCAAGTTGAGATGCTTTGTGACAAAGAGAAGATAGCTGTTCCCACAATGAGTGATCAATATCTACCTCCTCAATGGAAATCAAAACGCAATAGGCAGGAGATGACCAACATGCATTTCTACCGCTTCGATTTCTTTTGTGCTGTGATAGACTTTCAACTTCAAGAACTAAACAATCGTTTCAATGAAGGTAATACAGAACTCCTCATTTGTTTAGCATCTTTAAGTCCGAATGAATGCTTTGCTTCTTTTGGCAAGAAAACTTTGATGCAACTTGCTCGGTTTTATCCGAATGATTTTTCTACGGTGGAGTTGTTGGTACTTGAAACTCAACTTGAGATTTATATCAATGATATGCAATCTAATACAAAGTTTCAGGAGTTGCAAGGAATCACTAATCTTGCAATAAAACTCGTTGAGACAGGAAAACATAAGACATATCCTTATGTTTACTTACTGATAAGGTTGGCATTAGTACTTCCAGTTGCTACAGCCTCTGTCGAGAGAGCATTTTCAGCTATGAGCATTATAAAGAATCGACTGCGCAACCGAATGGGAGATCGATGGTTGAATGATAGCTTAACTGTGTATCTTGAGAAAGATGTTTTCAATGATATTGAAAATGAGTCTATCATCCAACGTTTCCAAAACATGGCGCCTCGTCGGGGACAATTATAGGTTATTTGGTTAATCATTTCATGTAACCTTTGATATGTATGGTTTCTTTTTGCTGAAGAAACAATGATCGAACAAAGTTCAATCATTTCATGTAAGTGATGTAACCTTTGATATGTATGGTTGCTTTTTGCTCAAGAAACAATGATCGAACAAAGTTCAATTTTCTTTTTAATACACAGGAGAAATATTTCTTGTTAGAACAACTCAAGAACATGACATTATTCTCTTTGTGCATTCTGAATTCTGTACGTGATCAATATGGGAATTCAAAGAGGATCTGTCATAGACCAATCTATGTTTTCAAATACATAGTTATATCTGTGTATATATTGCAGTAACTTAAAAAGGCACATCAGTTCAACAGAACTGATGTATTGGTTCAGCATGGTTCACATTGGTTCAGCATGGTTCAGCAAATCGATTTACAATGAACAGACACAACAGTTGCTCAAATGGATACAATTGTTCGATCTGTTCTCTATATATAGCCTTGATTGGTCCCTGAATTATACACACACATTCATATACAAGTCCCATTTACTTAGAACATAAAGGTGTATATTTGCAGAAGATCAACATGGAAACAAGAACTGCTTCATCCTGTAAGTTTTCATTCATTCTTTTGATATACATAAACTGATGTTCACAAAGTGATTTTGCAGATTACAATTATAGGAACTAAGTTAATTCTTACATTTCTTGCCCCCACTAGAAAATTTTCCTGCCTCCGCCACTGATCGTTTCAATTGTGACTTTGCATGTCCGTGCATGCAACACGTGTTCACTCAATTTCGAAGTCTAGGGCATTTACCTTCACATTTCGATCCAGGGACTTCCGATCTGTACGTCAGGGACTTCAGTACGTACGTACTATTGGATTTTACAACTCTTGATATAGGTTTCTTTAATTTCCTTTTGTAATTATAAATATATATTGTGGGACTGTGGAGGAGCTCGAGTGAACATGTACATACGTACGTTAACCATATTTATATCTCTATCTTCATTCTAGCTAGCTAGCTCACAATTATGTACTACTTAATTAAAATTGATATGTATATTAAACATTGGAAGCTAAAAAGTATTTACCATGCCACTAGTACTATTACGTACCAAAACATCTGAGAGACCACGAATATTATGGAAAATTCAAAATAAACCTAAATGCACCATGCATGAAGTAAAAAGGCTATATTTAGAGAAAAGAAAGAAGCAATTGTATAAAAAAAATATATTAAGAATCGGTGACCATATTCCATTGCATCTGTTATGTGCATGTGTTTTATAACTATTCAATTAATGGAACATCAAAAAATTCTCATCTAACGCATTTCAAACTTTGCATCACAATGCAGATCAGATTTCGTACATCAGTTCATTTTTGACGAGGGGTCGCATAATGCATGTACGTAGACGTAATTGATCATATATGCATGTATTAATTCATTGTCTTGGCCCCATTATTTTAACTTATGAGTTTAGAGACTTGTAAATATATATATATATATATGATCGAGTTTAGAGAGCTATGTGTTTGTTAATATCATATATACGTACAATATCCATGCCATCGAATCGAAGTACACGTTGTTGTTCTCAACTTCTCATGTGACAAAACGAAATTACAAAATGGAGGCTCTTGTTTGGTAGTACATATATATAGCCTCTTTATATTAACATAGCATGCTACTTCAAGAAGCTGGGTAGCTACTTGTGGTTCCAAATCCAGATAGCTTTTGCTTTCATCAGCATCGGCACGAGCTTGTTCTGTACATGGAGACTCATCACCGTATTTGTACCACCCACGAACTGTTGCCCTATGAACACAGCGGGCACACTAGGTCTGCAACCCAGCTGCAGCAGCGCTCTTTCGATCTGCTGCCCGTTCGGCATATGATCCAGCTCGTACACCGTAGGGTTTGCTCCAAAGTCGTACAAGAATGTCTTTATTGAGTGACTCATGCAGCACGAGCTCTTGCTGAAGATCACCAACGGCTTCTGGTCCACCAAACTCGCCACCATGTCCATCTCTATCGTTGAGCTGATCGAGACTGTACGTACTGCTTAGCTTGGATATTAGTATATATGGAAGCTTGTGAAGTAATCAAGTACTGAAGTAAGGTTTTCGGTTGATGAGGGTCATGGATTTTAAGGTCTATTTATAAGGCCGGGTGATACTCGCTCGGTCGTGCTAGCTGGCAAATGGTGTTGAATCATTTTAAATTAAAAACAACTCTGATATCCGCAGAGCTTGAGAATATAAGAAAAGCTCAGCTAGCCAGCTGATCAAGACATTATGTCATGTAATCTGATTCCCAGACTACCCTGTACGATCATTGCTTGTTGTTAACCTCAATGGATGGTGACAACGTACACCCCTTAATTATGGGCTTAATTAAGGTTATGTATGCATGTGAACAGAATTTGGGCAAAGTACTTTAAGTACGTTGAGGCCATTAGATTCGCCCATGGTCCTCATCATTGCTAATTAAGGACGATCGATCGATAATCTATGAGTTCAAGTTAATTAAGCTAATTATCTAAAATACAAGTTGCATGAGCTAGAAACATGTGAAGGTGTACATGTAACAAGAGCTAGGGTTGATTTTCCAAAACATGATGCTAGCTATGGTCTTTTGGTACTTCTCCTCATCCTCTCCTGTGTAAATATTCTGGAGAATCTAGTTAAGTGGAGAAGAGGTTCGTTTATCACATGGATAGAGATCGAGTAGCAACATTCACATCCACCTGCCTCTTCAAGTCGACACAACCGAAAGCAACCTGATTAAGTTAGCTTAGCTAGCTTGATATAATATAATTAAGTCAAAGAAAAATGAAGAAAAGATGAGAGATTTTATCATTATGTGATCAAAGTTCTGCAAGTTTCCACCCTATTAAGGATGCCACTTGGGATTGATCATGATTCCATATATATGGTTCGATCTTATTTTAAAATCAATCATCATATAATCGTGGCAAATCTCTCTTCGCATCAAAGAAGTGATATATATGATCAATATTTAGGGTTAATTAATTAATGGATTCCGATTTGGGTTTGATCGATTATAGATAAGGTTCTTAAAGATGGTCGCTTTGTGAAAAGCTCTCTAGCTATATATGGACTATTTGATTGGGTTCTGCAGAAAATGTACCTAGTTTTGAGCAGGTACGTACAGTTGACAATGACAAAGCCAAAACAAGGAAAAACAAGGAATTTAGAGTCTATTCTCCATCTCTATCACACCAACATGCATGATCTCAGCTCCATTAGATATATGATTTTATCCATCATTGAAAACATTATGATCGATTAGTGGCCAGAATTATTCTCTTGGCCCTTGCTAAAGTGTAGAGACATGCATTTAAATATATACGCACAGAAGTTTCAGTGGTTATGTTGCTAGGGTTATATGTGGGGATACGAATTATTCAGATCATCGATCGCCAGCCAAAGAATTCATTTTAATATACGCACTAGGATGAATGTACAAAGCACAACCGACCTCCATCATTTTAAGTACTTCCGATTGACTTCTAACCTTAAATTAGCAATGCTTCCGGTAGTGGTGTAGTCAAAGTTTTCATTCAATATTATTATTTTATTAGTATATAAAAGACGTATAACATGTTTATTTTTATTTTCAAAAAAATTATTTTTTATATATATAAAAGACGTATGAAATATTTATTTTTATTTTTAACAAAACTATTCACACGGGAATAACAATAACAGTTATAAATTTATAATTCGTATATAAAATTTATTTTATTTTTAAATTGACTTTTAAATGAAATAAAAAAATAAAAAAAATAAATTATAGCTATCAATCAAATATTGTAAAGTTAACTTTATTAAATCATTGATTCAATAAATGACAATAATAGCAGAATTTAGGAATCTATTTGATTGGTTAAGGCAAATTAGTTTTTGAATATTCAATAGTGTTAAAATAAATTTTATTGTTTTAATTCTTGATAACTAAATAAAAATATGTCTTTGATCAATAGTAATTCAAAACTTAAAGAGTGTCATTTGACACCCCTCATCCTAGGCTGACAGTACGTACATGCATATATACATATATAGAACATAACATTAATTAGCTGATAAAATTCATAAAAAGAAAGAAAGGAATATGGGAATATCTGGATTTCAAGAAATTGTTACGATGGCGGTTCTGAGCGCGCAGATGAACAACTTTACTAGCTACTTGTTAATTTAGATTGCAGATTCGATGTCATCTGGTTTGCAACTTTGCTTATTTATATGCGAGATATATGCTCGTGCGGAACTTACGACAAAACCAGTGAACATTCAAGAGAACAGATATCACACTAGACTAGATCTCTTTTAGGGGCTTAATTAGCATCTTATATATCATGTTATCAACTACGCAACTAGGTCGCACTTGATCTGTATATGCCCTGTGCCAGAAGTATACATTGATTTTGTAGATTTTCTATAACGATATGATCGAACTTTTAAGGGAATAGTTGCCCAAAGTGAAACAGTCACCTCCAAATTAAGAATGGCTCCAAATGAGTCATGGTCAGTTCAAATATACTGTAGCAGGTTTTGCCTATCATACCAATTATATCACTGCTCAAGTAGCATAGCCTAAACAAGTAGATCAGGTATACAGTGATTAATTCAAGCAATGCAGGTTGATACAGTTCTAGTCGAAAGCCAAACCTTTGACGACAAGGTAAAAAAGAGCAGGCCTTCAAAGGAACTTGTCGTCGAAGGCCTAGCTAGAGAGTTTAATTAGTCTTGAAGTTCATAACACAACTCTCTGCTGAACTATGTTGCATAATGGCAGATCAACACCCCAGAAGTATACATTGATTTTGTAGATTTTCTATAACGATATGATCGAACTTTTAAGGGAATAGTTGCCCAAAGTGAAACAGTCACCTCCAAATTAAGAATGGCTCCAAATGAGTCATGGTCAGTTCAAATATACTGTAGCAGGTTTTGCCTATCATACCAATTATATCACTGCTCAAGTAGCATAGCCTAAACAAGTAGATCAGGTATACAGTGATTAATTCAAGCAATGCAGGTTGATACAGTTCTAGTCGAAAGCCAAACCTTTGACGACAAGGTAAAAAAGAGCAGGCCTTCAAAGGAACTTGTCGTCGAAGGCCTAGCTAGAGAGTTTAATTAGTCTTGAAGTTCATAACACAACTCTCTGCTGAACTATGTTGCATAATGGCAGATCAACACCCCTGAGGCCCTGAGATAAATGAATGGTAACAAGGGAAACATACTGATCCAGGCATATATTTGGGTAGAGAATTTCAAGTTGTATGCAAGGCTACGAGAAGTAAAAGCCAGAAAAGGTTCTAAGAAGTGTCAAATACTCATACAAACATATTATACTACATAACTTAGTCCAAAAATGGAATTATGGACGGCCTAATTCTAGTAGCCACCACTATGAAGAATCAAAAGAGCTCAAAACGTGCTTGTTCTCAGCAACTATTACAAAGATAGCAAGCTGAGAGTGTTGTGGATATCAGTACTATTCGATCATATTGGGACCACAGAATTATAGTGCTTGCCAAGCCCGAATGCGTGCTTATGATATGACAACATAATACTTGAACCTGAAGACCCAGAACCATTTGCAGTCTCAGATTTGTACTCCTTACCTATCTCCACATCAGGGAATGACCCTAAGTATACCATGATAGGCTTTTTTAAGGCAATGAACTAATGCTCCAAGCTCTAGCTGTCCTCCCCATGCTGCAGCTGACTCAACTTCTTTACAGTAATTCTCAAACCTTTCTGAAAGTGACTCGTCAGCATCACCTTCTGTTCCATTTTCAGACAAGAAGAATGGGAGAAATTCAGATTCGTGCTTCCTCATATAAGCAGCCACCATCTCTCGAAGCTCTTGGTATGTATAAGGTGATGATCCTCCAGAAACACGGGTCAGCTGATCCTGGATAGCTCGGTAGAGACAATGACCATCCGGCTTTATCTGATTAATTGTCAAACCAAGGGGTTCAAGCTTTTTTCCTAGTTTCTCATCCTCAACCATCCGATCACTGACTAAGTTACTCTGCTCTTCTTGAATTCTTTGCTCCCTGGCTGCATCCTCCTAAGCCCTTTTCACTTGCCTCTTTGAACTCTTGCTGGGCTTGGCATTTTCTTGACTGCTAACAGAAACACCAGCTATGGCTTTCACTAAAGTATCCAGATTATTCTTTTCACCTCCATTGTTAGTGTTGCTATAACCTAAAGATGCGAGCTCTTCAGCTTGTTTTTCTTTAAGCTTGGCAGAAAGTCGAGAAATCTCTTCCTCCACCTGCTTTTTCTTAGCTTTTTGTTCAGCCTTGCTGCCTTTTGCTGCTGCCTTCTTCAATTGAGTTTCCTTGTCCTGCAGCTTTGAAATCTCTTTCCTGTGAATGCAGACGATATTATCTTTGGGAAAGTTAAAGAAGTGAACATCATAATTCAAAGCCACCATCCTCTAGCTACCTAAGATGAGACCAATTCTACTATATTGACACTTATCTATTTCTCAGGGATCTGTTCATAAGGACAAATACACCAAAACAAAAACAAAGCAAACAGAGCACCCTAAAGAGCTAAAAGATACCGGGAAATGTTACTTTGAAAATTATCATGAAACATCAAAACTGAAATTCTAACATTTCTAGATGCCTGTGGACATTATCTTGGTAAGGTGAGTACTATTCTAGAGCAGATAAAAGATCATGTCATGATCTCATGATCATGTGTGACATTACAAAAAATGTCTTCAGCTAACATTATCTATGCCAACTCCAAGCAAAATACAAGTATACATCACCATATGGTAAACATGAAAACACAGAACCAACAATGAGACCTGCTGAACACATTACCTGTGTCTCGAAAGCATTTCATCACGAGTTTCCTGTATCGTCTCAGACAATTTGTCCGACATTGTTTCAGATACTTCTTGGGCATCCTCCATTTGAGCAACCCTGAAATCAAATTTGAACAAATGAGCATCACCAACAATACTACAAAGTTTCAGCCTTTACTAAAATCTCACTTAATCTAACACCCAAACATGCAATAGAAGCAAGACATTTGAAGACTAAACCGAATTCGACCCTCAAAAACCAAACAGCACCATTTCAGAATATTTGAGCAATTTTGGGGTAAGAACGCTAAAACAGTGATGCCCCAAACTGAGATGAATGAATTTCTATACTCTGCAGACCCTTTAACCGTGAAAAATCCCACCTAATACTCGTAAGGATTGGAATTTTAAGCTTTGTTGAAGAAATCCTAAACTAATTATGTGTTTGATTTTGATTGAGCAAAGATGGTTTTGGATGGTTGAATAGATACGAAGTTGAAATAGATTGTGAAACAAAATGACTTACCCGGAAGAGAGAAGATGAGCTCGAAGCCGCAGAAGACTCTAGTTGTCTGATTCCAATTACGCTCTCTTTGCAAACCCTAATTTGAGCAGACGACACAACGACAGGTTTTTTCTTTTTTCTCCCTTGTTTTTCCTTTTTTTCTCTCTCTAAGTTTCGAGTTTGAAAAAATTATTGAAATGATAACTCTTCTTTGACACGTTCGATATTTTAGTCACTTATTTTTAAAACATTATTTTAGTCACTCAAGATTAATTTCGTTTTTTACTTTAATCACTCTGTTAATTTTGAAACAAAAATATTTGTACATGCACCCAATGTGAACTATTTAGAAGAATATTTTAGTCTTTATATATTCTAAAATATCATTTTAATCACTTAAGATTAATTTTGTTTTTCACTTTGATCACTCTGTTAATTTTGAAACAAAAATATTTGTACATGCCACATGTGAACTATTTAGAAGAATATTTTAGTCTTTATATATTCTCTTTCTTATAACCTAATTAAACGAAAATCCAACTTGGAAAAACGACCTTAACCTTATGTTCTCTCTCCCTTTTTCTCTTCTTCCCAATACCCTAAAATCACCTCCATTCCTTTTCTCTCTAATCTCCCTTACTACAAACCCGATTCCAAATGTAATCCCACCAATCTCTTCCCCTCAATCCCATTAGTTCCTTTCCGTCCTTGCATGTCGATCCCAAGCGAAGGAGGGGGTCTCAAGATCCTAAATTCCAACCCAGTTCATGCGAACCCGCCGGAACCACAGTTCTTGGCGACGGCTCTCAACGAAGTCGAAGAGGACTGGTTCTATGTTATGTCTTGATTTTTTTCTCTCTACCATTGGTGCCCGACAAGGTATAGGCCTTCAAGATGAAGATAGTTGTATTATGGCGCGATGCCACCAATTTGGGTGTTATGGGTTTTTCCAAAATATTCGAGGACAATTTCGTGTGCAAGTTCCGGTCTTATGTCGATTGGCGACAGACGATTGTAAGAGACCCATGGTATTTTCACTCCGGCACGATAATTGTGGAGGAGTTGGTTGGCATGGATGACCATTTCTCTGTCCTGACGTCTTGTGGTCGTGCATGGGCAATGGTACGACCAACCTCGAGCCGCTTTGCGGCGGGTGCGTTGCAAGAGAACCGGCGTCTACAAGGAATCTGATACGTATGCCCTAAACCATCAGTTAGAGATGCGGATCCGAGTAAAGTTGGACTTTAGCCGACCTATTGTGGTAAGGTCTAAATTCAGATTTACTGAGGCTTATGCTATGGATGTGGTCTTGTTGTATGAGAGAATTAAAAGCTTTTGTCGAGATTGGGTTGCCTTAATGCATGGTGTTGAGGGTTGTAGGTACCGTTAGAAAGTCGCTTGGGCAGGATCTTGCAGGAATAAGAGTTATGGGATCGGCCAGGACTAACCAGGCTTAGCAAGGGCCTACACCAATCTTGGGGACCCATGAGCACCTGTGGGCTCCAATGGTGATCAAGGTGTGATTGGTAGTCACTTGTATCAGCATAGAGGAGGGGACAACTCTTCCCCATCTATGATTACACTGTTAGAAACAGTGTAATAGTTTGGAGCACAAGCACTTGTTAGTGCAGTTCAGGAGGTTCCGGTCTTACCACTGCCATAGCATGCCCCCGAGATCACTACACCTACGATGGAGGATCTAATGTCTAGTGGAGGACATTAGAGCGCCCAACCACCACACTTAGATGGGCCGATGACTACTGTGCAGGACAATCCCCTATTCGGGGAAGGTCATTCTAACCAGGTTATTTTCTTGCAGATGGACCCTCATGGTCAGATTCTAGTTCCACCCGTAATAGATGCTTCAGTTCCACCCGTAATGATGCGTGTAGGCCTATCTTCTATACCTATGGGCATGAGTAACAATATAGTTCGGGTTCTTGAGCCGCTAGTGGAGGTAAGAGCACCAGAATCGGGCGTGGGGACACTCTCACCCGCAATCAACAGCAAGTAGCACCAATGGAAGCTGCTCATGGAAGACCTCACTAAGCTAATGAGGAGCCTCCTAGTTCGTTAGGAGGCAAGGCCAGGAAATTTCATCGCCCTAAAGAGAAGAGAACCAAATCTAGGCTTGACCCAGTAACAACAACAATCAAGAGGGAGTCACCAAAGAAGATGATAGTTCTTCTCCCATCCAACATGACAACAGATTTGCTGCGTTTTCTCGTAGAGATGGTGCTTAGATATCTAAGGAGTGATGCATTTTAGATTTTGACATTTCTCATGGTATTCTGGTTTGTTGATATAGGTTTATGATTTTGAACGCATTAGCATAGTAGCACGTTTGAGGTTTTAATTTACAAGCCGGGTAATCTGGTGTAACTTTATATATCTATCACCTTTTGAATAGCAAATTTTCAACCATCTCAAAAGAAAAAAAAAACCTAATCAATCGATTTCTCCTCCCAAAATTTTCCCAGCTGCAACCTCTTGATTGTCAGTCTTCTCTCTCCTCTCTTGTCTCCCTTTTTACGTGTTCTTCTCCACTATCCCCCAGTTTCATTGTTGAGTTTATTGAAATTTTTCTTTCTATCGTATTCGATATTTTTCATAACCAAAAGCACATGTATTGTCTTCTGATTCTCATCTACTTCTTACTTAATAAAAACTCAACCTTCTCGAATTTTCATTTTTCTCTTATCTGAAAAATCGAAAGCCACAACTTAAGGCAATATTTGATACTGAGCATGGACGAACAATGTTCAGATCTAGAGATTAACTAATTTATTTCTAGACTTTGACAGAAAGAAGATCTATCTGTTAGTAGCTAGACTGTAATGGAAGAATCGGTTAAAATGCTATGGGTTTTGTTTTTGATTCCCAGTATTTTTGGGCAAACCCCAAGCCCAGACCTAGCTTCAATTGCAAAAATCTCGAGTAAAGAACATGAAATCTGGGTAAAGATTACTATAGTACGACTTATTTGCACCACCAATTGCTACAATGGAATTAAAGTGATGGACTAAATTGATGAGACAAAAATATCCCTACAAACTAACAGAAAAAATGGACTTCACGTCAGTTTCAGATAGGATGACTAAAGTGATATGCGAGTTATTAGATCAGTGACTAAAGTGACATTTTGTGTATATCGGTGACTAAAGTATCGAACGTGACAAAAATGAGTGATAATTTCAATAATTTTCCCTTCTGAATTTTAACAAAGTATTTCTTCATTATTATTTTTTTCATTACTAATTGGTTCAATGTGCTCTAATATAAATTAATTTTATGGAAAGGGGCTTGGTACTTGGTAGACGTCCATTCATTAAGTAGAAGATTGTAAGCTAGCTTGCTCTAAATAAATTTTATTTCTTTTTAATTCATAAATATTGGGTAGCCGATAAAAAATGAGAGTTGAGAGCTCCGGTTTTGGAGCACAAGGTAACCCTAGCGTAGCTAGGTTTGATGTGCTGCGTCGAGCTTTGACGACCGTTTTGTTGAGAGTTCCGATTGATATATGGCGGCGTCGGTCTTCGACAACCGCTTTGTTGAGAGTTCTGGTTGAGAGATGGCAATGATGGCGGGGTGTCATGCTGAGGCCAATATTGGTTTCTGTTGCGGATTGGGAGGGTGACCGACGGGGGCTACGGAAGCGTGGTGCTGAGAGAGGACTCCTGAGATGGCGAGAGATTGGCAGTGGCCGAGAGCGGCCAAGAAGGGGTCGCCTCTGACGGTGATTGAGGCTGCTGGCACAGACTGCTACAGTCGATGATAGGAGGAGGCTGCGACAACACGTGCCTGGCCATCTCGCAGTTCCAAGCCGGGCGGGTTGTTTTGGAGGCCGACGAGAGGCCGTCTCAAAAAAGAGATCGATGGATTTTGGCAGCAACAACGCTGAAGCGTCTCTGCTAAGCCTGGCGGCCCTGGGTCAGGTAGGTTTTTGCGAAAACGGCTTGCATTTGCTGCTTGCGTTGGCGGATCAGTGCCGGTGGTCATGGGATTGCTTATTGAGAACCACCGCCGGCGAGATTTTGGCTCCGACGACAGCAGTACAACAATGACGAGCCTAAGCTGACGGAGAAGGTAGGTCTTTGCTTCGCCAGTGGTCCAGTGTCGGCGGGTATCGACCAGGGAAAAAAAGAAGTTTTGATTGCCTTAATCCGTGGGAGAGTGGGCCCCACTATGTGTATTGCTTTTACCTATAGGGCTACTCTCACTCCGATGGGTAATTTGGCCTTTTCTTGTGTTCCTTGGTGGTATTAGAGCACCCGCATGGGTAAAATCGAATAGGAGGAGCAATTTGAGGAGGAGAATGTACTGTTTGAGGTGGAGCAGTCACTGTTCATCGAATAGGAGATGCAGAAGCTGTTTTTCGCGCAGCGGTGTCAAAAAATAGCACGTGCTATTACTGTTCATAAACAAAATTTGATTTTTTTTTCAACCAATCCATAAACTTGTCGTGTATGAATAATTAAATTAAATTAAATTTTAATTTTTTTTTAAATTTGACATAAATTAAATTTGTCGTGTATGAATAATTGAATAAGATTTCGGGTAAGATTTCCGACGAATGACGAGTTGACACGTGTCACGCCGACAGAAGGTTATCGGGTAAATAATTGTACAAAATTTTCGATAAGATTTTCAACCAATCACGAGGCAACACGTGTCATGTCAACTGTTCATGATCGGCTCTAATAATTGTATAAGATTCTCGGAGAGATTTCCGACCAATTGAAAGCCGACACGTGTCATCAGCTTATCTAATCACTTCATCTACCCTCGGCTATATATTTGTTGATCGGTGCTCATCGTTCATTCACACCAAAACCAACCATATATTCCACATTCCGATAAGATGAATCCTTTTAGTTTTGAGAATTTTTTCCGGAGGAGGCGACGGCAACGTCGGCGAAATGCCGAAATTGCTAACAATTTCATCACTGAAGCGGTCGTGGTCGATGCAATGTTCGATGACGAACCACCTCGCCGCCGACCAAATGAAGAAAGAATGAGGGAGTCAAGGGGACATAATCTGATGGAGGATTACTTCATCGAACGCCCCGTCTTCAACGAACAAGCCTTTCGTCGAAGGTATCGAATGAGTACCAATTTATTCAACCGTATAATGACGGATCTCTGCAACCACGACCAATTTTGGCACCAAAGTGCTGATGCTGTCGGATTGGTTGGACTTCTTCCACAACAAAAGATGACAGGCGCTCTTCGTATGTTGGCGTACGGCGCAGCCGCAGATCAGTGTGCTGAAATAACAAGGATGGGTGAATCCACAACACTACAATGCATGAAGAAGTGGTGTATGCATATCTACGAGCTTTACGGTGACCTCTATCTCCGTGCTCCAAATGCCGCAGACTTATCCCGACTTCTAAAGAGAGCAAGGCATCGCGGATTTCCTGGTATGATCGGAAGCATTGACTGCATGCACTGGGAGTGGAAGAACTGCCCCACAGCTTGGCAAGGAGCATTCTCGGGCCGAAAGAAGCGTCCAACTATTATTTTAGAGGCGGTGGCCTCATATGACACGTGGATATGGCACAGCTTCTTTGGGGTACCCGGATCACAAAATGACATCAACGTGCTCCACCAATCGGACATATTTGATTCGCTCCTTGCCGGAAACAGTCCGAGTGCGACCTATAAAGTCAACGGTATGACTTACCACAATACTTACTATCTAGCTGACGGTATATATCCCAGGTACTCCTCGTTTGTGAAAACAATCTCCAATCCCCAAGAGCTTCCACAGAAACTGTTTGCCAAGAAACAAGAGGCGTACCGCAAAGATGTAGAGAGGTGCTTTGGAATTTTGCAATCTCGTTGGGGAATTATTCGGCATGCAGCTAGGTGTCATCACCAATCGACATTGAAGAGCATCATGTTGGCTTGCATTATAATGCATAACATGATTGTCGAAGAAGAATTTGTGGAGGAGGAGTTCGAGGAGTTGGAAGAAGAAGATCTTCAAAACCCATCAACTGCTTTCAATGTTTATGATGGGCCAGTAGATGAACAAGGTAATCGTATTCCTTTTGAGCCTGTTGGAAGGGATGCACAAAATGAACAACGATTTGCCGACCGTGTTGTAGATCTCCAATCTGCGTACATCCATGGAGAGTTGCAAAAGGACTTAGTTAAGCACAACTGGTATCTAGAGACCGGCGAACGACTTTAAATGATGTGGGTGTGTAATTTTAATTAACCTGGTTTGCAACATGTTTGCTTTATTTGTTTTTCCTTTTAGTTGTTTGAGCTTTGTGTGTTTGATTTGAAGTCATTATGTGTTGTTGTACTGTGCGTGAGCTTTGATGGAATAAGAAAAGTGCGTTTTTATTACTTGGAAATTTAAAGTACATAATTTCAATCAAACCCTAGAATTATTGGAAATTTAAAGTACATAATTTCATAATGGAAAAACACATACCAAACTACTGAAACAGTGGGCGATAACAATTTGAAAATGTTTCATCGCTACCATCTCCTTCCTCTTCATCCATTCTCTTTAGGATACTCTCTTTTTTCTTCGAAAAATACCTCTTCGATTTTGGGGTCATAGCATCCATATCCATTGCCATTATCCTTGAATCCTCCGCTTCGGCCCTCAATTTGTAGTCCTTCTCCTTAAGGGCGAGTTGTTTTTGGTACAAAGCTAGTTCAGTGGCATCACTTTCTATTTTCCCGGCGAGATGCATTCTTTGATTTTCCATCATGCTTTTCAAAACCTCATCTCTTACCTCATTTGAAGATGAGCATGCTCTTTTCCCCTTTCTTTTGGCTTCCTTGGCCGCCTTCACTCCGATTGGTCTAACCGGACTAGAGTACACTTCTTCTTCATTGCTTTGTGGTGTTGGAATGACTTCATCATCCTCCACGTCGACGGGGGGAGGCATTGAGGTAAAAGGAGGAGTAGAATAAGAGTTGGAATATGAAGGAGGTGGTATAGTAGGTTTGACGGCCCGAAAATTTGGATGGTTTTTCATCACTTCCCAACAATCAAACTTGGTAAACTGTTTCTTTTTTTGTGCCACGTACCATGATTGAGCTTTTCTTATCTAAGGTGCCAAAAATTTGTATGTCAAAATAATATCTAGGAAATGGAGATGTCAACATTGATTAAAATAAATGTAATAGATGAGCTTTACGACAAAATTATTAACACTTACCTCATCTTGCAAATTTTCCCCGGATTGTACATTCCTTCGTGCATATGCAAGAGCGGCACCCCAAGTTCTAAAACTCGGCTTCAACTTTGTAAAACGAGAAGAAACCGCGGTTTGGGTCCTAGGCTCCGGCCTTGATTCACCATGCGCAAGCTCCCAATTTTCCTTATAATCGGCATAGACTTTTTCCCACAATTTGTCGGACTTTTGCGAGTTGTCGGTAATTGGGCAAACGCTAATGCGACAATAAGAAATACAAAGTTGCAAATCTTCGAAAGCAAGCCAATTGGACATTTTGTGAGGAGGATGAAGGAGAAGAGGAAGGAGAGGATGAATTTGTGAGGAGGAAGAAGGAGAAGAGGAAGGAGAGGATAAATTTGTGTGAGATGTGAATGAAATTGATGTAGTATTTATAGAAAAATACTAGGGTGTTATTTGCAATTTTTTAGAATTTTTAGGGATTTTTTTGCAATTTTTTAGGGGTTATTTTGCAAAATGGCAGAAAAATCAGAAAAAAATCAGGTTACCGTTTCGGTTGAATCTGGACCGTCCGATCAGATTTTTTGATTTGAAATGGACGGTCCAGATCAATCTGACCGTTACTTTTTTTTATCCGGGCTGCCACGTGTCATCACCCAATTGGCTGGTAAAATTTTTTTTTTTTTACTTTTACCAGCGCGTGTAATCCACGCGCCTGGTAGAAAAAAAATAACCTTGCTGACGTCACCCACGCGCGTGGATGACGTCAACAACAGAACGAGCAGGAGGACGAGCAGCTGCTCGAGCCTCCGGTCAACGAGCGGTCAGCTCGATCGAACTCCCCCGCTGCACGTCCATTCCGACTTGCTCGTGCTACCGCCGCCTGGGGTCCACCGTCGGAGCAGCTGCTCCACCTGCTCGAGCAGCTCGCGCTGCAGGTGCTCTTAATTATGGGAACCAGACATTAATCAAGAGGATTTTCAGCGTCACCCCGTGCAAGAGTGCAGTAGCACTCGTGAAGACCGAAATAGTAGTGATATATATAATTTTTTTTGAATACATAGTTAGATAGGATGTGGGGTTTTTAATTTTATTAGTCTCTATTTTACACCTATTTCATTTATCTATGATTGTTGGGTACCAGATTGATTATGTAATAGTATATTATTTTTGGGAAGTTCTTTCTATCGTGCCAGTCACCCGTGAATTCATTCATAACTTATCAATTCCTTATCTTACCGTTTTACCTATGATAAAAATAAGTAGAAAATTGTCAATTGTATGGTAATCAATTTCTACGATAATTTTGACCAGTGACAGAACCATGTTAGGGCTAGAGGAGGCCAAGCCCCCCCTTGAGATTGTATAATTAGCCTTTGTATGTGTGAATTACCATTTAAATAGCCTGACAGTGAAAAAAGCTCTTGATATTAGATAAGAGGTGCTGAGTTTGAGCTTTAGTAGCCTCTTTTTTCCCTCGTCTTTATACCAATAGTTCCATCTCTGTTCTTTATGTTTCTTCTCACAAGTTTTGGCCCCCTCATTATTTTTGCTGGTTCCGCCACTGATTTTGACTATTATTTATTTACTTATGTTATTTAGCACAAAACTACAAAACAACACCATATTGCTATACTCTTAGCACTACAGTGACTTGAGTCTACAAACTGATCAAACAATATACGAAGAGTTGAGATATTGGGGACAACAACAATGCAAAGCCAATCGAATTCATAAACTCAAATGCAAAAATTGCTATAGAATGCACGACAAACTTGACTAGGTACTTTTCAGACGAGCACGTGCAAGCCTCAGTGTATAAGACTATAAGACCATCTTGACTAAAAGAGCCTAAAAGATTATAGGCTAAATTATAGTCATATTTGATCTCCAACAATAAATAATAGTTATAAGGCTAAATCAAAAGGTCATAAAATAATCAAAGAAAATGTCAAATATAGTCGTTTAGACAGTCCGGGCCAAATAATTAGGGCCCTCATGCATGTAGGTTAATGAAAACATAACAAGATGTTGACAAATATCAAATTGTTATAGGTTTACTTTAATCAAATTTGGTTCACTATTTAGTAATATAAAAATAATATTTATGAGACTATATTATAACCCTGACCTAATTTGGTCTTTCCTTACTGACGATGGCCTAACCTCGTTCCAAAGCCAGCCATAGCCACTAGATCAACGTGACGATTCACCCAAAATATTATGGACAACAACGAAAATTGTTATGTTTATCGAAGAAAAAAAAAACAAAATTGTTATGCTTGAGAATGATTTGAGATGTGATAGGAAAAACACATCCTCTCTTTTAAGTGAATTCGTTGCTTTCAAGACCCTTCTGGGTTCAAATGAGTAAGAGCTCTCATCGATAAAAGTCATAAAACCATCTTCATCAACAATTAGGTAAACTTGAAGTTTTCATCAGTTCAAAATACATCGCCCTTTCAATAATCTTACAATAAAATACGATCGGGGAAGAAAACCTAGTGTACTCATCTACTAGAAGTAAAGTCGAGGTCGACCCAAGTACCATTACCAATATCGATCTCACGTAATCTTGATTCCTGAAATATATACCTTGTCGATTTTACATGCATGTTGATTGACGAGGACAGTAGATGCATGTCCAATGTCATGTTCATGCATGATCGATGCATCGATATCGATCGCACTTGAGAATATTATTTCGATTTCATATGTCTTTTTGTGTCGACAAAGTGTGCTAACACGTACGTGGCATATATATTCTGGAATTTCCTAGCTAATTCCTACATGTAAGAGATCACGGAGAACATACGAGAGATCGAATGCATATATTCCCATCATCTGCATGTATGCACGTTACTCGTACAATTATTTTCTGGAATGTAATTGGACACTTCCTAGCTAGCTATATACGTACTCGTAAGAAATCAGCATGTAAACGATGAGAGAATTTACCAATTCCTTCATCAATATTGTAGAAATCTTAGGCCTTAGATTGCACAATAAAATTTTAAACCTTATAATTACTAGGCCGATTAGCTACTCGATCTATCATCATGATCTTTTATTCCATGAATATTTTTGATGTACTAGATAGCCTTATTATTCCTGAATTTTATGGGGGACCATAACCGAAAATAAAAGTAGTAGAACATGATTGGATAAACCTCTTATCTGTTTTCCGATCAGCCACGTACCGGCCTCACACTAGCAGCCATGACGAAGAACAAAACTAACAACATGCAATACAATCCGAACGAGCTAGAAGAAAAGGAAAAGTTTTGCTTCGATCAATTGATGATTCGATCAAGTAGTACGGGGTGTAGTACATTGTATATATGTGCAACCGATTCAAATTCACTAATAAGATATCTTTATTCTTCGACTTCTAAGTATAGATAAGAGATATGATTAGACTAGATTTCTTGAAATAAAGAAGAGGAAATTAGACGAGATTAATTTCAGCGACAAGTTTTCTCCGATCACTTACTTAGACAGAATGTCAAACATTATCCACCTTAAGGGATATACTATAGTTCGTTCTACCAATATGTCACCACTCATCTGTATATTTGCCTCTGACTTCAATTCCATTGAAATTGCCAGTAAATTATAAGATGTGGCTTATAAATATATATATATATATATATATATTTTATAAGATGATAGTCAATCAATATTATTGGTTGATGCTCCCAACCAGGCCGAAAGTGTTACATCTCAAATTTAATTATATAAACACATGCATGATTCTTGATCCAAAATCCAAACCTATTCATCATAGTACGGACATTCCAGGAGATCGTATTACGATCACTGCGAGTAGTGTAAGTGATTATACAAATATATATGAAATATGTATATGCTCCTGCAATTTGTTTATAGCACAAAGCTAGCTAGCTAGCTGGGGTCACCATCAAGTAGATCATCAGCAAGGGAGAAGCATTTTTCTTATCCAAATTAACAAATATCTAAAGGCAGAAGCCAGCAACTTTCTCAAATTTTTCCTTATCCATTTTAAATTGTTTTCCACACTCCATTGCCACTATAAATAGGCTGATCAAATCCCATCCTTCACCACAACCAAGCCTAGCTAGCTCACTTACTCAGCATCTGATACATAAACACTAAGCTTTCTTGCATTCCAAGGTATCCTCATCAGTTGTTCTTATCTGCAATGGAGAGTGTTAGAGAATTGGCTTCGGAGAAGGCAGCAGTGATCTTCACCAAGAGCTCATGCTGCATCTGCCACAGCGTCAAGACGCTTTTCTACGAGCTCGGCGCAAGCCCTGCGATTCACGAGATTGATCGGTACTCGAATGGAAGGGACATGGAGTGGGCGTTAAGGCAGCTAGGGTGCAACCCTTCTTTCCCAGCTGTGTTCATTGGTGGCAAGTATGTAGGTTCTTCAAAGGATATCATATCCCTCCATGTTGATGGCTCTCTAAAACAAATGCTCAAAGATGCAAGAGCCATCTGGTTCTAGCTAGCCATCCATGATACTAATTCCACAGACACTAAGCTATATATATGTATTATAAGCTAGTTAATGTGATGTTAATTAGCTGTAGTATCATCTATGTAAACACAGAAACAAGCCCCAATACCATGCTTATTAAAGAAAATGTAGTATTGGGGTTTTTACCTTTTCTACTATATATATATGTATCTAATTTTCTGGCTTCATGCCTTGTAATGCAAGTCAGATCGTTAGTATGAAAAATGTTATAGAGCTACAAGCTGGCCGGAGAGTTCTGCAGAGTTTTCTCAGTTTAGTTGCATGTATAGTGCACTGTGCTTCCTTATCTTTGGAAAATCTGCATCTATCTGCATACATTGACCGAGCCATATGTTTATATGTATGATATTAATTTCAAGACATGATTAAAAATGTAAGAAGGTTTGGTTATCTTGAAGTTCTCAATTTGTCCCCGGCCAAGTCAAGCTTAATTAAGAGAGTAGAAAATAGAATGAATTTTCCACAAAGCATAATAAAACTTCTCATCAGAGTTTTCACAGCACAGAACTTATCCACTAACTGTCATGGCCTAATTAAGGAATTTGTCCCTTTACTGTATACCTCTAATACAGATTCAAAAAGTGAAGTGTGCGCTATAGATTTAACTCGATCTGTTCATCCATTTCCTTATCCAATAGTAGAATCTGCAGAATCCAGCTTTATTCATAGGCTGAGAAGTGTGTGATATGGATTGGAAAAGATGAAATGGTTGGTTTTGAGCATTTTGGTGCTGTCACAGAGCTAATGGGTCTTAGCTACCTCTTCTAACTCTCAAAGGTTGAGGATATCTCACTTTGTTCAAGCTCACAATTGCTGTTAAGTGGGAGTTTGCCACGTGACCGAAGCTGTCACTTAACTGAAGGATGAGAGAGTCAATGATATGAATCAAATGATGCCTTACTTTCTGGGCCTAGCTAGTATTCCTTCAAATCTTCAAGCCAAAAAGTGCTCCAATTTGGTCCTTATGTATATATATGCAAAGATAGAATAAGCATTTTCGATCGTCTACTCACGATAGTATATATATTGTATATGATATAGTCCCGCCTCCCTCCTCCTCTAGTTTAATTTGCCCCAATCTGCAGCTTGTCCATATATAATATTGTGTTACTTAGACTAATTGGCTTCACTGATATTCCTTAAGCTTCACAGTTGTTACCCTTTAATCCTTTCTAAACTCATTCATAAGTATTAGTCATTCGGTTCTCAGTGATGGAACTAGGAAGCTCATTCCAGTTTTTGCTCAGCTTTAATGGAGGGTGTTCGACGCATTGTTCAAAGAAGACCTAACTAGCTAGGTAAGAGTAACTAGAGAAGTGAAGAAAATAGCATATGCAGCTGGCTTCGATATATATCACTAGCTATCAGAAAAAATATCCATGGATTTGCTACGCAGTGTACTAATTGAAGACAAGCTTTGATTGATTAATCCAAGAATAATAAGTATGTTTTTGTGCTGTTTTGTGTCTGTGAGTGTGTGAATGATTCAATTTGCAGTCCCTGAAGCTGAGATGACTCATTCATTCATTATTTCTCTCTAAGAAGAGAGGATGATGATTCTTCCTTCCTAGCTATCTCAAAGTAGAAGGGATCTCCATTAATGCTAATCCACACAAGCAGCATACATGTGGATACAGTACAATTGTATGAAGAATCAATGTCTAAATTCTTCTCACATGCAGCAGTACTCATACGTGTGAGAAGGAATCTTGGCAAGTTGTCCGTGGGCGCAACACCAAGAATCGATAGGCACCGAAAGAAGTCTATCTCATTCGCCATCTTTCTTCACAAGGATTCAAGGAAGGTGATTGAGAGAATCTGGTGTGAATTGACCAGCTGTGCCTGCTTACAGAAATTCTCTACTAGCTTTTGTTGTGTGTAGAGTATATAGACAGATAGAATTCGATCATCTTAAATAAATGGTGCCTAATCTGTACACGTCTGTCACAAATCAACTGCACCACTCAATATTTCTTGTATCAAACCTGTAGGAAACTACGTACGTACAGTATATGAATTTACTTCCATCGATATATCAGTTTCATACAATTTGTTTCCAAGTATTAAGTAGTGTACGTACGTATTGCATGCAGGAAATACATGTGCCAACTTGTTCAGTCCAATAGAACAGTAGTCTTTTTCTTAAAAAGTTTCTTTATGAGTTTGGGCATCTAAATGAAGACCATACTCTTTTGAATGTTCCTGCATTGTTGAAACAAAGCAGTCCACCCTATGCTGTACATCCCTATAAATAGTCCAGCATGAGAACTCCAATATTCAAACCACCACCTTAAGCTTCAAACTTTCATTCATAGCCAAAGTTCCCTCTCTTTCTCTTCCAAACCATTGTGTCGAGTTCAGCTAGAATTTGATTCAATGGTCTTGAAGTTTCAATAAGTAATAGTTTCTTCACGTAACCGAGGGTTACTTTTCGTCTTCCCTTGGCTTACATTTTCCCTTTTAAGACGAGACTTTGCTGTACCGATCAAGTTTTTTTTAAGATGGACAAGGTAATGAGGTTGGCATCGGAGAATGGTGTGGTGATCTTTAGCAAGAGCTCATGTTGTCTGTGTTATGCAGTCAACATTCTCTTTCAGGAGATTGGGGTCAGCCCTGTGGTTTGTGAGCTAGACAATGAACCAGAAGGGAGGGAAATGGAGAAGGCTCTTATGAGGATGGGGTGCACAACACCTGTTCCAGCTGTGTTCATAGCCGGATCGCTGATAGGATCAACCAATGAAGTCATGTCCCTCCACCTAAAAGGTCAACTGATCCAGAAGCTGAAGCCTTTTCAGCAGCAAGCCTTGTCTTGAACTTTCCGCTACTCAAAAATATAATGTCTGAAAATCAAAAATAAACTGGCTCAGATTAGTAGTACACCTTAGTGATGAGCTTTGTGTTCAGAGTCTATGTAGTGAGTGTTTCATTTCTCAAGTACTTTGTAAGATTGGATTAGCTATATATAGCTTGTAATCTGTTTCCTACTCTTAATGAACGTGCTTAGCTTTGTATACATGCATTGTGTGATTTGTGTCTGGTGTCCTTAGATGAATGTTCTTCTAATCAAAATTACAGCATACTTTTGCAAAACCATTCCGAAGACATAGTATCACAAACTCACTCTTGATCATATATGTCTGTACAGTTTCAGTCCAACATCAAGTACTGTACGGTTGAATTTGACATACAGAATATCCTGTGAACAAAGTACTGCAAATATTCTCCGAAAGGAAATGAAGAAAACAGACAGCACAAAATATCTAAACTTTCATATTACTTGGCTTCCAAACCAGATTAATGGTGACTTTAATTTTAACTTCATCAATAAGTTTATTTACCATGCATCCCGAAAACAAGTACGTAGTATATATAACAGAAAATATTGAAGAAAACTAAGGAAAAATGTTACATAAATCTCTTGTTTTAGACAAATTTAAGATTCAGCTTTCGCAATCCCACGTTGCCTCCCTCCAAATGGGAAAGTAAAGAAAAAATTTGGGAAGAAATATCTTTCTTTATGGTCGAGATCGAATGGATTCTTCTAACTTTATCACAGATAAAGAAAGGTATTGCATTCTTTCCTTTTAGCACTTTGTAAACTTTTCTTTGATTCTCTTGCTGCTGGTCTCCTTCCAACGATCGCCTAGTGTTTGGTAGTCAGTGTCAGCCCATCCCCGAAAGCTACAGTCTTCCACATACTATCTAGTGCATATTGCAAGATGAACATGGCATCTCCACTATATATATGTTCCTTTCGAAAGTCACAGTCTCACAGTCCCAGACATATCTCCCTCACTCAGAAAACACGACAGTGTAACTAAAACTTACACATGCACCAATCAGTAAAAGATACCAGTAATCTGCATTTAAAGATCAGCGATTAGTTCATCATGCAAGTGATAAACAGAAAGAAATTAATGGCTTCAGCTGTCACCTAATTTCTGAAAAGAAAATGGTTCCTGTTATATATATATATATATATATATATGAGTTGATTATGTGGTTGCATTACCAGTGGGAATGGTCCTTCTCCTAGACATACCTAAGTACTATGTGGAGATTCCTCAATGGAGAGTGACAAGCACATGCACGTAAAAAAGAAGCTAGAAAAATCTTTGAGGGGTGATCATGAGCTGCCCCAGAGAATCAGAATAGAACAAATAATTAACACTCGTTATTGGCATGGCGGTCCTGCATCAATCACCTTCAATCTTATTCTGGAAAATTCAAACACAAAATCAGTTTCGACATTTATAAAAAGGGCTTGTATTCTCACTGCTTTATCTGCTATTCTGTAACACTGTCTCACCCAGCTCTGCCTGGAGTCAGCTACTGACAACTGTATCTGCATAAGTTGCGCAGTACTAAACTAAACTACTAATGCATCCGGCCAACCACTGTATATAGTATGATAGTTGGGCAGGTGTTTTATTACGTTTTTTCTTACTATCATCTTATAATTTTATCCCAAATAAAATAACGACGCGTAAAATGAACTACATGCCAGGACAATAAAATAGATCGGCTAGTCCATATAAGGGTTGCTGCTTTTCTGCAGTTTTATGGAAGAATTTCGAATGACTTGGTTATGTGATAGGAACAAAGTTTGTGCACTAAAATTTAATCATGTCTGGAGATCAGATTCAGCATCGATCATCATATCATCTAGGGTGCTAGCCTCTCCACTAAACACAGCAACAGGCAACACGCGTGGGCATTACGGTAAATTCGTACTCACAACGGTCCATCTGACCTTACCCTGATGACTAGCCCACAGAAGCGGCGCCGGTCAAGTAGTAACTAACCAGTAACGAACTCGTAATAAATAGAGTGCCCATCTTGTTGGATCCCAACTGTTTCTCACTCTCTCTTTTTTGACCAAACAATCTGTCTCCCACTCAAACCGAAGCCCCTCCTATCAACCACTCCCCTCGCGCCAGCTCACCTATTTTTAAGGGTAAACAGGTCATTTAAATGCTTCACACGTGGCGGAAAATCAGCTGTGAGTTGAAGACCGAAAGTAGCAGAAAAGTAGAGACCGAAAGAAAAAGAAAAAAGATCCGTAACTTGTCTCAACTGCGATTCTTTCTTTTCGCCCTGGGATTTTGATTTAGCGAAGAAGAAGAAGAAGATGAAGAAGCAAAGCTTACGGAGGACGTGAGCTTTCTCAGTTCGTATAATCCAGGTTCGTTTTTTCTAATCTTTAACGCTTTTTATGTTTCGAAATCTTTAACACGCTCGACAATTTAATCGGTAACGATTATTGATTTCACGCCTGCGATTCTAGTATTATTAAGATGAATATTAATGGTAATAAATTCGGTTAATTGAAATTGCAGAGAGAGAGAGAGAGAGAGATTGGGACGAGTGCTCGAAGCAGTTGAAGGGGGTCATATGAGGTGCTTACTTGGCAGGATTGGTTCTGAAGCCGCTGCTGATTCAGATGTAAAGCCTCGTTTAATTGTTCTTCATCGATTAGACAAATTCTCAGAGGTCAGTGTTTTGAAATTTTGTGGATGATTATGTTAAGATTGGGAATTTGTGATTGAAATGTTAGGGTTTGTGTTTTGCAGGTGGGTTGGGGGAGATTGAATTGTTTGAGTGGGGATTGTGTGGTTAGTAGGGTTTCAATTGTGGAGGGGAGGAGGAGGAGGAGGAGGTAATAGGGTTTATTTAGTGTAAGCAATAATGTCGCAGAGAGAGGAGCAGATTGAACTCAAGTTCAGGATTTATGATGGAACAGATATCGGGCACAGTTCTTATTCGCCATCCATGACTGTAGCTACCCTCAAGAAAAGGCTACTTTTGGAGTGGCCTCAAGGTAATTCTTTAGCCGTTGGTCATTTTTTTAATATTCTGTTCTAGGTTAGCTGGTTTAGTTCAGACTGATGAACATGTCCACAGCATTCGATTTGAGGAGATTCTGTCATATTTAGAATTTTATATTGATGTGTACATGATTGCATACACATTTGGAAACTCATTGTTTACAACCATGTGACTATTCTTTTTATGCGCATGGGGACGTGATGAGGAAAATGGACATATTGTTGTATATAGCCGGTGATAAGGGAGAGTTGTCATAAATGGATGTGTAAATTAGGATCTCTTGTGCTATATACATGGTAGTCTGTTTTGAGTAATTGATGGAGGTTTTTGGACTGTTGCAGCCAAAACAGTGACGCCCAAGACAGTCAATGAGGTGAAGCGTATACATGGTGGGAAAGTTTTAGAGAATAGTAATACACTTGCTGATTCCAGAATAATGTCCTCTGGGAGTGTTATAACCATGCATGTGGTAGTACAGCCTACTATTTCTAAGGAGAAGAAAGGTTAGTCAAGAAAGCAAAGGAATCTTGTTCTGTTCTTATCTGAAGGTTATTTTTTATTTCGAAAATCCTATTTTGGCGATCTAGTTACTGATCTTTACTTTGGGTTGTTCTTCTGTATGCAGCTAAAAACCAAAAGGAAATGCAAAAGATGAACTCCTGTTCATGTTCCATTCTTTGAAGTTGGGAGGCAGGCTCTCATCTCCATGGCTGCCATTGCAGAGTGAGGACCACCTGGTTGTTCACACGTTCTTTCTTTCTGGTGCAGTAGATTGTGGTGAGATACTTGCATGACATCCCGATAGTGATGCAGTGAATCTAAAAAAAATTGACTTTCTTCATTTGTATGAGTTTAAAGTGGTACAAGGACATCATAGGGTTCTAAACATCAAAGAACTGTCTAGGTTTGAGGTCTTCTGGTTTTGGTGTCTGTTTAATTTGTTGTCCTAGTTTGTACAAATAAGAACAAATGGAAAAAAAGAAAAGATGTATGGATTTGAATTGCTTTAGTTGGAGAAGCGTCGCAACTACTCGACTAGCAGAGCTGCCAATCCACCATTATATGAGTGTTGTTTGATGCCAGTGAAGATTACCCCACACATTTCAATGGCATTCGCGATTTTGCTTAAAGTACCTAGCTCCAAACTGATGAAAGCTAGGACTTGGGCCCCAACAGAATGTCACAATCCTCACCCACAATGGGCTTCATATCAAGAGACTCTTATTTTTTTTCTTTAGTTTTTAGAATGATAACATTATCAAGAAGTCAGCTCAGGTATAATCGAGGGTAGAAATATTGTTAAAACAAGAATGAAAAGCAAGTATCATTGTAAACAAGTTGTGTTGCTCTTAGGTTTTTTTTTCTCTATGCCTCTTCTCTCTAACGGCGGCTTCTACTCTTTTTCTTGTGTTCTCGTCTGCTAGCGACCCGGACTTGGGTTGGTCGTCGACCACACCCTGGTTTCGTTGTGTTGGTGCCAGACGAGGAGGTTGACCTTGGTGGTTTTGATTTTGGGGTCCGAGTTTCTGGTGTGTACATGTTTGTTCCGGCGACTTTCTAGTGCCATTGTGGTTTTTGGGTGGCCTGCAATGGTCGGATTTGATTGGCTGTCTTGGTGCTTTGTTATGGAGGTCAAGAAGGTTTAGTTGGATCCTACCAAGGTTGTGGTGTTGCGGGTGGGGTTCATCGGCAAGGGCTTCGCTTGTCGATTTTAGTCTTGAGTTGAATGGGGTGGTGTTTTGACTGAGATTTACGGTCGTGGTGACTGTTCTCGGCGGTATAGGGATGGTGGGTGGTGATGGCAGATTGCAAGTCGATGCTAGAAGCGGCGGTGGGCTGGTTGTGGCTAGATATGAGTATGTTGGCCCATGAATTTGGGTTCTTTAATTGGGTTGTCGTGTATAGGTTGTTAGTGTTATTTTTTAAAAGTCTTGTACGTCTTTTTGTGTTTGTGTCGAGAGTTGTTTTTATGTTTAGATGTTGCGACGGTTAGAGCTTGATTAGGAGTGAGGCATCAAATGTATTTTTTTTAGCTTGGAGGATTGGGACCTTTAATCGTCTTACTCTCTTTGTCAAACTCCTTGCGTTGAGCGGAAAAGATTGTAGTGTAGTTTACTATAGGGAGTCATTTATAGCGTCTTGGTAATCGATTTCCTTGTAAATTACCAACACTTAATATATTCTATCTTTCATCTAAAAAAAATGAAAAACAAACTATGCGATCGTAACTTATAATCACATGTATTCTTGCATCAGTGGTAGCTACTAGCCCACCGGTGATAAGCTAAAATCTGTTGATCTAGCACATCGCATGACTCACGTCAAGCAGGCAGCAGCTCACCACAGACCTTAAACCACAATGTTGAGCTCCACCAACAACGCCCTTAATCTGAGTTTCCTCCGCAACAATCGATGCTCATCATGTGATCCCTTCATTGCAGGCGCGATCTAGAACATCACCTACCACCCTCAAGACACAAATTGAGACATTGTTTTTATTTATTTATTTATTTTTGAGAAAATAACATTGAGTCATTGTTAAGTTGTCACACAGTGAATAAGTAAATTCAAGCGGAAATCAATAACGAGCATTAACATATCATATCATAAAACTCATGATCACATAAAAAATCACAAATACATTGAAAAAATGTAAAAGCAAGAGAGTGCCTTACATTCTGTTTTCACGTAATTTAAGTTAATAGAGGTATCTATACTATTATTAAGGGAACATTCTTTGTTTCCTTATTTTGGCATTTTCTTCCAAAAAAGTCCTTTTTAATTATGAGAAGTTTAATTATTTAAGGATATTTTTGTAATCAACAAAATAAATATAAAAAATAAATTATTTAATCTTATTTTCTCTCAATCTCCCCTCCACGGTAGTTGCTTTTGTTGTTTTACTTTTCCCTTATTCCCTACTTTTATGGTGGAGTAACTAATGACTCCAGTAATAATAATAAAATAACTGCAACATTTAATTTATATTTTTATCCATGTGAAAATAAATTCATTTTCATCAAATCAAACACACACACTACGTGTGTACTTCCCTCTGGTTTATATTATTATTAGTGCATAAGATCGAGATTTTACCAAGTGAGGTGCTTGCTTCACCGAGAGATAAAATATCGAAATTGTAACAAACAAAGATAATGATATAAAGTGAAATAACACGTGGATCGTTTGGGGCCGTTAGATTTGACCAACCCCGAAAATAATAGGAAACCGTAATCTAGCTGGCTGCCTGAGCCCTGTTGCCACAAGCCCACAACCCTATTACCGTCGTAGTTGACGAGACTCGACCACTCCCTAATAACTCATCTCTCTCTCTCATTAGAAACACACTCTCGAGGGTTGCCATTTGGCCCTCCAAAAAATCTGTGGGCGGCCCCAGATCTATTAAGTCCAACCTTGGTCCGTTCTAAATTTAGGCCCGAAAAATTTCTCTGCCCAATGAGCATAAGGCTGCACGAAAAAGTCTGGTTCGTCTAAAGTCCGCCTAAGCCTGCCGATGTTGGCCCGACAAACCCATGAACAAATATATTATATATAAACCATTTGTTATATATTATAGTTTATAGTCATACACTACAACAACAACAACAATAAGGGACAAAAATCACATAGTAATGATTTATACATCACCAAACCAAACACTCAAGAATTCACAATTAATTAATTATAGTCTTAGAATTAACTAAGTATAATGATATTTAATTAACTAATTATAGTGTTAGTAATACAATAGAAATTTTTAGTCTTATTTTTTTTCCTTAGTACGTTCTATCCTATTTCTTATTTGCTCCAAAAAAATATATATTAATTATTAGAATAGCAATAAAGTCTCATTTGAAGAGTTATTTTATGTTAGTCTCACTTGAAGAGTTTAAGAGAGAAAAAAAATTATGATTTTTTTTAATTTTCGTGTTTTTATGTTATTAAATATAAAAGACCCAATAAACCTGGCCCGGAAACCGTCCAGGAGCTTGAATTTTTTTAAAAAGTCCGACCCGGTTCGAATTTTGGAAGAATAGTTTTTAAGCCCGGCCGGCTCGAGCCCGATGGATTTGGGCTTGGCGGCCCGGCCCGCCCATTTCCGAGGCCTACACACACTCCACCATCTCCAGCCAATCCGCCGCCGACGACGACTCCGAGACCAGAAGACGTCGGAAAGCTCGAGCACGGGTAATAGTAACACCTCTATCGAACGAGTTCCAGTCTCGTTTGTGAATTTTGGCCGCTAATTCGATCAGTGTGTTTGTTAGGTGCGAACATTATCGGAGACGGTGCAAGATTCGAGCTCCTTGCTGCGATCAAATCTTCCCCTGTAGGCATTGCCGCAACGAATTCATGGTCACTCACTCTCTCCGTTTCTCTCTGTAATATTTTTGTTGTTGTTGTTGTGCTGTTGAGTTTTGGTTGATTCTATTTTGAATAGTAAACAGAGCTCTCTGAGCAACCCCAAGGATCGCCATGAGATTGTGAGGAAGGATGTGAAGCAAGTATGATCATTTTTGGTTTTACTGTTGTATTGAATTTTTAGAGTAGACTGATTGGTTTTCGTATTGATAAGTATTTTCCAATTTCTGTTGTAGGTTGTGTGCTCCGTTTGCAATACGGAGCAAGAGGTTTGTTTCTGTGGCTTTGTTTTGGTATTGTGCAAGGCCTTATTGGGATTACGGATGTTGGTTTGCTTTGTAATGTGGTCCAGGTTGCTCAGCTTTGTTCAAACTGTGGTGTCAACATGGGAGAGTATTTCTGCGACATTTGCAAGTTCTTGGATAATGAGGTAAGACAGTACTTACTCTTGATTGGCTGTATTTGGATGAATTGGTTAGAGGTGTATTCGGATGTAACTTTGTATGCTGCCGATTTTAGTGCTGAATACCGCTTAATGTTTACAATGCAGACTCAAAAGGGGCAATTCCATTGCAATGACTGGAATTTGTAGGTAAGAAAAATTGTCTCTGCCTGAGTTTTAATTTACTTTGCTCTTTGATGTCTTTTCTTTGAATATTGAATCATCTCTGTGTCAAATTTTCGTTACCAGAGTTGGTGGGCGTGACAACTTTTTCCATTGCCAGAAGTGTGGTACGAACTCTATGTTTATACTTGTCTCGTGTCACACATTTAATTCTTCAAATGCCTCGGCATTATGTTTATATTTCACTACAATTCCACATGACCCAAGGAATTTCAGGATATGCTCAAGATTAGATTTACTGGATAATTTTAGGGCTAAGGCCATGATAATGAGATTTGGATGCAATGTACTGAACTCTACTGACCGAGCTTCTTTTTCTTATTTTCTTGTACACAGGGTCTTGCTATGGAGTGGATCTACGTGATAATCACCTATGCGTAGAGGATTCCATGAAGAACCACTGCCCTGTCTGTTATGAGGTCTGTTCTTTGTACCGTGTGTTTGTTCTTTGATTCGTGTAGAGAGAAAGAATGTCTAACAACCTTTGTATTAATCATGACAGTACCTCTTTGACTCGGTTAAAGGCACATCAATAATGAGCTGTGGGCACACGATGCATATGGAGTGCTTAGTTCTGATGCACTCACAGAACCAGTTGAGCATCATTTTGATTCTGTAGAGTTGATGCTTCAAACAATACTTGGTTGCTTATACAGTTTAGCATTTTGGAATTATCATCTAGGTACCGTTGTCCGCTTTGCTCCAAGACAATGACCGACATGACTCGGTTTTGGAATATGTTGGATGAGGAGGTAAGCAGTTTCACTGGTTTGTCTGTCCACTTCAATATTATATTTTTATTATTTTGTTAGGTGTGTGGTGTCTACTAGTCAGTGTAGTATTTTGTTTTGCCAGGCTCCTCACAAATCTTGAGAATTCACCAGTAGTCATTCCTCGCCCTGCTCCTGTAGTTGCTTGTGTATTTATCTTCTCCATACTTCACTTGAATTCTCTTGTGTTACCTCCTTCCCTTATTGTTGTGCTGTGCCAATAGTGATTTCTAAAAGTATCAACTATTCTCAAGTATTCTGTGTTTTCTTTTCCAAAGTCAGCTATGTGCCTTGATTTTTCTATTGTGTTTATAGAGCTACACAATATTCAGGTGCTTTTGATACTTATCTGAGTTATCTCCCTGTCTACTGATAGTTATATTCCAAATTTCCTGAGTTATTGTTTTTCTTTTCTTTGGATGATAGATTGCAGTTACTCCCATGCCTGAAGAGTACCAGTACGAGGTACTTGCATTACCCATTTCTGGTTTGCTTGGTAAATCTATACGCCCATGCAGGCTTGAATGGGTGTATAGATTTTCCAGAATCCACAGTCAATGCAATCACCATTTCTAGAATCCATTTTTGACAAGCTTGAATAATGTTGCACAACCATTTTGACTGTGTCAGAACTTCCGGTGTTTCCTTTCACATTCTTGGGCTGAAGTGCAGCCACTGCAGTTCATACAACACCCGTAGAATTTCAGGTGGTGATCATCAATGACCTTTCATTGATTAGAAAAGTTATTTAACACAAGCTGTGGAGATTTATTTAGACGCTCTTGACTATGCTTGTGTTGATTGCCTAGAGTAGTCCATATGTGCTTCTGCTTGCTGTTGTATGCCAAGTATATCAAAGAACTACAGCTACTACTTGTCATTCTCATCCATTTTATTCACTGTCAAAATGGGGCAGCAAAATTGAGTCGAGCTTCTGTGACACCCCTCATTTCGTATCATCTCATATTCAACCTCACTTCATCTGCTTCATCTTGTGATCAGAACACTCGCGTTTCTGCTCAACTTGTCTGGAAGATTTTTATTAACATTCTCTCAAGTTATATTTATGCCCATGTAATTTTGCATGAAATATTATTCTCTTGCCAAGAATAAGCACTCCTGTGATAACTGATAAGTATGGCAGCTTGTCATGTCTGCCTCGTGAAGTCACAAAAGGCAGGGCGTCTCTCCATGAACTGAAAGAACAAAACCCATCGAGAGGTAGGAGGGAGCAGAAGTTTCTAATATGAAGAGTAGTGTTCTCCTTGTCCTCTGGTCGTCCATCGAAATTTTTTTTCTAGCCTTGAAATTATGTCTGAGATGACTGTCAACTTTATTTACAAATCAGACGTCCAAAACTGTCTGAAAGTCTGCCGTCGTTGTAGTTTGCTTTATCAATTGTCATACAGTGATATTGGAGCAACTGTGGAGCTTGAATTAGCAGGTTTTAGATGCTATGTGTACTATCAACTATTCAACTTTATGATACTTTGGTCATGTGGTTCGGTGGTTGTAAACTTGAGCAAATGAAGAGGACCACCCTATTTCCCTGAAGGCCTTAAAATGGCTGAAGGATGAAACGTAATTCTTCTCATGGAGAATTGCAAGTGGACTTATAGAAGGCAAGTTTCAGCATGGTCCTCTAAGAGCATGTACGCCGGATCAGAAAAACAGCATGAGCAAGCTCCAAAAGTCGGTGGCCCCCGCCGGCGACAGCACGAGCCGGCCATTCCGGCATGCAGCAGTGCATCCCCCCCCCCCCGGGCGACCTCCTGTTGACCTCAACTCGAAGCTCCAGCACAAGCTCGATCAGCACGGCGAGCAGCTCGAGCAGGCTGGTGGTCCCCACGCACGTGGGTGACGCCAACCTCCTTTTTTTTTTGGCGCGTGGAAGCCGCCACGTGTCCTGGTCGGTGCAGAAAAAAATCAGAACGGTAAAGTTGATATTGACCGTAGATTTTGAATCGGAAATCCAATCCAATAGTCCATATTCAACTGAAACGGCTACTTTTCAATATAACGGTATGAATGAATTGTTTTGCAAAAAAAACCCTAAAAATTGTAAAAAAATTCTGAAAAATTTGCAAATCAGACCCTAAATTTTTTCTATAAATACTACATCATTTCATTAACCTCTTACACAAATTTGTGCACAACAAATTTATCATCTCCCTCATTCCCATCTCTCTTTCCTTTTGTATTTTTTGGCAAAAAAATGACCACTTGGCTTCCTTCGGAGGATTTACAATTGTGCATTTCTTATGTTCGTCATAGTGTTGATCCTCTCACCGGCAACAAGCAAAAGACCGACAAATTGTGGGAAAAAGTCTATGGCGATTATTCTGAAAATTGGGAGATTGGTCATGGTGAATCAAGCAAGGAAGCTAGGACCCAAATCGCAATTTCATCTCGTTTTACTAAGTTGAGGCCAATTTTGAAAAGTTGCGGTGATGCTCTTGCTTATGCACAAAGGAATCCACAATCAGGTACAAATTTGCATGATGAGGTAATAACTCCTTATAATTTTGGCATCTCCATTTTGTTTGATTTATTTAAATAAATGTTGTCATCTCCATTTTATGTAATATTATTGTGACATAAATTCGTATATTTTTTGTAGCTAAGAAAAGCTCAATCATGGTATGTGGCACAAAAGAAGAAAGAGTTTACAAAGTTTGAATGTTGGGAAGTGGTGAAGAACCATCCTTATTTTAGGTTCATCCAAACTACAACTCCACCTTCTTCCTTTCCATTCAAAGGTACTCCTCCCGTTTGCGAAATGTCTCTCACCATCGATTTGGATGAGAATGAAGAGGTTTTAACACCACAAAGCAACCCCCAAGGTCCCTTTAGTCCGGTTAGACCAATGGGAGTGAAGGCGGCTAAGGAAACAAGGAAAAAGGGAAAAAAAGGAATGACTCCTACAAATGAGGTACGCGATGAGGCTTTGAAATGCATTGTGGCCAATCAAAAAATTTGGCTCTCCGGCCAAAAATCAAATGATGATAGTGCACTTGCTTTACACAAAGAGACACTCGCCCTCCAACGCGAGGACTTCAATTTGAGGGCTTTAGCCGAAGAAACAAGGATCATGACAATGGATATGAATGCTTTGACCCCAAACACAAAGAGGTATTTCTCGAAGAGGAAAGCGGACATCCTTAAGAAAGTGGATGACAATGAAGGGGAAGATAGCTCTACAACATTTTCAAACTGTTATAGCCTGCTTAATTTTAGTGATTACTTTAATTAGTTTGTCTTCATAATAAATTTAGGTTTGGCTTGTCATTATGTAATTTTAATTTTCAAGAAATAAAAACGTTGGTTTCTTTATTGAGATAAAATTCAAACACACAACAAAAAAATAAAGTACATTAAATTCAAACAACATAAAATCCAAACACACAAAATTCAAACATACATAATGCAAACACATTAAATAAAAATAACATATTTAGATATGTTCACCGGTTTCAATAAACCAATTTTGTTTCACCAAATCCTTCTGAAGCTCTCCATGGATATAAGCAGATTGAAGATCCACAACACGGTCGCGAAAGCGTTCTTCATTCAGTTCATCTCTTCCAACTGGCTCCAAAGGAACTCGATTACCTGAACCATCCACCGGCCCATCATAACTAGCGAAAGCGCTGGTTGGGTTTTGTAGATCTTCTTCGTCGTTCTCCTCAAATTCGTCCTCCACAAATTCTTCCTCAACAATCATGTTGTGCATTATGATGCAAGCCAACATGATCATTTTTAATACCGATGTGTGGTGACACCGAGCTGCATGTCGAATAATTCCCCAACGAGATTGTAAGATCCCAAAGCACCTCTCTACGTCTTTGCGGTATGCCTCCTGTTTTCTTGCGAATAACTTCTGTGGTAGCTCCTAAGGATTGGGAATTGTTTTGACAAACGAGGAGTACCTCGGATATATTCCGTTGGCTAGATAATAAGTGTTGTGATACATCACACCGTTGACTTTAAAACTCCGTTGCGGACTTGTTCCGGCAATGAGCGAATCGAATATATCTGATTGGTGGAGCACGTTGATATCATTTTGTGCTCCAGGTACCCCAAAGAAGCTGTGCCATATCCACGTGTTATATAAAGCCACGACCTTTAAGATAATAGTGGGTCATTTCTTTCGCCCCGATAATGCCCCTTGTCAAGCTGTTAGGCAGTTCTTCCATTCCCAGTGCATGCAGTCGATGTTTCCAATCATACCAGGAAATCCCGGAGACCTTCCCCTCCTTAAAAGTCGTGTGAGATTTGCTGCATTTGGAGCGCGGAGGTAAATGTCACCGTAAATCTCGTACACTTGCCTACACCACTTCTTCATGCATTCTAGTGTTGTTGAATCACTCATCCTTGTGATTTCAGCACACTGATCTACAGCTGAGCCGTACGCCAACATTCGAAAAGCACCGGTCATCTTTTGTTGGGGAAGAAGGCCGAGCATGCCAGTGGCATCTGATCTTTGATGCCAAAATTGGTCATGGTTGCAGATATCTGTCATTATACGGTTGAATAAGTTCGTACTCATTCTGTACCTCCGACGAAAGATTTGCTCGTTGAAGATAGGGCGTTCGATGAAGTAATCTTCCATCAGATTCTGTCCCCTTGACTCCTATGCCTTTCTTCATTTCGACGGTGACGAGGGGGTTCACCATCGAACGATATAGCTACCATGACCGCGTCAATGACGAAGGCATTAACAACTTCAGCATTTTGCTCACGTTGTTGTTGCCTCCTTGTGATAAAATTGTTCAAATAGAAAGGATTCATCTTACTAATGTGGGAATGTGAGGAAATATTTGAAGAAATGTGTGTACGGGAAGAATAGCAAGTCAATTGGAGATGGTATGAGAATACAATGATCAATTGTTGATTTTTATAGCTAAATTTAGATCATCTGATGTCTGAAGATGATGACACGTGGCACATTTTGATTGATTGGAAATCTTCTTCAATTATTCAAACGATAATGACACATGGAGTGGACATGTGAAAGCCCGTGATTGATCGGAAATCTTATCGAAAATTTGGTTCAATTATTTAGACGATAACGTACTGTGAGAATGACACGTGTCTACTCGTAATTGGTCGAAAATCTTACCGGGAATATAGTCACATTATTTACACGATAATGACACGTGTCGCCTATTTATTGGTTGAAAATCTTATCGAGAAATAAACAATTTAAATTTTATAAGTTATGAATAGTAATAGGAGGTGCTATTTTTTACACCGTTGCACGAAAAACAAGAACAGCACCTCCTATTCGATGAATAGTGATATCATCTCCTCAAATAAGAAGTGTTATCCCAATAGGAGGTGCTATATGAGTGCATATACTCTAAATGCACAAATTATTGATTCGCCGTAAAAATCGTGAATTAATTTCAATCTCACTATCCAGGACTGACAATTATTATTACTTTTTAAGATTCAATCAAGAGCGCTTTCCTATAATTTGGACTTTGGACTTCAATATATACACACTCATCGCTGTAGAATCTTCGTGTTTCGAAGTAACATGTCACACCTTGGCAGATTCAACATGTCACGTTCGTGGCCTCCCAAACTTACGGGACCTTCTGAGTTTCGGACACATGAGATCATCAACTATGTCAGTAATGTCACCACGACAAACCAAAAATAGAAGGCAATAGAGGAAGAGATGACTCTGGCAACTATATATTGTTTGACCTCGAACCTTTTTGGAGACAGCTTATTATTCATTGTCCTTTGATTCCGTTCACACACATAATTCATTTTTGTGGTAATCGAGATTTTTTTTTTTTGAAGACACGTGAGTGCCAATTTCGCGTACCAGCTAACATCTTCCAAATCCAACCTTTTGCAGAGCAAACAGAGACTAATGTGAGGGAGTTGAGAGCAGTAACTACTAAACCCTAAAAAGGACAAGGTGAATGTGAAACAGATCACTTTCCTAACTAACTAGCTCCGGCGATAAAAAGCTTAGCTTAGCTAGGTCTCCAGACATAAGAGCATCTCTAATAATAAAAGGCTCTTTATTGGATCTTTTTAATTAAAATTAGGGGAAATGAGAAAAATACTCTGTTTAAATTTTTTCTTTCTTAAAAATTCATCATAAATTTTCAATATCAAAATGTCTTATTCTGTTTTTAAATATATAACATACCAAAATTTATCATTTATTTACGAAAAATACCACTTATTTTATCAAAGCCTCTCTTCGAATCAGACCTCCTCCATTTCTTTTATCATCGCCTTCCTCTCGCTCCTCCCCCATTTCTTTCTTCATTTACACTCTCATAATACTTCATATGTCGGATAGCTTTTACGACTTTTTTAAAATTTCGGCTTTTAAAATTCCTGTGCAAAAGAATTAAACCACTGCTTCAATTTCTCTTGCAAATGACAGTGTGGCAAGGTAAATCATATTGTTCATAGATTGCTTCATAATTGATTATATACATTAGACATACATTTTCGTGATCACAGTTTATCATATTTGCTTCAGCAAATAATCTTTATCATTTGAATTTGATAGTTGATTTTGAGTCTACCAGCATACACCGTAAACTACTTGGACGTGTGTCTACCAAGTTTACTTAGATTGTACTGTATCTATGTATGTAAAACTCAAAACAATATTAGGAAATCAGCATGGAAAATGATTGTTTGGCTACACATATCTAATATACTTCTTAATAATCTCTACTTTAATGTTGTTCCTGATAGATTAAACATGATAGTTTCAGTCCACCTCGTGTTCAAGATATTCAAATTGCATGCCTACAAGTTCTTGATCACTATATTTTCACATTTAAATTATATTCCCAAAAAATTATCCTATAGTTGTTGCTCTACAACTGAAGTAAGCACCAGTATTATTTCCTCAAAATGTACAATCTTTCCTTGTTCTGGGGCTATTAGCATTCAGAAATTTCATCTTCTTACCAGGTCTCTAAAGAAAGCATGCAATTTGGAATCCTAGTCTTTCGTTTGTAACCATCTCATCTGTATCAAAATAGAAATAATGTCAGCACAAACAAGAGAAACACATTGTTAAAGGAAATGTGAAGTTTACGAATCTGATTACACTATTGTTAAACTTAACGAAAGATAGATATTTAGACAGATACTTGGACAGATACTTGAACAAATATTCAGACTTTTGATACTTCCAATAACTAGATTATGATCAAGCCCTTACTTTTCATTCATTCTTCCAATCTCATTCTTTTTGAAGGAAAATATAGATTTTCAAACTTATAAAGGATCTTGTTTACACTACTGTTAAACTTGATGAAATACAGATATTTAGACAGATACTTAGACAAATATTCAGATTTTTACAACTAGGTTATGATCAAGCTCTTATTTTTCATTCATTCTTCCAATATCATTCCTTTTAAAGGAAAGTGGAGATGTTCAAACTTATAAAGGGTTTTGTTTACGTTATTGTTAAAATTGACGAAAGATAAATACTTAGACATATACTTAGATAAATATCTAAATGAAAATTTTTTCTTTTAAGTTTTGATAATTCTGAAATTTGAACAGATACTTAAACAAATAATTTGACAGATATTTGAACTAATATTCAAATTTTTTGGTACTTCCAAAACCTATATTATTGCTTGCTACTGACCTGCTACTGAAGCAATAAGGCCTCCCTCTGAAACAGTACTTTTGGCTCATAGTTTGCACTGCATTGACGAATGTGAGTAAGGCACTGATATGAATTAATCAACAGATGCTTCACATCAGAAGATGCTGAAAAGAAGCCGCCAAGTGGAACAAATGACTCCATCGAGCTGTAAGTACATCACAAAAAAAGAAATCTGTAAGATCAACTGGACTATATTTTAAGCGATCAAAAATGTAGATTGCAACAGACAGCTCCAAACACATGAAAAGTAAAAACCGAATTCCAAACACCAACTCATAACAAAACGATCTCACCCTCAACTCTCAAGGATGTAATTAATAAAAAAATACAACTGAAAGCAAATGGACTCTCAAATTTTAGTTTATATTACAAAAACACACCTACACCTTGGTCTTGATTCAGCTCCGAGAGAAGTTATAAGGAGAAGCTGCAAGTCCCAATCAAAATCTTTCTACATGCAATGAACCCCAAGAATCAAGGCAGCTTCTGTCCCACCAGCGCTCATCAAATCAGCCTTACCCCGACGAATATGATTTGCCATAGCTTCAAAAAATTAATTCAAAGTAGCACAAGCAGTCGAAATCGAATAATTCGATCCCATGAAATGGAGATCAATTGCGAGCAACACAGATCCATGTTTGTAATAGCGTAGGGAATAAAAAATGGTGCTATTTCCTGTCCTCTCTCTATGAGTGCATGAACACACCATCGAAAAAAACAGTAAAAACCTCCCATTCCCAATCATACTAGCACACCGGGTCACGATTTATCGAGCTGTATGTGAAGTAAGTTCCGCACTCAAATTCAAATTCACAGTTAAAATCGATTGTAAATTTCAAAAATCCATTCCATTAATGTCAAATGAACATGAACAAAGAATTAGAAACCATAAAAAATCTTATACTATTGTTAAATTTGATGAAAGATAGATATCAAATAGATACTTGGACATATACTTATACAGATACTTAGATAGCTGTCTAGATAGCTGTCTAGGTAGTTGTTTGAATAATTGTCGATTTGTTTATCCGTTTTCGGTGACCCGAGACTTATTATGCTCAAAATCAAATAACAAACAACTTTCTCTTCTACGACATTCTTCAATTCTAACTACAAAACGTCGAATTTATCCTTGAACATCAAAATCTCAAAATTTTCAATTTTTTGATTCGGCCAACACCAATTGAATTAGGAAACAACCAAGTTATGGTAAGTTTCGTGGAGGTAAGGACTACAAACCCCAGTAAGTCTTGTCGTTCAATTCGGCTTGAAATCAATCAACCCATAATTTATAGGATTTTGAACATTTTTTTTACTTTCTCTTCATTTTTCTGCATAATTCGGCCAATGATAAGTGTAGGAGTTAAGGGAAAAAGAAAGAAGAAATCGAGGTAGCCATTTTGATACTTTACTCGAAGATTTTGGTGGCGGACAACCTTGCTTCGTCGCCGGCGATTTTGTCGTGGGAGAGATAGAGTCAAGGAAGAGAGAGATGGCCAGGAGAGATAGATAGACTAAAATGGAAAGAGATGAGTTGACTAATCAGCAACCCCTTCTTTAGAGGCAAAATCACCATAATAAAATGAGTTTTATAACTTGCGGAATATTTTTGGAATAAAATGATGTTAACTGAATTTTTTTTAAAAAAAATGTATCATAAGTTAAGTTTTTTTTATTTTAGTATCATTAAATTAATTTTTTTTTAAAAAATTTATCTGTTTTTATACCTTTAAATAATTTCTCCTTAAAATTAGTTTAACTAATTTATTATTTATTTTTTTAATAAACTTTACATAAAAATAAATTTGTACTTTTTATATTTCTAACACGAAATATAAAATATTTTATTTTCTAAATTTTTAATTTTTGATTATATTTTTAACAAATTTATTATGAATATAAAAAACATTATTGGAGATGCTTGAGCCACCTTTATGATGATGACCTTCTGTCCTTGCTCGTTAAGAAACGACTAGATCTCCTCTCCCACATTTATGCTTTTATTTTGATATTAAATATCAACTCCAATTTCAACAACCCTGAAGAAAAGTTGTCTTCATTCATATACCAGAGCAGCAGCAGATGAATGGTTTTGTGACGAAGCAAGAAGAAGAAGAAGAGCAAAACATGAAGGCCCAGAAGGAGAAGAACAGCAAGCGTCTGTGTGATTACTGTGGAGACTCGACGGCTCTGCTCTACTGCAGAGCCGACTCGGCCAAGCTCTGTTTCTCTTGCGACCGTGAAGTCCACTCGGCCAATCAGCTTTTCAAGAAGCACACTCGGTCGCAGCTCTGTGACGCCTGTGACGAATCCCCTGCTTCTATCTTCTGCTCTACTGAGAGCTCTGTGCTGTGTCAGAACTGTGACTGGGAAAGACATAGCCTTTCGTCGTCGGTGGTCCACGATAGGAGGCCGCTGGAGGGGTTTACAGGGAATCCTGGCTTGAATGAGTTGATTGCTTTTGTGGGGTTTGAGAATTTGGATAAGAAAGGTTTGATATTTAGTGAGGAAAGTGGGAGTGGTAATGGGTTTGATGGGTATTTGGGATTGTCTGATGATGGCTTTTCGGATTTTCTTGTTTGGGATACTCCCTCTGTTGTTAGTCTTGATGATTTGATTGCTTCCAGTCCGAGTCATAAGTTTCAGGCTATGGGGGTGCCTCCTTTGCCTAAGGTATTGTCTCTGTCTCTTTGGACTCCAAGTTTTTCTGGCTTCAATTTTTCTTTTGTTAAGATAGAATAACCTGCAAATAATATGTAATTATGTATTGTTGTGTTGCAATCTTGACTTGGTTAGCAACTTAGGATGTTAATTTGTTTTTGAAATCAGAATCGGAATGCTGCTTGTGGGCGGCACAAGGAAGAGATACTGAATCAGCTTCGTGTAGTTGCAAAGTCTGAACCCAATTCGATGAATGAAAATGTTGATCTTAATTCCTTTATGAGTTTCCAATCACCGGAGGCTGAGGAGAATATGCAATCAGGGGATTTCTGTGAAAATTTTGATCAGGGTGCCGAGCCGCTTGTGATTCCTGGTTATGAGGTAATGCTTCAATTGTGTTGATAGCTTGGCAATTTGTTTTTGCGGATATGATGAAGGTGAGTAAAGGGTTAAGTTTGTTTATGTTTCATATGAAGGCACAGGAGTTTGAGTCTAAGGATGGGGATCAAGATTTCTTCCCGAAGACATTACAAAGTAGCTATGTTCAGGAGTGTTCATTGGTTCCTGATTTAAATTTGAACAATGATGGCACTGCAAGTCATGCTAGTGGGGGTTATGGAGTGCCAATGAATTTTGAAGCAACTTCTGCTTTCCCAAAAGTTCCTACACATGAGTGTAGTCTAAATAGAGAGTCTGCTCTCTCAAGGTACAAGGAGAAGAAGAAAACAAGGAGGTATTTACACCATCACTGAAGTCTGCAATTTATATTTTTATATGTTCAGAATCTATATTCGTTTACCTCAGAGGTGATTTTTAACCTCTCTGTTCTCATCATATTATGTCATGATTATATGGAACCTGATAGTTACACGCCATCCATGTATTGCAAACAATATACCTGATTGCCTATCCTACTTTGATTATATTCGATTATTCACATCAAGAGGCGGTGTTTATTGATAGACTTATTAAAGCACCTCTATATCTGCTTGAATACCATGTAGACGATCTTCTCATCATCTTTAGTCCTTGTGTAATGTCATTGGCTGCTTGTAAAAACAGGTATGATAAGCACATCAGGTATGAATCACGGAAGGTTCGGGCAGAAAGTAGGATAAGAATTAAGGGACGTTTTGCAAAGATAGATGGCTGAAACAGTGGTTTGTAGGTAAGATATTTTCAATGAACTTCACTTTCCTCTTTTCACCCATTATTTTGTTCTTGCTGGTAGCTGTAGGAAACCGGCACTGAATTATTTGTAAGCATGTGATATGCTTTCCTGTGTTTCTGTTATTCTGTATAATCTAATTCATTACTCATTGTCATATTTCCCATACCTTCTGGTTCTTAGTGCAAAGTATTAGTTGCATCTGCCATCTGGTAGAAGTATGGTGCGTATCATGTATTTACTCGGCATCAGGTTTCAACTTTAGAACTAACAAAACATTCATTGTATTGGCAGACATCTAATAGGCCAATTGGAGGTTTGGAGCGAGAGGTGGAATTGCAAGTTTGTGGAAGCACTGGTATGAAGTGGTACCATAATGCTTATGTATAGTTTAATTAGCAATTGTGGTACTGAGATGATGTCTCAGTATTCCATAGCATCTGAAGCAATAGCTGTGATGTTTTTCAGTTTGCTGTGTTCTCGAGTGTAAAATATCCTGAAGCAATAGCTAGGTTCCTCCCTTTCCTAGTAAACTCGGGTGGTTAGTGATGATGTATAAAGCTTTCCCATCGCTCAAGTTCAATAAAGTTGTTTCTACTTTGTCACATGAACCCAGGTTGCTGATAACTCCAATGAGAAGACCTCTGTCAACCCTTTTATGTATCATAGATTCATAGGTGACGAAGTAGGCAAATAGCTAGGAAAACCCCGGCCCGTGCTGATATATATGACACGCTAAGAGCATCTGCACCGAGCGAGGATTTCAGCACAAGCAGCTGCGGGTCCTGGCAGAAATAGCACAAGCAGGTGACAGAGTTTTTGTATAATTTTTCGGAAGTTATTATGAATTTTAAATGTTTATTTATCAATTTTAATTAAAAATAATAATGTTTACGATTTTTTCTCGGCCAGAACATTTCGGATATTTTATTTTCATCCTCGTTGATATAGGTAGCTTGCATTTCTGGTGCTGCGATGTTACACGTAGCAGGTTCATGCATGCTGGACTAAGAACAGGAAGAAACAAAAATATCGATGTTTCTAGGTAGGATGTAACCTGACAGTGATTAAAGGGCAAAATTGCGTGACGCATGTGGAAGTCTGGATGTGACGAAATAGCTTTGGCCTCTCTTGCTTGTTATGTGCCTCTAAATTGCGTGCAGCACTTTCATAGGCTGCCTGATAGATCCATTGGTGAGGCCAGTCAATAGAAAATTATATTTTAAAAATTTTATATCCCAGTTATTTCAGTAAATGTTTTGTGAAAATTCAAAATTATTCTTTATGACCTCTGTTATCTGATGGCCTTACTGGAACAATGTGAGACGACCTCATCAAAGAACTGCTCCTAAATTGCAACCCTAAATGCTGCAGAAGCTATTGCAACAGAGATATGTGTAACAGTTACATACTTACATGTACTGCAAGACAAACGATTGCAGTACATGACAGTTGGCTATTGGAATTAATATCGATTGGTACATAGTCGAGCATAGGTCGGGGGAGGAAGGGGTAGATAAGTTTGAATACTATATGGATCGATACTATATAGGGTAAATTTTTGTTTACCTGCTTGTAATTTGGATCAAACATCAGTTTACTATTTCATTTTTCAATTTCATCATTTTATTATCTATGGTTTAAGTTAAACATCAGTTCACTACATTTTTCAATTTCATCAATTCATCTTCTATGGTTTGAATCAAACATTATTTTACTACTTCACCTATCGAAATTGATCATTTCACTACCTAAATTTGTTAAGATTAATCATTTAACTACCTAAACTTGTGAAAATAAATCATTGTACAACCTGACTTTTCAAATTTATACTTAACACAAAAACTAAAGGGAGGTTAAAAGTGATGAAGAATATTGAGTTGAAGAAATAAAATGATTACAATACAAAAGTTAAGGTAGTACAATGATTAAAAACGAAAAGTCAGGCAGTAAGCTAAAGTTGATGGCAAACCGAAGGTAATGAAATGATCAAATTCAAAAAGTCAAGTAATGAAATAATGTTGATGGCAAACCACAGGTAGGTAAATAGAAATTTTTCCTACTATATATTATGGATTCATTTGATTATATATATATATATATGTTCATAGCATTAAGCTCAAGGGCAGAGCTACGATTTCATAATGAGGAGCGCTAATTTTTTCCGAAATATTGGAAATAAGTTTGCCAAAAATTTATGAGTTAGATATACAAATTTAGGGGAGGCTAAGTTTCAAAATTTTAAAATTTATACTAAAAATGAAGCTACATATAACGTTTTTCTAAATTTTAGGGAGTTGTAGCTCATCATAACCCGCATGTAACTACGTATTTGATTAAACTTACACTCAGTTTCTAATAGAGAACATTCACAATTCGAACCATGTACACGTATTGAGTACATGTGTAGTGTTTTGTGTAGCAATTCAACAACAAGAGTTCCAATGACTGCAATGGCCAGGAGATGATGATTCAAGGAAGAAAAAGGGGGCAGTTGCCCCCAAGTCAAATGTATTTTGATATCTATTTAATAATAGACTTTCTATTATAATAGGTTTAGTGAGCAATCATTATAGAGCTATTGATTCTTAGCTATGTTTTGGATCCGAAAGATGCATTTAAGTCATTTGATATTGATAAGATATGCAGCTTTAGAAAAAAAAATTATCCTATGGAATTCATAGACCATGAGAGAACTCTTTTGAGATGCCAATTGGTCAGTTATGAAATTGAGGTGTTGCATCATCCTCACTTTAATTTTTTATATGTCCTCAATTTCTGCACTTTGCAGAGGACTAGTGGAGACAAACAAGTATGTAAATTTCTATCTTGTTGACAAACTAATTTGGCTTGTGTTAACTCTTTCAGTTTCAACCGCTACAACTGAAAGATCATTCTCAACTACGAAGATTGTTAAAACAACACTTCATATAAGATGGATGATGGATTTCTTGCTGATACGTCAGTTTGTAAGATTGAGAGAGAAATTGCCAAGACTTTTGATTCTAATTCCATAATCAAGGATTTTGAATCTACAAGTCATCATTGTGCACAATTTCGCTGTGCACAATTTTCTTAATTATATGATCTTGATCTCTTTGTAATTTTGTGTATAACCTATTTTGAACTTGATTGGGTATACAAGAGTACAATATAATTTTTTTTTGTTGATCTTCATGTAAAATAAGGTCTAAATATTTATTAAAAATTCTGATTATAAATCGATGACATATTGATGTTTTTATTTTTTTGGTTGCATTTTTCTTTCGCCCATCTAACGAAAAATCTTAGCTCCACACAATGGCCAAAACAGTAGCTTCATGTATTTATGATCTGCAATGCGCCCAAAGGTGGGTGTTCAAACCAAGAACGTGTATAGCTTAATAGCTACATACATCATGGTTGAAGTCCGCATTAATTGGCAGCTTCTGAAGTAGTAGCCACATGAAAAATTCTTCCATACCCATTGGAATGAAATACAATACTTTTATAAATACTCTTAATCGTTGATTTAGTAATATAATTCTAATAAATCTAAGGATTAAGAATATTTGATCTCTTGAGATAACATTTTTACTTACTTTTTCTAGATGTATAACGTTTCGTTTTTTAATTATTTACAATTACTATTTTATTCAATACAATTAATTTAATTGTGTGCAAAAAGAAATGCACTAAATCAGCACATTAATTTTTCTTTGCCTAAAAGGAAATACACTAAATTTGCTAACATATCCAAAGAAGTCAAATGAGCACATTGATGTTGCTATTAAATGATTATTAATATTTATATTACTAGTTGTATTCATAATAGTTAATTATAAGTATTTTATGTGAATCATGTTACAATCAATAACTCGAATAGGTCCTTATACTAGTAAATTTTTATATTTTAAGTAAAAGTATATACGTTCAAAATCGTGCTATAAGATCCTTTAATGGATAATTAGGGTGGTTACTTGTGTAACTTTTATCATCAATTGGTAATTATTTCTCTATATATGTTTTTTACTACAAAACTACAAAAAATTAGTTATCAAGTGATAAGTTCTCGCTCATTTTTTAGTAGTTACATATTTATGATTACATAATACTATTTTATAAACTAAATTATAAATATTATCATGATTGTGTTCTCGACTTGTAAGTTTCTTTATTTTGAATGTAATTACATATGTTCTCAATGATATAAAAGAGTCCTCTCATGAGTAATTAGAGTACTATATTGTTTAATTTTCATCATGAATAAATAATTATTTTTTTATAGACAATTCTACAACCCAAGTCAATAATCGATGTACAAGTGATAACCTTTGTTCATTTTGGAGTAACTACTCCACTAATGACATAAATACAACATGATATCCAATTTTACTTATGTGACGACAAATGTGTTATAAATATGATAATTTTTTTAATTTTTATTATAAATGAGATTATTACTTTACCCACCACGATTTTACCACATATCACAAAAATTGATGTCATATTGATAAATATGTATTTTATATCTCTTAAATACCTCATTTAATACCTCCTTTACAACAAAATAAACCATTTGACAAATATTAATACTTATGACTAGTTAGAATGGTAGGGTTTATAATTACAGGTAAATCTATGTTGGTCATTGATGTTGTAATCAAGTTCTCCATTCGGTAATCAAGACTACTTATTTAATAAAATAATTTCAATTATAGTATTTACATATTTGATTGTATAATTACTACTATTACAATAATTTTTATCATTAGTTGTTATTTTCGTTATACTAAGATGTAATTTATTATAATTACTTCATATGCCATGTTTATGAAAGATATTACATAGGAGATAATAATGTATTGGTTAATATGATAAAAAATTATTTTTAAAATGACAAATGTTAGCATGTAATTGATAAATTTACCTAAAATAATAATTAAAAAGGGTATACGGTACCCATGGGGTACCTAAGAACGTCCTGTAGCCACAGATACATAGCATACTTCTTGCTCTTTGATACGATATGGACTGTGAAAATTGTTCGAAATCAGGCCCCATTATTTTCTACAACCAGAGTGCACCGTAGACACTTCCTCTTATAGTGCCTCATCTACGTATAAAACTATAAAAACATACAATGATCGCTCATCCGTCTCCATTATTCGCTTTGGTTCGAGTACTGGTTCAGGCAATTTCGAAACTTACGACATTGAATTGGTTTTGCGGAATGCAATAATGGACTCGACACATTTCAACTAGCTAGTGCCAAACTCATAAGATTGATAGCAGGGCTAGAAATCATGGGTTCGGCTTGGAGTGGTTTCATCGATGGTAATCTATATTGCATTGAACCAAAAGTCATTTGCTAGCACATTCTTAAGGCCACTCTATATATCCAAATTCAGCTTGCTGATCCCCACTACTGGAGGAGAGAGCCAAGGCGAAGAAGGTAAGTTCCTTCGTCGCTCCAATATAACTAAGACGACGAAGAATGAATTTGTAGCGTCAGAAATGATCTACGTCGGTTCAACTACACTGGGGCGATGAAGAACGATCTTGGTCGCTTCAATAAACTGAGGCGACCAATATGAAGCGACGAGGAGTGTCTTCGTCGCCTCGATCAATCTGAGGCGATGAAAATTGAGCAATCTTGTCGCCCACGTTTTTTAAGCTAGCTAATTGATATACACTGCATATGCATCCAATTAATTAGCTAATGTATGCACACTACATTCAAGTATGCAACTCATCTTTTCCTCGAAGATATATTATAGAAGTGTTTTTACATATCACTTCAAGAATCACAAATCTTTTGGAACACATAAATACTGACTGTTTTTTTCTTCTTCGAAAAGATATATTATAGAAGTGGTTTTACAGAATACTTCAAGAATCATCAATCTTTCTAGCTACATATACACATCTTTAGAACACATATCTACATATTTTTTTATTTATTTGAAAAATATATACTAACTCGATCGTCTGACTGATTTGGAAGCAATCTGTAACCTTGTCACACAATTTTACGCCTTTAGTTTCAAGAAATAAACCCTAAGGCCTAAGCCGGCTTACTACAAACTTATACATTTATTCTTAATAACGATTCTCAGCTGGGATCATACCCAAAACTACGGCTGACATGGAGTTAAGTATCTAGTCCCATCTTTATAGGTAACGTTGTTGACTTTTGCATTTGAAGCATCAAATATATATTCTTTTATAGAGGAGCATCAAATCTTAAATATTATAGTCCAAATTACTTGAAATTTGAGGTGGAGAACTAACTAGCAGCTTGAAATTAGTTACACTACATAGTATCAAAGTGGACAAAACTCTATTAGGATCGAAACATTATTAGGATCTTGTTATTTGTCGGTTTAGCCAACTCTATAAAGCACTGTGCAGTGGTTGTTTGGCTCATACATCCTAAATTTTTGGTTTAATATAGTATGAATGATGATAGAAACCTCTATTTGAAACCCAATTTAATGTTGTAGCAATTTTAGTTTGACATTGAAGCGACGAAGATAGCAATCTTTGTCGCTTCAGTTAGGGTTAATAGTCAATGAGGCGACCAAGTATGGATCCCCAAGGTAACCCTGTGAACAAAACCTTCGTCGTTTCATATCCTTTGAAGCGACGAAGAAAGAAAAATTGGTTGCTTCAATTTATTGAAGCGATGAAGAAAGAAATATTGGTCGCTTCAATGTATTGAAGCGATAAAGTCTTCAATCTTAGTCGCCTCAGTGTTATTATAATTCCAGATCACATATCTCTTCTTTCATTCTCTTCGCGATTCTCTTCTTCTCTTCTTCTTCGTTTCTCCTCCACCCTCAATCTCATCATCGAAACCCTAAACCCCCCAGATCTCTTCTATCATCTTAATTGCCCTCCCCCTCAACCTTAATCCAACCCTCCACCTCAAATTCATCAATCTTCCTCTCCCTCGGTCCGATAACTGAGACCCACTCCGGTGAAATTCAAGCGGCGACGACGAAGAATCTCATCCTCTCCTTCATTTTCGACTTATCTCATCGAGGTAGTACATCATATTCGTTCTATTGCATCGAATAGTTACAGTGAGGTAGTCCGGCAGTCCGGAAATCAACTCTGGTAGTCCACTGTTTAATTTTGGGGATTTACTGTTTTTATGTATTGTAGTGCTTATATGTGATGCGTATGTGATGGTTAATACATGCAATGCTTTCACTTTGGTTGTTCAGTTAAATTTGGCAGATAGGTCTATGGAAGTAGAGGTTTTTAATGCGGAAAGGAGACTGTGTTCTTGATCTTGTTGCCATTTTGCTATGCTGAGCTTAGTTATCTTAAACAATGCATGTTGTCATAGTTTTGTGAGGGCTAAATTGACATATGTGTGTGTGCAGGGCAATTTGAATTTGATAACCCAAGCATTGATATATATGTATATAAAGTCTGGCTAATTGACATATGTGTGTGTAGGGCAATTTGAATTTGATAACCCAAGCATTGATATATATGTATATATGTAGATTGATATATATGTATATCTAAAATATAGCTTGTTTAATTTACGTGTCTTTGGCAAAAGAGTGGGTATAAAATACAAAGTTAGGGTAGGTGGCACATGAAAATGAAAATGAGAGGGAATATAAGCACAAGCAAGCATGCATGCATTTGGAATACGTTGCTTTGTTTTCGGTATATGTACATTTCAGTATTACATGAACATTTTTTTTAATGTTTTAACAGAATGGCTCCCGGAAGTACAAGTCACCAAAAAAGAAAAACGGCGCTCCAGCGTCGTGAAGCGGCAGCGGCAGCAGCGGTGGAAGCGGCGGAGGTGGCGGGGCAAGCATTGAGCGGAGCGGGTCCTTCCGTGTCGGGCTGCCCCACGGGACAATCCGGGACCCCGTCGGGACATCATTGGGATGGTTTAGGGGGTTTCACGCCGGCCCCAATGCTTGAGGACACCATTCCATTAGTGGAAAACAGCGACGCCACTACTGCCTTAGAGCGCCCTCCGGTCCTCAGCATTCGGTGCAAGAAGACCAAACTCCCAGACATGGTGGATATGGCAACCGGAAACGCGACGCCGATGCAGCACAGGGTCGTTGTCGGGACGAAGACTGAGTACTTCGTCCGGCTGAACAACAATAAGCGACTACAGGTGGATTACTCTATGAGGCATTGAGGGCCTGCGACGAGAGAGTTTAGAAGTTTGATGTCCCGAGACATTGGTAGCATCATACGCGGCAAAGTTCAAATGCTTGCACCTAGCTTTTTGTCACTTAGCGATGTGCAATGCGACATCGTCAATGCCGGTATCGAGGTATACTTACTGCGCTTAGCTTAGTTTGTTACTTTACGGTTTATGTAATTATAACTTTTAATTAACACATTTTAAATTTTTGTGCTAGACGAACTATGACATCCCGGCGACCGATGTGGAGATGTGGAACTTTATAGATGCGACGACGCAAACAATATACAAGGACTGGAAGCATGATTTTCATTAGCATTATCTCCACGTCAGCCAGGAGACTCCTGCCAAGTTCCTAGGGAGGGAAGAAGAATGGGCATGGTTAAAAGACCAATTCGAAGACCCTGTTTACCTGGTAAGCTCATAAACTATCCGCACAGTTTTTTGCCAACGATTTAAAATTTACATGTTTATCTATTATTATTTTTAAATGATTGTTTTGTGTGGCAGAAACTGTGCGAACGAAATCGAGGAAACCGAAACAAGAATAAGGAGCAGCAGCTCAACCACCATTCGGGATCCCTCGCACTCTCATACCGAAGCGAGGTGTTGGAGAAGGAGGGTCATAAAGCGCCGGCCGTCCAGACTTGGATTGACGTATACCAGCCGGACAAGAATGTGGCTGAGAAAGTGGTGAGCGAAAATATGTTACGTTACGTTATTACAATTATTTTTGTTTACCATATTGTAATATTATTATATTAATATATTTTAATTGAGCATGGGGCAGTGAAGCGAAGGCTCGACGAAGTCTTGTCGCAACAAGATAGTGCAGCGGGTGACGATGACGGCAATGTGGTTTCCCGAGACCATCCTCTTCCTCTTGATACACAAATAAATGTCATAGAGGAAGAGGTGGGTTTAAGGCCCGGGACCTCTATAACAGGTAATACTATAAAATCTGTGGTCGTTTATCTCGATTTACATTTTGCTCGCTTTTTATGTACTATTCAAACATATTTATTTGTTCTTGTTCGATGTGACAGGGGTGGGGCACGCAGTCACACGTGACCCCAAACCCAGAGGAGGGGCCCGGGTGACCGGTAATGTAGAGGAAACCTAATCCCTGAAAAGGGAGGTCGCTGAAGCCAAAGAGGAGGTGCGCAAATCCAGAGAGGATTATAATGCGCTCGCCCAAAGGGTGCAAAAAATGGAGGCCCTCATGCGATCGATCCAAGCTGCGAGTCAACAAGCTCCAGTTCTTCCACCCGCTTCTGGCACGCAATCCAGCTGCAACACCGTCCCCAACCATGAGTCTACTTTGTGAACAATAGTAGTTAGGGTTTGTATAAACTGTGTACATTTTTATTTGTGGTTTATTTTTCTCTATGACTTGATTTGTGGTTGAATGAGTTCGTTTATAATATATTGTGCATTGAAATTGTGAACTATCGTAACTTGGTACGTTAATATTTTTTTTTTCCCTTTCACCTAATGGAGCGATGAAGATTGGTCAATCTTCATCGCTTCAGTTAAAATGAGGTGACGAAGATTTATCAATCTTCGTCTCGTTAGTTAGAATGAGGCGACGAAGATTGATCAATCTTCGTCCCTTCGGTTAAAATGAGGCGACGAAGATTGATCAATCTTCGTCTCCTGTGGTTATTGCCCTTGGTCGCCCCAATTTCACCAATGTTGGTCGCTCAAACAAAGGAGCGACAACTCCTATCTTTGCGGCACCAAATCAAAGCAACGAAGACTGCCTTTGTTGCTTCATATGAATGAAGCGACGAAGTTTGATTAGCATTCGTCGCCCTAAGATTGAAGAGACCAATCTCAGGCGACGAGGCGTTGGCGACGAAGACTTGGTTACATCTCATCGAGGCGACCATAAAATCTTCTGAAGCGACCATAAAGCTTCGTCGCCTCGGATCTCTCACTATAAGAAAAACGCACCTAGACCGCGGAGCGTTTCCGTCGTCTAGGTACGTTTTTCCATCGTCTAAGTACTTAGACGACGGAACCTCCGTGCTCCAAGTTTCATACTCCAAGTTCTGTCGTCCAAGCACTTGGATGACGAAGAAAGTGAATTCCGCGGTCCAAGTGCGACTTAGACCGCGGAGGTTGTTCGCGGTCCAAGTAAGAACTTGGACGACGGAGAATGGTTTTCCGTCGTCCAGGTTCTTACTTGGACCGCGGAGGTTGTCCGCAATCTTAGTAACAACCTGGACGACGGAGAACCATTCTCCGTTGTCCAAGTGCTTACTTGGACCGCGGAGTTTTTGATCTTTCTCCTCCGCGGTCTAAGTTCCCAGTTGAACCACGGAAATCAATTCTCCGTGGTCTAAGTGGTTATTTAATTTGTTTAAAATTAAATTTTAAATTGTTGCAAAATATTAGTAATTTAATTAAAAAACTCCAATCTCAATTAAATAATTAAATATGTTAAAATTAATTAAATAAAATAAATTGGTAATTACTTAATTAAATAATAAAAATTAATTTGTACGTACATGAAATTAAATATTGTTCGGAATCGGGAAAAAAAATGATATAATAAACTACACAAATTAACTACTAAAATACTGGAGAAGCAGATGCGCCACCGAGTCCCCCGCCTCCAGTCGGGTCGTCGTCGTCGGGGTATGGGTTCGAAGGAGGTTGACACTGTCGTCGAGCCTGATTTTCTATTAGGGCGACGACTTAGGCTATCTGCGCTTCTTATTGATCAAGCCTTTGACGCATAGATTGATTTTCCTCCCGTGCGAGTCGAGCTTATTCATAGGCTGCTTGGACTGTCACAGCATGAGTACTTTTCCTCGACGAACCTCCCGTAGATGATGAGTCGAAGGTCGACAAATCTCGAATCACCTTAGGTCCCATCCCCCTAAACTCCCTTCCAGCTCTACGACCGTATACCTCATCGGCGATTGCAATTTGGCTGTTCATCGATAGAGGATGCAGGTCTTCGGGCGACAAATCTGGATATGCAAGCTGAGTGTTGGCCAATTCCTCCTGCGCACGTTCTACAAACCTTGCCTAAAAAATAATAATTAAATAATAATTAAATAATAATTACGATAATTAAAAGCACATATATATATATCACTTACGCCGTATTGACTCGCTTCATTCTCGAGCGCAGACGTCACGTACGCACTTATGCTAGCATCAAGATAAGGGTGTTTGGAGCCCTTTTCCCTGTGCTCCTTGGCTATTTGAATCACTTGCTTGGCGCCGGAGGTATGGTGTTTGTCCTTCTTCCCCCGGTTGGTCTTGTTGATTTCGGAGAATTTCTGTTGGACAACATAAATCATTAAAAAATTAATGAGTAATTAAAATAAAAATAAATCAATTCTCTTAATTTAAATAAAAAAGTAAACACCTTATATTCTTCATCTTGGAAGTGGTTACACAACCACTGCTACTCATCTTCTCTATCCCCACGCAGCTCTACGGGGTAGGCACGGGGCCGATATTGTTGAAGTACACATGAAACTTGTACTTCCAATCACGGTAGATGGAGTTGGCGGTTTGGTCGATATGCCTAAGCATCGCCGGTGTGGGATCCATCTCATATCGTTCCTATCAGAAATAAATAGAAAATTATAATCGTATATATTATGAAATTATAATTTTTATTGGTTATTAAAAAATATATTTAAAATTGTACGTATTACGTACCGATAGTTCTTTAAACAGTTTCGCCTTCTCTTCATCCGGCAACTCCTTCCAAGTAGGGGCAGTCATACGAACCCGGCTACGAATGATTGACCCTATGCTATGCGCTGAGAAACTAGCTAGCTGAGCTGTGGGAGGGCTACCGGTGAATTCGTCGTACGGCAAGTCGATTTTTTTCCCGGTCGCCTCGAAAATTTTCTCTGATTTTTCGTCTTTAACGAGACCGCGAGTCCTTTTAGGTTCCGGGTCAGTCGGGGCCCTCCTGAGCTTGTGCCGGGTGCTATAAAGAATAGATTCAGAGGAGGCCGAGGTCGACGACGCCTGAGTACTTTCTGCCGAACAGGGCGTCCGACCGGATTGGGCGTTGTCATTACCGGTCGGGATAACTGGGGCAGCAGGAATTTCCTCAGTGGGTGCTGTCGACGGACTAGCTGAAGGGTCCGAAGAGAGCGCGTCGTTGCTCTGCTGTAATTCCCAACTTACTTGCTCCGCCAAGCGTCGGAGCATAGCATCTTCGGCCTCCTGTTGAGCCTTTTTCTATCCCGACGAAGCCATTTAAACTTAGGAGTTGTTAAAATACTTGATTACCATAATAATTATATAAAAAAATTTACGATAATTACACCTTAATATTGAGTGCGCCTAAGATTTAAATAGAGTACACTAGCTTGGTATTTGCGTCCTTCAATGGACGTGCGACCCGCGCGATAAAGTGTAAACTTTCAATTAATCAGCCTTGGTTCAATCGAAAAATATGGCCAGTTAGGGATAGAGAAAACGCGAGAGGCAGGACTAATTTCGACAAAATACCCCGAGGCTAACCAAATCAATGGTATATACTCTATTGATGTCGTCTTTCTTAGATCCAAAACCTGTCACCAGTCATAACCCGTTTCTAGACACCATGTCCGACATTCAGCCAATTTTTCGAAAATTTACACTCCCTCAAGTCCTTTGCAAACTCCGCCATCAACCTCGTGTCCATAACTTCACTTAGGTTATGGTGTGCGGTGATGAAATCCACACATCAAGAGGGGTTAAGGAGATAAGCTAGGAAATGAGGCGCCATCTATTCCAAAGAGTGCGACTTAATAAACAAAACTTAATTATGTACTAAATTTAAATCAAAGACTACCAATTTACTACAAAATTCCCATAATTTTCAATTAATTATTTTTAATAATTCACTAGTTTACCATATTTACTACAAATTGACAATATTAGAACAATATTTACAAATTATAATTACATGCAATAATAATCACCAATTATACTATTAATTAAAACAATATTTAATTACAATAATTAAGTATTATTTATCATACATTTACAATAATTATTACTATTAATTAATTTTAACGAATAATTATTCATTTACTAATAATTATTATTCCCAATAATAAATTATAATTACCAATAATAATTATTACTAATTTATTTTTACTAATAATTATTCATTTACTAATAATTATTATTACTAATAAATTACTAATTAATTAACCAATTTACAAATTAAATAATTACTTTAATAATAATGATGTTAAAAAATATAATTATTACCTAAAAGATGAGTCGCCGGATGTCGCCAAAAAGTCGCCGGAGTAGAGAGTCACCAGAGAGAGGGAAACGCCGGAATTTTGGTCGCCGGAGGAGGGAGGCCGGAGCTTTTGAGAGAGAGTGAGAGGAGAGGAGATGATAGGAGGAGAAATGAGATGGGATGAGGAAAAGAGAGAATGGGCAGTGGGTATATATAGGCTTTCACTTAGACGACGGAACCTTATTTTCCGTCGTCTAAGTGCACTTGGACTACGGAAAAGAGCGTTTCCGTCTTCTAAGTCAACCGTTTCAAAATTTTGAAACGGCGACTAATTAAAAGGCGGGACGGTTTCAACCGCGTTAATTTTCGGCACCGTTTCAAATGTTGACTTAGACGACGGATAATAGATTCTCCGTCGTCTAAGTCAACATTCGAAACGGCGCCGAAAATTAAGGCGGTACAATCAACCGCCAAGGGTTTTGAACCTGGACGACGGAGAAAGGCCATCTCCGTCGTCCAAGTGGATATGGTCAATCTCCGTGGTTCAAGTTGAATTTACGTAAAAAAAAATTTTAAAATTAATTCACAAGAAATTTGCCGATCTGTCATTCGAATGAAATATTCGTAAAATATCGATTAACGCATCGTACATATAAATAATTGAATTTGAAATGACGAATAATTTTACGTCTTTAAACTTATTAAGTATCTACTAATCTTTATGACTTAAGTGTTATTAAGTATATGCTCATTTGCATATCGATATTAACGAAATTGAATTTGGACAAAACAACTGTTGGATACGTTCGCCGTAACATAATATATAATTAGAATAATTTTCAGAAAATAATAAGTTCGTGAAGGGTTTCATCGGCACAGTCAACTGCAAAACTGAGATTTTGACAAACCGAAAATGTGGATACAAGACATTTCGTAACTCCGATTTTGAAACCGTCAAATGTCACACACCAAGAATTGTTTACTCTATAGTCTTGACGATAAGAATATGCATTGGGAGATGGTCTAGATGGTCGTTGTCTTAGATAAAATTACGAAATCTGAACTTGGACGACGCAAATGAGCTTATCAGTCGTCTAAGTGAGTACCTGAATTACAAAGGACAACGTAGATTCATTGATTTCAGATATTTGTACACTTTGAGAGTATCTTTAGTCTTGAACTTAATACCGAGAATTGTTCCCACCACGCTGTCGCACACATTCTTTTCTATGTGCATCGCGTCCAAGTTGTTCCTCAGCTTCAACTTCGACCAGTAAGGGAGTTCAAAGAATATACTCTTGTGATGCCAATAGCGGAGATCATGTGGAGGAATTGGATTGCATTTCTTTACATCCGCGTCATTGGTCAACACACCAAAGTCGAAATAGCTCAACCTCTTTAAAATCTTTTCGCCCGACCAACTACAGGGTTTAGGATCATTCTCTACCGTCCCGTCGAAATGAACTTAATCTTGTCGCCACTGGTGGTTGTGAGGAAGCCATCTATGGTGGGCCAAGTAACACATCTTCCCCGTGTGCCAACTAGAGTTCACGTCGTCCAAACATATAGGGCATCCATTATATCCTTTTGTCCTGCAGGCTGCCAACATCCCATACGCTGGAAAATCGCTGATCGTCCACATTACGGCAACCCTCATCGTGAACATCGTGTCAGTGAATTTGTCATAAGTTGGGACTCCATTTTGCCACAACAGTTTCAGCTCGTCGATCAAAGGTCTGAGGTAGACATCTAAGCACTTCCCTGGAGATTTAGGACCTGGAATTAGTACAGTAAGGAAATTAAATTCCTTGTTCATGCACATCCACGGAGGCAAGTTGTACGGCATCAGAATAATTGGTCAAGTGCTGACGGCGGAGCTATTACTACCCTAAGGATTATATCCGTCTGTAGATAGTCCGAGTATAACATTTATAACCTCTGCACCAAAGTCTCCAAATTCTCTGTCAAAATGTTTGAAACCCTCCCCATCCGAGGCGTGTCGCACGACATCGTCATCTATTCACTTTTCTGCGTACCATCGCATCGCCTCTGCTGTGTGTAGAGACATGTACAGGCGCTGCAATGTGGGAATCAAGGGAAAATATCAAACAACTTTCGCATGAATTCTCTTTTTCGAACTCTTCCTATTCAGCTCATATCTGCACTGGCCACATACGAGACAATAATCCAAATTTTTATACTCTTTGTAAAAAAACACACAATCATTCGGACATGCGTCAATTATCCTGTACTTTAGGCCGAGGCTGCTCAAGATATTTCTAACCTTACAATGAGATTTAGGAAGATTGTGATAATCAGGAAGCAACTTACATATTTGCTCCTGAATTTCGTCAAAAGCACTTACTGACATTTTGTGCTTCACTTTTATCTTCATTTGCTCCATCACATATTGCAACACATTCTCTCGACATCCAGGGTACACCGGGGTTTGCGCTTCAAGTAGCATCCGGTTGTACTTATCCATCTCACTAGTGTCAGTGGCCAAGCTAGCAGCAGGGAATGTGTCATCATGCTCATAAGTGGTACTGTAATCTCCCTCTTGGTGTTGGTGTCTACCATGACTAAATCCCGGAAACGCATCATGGACCAAATCTATAGTTGGGTTGCAAGCATGGGGGCCGGCACCACTGCCGCTGGATGAGGCACCTTAGTAACTGTACCTTGAGCTGAAGTCTGCTGAGCTGAAGTCTACTGCTTCACCATGCTCGGTCCATGTAGTGTAACTCCACATCATACCATTTTCGTACAGGTGTTGCACCATAACATTAACCTCCACATACTGACAATTAAGACATTTTTAGCACGGACACCTGAAACGTTTCTTTCCCTTACCATGTTCTATTGCAAAATTCACAAATTCGCTAATTCCATCCATATACCGGACATCACATTTATTCTGCAACTTCATCCAACTCTTGTCCATACTTCTACAAAATTTTATAATTAATTAATTATTACATATTAGTCAATTAACTATTAATTATACGTACTCGATCTACATCAATTACTTTAATATGTCTAGCTAACATACATGCATGTATGTACGTTTTAACTAAATATTAACCAAATTTTAAAACATCCATACATATTTACGTACTACAGGTCTATAATTAACTAATATATATATCATCAATTTTCTAACTTAATATATTAATTATATATAATTATGTATTAGACGTACTAATTAATTATTAACAATGCAATCAATCAAACGTACATGCAATTAATTATATATATATATATAAACCTACGATAATGGTGTTGGAAAATTAACTACGTACGTACCTGGCCTTCTCCGATATATGGCGAATTAATCGATGGTCGGAGCCGAAGATCGATATATATAGTGTTATCTAGCTACCTAGGTACGTAGCTATAGCTAGCTAGCTAGGACGTCATACGACGTCGTTTGAATTAATTGCATGCATGTCGCGTGAGGCGCTGATCGATCAAGACATGAAGAGATTATATATGATCAGTAGTTGAGAGACGAGTGAGTGGAGAGGATCGGAAGAGAGTTGGGCAACGACCTTATATAATGCTTCACTTAGACGACGGAGGTGTCGGTCCGTCATTCAAGTCGCCACTCGGACCACGGCGTGTCGGTCCGTTGACCAGGTGAGAACCTAGACGACGGAGAAAATAATCTCCGTCGTCCAAGTGAGCACTTGGACAACGGATAATTCTCCGTTGTCCAAGGCCTCACTTGGACGACGACGATTATTTTCTCGCTCCGTCGTCCAGGTTCTCACCTGGACAACGGATAATTCTCCGCGGTCCAAGTGTGAACCTGGACGACGGAGAAAATAGTCTCCGTCGTCCAGGTTCTCACTTGGACGACGGAAATTATAGTCTCCGTCGTCTAAGTGTCACTTGGTCAACGGATAAGTCTCCGTCGTCCAAGTTACACTTGGACCACGGAATGTTTACGTTTCCGTAGTCTAAGTGCAGTTTTCTTGTACTGTCTTATCCAATAGTGCACATAACTTTGCTTGACAAATTAATAGCAAAGTTCAAACCATTCATGCATGTACATGCATGCAGTGATCGATACCTAGGTACCAGCTGCAAGCTTCTCCCTCCCTCGGCAGAAAAATAAATAAATACCAAACTCAAATACTCAATTAATTACTCGATTGATCTCTTCCATATTCGAAGAGGCTAGGATCGATATAGGTTATGTCTCCTTTTCAGTACATTAGCAAATTTGGCAAAATCGATCATATATATATATGGTTCATCTTCTTTTGATTAAGATAAAAGAGGATCATAGTTGTTTTATCAAACTATCTGGTAAACCCTCCCCATTACCCCAAAAGGTAAAAGCTATACATTATCCTACATAACAAATGGAAAACACATCATATGCCATGATAAATACATGATGCCCATGATCGAAAAATCCACCCCCCCCCCCCCCCCCCGAGCATGATTATTGCATAGCAAGAAGATATAAGTCACTTTATTCAGTACATTACCATATTTGGTAGAATAAATTCAGTACATTACCATATTTGGTAGAATAAATTAAAATGGCCGCGTTTTCCCTCTTTTGGTTAAAGCAAGGAAGGCAATTAAAAGTTTCAATCAAATTAACTATATACGTAGCCAGGGGCTGATCCAGAATTCTTTAGGATGTTATATTGTGCAACGAACATTTTTTAAAAGATTTTATAACCACACTCAAGGATATATAGTTCAAAAATCTACACAAAAACACGATATTTAGTTCATAGTATATACCTCTCTAACTTCAAGTGTTTTTCGATAAAAAATTCAATAAAAATCATGAAATAGAATGATGAGAGAAGAAAATGATTAGACTAACAAGATAAAAAGGTGTGAGATAGCATCGGATGAGATAAGAAAATGATTATAATTAACAAGATTGTACATGGTGGGAGTCAAATCTAGTACCAAATACAAATCATTTGTGAAGCTAATAAACCAAGCGTGCAACACTACCAAGTTGAACTTCACAATTGGGATATATAAAATTATTAATATGTATGTTTCCTCGAAACTGCTCGGATTGTAGCCGGAGTAGTCTACCGGATTCGCCCGTGTACGTAGTACTCATGCAAACATGCTCGATCTAGTACCATTTTCCTTAATTACTAATTTAATTAGTGTATATATATCAATACAGTAAAACCTCTATACAATTATATTGTTAGGCGCGCCAAGTATTATTTATTTTTATATAGAAGTTATTCTTTAATAAATATTTAGTAAATTTTTTATCACAAATATCATAAAATAATTTATTTGAGATAACAATTATAAATATAAATATGAATTAAAACATATCCGCAAATTCAAATATGTGATAGCATTTATAAAACATAGATCATCACCTCATTTACTATGAAAATGTGTTTTAATTTTTCTTAAATCATAATATATATATATGTTTTCTTATTATTGACAATTATTACTATATATATGTAATTTTTTTATAAAAAAAAAATCTTCATTTGGTACCAAGAGTATTACCTAATACACATTCTAGTATCTTGTCTCTTAAAAGTCACTGGGTGGTACCTGAACAGTGTTTAAAAGCATGCATATATGCAAGGCTTCGTACAATCGTACCTGAACATTGTATAGAAGCATGCACATTCTAGTACATTGTCTTTTAAAAGTCATTTGGTACTAACAATATGAAACCCCAAAAATGTGTAATAAGAATGTATAACTTATTAGAATGTGAAAATTATTCTTATTTATAATTAATTCTGAGTTGAGATAATTTTATTTTATTACTATAAAGAGATTATTCTTATAGAGTATTCTCGAAATCTTATTGCATTCATCGTCTTCAGATTAATTTAAAACCAGAGTATGAACAGTAGGTGCAAATTAAAGTATGATTACTGTGAAATGTTTATAATTAACGAACGATCAGTATACTGTACACAAATGCATTTGAAACACCATACAAATTTTTATAACGAACGATCTACTGTACCTTGTGTTGTAACAAGAAAAGATGACAAACAAAAAATTAAGGATATACAGATTCAAACGTATATATGTAGGGTTCCATGCATAGACACCCTCTTTATAGTTTTGATTTCTTCCAGGCTACTACGTACATGCGTACTGGATTACAAAGAAGCACACATGTACTGGTGATATACATGTATATAATATTATTAATATATACAGCATTACAAACAAACTCACTCGTAGACGTATACATATACGAAACCATTTGGTTTTTGTGTTTCTCTCTGAGGTGGATTACAAGGTACTTAGACGAGAAGACTTAGACGACGAAGATAGCTCATAATTGATCTGAAAAGGAACCTAATTAACATTATCAGTAAAAATATGCATATATATATATGCGACAACCCTCAAGTCTTGACTATATATGCATATTAGTAAAAAGTAATATGCATTATTAGTAAAAAAAATAAGTATGCATATATGCAAGGGGTCGTAGAAAGCTCAACCTGAAAATAATCAAACCAATGGGAAAACAGACCTTGTAATTGGTCATATGTACGAAGATGATAATTGTTCTAGACTTTCCACTTTAGTAGCATTCGTTATCTTTGCCAAGCACAGATCATTGAAAGAAAGACATAATATTTAATTTGTGCAGCTGGTTCTTTCAGTTAGGGATTAATTGATAATGAAAATAATTGAAAGAACAGATTAGGATGAGAATTTATCAAACACGCTATTAAAGCTCTTGCAATTACGTACGCAAGGTAATTTCCAATCCATATTTGGCAATTTTTTTGTGTCATTTCTTACTAAGAAACAAATTTAAGGTTCATTCCTTTCAAAGTATAATAAAACCTTGTGGTCAATTCATTCTACACTTGTGTAGTAATCTTCCTCATTCATTCTACTTGCGATCACATCTACAGTAAAACTACTATAAATGAATAACCTCGGAGTTGGAGAAAATTATTATTTTAGCAAGATTATTATTTTATCGATAAATGAATAATTTATTAATTTATCGAGATTTTAGATATTTCCTAGTTAACGAAAATGATTCAACGATGGAATTGCTACTGATGAAGAGATAAATGAAAGATAATGAGTTCGCATGCTAAAAATGATAATGATCCAAATGACAATTCTGCTATACCGATAATTTCTCCACACAAAAAAACCCACATTTGAGATTGTAGTTACCTTGAATAACTGTTTACTACAAAATGAAAACAATTTATCGAATATGGTGCATACATTGTAAAAGATCAAGAACGAAATTAAATTTTGTCTAGATGTGAAGAAGAAACAAGCTACAATAATTTTTTTTCTTTCTTCAAGAAATAGCTTAACTGATCAACAAAATAGAAATATTCTCAAATGAAATTTAATTTTGAGGTATTTTTATAAATTTTAATTTTTTCTAGGTGAATGTATATATGTTTTAATTAAATTATTATTTTATATATTCATATGGACCTAAAGAAATTAGAAAAAATTTATTATTTTATACATTTAACGAGGTTGCTAGTAAAATGAATTGGTCCCGAGTTGAGGTCAGAAATAGGGCAACAAATTGTGATAATGATACAACAGTTGGTAACTTGCTGTTTCAATTCTCACATGATGTGTTTGAAAAGTTGGTTGTTGTGTCAATCTGATAGAACGACATGATTTTGATCTAACTAGTGAAAATATGACTGCTTCGTCAAAATTAGGGGAAATATGGTCCAATTGTGCCAATTGGCAAAGCAAAAGGCATCATGATTGCAACATAGGTACTAAATGGCATAGATATACAAAAGTAACTATACAATGTATGTATGAAACCATTTTGTACACTTTAAACGTAACGGCTACTTAGAGCCAGTTGTAGCCCATATCAGAAACGCATTCGTCTCTTGCTTTTTATTGCTCAACTCCAGCTATGTCACTTGCTTCACGTAACCTAGCTACTTTGTGCATATATGGCTCATGTTTTCAAGCCATTGATCAGATGACTCACTAACCAATTCTCAAAAACGTAAACGATCACCGGATCCGACCCGGCCGATCCGACCCGAATACAGTACTTGGCTAGGGTTTAAAGTTTAGGGTTTAACTAGCCGGGTGTCAATGTCAATCAGGCTAGCTGTAGAGTATAACTTCTGTAGGTTTTGTTCCTCAATTTTCAATCATTGGCTTCACTACGTAATCTAATAGTTCGAGCCTTCATCATGGATTTTCCACCCATGTTTAATTGAACTATAGGAAGCTTATATCCATCTTATAGTGGAATCAGCTTATTCAAAGCTAGCTATAGCTCGATCACTTAATTGTTTCCCACGAAACCAATTCACATTTCCACACATACAGTTAAATTCTCTCTCAGAGTCCATTTCTTTTTGGCTTTTCCTTCCCCCTTTTCCCTTATATATAGGAAAAATTTCAGTTTAATATCTTGTGGTTTGAGTTATTTTTCATGTTATTACATGAAGTTTTAAATTTTTCAGTTTACTACTTAAGGTTTGAATTTTTCTTCATGTTACTACCTGAGATTTTAAATTTGTCAGTTTACTATCTGAAGTTTCATTTTCTTATCACTTTTTATCTTTTCATTAAAAAATTATTTAAAGATGGAGTTATTTTGGCCAATTTATTTACCTTCAATAAAAGAAATGTTTTTATTTTCTAAAATTTTTCTTTCTAGCAAAATATGTTATTTTAATTTTTTATATGAATGGTCGGTTGACTAAATATGTCATGTTTATCCTTAATTGCATAATGCCGTATAAATATCAAGACACATGAGCCGGTGACATAATTTGTAGAAACTCATAAGATTGACTCGCTTGGCTAACCCTCAATTATTTTATAGAAAAGAATGTAAAGTTGTTATTCTTAACTAAATAAGTGATATTAATTTTCTAAATTAAAATCATGTTCATAGCGATTTGATAAACTTGTTAATTATAATAAAGAACTGAACCATGCTTATAAATTTTTTATAGTCAAATACAAATGGTGACTCGGTGGCTGTTTAGAAAAAAAAATCAAAATTTCTTTTTTAAAAGTAAGGGTTGGCCAAGTGAGTCAGCCTTATGAGTTCTCACAAATTATGTCGTCAGTCTATATGTCTTGATATCCATACGACACTAATTAAACAGTCAAGAGTAAACATGCTATATTTTGCCAACCAACTATTTAATTTTTTTTTTAATAAAACTTATTTTGGTAGGAATAAAAAATTTATAAAATTATTTTTTATTACATATAAATAAATTGACCAAAATATCCTCCATCTTTAAATAATTTTTTAATGAAAAAGATATAAAGTGAAAAGAAAATGAAACTTCAGGTACTAAACTGACAAATTTAAAATTTCAGGTGGTAACATGGAGAAAAAATTTAAACCTCAAGAGTAAACTGAAAAATTTAAAACTTTAAATAGTGACATGAAAAATTACCTAAACTACTGGGTACTAAACTGAAATTTACATATATATATATATATTGCACTCCATGATAGCATATGAGACAATTAATCTCGAACAGCACTTTTGAGTTTTTGAAGTGTGCCCTCAAAGCCTCTTCAAATTTTCAGGAACTCCAGAGCTTCACTATATCATTTCAATGGCACCTGATCCTCATACCCTGGCCTCTGTTTTTGGCATCCTAGGTATTTGCTTTCCTTATGCTAACTAATTAATATATGTATTGCCCCGTACCAAACTCGTCTTCACTTCTCTGACTTCTCTATTTCTCATTTCTCTTTAGGTTCCAGCGTCTCCGTCCTCGTCTTACTAAGCCCGTTGTAATTTTTTTTCCTTCTCTGTTTTTCATTTCTTCATGTGCCTATGATGTTGTGTTATTAGCTCCCTTTGTCACAATATTCAAAATATACTCGTCTTTGCAGGCCAACATTTTATCAGATTTACAAAAGAAAATCGGCTGAAGGGTTTCCACCACTACCATACTCGGTGGCTTTGTTTAGCGCCATGTTAACTCTCTACTATGCTTACCTCAAGGAAAATGCTCCCCTGCTTGTCGGAATAAATTCATTTGGCTCCATCATAGAAGCTATATACCTTATCGTCTACCTGATTTATGCACCATCAAAATCTAGGGTACTTAAGTAACATTCTCTTCTTGATTTTTTTATATTTTTTTTTTTTACTTTTTAGAAAATTGGGATTGGTTTAACTTGACAGTGTATCTGTTTCTTTGCAGGTTTCCACATCAAAATTGATAATTCTGTTTAATATTTTGGCTTATGGGGTGGTCATAGGTGCTACATACCCAATACCGGACCATTTTCTACGGCTTAAAGTCGTTGGATATACCAATGTTGTTTTCTCTGTCTCTGTATTTGCTGCTCCTCTAAGTATCCTGGTATGCCTATATAACACTCCTCTTATTATGGCTAAGTTGTGCATTATGAACAAATATATAATTGTAATTCATCAGTTCCTTTCATTTGTATTTTCAGAGACTAGTTATCAAGACAAAGAGTGTCGAATACATGTCGTTCCCTCTTTCGTTCTGCTTAACTCTTTGCGCTGTCATGTGGTTCTTCTACGGCCTTTTGATCAAGGACTTGTTCGTAGGGGTATGATTTTCTTAATTATCTAATAACCTACAATGTATAAACGTACCATTTCAAGTACTTGATGTGCTAGCTCTTCCTCATGTTTTTGCAGGCACCAAACATCCTAGGGTTTTCATTTGGAATAGCTCAAATGATTTTGTACTTGGCTTACAAGAACACCAAGAAACCAATACTACCCGAATATAAGCTAAATGAGATGCCAAACAAGGTTGTTGCAGCAAGTGATGTAATAGTAGTGACAACTGAAAATACTACTGAAAGAGTCGAAACAGGGGACCCAAAGGAGGAGAAGAAGAAGACTACTGCTGGAGCTGATGATCATCATCAGAAAACCAGCATTACTAACCAGAAAGCCATTCCTTCTACCGTGCCAAGTGATTCACCAGTTTAATTAGTTGGACTCTGTGATGATCGAGCCTAGCTAATTTGAGTTGTGTGATTGTTACTGCTGCCTAAAGATTATACTCAATATAGTGCAAAGCTAGCTACCAGATCGCTTATATTCTTCTACCTAAGCTAGTCGTTCTAGACGTCTCGTACGTTCATGATTATCGATTTGCTTTGCTTTGCTAATTCTTTTTTCTCTAGTAATTGCCGTTATTGGCTTGCTCTTACATGTGCTTGGGATTTCCCAACGGAAATCATTACATACTGCAACTATAAATATAGAGAAAGGAGAAGATCTAGCTAGCTCTTATATTTCTGAATGCGAAAGCTTAGTCTGAATAATTAGTTACGGTCCAATATGTTTAAACACGCATACAAGCGAAACAGTTCATGTGACTCGAGCTATCTAGAACGATATATGTCCACAACTCACCGGCGAGACAAGGTATATTTTACTTTTACGTACATGATCATCATGTTGGTAATTAATCTGGTTTGATTTGATGAAATAACGACTTGGCAAGTAAGCAAATAACTCAAATTCATGTCTAGTATGATCAATTTTAGATAGTATACGAAATATATATTGCACACATTATAGGGCATTTTCGTTTATGCAAGATACCTCAAATCTGTTTCTAATAGGCTAGGGTAAATGAATAAAATGTATGTGAGTATGTCTAACTATCTATCCTCTTCGGTCTTCAAACTAATGTAATTTTATTTATTAATGGGGTCGGCCTGGTCTTAGGACTCGAAAACTTACTCATCAAGCACATTGATGTCACACTCATGGTTAAAAGTTTTTTCTCTAGTAGTACAATATCCTCTCATAATGCGTAATACATGATATATATATAATTTTGAAATTTTGTACTGAAATTTCGGTGTGAAGTTGCATTTTACACAAATCTAATGAACATATATGAGCACAAATCCTGAACTTATTCTCTTAATGAACATGCATGTCAAATCCTGATGATATTCATATCATCAACATAGACTGTTACAATGGCAAATCCTGAACTTGTTCTCTTAATGAATATGCATGGACACAAATCATCGTTTTTGTATCCCTTCCCAATTAAGTAGTCATTTAGACATGTGTACCACATCCTACCAAATTATTTCAATCCATATAGTGAACGACTCAATCTAATCATATGAGTACTTTGTGGTTTAGAATTATTTGAATTGGGTATGACAAAGCCATCTGACACACTAATGTATATCTCCGAGTTAAGGTCTCCATAGAGATATGTTGTAATCATATCCATCAGCTGCATGCTCAGTTTTTCGGACACTACCAAACTAACAAGGTATAAAAAGTAATGATGTCCATGACCAGAGGGTATGCCTCCTCATAATCAATGTCAGGGTGTTGAGAGAATCATTGAGCCACAAGTCTAGCTTTATACCACATGACTTTATTCTTCTCATTATGTTTTCGGACAAAGACCCAATTATGTCCTACCGGCTTAACATTTGGTGGGCATAACACTACCGGACCAAAAACTTGCATTTTCTTCAGAGAGTCTAGTTCAGCCTACATTGCCTCTTTCCATTTCGGTCAATCCGCTTTCCGCTGACTTTCAACAACCGAGCGAGATTCCACTTCATCGTCATCAATAATATCTTGAGCGAAAGAATAAGCAAAAGCATCATCAACTACCTTAGATGATTTATTCATAACAATGCCCGTATCATTGTTCAATAGTGAGATTTCACCGTTCTCTGACATCACATATGGATATGAAGCGTCATCTAGAGATGTCATTTGTGATTCTAGGACGTAACTATAGTCAGGAACAATTTCGTGTAAAGGATTCACAACATTGATAATGAAAATATCATTTTGTGCATGGATGGTCTACCTTTTCACCGGAAGCTCATATGTGGATTTTCTTGGTCTCTCATAATATGCTAAAACTAAGCATTAACTTGAACACTTAAAACCTAGTCTAAACGCACAATCAAAAATCTTATAGATGTAGTAATTAAGTAAGTAAGGATCGTTTAAACCAGAGATTGAAGAGTGCATGCAATAATTGTGTAAGAAAAGGGGGGTTTAAAGGTTGATTTTAATTATCCTAATTTACTACGTAAAAACATCATAAACACAAAACAAAGAACATAAGACTCTAGCATACATAAACTCATAAACAAGCAACATATAAAAGACCCCTAAGAACTCTAAATCATGTTTAAGATAAAAATAAAAACCTAATTAATTATTTACAAGTGATCATCTTACTTCACCCTTGCCAATCTCCTTTACCTATTCTTGTTACCTATGAAACTCATGCTCTTAATTCTATAATTTTCATGCTATATGGTTTAAAGTGACAACTCCTTAATTCATAAGTTCATTGAATTAACTATAAGCGAGGGGCTTAACGCAATCATCCTAAACTAAATCAACGCATTACGAACATAGCATAACATGCTTCAAACAAAATCAAGAACATAAACACATGGAAGATAGACTCAAACAAGTATTAAAAATTCAAATTACTTCACCAAAATACAATGTCAAACAAGAAGAAAACAAGAACAAAAGAGGACTACGGAGCAAAGATCTCACGGTTACACTTTTTGAAGATCTGCTTAACGCTGCAAACTCTAAGGGTGTAGATGAATAATAGGATTGTATTTTTTACTTGTAGAGTCTTAACACGATGCAAGTAGTCCGAGAAGGTGTGGAAGGCGATGTACGTAGTCGGCTTTGGAGCTTGCACACTTTGTGTTTGAGGAGAGGTTTGGACAGTATTTGGAAAGATATTTAGGCTGGTGAGATATGATCTTGAATGTTGTTTGATCATCTCTATTTATAGGAGAGGATAGTGGCATTCTTCTTGGAGAAATTAGATTCCTTATAAAACTCGGCTGATTTGACTTATCTTCACTAAATTGAACATTCGGGGAACTACAGACCTATGAAAATTATGATTTTTGGCTCGTTAGAAATTTAACTCAGACAGCTTTCCAACCATGGTCAATCGCTATCTAACTCCTTTTACGTTGTTCCCAGTCGTTCATTGAAGTGGGCTGTTATGCATAGGCAAATTCTTTTTTCCTTTTCTTTGTGTATTTCCTCATTCCTCTAGGATTTAGGAATCATTTTCTTTCCCTATTTCTTTCTCCAAGTTTTGGCTTTTTTTTTGACTTAATTTTGGGCTTATGGCCTTTTGATTAATTTGGCTCATCTTACTTTGATGTTCCTCCAAAGATCTTTCTGGAAGCTTCTCTTTCCTAGTCAACATAAGAGAGGTTTCCTAGTCAACCAATGACTTCTTTTTCTTCTCTAATTTCTTCATGGATGTTTTATTGGACGAATTTCCTTCTCTCCATTTATGCGTTCTAGCGTGCTTGTAGACTTATTTACTCTGTATTTTTGGGGTTAGTTCTTAAAAATAAAAAAATAACTTATAATTAATAATATTAAGGTAATAACATAGTTAAATGTAAGAATTTATACATTAATTATCACGCATAAAATGCATAGATCATTCCCCTCTTCTTGGTGGGAGCTGAAGTTGACGCTACTCCCTCCACATGGGCTTGAGAGACGTTTTCTTGCCCAGGAGTGGCGTTAATTCTCCTATTCTTGAGAACTTCCAACCTTGCAGGAACATTTGTAGCAGGTATATCCGATCTCATCACTTTGGCAATAACAGTAAAGGAGTCAGGCATCGAGTCTGCTACCATTTGAATATAAAGGATATGTACTACTTCAATCTCACTTTGAGATGTGCATGGATCTTCTTGAAACATAATGGGAGTATACCACGTCAATTCCTGAGGCTCAACCAGAATGGATGCATTCCTATCTCCCCTAATATCAGGAAGTATGTTTCATCAAAATGACAATCTGCAAATCTTGCAGTAAATAGATCTTTTGTCAAAGGTTCTAAGTAACGGACAATCGTTGAAGTTTCATAACCAACATAGATGCCTAAACGACGTTGATGACCCATTTTAGTACGTTATGAAATGTTAGGCTCATACCCAGTTACCAACTGGTACACACTAAATAGTTTGCGTGCTACGAGTCTCAAGCGAATAAGCATTGTTGCATGTAATACTGCATATCCCCAAGCAGAGACCAAAAAATTTGTATGCATTACCATTGCTCTGGTCACAAGCTGTAACTGCTTGATTTATGCCTTTGCTAAATCGTTCTTTGAATGAACATGAAGGACAAGATGTTCGACTTTAATTGCAACTGACATACAATAGTCATCAAAAAATTTCGATGTAAACTATCCTGCGTTATCCAATCTAATAGACCTAATTAGATTGTCAGAGTGGTAAGTCTGAAGCTTAATAATTTGTGAAGAATAAAATAGATACATAATCAATATAGACTAAAATTATACTTTATTCATTGATAGATGATCTTAATATAGGCATTGCAATATGTTACAATCATTATCTCTATAAATTAGGAATTGAGAGAATATCTACTTCTATACTAATTAGGACAAAACATGCACCGAAATACCAGAAATATTTTTTCTTTAAACAAAGAGAAATTACAATTGCATTTTGTCTCCTATTGCTTGCACTCTAAGAAAAAAAGTTATATTTGTAAAACGCAAGCTTGTTCAATATATTCAATTACAGTTAATTGTTATATAGGTTGTTTAGTTATTTAACTTAATTATCTACGGTACATATATAACATCATAAAAGTGTTCAAATCAATTTTTAACATTCGACATTAAAGGTGTTGGATTTGAGATCTCATATCGAAATATGACAATATTCAATATAACTTAAATGTGGTTAGATTATTCCTAATTGTACCGAAATCTTTTGTGGATAAAACCCAACACCTTAAAAGTGGTTAAGTTGGGACAATATCGATACGAGCGAGTCCTTTCAAATCACGTCCCGAGCCTAGTGGGCTTGAATTGAATTGAGTCTTCCAAAAATTGTTGCGTTGGCTCCAGCGGAATGTATAATCAAGATTTCGATATGAATTTTGGACTTGGTTTCACGTGCTGACTTTGTACTTAGATTGCACGTGAGGGGACGTATTGGATGGGAGATCTCACATCAAAATATGACAATATTAAATATAACTTAAATGTGGTTGGATTAATCCTAATTGTACCGAAATTTTTTGTGAATAAAATCTAACACCTTAAAAACGATTAAGTCAGAATAATATCAGTACAAGACTCTATATGTCATAGTTGTGGTTGTTCAAGTGAAGATACTCACCATGGCGGATTGGACAAGATTTACTAAAACCATGCAGTTGAGGAAGGCAGCAGGGTTAGTCGAGTTTTGTTCTCAATTTATAAGGTGGCTGGAGGTATAGTTATTTCCTATATAGCAATCGTGAACCCAATAAACACTATTCCTTCCTTTTCGTGTTCATCACTCCGAGGGTATTTTAGATTTCTCGCCAGTAAGGTCACTGTTCTTTGCACGCTCAACGTTAACCTATGTCTAAAACTTACGCAGTCTCCTGCCTCTCTCCGCGATGGTCACCATTCGATTTAATCAAAATCGCCGCCACAAAATTTATCAAACCCAGAACCCCAAACAGAGAGAGCAATCTTCGCCACTGGTATTGGCTTGAAAGGAACTCCGATCTTTCAAAACGCAATCCTTGGCAGAAAATCTGAACCTCATCGATTGGGGCTAAGAGGGCATCAGTGAGAGACTGACAAATACCAAACCCGAAGGCCGGGTCAGGTTGAGAGACCAGAGCGACGAAGGAGAGAAGAGCGAGGTTTTGGCCAGTAAGGTTTGGGCGCAAGGTGTAGGCTGACGGTCCCAGCACACACCAAGTTCCCTCACATACCACAGATTTCTGCATTCAAACGAGTCTCTTTCTTGCTAAATTGAAGGTTTTTTGGATCGTAAAGCTTGAAGCTCTGTGAAGGAGTTAGGTACTTTCTATTTTTTGATTAGCTAATTGTCAATGTAATTGATGTTGTTTGACATTTGAATCGTTTGATGGTAATCAGTGATACTGTTGGTCTTCAAAGTATAGTGAATATTTGATTTATTAGATGAGATGAATGTAGCAATCATGTATAATCAAACAAACCTGATTATAAGAGTAATACTAAGATAGAATAAGACTGTTCGATTTATTCAATTGATTTCTTGGGTTCAACTGAGTTGAATTAGTTGTTATTTGTTAACAGTAAGAGGATGAGAATATGAATATCCAAAGTGTTGCATGCCAATATGGCGAAGAGGAACCTTTTTGTGAAAATAGGCGGAACTGCCACTAAATTTCTTTAAATTTAAGAGTTGAATGGAATGTTTTTAACCGGGTGGAGTAGTTAATGCATTGAAGCATTGGTCTTTAACTGAAGTTGATGGTATTGTGCTAATTTTGCTCTCTTACTTATGTTAGTGATTCTGGTTGTAATTTTGAATGATGAATCATGAGATCAGTGCTTCCTAATTGTTGTGATTTGACTATGGGATATGTGTTGGAATTTTTAGGGAACATGTGATTATACGATCACTGTTTTAATTCAATCATGGGTTTTATGATTTGTGTGTTGTGTTTTATGATTTTCATGTCTTATTTGTTGAAGGATTCGGGTTTTTGCTGCAATTTGAAGTTGAAGGTCATCAGTGGCTTTGGCCTTTTAAGGTAGACTATCAGGTGTTGAATGCTGTTTTCTTCTTATTTTGTCTCCTTTGGCCGCTAAAGAAATTTTGGTATATGGAACATGTATAAGAGGTAAAATGTTGCAGCTTCATATATAGGGACCCAATATATCAACACAAATTACTTCCTTTGTTTATTCGCTGAAAGCCTATTTGGAAATTTCTGTGAACAGTAGTTTATTTGCACAAATTATACAGTCAACTACATTTCTTTTACTATATATGTTTGGTGCCTTCATCAAGTATACTTGAAGCACAGTGTTTAGAGTTTGGTTGATTTAGTGTGCTCTTAAGGTGGTTATAAAAGTGAAGTATAATGTTTTTTTTTTTAAATTTAAAAGTATATGCATTAAAATCTAATAGCAATTTCCCAGTAATCTGAATCCACAGAGAAAAGAGGTCAAACATTGTTGTAGTTTGCTCTAACCAGATAATTGGTTGAAAGAGTGATATCTGAGAAAGAAAGCTGCATACTATTGTCCACAAACTTGAATTTTGTCAGATTTTAAAAAGTCGCTATTGTCCAACTCTGACCATTTGGAGTTTTTTTCCTCAAGTTTCTCATACTTACCTACGGCATATATTCTTAGTTTTTGTAGTAGCTGCATTACAAGATAAATGACAGGATTAAGCAAACCATCAAATTTGGTGATTCAGAAAAGCAAAGAAGAGAAACAACAAGAAATAGAACAGCGCAAAATTAGAAAAGTAGATGGACGTATACATGACACCAAAGAACCTCTTGAATATCCTTGGGAAATTGGGGAAAGTAGAGGGTTGCCAATTATCTTCAGTAATCTATATACTTTTAGTATTCAGAAATAAGAATGAGGCGCAAATCTTTGTAATATTAATATTTTTGGTACTGAATCTATGATATTGACTTCTTAGGGCAGCATCGTTAAATAATACAATACATAATAGTGATTAGTACCTCAATTTGTTTTAGTACTTAAAAACGCTTTCTTTGGCTGAATTTGATTCGTGTGCACCTTGATCTTCGAAATAGTAGGACTGTAGGACAGTTCTGTAGTCTCATGGCATATCAAAATTTTGTTCAAAATTTTACATGTTTTCAAAGATATGCATCATCTTTTTGTATCCCTTTTTTGACGTCAAAGCTGAAGAAAAAAAATATTATAATGATCAATAACCAATAACTACTAAATAGTAAATGACACATGAGAATTTGTCATGATTTATTTTCATTGCAAACAAATGTGCACAAATGTTGCCGGGGTGGATCATTGAGAGAAATTTTGGGACATGTATATATTATTTGTCTGCGGGTAGATTTTCATCCCACACTTCGAAACTCTAGCCCAAAATCCTCTTCAAACTGAGCCCACATGACTTTGCAATAATATTACAATAAGATTAAAAAAACCCTTGAAGTCTTCTTGGGCACGCCTCTTTTTGCTGTGACGTAAGGAAGTGGACGTCACAAGTCTCACAACCAAGTGAACCAGTTGAACCAAGTTTACTCACTTAACTCAGTTCTTCAACTTCTTCAAGAAAAAACACCTCTTCTGTAAGTTCCATAACTTCCATTCTTTCAACTTCTTCAATTCTTGAAGTTTGTAATCTACTTAATTTCATTCTTTAAGGTTAGATAATAGATATGTAAATTTTGTTTGAATTACTTGTTAAATGTTAATTGTTTTGTGATATGAATAATTTGATGGGTTAAATTTTCCCTATGCTGATTCGAATTCAACAACTATTCAACTAAAGCACTACTGACTACTATCACCACATGTTTAGTACTTTAGTTTTAGCAATTTACTATATGTTAATTTGTGTTTGTTATGTGAGGGAAAAAAATAATCATTTTTTGTGTAGGATTGAGTGAAGATCTATTCAGATTAGGTGTGGCTTCTGTTTTGTCAATCAGAATTTCTGAATAGGATAGTAATTATGTGAGGCTCCGCTATTTCAAATGATATATATTACATATTTACATAATCATCGCAATTTTGTATTGATCTAGCTAGTCATGAACTTATGATATCAACATAAATTACCTCATTCATTTTAGAAACCATATTCTTTTCTTTGATTACTATACTTTGTTATTGTGATGTTGAGTTGTTGCAAATTTGTTCTTATAAATAGGATAGGAATGATCATCATCATAAGTCCACAAGAATGAAGACTCTTTTTTCTCTTTATAAGAAGGATGCTGGTAATCAAGCACCAACATTAGTTGCATCAGAGATGTCAATGCCCTGTTCTGATTCTCCTAGTTCTTTATCAGTGAATGAAATGGAAGTTCCATCAGAAAATGAGATAGCTTCCTGTTTGAAGATTTACACCCCCATACTTAGTAAGCTATTTGCTAACTTATAAGTGCAAGAACGATCTTTGTCTGCAAGTATACGTGGACAACTAATAGTATAGAAAAGGAAATCGAGAGTCGAACCCACGAGGAGTAAGCACTTAGATTCCTTAGCTCGGGTGAAAAGCACAAAGACTACGACTTACTAGACAATACTTGACACTAAAAAGAACTAAAATGTGAAAGTGAATCTCACACCACTAAGTCCTTTGGAGACTTAACATTGCGAGGGATGGTGAGATTAAGATGAGTGATTAACGAAGTTTGATTGGTTGGTTATTACACTAGAATGCGGAAACTAAATAATACAAATTCAAGATAAGGAAAGTTGGCCGGCTAGGGAAATCCCGCTAACCACATGATGCATCAAACAATATTCCGGTTTATGTGTAGATTAAGTCCGTTCACACAAGTTAATATCCAAATTGTGACCTTTTGGGTCATGTTTGGTCTTGAACCCAAGTTCCTAGGTCATAATAAGCTCTAGATGACTTGAGCCCAACCTTGAACTATTTCGTGAATCGGAACCAAGACCCAAGCCATTTTGGAGCTTGCATCTCGATTGTATGTCACGTTGTGAAGTCAACAAGCAAATCGTGTGAAATATGTGGAAAGGTTCCCCTTCTCAAATCTCTATTGGAGAATCCGAGAGAAAGTCTATGTGATTCCCTCAACTCGTACCTAGTGAGTTACGAGTTAAGTGAGTCTACTATTTGCCACAATAACCTTTTGGATTTAATGTGCGCCTAACTAGAGTCCTTCAAGTCTATAGAGACTCAAAGAAGCTCTAGTTCATGCTAACTGGTAGGGAATCAAATCTTAAGATAAAATATCATAGATAATACTCTAATCATGTTTACATGCTCATCTTTCCTTAAGTGAGTAGCTAATTCATTCAAGAGTCATTTTTAAGTCCTTTGACACATACATCAACCTAGCTAGAGTCAACACATGTATATGAGAACTACACAACAAGCTCAAGCATATAAACATACCACAATCACACAATGAACTCATTCACAACACAAGTTTTCGTCACATACACTAAAACTATGAAATCTACATAATCTATGACATGTTCATCACATCACATGAACCCTAGCCTCCCAAAATCTACTACTCACTACCCATAACAAGCATAGTCTAGATACATGATTGCAATACAAAGTAGGATGAGAAATAACCAAGAGTCCCAAAAAAGCTCCAAGGTCTTCTAGCTCTTCTCTCTTTCTTGCTCCAATCTTACTCCAAAGCTCCAAGAGTTAAGTCACCCACCAAAAGCTAGAGGAATGATGATGTAGATGAAAATATGGTGGTGGTAATGGAGGTTTTCAAGACTTTTGGTGGTGCTATAGGTGTTTGAGAGGTAGAGGAGATAGCTATTTGAATGGGTATGGATGAAGGCTTGAGAGAGAGAGAGAGAGAGAGAGAGAGAGAGAGAGAGAGAGAGAGAGAGAGAGAGAGAGAGAGAGAGTAAAACTATAAGAATTTGAAAATTTAAGTGAGTTATGTTATGGTCTCCAAGGGAGCTCGACCCTAGGGGTTTTGGAGAGGTATTTTGGCTTTGAAATAATTCTAAAATAACTTAAGACATCATCCACAATTTTAGGGGCATGTTGGTGGTCCAAAGATGACTCACCCAACATGTGAGTGGCACATAACTCTTCAAAATATCTTTTCCAATTGGGTTTGTGGTCTTGGACTTGAATTCTTGGGCCTTGACACCTTCCGGCAAGGATTCGCCGGAATTGATCGTTGATCGGTCGAAGTTGACTTTGACTGGCGGTTGACTGTTTGTCATTTTCTCGATTTTGCTTCTTCTTCTCCATCTCCAAATGCTTAGGAAACTTGCTCGGCTTCTTCAAAAATTAATTAATCTCCATATTTTAGCTCGTTTCCTCACAAACTCCCAATTTCCTAGCATAACAAGGAAACGTATTAAAACGATGCTTTTATTCCAAAAAGGCAAGCTTTAAGTATAAAGTTAGGTACATAATTGGAACACAATTATGGTCCTAACACTTCCCCTCCACCCATAGTTGATACTAAAAAAAATCCCATGTTCAAGCTAATCCTGGATTACGTGAGTTGATTTATACATTTTTCGGTTAATGAACAAGATCATATTCGAATGAAGTATATTCTGATGGGACCTTGTCAACCCAAGTTACAAAATTATCGTCAAACTTCTGATGGACGTGATAATCTTCGTTTGGAGTATAGATGGTTTACACTGTTTCCTTGGTTAGAGTATCCACAAGCTATAGATAGAGTGTTCTGCTTTCCTTGTTTCCTTTTTGAGAAAAATACCAAGGCATCCTCTATTTACTGTTGAAGGAAGTTGTAATTGGAGTAGAATGTTGGCTGGGAAGAAGGGAACTTTAGTGCAGCATGCCCATCAGATGAATTTTGCTCATAACAAGAATGTTCAAAGTTGGAGTAACTTATTGAGAACTTCTTAGCATATTGATAGAGTGATCGAATAACTACCTCCAGAAATTATAAGGCAGAACATGCTGTGTTTGAAGACAACAATAACAACTGTGAAGTATCTTGGGAAAGAAGGCTTGCCTTTTAGAGGCCATAATGAATCGGCTAACTCTACAAGTAGAGGACATTTCATTTAGTTGATCAAGGGTTATGCAAATGTGAATGAAGAGATTGCAAAATTTGTTCTTGAAAATGCTCTCAAGCATGCCATGTACATTGCACCATCAAATCAGAAGGAGATCCTTGATATAATTGCTACCAAAATTCGAGATACAATTCGCCAAGAAATTGGAGATGCCAAGTTTTGTATGTTGGTTGATGAATCACTTGATGTATCTAAGAAGGAGCAAATGGCTATCATTCTTAGGTTTGTTGATGAAGATGGGTTTCTTCAAGAAAGGTACTTTGAAATTGTTAGTGTTGAAGACACTACTTCTGCTAATTTGAAGAAACACATATGTAGTGTGTTGTCTAGAAACAATCTCCAAGTGCAAAACATCCGTGGTCAAGGATACGATGGAGCTAGCAATATGCGTAGTCAATTTCATGGATTGAAAATGTTATTTCATCAGGATTTCCCTTATGCCTATTATGTTCACTGCTTCGCTCATAGATTATAGTTAGCTTTAAATGCATGTGCTATAGATGTTCATGATATGCAACTATTTTTTTTAAATGCTAAGTTCCATTGTTGGTTTTGTTGGCTCTTCATCAAAGCGTACAAATATTTTAAAAGATATTCAAGAAACAAAAATTGCAGAAAGTTTAGCAGATGGAGATCTTGAAGCTGGAAGAGGGCTTAACCAGATCCGTAGTTTGAAAAGAGCGGGAAAGACTCGATGGGGTTCTCACTTTGGTTCAATTAGTACACTAGTCCATGTTTTTAGAGAAACTACTCAACTTCTTCAAAACATGATGATTGATAAAGAGCTCGCTGGAAGTGTAAGAGGTGATGCTAAAGGTTTCCTCAAAGCATTGATGGCATTTGAATTTGAATTTTATTTGCTGCTCACTGACAAAGTTATGGGGATTATTGATTTACTTTCTCAAGCCTTGCAGAAGAAACCACAAGACATTGTTAATGCCATGAATATGGTTTCAAGTACAAAGGCACTTCTTCAAACTTTGAGGAATGATGGTTGGGATAGTTTTTTCCAAAGTGTTGCAATTTGGGGAAGATCATGGTCTTGAAATGCCTAATATGGCTGCAACTTATTCAATGGGTATGGATCGTGGCTGTTAACAACATGATGTTGTTACAAATGAGCATTATTATCATTTTGACTTGTTTAATGTGGTTATAGATGCTCAGATGATGAAGCTAAATGACAGGTTCACAGAGCAAACTATTGAACTACTTCTTTTGAGCTCTGCATTGGATCCTCAAAATTAGTTTTGGAAGTTCGACATGGAAAAAATTTGCAACCTTGCTGAGAAGTTTTGTCCTGAAGACTTTGATACATCTGAGGTAATATCTTTGAGGTTACAGTTAGAGCATTATGAGTATCAAGTAGTTTCTGACGGAAATTTTCAGACATTATCTTCCCTTGCACAACTATGTGGACGATTAGTTGAAACAGACGTAGCAAAACTTTTCCCTTTGGTTGATAGAATTATTCGTTTAGTTTTGACACTTCCTATTTCCACTGCAACTACAGAACGTGCATTTTCAGCGATGAAAATTATAAAGACTAGGCCTAGAAACAAGATGGAAGATGGATATTTTTTGGGTTGTATGATGCTCCGCATTGAAAAAGAATATGTAGGCAGCATTGATTCAGAGGAAGTGATTGATTGATTTTGAGTCTACTAGAGATCGTAGAGCGCAATCCAGATAGGCATATTGTATTTGTAATGTGATATCTAATCGTAGGTGTTTTGCAATTCTTATATCTTTTTTGAATTCTCGATGAATACTATATAAGAATTTTATTTTTGACTTACGAATGGTTAACCATTCTTGAAGAAATTTTTTCCACTCACCTAACTTTTTTACTCTAGATCCGCCACTGAATGTTTGAAAGGACCCAACCCTAGATTGACTAGTAATCTAGGATCAAGCCCTAACGACTGATCATAATGTATGAAATTATGTAAATTTTTTGACATAACTCCCCTTAAAACTGAGACAACCAAAAACCTGCAAGAAGAATGATACTCCACAGATAAATCTCACAAAAAAAACCGTGGACCACCGATGTCCATCCGGATTTCTCAACATATAGTAGAAACTAAACCAAATGTAAAACTCAAGATTGAAAACATACGTTACAAAGTACTGGTTCTAAATACGAGGAGAACCAAATTCGACGACTACTCGAGTAACAACCTATTCATAAGAGTCTCACTGTAACAACATAAGAAAATTGGTATCCAGAGCGACTTATATATATATATATATGATATAAACTGACAGTGCGCTGAAACCTACTGTTGAGAGGATGACTGGTGGACTCGGAGCTCTCGACTATACCAAGCACGCTTAGGAATAACACTACAACCTGGGCAACGGAAAATCGAAAAGCCCAGGGAAAGACATTTAAAATATAAAACGTTAGCGTGAGTGGACAAAAATAATATAATAATCTGCGTAAATCGCTAAACTGTAATTTCATGTCTTTCTGCTATTTTCGATGAAATAATCGAGTTCAAAACTGAATAAATGAAATATAATTGGAGGTGCTCTCCCAGGCCACCTAACCTGAGTCAATCTGGGTTAGACGAGGCCACCTAACCTCCACTAACCAACTATCCGGTGAACAGCTGAATAGCTAGAGCATCGATGCAACTAAACAAACTATTACAAAGCAAGCCTCCAAATAAACGCCTTTAAAAAACATACTGAAAAGCGTACTGCGTAAAAATAACGAACTCGCAATCAACTCTGAAAATAAAGGTCCACTCACAAGTCTGCGACTACTGCTGGGGTCTCGTAGAATTTCCTTCGCTGCTAAAGTCGTAATCTCGATGTCCTGTAAATACTGATAATTAGATATCAAAATACGCGTAAAACTATGAAAATCGACCCTAAAAACAACCCCGGAAGTCCCCCCGATAATTTCTGAAAACTGACTCACCGAAAAACCACCGTGGACGGCGGCGCGTGGCCCTTACGCGCCTCCACATGTGGCGGTGTGTGAGTCACACGCACCTCCTGGCCAAACTGCTTCGATGGGAGTGTTCGATACATGGATGGAAATATCTCACAACACTTTACAACTTCCACAACTACCACATTTCACGATTCGCTATCGTTTGGCCAGAAAACGGCCCAAAAGCTTGCGTCCCCAAAAATCGGTTTCCGGCTGAATCATCGTCGTCACCGCCCCTTGGTCCACAAAACCACAGGGGTTCGATTCCTGGGCCAAAACCCAGTCGAACCCACCTAACCTCGTCGCCGGAAAATGGTCGGAGCGCCGCCGCACATTAAATTCGAAAATCAGCGGATTTAGCAAATCGATTCGATAAAAAATCGCACCAAAACATAACAACAAATACATGAAACGAAAGAGGAGAGGAAGAGATTTATTTCCCTACCTTGAACGTCACCGGAGGTGGCTGGAATCGGCGATACGGTCGGGTCGACGTACGAAATTACGGGTCGAGCTCGTACAATATTTCTGCCAATTTTGGAAACTTTCCAAAAATATCACGTATTAATACCCGTATACATACCTAACTGAAATCAATGATCCAAATTCATTCTGATCTTGATCGAACGGTCGCGATTAAACCGACCTTTAAAATTAATTTTATTTTAATTATTTGTCGCGTAAACTTCCGATAAACATTAAAAATAGCTCGCTTATCCGATAAATTTCTCGAAAATTCCTACAATCTCAAAATTAAATATTCTACAACTCTCATGAAGAAAGTCAAGTCAAATTCTTGCCCGGTAAAAAAATTGTTAACAACCCTAATCCACGATAACGCGTAACGTGGTTTAATAAGTGCGTGATTTCGGTACGGGTTGTAACAATCCACCCCCTTACAAAAAATTTCATCCTCGAAATTTATATACCTGCTAGAATTGATGAGGGTACTACTCCCTCATGAACTGCTCTGGCTCCCAAGTGGCTTCATCAACTGCATTATTCGTCCATAATACTTTCACTGAAGGAATAGTCTTGTTCCGAAGAACCTGCTCTCTACGGTAAAGAATATCCACTGGTTCCTCAATGTAAACTAAATCCTCTCATAACGAAATTTGCTGTGGCACGATAACATGGGAAGGATCGGGGATGTACTTCTGCAACATGGATACATGGAAAACATCATGAACTCACACCAACTCTGAGGGTAACTCCAAACGATAAGCTACAGCACCCACACGCTTTGTAATCTCATAAGATCCAATGTAATGTGGCTGAAGTTTACCGCGCTTTCCAAATCGCATCACCCATTTTCGTGGCGATAATTTCAGGAATACCCAATCTCCAACTTCAAACTCAAGATCCTTACGTCTAACGTCAACATAACTATTTTGTCTATCTTGAGCAATTTTTAATCTATCTTGAATAATCTGAATATATTATGTAGTCTCCTGAACTATAGTTCCCAAAGCCTTCTATAATGCTCTCCAGAATTTTGAGGTGAAATGAGAATCTCGATCTGAAATGATGGACACAAGCACACCATGTAGCTTCACAATCTTCTGCATATATAACGTAGCTACCTTGCTCACCAAAAATTTCTCTGAGACTAGTATAAAATGTGTAGACTTGGTGAAGCGATCCACAATTACCCAAATAACTATATGCCCCTTGGCTGTACGAGGTAACTTGTATACAAAATCCATGGTAACATGCTCCTATTTCCAGACAGGAATCTCCGGACGTTGCATCATTCCTGAAGGTTTCTACATCTCCACCTTCACTTGTTGAAAAATAGGGCATTGACTCACATAGGTCGCTACCTCCCTCTTCATTTTGGACCACCAATAATACTCTCAGAGAGTGCAATACATCTTTGTGCTACCCGGGTGCATTGCATAAGCTGAACAATGAGCTTCGTAGAGTATTTCTTGCTTTAATTCCTCGAAATTTGGAACACAGAGTCTACCTCTGAATACAAACAACCTATCTCTCCTTATCACAAAATCTGGTTATTCACCATTATGCACCGCGTCCTTTAACTTCATAAGGGAAGGATCAGAATCCTGCAACTCACGCACTTTGTCAATAAGAACAGGTCAAACCTGGATACTGGTGAATAGAACTCCAGTTTCGCTCACATCAGTATACAACACTGCTCCAGTGGCTTGTAACTCCGCAAGCAATGGTACCCTAGCCAACTGTATGTGAGACAACAAAACTCCAGATTTTTGGCTAAGAGTGTCAGCTACAACATTTGTCTTTCCAGGGTGGTACTCGAAGGTACAATTGTAAACGCTTAACAACTCCACCCACCTTCTCTATCGTAAGTTTAATTCTAAGTGAGCGGGAAGATACGTAAGGCTTTTATGATCTGTAAAAATCCGACATCTAGCACCATACAAATAATGTCTCCAGATTTTTAGCGCGAAAACTATTGCTGCCAAATCCATATCATGAGTAGGGTAATTCACCTCATGGGGTTTTAACTGCGTGAACCATATACGACAACTCTACCATGCTGCATCAGCACGCACCCTAAGCCTAACTTAGAGGCATCACTGAAAACTATAAACTCCCCACTATCGTCTGGTAACGTCAACACTGGGGCTGTGGTCAACCTTGTCTTTGGAGTTTGGAAACTCTCCCCAGAAACTTCCCACCATTCAAACTTAACTCCCTTCCTCGTGAGTTTCGTAAGAGGTGCTGCAATGCGTGAAAAGTCCTGAACAAACTGATGGTAGTAACCGGCTAAACCCATAAAACTTCTAATATTTGGCACACTCAAAGGTCGGTTCCAATTCAACACACCATCAATCTTGTCTGGATCGACAGTAACTCATTCTACTGAAATCACATGGCCAAGAAATTTCACATTATCCAACCAGAACTCGCATTTACTGAACTTGGCGTGTAATTGAGATTCCCTCAAAGTCTTCAGAACAATATGCAAATGCCTCACATCCTTCGAGTAAATCAGGATAACATCAATAAACACTATGACGAATTTATAAAGATAAGCCCAAAATATCCGATTCACTAAAGCCATGAAGGCAGCAGGTGCATTCGTCAAACCGAACGGCATTACTCGAAACTCATAGTTCCCGTAATGCGATTGGAATGCAGTCTTAGAGACATCAAACTCTTTAATCTGCAACTGATGATATCCCGACCAGAGATCAATCTTAGAGAACACCGTAGCTCCCTTCAACTGATCAAACAAATCATCAATACGAGGCAGAGAATACTTGTTCTTCGCAATCACCTTATTCAATTTTTGGTAGACAATACATAACTGCAAAGAACCATCCTTTTTTTTCACAAACAAAACTGGAGCTCCCCATGGTGATATACTAGGACGGATGATACTTTTATTGATCAATTCCTGAAGCTGAACTTGCAACTCCATTAACTTAGCTGGAGCCATACGGTTCGACGCCTGAGCTATGAGACCTGTACCTGGAAGAAGCTCAATCATGAAATCAATTTCCCTTTTTGGAGGGAGACCTGGTAATTCCTCAGGAACACATCAGGGTAATCCCTGACCACTGCAAACTGCTCAAGATTAGGATTTAAAACATGAGCGTTTACAACATGCGCTAAGTATGCGGTACACCCTTTCCGCAGTAATTTCTCGGCTCGCACAGCTAAAATCAAGCACGAAGAAAGAACATCTCTTTCTCCACAGAATAAAATCTCAGGTAACCTTGGACTTCTAAACACCACTTCTTTCGAATGACAATCAACCAAAGCTTGGTGATTGTCCAGAAAATCCATACCTAAAATCAAATCAAAGTCCATGACATCAAGAGGTATTAAGTCGACAGACAACCCGAAACCTCCAACTTTGGCACTATAGTCTTTATACACTAACCCCACTAAAACCATATCACCGGTGGGATAAACCACTCGCCATATCACCGGTAAGAGAGTGGCCTATACATTTAACTATTAATGATAATCTCACGGAGATAAAAGAATGTGTCGCCCATGGATCTATTAAAGTATAAACAGCATAACCAAAAATATATAATGTACCGATAATCACATCTAGAGCTGCTCTGCCCTCCTGTAAGGTCATATAGTGAAGTCAGGTCTGTCCAGTCTATACAGGCGGTCGCCCTCTCTGGCTCCGGTCCTGATAAGCTAGCTGTCTATGTGGCGGTGTTGCTCTAACCTATGTAGTGGCTCCCTGATCACCACCAGAACTCTGCACCAAAAATTTACCTGAGGTGTTCCTATGTGGATATTCCCTCGCAAAGTGACCCATTTAGCGACAACGAAACCAAGTTGAAAACCCAGCCTGACACTGCCCTAGATGATGCTTGTGACACCTATCACATAGAGGGAAATCCCAGAGTGCTGATGGAGTAGAACGATAACTACTGGAACTGGTACCGGATCCCTGCCTTTAGGGTCTATTCCACATCATCCATATCTGGAAACGACTCGGACGTCGTGCAGGAAGAGCTGGAGCGGAAGATCCTTCACCAAAAGATGAAGTAGAACCTAAAGTGCTTGAGCTTCCCCTCTTTGAAGGACCCTGGTTGGGCCCACCTTCCTCAAATCGTCGAGTCCGCCTCCTCTCAGATTGAAACCTATCCTCGCATCTCACAGCAGCACTAACAAACTCATCAAAATCAGCACGTGACACACCAGATAGGTATGGGGCAATATTAGTTTGCAAACCCTTCTCAAACTTCCAACACTTCTCCTTCACTGATCTGACGAAATTTGGTGCAAAACGGGCCAAGCGGGTGAAACGATCCCAGTACTCCATCATTGACATGTCCCCCTGCTGAAGACTCATAAACTCTTCATACTTTCGCTGCTCGAAAGCCTCGCTAAAGAAACGACTCATGAACAATTCTGTGAACTTTGTCCATGAAGTGAGAGCTTCATTCCATTCAGTACTCTACCACCAACGAGAAGCATGGTCCTGTAACAAATCTGTAGCTACCACAGTTCTCTGCTTAGGGTCAACTGTGGACACAAACGGTCACAATCTCGTCCGATTTCAACTAGCCAGTTCTTGCTAGTCTCAGGGTCATGGGAACCAGTAAAAGGAACAGCTCATGCCTTCCTAGCCTTACTAACTAAATCCTCATGATCCTTACGTGGTGCTGGCATCATGTGTGAAATTAACCCATACATCTGCTGAGCCAAAGATTGTGTATCATCCCGTTGGGCTGGTTGTCGAGGCATACTGACTGACCTACGAGGCCAAAAATAAATTAGCTCATTGAAATAAGTCACAAAATGGATCGACTAAGAGAATCTAAGCATCTGGCAATGCACAACACTTGAAATAATAGGCATCCGCCGGCCAGTCGGGCTATCCTTCCAAAAGTGTCGTACGTTCTCAAATGCCTGTACTAATCTGACCAGAAGAGTCTACAGAATCTGTAACCTAATGCTCTGATACCAAACTGAAAGAACCCAACCCTAGATTGACTAGTAATCTAGGATCAAGCTCTAACGAGTGACCATAATCTATGAAATTCTGTAAAAAATTTGACATAACTCCCCTTAAAACTGAGACAACCAAAAACCTACAAGAAGAATGACACTTGGCAGATAAATCTCACAAATAAACTGTGGACCACCGATGTCCATCCGGATTTCTCAACATATAGCAGAAACTAAACCAAATGTAAAACTCAAGATTGAAAACATACTTTACAAAGTACTGGTTCTAAATACAAGGAGAAGCAAACTTGACGACTACTCGAGTAACAACCTATTCACAAGAGTCTCACTGTAACAACATACGAAAATTGGTATCCAGAGAGACTTCTATATACATATGATACAAATTGACAATGAGCTGGAACCTACTGATGAGAGGATGACTGGTGGACTCGGAGCTCTCGACGATACAAAGCACGCTCAGGAATAACACTGCAACTTGGGCAACGGAAAATCGAAAATCCCAAGGAAAGAAAATTAAAATATAAAACATTAGCGTGAGTGGACAAAAATAATATAATAATCAGCATAAATTGCTAAACTGTAATTTCATGCATTTCCGCTATTTTATGTGAAATAATGCGAGTTCTAAATTAAATAACTGAAATATAAATTGAGGTGCTCTCCCAGGCCACCTAACCTGAGGCGTTAAACTGAAATGAAAAATATGCAAATATGTGATGGGATCGTCCCCAGGCCACCTAACCTGAGTCGATCTGGGTTAGCCGAGGCCACCTAACCTCCCCTAACCAACTATCCGGTGATCAGCCGAATAGCTAGAGCATCGATGCAACTAAATAAACCATCACAAAGTAAGCCTACGAATAAATACTTTAAAAAATATACCGTAAAGCGTACTGCGTAAAAATAACGAACTCGCAATCAACTGTGAAAATAAAGGTCCACTCACAAGTCTGCGACTACTGCTGGGGTCTCGCAGAATTTTCTTCGCTGCTAGAGTCGTGATCTCGATATCTTGTAAATACGGATCATTAGATATCAAAATACGCGTAAACACTATGAAAATTGACCCTAAAAATAACCCCGAAAGTCCCACCGATAATTTCTGAAAACCGACTCTCCGGAAAACCACCATGGACGGCGACGCGTGGCACTCACGCGCCTCCCGGCTGGGCTGCTCTGATGGGAGTGTTCAATACATGGATGGAAAGATCTCACAACGCTCTACAACTTCCACAACTACCACATTTCACAATTTGCTATCGTTTGGCCGGAAAACGGCCCGTAAGCTTGCGTCCCAAAAAATTGGTTTCCGGTCGAATCGCTGTCGCCGCCCCTCGGTCCACAAAACCATAGGGGCACGATTCCTAGGTCAAAACCCAGTCGAACCCACCTAACCTTGTAGCCGAAAAATGGCCGGAGTGCAGCCGCCCATTAAACCCGAAATCCAGCGGATTTAGCTAATCGATTCGATATGAAAATCGCACCAAAACTCAACAACAAATACATGAAACAAAAGAGGAGAGGAAGAGCTTTCTTCCCTATCTTGAACGTCACTGGAGGTGGCTAGAATCGGCGGTACGGGCGGGTCGGCGTACGAAAATACGGGTCGAGCTCGTTCAGTATTTCTGTCAATTTTGAAAACTTTCCAAAAATATCACGTATTAATACCCGTATACATACCTGACCCAAATCAAAGATCCAAATTCATTATTATTTCGATCGAACGGTCGCGATTAAACCGACCTTTAAAATTAATTTTACTTTAATTATTTGTCACCTAAATTTCCGATAAACATTAAAAATAGCTCATTTATCCGATAAATTCTTTGAGAATTCCTACAAGTTCGAAATTAAATATTCTACAACTCTTGTGAAGAAAGTCAAGTCAAATTCTCATCTGGTAAAAAAGTTATTAACAATCTTAATAACGCACTTAATCCGCGATAACGCGTAACGTGGTTCGATAAGTGTGTGATTTCAGGTAACAATGTTTTCCCAACACTATTATGGCTCAGTCATAATAATTATACCATGAAAAAGAATAGCAGAGCCTTCAGCCTTCCAGATGCCTCACTATTTTGTTTGCCGGATTTCACTGAAATCCACTGTCCCATTTTTGGTGTATGCATCATCATCTTGAAGCATACATAACTATGTGTGATTCTCATATCAACTATGGTTTTTTTTCATGCATATCTATTCTTTCAGTCCCCCATTAACAAAAAGTCACAAATTGTTGCTCTCCCTCTTCTTACTTTTCATAAACCAGCGTCTAATCCCCCATCTGCTCTCCTTCTTTCCAATCTTCGTTATCAACTCGACGGCCACACAGACCGTAATCTCGACGTCGTAATCTTCCGCTTTGAAGGTCAGTCTTTTGTTTCATTGTGGGCTCCCACTTTTGTTATTGTCTATTTGATTCTTCTCTTTGCGACTGATTTCATCTATTTTTCCATTGATTTCTGGATATTGAGATTATGGGTTCTCTCTTCTTTTAAAGGGAATTTGGTGATTTCATGGTATGAAGCTTGGGATGTCCAATTTGAAATGATATGGAAGTACCAAATCTCTTCAATATCAAATTCAATTAATTGGGTTCTGCTTTGTCAATGCTTTGTGAATGTCTATGATTTTTCGGTTTGTTGTTCTGTGGCCAATCACAAATTTAACATTCACATATGCAGCATATCTGAAAAACTTCGATATATCTGGGTTATCAGCTTCCTAACCTCTCCTCTTCGTTGTCGTTCATTTTTTTTTCTTTTCTTTTTTCCTTTTCAATCTGTTCGTTATTATGGGTTTAGTTGTTTTAGTTCCTGAATAGATTGTTTTCGTTATGATTACTATTGAATGGATAGTTTGAATTATGTTTCTATTTTAACGTTTAGAGCTTCATTTGCTGATTTGAATATACATCTCATTACGTGAACAAGGAGTATTCAGTTTTCAATTTTGGACTTAATATTGGACACTGCCCTGTGTTATTGAATTTTTTTGGTTTCCTAACGTATTGATCTAAATATGCTGGTGTTGTCACTAGACAATTAAAACAATGAATAGAGCGTCTGAAACGGTTAGTCTAGCAAGGTTAAACACGACCTCTTAAAATGTTAGGCAATGCATATATGATTTCTTATGTATAGTTTGCCCAAACTAACACAATGGATGCATTTTCATTCCTTCCATATATTTTTCCTTCTTTATTTTCATTTGTAATCTATAGGATGTATTCTTAAGGATCTGAAAATTATATGCATAAAACTCTCTTCTCTCCTCAGTGCTCTGGTTTGGATTGACCCACATGAGTTTTAATCAATCATGGGAACCATTATTTTCAGATTGGGTGTTTGTTTAGGTAATTCTGTTGTTGTTTTGCTTTGGGTTAAACAGAATGGTTTGGGTAATGGGTTAAATAGAATGCTTCAGGATACAAATGTGTGTAATGGCATCTAACTAAATTTTGATGTCTGTTCTTATTTTGATGTCTATTGTTCAGGGTTCTGGAATATTTGGTTCTTGATTTTTTGTTTGCTCAGTTCCATTAATGGGAGGTATGATTTTATTTTATTTTATCATGGATGATTCACTTGGTAGTGATCATTTTACTAATATGAAACAACTTGACAAAGAAATGTATGCCTTCTAATTAAATGATAAGGATGTTTGACGGACCCAATCGATGGCCTCATATACCATTATATAGAATAATGATCCGTTTTTAAATATCAGCCTATTTTGTGCTTTTCTGAGACATACTTATTTTCATTGGACGAGTTTGTTTGTTGAATGAGTCAACTTTCTTCCTCCTCATATTTGAATTCATTGTTGCAGTTTAATTTGGAGTTTCTGATCTTATGACAGCTCTTTCATAAATACCGTTACACACACCATGTTATTTATTATGTGTCAGTTTCCGTTTGTCAGTTCTCAACCAATTACAATTTCTTTTTCAGTTATGGAGTCGCAACATTGTCTGACAAAAAGGAAATATATCTTCTAACGACCAGAAAACTTTGAACCACACCCAATAGGCATTGAATCAACCAAAGAGTCATGACTTTTTCATGATCAAGGAGCAAGCAGCAATAGCAGAGCAACCAGCGGCCACAAAAAAATTGATGCTCCAGATTTGAGTTTACAAGCAACATATGATACTGCTCAAAATGCAGGTAACCATCTGTATGCCAAAAGTCCTTAAATGTTTATTTTTAATAATAGTACGGGTTTCATGAATCGTTTCGTTAACTTCCTTTAACAAGACATTTTTGTTTTCTTGCCACTTTTGAATTCACTATTCTGACTAATTTTGTAGTTGTGCATCTTATGATTGCTCTCTCACAACAAGTTATTACCTACCCTACATAGTTGATCTATTCATTTTTTAGTAATTTATAAAAGCATTGTGTCAACTCTCTTTTTCGTCGACTCATAATTCAATGTTGTAGTTGAATTTGGAGTTCGCAATCTTATAACCTGTACATGATAAAAAAAACTGTCACACACAATATATATCATGCATCATTTTATTTAATTGTCCATGCTTAGCGAATTCTTTGGCAAGTCAACTCTGTTTTTTGATACTTTTGAATTCACTATTTCAACTAATTTTCCAGCTTTGCATCTTATGACTACTGTCACAACAGCCTGATATCTGGTTGATTCACTAATTTTTTTGTAATTTATAATTGCTTAAAACTTTAGGAGACCGCCAAATAAGCCGAATGAACAACAACAATCCAACAAAGAAACAGAAAAAAACTGATGAAAGGGATTCGAACTCATTACACATCAATGATGTTAATCAAGTTGCATCAGGTACTCACATCATGTATATCAATATGCGTTGTTTTTTTTAGTTGTCGATGCTCAGCCAATTATTGTCACTTTTCCAGTTAAGGAGTCATAGTGCTGTCTGCGGAAAAGGAACTTTTTTCAGCGCCCGAAAAACCTGGAACCACTCTCCATAGGCGTTCAACCGGCAGTAGCGTCACAATTCTGTGAAGATCATGGAACAAGTAGCAGCAAAGTAGCCAAAAGCCAGCAAAAACTCAATGCTAGATATTTCAATTCACTATCCCCCATATAATATTGTTGAAGCCAGATATTGTATGTAATAATCTACATACAACCCTTATATATTTGATGATCAAGATATACCATTGATGATTACATGCTTATTTTTTTAGGCTTTCACAAATTGTTTCGCCACTTTGGCAATTCAACTTTGTTTTCTGAAACTTTTTAATTCACTATTCCAACTAATTTTTCAGTTTTGCATCTTATGACTACTCTATCACAACAACCTGGTATGTAGTTGGTTCGCTAAATTTTTACTAATTTATATTTCCAATTTTAGGAGGCCACCAAATAGAAAGCAAAATTCCAACCACGAAGCAGAAAAAAAAGAAGCTGATACAAGGTTTAGTCAAGCTGTATCAGGTACTCGCATCATATATATCAATCTAAAAAAGTCTTCATTATTGTGTACTTATTTGCAAAAAATAACGATTCCCCTATTTAAATCAACAGTCCCGATTGTTCATTCAACTGCTTTTGGTCAAGTACAGTATCAGAGAAGTTGCCAAGGTTTATTATCTGGACTTTCATTCTTTCAACATTCAAAGCACATGACAGATCTATAACAAAATTGTTAAACATAATCTCTACGGGAATCATTGTCAACTATCAAGACTCTGGTGACAATTCATATGAATGCAATCACTATGGCACGTACTTTTCGTACGATGAGGCGCAAAAATAAACAGGTACCAATGCACTTATTTATACTGGTTGTTCAAAAGGTGATTAAATTTCCACTCCCAAATTCAGCGCCTGTATTTCGTCAGCAATTATTAGATCCAACTAATGGTCAACAAAATATACTCTTTCCTGCAAATATTCGAGTATATAATTCTATGTTTGCTTTCATTTCTATAAGTGTGAAAATTGAGTATGGCATAAATAATGGCTCAGCACCTTACATTTTCAAAATATGTGGAGTAGCACATCCTTTTATGGGTCTTGTATTACTTACCAATGGTGAATACCCTAAGTACGCTCAATTATATGTTTATGGCACTGCTAATGGAATATCAAACCGCACCAATGTTATTGATCCATCTCATGTAAATAGAAAAATCAACATTGATGTTGTTTGATGAAGTCAATGAACTTACTAAAAGAATTCGGTCTGTCGGAGATAAATTTGAAAATAGTTTGTTGCCTACATTTGATATGATAATACTTCATATTAAATGCTTGATGGATAACAAACAAATAGTAAACAATATGAATTGCCAACTGCCAACAAAATCGGTGGCTTAATTGTTGGTAACATCAGACAATTTAAATCTGGTTGAGATATTATTATTCAATCTATTGACAGACAATTTATTTGTATTTCTAAATTACATCCAAAGTATATGTCTTTACACTATCCGATACTTTTTCCATGTGAAGATGGATTCAAACTCTGTTTACTGTTACAGCCAATTGCAAAAAAAATGTGGAAAAAAAAGAACAAAACTTACGATGACAAAATTTATTTGTTACAAGATTCATGATAGACAAAACGGCATGAGAAGTTTATTGAAAATTTGGAAGATTTTTTCAATAGTAATTAGTTGATTATTATGCTACAATTGAAGAAGACCGCTTGGATTATATTTGACGAAACAAACCCAAAGTAAGACGTGAAAAATGTGATCAAATATTTACTGCCTTCTTTGCTGGCATGGAGTTACTTACACTCGTGACGTAGGACAACAAATTATACTTCCAAGTTCCCACACTAGGAGTGTCAAATATATGATTAGCAATTACCAAGACGCAATGATAATTTGTAGACAGTATGGAATCCCGACTTATTCATAACTTTTACTTGCAACACTAAATGGCCTAAAATAACAAGATATTTTGAAAATTTTCTAGATTTAAACCTGAAGATCGGCTGGACATTATTTCACGAATCTTCAATTTGAAATTAGAAGATATGCTTGCATATATTAAATCAGGAGAACCATTTGGAGATATTGACGCATACGTTTATACAGTTGAATTTCAAAAAGCGAGGATTGTCTCACACTTATATGTTGTTTTGGCTAAAAAGACAATATACGTGTTAAACATTGACAAATATAGATTCTATAATCTCTGCCAAGTTGCCTGATAAAACTATTAACCAGGAGTTTTATCAAATTATTAGTTAATTTATGATTCATGGTCCATGTGGATAAATAAATTCAAAATCTCCATGCATACGAGATGGAAAATGTACAATTTTTTTTTCCAAAAACATAAATTATCAATACTAAATTTGAAGCCATAAAACCCCCATTATATTAATCGTTATGATGATACATAATTTGTGGTGAAAAACAGAGTTCATGTGCGTAACAATTATGTTGTTCCTTACAATTCAAATTTACTGTTGACATATAATGCTCACATCAATGTTAAGTCATTTTCACAATCTATGTTAATAAAATATCTATTTAAATATATAAATAGAGGTCCGGATAGAGCTCGAATTTTATTTCAACATAATATATATGAACGATGAAGTCCAAAATTATGTCAATTCTCGTTATTTAACTCTCCACGAATTCGTTTGGAGACTATTTCAATTCTAAAATTCATTCAAAATTTCCAGCAGTTTACTATTTAAAAATTTGTTTACCTTTCGAATAAAATGTTGTTTTTAATGAATCCACGTCTATAGAACAAGTGCTGATTTTTTTTTTGATATTGAACTTACAATGCTCACATCATGGTTTTTGACAAATGCTACTTACAAAAAAACAACTGAATTAACTTATACTGAATTTTTCACTGAATTTGTCTGGGATAAACGTACCATACTATGGCATCCAATGTCACAATATCATACTATTGGTAGAATTCAATATGTACCACCTATGGTAGGTGAATTATATTTCATGAGAATGTTATTAAATATTCAAAAAGGATGTCTCAAATTCAATTCAATAAAAATCGTAAATGGTATTACTTATTCGTTTTAAGAAGCATGCCGCGCTCTAAGTTTATTAGATGATGATAAAGAATGGATTGATGCGTTAATACATGCTACATCTACTGTAACTTCTCGCGAAATTCAGAAATTATTTGTTATAATTCTTCTATTTTGTTATAAACATATGTGACGATATTCTATACAAACTTCAATCAGAATTCAATATGCCCAACCTTAACATACCAAAGCATGAATTATAAATAGTCTTTTGTATGAATTAGAAAAACTATTCAACATGTCGTCCAGCTAGCTCACTGCAAAAATTTTGATTGTTGATGCCAGATGCTGAAAAGTTATTACAAATTAATAATAAATTACTAAGAGAAGAACTCGATTACGATTGTGACACTCTTGAACAACAGAACTCCGACCTTATCACTAAATTAAACAATTTACAACAAATTATATACAACGAGGTGATTGAAGCAGTAGAAAATAAAACCCCAATAGCATATTTTGTGTATGGTAGCGACGAAACTGGAAAAATATTTTTATGGCATGTTATAACTGCTAGATTGAGGTCTAAAAGTAAAATTGTCTTAACTGTTACTTCATCAGGTATTGCTTCAATATTACTTCCAAACGGTAGAACAACACATTCACGATTTAAAATATCATTTGCGATAGACGAAACCTCAATATGTTCAATAAATAAAAACACTCACCTTGCGAACTTACTTCAAAAAGTAGATTTAACCATATGGGATTAAACTCCTATGACTAATAAATATTGTTTCAAATCTCTAGACAAATCTCTTTGTAATATTTATCAAACTGTAACGATAAACATATTGACAAATCATTTAGGGATAAATTTATTATATTAGGCGGAGATTTCAAGCAAATTTTGCCAGTTATACAAGAAGGAATTAAAGAACATATTGTTGAAGCTTTATTAAATAACTCATATTTATAGCCCCCCTTTAAGATATTTCACTTAACAGAAAATATGATATTATTGTTGCCTAATATATCCAGTGAACAAAAAAGTGAAATAAAAAATTCCGCAAATTGAATCCTACAAGTAGGAGAAGGTCGTTTGCGATCGACTTATGAAACAAACGACGAAGATATACATCTTGGATCGATATTCCTGAAGATTTACTGATTTCTCCATCAAACAATCTTATAGAATCGATATTCACAATTACTTATCTAAATTTTAATATTAAATGTAATGATGCTGACTACTTAAAAGAATGAGCGATAGTTACACACCTGAACTTAATAGTGCATGACATTAATAAGTATGCAATCAGCTTATTACCGGGTGAAAAAACTACTGATTATAGTTCAGACACAATAACATTTGACTCGGGAAGTAATGAGAATATCAAGATTTTATATCCCACCGAATTTCTAACCAAACTAGATTTCAGTGGTTTGCCTACGCAGGAGCTTATTTTAAAAGTAGGCATGCCTATAATGTTATTGAGAAATATAAATAAAATATGTGGTCTATGTAAAGGAACAAGATTGATTATAACAAAATTAATCGATAGACTCATAGAAGCAAAAATATTAACAGGTAATAACATTGGACAAAAAGTTTATATCCCGAGAATTGTATTAATGATGAGTGAGAACAAATGACCATTTACATTTAAGAGATGTCAATATCCAATACGGTCATGCTATACAATGACAACTAATAAAAATCATGGTCAATCAATAAATCAAGTCTGAATATATTTGCCGGAACCAGTTTTTACTCACGGATAATTATGCATTGCACTCTCAAAAGTTACATCGAAGAAAAATCTGAAAATTTTGATAAATAACAGCAATGGTATGCCTAACAAGATTATGAAAAATATAGTGTATAAAGATGTCTTGCAAAATATATAAAATACATGTAATTCATTTTTGTGAATTACTGTGACCATCATTTTCTATTTCAAGCCAATAACTTATGGACAATACATACAATGATAATCATACATGTACATATGGGATAATTCGAATACAAATACATGTGTTCACACTATGAGCCAAATATATACCAGGACACTATTTAGATTGACACGGTTTGTAGTGTTTATATAGTTGACACAATTGCATTTTCATGGAACATTAATATGAAATGTGGCAGGAGCTAATTGGATGAAAAAAAAGTCATTCTCCTGTTCCACTCTTATCATGAAATGAGAGTTCATAATCCTATTCCATTCACATGTTCACCTCAGCAGACATTAACCTCAGTTCCTCCAAAGGTCATACCATTTACTCCAAATTTGGCCAAGTAACAAAATTTGATGTTTATCCCTTGTTCCCTTCTTTTCTCATGCACATGTCTTAAAACTGATATATGCAGGACACTATTTAGATTTACACAGTTTGTGAGTCAACATAGCTACATTTTTATGATACATTAATATGAAATGTGGCAGGAGCCAATTGGTTGAAAAAAGGCATTCTCCTCTTCCATTCTCAACATAAAATGAGAGTTCAGAATCCTATTCCATTTGCATGTTCACTTTAGCAAGTATTAACCTCAGTTCCTTCAAAGGTCATACCATCTACTCCAAATTTGGGTAGGTAACAAAAACTGATGTTCATCCCCTTCTTTGAGATTTTCCTTCTTTTCTCAAACACACATGTCTTACAACTTATATATGCTATGACTTCCAACTTAGAGACTATCTTTGAGATTTTCCTTCTTTTCTCATACACACATGTCTTACAATTGATATATGCTATGACTTCCAACTTAGAGACTATCTTGCAAACCAAAAGAACACCTACGAATAGTGACAGCTTGATATTCACACACAATGTCACCAATCTATCTTTCTTACACACCTACAAACACGGTGAGCAGTCTATCTCTCCCACACAAGTAAGTGTTTGGTATTATCTTTACAATGATTATATTGAATTAGTTTGATTTACCTACCTTATAATTTCCAGATATAGAGCCCATGGACATCACAAACATCAATAACATCCGACCGTATATGAGCAATATAAAAATTAGGGTTTGTGCATCAAGGAAACCCCATAAATATGACAGCGAAGATTATGATGGACTCCACTATCTTTTAGTTGATCAACATGTAAGTTTAACACAAAAAATTCATTAATGATATATCTACCAAATTCATCGCAATAATTCTATGAATATTTACAGGGTGATGACATCCACGCAACAATCAATGAAATTCACTTCCCCCACATGCGTAAAGTTATGGAAGTGAGGAAAATATTTGATATACACAACTTCACATCGACAAAAGATTTAGCCAAATAGAGAGTTGCTATCCACCAGGCAATGTTGTCTTTTACCCAAAGAACAGTCTTCAATGACGTACATGAGTGCCTTCCTTCATTCCCAATATACTCATTTCGCCTCCTTCAGTTCGAGGAGCTGGCATATAAGGCTGAAAAGTAGTGTCTTGGCAGGTAAATTACCTACACTCAAACTAAAATAACTATTTCCAACCATTTTTAACTCACAAATCATGTTTTCCACCACTCTTTATTGTGTTTCCTTTGAAGAAATTTACGCCTGCATAAAATTGATTAAAGATCCTTTTCAAACATCAGAGAACGCCAAAGGGACAGAAAAAAAAAAGATGCGACATCACTGTTGAAAATTGGAGGTTCATCTGGATGAAGTCTCATGTAAATGCAGTATGTTAACAACTTAGATATCAATAAAAATAACCATCTTATATATTCATCATTTCAGTAGGATAAGCCTAAGGATCACACTTTGGGGGGACAGTGCAAGAACAATAGATTTGCAAAGCATAGTTAGCATGCCATCACCAGTGCTCACAGTCTTCACGAGTTTGAGAGTCACTAATCACACAGGTAAACACTTTTTCACTACACATAAACTCACTACTCAACAAAAGGTTGTCTCATATATAAAATATGTACAACTAAATTAGTTTGCCATGTGAACTGGTTTAACTTCATTAGTGAGATTCTTTAACAAATAATATGGCACATGCTGCTTTCATTTTCCAGAGTTTGTAGCGGTGTCAAACACAAACCACACATGCATCATCTTCGACTTCATTCTATCAAGCACAGAAGCATATAAGACTAAGTAAGCTTCTCCACTAAAATAACCTGGCTCAATCTCTAACGGTATAACACCCTATTTAATGATCATAATTGCATTCCATTTTCTCTTCACTATGCTACAGATTTCCAAAATCAGAAATCTTACTATAGACCGGATTAAACAACTCAGAATCTTACTTCACTTTATCTGGCGACACATTTTTGGCAAATCAGACAAATTTTTGATCTAGTATGTATCTGGCGTCCAAGCAAAAATAAAAAAGGGTACCAAAATAGCCATTGTAATATAATATGCAAGTAGTTTCTAATACACTTGCGAGCATGTTTTCATTAAATAATGAAAAGTGGTCATTTTAATGTATTATAATGATGTATTAAAATGTAAAGTGGTCATTGTAATATATAATACAAAAGTTAAGTACGACATTTATAATATATGCATTGCATTGTAATCAAAATGTTGTTATACCAATTTTACTCAACGGCGCGGGCCTTCTTTCTAGTGTGTTCTACTTCGTGCATGTTATATACTAGGTAGAATACCCGTACTGAAGCGCCCAAAGGGCCTTCGACTAAGATAATATATATATATATATATATATATGTTGTCAGAAACATACTACATTATCGATTAGTAATTTGATTCATTTTTAATAATTTAGAAGTTCATAAGGGATAACACTGTCATCGGATTGTAATTGTATTGTAAATGATGTTTGCAAGATATATGCCATATACCAGATAATGCGTAAAGTTTTCTAAAAATACTATATTTATATAAGCAAATCATGTCTGTGAAGATAAACATTTTGAGTATTACATCATTTTCTTAAACATGGAAATAGAAATGAGACAACAGAAATTTATAGAACCATATAGATTTTGCATTACATAGTTGGGAGATAAACACCAATGATGTTCATTTTGAGTATTATGCAACTCATTTGCTTAAACATATAAATAGAAATGAGACAATGGAAATTCATAGAACTACAGACATTTTACATTATATAGTCACAAGATAAACACAAATGATGTTCAGTGAAATTTAATAATACATGTTGAGTTTCTATTCTGGTCCCGAGAATCTGCATTGAAAGAGATGTTTAATGGAAAACCTTTATACAAAGATGACTACAATTCTAATACATTACATTATGATATTATGTTCAATTTTACATGATTAAACGCAATTTTGTTACCTAATTTTCATACTGATGGGGTACAAAATCAAAGTTCGTGTTATGTTGGTGTAGAGGCCAGAGAAATCAACGACAATGAGTTTGATGGACTTCACTATCGTGGATGAGCATGTGAGAATTCGTTTATATACTTTGTATTTTCAATGGTTTAATCTCTCCCTTGATTCAAATAATGTTTATTTGGGAATAAATGGAAGAAATGGTGACCGTCATGCTTTATGTCTTTATTCTATAAATGTACACTAAATTGGCTTATTCCACAATTTTTTAACCTAAAGATGCATCCTGGGTGATATATGAGTTTAGTGCTTTTGTTTTATATATTTTTTCAATGCTTCGAATTCTTGAAGGAATAAATCGTGGCCTTATAATGTGGTTGTGTCAATTATAGACTAAGATATGTATAATTTCATCAAGTTTGTATTGGTTGTGAACATGCTTATTGTCCTAAATCCAACGCTGCATGAACTCTCTTTTTCGTGTCATTTGAAAGGTGGTGCTTATACCTTTGAACCATTACTAATGATCATTACTTTCAGATAATGCATTCCATCTAGGTGGCTTCCCGCGCCTCAGCGCGGTTTGTAAAAAAATTGAAATCATAAAAGGTCAAAAGTTTGTGCGCTGCAGACTACAAAATGAAGATGATATTCATCGCGCATTAACATGAACAACAACTAAAAGAGAGATACAATAAGTATTATGGTACATAACCGAAATGATACATAACCGTCTAAAGTAGATGTTCTAAGATTGTATGTCATAAATTTAGAAATGATAAAGTGGGGATATAGAATGGGGAAGTGAAATTTAAAATGTCTAAAGTAAATTTAAAACGATCAACTCTTTAACCAAATCAAAGTGAAATTTCAAGAGCATATGAGGTGTTAAGCATAGTGAATTATGCAGTAATGAAACTATAGTTCAAACCTTACATTCTGCATCTGGCAGTGGTCTCAAATTTGTACATTAATTGACCTTATTCGTAATACACAGTAACATTCAATTAACAACACTAAAAGCATATATTTATTATAGTTAACGGGCCGGGGCGATGAGTTAGTCCCGGTTTTGTTTTGAAAAAATATATATATATATATATATATCTACTGTAGTTGATCATCTATGAGAAAATCAATGCATTGATATCTGCAAATACGTATCACTTCTCCACTTCTGATACTATCATTTATGGAGCTGCATTTAACAACAAATCCAAATTTCACCAAATTGTTTAGTGAATAAAAATGACAGTAAACACTGATTTGAAATTCACCAAATTTCACCAAGTTGTTTAGTGAATAAAAATGACCGTAAACACAGATTTGAAATTCACCAAATTTCATGACAGAGTAATTGAAAGATTCAAGACATTTGTAATAGCATTACTTGTATAGTGCTACCACTGTTCTAAAAAACGGCCGCCTAGGCCGCTTAGGCACCGACTAATCGGAAAAAACCATCTTATGGCCTAATTTTGGTCCTGAGTGGGGTAGTTAGGCGAGAACCGACTAATCGGCAATTAGGCAGGCGACTAACGACTAATCGGTAGAAAAGCACCGCCTAGACGGGTTTTTTTTTTATTATTATTATTTTAAATTAAGAGGTACAACGCAAAGGAATGAATTCTAAATAGAAAATCAAATCCAATTTCTTTTGCGAAACGTCGTCTCTCTCCTTCTGCAAACGCCGTGACTTGGACGCCGCTCGCCGATCACTGCCGTCGCCGCCACTTGCTGTCCACCGCTGTCGCCGCCACTTGCTGTCCACCATCGTCATCCTTGTTTGTTATATGTTGATAATTTGATATAATTAAATGTGGGCAGGAGCATAGTGTCTATGGGCATCACACAAACAAAACTTGATTCTGTGAAAGAGTCATGGTTGATTCCGTGAAGTTTTATGTTTGAATGGTTTCCATGGTTGCAAGTTTATAATGTAAGCTTCATTGTCATAAACTCATAATGTACTGTGATTTATGAATTATCAGCTTCGAAATAGATAATTTCATATTCTTGGGATTCTTGTTTATGCACATCTATTTAAAAAAATTGAGATGGATGGTTAAGTGGATTTCTTTATAAACTTAGTTTAGAATTTTTATGATATTTCTTTATAATTTTTACTTTATGTTTCAAATTACAATATACCATATAAATATATAATTAATTAAATATACATAAAAAATAATCCGCCTAATTACAGCTTAATTACTGATTAAACTTCGCCTAAACGCCTAGGCGTTAGACAGTAGCTCCACCGTCTAATTCCGCCTAACGCCTTTTAGAACCTTGAGTGCTACATAGCAATAGGAATTAAAATACCCAAATCATATCGATCCGTGATGAAGACATACAATCAAAATGTAAATCTACGGCCAAAATTTCAATAGCAGCATATAAGGCATACAGAGCTAATTAAACCACTTAATACGAAATATTGGTTGCTTGATTGTAGCTAGGATTTCTAGCAATATTTACAATATCAAGAATTAGCTACATATAAGTACATAAGCCCAATCAGTGAAGAATGTGATATAAAAGAGATATTGGTGTGTCTACAATTGCCATTGCATTAATAGATACGATATTTACAGTAGAAGAGTTTACATATCTAAGTTACAGACTATGTAAGCTCATATATATTATAGTAGCTTCCAATAACTTGACACGGAAAACCTATTAATCTCTAGTTTGAGGTCCTATGGCAACAATAAAAAAATCACATACCTGTAACTTGTTTTCTGTTCCTAGTTTTTGCAGATTGGAGTTGCATATAACTCTTGTTTGCCGAACAGTTAATCGTTCTTCATGTTTGTCGCGAAATTAAAGAAACAGGTGGGAGCTCACAACATACTTAAGAATTGAATCTCCTAGCATCTCTAAATACTGCAATGAAAAATCCTGACAGCATTTAAGAGTTGTGAGTGCTTCTAGTATCTCCTATCAAATTTGAGCTAAATTGCAAATAAAAAGAAAAAATTTACTGACACTCTCAATCTAAAATCAACTTAATATTTGTCTTTCTATAAAGGATATCGGGATAAATGGGTTATTTTCAGTTATCAGTGTTGCTCGGATGAAAAACATATATGAACAAATAACTAAAACTTACCAATGAACTTGATATAGAGAAGCTGCTGGATTGGCCACTAGACTGCAAGCAAATAATTGTGGATTACCCTGAAAACATGAAGAAAAAAAATGAGTATCCAATTTATATAAAGATAAACGAAATAAGACTTTCTTTTGATACCTAAGCACCTAAAATTACTTAGCTTCTTATATTGTGGTTCTCTTGTTTCAAACTTAGTATGGATTTCTTTTCAAGGTGTGTGAGCTGAGAAGGATTTCACAAACCCAAAAAAATCACTCCAGCTAATACTACAATATAAGGCTTACTTGATGCGGATAAGACTACAATATAAGTCTTACTTGGTGCAAAGATCATTCTGCCAAAGGTGCACATGGATAAAACTTAAGACACCAAATCATTAACTCTTGCTAGAAACAAAAATATGCCAAAATGAAAAGGTTCTGAAGAAAATAATTATCCATTCAAGATTGCAGCATACAGTGGTATAGGGAAAATGCAAGATACATAATCGATTTGAATTCAACAATAGAAACTCAAGACTTTGACTATAAAAATGCAAACAAAGGGAAAAATATGAATAGACAAAGAAAAACCTCATAACAATAAACAATAAAATTTACAAATGAACTAAAATCAAAAAGATCAATTACAAAAGTACTCATCGTGAAATTGGGGTTGTCTAAATGTAGAACAACAACAGATGAGTGATTCACTATCATTTAGCAAATCTGAAACGAAACAAAGAAAACAGATTGAGATCCATGAAACAAATCTCACAAACAAACCCATAAAAAGAACAAAAACATGTTAAGAATATATATTTCTGAAAGGACCGAATCCTAGATTAACTAGTAATCTATGATCAAGTCCTAACGACTGACCATAATCTATGAAATTCTGTAATTTTTTCGACATAACTCCCCTTAAAACTAAGACAACCAAAAACCTGCAAGAAGGATGACACTCCGCAGATAAATCCCACAAACAAACCAAGGACCACCGATGTCCATCCGGATTTCTCAACATATAGCAGAAACTAAACCAGATGTAAAACTCAAAATTAAAAACATATTTTCCAAAGTACTGGTTATAAATACAAGGAAAACAAACTTGATGATTACTCGAGTAACAACCTATTCACAAGAGTCTCACTGTAACAACATAAGAAAACTGGTATCCAGAGTGACTTCTTTATACATATAAAACAAACTGATAGTGAGTTGGACTCTACTAATGAGAGGATGACCGGTAGACTCGGAGCTCTCGATGATATTAAGCACGCATATGAATAACACTGCAACCTGTGCAACGGAAAATCGAAAAACCCAGTGAAAGGCATTTAAAATATAAAATGTTAGCTAGCTTACTGAACTATGTCTGGGACGATAAGACTCATTTCTTTTACTTTTGTCCAGCACAAGGGTGTCCGACACCATTTCCCGTATAACGCCTCATATGGTGACATGCCAATGCTCGAGTGAAAGCTGTTATTATATGCAAATTCCATCAAATGCAGGTACTTATTCCATTTTCCTGAGAATTGCAACACACAAGATCTTAACATATCCTCAAGCGTCTGGATAGTTCTCTCAGACTGACCATCTGTCTGAGGATGAAAAGCCGCAATGAACTACAACTTGGTTCCTAAAGCCTCCGGTAATGCTCTCCAAAATTTTGAGGTGAAATGAGAATCTCGATATGAAATGACTGACACAGGCACACCATGTATCTTCACAATCTTCTGCATATATAACGTAGCTAACTTGCTCATCGATAGTTTCTCTGAGACTGATATAAAATGTGTAGACTTGGTGAAGCGATCCACAATTACCCAAATATCTCTATGCCCCTTAGCTATACGAGGTAACTTGTATACAAAATCTATGGTAACATGCTCCCATTACCAAACAGGAATCTCCAGACGCTGCATCATTCCTGAACGTTTCTGCCTCTCCGCCTTCACTTGTTTAAAATAGGGCATTGACTCACATAGATTGCTACCTCCCTCTTGATATTGGACCACCAATAATACTCTTTGAGAGTGCGATACATCTTCGTGCTACCTGGGTGCATTGCATAAGCTGAACAATGATCCTCGTCGAGTATTTCTTTCTTTAATTCCTTAATATTTGGAACACAAAATCTACTTCTGAATACCAGCAACCCATCTCTCTTTATCGCAAAATCTGGTTGTTCACCATTACGCACTGCGTGCTTTAACTTTAGAAGGGAAGGATCAGAATCCTGCAACTCACGCACTCTGTTAATGAGAACAGGTCAGACCTACATACTGGTGAAAAAAACTCCAGCCTCGCTCACATCAGTATACAACACTGCTCCAGTGACTCGTAACTCCGCAAGCAATAATGGTACCTGATCCATCTGAATGTGAGACAAGGAAACTCCAGATTTCTAGCTAAGAGCGATAGCCACAACATTTGCCTTTCCAGGGTGGTACTCGAAGGTACAATCGTAATCGCTTATCAACTCCACCCACCTTCTCTGTTGTAAGCTTAGTTCTGGCTGAGTGGGAAGGTATGTAAGGCTTTTATAATCCGTAAAAACCCGACATCTGGCATCATACAAATAATGTCTCCAGATTTTTAGTCCAAAAACTATCGCTGCCAAATCCATATCGTGAGTGGGGTAATTCGCCTCATGGGATTTCAATTAGCGTGAACCATACGCAACAACTCTACCATGCTGCATCACCGCGCACCCCAAGCCTAATTTAGAGGCATCACTGAAAACTATAAACTCTCCACTATCGTTTGGTAACGTCAACACTGGAGTTGTGGTCAACCTTATCTTCAGAGTCTGGAAACTCTCCTCACAAACTTCCAACTATTCAAACTTAACTCTCACCCTCATGAGTTTCTTAAGAGGTGGTGTAATGCGTGAAAAGCCTTGAACAAACCGACGGTAATAACCGGCTAGACCAAGAAAACTTCTAATATCTGGCACACTTACAGGCCGGTTCCAATTCAACATAGCCTCAATCTTGTCTGGATCGACACTAACTCCTTCTGCTGAAATCACATGGCCAATAAATTACACATTATCCGACCAGAACTCGCATTTGCTAAACTTGGCGTACAACTGAGATTCCTTTAAAGTCTTCAAAATAATATGCAAATGCCTCGCATGCTGCCTCGCATCCTTCGAGTAAATTAGGATATCATCAATAAATACAATATCAAATTTATCAAGATAAGCCTGAAATACCCGATTCATTAAAGCCATGAAGGTAGCAGGTGCATTCGTCAAACCAAACGGCATCACTCGAAATTCATAGTGCCCATAACGCTATCGAAATACGGTTTTAGAGACATCAGACTCTCTAATCCTATCCTGATCAGAGATCAATCTTAGAGAACACCGTAGCTCCCTTCAACTAATCAAACAAATCATCAATACGAGGCAGAGAATACTTGTTCTTCGCAGTCACCTTATTCAATTTTTGGTAGACAATACATAACCGCAAATAACCATCCTTCTTTTTCACAAACAAAACTGGAGCTCCCCATTGTGATATACTAGGACGGATGAAACCTTTATCAATCAATTTCTGAAGCTGAACCTGCAACTCTTTTAACTCAGCTGAAGGCGTACGATACGACGCCTGAGCTATGGGACCTGTACTTGGAAGAAGCTCAATCGTGAAATTAATTTCCCTTTTTGGAGGAAGACCTGGTAATTCCTCAGGAACCACATCAGGGCAATCCCTAACCACTATAATCTCTTCAAGGTTAGAAGTAAACACACGAGTGTTTACAATATGCACTAAGTATGTGGTACACCCTTTCCGCAATAATTTCTTGGCTTGCACAGCTGAAATCAAGCACGAAGAAAGAACATTTCTTTCTCCACAAAATAAAATCTCTGGTAACCCTGGACTTCTAAACACCACTTCTTTTTTATGATAATCAACCAAAGCTTGGTGATTTCCCAGAAAGTCCATACCCAAAATCAAATCGAAGTCCGCAACATCAAGAGGTATCAAGTCAACATACAACCTGAAACCTCCAACCATGACACTACAATCTCTATACACTAACCCCACCAAAACCATATCACCGGTAGGATAAACCACTTGCCACATCACTGGTAAGAGAGTGGCCAGTACGTTAACTATTGATGCTAATCTCACGAAAATAAAAGAATGTGTCACCCCCAAATCTATTAAAGTATAAACAACATAACCAAAAACATATAACGTACCGATAATCACATTTGGAGCTTCTCTGCCCTCCTGTAAGGTAATACGGTAAAGTCGGGCATATCCAGTATGTGCACGCAGTCTCCCTTTCTGGCTCCGATCCTGATAAGTTGGTTGTCTAGGTGGCGATGTTGCTCTAACTCCTGAAGTGGCTCCCTGATCACCACCAGAACTCTGCACCGAAAATCTACCTGAGGTGTCCCTATGTGGACACTCCCTCACAAAGTGACTCATCTGGCCACAAAGAAAATAAGCTGAAGACCCAGCCTGACACTGCATGAGATGATGCTTGTGACACCTGTCACATAGAGGGAAATCCCTAGGTGCTGATGGAGTAGGACGATAACTACTGGCTCCACAGGTACTCGCACCGGATCCCTACCTCTGGGGTCTATTCCTCATCATCCATCTCATAAAATGATTCAGACGACGTGCAGGAAGAGCTGGAGTAGAAGATCCCTCACTAAAAGACGAAGTAGAACCTGAAGTGCTTGAACTTTCCCTCTTTGAAGGACCATGGCTGGGCCCACCTTCCTCAAATCGTCGAGTTCGGCCCCGCTCAGATTGAAGCATATCCTCACATCTAATAGCAGTACTAACAAACTTATCAAAATCAGCATGTGATACACCAGATAGGTATGGGGCAATATCAGTTCGCAAACCTTGCTCAAACCTCTAACACTTCTCCTTCACTAACCTGACAAAATTTGGTGCAAAATGGGCCAAGCAGGTGAAACGGTCCCGGTACTTCATAAATTACATGTCCCCATGCCGAAGACTCATAAAATGTTCATACTTCCGCTGCTTGGAAGCTTCGCTAAAGAAACAACTCATAAAGAATTCTGTGAACTCTATCCATAAAGTGAGAGCTCCATTCCTTTCAGTATTCTGCCACTAATGATAAGCATGGTCCCATAACAAACCTGTAGCTACCACAGTCCTCTGCTCAGGGGTCAACTGTGGATGCAAACAACACAAACTCGACCAATTTCAACTAGATAGTTCTTGCTAGTCTCAGGGTCATGAGAACTAGTAAATGTATAGTTTCAAAACTTGAGTGACTGAAGTGTCGTATTCATCAAACATGAGTGACCATTTGAAGATTTTTGCCTTCACAAAAAGATGATCCCAAGGATTTTGGGACGTTTTGAAGCATCACTTCAATAATATATGTATATGATGCACTGCTTCCAAAACTGACAGAGAGATAGGACACCATCCGGTTATTGGATTATCCGAAGGTTGCTAATTACAGCTAAGCTATGTTAGAGCTACAATCGGATCTGAGCTTTTGTGGACTTTTCAAGACCATTCATGATATAATCATGAAGTCTTTGAACACTTTCCCTTCTTCCATGAGTTTGTTAGCTCATTAGTACCGGATTGAGTACGAACAAGGAAGAATCATAACATTCAGTGATTGATTCACATCTTTTCAAGTACTTAATTTAAACACTCAATCAAACACAAAAACAATTAAAACCCTTCTTTGTAGATGTAGCATTGATAAGTAGGGATCGTTCTTAACCGGGGATTGAGGGTGCATGCATAACTATGCTAGGTTTAAATGGGGGTGCAAAGTTGGTTTGTTTAACTAAATTCCTACAAAATATAAGAACAAAACGTGGCAACCATACACAAATAGGAACCTTAGAATTCTAACATGCTTCACTCATAGACAAGCAAACAATCAAGAACCCTAAAAAAAACCTAAACATGCATAGTTGTCGAAAATCAATCTATATCTAATATTTACAAGTCAACTCATCAAGTTACCTATCCTTTAATAACCTAACCAATTTCATGCAACCTATTTGGTCTCTAAGTCATTAGCTACGTTTTACATGCATATCTCATAATTAAGTGCCAAACTCGGGAATTGCCCGATATTCAACACATCATAATCTAAACCGGGAATTGCCCTGCATTCAAATTAAGCGTTAAGAACAAATAAGCATGAGTAACCAATTTCGAAGAACACCAAACAAGACATACAAAACTAATTAAAATTATTTAACCAAAAGACTTCAAGAAACCAATCCATAGTAATCGTAAGTTTACACAAGGAAGAAGAATAAAGAGAAGAAGACATGGTTACACTTTTTGAGTAAGGGAATTGCCCTATACTAATCCGTGCTTGATGCTTCTTCGATGGATGGAGGATGAAGACACATTGGGATTGCCAAGCTATGTATTCGGTCCTTGAAGGATGGTGGAGGCGGTTTGTGAAGATGAGCGGCTTCCTTGGAGACTATGACGTTTTGGAGAGGCTTGAGAGAACTCTAGGACAGGGGTTCGGCTCTTTGATTAGTGATCCCTTTTTTCTTCCCCCAAAGTTCTCTTTATATAGTAGCTGATTTGAGAACTCCATTCTTGACAAGATGTGCCGTTCACCTCATATAATCAAAAAGAATAATTATGCAATTAAGCTCTCTTCATGTTGTTCCATGCAAAACCGTTCAATCAGTAACAAAACCGTTCCAATACATATATGTCAATTAAGCCCTATATATATAATCCGTTTCAGCCATCTTGCAATTAAGCCTCCGTTATGCTCCATTTCAAAACCGTACCAGCCATTTAAGCTCTTTCATGCATCACCACTTCAATATCATGCAATTATACATGCAATTATGCTTCCATGCATGCAATTATCCTTCTTGAAAATCCATCCATGCAAATAAGCTCCACTTCCATATGCATTCCCATGCAATCCCACGTCTTTTCCATTTATCTCCATATTTTGCATGCTTGTTGGCTTATTTACTCCGTCTCTTTTATCCTACAATTAAAAATAACAAAAATAAGTAAAAGCTAATAAAACTAATCATACTAAGTAAATAATAAAGTAAAAATGTAGAGAAAATGTACTAATTAATACGCCTAAAATGCGTAGATCAGTGATCTCATGAACATTCTGGCTAAAAAGGAGCGGTATCATGAGATAATTCTCAACAATAATACAAGGCCCGCTGGAACCAACAAAATATCTGAATTACAACACTGGTGGGAATGCACGTACGAATAAGAAGAACAATCATTTTGAGCCTTACAACAAACGTGATGTGAAAGGAGGATGAGCTAGAGTGCGTGGTAGAGGTCATAGTTGGAACTTGACTTGAACTTACCAAGACACAGACCCTAGTCACTCTAACAAGAATCAATCAATTTTCGGTCCTAGGAATGATGGAAATTTTTCTCACTGTGCTCCATTTTCCTTTACCATTACTATAGGTTTGGTTCTACAAAGCATATACATAAACAATGTCATGAAAACGAGGATATCCAGAATGCCTACAAGAAGTGCAAGTAATACCTTGCACAAGAGTCAAATTTTACTAGAGATTATGAGATAGAAGATGACGGTGAAGCCAATCTCATTGTAGAACATAACAATATAGAGAACATTGAAACTCCTGATTTTGAGTAATCTATATACTAGGCTGTTATCTCTACTATGTAATCAAGTTTAGTTTGTTTTGGCTTATTTAAGTCATGTTTTAAAGCTTTTTTTTAGTCTTTACTTTTGCAATAAGACATCTTTGATGTAATTTGTGTTGGCAAAGTAATAAATTTTCTTTCTTTCGGTATATGAAAGTGTTGAGAACGATATTTGACTTCATTATACATGAATGTTTGAAATATACAAAGTTACATGGCAATATGACACCAACAATACCAGAAAAACGAGTAAGAAAAATAGAGGATGCTCTACTTCCAGGTATTTCGACCTGTCGAGATGAACACCTTGGATCATTTTTGGCATGTTTTCGACCTGTCAAAATTTTTGCTTGGTTTTGCTTCAACCCGTCAAAGATTGTCCTCCGTCCATACTCCAGCCTTCAACACGGCGAAGGAAAATCCTTGGCCTGTTGAGACCTATCCTCTGGATTGTTTTTCACCATTTTTTGACCCATCAAGATGTATTTTCGACCCGTCAAAATAAACCCAAAATTCAATATCGATTTTTTTTGAAATCTCATCCCGTCGAAGGTTATGCCTCGAGCCATATTGAACCTATTTCAACCCGTCGAGATTTTGTCACGTTTGACATTCGACCCGTCGATGTTCGTGTCCAGATTTGGTGTTCTTTTGATGTTTATTATACATGGGTTTCTGTCATGCCATTTCAAGCATTCTACAAGGGCCATAACCCTTATGAAAATCTTTAAGTATCCACCTAAAGTGTTCGCCATGTCTTGAGTTCAAAGACTGATTGATTTACATTATTTTGTAGATGTCTAAAGGCGATATTGAATGTTCAATAGATAGTGGTACTACCCACACTATTCTGCAGAATAGGCAATTGTTTATGGATCTATATAGTTCTTTGGTGACAACCATGATTAGTTCAGCGTTGGTTATTGAGCGTGATTTAACACAATTCTTATTGCCACATGGTATGAAAATTTATGTCATTGATACCTTATACGCTCCAAAGGCCAATTGAACTATGCTAAGTTTTAAGAATATTCGAGCCAATGGTTTATACTTGGAAACTTATTTTGAGAATGGAAAAGAATACTTGTATGTTACCTCCGTTGATTGGGGCATAAAAGGCATCCTGGATAAGTTAACTCTCATTTTTAGTGGTTAATATCATACATAAGTGTCGGATGGAGTTGTCATACCCAATTTAAGTAACTCAAAACCACAGAGTGCTCATATGATTAGATTGAGACGTTCACTATATGAATTAAAACAATCCAGTCGGATGTGATATACACGTCTAAGTGACTACTTGATTGGGAAAGGATACAAGAATGATGATTTGAGCCCATGTGTGTTCATTAAACGAACAAATTGAGAATTTTCCATTGTAGCGGTCTATGTTGATGATATGAACATCATCGGGTTTCTTGATGGAATCAATGAGATGGTTGGCTACTTGAAATCCGAGTTTGAGATGAAAGTCCTTGGTAGGGCTCGATTTTTTCTCGGTTTAGAGCTGGAACATCGAGTTGATAGAATTCTTATTCACCAGTCTGCTTATATCCAAAAGATGCTCAGGCGATTTAACATGGACAAATGTGGTATACACGTCTAAGTGACTACTTTATTGGGAAAGGATACAAGAACGATGATTTGTGCCCATGTGTGTTCATTAACGAACAAATTGAGAATTTTCCATTGTAGCGGTCTATATTGATGATATGAACATCATCGGGTTTGTTGATGGAATCAATGAGACGGTTGGCTACTTGAAATCCGAGTTTGAGATGAAAGACCTTGGTAGGGTTTGATTTTTTCTTGGTTTAGAGCTAGAACATCGAATTGGTGGAATTCTTATTCGCCAGTCTGCTTATGTCCAAAAGATGTTCAGGCGATTTAACATGGATAAAGCACACCCTCTTAGTACACTAATGGTTGTTCGCAGTCTGGAACCCAAAAAATCTCCAACAATTGTATGTTACTTAGAACCTTCGACAAGAGAAATCTTTACTGCAAGATTTTAGATTGTCACTGTGATGAAACATATTTTCCAACGTTAGGGGGAGACAAGAATGCTTCTATTCTGGTTGAACAACAAGAATTGACGTGGTATACCTCCACTATGTTTCAAGAAGATCTACGTACATCTCAAGTGAGATTGAAGTACGACATATCCTTGATCTTCAAAAGGTAACAGACTCGATGCCTGACTCTTTTACTAATATTGTCGAAGTGATTAGATCGGATATACTTGCTACAAACATTCCTGCAAGGTTGGAAGTTCCTGAGAAAAGGCAGATTAACACCAATCCCGGGCAGGAAAACATCCTTCAAGCCCATGTGGAGGGAGTAGCGTCGACCTCGTCTCCCACTAGGAAGAGGGGGAGACCAAGAAAATCAACAGATGAGATGCCGGTGAAAGGGCAGACCATCCAGGCACAGAATGATCCTTTCATCATCAACATTGTGAATCCTTCACATGAAATTGTTCCTAACTACAGATATATCCTAAAATCATAAATGACATCTCTGGCATATGCTTCAGATCCATATGTGATGTTAGATAAAGGTGAAATCTCACTAACTGACAATGATGCGGGCATTGTTATGGATAGATCATCCAAGATAGTATCTGAAAAAATGAAAGATGCAGCTGATGGATGTGGTGACAACATATCTCTATGGAAACCTTGATTCAGAGATATACATAAAAGAGCCAGAAGGAGTGGTCATACCTAATTCAAGTAACTCTACACCACAGAGTGCTCATGTGATTAAATTGAAGCGTTCACTATATGGATTGAAACAATCCGATAGGATGTGGTACACACGCATGAGCCCATGTTACTACTCTATTGGGAAGAGATACAAGAACGATGATTTATGTCCATGTGTGTTCATTAAGAGAACAAGTTTAGGATTCGCTATAATAGCAGTCTACGTTGATGATATGAATATCGTTGCGTCTCTTGATGAAAGATCTTGAAATCCGAATTTGAAATGAAAGATCTTAGTATGACTCAATTTTGTCTTGGTTTGGATTTAAAACATCGAGTTGGTGGAATACTTATTCACCAGTCTGCTTATGTCTAAATCATGCTCAAGCAATTTTACATGGACAAAGCACGCACTCTTAGCACACCAATGGTTGTTCGCAGTCTAGAACCCAGTAAGGATCTATACAATCCAAAAGATGATGATGAGAAACTTTTGGGAGCTGAGGTACCATACTTAAGCGCGATTGGAGTTTTGTTGTATTTAGCTCAGTGCACACGTCCAGACATTGTCTTCACTGTGAACTTGTTAGCAAGGTTTAGCACTGCGTCAACGCAATGTCATTGGAATGGAGAAAAGCATATCTTCAGGTACTTGAAAGGATTCATTGACTTGGGCTTATTCTTTCCCTACAAAGAAACAAGAGAGAAACTTCAAGTTCCGGTAAAAGGAATGATTGAAATGTAGCTTTTTGATTTTGAGATTTTCGACCCATCGAGCTCTTCTGACCAGTCGAAGGTTAATCCCTCGACAACTTAGCATGGGTTCTTCAACCTGTCGAGCTATTCTCTCAACTCGTCGAAGATAACACTCTGGACGGATCAACATGATTCAGTTGACCGGTCAAATAATACATTCAACCAGTCGAATGATGCTCCGGCTGCAAGCACTGGACCATCTTTCAGTATAGTCCATTACTCCGAGATACCGTGTGATGTGTTTGTTGGATTTACTGATGTTGGGTATCTTTTTAATCCACATAGAGCACGTTCCCAATATGGTTATGTATTCACCAGGGGGAACACGACGATTTCTTGGAGATCAACATAGCAAACATTTGTTGCTACTTCCTCGAATCATTCTGAGATTACCGTTTTGCATAAAGCGGTTAAAGAGTGTGTTTGACTTATGTCAATAATACACTATATTTGAGGGCCTAGTAGATTACCATCTACTACAACAACCAACTTGCATCTTTGAGGATAATGCGACATGCATTGAGGTTCGATGAAGTTGGGTTACATTAAGGGTAATCATACTAAGCACATTTCGCCGAAGTACTTCTTCAATCAATAACAGCAACAGTTGTTGAATATTCAGGTGAGCCAGATTGGTTCGGCGGATAACGCTGCGAACTTGTACACCAAGTCACTTCCAAAAAATATATATTTGTGAAACATGTGAGACGCATTGGTATGTGACGTTTATCTGAACTCCGAGATTGAGTTACTGATTAGGGGGAGTCACATTTTGGTAGACATCAGGGGGAGTTTACATCATATTTAGTAGCTTTTATAGTTGATGTGTTGTACTCTTTTTCCTTTAGACCAAACTTTTGTTTTACCTATGAAATTTTTGTTTGCTTGACAAAAATTTTGGTGAGGCAATATGTTATGTATCATACAGTAGGAGCTCGACACAAGGAGGAGTGTTCAAGAAAATAATATTTCTGGTATCTCGGTGTGTGTCTTATCCTAATTAGAGTAGAAGTAGATATTCTCTCGATCTCTGATTTATAAGGATACTGATTGTAATGTCTATATTTAAGGTCATCTATAAATAAATAAATATACAATTTCAGTATACAATTATCACATTTATTTTTTGTTTTTATTTTATTTTTAATTTATAGATTAAACTTAAAAAAGAAGAAGTAATATTAGAACCACTGCATCAATGATAATGATGCACATCATAATAATGCACATTAGGCGAAAAAAAAAACTCCTGAATCGAAACAACGGTCCAGAAGTTTGGAGAAAAATAATAATTGTGGAGAGAGGATCGCGGGCCGGACCTACTTACAGTACTGACTCGGGTCCACACCGAAATTGGGTCGGCCTGAAATCTGAAGTCTAGAGCAATGAAAATGCGCCACGAGTCGCTTCTTTACTTATCAAAAGTCACTTTCCACCACCTCAAAAAAGAAAAGAAAAACACTTTCCACCAGGTGTCGACCATGTACTGAAGCTACTCTACTCAGTATGGCCAAGTTTCCTCGTGGTTTTTTTTGTCCATTTCCAAGCAGAACAATGACTCACCCATGCACGATCAGATCTATATTTAATAATTTCCATATTCTTTCTCGAATTTAATTTCAAAAGGGAAAAAACTGAAAATATCAGAAGAAATGAAGGACAATTTGGTTGATATGTCTAGCTTCCTTCTACCGTCTCCAAAGCAAAATATTACAACTATTGAAAACCAGATAATCTTTACCAAACAAAATAAAATAAAATCTATGTAAGAAATTGTTATTACATAAACATGACATTTTTTTTAAGGAGACTTGAACATGAACATGAACATGACATTATGTTTGCCTTAAAGCTTTAAAGTTGAGATTATTTTTCTTTCTCTTTAAAACAATTCCAACAGTTTCTCCATATTTGAGTTTTTTTCTATTCTAGAAAATATTTTGGTTGTTTTACTCAACAAATTCTCTAAACATATTCCATAAAATAGAGAATATAATGAAAGAGAAAATAACATTCCTTATATTTACAGTAATCTCTATATTTTTAAGGAAGAAAAAAAAATTAAAATATGCAAAACAAAAAATTTGTTAGAATTAGAACAAAATTTGTACTTTTGATTCTTTATAATAGAGAAATTATAAAAAAAAGCTGATAGAGATGCTTTTATTGCATTTTTGTCTCCAAATTCGAGATATAAATCGATTTATCTAGTTTCATCACAAAGACGTAAGTTACTAAATCTTAACTTAAATCTCCAAACGCATCATTAATTATCATCCAAAAATTGTCAAATTAAGAGGAAAAAAAAAGACGTTCAAGAATCAAATTGAACCTTGCTATTGGCGGATTAGACAGAGATATTTGTCGCCGCAATAATGAAATACTTTCCACACATGCAAAAGCTACAAAAGATCAGCACTCCAAAAAAACAAAAACAAAAGATCAGCCCTTCAAAACTTACCATATCATGGGGGATTAATATATAGGAAAACCAAACACGTTTTTGAGTGTCATCTTTTGCAGTTGGAGAACCTCCACGTACCCCCATTCCTTAAGTTTTACTCTCTCTCATTCCTAGTAAAACTGGGAGATCGAGGTCGGTACGTACGGACTATCCCGCCCTTCCGAAACTCCTAGAGAGCCACTCCCTCTTCCCCTTCCCGGGCCTCTTGAGTAATTAGGTAGCCAGCGAAAAGAAAAAATTATAGTGGAGCTTACTGCTCCAAGTGATTTAACAGATACTGCCAGCAGCCTAGCTAGCCACTGGTGCATGATTGATTGCGTTAGGTAGCTGGGAGCTAAATATCAAGGTCTCTCAATCATGTTACAACCTTATAAATACATGCACTCGATCGATGCAAAAATCAACATCTACGAGCTCAAGTTATTGGGAGTACCGTGTGTTTTAGTTTGATGCTTTCTCTGGCTCAATTATAAGCTAGTTAGTCCGTCCTCAAACTCCATCTCCATCTCGATCCCTAGAGATCTTTCAGCCGCGCGCAGTAACGTAAACTGAAGAGCTTCACTTCACACACTTCACACCAACAATGGAAGTCCTCAATATTGCTCTTATGGCCTCTATTTTTGGATATCTAGGTACAAAGCTAGCTAGCAGCTACCCTCATATAGATAGCTATCTTCTCTCTCACCAACGCTAGATTATTCTCTGTTTGACTTTGATTTCTATTACGTTACAGCTTCTTAATGTCTCTCTGTTTGCAATTTCTTTAGGTACGGTCGGCTCGTTCCTCGTTTACCTAGCTCCACTGTAAGCCTTCTAGATCTCTCTCTCGCTCTAACATCTCCATGCAATATGTGCATGGAACTTCGATCATGTTATATATATATGACTGACTCTGATTCTCATTCTTGAACTTTTCTTTTTGGCAGACCAACATTTTATTATATTTTCAAGAAAAAATCAACATTCGGGTTCCCGTCTCTACCTTATTCAGTGGCATTGTTCAGCGCAATGTTAACGCTCTACTACGCCTTCCTCAAGAAAGATTCTATGATGCTCGTAGCCATCAATGCCATTGGCTGCTTGATTGAAACCATCTACCTTGTGGTGTTCGTCGTTTATTCACCAGCAAAATCTAGGGTACGTACAACTCCATTGCGGCCTTAATTTTCTGCTTATGATGCATACATCTATTCATTTTTAAAGACTGAATATATATGAAACTGAAATCACCTTTTGGTTTTGCAGATTTACACAGGAAAGTTTATTGTCTTCTTTAATATCTTGGGTTATGGTCTGGTCGTATTGTGTACATGTCTCATCCCAAAGGATTCTCTGCGGTTACAAATTGTTGGATGGGTTACCATTGTCTTCGGTGTTGGAGTGTTTGCTGCTCCTCTTATTATAATGGTACGTACGTGACATATATAATGTCTTTAACCTAGCCCATTAATTCTGTACCTACTTTCATGACTCCAACGTACTAATTTTAACGTTCAGTTCCTTTTACCCTTTTCAGAAAGACGTGATCAAAACGAGGAGTGTCGAGTTCATGTCATTCTGGTTGTCTTTGAGCTTAACTCTTTGTGCTATCATGTGGTTTTTCCATGGCCTTCTAATAAAAGATATATTCATAGCGGTACAATTTCTATCTTTCCATGTTCCTTTTCGATTCTACGTACCACTTACTGATCCACTAAGGTACAATATATACGTATGATTATCATGCTGATGAGTTGTTGCTTTCATTTCTTGTTTGATATGTACAGGCACCAAACGTGTTAGGGTTTATATTCGGGGTCGTACAGATGATTATGTTCTGCATCTACCGGAAGAAAACCAACAAAGCCGACTTACCGAAATATATTGTAAAAGATCAGATCACGCCAACCACAGAGATTGTTACCCTTCCAGTAAACGATGAGAAGACAATAGAAATATTCATTAGTACTCAAGTTCTTCCGAAAGCTGGAAACGTATCGGAAAGTAATCATCAGAAGAATCAACTAGATCAGGCAATGAAACCCAAAAGCAAAGTGGCGGCCATGGTCACCGTCTTGCGCCTCGTCTTAAGAAGGGCGTCAATATAAAGGATCGAGTCCTTGATAAGTTATGAACATTTACGCCCAATAGCTTCAAGTAACAATATCAATCGACAAGGCCATCCTCAGCCAAAAGCAAAACAGGCTATGATCTCTGTTAAGTGATGCAAGTATTTCAAGTGCCAAGGACCTTATCGTCTAGTGGTATAAGATTCTCGTTGTACGTATCTAACTAGCAAGTGACTGAGTGGTCGAGATTTCCTTGTGTGAAGTTGTGAGAATGAAATGTACTTATTTATGGGGTGCCAAATTATGCAGTAGTGGAGCATTGTAGTTGTAGTTCATTGTATGATTTAGTGTACGCGCACGGTTCCTTCGACTAGTTAGCACCCCTTGTAATAATGGCATGCATAAATATGGATATCCCATCGAAATGATAGACGCTCATTGTTATTCCTTTTTCTTTTATCTTTCTGTTTAATCTATCCTTCCTATTTTATCACATAAATAGTTTTTTTTTTAAATCACGTAAATAGTCTCAAAGTTGGCCTTGCTTCAATATATTTATAAATCAAGGCTGATATAAAGCAGATTTTTTATTCATGAATAATGGTAAAAAGCGAGAATAACTTGATTAATTTAAAAAAAAAAAAATTTATCGAGGAGCTTATGCATGACGTGCATGAAACACCCTTCAATCACAACAAATGGCATAAATCCAACTGAAAAGAAAATGCAACAAAATTAAATGTATTATAGTTGGTGCATGTCACAGTTACTTCCGATGTGATCTTTTTGTTTGGCAGTAGTACGTCACTTAATAGGTCTCCTATAGTCTTTCTTTCCGATTTAATTTCATTTTGTTTGACATATATATGTCGATCACTTGAGAGGTTTTGATTTAGGCCTCGACCTTCTCTATGTTAGTTCTGTAAGTGAGCTTCATATTAAAGGTCAAGAAGATGATGAAGAAGACGGGTAGAACAGAGAAGAGAGAATTAGAGAAAATGAGTTCTGTTTGTATATTGAATAGTTGAGAATGAATGAATCATCGTCTTACACAGAGGTACAATACTTATTTATACCAGTATATAAGTTACATGTCGTAGAAACTATAGACTTAACACTATATATGTATGTCTCTCTTTTTTTTCTTTTTTTTTCGAGGATAAAACGTGAGACGTCAATTTTTATTGATAATACAAAATGAAGACAGATTACAACATATAACTACCCTAAACAAGGACAAACGTAAAAGGCCAAAAAGTCACAGTTTAAACTAGCTAACTAGCTGTACAACAAACTCGTCTGCTTAAACCAAATAATCATACTAACAATAAACTAAAATAAATATTGTAACCGAAAAACTTGTAACCAATAACCTCTTCTTTTTTTTTATAGGTCCCCTATAAAAATATCTGTTGATTTTGCTTTTGGCGTGATAATTTGGGAGGTTCTGCTCATTTTCTTTTTAAAAAAGATCTTCATTTTTAATCACCTATCCTAGCCTGAACTTGATATATGTGATTAATGTCTTAATACTACGTTACTGCTACTGAAATGCTTTGGAAGTTCCCCAACAAATCATTGTAATTACAATTAATTAGGTCTAAAATGTCTCATGCTGACTTAGTTTGAGATTGAAAGTTGGTGAACGAAACTATTTCGAGCAGGACAAAATAACATCTGGTGGAAAATTGACCAAACCACCGAAATTGAGACAGAATCATTAATTATGTATTTGAAGAATAACATATCTATCAAGTAATGATTGACTCTAATGCATCAGTAATGCTAACTCCACTTCATTATCTACCCATTAACACGTAACTCTTATATATGTCGATCATTTACTTTATTATTTTACTGTTGACGTATGTTTAAACTAATTAATTAACCAGGAGATCGATCTCCCTTTTTCATCGCTTTGTTTCTTGTGATCTTGCTGCTAATCTTTGACAATTCGATGCTTTTCTTAGCTATTACATAATAATTGAAGTGACATGCACAGTGATCATTTTTCGCTTATTAGTACGTAGTAGCGATTCTTATGATCGATCTATAGGAAAATAACCACCCTCGTCTGATTAGGGCACAATTTTGACTTTCGTACGTGTTCTTGTTACTGATCCGAATTTTATGTCTTCTTCATCAATCCTCCGTTGACTATAAATATCTTAAATATTTTGTAACTCTATATAAATATGGTATCCTTACGTACGGTACAATAAAATTAAAATTAGATAGTTTATTAATATTAAGTAGACAGTTTCACAGAATAAGTAAATATAAGTAAATTAAAATTAAATAGTTAACTTTATTTGTTTCACGAGGTTAATCTATTTATTTTTGTGAAGTAATTTACCATTTAATTTTATTATATTGATTAATTATTGCATGAAAGAAATTTCTTATAAATATATATATACAGATTTTTTTAAATACGGACATTCACACGGTGCAGATAGTAAAAATTTGATTATTTTGATCATCACACATTTGATTTGAATGCCTTTAGTTGAAAATGACTATATATCCGTAACCAATGAGTGACGACTTCAAATTTCTTACACCGGGTAATTTGACTAATTTCACTTAATTAGACTATATGTTGATTAATCATTTCAAATTAAGTCGACATTCCTCACTTGTAAACAGTTTAGGAAACTTGTGGCGCGCGTGCTACTTTCAACACATTCCAGAAAGATATTTCAGAATATCGATCAGATCTCCATCTTTACTGCTAGTCCAATTGCAAATGGACAACGAGTTTGTTTTGATTGCAACTTTGATTATTGGAGGGCCTCCATCGGTCTATCCTATTAAGGTACTGTAAAACCTTGATGGGACCTGTTGTTGTTCTGATTCAATTCAATGTATTACTCTGGGGTCGTCACTCGTCAATATTTCCTTTGGAAACTCTTAGCTGCAACGGCACCTCTTCCGTCTGCCCTATTCACGGTAAGCAAAATTAGTGGAGCTTCCATCTACGTAAAAGTATCGATCTACTGCTCTGAGTGATGATTTCGGAAGATACCAGTTTAATGTACAAGATTATAAGTGCATGATTGGCTGTGCTAGCCTAGCTATATCTTACTCCGTTTATAAGTGCACTCCATCAATGAAAGAATTAACCAATATAGTCAAACTCACTCGGCTCACTCAGCTCGAGTATTAATTAGTGCTTACCCTAGCCTTAAATCCAAAAACGCGGCACTCTCGATCAGTAACTAATTAAAGAGGTCGAGGAGCTTCACTTCACAGAGAATGGGAGCCATTGATCATTACCGTATGGTCTTTGTTGTTGGAATTGTTTGGATCTGAAATAAATATTTTATTTTGGGCTTGAATAGCTGAAGTCTTGGCGAGCGGCCCATGTATTGTAAAGAGCTTGGCGAGCGGCTAAGTGTAATAAGTAGAGTTCAGTTAGAACTGTGATTCTTTAATTAGCTGATTCCATGCGGTTTGAATGTCTGTCATACCTTTTCTATTTCAGATAGGTGTCTTTGATAGAAGAGTTGTGATAGCATCGAGATTCTATAAGGATGAAAACTCATATGCTGGTGTTGGAATTGCATTGGGAGTCAAAGAGCAAGAGCACAGGAAGTTCAAATGAATTGAAAGACAACTGGTGAGCGAGTATATAAGGAAAGTGAGAGCTTTGTGGAAAAGGTCCCTGATCAAATACATACATTTGCTATACGCAAGTACACCTAGACAGACATCTCGTCTTCGAGATTCTATCTTCTTTGTAACCAGCAGATCAAAGTGCTTGTCACCTATCGAGTGAGAGTATTGCGATCAGAAGGAAGCAATTGCGACTGGAAGGTTGAAGGAATTGTCACCTATCGAGTGAGAGTTTGGATGCTCAAAGAAAGCAATATTCTCGACACACCGTCAGAGAGATTGCTCTGCTTTGCATTGATAAAGGAGAGTGAGGTATCGATTTCGAAGGCTCTACTAGAGACACATATCAAAAGTCCTAGGTTACTAGGCGAGAAGGACATATTCCGGCAGGGTTGGTCCTTGCAGGTGTTGGACTGAATAAAGAAGTTCCTCGCAAGAGCATCTTGTTCTGGCGAAGGCATAAATCCACTTGCGAGGAGGCCAGGATGGCGACGATTCAGAACTACTTCAACTGCTGCGGTTGGAAAGTCTTTATGCAAGCAGAGGTGGTTGAAGCAGTTGATATAGGACCATGGTCTGGTCCTAGTTGGTGAAGAAACCAACGATTGGCCCAACAACTTCTGATCTTCAAAGGCAGGAGGTGTTGTGGGGCAGAAAAAGGGGAAGTACATCCACAACCAGAGCTCCACCATCCAGAGCGGTCCTGGTTGATTAAGGTCGAGCTTTGAAAGTATGACTCGCCTCAGGCCATAGTAGATGTAGGCGAGAACGGATTCAACCAAGCCCAATTGTTCACCGTTGAAAAGGCGTTCAGCAAGGTTGGTCCAACATTTGTTGACCTTTGCAGAAGAAGGACAGAAGATGTACTTTCCGGAAAGGCTATTCCTCCTTGGTCTGTTTCTTTTTCCTCTTGTGCAAAATGTTTCACCCAGAAAGAGTAGGAGGAAGGACGATTGAGGGAGGCTTGTACTGGTGTCCCACGTTGTTGGTTGAGCGACCAGGAGTTTGCAAATGCAGGGACTCCAAATATGGTATATAAATCAAGTATTGTTATGCTCACATCACCACATGGGAGACGGAAACAGTTGGCGGTGCAATCCCAAAAGCACATGGCTATGGCGAACGGTGCTCTGTTGCCATCAGCTGGGAGAGTAAAGCACAAATCGATGAGCTGGGTAATTCCAACTGCTTCCCACCGGTTGATATCTTGTTCGCAACGGTGCCGGTACCAGGCGAGATCTTCTACGTTTGGGTGCGACCATCTCCCAATGAGACAAAGGGTGTCTTTGCTGGTCCATTCCTTTGGGTCTGCCCTGAGATTCTCTTGGACTATTAAGGATGATTTACAAATGGGATGGCGAAGGATATTGAGTAGCTCTGGATTAATTGGAGCATCCAGGAAGGGACCAAGAAGGTCGGAACCTTCAATTAGGTCTACAGAAAGGGTGACGATGGCTTCTGGGTTATGTCGTTTGGCGACAACCTTGAGGTGTTTCGAGAATTTCTTGGCGTCATGGGTTTCATGAGGGATGGAGATGTCTTTACGTGGAGGCATTTTTCTAGATTGGAAGAGATGAACGATGGCGAGAATGAAAGGTCTTAGCTTTTGACTGAGGAGGTTGAGAGTGCAGGATCAAGGCAAGAGAAAAGGTCTCGTTGGGGAATGAGATTTCGTTGATGTGGACTAGTGCTTTTATATTACGTCAGTCGAATGATGCAACTTTTTGGAGAAGTTGTGTAACGTGGCACTTGGGTGTAATGTTACCGTTTGGTTTAATAGCGCGTCAGTCGGGTAATATTCAAGTCTTTTCGCTTGTTCAGGTAATTCAAGTTCAAGACTTGAGGGGAAATGTTTGGGCCTGAAATAAATATTTCATTTTGGGCTTGAATGGCTGAAGTCTTGGTGAGCGGCCCATGTATTGTAAAGAGCTTGGCGAGCGGCCAAGTGTAATAAGTAGAGTTCAGTTAGAACTGTGATTCTTTAATTAGCTGATTCCATGCGGCTTGAATGTCTGTCATACCTTTTCTATTTTAGATATGTGTCTTTGATAGAAGAGTTGTAATAGCATTGAGATTCTATAAGGATGAAAACCCGTATGCTGGTGTTGGAATTACATTGGGAGTCAAAGAGCAAGAGCAGAGGAAGTTCAAATGAATTGAAAGACAACTGGTGAGCGAGTATATAAGGAAAGTGAGAGCTTTGTGGAAAAGGTCCCCGATCAAATACATACATTTGCTATACGCAAGTACACCTAGACAGACATCTCGTCTTCGAGATTCTATCTTCTTTGCAACCAGCAGATCAAAGTGTTTGTCACCTATCGAGAGAGAGTATTGCGATCAGAAGGAAGCAATTGCGACTGGAAGGTTGAAGGGCTTGTCACCTATCGAGTGAGAGTTTGGATCCTCAAAGGAAGCAGTGTTCTCAACACACCGTCAGAGAGATTACTCTGTTTTTCACTGATAAGGGAGTGTGATGTATCGATTTCGAAAGCTCTGCTAGAGACACATATCAAAAGTCTTAGGTTACTAGGCGAGAAGGACCTATTTAGACAGAGTTGGTTCTCTCCTTGTCTAAATCGCTTTATTAAGAAGTCAGGCGGCTCTTATAGTCTATATTCCGTTGAAGAACGGTGGCACACCAGCATACGAAGCACACATACAGGATAAACCGATACCTGCGGTTAAAACTATCTGAACCCATAAAAGAGACTGCTTCGTGGAAGGATCTCTCCGCGAGAGATATTTTTGCATCGAACATTTTGGCAGGCCCAGTGGGATATCTCTTTGCGTCTCTAAGTGACAATTGGGGATCCTTACCAAAGGATTTACCCTCAGTGTCGCAAACACCCACAACAGGCTTACCGTGAACATACATATACTCGGTGTCGTTCATTGAGTAATCAAGCGGTTAAAACTATCTTCGCTAAAGACTTTAACATCATGACGTTCAATTCTTTAAGTTAAGCGGAGATAGCAGAACTTACGTTCCCAGAGTACCTAGCTTATGCAGCTAGGTGTAATAGCCACCAGACTAGTTACTACGCGGCTCTCGATGAAAGGATCGAGCAGCAAGCAACTCTTCTGACTACCTAAAGTGACTTAATAGACACGGCGGTAGCCGGAATTCAATCAATATGGGTAGACTTCAACCGAGATTGAGAGGAGAGAGAGGACATGGGAGCCCAAGTAACTAGTTTCGTGGAAGGTTAGGATAAGTTACAAATAGATATCCTCCAACACTTGGGAGCAAATTTAGATGAATACCGCCGACATGCGGCAACACTGTCTCAAAGGACAGACAGGGACATAGCGTGTCTAACTAAATCTGTATCTGACCTAGCGAGAAAGACTAGACAAGCAGAGTCTTTCCCTCCTGCTTGAGAGCAACGGTTAAACAGGTTCATAAACGATTGTGACATACATCTAGCTAAGATGTATGAAACATATGAGACACTGTTTCCTCCTATGCAGAAGGACGATCCTGATGCATGGCAATGGCCAAAGTTTTACCGGCATCAAACCTTCCAGACTTTCTCTGGCGACGATGATTCTAACGCGGCAACACACTTAGCTTATTTTACGCTGCAATTGGGGCAGTTTGCCAATAACGAGGGACTCAAGCTAAGAGTCTTTGGGTCATCTTTGTCAGGATCAGCCCTCGTATGGTATACAGGGATAAACAATGGCTCGATCAGTGAGTGGAAGGACATGGAGGCCTTGTTCATAGATCACTTTGGAACGGCAAGACCTGAGACCAGTGTTGGAAAAATGGATTCCTTGAGCCAATCGGTGACAGAAAGTCCGGTCACCTTCTTGCACCGTTTCTGGTCAGAATATAATCTATGTAAGACCCCAGTTGGTAAAGAAGAGGTATTCGAGATGGTCAAGAATGGTTTGGAGGACACGTACCACCAACTATTCCTAAATAGCAAGTACTTCTCCTTGAATGAACTTATCACGGCTGTAACTAAAGCTTACAGTACCATGCAAGAAAGAGATAATATAAGGAATGCATCTAAGGGAACGTACAATGCTAAGTCTTATGATAGACTAGCCAAAAACTGTGGCTTATATTGAAGGTATAGACGACCAAGAATTGGACTCTGATGACGAGCAAGTGGGTGCTGTGGATTTAACAACGAACAAAGTTTTAAAGCCCCGCAAGCTTCAGAAGAATAAGGGTCCAATCAAGCTCTCAACAATGACTTTTACTAAGCCAGAGTTTGAGACATACACTTATGATGCCAATATGGCTCATGAGATCTTGGACGAGCTATACAGTATGCGTGCTGTCAAAACAGATTTTGGACCTCTTCATACAGCTGAGCAGTTAAAGGGTAACAAATATTGCAGGTTCCATGGAGCATGGAATCACATTACAAAAGACTGCATCAAGCTTAAAGACCAGATCCAGAAGTGGATTAACGAAGGAAGACTAGAGATAGAAGGAACATCCAAGACAGCAGCATTAGTGGATTCTAAGCCCTTCCCAAAGCCTCAAGTAAATATGATTGACATCGAGTGGTCATCACCTGATCGTTGCATTGGAGGTGTGGAAGACTGGAATCAATCTGTCTTTTTAGCCTATTCTTTCAACTGTGACAAGTTGGAAGAGATCCTTGATAGGCTAAGGGACATGGGTGTGATCTTTTACTTCCCGATTCATGATCTTAGACAATTACGGTATGAAGGTCCAGCCTAGCATTTTTGCAGATTTCATAATCACTTTGGTCATCGAACAGCAAGGTGTTCGACCTTGAGAGATAAGATCCAAGGGTTGATCAACTGGGAGGTGATTGAAATCAACTACAAGGGAAAGGTAGAATGGCATCCACGATATCCTCATAGGACATCACCTCCTCTCGACACAACTTTTCCTGCCATCGAAACTTCTTCCCAGTGAAATCAAATTGAACCAACCTATAAAAGGAAGAGGTCTAGACGGAGGTCTAGACGCAATATTGCATTTGTCCGGCTTAAGCGGACTGAGATTACATATGATGCGTCTAGGCGAGAGGAGATATTTGAAGAGCTAGTCCAAGCAGGAATAGCAGTAGTTCCTGATAATTGAGGAGCTCCGGACCCACATCCCGAGGATGTCAGGGGTCTTCTCTATTGTCGATACCATCACAGATGGGGTCGCCATTTCACAAGTGCTTGTCGTGACTTGAAATTCAGGATACAGCAGTGGATTGACGAGGAAGAAATAATGATAGACCAAGAGCCCTTGCCAAGCCTGGCGACCGACTTATCGGTGACGGTTGGGATGTTGGAACTAATACAAGACAAATCCAACAAACGAAAAAAACCCAACAGTCATCCAACTACTGGTGAGAGTCCACAACACAAACGCACGGCAAACACAAACAAAGGAAAAGAAAAAGTGGATCCAAAAGCAGAGTCGCTAGTAACCCTTTGTGCTCATTGTAAACTCAGAAGCGGGTTAAAGATCTCCTATGAGGAATTAGCTGAAGCAGCTAAGTCATTCCCAGAATTATTTTCACAAACAGATCATTAACCTCAACGAGCAAGACAAATGGACACTCCAACTCCTAAGCGCTCGCAAGCAACAGAAAAAGTCAATACAATCAAGAAATCTGAATCAGAAGTTGTTGACGCGCTCACAAGGCCATATGTACCTCCAGCCTCAAGAAATATCATAAAGGAGGATGTATGGTACGTGAGGGAGAAAGGGAAAATCATTGAGGTAACTACGAGTAGAAGAAGAAACCTTCAACGACTCTTTGGAGAAGCCAAAAGAGCATTAGAGGCTTATGAAGTAGGCCTGCTCAAAGAAGAAGAACTGGTGTGTTCTCCAGAAACGCTACAAAGGCGAATGAATGCCCTTGCATTAAACATATTAGTGGTTTTCGGGAAGAAGTCTCGCGAGTTCAAAGTGAGAGCACAACGACCAGGTGTCTTTGACCGTAACTCAGAGTTAGGGTCTAAAGGAAAACAGCCCGAACCTATTCCTGAGGGTCATCATGAAGCTACACGACGAAGACCAGTGAGAAGACGTCTCACTTTTGAGGATGACACGACGAAAACAATAAGGCTACATACACCCCTTAAGGAAGGGAAAAGCATTCAAAAGCAGAATACTCCAAGCGAGCCCAAGGTCTTGCAATGGAGACCGAGACCTTTAGTTGTAGAAGAACAGAAGAAGGTCCGACAACATGTTTCCCGTCCAAAGGAGCATGATCTAGCACTACTCATTCCAGTAATCGTTGATCCTATACCTCAGGATAAATTGCATCATGTTGCTTCTCTCGAGGTCACTACAACTTTGAACTCTGAGGTGCAACAGGCTGAGGGTGACAACAGTGAAGATGATGAGCAGTTGTTGGATTACGGTGAAGGTGAAGATGAAGAAACTGAAGAATACATTGAGGAGGAAGATACCACTGTTAACATGGTGTTTATCTTGTCCTCTAAATATGCTTTGCCTCCACCAGCATCAACGGATGAATCAATCACAAGAGGATGCGTCAATAACTTGGCGGTGTCAGAAGATGAACCAAAACTGAAAGATGATTTAGCACCCACCAAGACACCAGAGACTGATTCATCATCAACAAAGGGACAAATGATGTTCGCCAAACCCACTGTAGACATGGCCATGCACATGCGGCAGTTATATGTCACAGGAAAAGTCCAGGGAATTCAGTTAAACAAACTCTTAGTGGACTCAGGGGCAGCAGTAAACATCATCACAGTCAAAGCAATGGCCTTATTAGGCGTTCCTAAGTTGGCTATCCAAGAGACCTCACTAAACGTTAGAAATTTTCAGGGTAGCATTTCCAAAACTTTGGGCATTGTCTTTTTGCAGGTACACATCGGTCCAGCCACCGGTACTTATACATTCTTTGTAGCAGAATGTACAGCTCCATACAGTGCACTTCTGGGGCGTGACTGGATCCACAGGAGCTATTGTGTGCCTTCGTCCCTCCATCAGCAGATGTTACTCTGGAATATGGAGTCTGGTGAAGCAGAGATTATTGATGTTGATCCTCGTCCATATTCTATTTATGCTAACTCATTAGAAGCCAGTTGTTACCACAGTGACCTTAGGCCATTGGAGGTATGTGGCGTCGATAACAAAAGCCGCCAGTTGGTGTTGCGGCCTCTGAACTAGCTCAGTGGGGTATAATTCAAGTTAATCAAGATAGTGGAAGACCCTACACCATTGAGATACCATCCAAACACTCTCAATGATCGGGTCTCTATCAAGCATAGAGACCAAGGCTTGTTACTCTTTATACGAGCGATTTCACAATTTTTTGTTGGAAAGTCAAGCCTTTGAGAATGTTCCAATGATTGCAGCATTGGAATATGTGGATGAAGATGTTTTGCATGACTTTGAAGAGGAGGAAGATATTAAATTAGCTCCAGCAGCCTTGGATGATTTACCTCCTAAAGTCAAGGATCCCATTGAACACATCAATCTTGGGACAACTGAAGAGCCAATCTCTGTGGCCATTAGTACCTTCCTAGAGCCTGAAGAACGACTCAAGCTCATTGAATTGCTACAAGAATACGCTGATTGTTTTACAGAAAAGTACGACGACATGACAGGACTGTCACCAAATTTGGTATGTCACAACTTACCCATCCTAGAGGGAAAGAAGCCCGTGAAACAAGAGATGCGTCGAATGAATACATAAACTGCAATTCTAATCAAGGAAGAGGTCTAGAAGATGCTCAAGTCAGGGATCATACGAGTAGCCAAGTATAATGAGTGCCTATCCAACGTAGTCCTTGTCAAGAAAAAGAATGGAAAAATGCGAGTGTGTGTTGACTTCAGAGACTTGAACAATGCAACTCCAAATGATGCATACCCAATGCCAGTAGCAGATTTGCTGGTGGACTCAGTGGCTCGCCATGAGATGTTAACATTCATGGATGGAACTGCTGGCTACCATCAAATTCCAGTGCCAGAATCAGATCGACATAAAACTGCGTTTTGATGTCCAGGATTTGCAAGAGTATTTGAGTACGTAGACATGCCATTTGGACTCAAGAATGCAGGGGCAACCTACCAACGTGCAATGAACTTGATCTTCCATGATCTTATTGGCAAGACTATGGAAGTATATATCGATGATGTGGTAGTTAAAACGAAATGCAGGAGTGACCATTTTGAAGACTTACGGCAAGTGTTTCTCAGAATGAGACAACATCGACTGAAGATGAATCCAGCCAAATGTGTATTTGGAGTCCAGGCAGGAGACTTCTTGGGTTTCTTGGTTCATCGGCGTGGGATTGAGATACCAGATGACTAGAAAAAAGCGGTTCTTAGTGCAGTCCCACCAAAGAGTAAGAAGGAGCTACAACGTTTATTGGGAAAAGTCAATTTCTTACGACGGTTTATTGCCAATGCTGCTGGGAAAACACAACCATTCTCAACTTTGCTCAAGCTTCAAAATCAGAAAGACTTTGTATGGGACCCTATTCACCAAGAGGCATTTGATACCATCAAAGCATATCTGGCGAAGCCGCCAGTCTTGGTTCCTCCAAGGCCAGGAGTTCCTCTCAAGCTGTATATTTCAGCTACCGCCCTTTCTATTGGAAGTTTATTAGCTTAGGACGACACATCAAGAACTGAACGTGCTATTTTTTATCTGAGTCGTACCCTGCATGAGTGTGAAACGAGATACTCTCCAATGGAAAGAATGTGCCTAGCTTTATACTTTTCATGATGTAAATTGAGGCACTACATGCTTTCCTTCACCACATGCGTCATAGCACAAACTGATTTGGTGAAGTATATGTTGTCCAGACCCATTCTCTTGGGACGCTTTGGGAAGTGGATTCTGGCTTTGTCAAAGTTATCTTTGCAATACGTTCCCCAGAAGGCGGTTAAAGGCCAAGCAGTGGCTGATTTTTCTGGCTCATCAGCCAATGGAGGATGTTAGTGAGGGGCCAGAACTGGACCTTGCTCGTATTGATTTGGCCCCTTGGTATTTATACTTTGATGGGTCAAGTACGAGTACTATGGCTGGGGCAGGAGTAGCATTAGTTTCTCCACGCGGCCAAACTTTTTCTTATTTTTTCAGGTTGGACTTCAGATGCACAAATAATCAAGCAGAATATGAAGCTTTAGTCATTGGATTGGAACTTCTTTTAGATATGGAGATCAATGATGTGCATATATTTGGACACTCCCAACTAGTGATCAGACAACTTGAAACCAAGTATAAAGCTGGACCAGTCCTAGAACCATATGCTAAACGAGCCTGTGATTTGCTCAAGTTGTTTACAGAGGTAGAGTTGAGTCACGTTCCTCGCGAGAGGAATTATGCAGCAAACGTGTTGGCTCAACTAGCAACGGGGGTGAGCTTGCAAGATGGAGTACGCGAACAGATATTAAAGGTTGAATGAAGAACCCTTTTATCTTTCTTTGCTCGCCAAGAAGATAAATGAGTGGTACGTTGCTACACTTGATCACATTGATGTGGATTGGAGACAGGACATTATCTCTTATCTCCATAATCCTAATAATCCGGTAGAAAAGTGGATTCATTTTTTAGCTCCTAATTATGTACTCAAGGACAATGAGTTATATAGAATAGGAGAGGAAGACATACTATTACGGTGTGTCTTTGGACGTGAAGCTAAGCGATTAATGAGGGAGGTCCATCTTGGGATAGCAGAAGCACATCAGGCTGGTCCTAAGATGAGATGGTTAATAAGAAGACATGACTTTTATTGGCCAGGAATGCTCAGCGATTGCATCACATTCGCTAAAGGTTGTGAAGAATGCCAAAAACATGGTCCAATCAACCATATGCCCAGAATACCATTACAACCTATAATCAAGCCTTGGCCAGCTCGAGGATGGGCTTTGGACTTAATTGGAATGATTCATCCTCATTCATCTGAAGGGCATAAATTCATCATAGTGGCTACTGATTTCTTCACAAAATGGGTTGAAGCTCGATCTCTCAAGGTATCATCAGCAAAGGCCATCCGCCAGTTCTTATTTGAAGATATCATTTATCAGTTTGGCATTCCTGAGAATTTCGTTTCAGACCGTGGGGCAGCATTCATGTCTGGAGAAGTAGATGAGCTTATGAAGGATCTTGGAATACATTTTTTACACTCTTCTCTATACTATGCCCAATTCAATGGTCAAGCTAAAGCAAGCAATAAAATCATTATCCATAATTTTAAATGGATGCTTGCGAGCAATGCCAGACTGTAGCATGAAGAATTAGTTAACACCCTGTGGGCTTATAGAACAAGTAAGAGGACACCCACAGGTACAACTCCTTATGCATTAATGTTCAGCCATGATGCAGTCTTGCCTTATCAACGTTCAATCTTTGCGGGTGATAGAACAACACAACCTGATCGGTGAAGATTATGTACAAGCAATGTGGCAAGAGCATAAAGACTTGGACGAGAAAAGAATACACGCTTATGATAGTCTATGTGCTGAAAAGAAAAAGGTGGCTCGTGCCTATGACCGATGTACCAGGGGTATGAGTTTTGCAGAAGGAGAACTCGTTTGGCGAGTCATTTTGCCTATTGGCGAGATGACTGAAGGACGTGGAAAATGATCAGAGAAATGGGAAGGACCATACATTGTCGATCGACTTTTGGGTAAAGGAGCAGTTTGTTTACGAGATCGAGATGGTACAATACACGCTAATCCTATAAATGGTCGATTCCTTAAGAAGTTCATACAACCGGTCTGGGAGTATGAAGATCCTCCAACTGTAGCTTAATCCAGTGTAATCATGCTTATCCTTTTCACTCGCATGAGTAAACTGCAGGGGCAACAGACAGAGATTATGTACATCATAATAGCCTATACTCGAGGCTAAGTCTTAAGTTAAGGCCTATTTTAGAGGCCAAATTTAAATTTTTTTCGTATTTCTTCTAAGTCAAAGGAGTTCATGTTAGCTAACTACTGTGGCCAAAATTATGCACAAAATACATCTGAGTTTATCAATATAAATTCACATAAGGAACTCTTTGCTTTAAACAAAATATTACATTCACTTAGAAGAATACAAAGGCTTTGCGGCCTCAAGCTCTGATACCACATAAGAAATAAACTACAAATCAGCAACAGAACATAAAGGTAAATACAGTTTGTTTTTTCCAAATCCTCATAGTTGATAGCCATCCCTTGGATTGATGTATCAATTATGTACACTTGGAAAAGAGAGATCGACCTCAGCGATGAGATGGAGAGGATTTGAAACGCCAAGAAAGCTAGTACATCAGTTCAGAAGACCCTTTACACTAGATTTGGCGTTTGTTGCCTTTTTCCCCGGGATGAGGCCCCTATCTTCCCTCTTCAGTGCAGCCATGTTCATAGGGCTTGCAGCTTCTATGCATATAGAAACGGATCGGGTGCACTGGAGGAATACGAGGAGTTTTCAACCTCGGGATTGTGGCTTTCCCTTCTTCTGCTGACATAAGTTGGGATAGCCAAGGCAACGCCTGGACGTAGATATTGTTATCTAGTCTAGTTTTGGACGTAGATATTGCTATCTAAGGAACACGACATGGAAAATTTTACCTGGAGGTTTCTTTAGGTAGGAAGACCAGAGCAAATGAATGAAAGGGGAGTTCATTCTCGCAAAGAAGTTGGTTCACAAGACGAGGAAAGGGAAACCATTTATAGAAAGAAGTCACAACGGTAAGGGTTCGCGAGAGTAATTGCACCCGATAATAAAGGACACGCGTCTAATTTGAATTGGGTCACGATACGGTTTATCTACCCATGAAGAGAGCATGATAAATGAGAGATTTCTGGGGCAGGTAAAACGTATTTTGAAGATGTGATTGTTTGACGCGATACAGATTCCAAGCATGAAATTGAATTCCATTTAATGTCGAACAATTCAGAACAAGCGAACGGCTACAGCCTATAAGTGAGGCTAGTTTCATCAGAACAAATGTGGAAAAGGCTTAAATCTGAGGTCCATTCTTGTTGTTGGTCCCAATTTAACACTTTGTTTCCAAAATTTAGATTGAATAAATAAATACTTAAAGAATTTTGGAACAAATAAAACAGGGCTTGAATTCTGAGGCCCAAAAATTACATTAGAAGGGAATATTTCCTCACAGATGCTTTGGCGACTTCCAGGGCCACCCAGGCTTGATGAACTGCTTGGTGAGCATTTTTGGCTTCTTCTCGTGCCTCCTGCATGAGCTGAGCTTGGCTCTCACCTTCTATCATGATTTGGCATGCAATGTCTTGATGTCTGAGGGCATCAACTTGCAGGACAACTACTTCAGCTTCAAGGGTAGTTAGTTCGGCTTTAAGAATAGCTATTCTAGCCCTTTTGGTGGCCAGGGCTCTCTGCTGGGTAGATGTGTCCTTCAGAATCGCTTGAATTCGCTCTTTCTCTCTTCGAGTTTGGCGCTCCAATGTCTCTGTTGCTTCTTTCTTACGCTCGGCCTCGAGTTTTAGGCATTGGTAAGCTTCACTTTGGCTCAAGAGTTAAGAAAGATTTTCCTCAAGGTCGTTTAGGCACGGAATAAAGTCTGTTGGGGCAGTAGCCTTCAGGTTCTTCACTTGGTTGCAGACGGCTTGAATGTCTTGAGGAGAATCCGTTCCCCAGAAAGGATGTCTTGAAGAGAGATATCAGTGTCAGAAGGAGAGGTCAGGGTACTTAGTTTGCTTACAAGCTCTTGCAACTTTACAGTTGTCTCTTGTGTTCTAAGTAACTGAGAAGAAGCTCCTTGTGATGAAGATGGTGCAATAACTTCTTCTATTATGAATTCAAGTTCTTCATCATTGACACCTGGAGAACTGCACCCTTAGCGGCCAGTTCAGAAGTTTGGCCTGGCGTGCTAAGTTGTTCCTTTGGACTTGTGGGAATCATCTCATAAGTGTTTGTGTCCACATGAACGCTTTTGGACTAAAATAATAATACGAGTTGTCAGGATCAGTTAGAATAGGCAATCCAGAATAAAGTGAGTAAAGAAATTCTTACTTGTATGGGAGACAATAACTGTGTTCCCTCAGTTGCTTGAACATGAAGCTCTGGCGAGGAAGGAGTTGGGTCCTCGTTTTCTGGATTAACCTCGACCAATAGCTATGGTTTGGCAACTAAGTGCTCTAGCGAGGAGGGAATTTGTTGCTCTGGCTCTGAGATGACTTGGTCATTCTGAGTACTTGTGCCCTTGCCAGAGGAAGAAGGAACGAAGCAAGATTGGAATTCAATCTGCAAGCGCCGGAATAGAACGACGATATCAATAGGCTTTTGCTTCTCTTCTTCCTCAAGCCCTGCTTGATGGATTCCAGCCAGAAATTGGGCTATGAAGTCCTTGCAACACTCTTTACTGCTGTTAATGACTTCATGACCTGTATCATGATCTTCACTTCCATATATAATGTTGGAATCATCGAACTTCAAAATGTAGGCTTTACAGCACCCTTCAGAAAACCTTTCTCCCAGTGAGTCTATTATATAGTAGGCTTCGTCTTCAAATTTGAGGACGAAGAAATGGTCATTCCAGCTCACTATGTATACCTGAGGCTTGTGGCTCTTCCTAATTTGCTCCCATGACATATCAAAAGATGGAAGACCGTTTAGGGCTATAAACCTTTCTGGGTCAAAGTACCCATGAAGGAATCATCAGATGAGAATTTCAATGGTCTGATGTTGGCCTTCGAAATAACTTCCAGATCAAAGTGTTGATCTGGGTAAGTGCTTGCAAGGGCCTCATCCTTGCTTAGTTCTTGCCACTCCCGGGAACCTTGAATCAAGAGGTCATCGAATTGGGAGGGCGTGGCCATACTGTTCAGATTTGCACATAGCCAGTGTGCAATGGTGAAAGCCAGTGTTGAACAAGCACTTGCCCTGGAGGATTTGTCACTCCTCTGATCAAATGAGGCATGGAAGACTTGAGTTTGAAGCTTTGCTTGTTTGTCTCTGCTTGTGATTTCTGTAGCTAGCCAAATTCCACTTGAAGGCTCTTTGGGCTTCAGGTGGATCTTCCTGCGTTTCTGAGACTGTCAAAAAGTTTGGGTTAGTTACGGTTCAGTGACAAAATCAGGTATTGTTCTGGTTAAATGAATGCAAGCACTTACGGAGTGCCCAGAAGGATTGGACATTTTCTTCTTGAAAGATTGTAAGGCCACAGTCATGTCTGGTTCAAGGGTGTGATGTGTTAAGAAGGAAGGTTGATCAGTTACAATATGAGGAATTGCTAATACATATGGCATTTTTTGGATGAAGAAGCATACTTGTGGCCAAGGTGCTGTGCTTATGTTCCTATAAGACTTACTGATAACAGCCAAGTCTTCTTCATTTGAAAATCTTTTGCCAAAATCATAGAATATAGTGGCAAAGCATGCGAGCGGTCCCTTGTGTCGTATATCTTCCCAAAGCTGGGAGCGCCATACTTGGTACGACTTGGTGACCGAATAGGAAATCTCTAGTGGCTTTGTCATGATAGGAAGCATTACTGTTGGAAAGCCAAAGTGTTCATCTTGCACTACTGCTGCAAGAGGATGACATGTTTCCCACCAGAGAGTATATTTGTTCACAGAATAGGCGAGGGGCATGGGAGCATCTTGAGTGAGCCCAAACTGTCTAGAGAAGTGGTTTGGGGCATAAAGTTCATACCCGGGGCTCGATGAATCTGGGACTGGCAGGTCCTAGCAGGTGTTGCACTGAATAAAGAAGTTCCTCGCAAGAGCATCTTGTTCTGGCGAAGGCATAAATCCACTCGCGAGGAGGCCAGGATGGCGACGATTCAGAACTACTTCAACTGCTGCGGTTGGAAAGTCTTTATGCAAGCAGAGGTGGTTGAAGCAGTTGATATAGGACCATGGTCTGGTCCTAGTTGGTGAAGAAACCAACGATTGGCCCAACAACTTCTGATCTTCAAAGGCAGGAGGTGCTGTGGGGCAGAAAAATGGGAAGTACATCCACAACCAGAGCTCCACCATCCAGAGCGGTCCTGGTTGATTAAGGTCGAGCTTTGAAAGTATGACTCGCCTCAGGACATAGTAGATGTAGGCGAGAATGGATTCAACCAAGCCCAATTGTTCACCGTTGAAAAGGCGTTCAGCAAGGTTGGTCCAACATTTGTTGACCTTTGCAGAAGAAGGACAGAAGATGTACTTTCCGGAAAGGCTATTCCTCCTTGGTCTGTTTCTTTTTCCTCTTATGCAAAATGTTTCACCCAGGAAGAGTAGGAGGAAGGACGATTGAGGGAGGCTTGTACTGGTGTCCCACGTTGTTGGTTGAGCGACCAGGAGTTTGCAAATGCAGGGACTCCAAATATGGTATACAAATCAAGTATTGTTATGCTCACATCACCACATGGGAGACAGAAACAGTTGGCGGTGCAATCCCAAAAGCACATGGCTATGGCGAACGGTGCTCTGTTGCCATCAGCTGAGAGAGTAAAGCACAAATCGATGAGCTGGGTAATTCCAACTGCTTCCCATCGGTTGATATCTTGTTCGCAACGGTGCCGGTACCAGGCGAGATCTTCTACGTTTGGGTGCGACCATCTCCCAATGAGACAAAGGGTGTCTTTGCTGGTCCATTCCTTTGGGTCTGCCCTGAGATTCTTTTGGACTATTAAGGATGATTTACAAATGGGATGGCGAAGGATATTGAGTAGCTCTGGATTAATTGGAGCATCCAGGAAGGGACCAAGAAGGCCGGAACCTTCAATTAGGTCTACAGAAAGGGTGACGATGGCTTCTGGGTTATGTCGTTTGGCGACAGCCTTGAGGTGTTTCGAGAATTTCTTGGCGTCATGGGTTTCATGAGGGATGGAGATGTCTTTACGTGGAGGCATTTTTCTAGATTGGAAGAGATGAACGATGGCGAGAATGAAAGGTTTTAGCTTTTGACTGAGGAGGTTGAGAGTGCAGGATCAAGGCAAGAGAAAAGGTCTCGTTGGGGAATGAGATTTCGTTGATGTGGACTAGTGCTTTTATATTACGTCAGTCGAATGATGCAACTTTTTGGAGAAGTTGTGTAACGTGGCACTTGGGTGTAATGTTACCGTTTGGTTTAATAGCGCGCCAGTCGGGTAATATTCAAGTCTTTTCGCTTGTTCAGGTAATTCAAGTTCAAGACTTGAGGGGAAATGTTTGGGTCTGAAATAAATATTTTATTTTGGGCTTGAATGGCTGAAGTCTTGGCGAGCAGCCCATGTATTGTAAAGAGCTTGGCGAGCGGCCAAGTGTAATAAGTAGAGTTCAGTTAGAACTGTGATTCTTTAATTAGCTGATTCCATGCGGCTTGAATGTCTGTCATACATTTTCTATTTTAGATATGTGTCTTTGATAGAAGAGTTGTAATAGCATTGAGATTCTATAAGGATGAAAACCCGTATGCTGGTGTTGGAATTACATTGGGAGTCAAAGAGCAAGAGCAGAGGAAGTTCAAATGAATTGAAAGACAACTGGTGAGCGAGTATATAAGGAAAGTGAGAGCTTTGTAGAAAAGGTCCCCGATCAAATACATACATTTGCTATACGCAAGTACACCTAGACAGACATCTCGTCTTCGAGGTTCTATCTTTTTTGCAACCAGCAGATCAAAGTGTTTGTCACCTATCAAGAGAGAGTATTGCGATCAGAAGGAAGCAATTGCGACTGGAAGGTTGAAGGGCTTGTCACCTATCGAGTGAGAGTTTGGATGCTCAAAGGAAGCAGTGTTCTCAACACATCGTCAGAGAGATTGCTCTGCTTTTCACTGATAAGGGAGTGTGATGTATCAATTTCGAAAGCTCTGCTAGAGACACATATCAAAAGTCCTAGGTTACTAGGCGAGAAGAACTTATTCAGACAGAGTTGGTTCTCTCCTTGTCTAAATCGCTTTATTAAGAAGTCAGGCGGTTCTTATAGTCCATATTCCGTTGAAGAACTGTAGCACGCCAGCATACGAAGCACACATATAGGATAAACCGATACCTGCGATTAAAACTATTCGAACCCATAAAAGAGACTATTTCGCAAAAGGATCTCTCTACGAGAGATGTTTTTGCATCGAACAGGAATCCTGGGTACTTGTCTTTGTCTTTCTTACTACCCTAGCTAGCTGCTACTTCCACCTCCCACTAGAACTTAATTACTAGCCGATCTGTGTTCTATTGATTCCACTCAATTACTAAACTCCATATCTTGCTTACAATTCAATATATATATATATAGGTACCATCGTTGCGTTCCCCGTTTACCTAGCCCCACTGTAATTCTCTCAGCCTTTCTTTGTCTCATCGTGATCTTCATGCATATATGAGTTCTTGAATATTTCATCGATCATGTTTTACATGCATGATGGAAATCATGGAATTTCATGTTTCTCAGCAAAAATAAAATAAAATGGAATTTCATGTTATGTTTGACTAAACTTGGTAATTTTTTTTCTTTCCCGTCGGCAGACCAACGTTTTATTGGTTTTTCAAGAACAAATCAACACAAGATCTTTGCCGTAAATGGAAATTTCTTATACGTACTTTGGAAGATTTTCACGGCAAAGTTGCTTGTTCTGTTTAACATTTTGGGTTATGGTTTGATGTTATTGTGTACAAGCCTATTCCCAAATTAAGGTTCCTCTCCGGTTGAAAGTTGTGGGGTGGATTACTATCGCGTTCAATGTCTGCGTGTTTGCTGCTCCTCTTAGTATTATGGTATGCACGTACGATAATTTCTCGAAATTATCGACTTCCTGTTAGTCTTTTACATTTTGACCTACTGCAAGTTTTATGATATGGTACTCCAGTCAATATTGATGGTGATCGAATTCTTGTTACGTACGTACCCTGAACTTGGGCAGAGGCGGGTGATAAAAACAAAGAGCGTGGAGTACACGTCACTCCCCTAATTCATCGAGCTTAACCATGTGTGCTGTCATGTGGTTCTTCTATGGCCTTCTAATAAAAGATATATTCATAGCGGTACAAGTTTATTTGTATTATTTCCTTCCATGACACCGGCCTTCATCCATGTACGTTATTTAATCAGATTATGCTCATGACTGTATTGCTTTCTTCATTGTTTATTATAAAACTATATATGTACAGGCACCAAACGAGTTAGGGTTTATCTTCGGGATCGCGCAAATGATTATGTTCTGCATCTACAGAAAGAAAACCAAGAAAGCTGTCCTACCGGAATTTAAACTAAATGATCTAATACCAATCAAAAATAGGGTTCCTGCTCCAGACAATGATGACATGACAATAGCTATTGTCCTTAGTAAGAAAACTCCTGAAGCCAACGAAGACGAGGACCAAGAAGATAGATTGGAGAGCCTGCCCAGGGGCATGCCCACCGTGGCCACGGCCTTAGGCCTCCTCTTGAGAAGAGACTCTATTTAAGTTAATTAGTCGTACGTGTACATATAATGTCAGTACATACTAGAGTCACCCGAAAATTGAAATGAATCGAACTGAAATTTGTTGGATCCGAAATTTGTAGGATAGACTAATTGAAAAATGAAATTGAATGACTTTTTATGATACGACACCGAATAAAATCGAACCGTTCTAAAATGGTATAAGTGTCAAAATTATGCTTATTTTTTTACCCAAATAAATACACTCACCTATATTAAATTTTTTTAGGACATATATATATATATATAAAATACTAATACAAAATACTCTTATTCTCTCACATTTCGTCTATCTCTCTACGGTTTCGCCTTTTTTTTCAACAATAATTAACTCTCAACGAAATTTTATTGAAAAACCGATCCAAAACTCGTGGAACGGAGTCGCCAAAAAACCGAACCAAATAAGATCCGAACCGAATGATTTAATAGGATGCGATACAAATTTCGGCTTAATATCACCGACCCCACCCTATACGTCCTATTCCAAAATTATCAAATAAAAAGGCCAACCAGTAATGAGGCCTAGCTCGGCCTAAAGCAAAGAACGTACTCGCAAAATAGCGGCCGTTAAGCATTATATGGAAGCCATCTTGCTGCTTCAAAAGAGAAGTAGCAGTCTATCTTGATCAACTAGCTAGCTTGTTCGTTCCAAACCAACAACCTTACAATCTTGAAATATACCCCATTATATATCTGCAGTAAGGACAACGTACGCCTCCGTCCTCCGATCGGCCTCCATTGCAAGCCAGATAACCAAGTCCCATCATCACATTTATATAGATTTCTTTCGGATTCTAATTATCCCGGAGGAGAGCACGTTCACCTCCAGCTCCAATAATAATTCCTTCAGTCCTCCCTTGCTGCGCAGCACCAAGATTTTCTACTTTGCCCAATCAAGTTTGGGTGGATTTCACAAGCGGATATAGCTGCATGTGAGTACGTTGAGGTTAACAACTTAGTATGCATTCATGATGCAGGTAACTATTGAATGAATGTAGAATTAGATGGGTGAAAACTGGAAATTAACACTTTCTTATGGAAAGTTGACAAAATTATAGCAACTCCTCTAAAAAAGAAATCAGGGATCTAAAGCACCAAAATTATTTTCGAGATCTTTAAAAAAAATGAAATGGATTGGTAACTCTACACAATTGTTATGCGTATATATCTTATGCTAGCTATTTTACAATTTTACAATTGTTACCACAATATTGATAAATCTTGATATATTGAATAACTTATATTTCTTTTTGAAATTGAGACGAAGTATTAAGCTACCCCTCACTACTAGAAAACGGTATTCATCAACTTTTAAATTTATGTCTCTATAGAGGATCGTCAACAACACCTAGTAGTTCCCAGAGAGCATTAGGGACAGTGCAGGGACATTTAGTCCATGTATTTATATTGTTGGGGTTTCCATTGCTCATAAGAGACTTAAGAGCAAATGTCCCCATTTTTTTTGTAGTTCTTGCATAAATCTTTGTAAGTCAATACTTTAAGAATACATTGTACAAATATAATACTCAATACAAATACATATCAGTCCCCATCTTCAAACAAATTAAACAAACAAAAAATAGTTTACCTACCCAACCAACAACTATAGCAAACATTCACATATTATCAAATTGGGAGCAGTTGGCTTGGCTTAATGGCTTCTGAGCCATCTACCATATAAGGTGAATGTACTTTCACACCCCTGGATCAACTGAGTTCCATTCTTTCTCTAGTTTTCATCCACTTCAATCCCTCAAAAATACTTCATAGCTCAATACCCGCAAAAATCATATATGTCAAACATTTTGAATATATATCGGTTAACATAATTTCATCTTACTGAACATAATCAAGTCAAATATAGAAACTGAGTGGCATGGGTCCTATCTCCTATATGAGTATTCCAAATTGTTACTACTTACATAATATGTTTAATCATTCATAAATAAACTAGTTTAGTCACAACACATGCAAAAAAACTTTGGAAGGAACATAAAAGAAAGGCTTGGAGTGAGATGATATCAATTTATATAAACTCAATCAAAAAAGTAACGTATAAAGTGAGACCTTTGAAACTTCTTCTCAACACGGTATAGAGAAAAGACCTATCAGCCACCTGCATAGTCACAAAAGAACTAATACTATTTTTAGGTCAATATACACCATTTCACAATAACACAATATCCCAAAGTGTCAAACTTCCTACTCTCTAACTTACTAAAGCTCTATGCATTGAATTACATTACCAACATAACACTTTAAACTGGGTATAATCTATAAAGCACTACAAATTGCTATTGACCACTTGCTACTAGCAATTTCAAAGCTCTATAGTTTTAAATATGATACTTAGAAAATGAATTTCTGAAATTCACATATCACCAAATCTTCTTTCCAGAACTAATATCAAAACTAGGGCTGTTTGCTGGAATAGTTATGCATTTCATATGCCCAGAGTTTAAACATTACATGGGTTCAAAATAAACCACGGTCATTTTCCAATTTGACACCATTAACTGTTTGAAAATAATCAAATGATGTTCATAAGTAAAGAAATAAGCTCCTCACCACACGCTCATGAAATAAAGCTTAGAACAACGTTAATACTTGTGATATTATATAATCTTCTTATTGTTTGGCATAGTAACTCAACATCCAATAAGAATCCGTAAAGAACAAGCAATCAAAAGTAAATAACAGTGAAAATGATATCAAAAACCTTAAGGACATCAAAAACCTTTTATGTTGTATATTTTGTTTAAGACTAGCTCCTTTTTGTTAAATGTTATCTATCAGGATGGGTACACAATCCGCCTTTTTATAAACCTTTTTAAATGAGCCAAAGAAATCGAATATGTCGGTGAAACTCGCTCCCATTCACATTAATTCTAAAGCACCTGTACATTGATCCAAAAACAAAAAATTTCAGTTGGTATTGATATTATTTGGACTGGGAGATGCAAAGGAAGCCTCAAACTCTTATCAATTCAATATCAAAAGTCAATGCACAATATGTAAATGGTGTATGTATGTAAGCTATGGTCATGCACAATAATCAAGAAACAACAGTACGGTTCATGCTTGAAAGATGAATTAAATAAGTAAGAACAAAAGCAACTCGAATACACAACACCCATAAACACAAAATACATAAACTTAAATGAGAACCACATTATGGGAGACCTATCCTACTCAAAGCTTCTCTCAGATTAAAACTCAGCAAAACCAACTTAAGCATGCATATCCATGCAAATAAGCAAAAATTCAAGAAGTAAACCTGAAGAGCATGACAGAAAAAAGTTACACAAATAGAATGGTTATTTGAGACCAACATTTTCAGTGCAAATATGTGCTAGATCTTACTAGGAAGAAGCATGGACTTAAACTTTGCAGGTAGAATAAGGTGTTATGTGCAAATCCCCCCAAACCAAAACCAATACCATTGTCACTGAAGCTAATCACTCAAAACACACAATCTAAGGAATAATAAACCCAAAAATTTTAACTACGAAAAGAAATAGTCGAATAAGAATCTTACATAATCTATTGTACAATTAACTAATCCTGTTTCAGTGATTACACAAGCGATTATAAGAAGAGCTTGTTGATGATGATCTACAAAACAAGCCTGGTTTGTTGGTTTTGACGGAATATCAAGTAACCCAATCAAATCGAATCATGGTGAATGTCATACCAGTCTTGGTGTTTATTATGAGCTTATCAACGGCGGACTGGAGAAAGTCAATGACGGGCAAGATCTTATCTGAGCCGTCCAAAAGCGGTTTCATCTCTTACGCGAGAGTAGCAAAATGTCATGAACTTCTCTGATCTTGGTTATACATCTCGATCAAATATGACATGCTTTTCTCAGACTCAGAGTGAGTAAAAATTGGACAGGGATCGAGGGGAAGAAAAAAGTAAATCTAGGTTTAATAGAATACGCGTACTGGTGCGTATGTATAGGAAAAACACAAAAGGCAGTCGTCCCCATCCAAGCAACTAGAGCATTTATGTTTTCTTCTTAGTTATGTATCAAACATATTATACCAAGCCATACATACATATTTGGGTTTTAGAGTAATACAACAGAAAAGGTTGGGGACACACAATCGTCCTTTGTATGAAGGAAAGAGGCTCTTGTTATAGTAAAAGGTGTTTTGGAAGACTCCTCATATATCCTTGGGTGAATCTTGATAAGGAGAATAACAAACAAAAGAAATAAATTATGTAGTATTTAGAACAAGGACTGGATAAATGTCCCTATGGAAAGTTAAAATACCAAAAGAAAAATGTAAAACAAAAAATTGTTTTCCTCAAACCCTTAATTAGGGACTGTAAACTGTAACCCACAGATACATCTTTCGATTATTGGACTGCTATTAGTCTCCATGAGCAAAAGAGACCAAGATTGGTCCTAAAGCCAAAAGTCCCTAAAAGGGATTTTTCTAGTAGTGCCTTGTCTTATTTGTATTAATCATAAGAGTTTGTGATGAAGGAGTGCACCTTGGGTGTGCATGCACACCAATGTGCAAGTTGGAGTTTGTCTTGGTCATCCTTTCTATGTGCCTTGCACATGCTACTTTACTCATAAAAATAAACCTGCACATTACTGGGCGCAACATTGTAGAATCGTGATGGAGGGGACATTAAACCTTCACATACTCCTCGCTACATATTTTTCATGACAACCATGCATTCTCAAAGAGAATGTCTTGAATAATCACAGGCGTCTTCTTCACTCAAAAACTCATCTAAATTAGAACTTCTAACAAGGTATGCAAGACGATGTGCTACACTATTTGCTTCTCTTGGGAAAATGTCGCACTTTTACGTACATTACCAATGAAACATAAACTACCACGGAAATTCTCTAACATACCTCCAATCTCGGATCGATCTTCTTGTTGCGAATTCAACGTTGTCGCAGTAAGTGCATAATCACTTTCAAGCTCAATATTGCTCCATCTGTGATAGATGACAATAAAACAACCCGTCTTGATGACCTCAATCTCCATCTACAAAGCAAACATCACACGCATAATCGGTCGAGTTAGAGCTGCACAACAGTGACAACACATATATTATCAGTCTCATCCCGCGCTACCACTCCAATCCCGCAAACTCCATTGTCCGGCGAGAAGGCACCTTCCACCTTTATTTTAATTCTCCCACTTGGAGGACATTGCCATTTGACCACAGGGCTCTTCCTCTTTGCATGGGACGGTTGAGCTTGCCTGTAGTCATCTAGCCACACTCAGGCCGACACAAATAAGCTTGTATTGAAGCTATATTTGGTAGTTGAAAAATGTAGTATGAAGTGGAATTTGGTTAATTGGTAAACAATGGGCCGCGGGTAGAACAAATGCAATGCATATATGAATAAGAAATCAATAATATAAGTAAATCGACATATCTGTGGCACTTTTTCGCTACTTTTTTTACTTTCCTTCAAGAGGAAAGTAGCTAGAAATCAAAGTATTGTTTTAATGGTCAAATCAATTATTCAAAGCTACTCCATCCACTAGAACACCAACGAGTGTTAGGATCTTGCCACTTTTTTTTTCGATACAAAGGATTTTACCACTTTGGTTTCAGGAGGGTCCTCCATTCTACATTAAGCCATTAAGGTATTACATGCACGGGACCGATTGTTTCTTTTAAATGATTTACGTAGGGCATCACTAGTCTGCTCTCTGACTCTCTCCACTCTCTCCAGCCCTCTCCAGTAATTAGCTACTAAATAAAAGAAATTAACCTTGATTAGTGGCCGGCCACATAACTCTCTACTGCTCTAAGAGATTTCGAAGATATCAGTTTTATATGCAATGGCGGCCAGCTGTGCATGGTCGCGCTGGTATGTTTTTTACTCCATATATAAGTGCACTCGATCGATGAAAGAATATTGTAACTCACTACTCAGTACGTTTCTAGAGCTAGCTTTCTTTCAAATTACAAACACTCTTGATCGATCAGTGAAAGCTCTACTTGTAACTCACAAGCTAGGCCAATCATGAAAGCTCTACTTATTGTTGACCTTGATCTTATGGCCTCTGTGTTTGGAATTATGGGTACGTAGTACTATCACTTTCTTACAACATCATATCGTCCCTCGCTAGTATCATCTCTATTCTCACCAATTTATGTTCTCTATCTGTCATCCTAATTAAGTCTCTCGGTTTCTTATGTTTCTTCCTGTAGGTACCACCGTTGCGTTTCTAGTTTACCTAGCCCCGATGTAATTCCTCTCTCCCTCTCATTGTTATCAACATGCATACGGGAGTTTATGTTCTTCATGCATATTGGGATTAATTGCATGCATGTTGTTTGACTAACTCTGATATTGTTCATCTTTTTTCTCAGGCCAACATTCTATAGGATTTTCAAGAAAAAATCAACACTAGGGTTTCCATCTTTACCTTATGCAATAGCATTGTTCTGCGCGATGTTGACACTCTACTATGCCTACGTCAAGACTAACTGTTTGATGCTCATCGCCATCAATTCCGTTGGCTGTTTTATCGAAACGGTGTACCTTGTAATCTTCATAACCTATGCACCCAAAAAATCCAGGGTACTGATTAAGCTTTATATTCATAATCTTGTTCCTTTTCTTCTTATGCATGTTGTGATCTAGCACCTAAAAAATTAATTTTAAAGTTGGAAATGATATGAATTATATATGAAAGAACTTCGTTTTGATTTTGCAGATTTTCACAGCCAAGCTGCTTGTGCTGTTTAATATTTTCGGTTATGGTGCCATCGTATTGTCTACAGCCTTAATCCCAGATGTTCCTTTGCGATTGAAAGTTGTAGGGTGGATTACCATTGTGTTCAATGTCTGTGTATTTGCTGCTCCTCTTAGCATTATGGTAATATAAAATCCGAACCTCATTTTTCTTTATTCATTTTCTACGTACTCTCTCCCCTTTACTTTCGTTGTTTAATATATATCTCGGCCTAATTTTCACTGTTTAAACTCCAGCTAGTAAGAAATAATTTTGATAATGAATTCCAAATTACCTTAACTTTTGCAGAGGCAGGTCATTAAAACAAAGAGCGTGGAGTTCATGTCATTGCCTTTGACATTGAGCTTAACCTTGTGTGCTGTCATGTGGTTCTTCTACGGCCTTCTTATAAAAGATATATTCATAGCGGTACAAGTTTCTCTCCTGCTTTACTCAATACAATAAGTCCACCAACATGCATGTTCTTAATTTACTCTGATGAATCGAAGCTCATGAATATGTTGTTTTCCTCCTTTTATTGGATGTACGTACAGGCACCAAACGTGTTAGGGTTTCTATTCGGGGTTGCGCAGATGATTTCGTTCTGCATCTATCGGAAGAAGACTAACACTGCTATCATACCGGAACCTAGACTACATGATCTGATACCAATCACTAACAGGGTTCCTGCTCCATCAAACGATGATGACATGACAGTAGCAATTGTCGTAGATAAGAAGAGTTGCGATGCTGAAGAAGATGATGATGATGACAATCAATTAGAGGCCCGGCCTAGAGGCATGCCAACCATGGCAACTGCTATAGGCCTCCTCTTGAGAAGAGGCTCGATATAAATAAGTCACAAATATATAGACATGTATAATTAAAATCCAAAACTATCGAATAAGAAGGTCAACCTACAAGGCATCAGCCTAAAGCAAATCACTGGAAAAGACTTGTCCTAAACAAGCTAGGCAAGCTCTTCAAAGCCTCTTTTCTGTGAAAATATCGAGTTGTATGTCGATTTTGTCATTAGTGAATGTAATGTGATTATTTATCTACGTCGTACATTTTAAGAACTTGATCTCCACTCTATCCTAGCAGACTTCTGATCGACTTAAAAAAGAAAAGTGTTGAAAGATATTATACTCCTGGTATCTAGATGTGTGTTTTGTTCTAATTAGCATAGAAGTAGATATTCTCTCAATTCTTGATTTATCGGGAGATTTATTGTATCAAATTGTAATGTTTATTTAAGGTCATCTATCAATGAATAAAGTACAGTTTTAAATATATCTTTTGCGTATCTATTTTCTCCTTCAACACGTTATCAACAGCTCTTGAGTTGATTGCTAACCCAAACCCTAAAAAGAAAAAAAGAAAAATCCTAAACACCCAAAGCTTCACCGCCGGCCTCACTCCTTGACGGAATCACCACCGCCGCCGACCACCGACACCACAGTTCTCCACCACCGGATTTTCTTGGATCTTTGCTTTTTACTTCATATTTTTTTCAGCAAAGTTTTCATACCGAGCATAACACCTTCAAAGGAAATCGACTAACATTCTTCAATTTAGAATTAGGTTGTAAAACTTCATTACCACAATACCCTAGATCTAGTTCTAGATTTAGGTTTAAATATTATGAATTATTATATGCATATAGTTCCTATGAATTAATGCAGGTATGAGTGAAGAGAATTTAATCACCTCTTCCTTAAAGTTTAAGATTAGTGCGGTCCTAGGAGAGTCACAGTTATTAGAGAATATCATGGTTAATTGTGATTTCACATTGACAAAAAAGGGAAGTCAATATTTGTGATTGATTGACATTCACAGTTTCTTGGGGAGTGGTATGAAACCACCGATTTTGCATAAATTTTGTTTGTGTGACCAAACATCAATGATCACGGTGTTTATTCCATAAACTTGACATTAGTGATCGTGGTTCATTCGATCGGATACTAAATTACATCTCTTGTCTCTTGTAGATGACATCAACAAAGCCGGAAAGGCCTGAATTGGATATTATTGATTCTCATGGAGCAGAATACCATCGTTGGGTGTCAGATGTTGAGAACACGCTTCTCGGTATGAATCTGATGGATACTATCCAACCACCACCACCACCTGGTACTGAGCCACCAACTCAAGCTCGTAAAACTCAAGTCCTTATGTTTTTAGGTGGCATATACATCCAGTTCTAAAGAAATAATATTTGCTAAAGAATGTCCCCGCGATTTTATGGGCGACTTTATAAGAAAGCTTCAATAATGTGCATAATGCACAACTTCTTGAACTGCAAAAAAAAAGGATTCAATCCGGTTATTAGATTATCCAAAGATTGGTGCATTCAATCAAGCTATGTTGGAGCTACAATCAGAGTTGAGTGTTTGTGGCATTGGAAAGACCGACGAAACTATGGTTGAGAAGTATTTGAGGACCTTCCCTACTTCCATAGACACACTTTCCAATAAATATCGCACAGATTATGAGCAAGGAAGACTAAGATCCTTTAATAATCTCATGAATATGTTGGCCAAGAAAGAGCAGTATCGCGAGATTCTTCTCAACAATAATGTTAGTCCAGCCGGTTGATAAATGGGTAAAAACCTATGAAAAGATACCATATTCTTAGTTTGGATATATAAATGTAGTATGATAAATAGGGGTTATCGAACACAAGGAATTAGTGACACTAAATCCTAACACAAAATCTAATTGCTGACAGACTCGACTACAGTATACTAACATCACTACGAACCTACTCTAGACAGACTCAAATGATATGAAATTGGATACAATGAATTACACGCAGTGATGGACTACCACACAAAATTTGAGGGTGTTCTGAGTTGATTTGGTTGTCGAAATAAATCAGCTAAACTATAGCTAATGCAAAAATCAGTAAATTGTAAAAAGTAAATTTTTGGAGAAAATCAATGAGATACGAATGTTAAGGATTTCTCTCCCTATACATACTTACGACATCCCCAATATAATTGAACTAACCATAGATGAATATTCCCCACACAAAAGATTTGGTTAAGTCATCTTGTGTATTACACTCTCTTACTTGGCATGAAAGAGGGAAGGACAATCCGCTCGATCTTGATCCTTAATTAACCGACTTATACATATAGTGATGTAAGTCTAGAGAACTGAAGTCATTACCTTTTAAGAATGTTTGAAGAATAACAAAACTTCAAGGATTGATAAGGTGGTCACCTTTTCATCACTAATTATTGTTTCATACAAATACATATTTGTCTCTAAAGAATATGCAATGATAAGGTGGTCATGTACACAATCAAGACTATAGATTCTAAGCCATGCATCTAAGAATGTACTCAAAGAAATATGAACATATAAATCATCCAGTAAGAAAACAGTGAAACAAAATTCATCCAAATAGTTAATAGAATCAAAAGAGAATCAAAATCGTAAGCATATCAAGGGCTTCAATCAGCCCCTAACTAAGAGAATTTAGCTACTCATAGTCATAATAACATCATAGCAAAACATGATGAGAAAGGAAGAATAACCGGAAAAAAACCTAGAAAACTTGGCAGGGTGCTTTCGATGGATTGAAGGCCAAATCTTCGATGGATTGAAGACTGACGCTGCTCCTTCTCTTCTGGCTCCAGGTATCTCTCTCTTTTGGGTGTTTTTCTCTCTAAAATCTCCAACTCTAATTATTTCTTGAAAATTCCTTTATAAATGGTTGATTTCTTGGGCCTTTTCCTTTTTAAACAAGGCTTGAACTTATTTCCATGTGGACTCTTGACTTCTTGATCCAATTGCCTTAGGATTTCCCTTTTTCTTGTTTCTTTTTGTAATTTCTCCATATGAGCTGAATAAATAAAAACATTAATAAATATCAAAAACTAAACAAATGAGCCAAGTAATTTTACATAATTAAGCATAAGAAAGTTGCATAAATATGCAACTATCAAAATACTCCACACATAGGTTTTGCTAGTTCTCGAGCAAAACACTAAACTAAGACTTTGAAAAGACTCAACATATTTTACAAACACAAACTCTAATTCCCTTAACAAATTACCTCAGCAATATTCCACAAAATTGTAACACCAAGATCAACATGTACCTACAAGTTATCGAAGATAACTCCAACGTATAACACACATGTAATATGTAGGACATAGACATAATCAAGGTGAATAAAGAGCTAGAACATGCATAAAACCAATCAAGATTCAAACTCACATAGTTATGCTCTCATAAGTGTTTCTCTCAAAATATATCTAAGGTATCACTCAATTCAATTACTTGCCAAATGAACAAAACTATATGCTCACTCTTGTGACTAATCTCCACAAATCAAAGGCTGTCATCTTGAGGATCAAAAAGACTTCATGAGTTGTAATGGGGCTTGGCTCATAGGTTAAAGAATAAATGAGTATGGATTTTAAACACAATTTTAGAACCTAGTAGAGCACCAAATAACAGACTTCTTCAAACTTACAACCATGAAATTTTTCACTATTGTGGCTGGATTTCAACTTGTTGGGCATTCACATCATTTTTTTTCATCAACAGTTAACCCAGGTATCAAGCTAGACATCACAACTTTTTTTTTTTATTTTTCTTTTCTTTTGTTTTTCACTCTAGCTTTATACCCCACACTTATTTCTTTGTATCACCTTTCAACATTGGTCACCGTCTTCACATACATATCTCATGTATAGCTCTACCAAGTCCTAGAATAAGGGTAAAGATATAACTATTCTAAGGTGCAAGGTTGGAGATATGTGGGCGATGACATAGAGTTTCACATGTAAGCTCACAAAGTGGTTAACTATGGGGTGCACATCTTGTATACACAAAATCAGGACACATGCTTATATGGCTATGGTGGTGTCTCCTAAATGCCTTTATCACTTCCTCATTCAAAACATGTATTGACTAAAAGCTTTGAATAGCACAAGAGCAAGTTCTAGTAATTTCAAGAGTCCATTAACTTAATCTGTGGCAAACAATTGACACTCAATCAAAGAAAACATGTATATCACATCAAGGCGCAAAAGCTCACGGGTTAAAAAAATTTCAATAAGGTTTATGCATGCTCAAAAATTTGTACCAAGTTAACTCGTTTCTACATCCACTACACATTCGCATATGCATCATATATCAACGTTATCCAAAGAAACTCAAGTCACATAATCAGCTCTTAGTCACAAAATGGAAAGATATAAGCATATCATTGACTTGTTAAGGGCTTCTAAGACTCTTCTTTTTGTATTTTTTCTTGACACTATTTATTTTTGTATTTTGTTTTTCAATAAAACACTTTAACACACACACACACACACACAAATTTCAAAACTGACACTGTGACTTTTCGATGGATCAAAAATATTGTCTCGATGGATTGAGGCAAGCCCTCTGGTCTCATTCAAGAATTAGATCATACAATACACCAAACAAGTATGACACAAGACACATATCACACACAAAACACATTAATTATATATGGAGAAACTATAAAAAGAGAACTATATAGAGTAAAAAATTGCAAATCTGGTTTTCCACGCTTCTCCATCAACATGCGTTGCTTCCCAAGTAGCGTTAAGTTTAACGTCTTCAGCCAAACGGTGCACACCAGTTTCAATCCTCTGGTGTAGGATCCTGAAGAGGTATCGCTTCCACTTCTCGTACTTGAGACGACTCATAAAATGACTTGAGTCTATGTATGTTCACCTTCAATATGCTGCCGTCTCTTGGATTCAGAACTTCAACTACACCATAAGCAAACATATTACGGACAACATAAGGACCGGTCCATCTGGACCGAAGCTTACCTAGAAACAACTTCAGCCGTGAGTTGAATAATAACACTTTTTGCCCAAGGACAAACGATTTTCCCTTGAGCATCTGGTCATGGAATATTTTTGTCTTCTCCTTGTAAATGCGACTAGATTCATAGGCAATGTTTCGAATCTCAGCAAGCTTATTTAGCTCTAACTTCCTATGAACACCAGCATTATCAATATCAAAATTGAACTGTTTCACTGCCCAATATGCCATGTGCTCAAGTTCCACTAAAATGTGGCAGCTTTTACCATAAACCATCCGATAAGGAGCTATTCCAATCGACGTTTTGAAAGCTGTTCTGCATGCCCACAATGCCTCATCCAAGCGTTGGCTCCACTACTTCCTTGTTGGTCTGAAAGTCTTCTCCAAAATTTGCTTGATCTGCCGGTTAGATACTTCTACTTCTACTTTCCCGCTCGTCTGAGGATGATAAGGTGTTGTCACTGTATGATGCACATGAAACTTCTTGAGCAGCGCTGCAAATGACTTGTTACAAAAGTGAGAACCTCCATCACTTATTATGTACCTGGGAGTGCCAAATCTCACAAACAGTGATTTCAAGAACTTCAAAACAACCACAGCTTCGTTAGTACGAGTGGCCATTGCGTCCACCCACTTGAAAACATAATGAACTACAAGTAGAATGTAAATATTTTGAAAAGAGATAGGAAAAGAACCCATAAAGTCAATACCCCACACATCAAAAATCTCAACCATTAAAATTGGGTGCTGGGGCATTTGATCTTTAGAACCTAAATTACCTGTCAGTTGGCATCTAGCACTTGATTTATGAAATTCATGTGCATCACCAAACAGTATTGGCCAGAAGAATCCACTCTCAAGTACTTTTATCGCCATCTTCTTTCTAAAAAAATGGCATCCTGCTATATATGAGTGACAAAAAGATAAAATGGAATGAAATTCAGTTTTAGGCACACAACTTCTTATCAGCACATCTGGACAATGTTTCCACAGATACGGCTCATCCCACACATAGTACTTAGCTTCCTTGACAAACTTGTCCTTCTGCGCTCTGGTGAAGTCTGGTGGAATACATTTACTCACTTTGTAGTTAACAATATCAACATACCAGGGCTCCACAACTTGAACAGCAAAGAGCTGTTCATCTGGAAAGCTATCTCTGAGAGGAAGAGTGTCATCTTCAGTCTTAGACCCATGGGTGAGTCTACTCAAGTGGTCTACCACCACATTCTCAGTACCCTTCTTATCCTAGATCTCAATATCAAACTCTTGAAGTAAGGGCATCCATCGAATCAACCTAGGTTTAGCATCATGCTTAGTCATCAAATATCTCAACGCAACATGGTCCACACAATATCAACCTTAACTTTGTCTACACAATAGAAGGAGGTGGTAAGGTCCACACAATATCAACCTTAACTTTGTCTACCTCTATGCCCCTAGCCGGTATGACATGCCCCAAAAATATACCTTACTCCACCATAAAGTGGCATTTCTCCCAGTTAGGCACAATGTTAGTTTCAACACAACGCTCTAAGATCATACCTAAATTGTGTAGACACAAGTCAAAAGAATCATCGAAAATAGAGAAGTCATCCATAAATACATCAATGATCTTTTCAACCATGTCTGAGAAAATACTCACCATACACCTCTGAAATGTTGTAGGTGCATTGCATAGACCAAAGAGCATCCCCCGGTTGGCAAAATTTCCATATGGCCAAGTGAAGGTGGTCTTCTCTTGATCATCTTTGTGAATGGCTATTTGATTATTCCCAAAATATCCATCCAGAAAAAAATAATATTCATGTCCAGCCAACCTTTCTAGCATCTGATCAATGAACGGGAGTGCAAAGTGATCCTTCTTTGTTGTGGCATTTAGTTTGCGGTAGTCAATGCACATTTTCCACCCCGTTTGAACTTTTTGAGGCACCAACACGTTCTTATCATTCTTTACCACTGCGATTCCTGAACGTTTGGGCACAACCTGCACAAGACTAACCCATTTGCTGTCAGAAATAACATAAATAATACCTGCATCTCGAAGCTTGATGACTTCTTTCTTGACAACTTCCATCATGGGAGGATTAAGTTGACGTTGAGCTTCTCTTGTGAGCTTAGCTCCCTCTTCCAGATGAATCCTGTGAGTACACAATGTAAGGCAGATGCCCTTGATATGTGTCACTGCCCATCCAATGGTGGCTTTGTACTCCTTAAGTACACTCAACAACTTCTCTTCTTGTAACTTTGGGAGCTTGGAAGAGATGATAACTGGAAGAGTATGATTCTCCCCCAAGAAGCATACTTTAAATGCTTAAGAAGAAGTTTCAGTTCTAATGTGGGAGCTGCCTGTATAGATGGAACAAGAACGTCATCTGAAACCGAAAGAGAAATAGGTTTAGAGTATTTAACTTTTATGCTTGGTAATGATTCGAGTGCCTCTTTCATAGCATAGTACTCATCTTCCATCTCAAGGTCATCATGCGAAGCAATCTCAAAAATAGGCTGAAATTCAATGGGCAGAGATTCAGCTTCGATGGATAGAAACTTGGTCTTCAACGGGTCATCCAGGGACTTTTCTTCGATAGATCGAAGAATTACTCCTCGATCCATCGAAGCATCATCTCGGGTTACGTCGATGCAGGAAATTTTTTCAATGGGTCAAAGATTTTCCCTTCGATCCATCGAAGCAACCTCCCTGGATTGGCCATTTCCTCCTATTTTTTCCATAACTTTTCTCAAAGGATCATCATCCAATGAGTACTGAATAAACTCCTGCACAAAGCTTTCAAAAGTGTCAATTGAACAATATGAATATGCATCATCACTGTTTGGATGTTAGAGAGCTTCATAAATATTAAAGTGGATCTTCTCTTCCGCCACTTCCACACTCAATGATCCATCAAAATAATCAATCTTTGTACGCATTGTTCTCAAGAATGGTCTCCTAAGAATCAATGGTATTTCTAATGGCATTGGCTCATGCTCCATCTCCAGCATGAAGAAATCTGCTGGGAATATCAAATCTCTCACCTGCACTAAGACATCCTCAATAATACCTCGAGGGTAACAGTTAGACCCGTCTGCAAGTTTAATGGTAACACTAGTGGGAATGAGTTTCCCCATTTTTAACCTGTCATAAGTAGTGTATGGCATTCAATTTATTGATGCACCTAAATTAAGTAGAGCACCTGCAAACGTCCTGGATCACCCAACTTAGGTGAGAGCTTTCGTTGAATAACTGCAAATACTCTCTCTCCCAAAGCCATAGTCTCAGTTCCATAGAATTTTCTCTTTGTTGTGCGCAAATCTTTCAGGAACTTGGCATACTGTGGTATCTGCTTGATCACATCCAACAAGGGGATGTTTACTCCTACCTTTCTAAACACATCCAAGATCTCATTCTCTTTGTCAACCTTCACTTGCTTCTTCAACCTGCTAAGAAAATGCACAATAGGAATAATAAAAGGGGAAGGAGTAAATAATACTTGGCCTGATCTTTGTTTTATCAGTTTTTCTGTTTCAGATGCATTTTCGATGACTCGAATTGGGGTTCCTATAGAATCTTCTGATGGCTTGTCCAACGGCTTGTAAGGGACAACCTGTTCAAACACGGGCTCCTTCCACTTTCTCTTTGTTGACTTGGGTAGTTCTTCCAACACCTTCCCATTTTTCAAGGTCATTGCATGAGCTTCATATTTTGTGTTGGGATTGGGAAGAGTGTTGCTGGGAAGACTTCCTTCCTTGACTTGAGCCATTGTTTGTTGCATTTGGCTTATTTGTTGCTCAAGCAAGTCAATTGCATTTCCTTGCAGCTGAATTGTGGCCTTGATATCTTGGCGAAAGACACTACTTTCCTCTCTTTCCTTCTTGTTGTCAAACATCATTTGTTATATCATGGCTTCCAAGATAGAATTCCCTTATTATGTTTAAGTTTGAGCTTGTTGTTGCTGAGGCATACGACTTTGGCCAAATTGCTGCCCATCTCCTGTATGCTGTCTCTGCTGAAAACCTGGGGGAATATTTGGAGGATTTAGCACATTGTTGCTCCTATAGCTCAACATGTCCCTATTTCCACCATATGTGTTGGGCTGTCTCTGGAAGTAACTTGCTTCTTCCTCTTGATCAACCTTTTCATCTGCTCTAAACTAGGGACAATCTTCTGCTAGATGGCTTATAGTTGAACATAAAGTGCACACAACCTAAGCTGCAGCAATAGTCGTCTTCTTGCCCACTTTCAAGCTACTAGCAATCAAAGAAATATCGTTCTCCATAGAACTTAGCCTTTTTTCCATGGCTCCATCGATTGTAACTGCAGTGAGAGATCTCTTACTTGCTCCCATGGTTCTATCTCTTGACTAAAACTGTCTTGAATTTTCAGCTTGATTCTCAACAACTTCCAGTCATATTCCACCAATTTTTCCCACAAGCTGAATCAAGCTCTGACCTATTAAAAGAATCAAGTCCCTTATAGAAGGACTTCATTTGAGTGTTGAGGTCAATTTTATGATGAGGACATTGTCGAAGAAGGCTCTTAAACTGGCTCTAGGCTTCATGTAGTTCATCATTGTCTTTCTGCCTGAATGTGCTAATTGCTTCTTCAAGTTCTTGGTATGGGAAGCAGAGTAGAACTCTTTCATGAATGTAGAACACATATTCTCCTATGTGTCCATAGATAAATTAGCTAAATAATTGTACCATGCTTTTGCTTTCTCCTTCAGAGAAAACGAAAACAAGAGGAGCTTGACAGTGTCCTCTTCCACGTTTGTTGATTTTTGGATTTTGCACAATGCTGTGAATTCATTGAGATAGTCCTGAGGGTCTTCAGAAGGCATTCCTCCGAAGTATGGAAAATTTGATATAAGGGCTGGGGGAATAGAGTAAGACCCCAAATTCTTTAGTAGAACGATCGGTGAATTTGCTGCACATGTGCCCGACACAAAGGACTCTCTCAACTTGGTTGCATATGCCATTGTTCTTGATGATGGTGGTGGTGTTGGGATATGATGTTCTTCCTCAAACTGAGACTCTGAACTTGAATGTATTTCTTGCTCACATGGTTCACCACCACTACCCATATTCATGGACTATTGTCCATACTGCTTTTTGTTTTGCCTTGCTGAGCGTTCAATCTCTAGATCAAGTAGTAATGGCTCAACGCTTCTTGTATGCCTAGTAAGCATAAACAATGTTCCTGCACATTGAACAAACTATAAAACTCAAAAGAAAAAAGAAAACTAAACAAAACAAAAACTGAAATTAAAAGACTTTATTAGAACTTAGAATTAAGCAATTCTCCGGCAACAGCGCCAAAATTTGATAAGTGGGTAAACACTTATGCAAAGATATCCTATTATCAGCTTGGATATATCAATGTAGTATGATAAATAGGGTTTATCGAATATAAGGAATTGGTGACACTAAATCCTAACACAAAGTCTAAATGCTGGCAGACTCTACTACAGTACACTAACGATACTACGAACCTACTCTAGACAGATTCAAATGACATGAAAAATGGACAAAATGAACTAGATACAGTGATGGACTACCACAAAAAATATGAGGGTGTTATTAGTTGATTTGGTTGCCGAAATAAATCGGCTAAGCTACAGCTAATGAAAAAAACAGTAAATTATAAAAAGTAAATTGTTGGAGAAAATCAATGAGATACAAATGTTAATGATTTCTCTCCACCCTAGACATACTTACAACCTCCCCAATATAATTGAACTAACTATGGATGAATATTTCTCACACAAGAGGTTTGGTTAAGTCATCTAATGTATTACACTCTCTTACTTGGCATGAAAAAGGGAGGGGCAATCCGCTCGATCTTGATCCTCAATTAACAAACTTATACATATGATGATCTAAGCCTGGAGAACTAAAGTTATTACGTTTTAAGAATGTTTGAAGAATAACAAAGCTTCAAGGGTTAATAAGGTGGTCACATTTACATCACTAAGAATTGTTTCATACAAATACATGTTTGTCTCTAAAGAATATGCAATGATAAGGTGGTCATGTACACAATCAAGAATATAGATTCTAAGCCATGCATCTAAGCATGTACTTAAAGAAACATGAACATAGAAATCATCCGGTGAGAAAACAGTGAAACAAAACTCATCCAAATAGTTAATAGAATCAAAAGGGGTTCAAAATCGTAAGCATATCTAGGACTTCAATCAATCCCTAACTAAGGGAGTTTAGCTACAATAACATCATAGCAAAACATGATGGGAAAGGAAGAAGAACCGAAAAAAAACCTAGAAAACTCGGCAGGGTGCTTTCGATGGATCAAAGGCCAGATCTTCGATGGATCGAAGACTGACGCTGCTCCTTCTCTTCTGGCTCCGGGTCTCTCTCTCTTTTGGGTGTTTTTCTCTCTAAAATCTCCAACCCTAATTATTTCCTGAAAATTCATGTATATGGGGTTGATTTCTTGAGTATTTTCCTCTCCAAACAAGGTTTGGACTTCTTTCTATGTGGACTCTTGACTTCTTGATCCAATTACCTTAGGATTTCCCTTTTTATTGTTTCCTTCTGTAATTTTTCCATATGACCTGAATACATAAAAACATTAATAAATATCAAAAACTAAACAAATGAGTCAGGTAATTTTACATGATTAAGCACAAGAAAGTTGCATAAATATGCAACTATCACCTGTATAAAGAAAGTCCATGAGACATACAATACTGGTGGGAAGACAAGAAAATATAAGAGGAAAAATCGTTCAGAACCTTATCCAAATCATGGTGGTATATGAGAAAATGGCAGAGGTCATGGTAGAGGAAGAAATAGTCAGAATATGACTTGGACTCGCCAAGACAAGGTCCATAACAACTCTAACAAGAATCCATCAACTTTCGGTCCAAGGAATAATATAAATTCTTCAAATTCTACTTCTTCTCCTCGCTCGTCACCTTGTTATAGGTGTAGTTCTACTAAGTACATGCACAAGCAATTCCACGCACCCAAGGATATTCAAAATACCTACAAAACGTGCACGCGATACTTGGCACATGAGATTAACTTCACTAAAGACTATGAAATGGAAGATTACAGCGAAGCGAATCTTATAATAGCAGACAATACAAAAGCAAGTCTGGAGACTGCGATTTTTGAGTAGTATATGTATTAGGCTCATGTTTTTGCTATGTACTCAAGTTTAGATTTTTTTTTTACTTGGTTTTAGTCATGGTTTGTTATCAACTTGGTTTTTAGTCATGGTTTTTTGAATAAGATGATAATTTGATGTAAGTATTGATGTTGGCAAAGTAATAAACCTTCTTCCTTTTGGTATTTGAAAGTGTTAAAAATGATTATACAACTTCATATGAATTGAATGGTTCGATTTATAAATTACTCTATGGCACTATGACACAAAATAACATAAAAATGAGACAAAAGAGATGATAATTTTATTCTAGAGATTTTCGACCCGTCGAGTGAATTTCTCGACCTGTCAAATGTCACACTTTGGAACGGTTTTGGCACTTTTCTACCCTTCAAAAATTTTGCCTGGTTTTCCTTCGACCCGTCAAATGTAGTGATCCGGTACACTAAATCACATTTTTGAGTCATCGAAAGATATTCTCTACCCATCAAATGCACGCTTATGTCTCTAAATTGTCACAATTTTGACCTCTCGAAAAAGATATCAGAAATTCGATGTGGTTTTAGGTTTTACTTCGACCCGTCGAGGTAAGTCACTAAGATAAAATTTTCTAATTTTGACCCGTCCAGAAATATTTTTGACCCGTCGAAAATAGTTATCAAAAAATCAAAATTATTTTGGGTTTCTTCGACTGTCGAGTGGTTCTTCTCGATCCGTTGAAGATGTCATCCGAGATTGGTGTTTTTTTATGTGTTTTACATCGATTTTATCCACAAATATAGGTTCAGAAAAAAAAATCGATTTGAAATTCTGCACCAGATGTGGTATTTCATCGGTTTTTGTCATGTCGTGGAACTTAATCTACAAAGCTCATTTCGACCAGTCAAATGTTATTATACGTCGATTATTTGATGTTACTATGATCAACACTCTAGTCTAACCATATTAAGTTTTGGAAAACTTTTGTGCCAACGGTTTTCACTCAGAATAATATTGTGAGAATGGTAAAGAGTTTTGTGTTCAATCTCCATATAATGCTGTCAGCGGCGCAATCTGGAGAGGTTTATGAGGATTTGTAGTGGTTTATTACTACGATTCAGATCATTGAATCTAATGCTTACATTATTATGTGACTCTGCCTCATATAAGCTTTTGCATTATAATGATCAAAATATTGAGAAATTTTCATGGTCATCGGTTCTTAAGAGCAAAGAAGCATGTGGGAATATCTATAACCATCGGTTTAAATGGGGGGAGTGAGAGTATTCCACTCGGTTTTGAATCGGTCTCCAAGACGAGTATAATACTTTCCCACTGAATGCCTTTATGGCAAAATCCAATGCATATCGCTAGGTTTGCAAAGCTTATTCATGTCTGTAACGCTGTTTACATGCATGACGGTCTTTTTTTGTAGACACGACTTTCATTCCTCCATAGATTCTAAATAATATATTTGTGGACCAATCAAACAAGTATGCGAACTGTTTATATATGGTTTTGATTGCTGCATCGACACATAGGTCACACGTCCTTGCAATACATATGGTACGCTGCATTTGCAAAACTCCTAGCATAAATTATTAAGCTTTGGGCTCACTACCTGAACAATCCAATCAGGTCTATTTGATTGGATAATGTAGGAATTCCCCAATGTTCATTCACAAAATGGTCTTGCAGAGGCACAAATCAAACAGTTAAAGCTTGTGGCCAGAGATTTGGTAATGCATATAAATTGACCGGTATCTTCTTACGCATGTGCAATATTACATGTAGTTAGGCTTATTTGATTGAGACCCATAACTCGCCAACCATTCAGTGTTTACCAGTTAGTAACTGGATATGAGTATGATATCTCACTTCTACGTATCTCTGGTTGCACGGTACATGTGTCTACTACACCTCCACTGTGTACAAAAATGGGTCATCAACGATAATTAGGCATTTATGTTGGTTATAATTCTCCAATGATTGTCCGCTATTGTTACAATCTGAACCGAAATTACGCACTTATCAAATCGTATTAGGCTTTATCGCGGATTAGTCGCACTACTAAGGTTATTGACAATTTTTTCACTGAGCGAGAATTTGATTTGACTTTTTTCATAGAAGTTGTAGAGTATTTAATTTCAAGCTCATAAGAATTTTCAGAGAATTTTTCGGATAAGCGAGTTATTTTTAGAGATTATCATAAGTCGCACTACCAGAAAAACACACTTAGGTGACGAAGCATTTTCGTCGTCTAAGTGACTTTTTTTTGTCGCCTAAGTACTTAGGCAATGAAACTTTCATCGCCTAACAATAGTAACCTAAGTACTTAGACGACGGAATTTTTATGTTTATCGTCTAAGTAGCCACTTAGACGGCTACTTAGACCACAAAATAAACTTCGTTGTCTAGATTTTTGGACGACGAAAAATTAATGAAAAACGACGAAAATTTTCGTCTTTTTAGTGAGAACTTAGACAACGAAAATTACAATTCGTCGCCTAAGTGTTATCACTTAGACGACAAAATTTTAAGATTTTCATCGCCTAAGTGTAGAATTTTAAAAAAAAAATTAATAATCCACTTAGACGACGAAGGTAAATTTTAATTAAAAAAATAAAATAAACAACTTAGACGACAAACTATTGATTTCGTCGTCTAAGTATTTTTAAAAAATATATATATATAAATTAATTAAATAATTAAATGTTAATTAATAATTAGTGAAAAAATTGTAATTAGGAGATAATTTAATGGTGGTGGTGGTGGTGGTGGTGGTGGTGGTGGTGGTGGTGGTGGTGGTGGTGGTGGTGGTGGTGGTGGCTGCTGCGATTGTGTATGTGGTGGTGATGGTGGTGCCGAGGTGGTGGTGGTGGTGGTTGTGGTGGTGTCGTCACTACAATAAAAAATTCAATTTGCTACACTTTTCTGCGACGACATCTCTGCCAATGGCGACGGCAAATTCACCGTCACAAATGTGAAAATCGTTTGTGACGGCAAACCGACACCGTCGCAAAAGATTTTATAACTTGCGACAACACTTTTATGTTGTCGCAAAAGGGTTCGTCAATTGCGACGACACTATTACGCCATCGCAAAAAGTTTCATCAATCGCGACGGAAGAGAATTGTCATCGCAAAATATTTGCCGAAAAAATAATGTTTTGACGCAAAAATGACCGTTGGATGGGATGATTAGAATACTCTAGTACGCCGGCCATTAAAAAATTATAATCGTTTGACTTGAATTTGACCTCGATCAGTGTGTTGAACCGTTGTGACCCTTAGGTCATTTAATTAGAATAAAACTCCGATTGCCACTTCGTAAAAAAATATTTGAAACCAAGTTTCACATATGCATTCTCATGGGGTTCATATCTGTCTTACCATGTAAAAAAATACAAAAAAGATCAATTTAACTACTCCCCCATAGGGAAAATGAGAAAATTCCATAAAAAAGTTATTTTAGTATTTTAGTATCATTTGACCTTTGACCGTGCACTAAATGAATTCCGATGAGGTTTATTTTTTTGCACAATCCTATTTATTACGAGGTAGACACGTGTGTGTGGACTCATTTCTCATTAAACCCTTTCGGTTTCTCATATTGTTTAAATTCCTTATATGAGTACTAGTGTTGTCTATATTGTTTGTTGGTTATAGGGAAAAATAAATCTTTATGAAACTAAATCACAAAATAGTATTCATTCTGTGAATTTGACCGTTAGATGAAATGATCAGACGAATCTAAGTTTGTAATAAAATATTAAAACTTTTCGACTTTGAATTTGGCCTCGGTCCGTGCATCCAACCGATGTGACCATATTGTCCTTCCACTACAATGCGATTTGTCATTCCATGTAAAATAATTTGATTACAAGTATATCACGCGCATTATCACAGGCTTTATATTTATTTTACCATGTAAAAAAAATACCAAAATCCTGAGCACGAAACCCTAAACTCTAATCTCTAAATCTAAACCCTAAAAAAAATTTAAAAATAAAGAGTCTTGACTTATTTTTGTTTGAAAGGAATTAGTTGACTTATTAGGTTATTAGGTTTACTCATCTATTGAGGTTGACTCTCTCAATTTCTTACACACGCCGCATCTCTCAAAAATTGAAATAAAAAAACTCCTCATTCTCTCTCTCTCTCCTTCAAGCCTCACTGCCTACGCTGTCCACCGCGCCATCACTTCTCCCTTCTCCCTCAATATTAAGCCATTTGCAGTAAAGCCTTACCGCTGACGCCGTCAAGCCTCACTACAGTGATGGATTCGACCTTGCATGCCATAGTGATTGGCTCAGCCTCGCGCCGAGCTCATGTACATCGTCGTACGCCTCTCTCTCGTCGACCTTATCAACATTGTCATATGCTGCTCTCTCATCGATCTCATCGACCTCGTCGTACACCGATCTCTCTCACGTTCTCCGACCACAGAGACCTCAAGCTCTGCAGCCCATTGACTTTGACCTTGATCTCGTGCCATCGTCATAGCCTCTGTCCATGACGTCATTCCTGTCTTCGATTCTGGTGCCTAGGAACTCTGCCACTTTAGGTGTGATCTCGGGTTCTGGTTCAAAGAGAAGGGCCATCGTCGAAACCGAAGCCATTGCTCCTCCCAAAGTGGAGACAGGGACGGATGTGGTGGGTGTGAGTTATCCTGATTTGGAGTCGAGTTTCGATCAGAATGCAGATGGGTATGGAGGCTATGGTGGTGGTAGGTATGAGAGTTACAATTATGGCATTGATCAGAATGTAGAGTCTGGTGGGGCTCAATTACAAGCAAGATTCGGCGGGGATGATTTGAGCTATGGGAATTACAGGGGTTTCAGTGGGTGTGAATAGGCCGATGGGCCCGTGGCTGCAGCGGCCCCAGTTGAATTCAAAGGGGATGGGAAGAGAAAGAGGAATGATGTTCCAACTGAAATAGTTAAGGTTAAGCAAGATAAGTTGATGAAGAATCAACCGAGGGAAGACAAGGCTAAAGTTACTGGGATTGCTTTCGGTCCTTCTTACCAGGTACATATCACCTCCGTATGTTTGCATTAAGTTTCATGTGATTGAAGTCATGATAGATTATGCTTTTCATGTTTTGTTTGTTTGTTTGCTTTACATCCATGTATTGCACATAGAACTGATAGGTAGAGACATTGTGTTGCTGCATTTTAATGCATACTTACCTGTTAGTAATGTGTCAGACAAATAGTTATATAAATATGTGGGATTTGATATCTATGAAAAGTGAGATGCATGCTTTGAAGTTTAGTAGGTTTGACAAGAGATTGTCTACTTCATGCTGGCTAGTATGGAATACATTGCAATGTATGTACTATTCTCACTCTCGTGCCTTATTTTATGAACCTGGTAAGTGGTAACATAAGGACATGTGTGCATATATTGGTTAATGCAATATAAACATAAGTCAGTAGCTGTATTGAAGCTCAATGAAATAGATTATGGTAAGGATGGTTTTTCCCAGTTGATAATAACTATTGGAGTTTGTTGAATTAAAGTGACAAGTGTATTGGAGTAGAACCATATGTTACAATTGTTTGGATGCTTATCCAAGTACAATTGATTCTCTAACATTACATTGGGAGTTAGCAGTGCATTTCTCTTATATGTGCAAAGGATGTATAAATAGATTAAATGCTGGTTAGTATAGGGTGAGACATCGATAGAAATTAGGATCAAGAGTTAGTTGGTATTTGAGCTTATAAAATCATAATAAAAAATATGAAATTATATAATAGCTACTTGTTTGATTTTTGCTTTTGCTGCATTTTGGCTACGTCTTTGACATGCATTTCAGTGATATCTATTTGGTTTTGTACAGGTTACAAAGCTGTACAGTACATATGGAATATTGAGAGAAAACACATTACATGAGATAGTAAAATTTGTACATATGCACTTGGCTGAATGATCTTCAACAAACAGAGTACTAAATTTAGTTTAGATGAAGATAAATAAGTGTATAGTGGCTAATTTTTTATATTAAAACGGTGGCTATTCTTCCATTCAGTTGACTAGTTTTATTATATTTTGTCTTGTATTTCTTTTCAACCCATGAGTTTGATGTGTGTGATTTAGCATGTTTGCTAATTTGCATATTTTGTACGGCTCCAATTCTTTGCGATGGTCAAGGTGCCGTCGCAAAGAAATTGAGCCATTTTTTATGGCGAAAACTAATTTTGCGACGGCAACATTGCCGTGGCAAAAATAACTTGCAACGATAAAATACAGTCGTAAAAAAGAAAAACAATACTACGGCTAACAAAATTTGCGATGACAAATCTACAACAGCAGAAGGAATTTATTTGCCACGGCAAAGTTTTACCGTCACAATAGAGTTCAAACGACGGTAAAGACCGGTCGCCAATAGCAATTGCGTCACCGCCAATTGCAACAGAAAGGTTGCCATCGCAAAAAATTGTTCTGCCATCACAAAAGAGCATTTGCTACGGCATTTTACTCTTTTGTGATGGCAGCCTCCCATCGCAAAATGGATTTTTTGTTGTAGTGCAGGGTGGTGGTGGTGGTGGCGAGTATGGTTTGAGAGAGAGAGAGAGAGAGATGGTGAAAAATAGGGGATGAATTTTTTTTATAGGCAATCACTTAGGCGAAGAAACCAACATGTTTCATCGCCTAAGTGACTAAAATTTTTGGTAAACAAGATTTGGCGGAAAAAATTACCACAAAAAATTTGAACTTAGGCGATGAAACCAACAAGTTTTGTTGCCCAAGTGATTTTGAATTTTTAGTAAAAAAATTTGGCTGAAAAAAAAAACCGCCAAAGTTTTTGGCTTAGGCACCAAAATTTCGTAGCCTAAGTGAATTTCTTTTATTTTTATTTTTATTTTATTAACGAAAAATAAAATAAATAAAATTGAAAAAAATAAAATTCACTTAGGCGACGAAACTAATAGTTTCATCGCCTGAGTGAATTTTTATTTTATTTTATTTTTTACAATATTCACTTACGCGACGAAATTAATAGTTTTCGTAGCCTAAGTGAATTATTTTTTTAAAATAATTTTGTATAGTTGCTTAAAAATCTTCAAAAATCAATTGTTAGATATAACCATTACATTTATACAATATTGTAGAAAAAAATCAACCTAATTCGGATTAGTTTAGGATTCGAATTAATTTAATGATTATCGAAAAATAGTTAAAAGACGAAAATTATCGTAAAAAATAATTCGTAAACCTGTTTCCGAAGTTACAGGTGTTTGTCTTGTCGTAAAAATTTAATTTATCAACTAAATATAAATTAATTGAAATTGGACATAAATTTTTTACTTAAGACTAAAAACTTGTTATATAACTACTAATGTTGTATAACTTTAGTGTTCGTATGTCTATATTCACTCCACATCAACAATAACGAAATTGAATTTAGAAAAAACAATTGTTGGATATATTCATCATAACATAATATGTATGTGGACGAATTTTCTTTCATAATGAAGTTCATAAAAGGTTTGATCGGTGTAGTCAACCATAAAACCGAAATTTCAACAAAATGTAAACGTTAATAAACGAATCTTCGTAACTCTAATTTTCAAACTGTCGACACTCCAGTCCAAGAATTGTTTACTCTATGCCCTTGATGAAAAAAATATGTATTTTAAGATGGTATACGTAGTCGTGCTCTTAGAGGTTAGATTGTGAAACTCTACTTAGATGACTAAAGTGATTGAATTTCTTCATTTAAGTACTACTATGACGAAGAAAAATGGGTTTCGTTGCCTAAGATTTTCTGGGTTTAGGGAAAAGGGTTTAATGCTTAGGGTTTAGGGTTTAGGTTTAGGATATGTTCTTAGACGACAAAATGAAAATATTCGTCATCTAAGTGCGTCTTCTAAGACGACGAAAACATTTTCAGGGTCTAAGATATTGTACTTAGGCGACGAAATTTATTTTCGTCATCTAAGTCAGATCTTACACGACAAAAACAAATATTTCGTCGTCTAAGACATTTCTTAGGCGACAAAAATAAATTTTGTCATCTAAAGTCAGACTAGGCGACGAAATTGTCACTTGGCAGAAGAAATTTTTTTTCGTCGTCTAAGTGTGATTTTTTGGTAGTGTCAGTAGGGGGAAAATATGAAAAATAATTGATTTTTAGGTCGATTTAATCTGGGCCATTAGATCTTGATCAGATCGATTTGGACTGCTGATCTTGCCAGTTGCTTAGGGGTATAAATAGTTTTTTTTTTAATTTTTATTTTAGAAAATCAGAATTTCTGTTCGGTTCGACCCGTTTCCTCCTCCGCCGACCCAAAAAAATTTACCCGACAAGAATCGCCGTTTTCTGCTACCTCCGACAACGAAACAGGTAGGAATCGAAGCTCTTTGCTTCCTTGATTGTTTGGTGTGAATTTTTTTTGGGGATTTATGCAGGTTTTATGGTCACCCGAATTGGGTTTACCCCGTGGGAGTCACCTCCATCGGGGGTTGAGGGCTTTTGAAGCTCTCCCCCTCCTGAGTTTATCTTGGTAAGTTGTTTGGTCCGACGAAGCTCCATGGTGAACCTTCGATGCCACGAAGTTTTCCGGCTGATTTCTGGCCGTGGCTTTCGAGGGCGATTCCAGCCACGTGAGGTTGAGTTGGAGCGCGTAGACTTAGGGGTTAGGTTGGGCTTGAGGAAATGAGTGTTTTGAGGGGTCGATCGCCGTCGTTGGTGGCGGTCACCAGAAGTAGGTTTTCCGTCTTGTTTTAGGTTTTTTCGGCCAAACGTCATCGAATTGGACCTCAGTCCAGTTATGAATGTTGTAGAGCTCGTTGAGAGATTTCCAACTAGGGGTCGAATTCCCCCATTAGAGAAAGTTCACCCATGGCAGAGCTCCGGCGAGGCAGTATGTGAGATTCTTCGACTTGACTTTTGGGGTTATTTTTAGGGCCGATTTCTATAGTTTTACACATATTATGATATCGTATGATCCGTATCTATAGGACATCGTGATCGCGACCCCAGCAGTAGTCAGAGACTTGTGAGTGGAAATTTATTTTCACAGTAACCAACGAGTTCATATTTTTATGCATTACGCTTTATGATATATTTTCAGAGCATTTATTTGGAGGTTTACTTTTTGATGGTTTATTTAGTCGCATCGATATCATAGCTATTCGACTGATCACCGGATAGTCGATCGGACAGGGTTAGGACAAACACCCTACTCGGCCCAGATTGTCTTGGGTTAGGACAAACACCCTAGACGATCTGTTGGAACAGAAAAATTCCTTAGAATAATTTCTTTTCCAAAAAATGGGTGAGTAGGATGGTATAAAGGTTAATGTCTGAGTTTTGGTTTAGTGGTGTTTCTGTTTGTGCTCCTGAATCGCATTCGTGCCCAAAAAATCCCTCCGACCCCCTATTTATAATGACAGTTAGGGTGGTTACATATTTAGTGGATCAATTTACTTCACCACTAGCACGAGTAACCTCACTACCCAAAAACACATTACACGACGCATGTCCTATTCATCCATACTATGCTTAACTCAACTCCTTTTGTTGAAGAACCCATACCCGCGACCACCAGATTTCCTCTCGTCGTGGAACCACTCACCATCGTTCCACATTGAGGAGTTGTGACGCTAACATGATCACACGATCACGCGACTTTCACGAAAAATTTCGCTTCTGATCCCACAATACCCCCTTTTTCCTTTCGACGCGAGTATCTGAGCAGAAGAGAAGGAAAACGCAAACTCGTTAAATGCATCTTCCCTTTCTTTTTTTTCTTTCTTTTTTTTTACCATAATTTTATTTCCCTCATAGGAACAATGTAAATTAAGACATAGCCCATGTCGCAATAAAATAAGAAATGGGCTTCAAACCCAGCTTTCTAGGGTGGTCATAAACTTCATGTTTGATCTATTGGGCTTCAATAGAATGGAAGACTCGGTGAACAAGGCCCAAGGAATGGACTTTATTTTCCTTCTCATGTTTTGGACTTAATTCTTTAAAACCGAGACACCCGAAAAGCTTGCCGATCTCAACCTAGAACACCTTTTCTTGCAAACCTACGCTGCTTTTATCGATGCCTTGTCCGGAGCTCGCTCGCCACACCTGAAGAAACTCCAAGAACCTTCTACTCAGTCCAATCGATATCAAGGTCGGTATTCTCTACCCACCTCGTTCATGTTCCTCTCTGTTCTTAATATACACGCTTTATGGCTTAATACTCTTGATTTTGGTCCCGCCCATATGCTTTTGTGATTTCATTCACAATGCGCTGAGAAGACCAAGTGCATACTGAGCTTCCCAAATTGATGCAAACCCGACCGAGACGTGAGAAACCATGAACTAACACTTAATGCCCCGTATTTTGGGAAATTGGTAGTGTTTCGATCCGTTGGCATAATTAAAAGTTTATCCCAACTAATCAACCAACTTTGTCCATTTTCACCAGTTGGGTTTGGTTTTGAGGACATGGGAGTTTCTGGGCCGGTGTTAAGTTTTGGTGTGGAGGAAGACTTGTAATCTAAAGAATATATGTGTGACTTGGAATTGGGTGAGACGTTGGTGACGGTGAACCAAATCTTGGGGTGGATATGGTTTTATTAAATTGTGATGTTTGAATATACTTCACGGGAAGGTTACTAGTTTTTCCTTTGGTTGAAGCTTTGAGCAAAGCTGAAACTTTAAGTTTAAAACTTGAAGAAACTTGTTGTTTTCCAAGACGTATGTTGGTAGTTTTGCTTGTAATATGTTTGTTGATTACTAAAAACATAAGCCCGTATGCTTGTAGATCTTGAAGGCAATCCCACCGTTTCTCCTGTGTTTTTTTTATCTGGTTATTTTTGCCCTCCACGTGTTCGATCAAATGCTCAATGACTCAGCATTTTTTTTCTGCCTTTATCTGCCGACCTTAGGACTCTCTCTCTGTTCGAATTGCGTTTTGACATTGATTGCTCACCGAAATCATCTCTTTAAGTACTTTCATCGCCACACGTATGTTATCTATTTCCCAGAGTTTAATACCAAACCAACGCGATGATTTAGCTTCTAACTCAAAAGTTGTTGTTTATCCCTCCATATGACATACATTTCTAGGCCGCCGTATCCCATGACACAAGATATCTATTTAGAGATACATACCCCCTATTCAAATGTTTTAGTTGTTTCAAGGAACCATCGAAATAAGCCACCTGCCCTACATCTTTTCCTTATTCCGGATATGTCGAAGGAACCCAAAGGAAATCAGAGACTTTGACATCATAATTTTGACACCGAAGGATTTTCAACTTCAACGAGTGAAAAAGAACTTTGTGACTTCATATAAAGTCACAGTTTCGCCGCTTCCTAATGGAGCCGACATCTTTACTGGTGAAAACATCCCGGATGCGCTCTCGTTGTTTCCTCTCACCATCTTAGATTCTTGAGATTTTCTTTACACCCATCATTCCAGATATTGTGGCGGATCACTGGTTTGCACCCAATGCAACTTAGTCCCAACTCGTATATGTTACTTGGTGGACTGATGGCTATGGGAATGAAATGGGAAGTATCTTTAGGCTTAAGTGATTTATTTTTCTTCTATTGGTGTTCCCACATTGCTGAAAAAGATATGTTCTTAAACTTCAGGCCACGCGTTCAACGAAAAATCTTTGAGGAGATGGTGGGAAACTTTTCTGGTTTGAAGAATGAACCCCTCATTGTCACAGGTGAATGGGCGGCACACGAATTACCATTTGGAAATTCTCAAGCATTTTCTGACCTCGGTATGTCTCTCTCATAAAAAATCATGTCCTCTTACTTCATCAATGTAATTTGATTCCTAACATCTTGTCACTTGTGTGCAGTGTTTTATCCTACTTCAATGGATTCAATGTTGGACGAAGCACGCATGGCATGGCTAAAAATACATGTCATGGGGCATAAATGGCACGCCACTCAATTTGCCTCGACTGTCGATCTTGAAGCGTTCTCTCAATTCCGCTCGGGGCCCCAATTTCTTGAAATCCTTAGACCCTTGCCTATTTGGGGAAGATCTATTCTATCGCATCGTAGAGCTTGAAGAGAATTTTTTTTCACTTCTGAAAAAACTTCTGATTTGTTTGCAGAGTCTTGGGGCTGTTAGTATTCTCAAAGAGATTGAGGACTGCAAAGAGGACGACATGGATATTAGGCGCATCAAAGTCCCAAAATTCCAAGGCAAGAAGAACAAGAGGCAGAAGACTTCACATTTGGAAGATGAGGCGACCCCATTGATTTGTACCAATGGGAATGACCAAATACAAGTACCTGCTCGAACATCCCGCCGCGATCAAATCCACAAGCCACTGACTCAATCTCCTCTTGGCAGAACTGAAACCGCGACCTGGAATGACAGCGCCCTAAATACCGTGGATGTCTTGCCCTCCGACAAATATCTCCTACTTGGTCTGACGTTCCAGAGAGATGACGATACTCCCATTCGCGTGGGAGATCCCATTGCCTTCGATAGAGAAGCCTGCGTGGTAGAGAGAAGCTTGGTCGATATTTTTGCGGAGGTGGCACTCAACTTGCAATCGGTACTTTTGTAGTCTCCATGTTTTTAACCCTCATTTTTTTTTTTTACATATATATTTGCACCCCTCCCCCCCCCCCCCCCCCCCCCAAGTTACTGTTTTTAGACTTCCTCAATGACCCCAACATATTATGATGTTCCCGGGCCGTAGAAAAATATGCATGGGACCGTGTAAAAAAAAACTGCGGCTGTTGAATCGGAATTAAAGAAATTAAAGAGAGTGCAAAAAATTCTCGAACACAAAATCAAAGTGATTAAAGATAAAGACGTGCAGTCCCAATGTTTTCATCGCTTCATCATCGAAACTAAGACGTTGTCTTGTTGGTTTACGTTTTGTGACTCCACGACGAATCTCCCGAGCAGGTTCGGGCTATTTGTCTTTGGACCATAGTTCTGGGTTACGATCAAAGACATCTGATCGTTGTGCTCGCACTTTAAGCTCGCGAGACTTCTTCCCAAAGACTATTAAGGGGTTCACTGCAAGTGCGTTCAATCGTCTTTGCAGCGTTTCTGGGGAACAGACCAATTCTTCTTCTTAGAGCAGACCTGTCTCATAAGCCTCTAATGCCTTTTTGGCTTCTCCAAATCGTCGTTGAAAGTTTCTTCTTCTACTTGGAGTTACCTTAATGGTCTTTCCCTTTTCTTTTATGTATCATACATTCTCATTGGTGATGTTTCTTGAAACTAGTGGAATATACGGTCTGGCGAGCGTGTCAGCAATTTCTGATTCAGACTTCTTTGCTTCACTTATGTGCTGGGGAATCCCTTTGCCTTGCTCGGCGTGGGCTATGGGATTGATGATCTGTTTGTGAAAATAACTCCGGGAAGACCTTGGCTGCTTCAGTCAATTCTTCATAGGAAATCTTCAGCCCGCCCCTGAGCTTACAATGAGCACAAAGGGCTACTAGGGACTCTGCTTTCGGATCCACTGTTTCTTTTCCCTTATTTGATTTTTTCGTTTGCTTGTTTGGTGGATTCTCGCCAGTAGTTTGGTGATCGACGGCTTGTTTGCGTTTACTTGGTTTGTCCCTCATTAACTCTAACATCCTAACCGTCAATGATATTTCGGTCGCCAAGCTTGGCGAGGGCTCTTGTTCTATCATTATTTCTCCCTCGTCAATCCACTGCTGAATCCTGAACTTCAAATCACGACAAGTACTCGTGGAATGGTGACTCCATCGATGATGATACCGATAATAAGGTATACCCCTAACATCTTTAAGATGTGGGTTTGATGTTCCCCAGTTATCAGGAACTGTTACTATCCCTGCTTGGATTAACTCTTCAAATATCTCCTCTCGCCTGGACACATCATATGTTATCTCAGTCCGCTTAAGTCGGACAAATGCAATATTACGTTCAGGCCTCCGCCTTGATCTTTTCCTTCTGTGTATTGGTTTGGATGCGTTGCGAGCGGAAGAGGTGTCTGGGGAAGTAAATGATATGTTGGGAAGTGGTGTTGCCTGAGGATTTTGCGGATGCCATTCCACTACTCCCTTGTAGTTAATTTTAATCACCTCCCAGTTGATCAACCCCTGAATTTTATCTCTCAAGGTTGAACACCATCTTGTTCGATGACCAAACTGATTGTGGAATCTGCAGAAATGTTAAGTTGGACCCTTATACCGTAAATGTCTGAGTTTGAGCACCGGGTAATAAAAGATCAACCTCATTTCACATAGCTTGTCCAAGATCTCTTCCATCTTATCATACGGGAAAGAATAAGATAAAAAGACTGGCTTATTCCAATCTTCCACGCCTCCAACACAACTGTCGGGTGATGATCAACCGATATCTATCATATTAATTTGAGGCAATGGGAAGGGTTTTGAATCTACTAATGCAGCTGCCTTCCTCGCTCCCTCTAGTTCTAGTCTTCCTTCATTGATCCACTTTTGGATATGATCTTTCAGCTTGATGCAGTCCTTCGTAATGTGGTTCCATGCTCCATGGAACTTGCAATATTTTTTACCTTTTAACTGTTCAGCCATAGGGAGATGTCTGAAATCTGCTTTGACAGCTTGCATGCCATAGAGCTCATCCAAGATTTCATGAGCCATGTTAGCATCGTACGTGTATGTTTCAAACTCTGGTTTAGTAAAAACCACTGTTGAAAGCTTGATGGGACCCTTACTCTTTTGAAGCTTGCGGGGCTTTAAAACCTTATTTGTCGATAAATCCACAACTCCCACTTGTTCTCCATCAGAGTCTGAATCTTGGTCGTCTATGTCTTCTATATAAGCCACAGTTTTTGGCTTTGGTCTGTCGTAAGACCTAGCAGTGTATGTTCCCTTAGACGCAATCCTTCTGTTGTCTCGTTCTTGCATGGTGTTGTAAGCTTTATCTACAGCTATGATAAGCTCATTCAAATAAAAGTACTTGCTATTCAAGAACAGTTTGTGATACGTATCCTCCAAACCATTCTTGGCCATCTCTACTAATTCCTCTTTACCTAGTAGAGTCTTGCATAGATTATATTCTGACTGAAAACGGTGCAAGAAGGTGACTAGACTTTTTGTTGCTGATTGGCTCAAGGAAGCCAGTTTTCCAACACTGGTTTCAGGTCTAGCCGTTCCGAAGTGGTCTATGAATAAAGCCTCCATGTCCTTCCACTCGTTGACCGAACCTTTTTCCAATCCCGTATACCATACGAGGGCCGATCTTGACAAAGATGATCCAAAGACTCTTAACTTGAGTCCCTCATTATGGGCAAACTTCCCTAATTGCAGTGTAAAGTATGCTAAATGTGTTGCCGCATTGGAATCATCGTCGCAAGTCTGGAAGGTTTGATGTTGGTAGTACCTTGGCCATTGCCAAGCATCTGGATCATCCTTCTGCATGGGAGGAAACGGTGTCTCGTATGATTCATACATCTTGGCCAGATGTATGTCGTAGTCGTTCATGAACCTATTTAACCGTTGTTCCCATGTAGACGGGAAATACTCCGCTTGTCTAGTCTTTCTGGCGAGATTAAAAACGGATTTCGTTAGAGATGCTATGTCCATGTCTGTCCTTTGAGACAGTGTCGCCGCATGTCGACGGTATTCATCTAAACTTAACCCCAAGATTTGCATGATATATATCCGTAATTTATCCTGAACTTCCGCGAGACTCGCTACCTGGGCTCCAATTGCCTCTCTCTCCTCCTGATCTCTATGGAACTCTACCCGTAATGCTTGGATTTTGGCTAACGCCGCGTCTATTCTGTCGCCTTGGGTAGTGAGAAGAGTTGCTTGTTGTTCAATCTTTTCACTGAGAGCCGTGTAGTAGTTAGTCCGATGTTCGTCACGCCTAGCCGCGTAAGCTAGGTACTCTGGAAACATAAGTTCCGCAATCTCCGCTTCACTTAAAGATTTGAATGACATGGTTGAAAAGTATCTTCAAACACAGACCTACAAGAAGGTATAGTTATCAGTTATGTCCTTTTAGATTGTCAATTTTGCAAGGTATGAACTACGGATTTAATGGTATATGAATCTGTTGGACTTAGGAAACACGGTAAACTATTGGAAGATGGTGCCAGTGGATTTCTTCTGAAAAAACTAGTTGAAGAGGGGAGCAAGGATGCTGTGACAACTAATCTTGATTGGGGTTCTCTGAACAAATTATTTTCTGAGGGTCCAACCAAGGATAGTGCTTCATTTGGCAGCAAGCATTGGGCTTCTGTTTACTTGGCAAGCACACCACAACAAGCTGTTGAGATGAGACTTGAATTCCCTGGAGTCAATGAGGTGACTATACTTTTTAATACCGAAATCATATATTTCATTCAACGATATAGCTTGATTATGGTGTCTTGAAAATGTTGATCATCTGATGTTTAAATCATATTTTCATTTTTTTTCAACTAACAACTGATAGTTCATATGTATCTCAAAATAATTTCGGTAGAACTAGGTTGACCTGGCAAGTCTTCAAGGAGTTCAATATTTAATCATACTGGCGATTAGAGTTATTTGTGAAGAAGAATTGTCAAGCTGCGACCAGATGCAAGACTTGCTACTCAAGAAGAAAAGAGACGTACATTGAATAGAAGAAATTCATGTATGTGACTTGAGATGAAGACTGAAGAATACCAAAATGAAGAAAAACCAAAGAACGAGGTAGAAACTGAGGAATTAGAGATGGCAAAAGTACTAGAATGGAACAGAAAAAAAAGCCAGAGAGAATAATCTCCTACGATTGACAATTATAGTATAGATATTTCACTATAATCAAGTCTATGACCTTGAGTTAGTCAAGGTGAAACTGAAATAGAGCCCATCGAAAGGAAGGCCATCGAGATAGTTTACTATGTGCTGAATGGTTTATATGAGCATTGGTAGTCCAAGAAGATTGTTGAAATTGTTACTAATAAATTTAAATTTCCAATTCAAGCAAGTTGATTGATTTGTGCCTTCAAATGGGTTTTTATCATAATCAGTCGTTTATATTCAAACGAGTTGGCTGGCTGGTGTGCACACTTGACAAAATACGCAAACAAGATACACTCTAAAGGAAGGCTAAAGCAAATGGTATCTGTATATAAAATGGTGGCAAATGTGGAGTTAATTACACGTTTTTTAGATTTATATTATCTTTATGTTCCAAAAAAAAATATTTATATTATCCATTGGTAGTTTCTCTTTATATGTTTTTGGTTCTATTTTCCATATAATTGTATAAAAAATTCGGATGTGGAAAATTCGCACACAGTTATATAATTTTAGAATTTAAAATATTATCCGATAATTCTCACGCGCGAGCGCGACACTTTTTGGTGCATGAAGGCTAGTTAATAATTACATATATTTAATGATTATAAAAATTGACCAATCAAAATTAAACATTTATTTAAGTATTGATAAAAATTTATGTAATATTCTTGGAATAAATTATCAAATTTGATTAGTCAAAGTAGTTTTGAACTCTATTTTTGAACAAAATAATTACGTTTTTAGTGATGTCATTGGGGATGTTCTAAGTGAAGGTGTAATCTGGAAAGAAAAAAAAACTAGCCACTCTAGTGTTTGTGGAGAGATTTTTCTCTCGAAAATTTTCGAGATCAAGATGTCTGATGAGATGGCTTCCTGATTCGCTGCGGCTTTGGCCATGACGGAAGATGCAGTGGAGTTAGGAGCCAAAAGTGAAGCGGCTACGGCGGTGGAATACCACTTTCTGGTAGGTCGTTTGGTTGAGAAGAAAGGAAGTGATGTGCAGGGAACTGCGGCGATATTAGCACCGATTTGGGGACTGAGAGATTGATTGGCGATATATCCACAAGAACATGGACGGATTTTGTTCCGTTTTCAATGTTTGCAAGTGTGCAATAGGATTTTGCATGGTGGTTCTTGGCATGTCAAGAACCGCATACTTTTCTTAGCGGCTTATGATGGCCTGAGTGACTTTCACGCGGTGCCTCTTGTTGAGTTGGAAACATGGGTGAATGTGAAGGGCCTTCCGTCGAGACTGAGAACCAGGAGTCGCTGGAATACATTGGAGCCTCACTAGGACGATTCTTTCGTCCGGATAACATCTCTCTCAGGGATGCAGCGGTGGTACAGCGTCTTAAAGTGGTCCTCAATATGCGCTGAAGGCTGTGGACTTCTAGGGTTTTCAATTTTGCCAGTGTGGCAAAAGTGAAGGTCGAGATGGAGTATAAAAAGATCAAAGGGCTCTGTAGAAGCTGTGGGTATGTGTCCCATGGTGAGTCGGGATGCAATCTGTTTCTTACATTGAAGGAGGAAGAGTTGAAGATGACGGAGACAGTCGACGCACCTATATTTGTTAGTGGAGGGAAGTCGAGTCTCAATGGCGTGAGACGTGGAAAGGGATCCTCTTTCACCAACCCTAACCCTAGCTCTCTCCCAAGAGCATTAGGATCAAGGGGTGTGACTATCAAACCAGTGATACCTCAAGTGATCAAGGCAGATATGTTTCCATTGGCAGGTTTAAATCCAACGATGATGGGGCAAATTCCAGGTTGGGAGGTTGTGGTACAAGCGGCGACAGCAGAACGTGTAGAGGCAACACATCCGGCAGCAGTGGCGCATATGGTTTCGGATGTGCAACAGTCGTCCATTTTGGGCAGGAGCTTGTTCATAAGGGTAAGCGTCTTTGTTTGATGGGGGTTAAGCTTGACCCTAAGTTGGTGAATGATGTAGAGCTTGGTTTTCCTAATGTCAATGGTGCTATATATCATCATCTCTCCGGTGAAGCGTAAAAGAGGTAGGCATCATGGTTTTAAAACTAAGCATAAAAAGGTTCTTATGGAGGAGCTGCCTTCAATTGATAAGCTGAAGAGGAAAAAAAGAGTCCCTAGGAAACTTGAAGTGGAGACTGAGAGGTGTGTGGTGAAGTTCACGGCTTTGGGGAGTGAGGTGGCATCGACTACGATGAAGGAGGTGCGAGGTGAGTCGGAGGTTCTTGTTCCGGCTTTGGTTGAGAAGACAAGGGAGGTACCTGTTCTGGTGGTAAGTGAGACGTAGAAGAACCTGTTATGGGATCGTCTATGAATATTTGATTGACATCGCCAATTAGATAGTGTTTACTTTTCAGTTATAATTGTTTGTTTGGGATAATCGCTAGATGATTGGAAGAGTTTCATGGAAGTTAATCTAGTAGTTTTTGCTAGTAATCTAACTTTGGGTAAAAAGGTAGTCCTACTTAAGTAACGTTTCTTTTGTCATCCCTATAAGATGGAATATTATGTGTACGATTGTTTATCAGTGAATGAATTGATGTTGAGTAAAAAAAGAATTTTGTTTGTGAATGAATATTATTTGGATTGGGCTAGGAATCTAGAATAGACGGCCCGCACAAATAGATGGTCCAATCCATTAGGCATGGCTGAAGTTCGTAAAAAGGACTAAATTGACACACTGCAACACGGCTCGACTGCAATTAGGGTTTCCAATTCGTTCCCCTTTTCTTCCCAAATCGACCAATCTCCTCAAATACACATCTCAACTTTTTCCGATTCTCACTCAAGAATGAAGAATCGAAACCGAGAAGCGGCTGGAAACAACACAGAAATCATCCGACGGCTCTAAAGCAGTGTCTTTTAAGAAGAATTTCATGAAGAAGAACATCAGGAGACCGGGTGGGCGAGCTATTTCGACTAACGCCTACTTCAATCCAGCTGAAATAAGTAGGAATCCCTCCCCTTTTAATCTAATTTCATTCAAGTTTTGTCAAAGTTTTGAGCTTTACTAATTTTAGTTAGCTGGGCTTTTTTCACTGCGCTCTTGTATGTATATTAGTGATGGATTTGTAGCTTATTGGGTGTGTGAACTGTGAAGATAGAAGGTGTTCAATTTTTGGTTGCTTTATAATGTATGTAGGTATATTGAGTGAAAATACCGTAGTTTTTAGACTCAATGCAGTAGGACTTGGAGTGTATTATGATTGAGCATTGCATGCTTGTGTTAAGTTGGAAACAGACAATTAAGAGTGACGAAAATGTTTTCATGTAATAAGAGTGAAGAAATTGTACCTTTCAATGTCGAATACAATGTAATGTGCATTTGAGTATATTGCTTAGAGTTGCCTTGCAGTTTCCTCAAATATTAGAAGAGTCGGTTGGATCCCAGAGTTCCTTGTTGTGAATATTGACATATGTGGGGTATTGATAACTGCTCATCAATGTTGCATTTGACCCCAAAGCTGTTTTTTTTTTTCTCAAGAGAAACAAAGAGAATTTTACAAGAATGCCAAGTACGTGAACAAGTACAAGAAGTTAGTCAAACAACAGCCGACCACCAATGCACTGCCATCCATAGAATCCCTCGAGGTTTGATACCATACTTTTTTCTTTTCGATGTGTTGCTTTGTTGACAGTTCTAGTGAAGAAAAGATGTTAAAAAATTGTTTACTATGTAATGTCATGTAAAAACAATTGAAGTATGGTGTCATTTAATAGTTTTGGTGGCTGGTGCAGGAGGAGAAGGAAACCATAGATGATAGCAGGCCGAATAAGCATAACAAGAAGAGAAAGACTAGAGAACCACGTTGTGGAAATATATAAGAAGAAGCATGAAGAGAAAGAGAAGGCAAGAATGGAGAGGGAGGCTATCTTTCAGGCAAAGAAGGAAGAAAGAGAAAAGTCTGAAGCTCGGAAGAAGGCTGCTAAGGAGAAGATGATGAAGAAAACTCGTAAAGGTCAGCCTGTAATGAAGTACAGAATCGAACATCTTTTGGAGACTATCCAAGGATCTGTGAATAAATCATAAATTATGGATGTATGTCTACTATTATTCTATCACTGGTTAAATGAAGTACTGTAGTCATCACAGCTTTGATAACGATACCTCCAGTTCCTCAAGCAATTTTGGCATTATTAATGTGACATGTATTTTACTCTTGTATTCACTTTTACCGCAGTTCATTTTAACTCTCTTTTAAGTTATAATCAGAGTGTGTTGGGATCATATTGGGGCACTGTTCCATTTCTATAAATGAGCCAAGCCTTGTGGCTTCTGTTGGACACTGATCAATTGTCTTTTGCCTGATTCTTACGCCAGGAGCTGATAAACTGAATTTAGTGGCTATTTGAGATATCATCATGATATGAACTTTATTACTTCCCTTCACAATTCCTACATTTCTTTTTTGTTGACTGAGTCTGAGACCCTATAAGGGGGTTAGTATGTAAAAACTGGTAGCTTAGTCTAATTACTCTAATCCCTATCCTCTGTTTAGGTTCGATTACTGTTCTAGTGGGAATTCTTTGTTCTTACTGGGTATAAACAACTTGCTACTAGTTCTGCTCTATTTGTTCTTATTGCTCATATATAGGATTAAACACGACTCCTTTTGCTTTGTGTTTTAAGTTTTCAACGCATCAATTAGGTCCACCTCTAATTATTGGTCTTCCTTTGCTTCAGTTACATACACGACATAGGAAAACTGGGATAGCAAGAAACAGTCAAGTGTGAGAGCATGTCAGTGGATGATGTTGAACAGCAACAAGACGGTACTTTGGTGCTGGTTTGCAGATGGTCATGAGCACAAGAGCTGCAACAATCGCCACTAGAAGCTTGATCATGGCGGAACCGCCTTCTTCCGCTTCTGCGCAGACCAACTTCCCCATCGCCTAGACTTGAAGCCCAAGTTTTGGAAACAATACACCAGCTCTTCTACCATGCACCTCTCTCTCAATTGGTGTAAGGAATGACAAAAACCAGGAACTTGAGCAGGAAATTTAAGCCTTGTTAGGCCATCTCCGGTCCTGAGGGGATTTATTAGGCTATGGACTATAATTAAACTCCTCAAATATATTATTTTAATTAATATTGAGGGTTATATTTTGTGTTGTCTCTAACCGTAATAGTTATAATTTTAATTTTTATATTATTTTATTAATTCAAACTTTTAAACTTATATATTCAATGATAGAGACCATATTTGGAGAAAAAAAAGAGAATATAGGCGAAAGGAATGGGGAAATATTAGAAACGGTTTGAAAAGTTATTGAAGAAAAGTTACCGTTGTATTTAATTTAGTTGTTGAAAAGTGGTTGAAAATATTATCATTGATATTTATATTGATGTTTTAACTACATTGTATTTATTATATTCATTTATGGTTTATTTAAAAAATAAATTATTATTAATATTTTAAAGTATTACATTATTTGCATTTATTTATTGCATATATTATATTTACTGAAATTTTTAAAAAATATATTTATAATATTTTTAAAGTATTACACATGAGAAATTTATTATTTTGATTATATTATTTTACAAAAATATTGTGATTATTATTGGAGTTGAACAAAATTGTTAATTAATTAAATGATGTCATCACAACATTTAAATTGACATGAACACTAATTAAAATTAATATTAGTCATTAGAAACATCAATTTTTTAGTGTTTAAGTACAATTGTGGTCCCCAAAAAATATAGTCCAGGACTATACCAAGGGTCATATATAGCCCCGCCTTTTGGTCCGATCGGGTTAAATTTAGTATTTTTGGTGTAGGCTACCCTAAGTGGAGATGATTTTTTGCTGATTTTAGGACTATATCAAACTCTTAACCGCGGACTGAAGATGACATTACAAGTCGAGTCTTGCCCTGAAAATTACTAGTATGTTTGATTAGTTTGTCTTGCACTAACAGATTTTTTCCATTGTGGTGGGCTGCACGCTGTTGACTGCTCGGGAGGCTATAAACAGTAGTGGCAAGGATAGAATAAAAGTCGGTTCAATCTAAATGTGAAAGCCTCATTTTGTTTATAGTAAACCGCTTTGCATTTTAAAGTCCGATGGTTTTTGTCTTGTGCAAAAGTGCTAATATTCGGAAAGTTGATGTATACAACTCAACTCAATTGTTTGTTTTAAATCGAGTTTAAGTAAAGTGTTTTATTATACGTTTACAAAATTGTTGGGAGGTTGTGCAAGTAGTAAGCACGACTAAGAACTTATAAATGTTGAACTTCTAGAAAGGGCTTTGATTCGAAGTCCTTTTCTGGGTATATACCCAAGATTCTCAATTTTGAACGACTCTTTTCAAGATCAACCATTGCGCTAGTTTTTATTTTGGAAGCTGAGGAAGTGAGAAAAGGTGTTTTCCTAGGCGCATTGGGAAGTTACTATTGGAAAACACTTGTGCAAAATATCTATTGCGAAAGGGCCCTAAAATTCAAAAGCAATTTCAGTCTCGGACTCTACTCAAGTTACTGAAGTTGGTTCCGGAAAACCTCTTCAAGAGATGAACCCATTTCCTTGGCTATAGAATTTTGGGCGCTGAGTGAAGAGAGAAAATAAGGTAACTTAGGATGCCCCAATAACTTCCTCATCCTTTAATCACTAGTCACTTATTCTCTGTTCTTGGGAAGAAGCATCTGAGTAGTACACTACAGTAGTTTCACCATTTTGGTACAGAACTCCAAACTCCAAAAGAGCTTTGGGGTCCAAGGCCATACACATATTGCAGGAGAGAGTGATGAATGAGGCACCACTTTAACTGCTGCACCCTCTTCAGTCTTCACCTTTGTAATCATACAGTGGGGAGAGCTCAGTCAGATTGCTTTGAAATCATGATGTGTTGAGGATGCGAAAACAGTAAAAACCCAGAGAGCATTATTAAGGTAAATGAAAGGGAAGAGAATATAAATGATGAACATCATCAATAGCTCCTCCCACAGAAACGTGGTGGCCATCATATACCAATGAAATAATTCAATGCAAATTAATTTCGACTGCCCAACTTTCACAAACACTCATCTCGTCTCAAGCAAAGTCATGAGTGTGTTGCACTTCCTGTAATTGAAAGAAAGAAAAAAACAAATATCTTGCAAGTCTAGCTTACTAATTTCATTCGAGTTATGTAAACACCTGATACGTAGGTCTCACATTAGTGTCAAATCTATAAATTTTGGATGACAAGATATTTTACAGCATTTTATTATGTAGATAAAATACATTAAAATTAACTTGTTTGCTACAGGACATACTTATCCCAATTGCGTGCTCAGAGGTATGTTCATCTCCATCTCTTATATCTTTCGCTTCGTTTTTGAAAAATACAAGTACGTTCGACATTTGTTCAAGCTTAACATTTTAATGCTCTGATTAGTTTCTTGTACTCTCTATTTATAACTATGATTGTTTCTCAGTTGTGTATGTATTATTCAGGTCTTTTAATGATATCTTTTTTTTGTCAAACAAATTAACTTGTTTGCTAGCTACTATTTTGCTCTAACTGTTTTGTCAATCTTTGGTTTATTCACTTTTTTGGGCTTTCCAGTTCATGAAAGTAGATCAACAATACCAAGATGCTCACATGTTCATATCTATTGGAAGAAATGGACACAAAATTAATCAGTTTGACATAACAATTATTAGATATAAATTTTTGCGTAGCAAAGTGACAGTAGATTAAAACTTAGAAACCGGCAATTACCTAAGCAAAAAATATCTCATTAGTCGACGCTCTGCTAAGGTGAGACCTAGAGTTTTCAACGAAACACCTTTCCTTGCCACCACCATGTCTGATGGCCTCTCTCGCAGGTAAGCAGTGAAGCTCACCATTTGTGACGATGGATAAAACCTCGTTTGATGGCACAAGTATGAATGATGTTGCGGACAAGTATTATGTTGTGCGGGAGCTTCTTTTATTTTTATTTTTTTAAAAGTAGACCTCAATGCTTTCTTGTGAACAATTATTGGCATTTGGAATCTGGAACGGTGCTTCACCCTCAAGATCAAAGAGAGTAGTATGTTTTCTGTTTTGATGTGCATGGAAAGGAGGAAAATCATGGACGTAGGTCCATGGTTCTTCGGGAAATTAAACTTGTTGCTGGTCGAATTTGAAGCTTTAGAGCATCTCCGATATAAAGCTAAATTTATAATTATTTTTTACTAAATGTAACTTATCATTTTTTTGACATCAATTTTAGCAGTAATAAATATATTAAACTTAAATAATAGTGTTAAATGTTTAGTTTTAAGTCATTTTTTCTCTTTGATAGTTAAATATAGTTAGAGATTTAACTAAAAGTTATATTTGATTTTAGCTATAATTACTCTATGAAAATTAATTTTAGCTTAAAGTTTAAAAAATTAACTTTTAACTACTCTGTTGGAGATACTCTAATAACTACTTGATCGCCCACGTTGTTCGTTTTCCAGAATGATAGAGCAAAATGACTCAAATACCTCTTTGAGTTCAAGTCTTGGATTATTGGTGTTTGGTCCTTATTATGTGTCTTCCGGTTCTACATTTAATTCTGCATATGTATAATACACAATAACCTTTTTATTAATACGCCGGACAAAGTTAATTGGTCCGATTGCGTAATGGTAAAAAAAAGTCGATCCAAGACTCCTAGTCTTATCGGTCTCACTTCTCACTTCTCACTTCTCACTTCTCAAAGGTGGTGGTGTGGGGAAGAGAAAAGAGGGTGTGTGTCTGTGTAACGTTGTTTTCAGTCTATCTGCCTTTATTATCTTTCCTGGCTTTCCCTTTGTTTCTAGGGACGCCTCTTCCCTGATGGAACTACAGTTTGATATTAAAATAGGGAATTTAAAAACAAATGCCTCTCTTCTACTTCTCCTTCCTCTTCTTGCTTGGGTTTTGCTACTGGTTCTCATCCAGGTGGACTAGAAAAGTGAGCGTGAATGAAGCAAAAAGTTGTGGACACCAACCAATGTCACCGAATCTAGCACGTGGCTCCACAGTCGAGGCTTCTCTCTCTCCCTCCCCTCATCTCTCTTTCTCTCCCTACCCGATGACATTAAAGCTTCTACCAGCTTGCCCCAATGGCTTCCGCAGAACTGTGACTACTCTGATGAGTCTGAGAGAGACCATTTACCGAAGGACCTAGCCCTTTTTCCCTTTTCTTCTACTCAGCTGCCTCTGTCCGATTTCCTTTTCTTCTATTTTTGGCTGGCTTAGCTGGGTTTGAAAGAGAATCTATGGTGAGCAGTAATAACGCAATGTCACTGCTCCTCCATAGATCTCTTTCTCTTTCACTTTCCATCTACCCAATGCGAATGAGAATACAGACGGAGTGAAGTAGAATATGCAGAAAGACGCTTTATTTGCTAAATCATGATACAGATGAAATGGGTTCGATCGAAATTACAACTTTCTGTTGGAAAACAAGGCCACAAAAAAATACATGAACATGCGGCAAAAGGGTGTGTCCTCTGCAGCTAGTAAACAATGGTGGCTCTGTACCGAACAAAAAATAACCAACTCTGTTAACAACATTACAACAGGAGTCTAACCTCTAAATCTCTTTATTAATAGGGTAATAATAATCACTGGTATCCCATAAGCTCAGCCAATGGTAAAATGAATGGCGATTGAGCTCCCCCCCACCCCCCAGCCTCTGTATACCTCTTCTCCCATAGCTACGATAATGGCATTAACAAACTTGAAACAATTTGATTACCATGTCAAGCAGTTACCTGCTCTATGCTATAGCAGTCTGAAGCACTTGCCTACCATCTTCAGGTGCCGTGGTAGAATAGCTTCAGTGACAAATCTCCAATCATTAACTCCTTAATCTAAGGGTGAGGTGCATCATGTGATCCTGAATCCAGAATTTTCATCCATGGTCCAAACAAAGCCAGGCATATCAAACCTTGGACCGGCAATAGACCTGTAGATGTAGAGCTTCTCAACAGGACAGCTCTCTGGCCTTGATTCTGGGTGTCCCCTCTCGTCAATGACTTCAACATTAAGCCGGGGCAACTTCTGCCCTAGCAGCTTACATGCTCCATAACTCACTGAACAAGAAGACATCCAAAGGGATCGCATTGTCTCCAGCTTTGCAGCATTGGCCAGAAGAGCCTTGTCACCAAATGGACAGTCCCTAATCTCAAGTTTCCGAAGATTGTCACACCCTGACAGCACATGGTGAAGTCCCAAGTCACTATCTCCAGCGAAGGCAAGAGAAAGCATCTCCAATTTCTTTCCATAAGTTCCAATGTACTCAAAGGCACGATCCGTTAGCAGACCAGAAACAGACAGACGCCGGAGATCCTTGCAATGCTCAACAATGGCCCCGAAACCCACATCAAGTGGCTCAAGAGTAATGTAATCCGGAGTTCGGGGCTCAATTATACAAAGGCGGAAACAAGTGAAGTTGGGTTGATTCCTGGCAATGGTGATTAATGCCTCATTAGACATTTGACGACAGAAGTACAGAACTGACAGCAGCTTTGGGCAGCCCTCAGAAACGGATATAAGGCCTTGTTCAGTCAAAGACACATTTGCTTCCAATACAAAAGGATCAGATGGGAACACCCTTAACTCTCGTAAATCCTTGCAAGATGCAGCCAAAGCACCAAGACCAGCATCCTCGATATAATCCAATACCTGCAAATGTATTTATCATTAGCTACATAAAAAACAGTCAAGTGGCACATTTCAACATACAATTAAAACAGACATAAAATGTAACATACCCAAAGCCGCTGCAGATTCCGGCATTGGCTAACAAGCTTTATAAGGTCAGGACTTTGAATAATGGCATAGCTCAAATTCAGTGATGTTAGCCCAGGGCAGATAGAATAAACAGCCGGAAGATAAGTAGGGACTACATCCCAAAATCCAGACAAGCTCTTCAGATCTTTGCAGGCGGAGATGGCGCTCGACAAGTTGGACAGGACATCAGGCCGAAATTCAGCTGCGCAGGCACCTGTCCCCAACTCAACCAGCCGGGGTGCACGGTGAAGCAGATTGGATAGTTTATCTAGGGGCACCGCACGGTTGAGTCTGAGACTCCTCAGGTTGGGACACCTACCCACCAGGCGCTCCAGGGCCGAAAAACTCACCTCAGAACCCAAGCATGCAATGTTAAGAGAGACAAGTGAAGTGTAGCTATCCGGAAAATGACTTAGCCAATGACCGCTCAGGTCCTCTATATCACTCTCATGCAAGTCCAACACTCGCAAACTCCTGCATCAAAAAAGAAAGAAGAGATTAGGCTAGGAGAAATGGAAGGAAGGTGATTAAGATGTTCAAGAAATTTAGGAAGACCTAAGTTATGAGTCACTAGACCATTACTTTAAAAAACCAAATCACAGTAAAGAAAGAAAAAGTTGAAAATAAAAGAATCTAGTCAAGAGATTCAAAATTAATCACTGCAAAAGAGCAACCATCCAAAAACTGAAAAGAACCACACATCACAACAGTCCACTACAAACAAAGTATTCAAAGAAGAAAAAAAGCAACCCAGGTGATCTTGCTTAGATTCTGCACAGTAACCAGTGACAGAACAAGAAACTCCACACAGATCTATAAGAACAAAAACCAAAAAAGAAAAGAAACATTCATTTCCCGAAATCAATAATCTTCAACTACATTTCCTTAATATCATTAATAGTTAAAATCCATCCAAGTCAACGATGTGCAGCTCTTGTTAAACCAAATCCGATAGCTTTACACAATTACAGACCATAAAACACGAGTAGAATACAGAGTAACAGCTGCAACCTCCAGACTATTTGAACATGTATGAGAAAGATTTGCATTTTCAATCCATGAATTGAACTATTCAAAAGTGCGACTAAATTTAGAGACTTAAACGAGATCCACACTATAAAGCTTACCTTCGTCTGCATCTTCCTCAGACATCGGATTAAAAGCTCAAAGAAGCAAAACAGTAAAAATTACAAACAAAAATGAAGAGCAAATCCATACGAGACGAACCAGCAATTAGCGGCAATGGCGGCGAGGCCGTCGGTACTGAACCCCTCGCATGACGACAGCACAAGCAGCTTGAAATTCTTAAACGACTTGGCAATCAGCTCCAAGCTCTCATCAGTAACAACCATCCTCTTGAGCCTGATCTCCTCGAGCCAAGGATAAGCACTGGCCATGGCGGCGATCCAAGGGTAGACATAGCCTCCCCATCCCTCAGGTACCAGATTGAAGTCAGCGAAGTGAGGCTTCCCTTTCAGCGTTATGGATCTAACGTCCGGGAACCGTCTGATCAGAATCCTAGGGCTGACGGCGTAGCAGTTACCGACGAATATTCTCCTCCGGCACCACCGCTCGATCTCGTACCACGACTTACATACCATCGAGATCGAGTTCCGGTCACCGTCCGATTGCAGGAACGAGAACACGTGCTCCAGAACCTCCTCCGGGAATGAGCTCGCCATTTTCAGCATTTTCCAAAGCTCAAGCTTAAAAACGACGTCGTATACTCACACACAGCTAGAAGCTTAGGGATTCGAAGAAGGGAGAGGAGCCAAGAGGAGTGAGGTTACGTCTGAATATTTGGATTGGACTTTTAGATCTGAGACTCCATTTTACAGAGCTTATTGGTTCACAGAGTCTCGCAGAAGAGAGCGAGAGAGAGAGAGAGAGAAGAGGCAAAGGTTTTTATGTTGCCCTTTGGTGAGGTTAGCTTTTAACCATGGTTAAAAATAAAAAAAAGGTGGGGGATCTTCCCCAGGGATATCGACACGTGTCGTGTACATTTACTTGGCCGTCGGATGCGCGGTGGCAGTGGGGTGGTCTTATCCGAAGGGGCGACCAAGGGCAGCCGCAGAAAACGGGTGTACGTAAGAGAAGTGGAGCCCCTGAGCGCGCGAGATTTTAAACCCATCTCGTTTTATCGCGATATTATTGTGAGAAATTAGGAGGAGGTGTTTGACGTGTACCGGAACGGGATAGTGTAAGGAAGAAGAATCTCATGGTTCGCGGTGGACAGCTGAATCTGTGGGGAGAGTAATAACGGTGGGGGCCGACGTCTTTCGCCAGGGTAGAGAGAAGGCGTTAAAATAATAAATTGGTTAAAATAACAAGGAATGATTTGATGTGAAGTCGCCTGGTTATCATGACATCATGGCCGTCTAATCATGTATGACTGTATCATTCTATCAGGTCCACAAATCAAATTCAACACAGTAATACTTCTCAGTCACATGTACTATTACCAATTTTACCATTTACCTACATAGATACAACATAGTGCACCTCATGCTATAATGGCAAACTATTTATAGACAGTGGTAATGCCCATTTCTTCGAACTCCTATTTTTGAAATAGAACGGTCTTGATGTGATTTTTTTTGGAAAAAATAAATCTGTGTATTTGGGTCCAATGCAAATCGTTAGAAAGTAGGTTTGGGATGGTTCGGGTATATGTAACAATTGTTAGGAACTGAACTGAATCGAGAAAATGCTATTTCGGTTCGGGCTTACAAATTTAAACACTAGAACCATAATAGAACCGAATTGAATCGGTTCGGGTCGAGTCGGTTTCACCGGTTCTTTCAGTTTGATGAATAACTTGCTTAAACAGATAATGTTCAATTGACATTCAGTTGAGTGTCGACTGTGTATCAGTTGAGGGTCGACTGAGTATCAATTGAGGATCAACTGAGTATCAGTTGAGGGTCGACTGAGTATCAGTTAAGGCTAAAACACATTATGTTAGCTGAGTCAGTAACTTTTCAGTAAAGACCACTAGAGATTGCCACCTCTAACTTAAAAAGAATTATGATAAGGATGAAGCTGCCTTGTTAGATGCTTAAGGGCTGCACAAAGTTCACTTCCCGCAGCCAAAAGCTTCGCTTATGTTGGAATGTGTCTACACATGCCTAGCTTGTGAAAAGGAGTTGAATAAGCAATACTCCTAATTCATGATTCAGCTACCAAAGGACAAAACAATTTTCATTTCCAAGTTCAAGTGAAAGTTTAACTAAGTGAACTGTAAAACTCTACTAATTGAAAGTGTAGCATAAAAACTCACTATTTGTTTTGTGTAAGTAGGTTATATGACAATAAATATTTATTCCTCAAATCGCAAGACAATGAGGCCTATTCGATAAGTATTTGTTCTATTCATCAACAAATAATGTTCAACTGACACTCAGTTGAGGGTCAACTAACACTCAGTCGAGGGTCAATTGACACTTAGTTGAGTGTCAACTGTATACCAGTTGAGGGTCAACTGAGTATCAGTTGAGGCTAAAACACATTATGTTCAACAAAAACACAACACAGCAGCGTTCAACTGACACTCATTTTAGGGTCAACTGGGTATCAGTTGAGTGTCAACTGAGTATCATCTGAGACTACTAAATCTGCATATTTATTTCAACAAAAAGAAAACTAATATCAGCTGAGGTTCAAATATGAATTTAAAGGCTTATGGAGTTTTGGGGCTTTGAGTAGAGATTGAGAGGGAGAGATTGCAGAGAGGAGAGCCAAGAGCGTCAGAGATGAGAGAAAGAGATGAGAGATTGAAATGAGAGAGACAGAATAGAAGATATTAGGTTTTGATATGTGGGAAAATCAGCTGTACTCAATCTCACATAAGCTCAAATTAAAGCCAATAATATAGCTACACGTGTACAACAATAGTGAAATTCGGTTATTCTTGGTTTAGGAGATCAAAAAATGTAAAAACCGACCCAAACCAAAATTTTATTCATTCGGTCTGGTTCCTCCTTCATGTCTCACCTTATTTTCAAAAACCCAAACCGAACCGGCCATTTCGGTTCGGTTCGGTCCGGTTCTTCGGGTTTTCGGTTAATTAGTCCTAGGCCTATTAGAAAGAGTTTACTTTTTTTTAAATAAGGATTTGCGACTATTCTTAAGTCTCGATTAATAAAATATTATTGGGAGACTTGACTAATACAATATATCTTAAACTGCATCATTTATTAAAGAATGCATTATTAGTTACTCCATTTTCTTTACAATTGAAGCGACATAGTACCAGAAAGACAACGCAACTTTGACGACGCATCGATTCACTCTGGCCAGCTTTTCAACTATATTACTGACAAGAACTTCTGTCGGCACTACATCTCATCCTACTACTAGGAGGGTGTTCCCAGTCGACGAACCAACGAACTTCTCTATCTAGAATAGACAAGGCACCTAAGGTGTTCAGCCAGAGACAAAACTCACTTTTGCCTACCTCGCATAGGTTAAGGCTTATTTTTAACGAACTTACTAAAGACACATAAAGTGAACAACTAAACATAAATTTTCTAAGAATAAAATAAAAATCTAACAAGCCTAAGGTAATATCCCAAGCCCACATATGAAGCCCATCATAAAGCAAAGCCACTGTCCAACCCACTTCCATCAAAAACTTTGTCGTCGACCGCCACCTATATTCGTCCCGCAAACCACCCCTCACACCGCCTCTTATCCATGACAGAACCTCCTCCCCCCCCCCAGCCACCACAGAATAGAATCTCGCCACTAGTCGATCTTCCATCTCAAAACTACGGTCGTCCAACCCAAGTACAAAGCCGAGCCATCGAAATCCATGTTCGACTTGCTCCAAGCTTCGAGGGATTGCACCTCATCATGTACGACGATTGATCGGAGGAAGATATCTGCAACAAATGGGGATGGCACAACCCTTTTCGCCCATCCCAAGCTGACCAACCACTCCATTTCTCTCCACTGTTGCAGCAACAATCCAACGAAAATAAACTAGACAGCACATACCACTACTTGGACTCCGAACACCACCGTCACCCACCATCGGGCTAAGAACAGATCTCGTCCGGCCACACCCTAGAGCGTCGACAAGTGAAAGAGAAAAGGAGATGTTTTTTTATCTCGCGACGCTCTCTATTTTGTTTAGGGTTTTGAATATGATCCCTTAGATCGAAAGAGTTTACTCTTTTTTTTATGTGAAATGATAGAAAACTTTATTTAAATTTAAAACGATTACAATCAAGTCAACCTCCCTAGCTTCATGGTGCCAAATAGATACATAACGACCTCTTGCATTACGCAAGGTCTTTTGAACAAGCTTATCTAATTTAAGACACATAATGGACATAAAAGTATCACTACAAGAAATCGAAAGCAGGTATTTTGAGAACATGAAAGAAATATTTGTTAAAGTCTCCCCTGGACTAGATTTTAGCAAAGCTATAGTCGTTGTAGACAGTCGTGTACTCGGTGGTTGTTTTGCTAGTTGAACTTTAGGATGTTCGGTGTCCCGCTTGGTAACATTTGTCGGGACGAGCATTCTCCAGTTGGTATTCGAGTATGGTACGTATTTCCACTTGTCACAGTAGTCTCAACCTGTGCCGTAAGAAAATACGATAGTTAGGTGTGACAGACTGAGGCCTTCCATTATTAAACACAGTAACATTTCCTAGGTCCCAAACCCAATAACCACAAACAGCAACATAGGCCCAAATACACTAGAGGCCCACTTTAGCTATGATCCGCAGGGCCTTCCAGTTAAACCAGGCCTGAAGAGCTGGTTGACCATGTTATCCTACAGAAGATGATCGGCATCGTCGTCGGCCTCTCTCCCTCTTAGGTTGATATGGTCATCGGCTAACCCTGCGCCACGCTGCCATATCACGCCGTCGTTGCCCCATTAGCAGAGATTTCAATCTTACTCGTGTCGATCTCGGTCGACCCGTCACCCAGATCTCTCATCTCGATTTTGCAATCCTTAGAGCCCACCATTGCAGCTGTTAGACTCCACCCAATCTCGCCAGCAACAGGATTGACCCTTGTAAACGAACAACCATGTTAAAGATCACTCAGAGGCGCTAATCCCCTTCACGACCAAGCGAAATATTAATTTACTTCGAGACTAAAGTCTCAACCTCACCGAGGCAATAACACTAAGCCCTTACCGAGGCAATAACACTAAGCACCATCTCAATATTTATTTTCCCACACTAACACACTAACTCATCAGACTCAACATGATGACGACGCCCAAAGGCAGTCTCCTAAAGAATCCTAACTATGCTAGGTGTATCGGAGTTGTGGCAAGGGCTAGCTAGACATTGAGTTTACTTTCTATTCAGAGGAAACGACTTGTGGAATTTGGCTGCAATGTAAAATAAATATGCAAAATTAACAGAAGAAGAAAAGTGAAAATTATAGATATATAGTATTAGCTAATAATAGCTTCACTTATTATCCAATTGAATGGTAATGATGGAGACGAAATTTGAGTAGGTACTATTCTACATTTCTACAACTACAGTCACTTACACGTGGCATGTTTATCAATCACAATTCGACAAGAACCTTTTTACAGTGTACGGTAGTAGCTGGTTGGGTAATTAATATTTCGTTGCGTGCACGGTAAAAGAAATTAAAAATATAAAGAGCGACCTCTCCGCCTCTACGGCTCTACCATGGAGGCCATGCGCTAACAATTAATAAAGGGAGAGTACGAAAGTACCCACGCTGGATGACGATCCAAGTAACTGCTCTCCCGCGTAAATGAGGGGTACAATTGTCACTCAATAATTGAGGATCTACTGCCACGGCATGGAGTAAATAGACCCGGCCCGTTCCATGTCGAGCTGAAATGAACGGTCAACAATTTGCGCAAGAGTGATCGTTGCCGTTGGTTTGCTGGATGGATTATTAGTCTCGTAGAGCTTCTTTCTCAGGATTCACATACTACAGAAACAGCAAAAAGCGTTACCAGAGTTGAGAAATATAAATATTGAGATTTCGCTCAGAAACTTAGGTCTTAATCGACTAATTAAATTTAATCCCCAATATTTAATTAGTGAGATGCGTTGTCATGCACGTAAAGATACTTGTTTATTGGTGAGAAATCGTGCTTAAAATTGTAAAAAATAATATAATACTAAACAATGTGAGAAGATTAAATTATTAACCCCACGCTCGGTTATCCGAGAATCTCTCATCCTTTCCGACTGGAATTGCTTATACTTGGTTAAGTTGTTTGCTGTGTTTTTGTTTAAGATATTGGATTGGTAGTTTAGTACATATTGCACTTAAGCAAAACTAGAAAATATACACATCCTACGGCTCTGATATTACTTTACAATTTTTTTTTTCTAAAGAAGTTTATCAAGTAATGAGTTTTCTAAAAAAAAAAGTGATTAGAGAAATTCCTTGTTTGTAGAATTGGCAAATCGGGATTTTTTAAAAAGGCTAAAAAATTCTTGAATAATTATGAAATTTATTTATTTAGTTAATTACTAAAAAATTCTTGAACAATTTTGTTTTTCTGAGATGTAAAGGCTAGTTTTGGAAAAATTGGTGTTTCCCCACTTTGCTTAAAAAATAGTATAGATTCGAATCGTCTAGCTACCTTAGAGCATCTCCAACAATGTCACTTAAAATTTTTCTATTTTGTTCCAAAATAAAGCTCAAACCTATTTTAGCTAAGCATTTGTAAAAATTTACTCCAACAATATTACTCATAATTTAGTTAAATATGAATAAATACTTTGTTTTGATTGGTTAATAAAAAGAATTAACATTTATTAACTTAGAAATTGATTACATTTACAATCTTTTAGAAAACAATTAATTACAATGTTGACTTTTACATCACCTAAAATTCAAGCTTTAGGTATGGGGATAGGGGATGAAAATATGAAATATAGGGAATCCCTAAAATAGCTAATGTGATAGAGAATCTCTTGGAGCTGATTTTAAAGCAAAAACCTCATATTATAGATAAAATTGACTTTTAGGGGATTTGCTGGAGTTAATTACTTATGCACATATAACATAATTATGAATTTTCATTCAAGTATAGTATCCGAATGAAATAACACGCCCATGCGTATAGATCGAGTACATTTTAGAGAGAAAAATATTGTAACCATACCTGCCCAATTATTCACTTTATAATGTTCTCCCTTGGACGAATTCTAGGACTTAAAAATAATGCAAAGATATATAATTAAGTAGAAATTTGTACTCTTCCCTATTCTCAAAGCAGATGTAGAAGTATAATAATCATGGTTCATGACATCGTTATAATGTTTTAATACATAAATTGATTGTATATTTCCAGTTTTCACCTACTAAGGTATTGACGCATATTGTTTTTGTTGATAACCATACAAGTGAAGCGGCACGTTCATGTGAATGATTAAAGAAAACATACAATGCAAAGAAAAATTACTAATAATATGATGATATGAGCAAACCTAAGTTGTGAGTTGTGACTGTTGAGAAAAATGTATGCTGGCAAATATATTACATGTAAGTCTATGTTGACTGGTTTATACATATTCATCATTGTTTTTTTAGAGCACTCTCACTAAACTCGGGTGTATTGCTAGATTCTAATCGAATTTGATCTAAATAATACAAATAGAGTTGACAAAAGTCAGATTCTATTACTATACTTTACAACCACTTAGCTCAAATGACGTCGAGCTTACTTACGTTTTAAAGAAATCACGAAAGACGTGAAAAATGAGTTAAAACATACCCCTAAACACGCAATTGTGGTAGGTATGTCAACACCTATGAATCACACAATCTAAATAAGACGCAAATAAGCCGAAGACACCAAAAGTGCCAACTTGCATCCTAAAAAAACAGAACATAACATAATTAGTAAAAACTAAAAACCTAGATGACCATAAAAGCATAATCCACAAAAATGATGCCCAAAACCTCAAGCTCAAACAACTCTCACAGAAACCAAACCACCACCGCAAACAACCATCCATCAACCTCTGTCACCTCACCTCGTATAAACAAAAGCGCTGACCACGAACCTAGGTCAAATCCCAGGGACCACCCTCCCTACCAGCCGTCGTCGAAACCCTTACCCAACACGAAAACCACCTACATCCACTGTTCGAACCGACAACCTGGCCACATGACAATGAAACACCATCACCACATGGACAAAAGGCCGGCTCCACTGTTCACCGACTGGACACCGTAGTGACAATTGCACAAGAGAATCCCCAACAGGTCTAGTGCTCCGTCTCCAAGTTTGAGAAAACCAGCGGGTTAAAGATTCCTCGTCTGACAACAACCACTCATGACAGAGACGTAGTCAAGAGAACAAATCCAACAAAGAACAGCCGATACTAGACGAAGATTGAAGAAGTCGAAAGAAGCTGCCGCTAGAGAAAATCACAGAGATATATATTCGTCATTGTTGATATGTTTAGGACATTGTTTCGGTACCCAAAAAGAAAATAAAATATTTATCTCATGTTATTTTCTTATGCAAAAAAGGAAATTATAATTTTCTTTCATCTTATTTTTTTGTTTGGTAACAATATAAAATTATATTTAATTTGTATTTCATGCATAAATGTAAAACGAAAAATCTCCTAGGATAGGCATGGGAACATTTAATAGATAATTGATTTTAAAAAAATCCTAGTTTCTCTTCGTGAGAAAACCCTAGCAGTTCCAAACAAAACTCTCTAGTGGCGTCAAACTGTGATATCCCGATCCTTTTATATTATTATGTTATTTATGAATAATTTGAGTTTGATTTAGTGATTGCGGTAAAAGATTTTTACCGTTGGTAAGTTTCAAGGTGTCTCGGGTTGACTTTTCATTGAATTTGCGAAGTCGGTTGACTTCAGGTAGAAATCGTAGAATTTGTCATGATAAGTCCGTAGACGCGTGAATCATCGAAATTGGAGTTACCATGAGAAAGTTACGATTGACGGAGGTTTGTCGTAAAGTAATTTCTGAGTTTCCATAAATGGAAAGAGTATTTAAAGAGGACATTACCATTTCGGGAAGGGGGACTGTTTTTAGGGAGAGTTGACTTAGGTCAACTTTCTCTCCCGTGGAGATAGAAAGCTAGCTGACGCAGTGGGGCGGTGCGCCGGCAGTGGGCTACCATTCAGCCACCTCCGACCTCGGATTTTGGTGGGTTCGATGCGGGGTGATGTCCTCTATCCTTTTCTGGGCTTGATCGATGAGGAGGAGGCCATAGTAGGGAGAATTAACGGATTAAAATTCTAGTGTTTCAGTGGTTTTGAGCTCGTTATCACCGGCATCGATCTGGCCGTTTCAGGTATGAAAACGAGGTCATGAGAACATCTTTATTCTTGTATGTATTGAATGTGCAGGTTTCACGACAAATTGAAATTGAGATCGAATTTGATCGGAATTCGTTCGGCCTCCGCCGGACGCGGCGGAGCCGGTGATTAGTGGCGGTGGGATGATGGGGCTTTGGTTTCCTTCTCTGCTCCGAGTCTACTAGCACAACCCTCGAGCTCCGAAATGGCTCGACGATGGAGATCGATGCAGGAAACCGATTATGGCCAAATTTCTTTCGAGGTAGTTTTGAGGCATTTCCAGGCCAAAATTGGCCTTAGCTCCTGTTGGACAATTGGTTGGGCTTGAGGAGAACTTTCCAACCGTGTACTAATCTCTGCCACCGGTGGTGGCGCGTGGGCGGCACGCGTCGCCGTCTGCGATGGCTCGTGGCCGAAAATTGTCACTGAAAAATATATTTCCAGAACTTGTCAAGTTATATATCATTAGGTTCGTATCGGTGATACGAAGACAATCGTGAGGTTTAAAATATCATTTAGGCTTCTTCGTCCCAGTGGGTGGGTGGTGGAAAGGGGTGGCCACCGGTGGCGGTGCGGGCGACGGAAAAATTAGTTCTGTTATTGTTTCGTCATAACAAGTTATTATATCAGTTATTTGACTGATTTAGTCTAATTTGGTTTTCTGATCGAGTACCTCCTCGATTTATCGATTATTTTATTATTTTATTCATTTTTGACGATTTTCGACAAGGGTCGGGTTGTCACACAAACTTTCATCGATCTAGCCTCCATGTCTGACACCATTGACATTATCGCGATGTCCTTTACCTTTGATCTTGTGCTAGGCACTCCTCCCGTGGATATTCCACAACAAATGAGAGGTGCTCTCCTTTAGGTTTCTCGTGTGTTCTTCCTCGGTAAGGTGCTACCTCCCAAACTGGTAGACCTTCATGATTTCAACTCGCAGTTCTGGTGTGTGTGGTTATTTGAAGGACAACTTTGAATTCAAGATCGACCAAATGGCGTGTTCCTTTTCACTTTTGAAGGGAAACTGGGATAAGAATATTCTTTCACGGCAGTCCATGACACTACAAGAAGGTGCCTTTAACGGTGCTTGATTATGTCAACGCATTATATATTGAGGAGTATCAATTTGATACTCTCTTTTTCTGGGTCTGGTTGTCTAGTACACCTCCTCCGTTTGAACGGGACGAGAATATCGAGGTTTTTGTGGAGGAAGCCAGCAGGTTCTTGGAGCATGACCCCAATGCAAGGAAAAAAAGGCAACATTCAAGTTTGGGTAGCGCATTCGGTAGCGTAACCGATTCTATTTGAGAAGAGTTGCATATGGCTCCTGGGATTGTGAAGAAGATCAAATTCTTCTTTGAGAATTTGTTAGGAAGATGTGCTAAGTGTTGCTTGGTTTTCCATCCTCAAGGGACTTGTGCTGCTCGAGGTCTCTTTTCTGCCACTAGATCCATGTAGTGGCTTTGGTGGGGTTGACATCGGAAGCCGAAACGGCACTGGTAGCAGTAGTGAAGATTTCAGATACGGCTTTGTTGGAGACATTGAGTCTTAAGGAGTCAGTTTAGCTGGGTTTTGGATTCCAAGAAGCTTTGGGATTGGGAGTTTGGGATGGGGATTTCCGGTTTGGTGCTCAAGCATTGCTATCTTTGGAGGAGCAAGTTTCAGCTTTTCGGGTTAAGGAGACACAGGTGACAAGGTGAGTTTGTCTGATAGCTGTGAGGGGACCCAACTCCTACAACATGGAGGAAACAGAGACCGAGGAAGTTTAAACGCTTGGAGTTAAGAGGAGCCGTGAGGCTGGGGTAAAGATTTCGCCAAAGAAATTCAAGCTTAGTCTGCTGGCAGATAACATTGTATTCGGGGAACCAAAAACACTTAAGGTACCATCTTTCCAGCTCGTTTACTACCTTGCTCGATTGATGTGATATAGACACTGGATGATAAGGTAATCTAGAGGAAGAAGAAATTAGGTCGTCCTTTAGGGTTTAAGAACAAGCCGAATCATGTGTCAATGCAAGGTAACAAAGGTAAGGCTACGAAGAAGAAGGACAGTGGCAATACTGAGCCCCTGAGACTTACTTGTCCAACGACGACTCCTAGCCCATCTAGTAAGGGAAAGGAGAAGATTATTTAGGCACCTGTAGTGTGTTGGCTTATTTTCATTTTTATTGGATGGCGATTTACATATAGATGGCATGCCTACCACAATTGTGTGCTTATGGGTATGTTAGTCTCTGTTTTTTCATATGTGGGTCATCCATCCTTTGAAGATGCAAGTAAGCTCGACAACAATTAGGCTTAGTGTACTAAAGAATAGTATTTACTTTGATTAGTTTCGTTTATTTTTAGTGAAGTAGGGTTGCTTTTCAAACCGTGTTTGACCGAGAATATCGTTTAATGATATATTCTTTCGTAAAAAAAATAGATGATTGATTTTCCTTTCCTTTTTTCTAGCTAGAGATGTCACTACCACTTCTTGATCCAATGAACTCACCTCAACACCCAAAAAATTCCCATCCGGATCCTCCATATCAAACTCAAGCTTCTGCAACTACTATCTTTTTCCTCTTCGGGGTATCACTACACCTTTGAAATCAATCATCCCCTTTAACAAAACAATCTCACAAGAGTGAGTATTTGAGGTTGGTTTTGTTTCTATACACATATGTAGTTGTTCACATGGGTTTACACTTAACTTTTGTTTTGAAGTAATAGATAGATCATTAATAATGTGGTAGAGTATAAAGAATTCACCAGATTACTCGGTCAGATAAAAACAAACTTCATAAAGTTAACTACACTGGAACAGTAGCTAAACGGTTTAAGTGTAAGACATACGATAAATTTTGAAAATCTCACACCATATCTAACTATGCATCCCAAACTACAGTAAAGTGCATTGTCGCTCCTCTACCTTAGCCCTAGCCAATGTCACAATGTCCACAGCTCGCACATTTACTACCCCTTAAGCAACCCAATCAAATACCCCCAGGGCCCAGATAAGTCAGGGCTTAGCCAACAAACCCAAAATGGTAGCTAGAGTAAAGCCCAACACCTTTTAGGCCCATCTTGAGAGAATGCAGACCTGCTAACATCACTCGCTGGCCAGTCACCGATTTCCCTCCACATTTGCAAGATTGCCGGTAACCCCTTATAGAGCAGAGCGATGCACAAGCAAAGCCAACCGTCACCAAGGGTACGCTGACGCACCAGAAATCGGCCACGCCTCTTGGCAACGTGTGATAAACCTGGACCCAACCACGATCCGAGCATCGATCCAGATCTAGAACTCGACAACCCTTATTGCCACCGGTAGACCTGCAAGGATCTGAGTGATGCGTGATTGAACCTCAACGTGGATGAAGGTATACCTATGCCAAGGGAACCCACCTCGCCTCGTCTCCTCTCTGTACAAAACCCATAACCAAGGACACAAGAGCCAATCGCCACCACCGAATACGATGATGAACTACGAGGAGAAATGGCACCATTCTTTGATGCTAGGTGCGGTGGCGAACGGCTAAAAGCAAACCTAGGTTTCAAAACACTCCGAATATTGCAGAGGAGAATTTTTTTTTTTTGCGTTATTAGGTACTTTACACTCTAATTAAGGGAAGATTATGAATTGCACCCTAAAGCTATGCACCCTGGAGCTAAAGATACGTGGGAAAATCTCATTCTTTCATTTTTTTCAACTGATATGGTGATTGACTGAGTTCATGATAGAATTAATGTACCAGATCCTCCTATTTATAAGGAATTTTGCGGAACGTGACTAAACACGACATCGAAGTCGAGAGTGAAACTCTGAAACACAGAGTGAAGCTCTGAGGCATCTATGTCGGTGTGTCATGGTCTCCGATCTCACACATGCGACCTGTCCGCGGGTGGGTTCCGAAAGAAGGGTTACATCCCTTTCTCCACATACCTGGAAACCTATCGCACCAGCCAATACGTCGACGTCGATGTCGACGTCAATGACGCCGTCCACAAAGGCATGCCTCACAAATTTTACCACGGGCGAACCGGTCAGATCTTGAACATGACTAAACGTACCATCAGAGTCGAGATCAACAAGTAAGTCAGCAACCACATCATCTTCAAGCGCATCCACGTGTGCGTGGAACATGTGCAGTCGTCGCGGTGCGAGGAGGTTTCAAGGCCAGGAAGGTGAGGAACGACGCGCTCAAGGTTTCCTCTGTAACACTGCACCCAACCTCTGTTTCCAAATTACTCTCCTCGGTTGGGCTCATGATATGACAAGAAATTAAAAACCCTAGTTTATTTGGTGGAAATTGTTTCAATAGAATTGAATCGAGCAAAATTCCTTATAAACTGCTTAAGGTAGTCATTAATGACCTGAGGAGGAGGACTACGAAGAGGCAGCAGAGGCCGATATAAGGACTACCGATTGTAAGGAATGGAATTTCTATCAACGAGGTTGGGAGATTAAGACGGGGCGAGGCGCGACTCGAGCGGCGTCTCTCTGGGTGCCCAGAGCAGTTTGAGGAGGAGAGGATGTGCATGATAGAGAAAAAGGAAGGAGGAGGAAGGAGAGGGAGAAGAGAGAGAGGAAGAATGAGAGGGAGGAAGGAGAGAGTGCGGTGCATGTAGCGGCGGTGAGGTTACTGACAGTGGTTGTGTCCATAGTCGACGGCGGAGATGAGTTTGGGTGTCGAGCAAGGACGGGATTAAGATGGATTGAGCTTATCAAGCTCAGTCAAAGTCGAAGAATGTTAAAAAAAATCCAGCCATTCACATTTTGACAAGTGTTAAGTTTAAAATTTAGCCCCTGGGGTGTTTAGCCCTGAGGTGCATAGCAGCCTGATCCCTAATTAAGCTGAGTACTTAGGTATTCTTCTATTTCTTTTTTCGGTTCTAAACAATCGGACTTAAGCTAAATGATAGTATTTGAAACAACGAGCTCTCTGTCGAATGAAAATTTTGGATCCCAATTAAGATTACACGAGATGATTTTTACAAATTTGATCATAACATATCTACCAAACATGTATCAAAATTAATCAAGATTTGAAGAGAATACCCAAAAACTCAAGCTCTATTCATATATAGATATATCATTAAGATTCATGTTATGCGTGTTATAATAAAATTGATTTTCGGGTGAATTATATTTTTTTTGAATGTTATGCGTGCTGCAAGATTTTCGTAGATAATAAAGTTACTGTTAAGTTGGAAGATTTTCATCACGATTAGGGAAAATTCCTCAAATAATCACCTAACTATGTCAAGATAGACACTTTAGTAAATATTGTTTAACATATATCAAAATGGTCATCCAACTTTGGTCTCCGTATATCAAAATATTCACTCTGTCTCAACGGACGTTAAATCTTGGTATATTTTGTTAGTTTTGGGGGGTACTTGTATCTTTTTGTATTTAACTTTAATTTTTTCTTGTGAAAATTATTCTAGGCACCTAGAAAATTTATCTGGCCACCCCAAAAAGGTATACATGCACCTTCTTTTACCCATCTCGCAGGCATGGTGCTAGCCTATAATTTAAACTTGATTATGTTTTGTGGTTTATCATTCATTTATTTTTTCTGGGCATTCTCAGATCTCAGTTTTCGATATTGGGTTGTGCTCAATTTGACCCAATTTGATTGCTTTCATCTCATATAACAATGTCACAAGGGTATGTAATAAAGCTCTACTTCGATCCAGCACTCGAAAACCAGGTCCTGAAGGCTTGGAATGTTTTTGCTCGTCGTCAGATCAGTACTCAGCTCATTGAAATCAAATCGATGCAGTTGAGAAGAGGTGAGCGGCAGAGGGCGGCGAGCTCGAGCTCGAGACCAAGTTGAGCCGAGAGTGTGGCTGTAAATTTGGCGCCACAGCGAGGAAGGCACCAAGGCGAAGCAACGACCGATGCACTGTGCGGCGTGGGTCAGCGTTGAGAGATGAGAGATGTAAGGTGGTTCGATTCAACAATGAACGGCTTGGAGGCGATGACGAAAACAAGGTAGTGGCCGACAAACTTAAAGTTCTCGGTGCTGCCGCCAATAGCAGTCGGCCGAGAGAGAGAGAGAGAGCCAATGACAGATTTCGTAATTTTTAGAAACTTGTAATAAAGACATTATTGTAAATATATAGAATTAACAGATAGAAATATATTTTTATTCATCAAATGTCAAGTGTATTACGTCTAAATTAGAAGGAGTTACCAAATTGATTGACGGAAAACTAAGTTGAGTAACCATTTTGATATATGTCAAATAATAATTACTAAAGTGTCTATCTTGACATAATTAGTTGACCTTATCAGCAATTTTTCATTACCAAAAAAGTGAATTTTTTGGGATGATTTCCACGTACCAACTGACCAAGATTCACGTTACAAGGCAATAATTTAGTCTGATCGAGCAAATGGCTTTATTACTCTGCGATCTTTAAGTGGGAAGCTCAATAACGCATAGTGAGGTTGCAAAAGAAAGTACCACCATATGCCGTTAACCTTGTACAAAACTACAGATTAAAAGCTAGCTAAGCTTTCACGTTTTCTAAAATCACATCTATTATAAAATGAGATGGCCATTATCACTCATTCACTTTTACTCTTATAGTTGATCAAACAGGCCACCGCGTTACAATAAGAGGAGACAACTGATCGATGGCGCCATACTAAGGGCACGAAAGATGGATACTATACATGCATCTAACATGGTTAGCTGACCATTATCACTTTACCATAAAAGAAACATTTAGTTAACCATATTGTTTAAACAAATGTAACACTTGGTGACGTTTGGGATGTGGAGCAAACCAATAGGAAATTAATTCAATTAAAATGGCAAAGAGAAAATCTGAGGGGTAATATTTTATATGGATATAGTTGGTCTAAATTAATGAACACTTTAATGTAAATGAAAGCTATGATTGACATTTCGACATATATGGTGCCCCATGACTTGTTTTCGCATCAAGTGATTCATATCATAGATATAATTATACTTCCCCACGTGATAGAAACCTAAGTTCGATAATTTGTTAATTTCTAATTTTATGTTAGTGGAAGAATCTTTATCTTATCATTGATTACACTTTAATCACTCTCATCCCTTTTTATCACTAACTATTTCATGTGCAATTAGTGTCTTTTCCGTACGACAATTTATAATTCCTTATGTAGCCGTGAATGATATGCAACTCCGTTTGGTCTGTATCTAGCTAAGATTTACTCTATAGAATCCAAGCTAATCTGCGACAATTTACAATTTCTTATTTGTTGAGGCATCTGATTAACGCCAAAATCTCTTAGCGAACTTGAGAGATTTTGTAAACCGTCTCTTTTTTTTTATTGTGTTTTGTGCGTTGGCGTGCCACCGTCTCGCGACGGAATGTTGATTTGTAAGCTAGCGGCTACTGACTTCTTGATAAGTGATTTAGACGAGGAGAACACCAACCTCACCTGAATGGATCATTCTTGCCTAGTGACCTAGGACTTGTGATTTTCGTGTCTCTAGCTGAGCCACGAAAATCAATACTTTACACTCCTCCTGGTGTAAAGCAGAGCAATCTCCTTAACGTGGTGTTGAGAACACAAAGGTGTTGCGTCCTTGAATCTCGAAACTCTCACTCTTCCTGGTGACAAGCATCTTGATTGCTGGTTGCAATTTTTTGCATCCTTGAATCGCAAGAATCTCACGCTCTTCGGGTGACAACTCTCTTGATCGCTGGTTGCAAGAGTTTTCTCATTATGAGAATGACAGTTTGCTGAGAGCAAAATATGTATTTGATCGAGGATCATTTTCCAATCGCTCTTCCACTCTTTATATAGAATATCGTATCCGCGTTCTACTTTACGTGAAACTCTTCTGGTATCGGTAATTAGAATTGTAACACAACTCTAAATAATCAATAAACCTCATCTGATACTCATCTTTAAGCCTTCCAACAGAATCCTACTTGTTATAGGAAATGTTAGATAAAAGCAAGCCGCATAGATCAGCCTTTAACATTGTTTCCTTTAATCCCATTACAACCTAGACTTGCATACTCAACTCGGGCCGCTCGCTTAATCCAGCCCTCAAAACTCAATAAGAGATATTTTATCTCGGGCCCAAACATTGTCCCTCAAGCCTTGAGATTAAATCAAATGCAAACGAATAAGCTTGAATTACCAAACAACACGATGATATCATCAAATGGTAACTTTATGCACAAACACCAAGTCGTCTCCTCTCTTCTAAAAAGCTGCGCCACTTCAACGAACGTCACATAAAAAGTGCACGTTCGCGTCAGTCCTCACTTCCAACACAAACTCTTCCTTTCATTCGAACTTTAAGCTTCTTCCAAAAAGCCAATCTTTCTGTATTTCCTCCATCGTCAATCTCTGACTATTCAACATGCCTCCGCACAAAGAAAGATACCCATATCTTACCCAAACCGAGGCAAACTGCCTTGCTGCTGATTTTGCGCTGTCACGGCTCGCAGACAACCATATGCTACTCTCACTCTCAAAGTCACCTCCAAAGGCATCGGTCGTCTAGGCCCCCCTTCCTCAAAATGCCACTAAACCCAGAGCTCTTCCCCGTGCTCCGTCGCCACTACTGCAACTCAGCACTGATTTTCCAAGATAACCCGAAAGCTAGCCCTGAAGGATGGATGAATAAGGACACCTTCTGCTCAATTGGCAAATGGCCCAACATTACCGAGAAGGACCGTGCCTGGTACAACAACCACCGGGAACTGGACTTAATTCGATGGAAAGTGGCTGGCATTGACCAACTCCTTGACCTATGCTTCTCACTCCCCAGTGGTGGAAATCGTGCACCTTTCGCCACCGCCATGTGTTTCTGGGATTCACCATGCAACTGTTTCTGCCTACCTTATGGCAACGTAGGTATTACTCTCCTAGATCTATATGTTTTATTTAGAGTCCCTATAGCCAACCCCATCTGAAAACAACGCGACCATATAGAATGTACCATTCATGCCGATTCACATCGCCTCGCCTCATACTCTGCATGGACCAACCATTTCATCAACAACCAAACTGATCAAGGAGGCATAACTTTCCTTGAATTATGGTTGTCTAAATATATCTTCTGACCTTCTTCCTAGAAGGTCAATAAATGTTGGACAAACCTCGTCGAACGTCTCTTCGAGGGTACAAAATTGGGTCTTGCATAGTTTATCCTCGCCAGCATCTACTGTAGCCTAAGGTGGATTGTGCCCTAGCGACTATACCTCAGCCAACCATGACCACTATGGATGGTAGAGATATGGCTTCGAATGTACTTTCTCATTTTCCATCATCTCGAAATCCTACCATTCGAGAGAGACGTAATTCTGAGTAAGACTCTGGCGACCACCAACTCCTTTGACAGGTGAACTTACTAAACATGCTTTGCTGCTTTTGCTCACATTTAGAGTTTCCTGATGCTGTGGTCGATACATTTTAAGCCGCAACTTCCCTCAAGACCTTGACATCGATTTTTTTCCTTCTCCAGACCAAGACAACCAGGTGAGGGTTATTTTTCTTCAAAGCAACACATGTGGTGACCTACTGGTTCCTGATCCTTCTACATCTGGGCATGAACTATACGCCCGAACCACTTTGCCAGGAAAATTGGGCTCTCTCAGCGTGCTCTCATGCCTCTCGTGTGTTTAGTGAACCGCTACAGCATCTAGCGAGCCATTTCTCGTGTAGATCCTACTGACTTGATCGATGGTCACTACGGCTTCCCTCTGGTCATGCTTCCTGAACAAGATTTCGAGCATCCTATTGCACCATCCATTTACATGACTGCAAACTACCTAGCTTGAAAAACCCAATTCTAGGACAAGATCTGACGCAAGCCACCACTAGCCCTTTTTGCCGCCATCTTCCGTAACTTTAAGAAGCAATTTACGGATGACTCTGACCGACAACTGCTACACATGGTCCATGAGGACACTGATGACACCCTTTGGCCAGTGGTATGTAGCTTTACTTATTTACTTTTTGCTAAACCTTTGCCACAAATGTTGGCGATACTTCTGCTTTATTTCAGTTCACTTTTCCTTTGCTATACCTAAACAACATTCTGAAGAACTTGGAGCCCAAGATGCAGCTGTCGATGAGGAGCCTCGCTAGAGGATGGAAAAAGAACAAGAAGAACCCCCTCGAGCTATAAGCATTCCATTCTCCAAAATGCCTCGCTATTTTAAGCCTTCAGATAATATAACTATCCTGTTTTCATTTCAGTAATCTCACAAGCGGACTCGAACAGACTCGCTAGCCGATGGTTCTAGTAAACGCAAACAGCGCCGTCGTAAGGTCACCATTGAGGATGACTCAGAGGAACAAGTGGTGCAAGATGAACCTCCTCGCCAAATCACAACCGAGCCTACACTCTCCATTGTAAAAACAACTCTCTCGCCGTTGCCAGAGATTCAATACATTGTGGTTGTCCCGTCCCCTCAGACCGATGATGTCTCCGCCGAGTAACCACATGAGCTGGTTGAAACCAACCTCTCTTCTTCTCTCAAGGTAAGATAATTCTGCTCAAATCTTTTAACACCCTAAGAAACATTTAGTTATACCTTTACACTTCTAAAACATTCATTGCCCTTAGGATTTTCTCACCATTACTAAAGAGAGCGTCGCCCTCAACACTGAAGTTGTTATTACATAGAACACTCCAGATCTTCCGGTGGACACTTCTGACTCTTTCATCTTGAACCTACTCCGGATGCCAGACTACCCCAATGCCAATATTTCGTAAACTTTGTTAAAGAGTCTGAGGAGCATGACACCACAAATGAAGGAGGTGCCGCTTCCTTCTCTTATCATTCCCTGCATTACACTCCAGAGGAACAACAAGCCATGGCGGAAGAGCGTATAGTACTTATCCCAATCCATAATCCTCAAGCGAGCCTAACACAGCTCTAAAGCAAAGAGTACTAGACATTCTACGTTTGCCTAAATTGCATATTCTTGGCGAGCCTAAGGTATGCTTACTATAACAATCTCTTCTTCCTTTTACATACTGCATCACCCCTTATTTTGAACCAAATGTTTTCTAACAGAAATCCTGGCCTCAGACTTCTTCTACTACTTCCGGTTCTCAGCCTGCTTTACTAGAATGCTCAACTCCCATCACTATTGTTAAAGTAGCTCTTAGAAACCAAGAAGCATCTCCGTGGGCTTCATCATCTTCATGTCCCACCAACCGAGTAGCCGCTCTCCAAGACCAAGTCCTGAGATTGGAAGAAATTTTCGCCAAGCTTGATGTTTTGAGTCTAATTTCGGCTGACATTGCTCTTTCTCGAGCCGCTCTCAAAGAACTCTTTCTAGCCAAATTGGACTCGTTTGAGAATATCAACAGCTCCCTGGATAAAGTTATAGAGTTGAGCGAAATTGCCCCTGGCGAGCTCCACTATACCATCTCTAAATTCGACCAAGATCTTCGTGAGCTCCACAAATTATATAGCCACCAAGATGACTTAAAGCATAGAGTAGACCGCAAATGGGAGATGGTAGCCGAGATGGCCAATCAATTACAGCAAGATCAGGGTCGAGTTCAAGAATTCTTGAAGAGTGCTTCAACCAAAAGAGAAGCTCTAGCCATCAAGGAAGCTGAACTAGCACTTCTTCAGGCTGAAGTGGAACTCATGCGGGCTGATGCTAGTTCTATTCATGCTAGCACTCAACAAATTTTGGACGAAATCACTTATCGCGTGAACCTACTTGCCAAGGCTGAAGATGATGCTTAGGAGCTCCTGGACTCGTATAGCTTGGCTTGGACAGACTTCAAGTTCTTTAAAGTGAGATTGAAGAAAAAGGCTCTTCTGTTATAGTTTCTGGGCTTCTAGCATTAAGCCCAACTTCTTATATTTTATGAACCCAAAATAAAAATGTAATTATCTTGGCACTATTACGGTCCATTTAGATTTTGAATTCATTACTGGGCCTCAAATATAGGCCTGCTAAAAACCAATCCAACAGTAACTGACTTGCTAAGGAAATTACCTGCCCTCTTACTGTTGTTACTAAACTTTTCCAGTCAAACTCCTTCTTAAATGACCTTTAATCTCAAACTTGAAGTCTAAAACGTGTTGTCCCATCTGTCAAATCTCCATACGTTTAACTGCCGAAAAAATCTCTAATTATTTCACTTTTATCTCGGAATAAATAGACTGTCTTGTTGCTCAATCCCTTAAAGACACGCATCCTTCATCAATGGTTGCGTTTTACCCCGAGAATCTTTACCTCTCTATTTAGACGTAACGGTTCAATATTTACTTCTCCTATTAATACATTCTCTTCAACCTTCTCGTTCGATGAACTCCACTTCGCTATATTTACTCTAATTTTATCTTGAAAAGAAACCTCCAAATATAATCCTCCCACACTATAGACCTTAAATAGTGAGATCCATGTCTAAATCTGGGTTAGATAGTGATATCTATGTCCAGATTACTTCGTGGCAAAGTCATCCTAAGTATATATAGGGTGGCAAAGTCTAAATGTTGGGGATGCCTTTGCACTGGCTTCCTAGCTAGCAACTGATACGCTTTTATGTGCATAGAGACTACAAGTCCATGAAAGCAGACATTGCTGGCGAGGAAAGTCAAGGAGTTCAATTCAGGGAAGTATATGACAGCTTGCTTCCAGCGCTCTATTTGAGCTGCCGAACTAGCTTCCTTGGCGTTCCAACTCCTTATTCTTTTGTCTCTTGAGGTCCTTCTTTGCCTTCCATTGAAGCTTGTGGTCTTCAAGGCATCTTCGTTTCCCTATTCCATGTCTGCATATTTGATACGCATGCCCAGAGACTGGTTATCAACTGTTTGAGGATTTCAGGGAATAAACGTCATTTTTTCCCTTTTGGTTTCTGGCTTTGTCAGCTGTAACTTATCTTCATATGGTATCAGAGCTTAAGGCCGCAAAGCCCTTGTAATCTTGTGTTTTAATGTAATATGCTTGTATTTAAAGAAAAGAATTTCTCTCTGTAAACATTGTTCGCATTGATAAACTCAAACACTGTTTGTGTATGAAAGGTACACTTATGAATTTGGCCACTGAAGTTGGCTAGTACATATTAACAACTAAATATTGACAAAAGAGTTGGCCACAAAAATTGGCTGAGAAAAATTTCACTAAGCAAGTTAGCCACAGAAATTGGCCTTGTAGCCAGAGAAGTCTCTACGTTATGCCCCTTCAGTTTATTCAGGCGAGGGGTTGCCTTGGAGCCTGTATGAACTGAATTACTCTGTTGCTGGTAGGTCATCGTACTCCCATACTGGCTACAAATAAGGCTTGAGGAAACGGCCATTGATGGGGTTAGCATGGATTGTACCATCTCCATCACACAAAAGCACAACTCCCTTTCCTTGAATATGATATATGATGTATGAACCTTCCCACTTTTTCGACCATTTGCCTCTTCCATCTATCTTCTTTCCAATTGGAAGTATCACTCTCCAGACTAAGTCTCCTTCTACAAAACTTTTTCCCCTTGTGCATCTGCCATAAGCATGTGATACTCTTCATTTCTCAGCACATAGGTTGTCATAAGCCTCCAAACGTTTCTCATCTAAATCCTTAAGCTCCTGCCACATTGCTTGTATATAATCCTCGACAATCAAATCATGTTATTCGATAACTCTCATGGACTGAACATTGATTTCTAATGGTAAAACTGCATCATGGCCGAATATTAATGCGTAAGGAGTCATTTCGGTGGGGGTTCGTTTACTTGTTCGATATGCCCATAAAACTAAATAAATCTTCATGCCATAAGCTGGCATTGCTGGCAAGCATTCTCTTCAGAATATGGATGATTATTTTATTGCTTGCCTCAGCTTGACCGTTGGATTGAGCATAATACGGGGTAGAATGAAGAAAATGTATCCCCAAATATTTCATTAGCTCGCCTACCTCGTCAGACATGAAAGCTGCCCCTCTGTCTGGCACAAAACATTCTGGAATGCCAAACATACAGATGATATCTTCAAACAAAAACTGACGAATGGATTCCCCGAATGCCACTTTTAAAGGCCTAACTTCCACCCGTTTGGTGAAAAAGTCAGTCGCAACGATGATGAACTTGTGTCCTTCTGATGAATGAGGATGAATCATCCCAATTAAATCCAAATCTCATCGTCGTGCTGACCAAAATTGATGATTGGTTGTAAAGGGACATTAGGCATATGGCTGATTGGACCATGTGCTTGACACTCTTCACATCCTTTGGTGAACGTATTACAGTCTTTGAGCATTCCTGGCCAGTAGTAACCATGACGTCGTAATAACCATCTCATCTTTGGACCAGCTTGGTGTGCTCTTGCTGCTCCTAAGTGAACTTATCTAATTATACGCTTAGCATCATGTCCATATACGCATCGTAATAACAATCCATCTTCTCCTTGCCTGTACAGCGCATCATCTTTGAGCACATAGTTGAGGGCCAGAAATCGGATCCGCTTATCTGTCGGTTTGTTAGGATTTTAGAGATACGAGATGATGGGTTTTCTCCAGTCGATGTCTATATGATCAAGTGTTGGGACGTACCATTCATTGTTCTCTTCTTGGCGAGCAAAGAAAGAAAGAAGTGTGCTTCTTTCAACTTTTAGAATTCGCTCGCGTACTCCATCCTGAAGGCTTACTCTCATTGCTAACTGTGATAAGTCATTAGCTGCATAATTTTCCTCGTGAGGAATATGACTCAATGTTACTTCAGTAAACAACTTGAGTAAATCACAGGCTCGCTTGGCGTAAGGCTTTAACACTGGCCCGACCTTATACTTTTTCTCGAGTTGCTTAATCACCAAAAGGGAATCCCCATATACGTGCGCGTCTGTGATTTCCGTATCTAGCAAGAGCTCCAATCTTATGATAAGGGCCTCATACTCCACTTCGTTATTCGTACACTGGAATTCCAACATGAAATAATACGAAATTTTTTGGCTATGTGGGGTAACTAGGGCGACCCCTGCTCCCGCCGTGGTGCTAGTACTTGAGCCATCGAAGTATAAACACCACGGCACTACCGCCGCAAATACTATAGCCGACGATATATGTAAAACTATAGCCAACGAGATAAAAATCTCGTCGGCTATAGTGGAAAAAATGAATTTTTTTTATTTTTTTTTAAAACTCGTCGGCTATAGTACTATAGCCGACGATAATGGATCAAAACCACGTCGGCTATACTATTACCGACAGGTTTTAGCCAGCCGATTTTAGTCGATGACTCTTAAATATCGTCGGCTAAAGTCTGTTGGTTAAAACCTGTCGATAATAGTATAACCGACGAGGTTTTTATCCATTATCGTCGACTATAATACTATAACCGACGAGTTTTAAAAAAAAATTAAAACAATTCATTTTTTCCACTATAGCTGACGAGATTTTTATCTCGTCGGCTATAGTTTTACATATATCGTCGGCTATAATATTTGCGGCGGTAGTGCGGGGCAAGATCCATACAAGCTAAGTCTAGTTTTAGGCCTTCAGGAGCATCAATCATCAGATGATTGGTAAGAAAATCAGCCACTGCCTGGCCTTTTACAACCTTTTGTGGTACATACTATAGTGAAAATTCAGACAGTAACAAAATCCTCTTCTCAATTTTTCCCCTTAGTATGGGCCTTGATAACATATACTTCACCAGATTGGCCTGTGCTATTACACAAGTAGTGAAGGATAGCATATAGTGCCTCAACTTGCATCCTGAGAAATACAAGGCCAAACATAATTTTTCCATTGGCGAGTATCGCGTTTCACAATTTGTCAAAGTATGGCTAAGATAGAAAATAGCATGCTCGACCCTTGCCGTATCGTTTTGAGCCAATAGGCTCCCAATGGAATGGTATGTAGCTGATATATACAGCTTAAGAGGGATCTCTCGCCGTGGTGGAACCAAAACTGGTGGGTTTGCGAGATATGTTTTGATGGTGTCAAAAGCCTCTTGATACACAGGCCTCCGTACAAAGTCTTTTTTGATTTTGCAGCTTGAGTAAATGTGAGAATGGCGGTATTTTCTCGGCTTCATTTGCAATAAATCGTCTAAGGAAGTTTATTTTTCTTAATAGTCGTTGTAACTCTTTCTTATTCTTTGGCGAGACTGCATTCAGGACCGTTTCCTTCTTATCATCTAGGACCTCGATTCCCCATTGATGGACCAAGAAACCCAAAAAATCTTCCGCTTATACTCCAAAAACGCACTTGGCTGGGTTCATCTTCAATCGATGTTGTCTCATTCGAACAAACACCTGCCTCAGGTCTTTGGTATGGTCTGTCTTGCACTTTGTCTTGACTACCACGTCATCGATATAAACTTCCATAGATTTCCCTATGAGGTTGTGAAATATTAAATTCATAGCTCGCTGATAGGTGACCCCTGCATTCTTGAGTCTAAATGGCATATCCACGTACTCAAATACCACTGCAAAACCTAGGCACCGAAACGCAGTCTTATGCCTATCTGTTTCTGCCACTGGAATTTGATGATATCCAGTTGTCTCGTCCATGAATGATCACATCTCATGGAGTGCGATTGAGTCCACCGACAAATTTGCTACTGGCATCAAGTATGCATCCTTCATAGTTGCATTGTTAAGATCTCGGTAATCAACACATACTCACATCTTGCCATTCTTCTTCTTTACCAGGACTACGTTTGAAAGTCACTCGTTGTATTTGGCTACTCTAATAATGCCTGATTTAAACATTTTTTCAATCTCTTCCTTGACTAGAATGGTTGTCTCTGAGTTCATGCGACGCATCTCTTACTTCACAGGTTTCTTGCCTTCTATAGGTAAGTTATGGCACACTAGGTTCAACGACAACCCTGACATGTCTTCGTACTTTTCTGCAAAACAACATGCACACTTCTTTAGTAATTCAATGAGCTTTTGTCCTTCTTCAGGTTCCAAGAAGGTACTTATAGCCACAATCATTTCAATGGGATCTTTAACTTTAGAAGGTGTATTGTCTAAAGTTGCTGGAGCTAATTTGATTTCCTCCTTTTCATCTGACTCGTGCAGTACGTCATCATCTACGTATTCCAATGCTGCAATCATCGGAATACTCTCGTAGGCTTGACTCTCCATTAGAAAATTGTGGAATCGTTCATACAGGAAGTAACAAGCCTTGGCCTCTATGCTTAATAGAGACCCTATCATTGGAATGATTTGGATGGTAGCTCAATGTTATAAGGTCGACGACTGTCCTCGCCTACCTGGATGATACCCCATTGAGCTAATTCAGAGACTGTTACTCCAACTGGGCGGCCCTTGTTATCTATGCCACACACTTCCAATGGCCAGAGGTCATTATTGTAATAGCTGGCGTTCAAAGCATTGGCAGATACGGAGTAAGGACGAGGATTAGCGTCAATAACTTCTACCTCACCTGACTCCATATTCCACAACACCAGATGTTGATGAAGAGAAGATGGTACACAATAACTTCTGTGGATCCAATCTCGTCCCAGGATTGCTCTATATGGTGTTGTACATTCTGTCACAAAGAATGTGTATGTGTCTGCGGTAGATCCCACTTGCACATGAAGAAAAACAATTCCCAAAGTCTTGGAAATATTGCCTTGGAAGTTTCGAACATTTAGGGTTGTTTCTTAGATATCGGACTTGGGGATACCTAATAGTGTCATCGCTTTAACAGTTATAATGTTGACAGCTGCCCCTGAATCCACCAAAAACTTATTGATTTGGATACCTTGGACCTTCCCTGTGACGTATAATGGTCGCATGTGCATGGCCATATTCAGGGTAGGCTTCGTGAACGTCATATATGCCTTCTTCAAAGATAAGTCAACCTCTGATTGCTTGGCGAGCGACTGATGATCGGATGATATAATGTCTTCTTCGGTGGTCACCAAGTTGTTCACACTTTTTACCGGGCTAGTATTGACTTCTGTTGCTTTTGTTGAAGGTCCTGCAAATTTGGAGGGTAAGACAAACACCATATTAAAATTAATATCTATCTCATCCTCGTATTCTTGCCTTTCTTCCTCCTCATCTTCACTATAGTCTACTAGTTCCTCGTTGTTACCCTCGACACCTTCTTCAGTCTTCTCAGCATCCATATCTGCATCGTCAGTGATATCTAAGGTGGCAATGAGTTGCGCTTGATCCTCAGATATAGGTTCTAACGTAGTTGGTTGGAACAAACCAGAACTTTTCTTTCCCGAGGTGGGAATAGACTTGTCCAGGCTAGCCGTCTTCTTCTTTTCTTCGTCAATCAAAGGCTTTGGCTTCCAAGAAAGACCCTTTGCTTCGTTTATCATGACATGCCCCTGTGCAACTTCCTTAGTTCGTGGAGGGCCCTTCGCTAAATGTGTAGCTTCTTTAGAAAAGTGGAGACGTTGCCTAGCCATTTTGTGTTTACTTAGGTCGCGGGAAACCTCAGGAATAGGTTCCAGTGTCTTCTGTCTGGTCCATAACTTTGGGTTGCCATTGAAGACATTTGGCCTGGCTGCTCAAACTTTGGGCTCACGAGATCTCTTTCCCAAAACAACCAGGGGATTAGCGGCCAAGGCATTCAGACGCATTTACAACTATTTTGGGGTGTACATCAATTGTTCTTCCTGCACCAAACCCATCTCTAATGCCTCTAACGCTCTCTTAGCTTATCCAAAGCGTTGTTGCAAGTTGTGCCTCCTGCTCGGAGTCACTTCCAACATTTTACTTTTTTCCTTTGTGTACCATACGTTCTCTTTAGTGATATTTCTTGAAGAGAGTGGAATATATGGCTTGGCGAGTGTGTCGATTGCATCTGCTTCAGATTTTTCTGATCTGCAAGACTTCTCTACAGCTTTCCTTCGCTTGAAGGTTTGGGAATTCCTTTGACTTAGCTCCCGTGGGATACTTGGTTGATAGTGTTCAGGTGTTGAGATTAACTCCGGACATACTTAAACTGCTTCCTTTAATTCCTCATATGTGATCTTTAGCCCATAATGGAATTTGCAACGTTAACACAAAGGCACTGGCGATTCTTCCTTCGGGTCGACCTTCTCCTTTCCTTTTGATGTATTATCTTGTGTTCTTCTTGAGGTACCCTCACTATTAGTTCGAAGGTCGAGGGTTGATTTCCTTTTGTTTGGGTTGCCCCTTGACAGCCTTATCATTCCAACCATCAACGCCTCTTCGATCGCAGGATTTGGCGAGGGTGCTACAATCTGCACTTCTCCCTCGTCTATCCACTGCTAAATTTTATACATTAAGTTAATGCATTCATTAGTGGAGTGACGCCCCCATTTGTTATGGTATCAGTAGTGAGGTAGACCTTTTACATCTTCAGGATTTGTGTCTGGAGTGCCCTAATTAATGGGAACAACTGTTATCCCCGCTTGAAGCAGTTCTTCAAAAATCTCTGCTCACCTAGATGCATCATACGTGATCTCGACTCGCTTGGTTTGGACATATGCGATATTGCGCTTAGGCTTAAGCCTTCGCCTTGATCTTCTCCATCGTTGTACTGGCCCAAGTGCATCGCGAGATGGGGAAGTTATGGGAAATGTAATGAAAGGTGGTGGTGAGTTAGGATGTCATTCTACCACCCCTTCTTGGCTAACTGCGATCACTTCCTGGTCAATTAAACCCTGAATTCTGTCCTTCAGAGCAAAACACGTTGTTGTTCGATGTCCAAATGTGTTATGAAACCTGCAAAAATGCTCGCCTGGCCTTTTATATTCTAGATGTTTTAGCTTGAATACTGATCAATAGACAATAAGCTTCATCTCTTGCAACCCATCTACGATTTCTTTCACCTTATCTTGTGAAAAAGTATATTGTGGGTGAATTTATTCATTATCTTCCTCAGCTCCTACTGCAAAGCTAATGGTTGTAGACTAACTGACATTCACCATGTTAACCTGAGGTGCCGGGGATGGTTGAGAATCGACTAGCGAGGTTGTCTTGAAAGCTCATTCTAAAGCTAATTGGCCTTCATTAATCCACTTTTGGATTTGATCTTTAAGCTTGATACAATCCTTAGTCGTATGGTTCCATGTGCCGTGAAATTTACAGTACTTCTTCCCATTTAATTGTTCAGTGCTAGGTAGAGGTTCGAAGTCTGTCTTCACGGCTTGCATATTGAAAAGCTCGTCTAGTATTTCATGAGCCATGTTGGCATCATAGGTATACGTCTCAAATTCTGGCTTTACAAAAGCCACTGTCGAGAGATTTATAGGACCTTTGTTCTTCTAAAGCTTGCGGGGCTTCAACACTTTGTTCGTCGCTAACTTGATAGCACCCACTTGTTCTTTTTCAGAGTTTGATTCCTGTTCCACTTGGTCCTTTATATAAGACACAATTATTGGCTTGTGTCTATCGTAAGACCTTGATGCATATGTTCCATTTGATGAGTTGCGCTTGTTATCACGCTCTTGCATGACACTATGAGCTTTTATCACAGTCGTAATAAGCTCATTTAAGGTAAAATATTTGTTGTTGAAAAACAAATTGTAGTACTAATCTTCCAAGCCATTGATGGCCATTTCAACAATTGCTTCTTTTCCTAACGGGGTTCTGCATAAGTTATACTCGGATCAGAAATGATGAAGGAAAGCTACCGGTGTTTCTAATGATGACTAACTCATGGCCGCGAGCTTTCCGATGCTGGTTTCCGGTCTCATTGTTCTGAAATGGTCTATGAACAACGCTTCCATTATCGCCCACTCTGTGATAGACCTTTTCTTCATATCTGTATACCAGATGAGGGCTGATCCTGACAGAGATGAACCAACGGTTTTTAATTTGAGCTCCTCGTCTTCAGTTAATTTTCTCAGCTGTAGGGTAAAGTATGCCAGATGTGTTGTTGCATTGGCATCATCGTCCCATGTAAAGGTCTGGAAGTTGATTTTCTTGTAATGTCTTAGACACTGCCAAGCCTTGGTGTCACCTTTCTGGATAGGCGAAAAATGAGTTTCATACGACTCATATGCTTTGGCGATGCAAATAACATTCATACATAAACCTTTCTAAGCGCTCTTCCCATGCATCCGGGAATGCCTCTGCTTGCCGTGTTCTCCTGGTGAGATCGGAGACAGACTTAGTAAGGGCTAAGATGTCTCTCTCCATTCTCTGAAATTGCGTGGCCACCGCTTTGGCCTGCTTCTAGAGTTTTGCATCTAGGGTATGCATGATCTCCGCATGCATCCTTTCTTGACCCTCCGCGAGGGTTGCTATTTGAACCTTCAGCAGCTCCTGATCCTCTAGGCTTTTGTTATATTCCAGCCTTAGAGCTTTGATTTGGGCTATCTCCGTGTCTGTCTTTTCGCTACTGGTAGTGACTAGGTCTGCTTGTTCTTCAAGCCTTCTCTCGATGGATTCAAAGTAACCTCTGAGCTGTACATCCTGCCTAGCGGCATATGCTCGATACTCTTCGTAACTTATATGATTAATATCACCTTCACTCAAGAAGTCGATGTCCATACTTGAATGATGTTCTGTTCCGAAGATGATGTCAACCGCCTTCTCGGGTAGTGAACGACACCTAGAAGAAGTGTGTTCCCGATACTTCGGTTGTGGGTGTTTGCGACACTGAGGGTATTCCTTTTTATAGGGATCTCCAATTGTTGTTGAGAGACACTAAAAGTAAATCCCATTAGGTGTGCCAAAATGTTTAACGCCAAAATCTCCTAACGGACTTGAGAGATCTCGTAAATTGTCTTTTTTCCTCGATTGTGCTTTGTGCGCTGGCGTGCAACCGTCTCGCGACATAATGTTGATTTGTAAGCTAGTGGCTACTGACTTCTTGATAAGCGATTTAGACGATGAGAGCACCAACCTCGCCTGAATTGATCCTTCTTTCCTAGTGACCTAGGACTTGTGGTTTTCGTGTCTTTGGTTGAGCCATGGAAATCGATACTCTACACTCCTCCTGGTGTAAAGCAGAGTAATTTCCTTGACGTGGTGTTGAGAACATAAGGGTGTTGCGTACTTGAATCTCGAAACTCTCACTCTTCTTGGTGACAAGCCCCTTGATCGCCGGTTGTAGGTTTTTGCGTCCTTGAATAGCAAAAATCTCAGGCTCTTCAGGTGACAATTCTCTTGATCGCTGGTTGCAAGGGTTTTCTTATGATGAGAAGGATAGTTTGCTGAGAGCAAAATATGTATTTGATCGAGGAGCTTTTTTCCAATCGCTCTTCCACTCTTTATATAGAAGATCGTATCCGTGTTCCACTTCACTTGGAACTCTTGTAGTATCGGTAATTAGAATTGTAACACAACTCTAAATAATCAATAAAGCTCATCCGATACTCATCTCTAAGCCTTCCAACAGAATCCTACTTGTTATAGAAAATGTTAAATAAAAGCAAGTCACATGGATCAACCTTTAACATTGTTTCCTTTAAACTCATTACGACCTAGACTTGCATACTCCACTCAAGCCGCTCGCTTAATCCAGCCATCAAAGTCTAATAAAAAATATTTTATCTCGTACCCAAACAAGATGATATCAAATATGAACTGTGGAATAAAATATGGATAATGACATCGTCAACTTTCAACTTTTGTGTGTAATTCATAGATGCGTATTTAATTGTTGGATAAGTCCTAATTGGGTGAAACATATACAGTCTTCTCTTTTGTTCATTTGCATGAAATAACGTGATTGGTTCATTGACCGTAACGGCTCAATCTAGACAATTATATATCTGGCCAATTAACAATATTAAGTTTGAGTTGGAGGTTGCTTCAACAAACTTCATGGCAAAAATATTGAAATATGTTTGTTTGTGATGAAATGAGAAGTGTGACACAAGGAATGCACCTACACAATGTAACCCGTGAGATGCACGAGGATGCTATATCACCACATTTGTAAGGCAAAGGTAAAACAAAATAAATCATGCAGGGAGTTGAGCACCACCTAGTTTACCCGGAGACAAGAGACGAACGACCAAAGAGTCAAGGACCTAATTAAGCCAAAAATTGTGGGGGTGGTGGGGGGCCTTGTGAGACACGGGAGCTGGCTGCATGAGGAGGGGAGACGTACTATTTAGTTTGTTGAGATCGACGACGAGACTAGAGAGCGCGAGGGGATGTGGCCTCCAAAGTCCGCCTGCCCTAGTTGTGCCGGCCTGCAATATTGTCCAATCAAAACCTCGGTGACAGACGACGACAATACCTTTTCCTTTTACCTCTCTCTCTCTCTCTCTCTCTCTCTCTCTGGGCGTGAGCTTTTCTTATCTTTGCGCACAATCTGAAGCTGTACATGTGGTGTAATGGAGGAGAAAAAGCAAAGCAAAGAATTCGAAGCTTAGCTAATTAGGTTATTAGGTTACGAATTGAAAGGTAACGTACTCAGTAACACCGCATGCATATCAGCATGCATATGCTTTTGAGTTTTGACAAATGGAAGCTGCTGCTCAATAGTCAAAATCCTCAATCACCGACGACGATAATCTCTTCTGTTTACGTGCAGCAGTACTTCTTCCATGGCGGCTTCTGGTCTCTCTCTACCTTCTTAATATGTATGGTTGAATATGGTTTACGTTACGTCCAACTATCACCGTTAAACGTACGCCTTATCACTGTTCCTACCTAATATTTGGGCCTCATGAATTCTATGTTCGACACGTGGCGTGGGGTGGGTTTATGCCTTTTAGTTTGACTTAGGACATCTCCAATGGGAGGTGCTAAACCCTATATTATAGCTTGGTATGCCAATATTTGCTCTCCAATGGTTCATTTTGAGGATCTAAACCCTACATGCATCTAGCTACAAGTCCTAAATAAAGATCTAGAATAGGACTTCATTTAGATCTGGATCTAAAATGGGAGAGAGAGAGGCAGTGAGCCAGGCTGAGGGAATAATAGGTTTAGGACTTCATATAGGACTTTAATCATTGAAGATGATTGAAGTCCTAAATGAATAATATCAAAATGAAGTCTTAAAAATAGGTTTAGGACTTCATATAGGACTTCTCCATTGGAGATGCCCTTAGGACATCTCCAATCATGAAGTCTTATAATTGGGTCTTATACCTATTTTGAGACCTTATTTAGACACTATTCATATAACACTTCAACCATCTCCAATGGTAGAAGTCTTATAATTAGGTCTTATCCCTCCAATTTCTCCCCCCTCTACCAAGTGGCCCCAACCCAAAATTATAAGACCAAGTCTCATATGGAGTCTCAAAATAAGACTTGGAATGAGACCAAGTCTTATAAATATAGGGGTTAGGACTTTACAAAACTACCATTGGAGCCCAATTTTTTTTAGTACCCCAAAATTATAGGATTTAGTACCTCTTATTGGAGATGCCCTTAGACTGATTTTGATATATTGTTCTAATTCACCAAGAAATATATGTTTTTTGTATTTTCTTAAACCAAGACTTGCTTCAATTATATATCTTGGATTGTATGAATGTGATTTTTTCTACTCCATTGTAAGTTTGTAACATAGAATTTTGATAAGAGTTTAGATGATAAGGCTTTTATAATACGATAGGTAAAGCTTGTAAGCCCTGTCATATGAGGCCTAAAATACTATAGGCTCCTTTGACATCTAGTTTTGATCGTTCGAAAATGCGCGTACATATATGTGAATTTTAGAAATTCACTATTGTTATTGTCATATAGTAAATGACTCTATTTAGTCTATTACTAATTTTGGTATTCTAGAATGTATAGTAGTTAACTCAAAATCTATCGATTAGTAACAAACAAAGCACCACAATTCTTGTAAGCCAGATGTATATCAAGTAGAAACAATATAACAAGACAAATCTTCAAATCCAATAATGTAATAACATAATTTTAGCTACGTATTTTTTTATCGCTCTTACTAATTAATCGATATTGGCCCTGACTTCCATTTCACATCTTAAGCAATAAAACATATTCAAAATTATAAACCCTAGCTAAATCGACGTACATCCGGAGACAGGTGCCAAACTAAACGACAGTAAGCCAGTAACTTTGAACAATCGAATTCCACGGTTAATCCGCCGGTGACGGACTCTACTGGAGGAGGGCATCGGGGCGACGTAGTTATATTTCTACGTCGCTCCGATTTTAGATGAGGCGACGTACTTTGGCTTTGATAAAAAGTACGTCGCTTCAAAAAATTCAGGCGACGTAGATTGAAGTACGTGGCTTCAAAAAACTGAGGCGACTAGTTTATCATTCGAAGCGACTAAACTAATCTACGTCGCTTCGAATAAAATCTAGGCGACGTAGATTGCTCAATCTACGTCGCCTCGATTTTATTCGAAGCGACGTAGATTAGTTTGGTCGCTTCAAATAAAATCGAGGCGACGTAGATTGCGCAATCTACGTCGCCTAGATTTTTTAAAATCTGGATCTACTCTTCTTCTTAAAGTCAACCCTTTCATAAAGGTGGTATTTTAGAAAAACAGTTTCCCCGAGCTCTGCAGCTGTTTTGGGCGATTTTGGGGAGAAATTAGAGGAAATTGAGAAAGAAGGTTGTTCTTGCCATTGATTTGATTCTTGAGTAAGGTTAGTTTGATTTGTATCTCTTTAACCCTCTTTATGACCATAATATGTTAAATTAGAAGTGAAAATGAAGTTTTGGTGAAATGTTTGAAGTTGAATTGAATTTGGTGTTATGTTGTAGTTTTAGTGTTTGAATCATTGAATTGTGTTAAATCATGTTATGGGTTCATGAATAATGTTTGAAATTTGGTTAAGTTTAGTGAAATTTATTGATGATTAGAAGTGAAATTGAAGTTTTGGTGAAATGTTTGAAGTTGAATTGAATTTGGTGTTATGTTGTAGTTTTAGTGTTTGAATCATTGAATTGTGATAAATCATGTTATAGGTTCATGATTAATGTTTGAAATTTGGTTAAATTTAGTGAAATTAATTGATGATTAGTGTAGATTATGTGTATTCGAGCCTTAATTAGTACTGTTATTAGTGTTAATAATGATTTTGAGCGTATGGCTATATATAATTGTGGTGTTTATCAACTTAGAACTCCCGTTTGAGAATCAACAACTCATGTAGTTGATCGAGTTGAGTTGTTGATTCTCGAATTGTCCCATTTTTGGACACTTTAGGTGAACATGACTTTGTTGATCCTTTTGCTATTCGTGTGATTTCAGTTTCAGTTTTGGGATATGGTTTCGACAGTGTCTCCTTTAAATGTTCCCCGAGTGCAAATTAGGTTGTTTAGATATGCGTGCACTCGGGGAACTGTAGGGAGATGCTGCCGAAATTTCCCTAAACTGGAGCTGAAACGCATGGGTGCAAAAGCGTTGACAAATGTCGTGTTCCCCTGAAGGGGATAGGACCCAACCCGGAGGCATAAGGCGAAGAAGTGTGGGGTTTTGGTTGAATCGCAACTGTGGCGTGGTAACTTTGTTCATATTGATTGTTTATGTTGACAGGAAACATGGACGGACTCCCAGACAAAACTTGGATGACATATCATCGTGCTGATCCAAGGTACATCAACGGCATATTCGAGTTCATGAATTTTGCCCTGCTACATAGTAACGGAGCCGATTATCACTACTGCCCGTGCAAACGTTGTAAGAACGGTCCGTTCAAGGTTACTATGGATCAGATGTATCATCACTTATCACACAGTGGTATGAGTCCTACTTATACAGTCTGGCACCTTCACGGGGAAGTTTCTGGTGAACCGGCAATGCTCAGTCAACGAAGACAGTGGCTTCAAGACAGAGTCAGTCCTTCTAGTGGTGCCGGTCCTTCAGTGAACCCGCAGTTGGAGATTCTACAGGATGCATATCCCTATTATCCTGGATACCATGCAGATGCACCCCAACAATTTGTGGAAGATAATTCGGGCATGAACTTCAATGACATGGTAGACGATGATTATGAAAAGTACGATAGATTATTGAAGGAGTCACAGACCCCATTATATGAAGGCAGTGAGGAAACTGTTTTGAGTGCCATATTAGATGCAATGGAAATGAAAAATGAAAATGGATGGTCGGACACAAGTGTTGACTCTTTATGTATTTACATTAATAAACTTCTTCCTAAAGGGCACACATTCCCCTGTTCATACTCGAGAATAAAAAAAATCTTGAGTGATCTTTCACTGGGTTACGAAAGAATTCATGCGTGTGAGTTTAACTGTGTGTTGTTCAGGGAGGCGCTCGTAAATGAGAGGATTTGTCCAGTGTGTTATTCTGAAAGATATAAGCCAAATACGAATGATATTCCCAAAAAAATAATTCGTAACTTCCCTCTAACACTAAGGTTGAAGCGCTTGTTTATGTCCCCACACACTGCCAAGCATATGCGATGGCTGGGGGAGCGGATATGCGTGGCTGGTAGCCTCAGCCACCCAGCTGACGGAGAAGCGTTTCAACATTTTGACAGAACTTTTCCAGGATTTGCACGGGACTGCAGGAATGTGCGCCTTGGAGTAGCAACAGACGGTTTCAATCCATTCGGAACAATGGGAACTTTGCATAGTACATGGCCCGTTGTTGTGATGCCGTACAATCTACCACCATCAATGTGCATGAAGAATGAATATAACATGTTATCAGTGTTGATTCCAGGCCCTAAATCTCCCGGAAAGTGCCTTAGTGTACTCATTGAGCCGATGATCGAGGAGCTAATACATTTATGGGTCGTTGGAGTCCATACTTTTGATCGAGTAGACAATGAGGTATTCTTGATGAAGGCAGCGGTAATGTGGACTATTAGCGACTTTCCAGGTTTAGGGATGCTTGCGGGGTCAACCGTGAAAGGGTACAAGGCATGTCCAATCTGTCTAGATGAGCTAACTTCAGAGCATATATGTGGGAGGATAGTTTATGAAGGTCATCGAAAATGGCTCCACCAGGATCACCCTTGGAGATTGAGCAAGGCATTTAACGGGAAGGAGGAGTTTGGCGGAAGACCCTATCGTAAGAGTGGAGATGAAATTTTGGAGGACGTTAGGTCAAACGTTTACCCTATTCTTAGCCAACATGAAGACTTGAAGGTGCCGTACAATCCGAATAACAGACAGTGTTGGACTCACGAAAGCATATTTTGGAAGCTGCCGTATTGGTCATCATTGAAGATCAGACATTGCCTAGATGTCATGCACATTGAAAAAAATGTGTGTGACAACATCCTTGGAACCATTTTTTCGATTGAATCGAAGTCTAAGGATGGTCCAAAAGCTCGCGCTGCTTTGAAGAAGAGGAATGTGCGAAAAAACCAGTGGCAAAGAGCGGGTGACTTGGCTACGGGGAAAGTTCCTCATGCACCTTTTTTAGTTAAAAATGATGATCTAGAAGATGTGTTCCAGTGGTTCAGGGATGTTAAGTATCCTCTTGGTTATGCAGGTAGTTTGAGAAGTAAGGTGAAAATAAGTTCCCAGTCACAGTTTTATGGATTGAAGACGCATGATTGCCATGTCTTGCTTCAACGTCTTCTTCCTGTGGTTATAAGAGGGTTCCTGCCAGAAAACGTTGTCAAGCCATTGATAGCACTGTCAAATTGGTTTCGTCAACTATGCAGTAGGGAGCTTAAGAAGGAGGTTGTGCGTGACATGGAAACTGAGATAGTGATGATTCTCTGCAATTTTGAGCTCATATTTCCTCCACATTTTTTTACATCTATGGTTCATCTCATGGTTCATCTGCCCGAACAAGTATTCCTTACAGGTCCAGTCCACTATACATGGATGTATCCAATTGAAAGGTAAAATTTTTTGAAGCCTCGCTAATATTAGGAAAATATGTTTGTACTAATATTATTGTACTAATCTTGTGTAATATGTCGGCAATTAGGAAAATATTGTACTAATCTTGAGTGGTGTTTTTGCAGGCAATTAGGAAAATATAAAAAGTCAATGAGGAATACACGTTACCCGGAAGGTAGTATTGCTGAACAGTACCTCGTACATGAGTCGGTGACGTATTGTAAGGCTTATCTCAGACGGATGGACAACGAAGATATCGACACTTCCATATCTGGGTGGAATGTCAGCTGTGTTTCACTCTTAGTAAGACCAGATATTATCGAGACTCGTCGCCAGTTCAGGTTGACTGAGTCAGAGACTGCTGAGGCTCACTGGCAAGTCTTGGTGGAAACAGACGAAGTCAAACCTTACCTAGAAGAACATCTCAGAAGGTTCGAGGCTAAAAATGGTGAAGATTTCGACGAGCGGCAGCGGAGGAGGAGTTTTCTTCGATGGTTCTTAACATGGGTACATATGCCTATTAATTCTTGTAAGGTTCTTTGAGGGTTTATAACACTTATCTTTAACTCCTCTTAACACTTATCTCTCAGGTGTCCCTTAAAGAAAAAAACTCGGACCCGAGCTTGGTTGCAGGAATAAAGTCATTAGCTCAAGGACCTCAGCAATGTCGGGTTTATATGTCGTGTTATGTGAACGGTGTCAAGTTCACATCGTTTGATAGAGATCAAAGAACCGTGACTCAAAACAGCGGTGTCATGATAGACAAGGGTTCATCCAAGTTCTACGGCCATGTTAACTACGTGGTCGAAGTATTATATGCAGGCCGTATGCCAGTGGTGTTGTTTAAGTGCACATGGCACAACTCCGAGGACCCTGAAGATTTTGAGACCCTTATAAAAGATCATGGACTGATATCAGTGAATACAAACAAGAGTTACTATGAGGATTCACCCTTCATAATTGCAACCAAAGCAAAACAGGTATTCTACATAGACGATCCAAAGGCTGGTGGTACTTGGAAGGTAGTACAAGAAATGTCGCACCGCAATGTCTACAGCGCCGAAGTTCTGGCCATAGATGAAAACATATCGCGTACAGGAGATCATATCTTCGAGCCTTACCAAGAGGACACTCCCACGGTGATACAATTTTACCCAGATTTTCAACTACTTTTGGACGAAGAAGGAGACGAGGACGAGGACGAGGACGAGGAGGAGGACGAGGACGAGGAGGACGAGGAGGAGGACGAGGACGAAGACGAGGACGAAGACGAGGACGAGGAGGAGGAGGACGAGGAAGAGGAGGAGGACGAAGAGGAGGACTAAACTAATATTATTACATTCTTGAAACCTAAATTCGTATTTTCTTTAAAGCATAATGTATGTATACGATCAAATATTACTAACTTTATAATTATAAACTTCATTTATTAAAAAAAAAACCAAAATAAACAATTAAATAGAAGGAAGCGACGTATATTGATCAATCTACGTCGCCTCATTTATTCATAAAAACAACAAAATAAAAAATTAAATACAATTAAGCGACGTAGATTGATCAATCTACGTCGCCTCATTTATTCAAAAAAACAAAATTAAAAATTAAATCCAAGCGATGTATATTGATAAATATACGTCGCCTCATTTATTCAAAAAAACAACAAAATTAAAAATTAAATCTAAGCGACGTATATTGATAAATATACGTCGCCTCGCCGTCTACTTCAATCGGACCACCCCGAAACCTCTTCAACCCCGAAACCAAATCTTCAATCCCCTCCATCGAACTCCAACCCCGAAACCAAACCGGATTGTGCCTTCCATCTTCGAAGCCATTCACCCCATCTTGAGCTACCAAATCTGTAATCAAGGTATGATTTTATTTCAATTTTCAAATTGATTCGGGTACTTGTGATAAGTATTCCTAATGTCTTTATTAATCCCCACACACTACGTCGTGATTTCAGAACGCATTCCGGGTCCGAATTTCCGTCTCTTTCGCATTCAAGGAAAACTCTCTAAGCATCTATGTAAGTTATCTTGTGAATTGTAGGCTTCGATGAATAGATATGCTTCTCTGCCCCCTTATATTTTAGTAGTCTTCTTCTTTATACAGTACTGTTTCCTCTATTCTCAATTTGGAAAGGAAAATATTGGCATAGGTATTGGTTTATTGCTTACGGTGTGGTTTGTATCATCCTGTATTCATGTGTGTTTCTATATCTCTACTTGGATGTGTAATAAAAACTCACATATTGTACAAATTCATCAGTCGCTTTTCATAGTGTTTGTTCTAAAACACCATCATTTAACAACTCAACTTAAAGATTGACGCGACGTAGATTGATCAATCAACGTTGCCTCATTTAAAAAAAAAAAATTAAAAATTAAATCCAAGCGACGTAGATTGATCAATATACGTCGCCGAATTTATTCAAAAACAAAAAAATAAAAATAAATACAAAGAAGCGACGTAGATTGATCAATCTACGTCGCCGAATTTATTCAAAAAAAAAAACAAAATAAACAATTAAATAGAACTAAGCGACGTAGATTGATCAATCTACGTCGCCTTATTTATTCAAAAATACAAAATTAAAAATTAAATCCAAGCGACGTAGATTGATAATATACGTCGCCTAATTTATTCAAAAAAAAAAACAAAATAAACAATTAAATAGAACTAAGCGACGTAGATTGATCAATCTACGTCGCCTCATTTATTAAAAAAACAAAATAAACAATTAAATAGAACACTATGTCCATAGACCATGTATAGGTACGTACATATTGGTACATATTGGTGCTTCCCAAAACCCCAAATCGTCTTGCTCAATCTACGTCGCCTGAACATTTATTCAAAAAAACAAAATTCTAAATTAAATAGAAGGAAGCGACGTAGATTATCAATCTACGTCGCCTCATTTATTCAAAAAAAAAACAAAAAAAAAACAATTAAATAGAAGGAAGCGACGTAGATTGAGCAATCTACGTCGCCTCATTAATTCAAAAAAATAAAATTAAAAAACTAATCCAAGCGACGTATATTGATTCTTACGTCGCCGCGTTTATTAAAAAAATTAAAAATTACAAATTATGAAGCGACGTAGATTGCAATGTACGTCGCGTAGATTAATGAAATGAAACGAAGCGACGTAGAATGCAATCTACGTCGCCTCGTTTCCTTTATATTCCCAGAATCACAGATTGCTTTCTTCTTCTCACTTCTTCTTCTTCCTCGCGCCGTCGCCCCCAAATCCCTAACCCCCAAACAGCCCTAAACTTCTTCTTCTTAACCTAATCCCCTCCATCTTCAACTCTCTCCAATCATCTTCGATCTTCCCCTCGGTAGGCATCATCTTCATTCAACGTTTTCGATTTTTTGGGAAATCTTCAGGGAAATCTTCAACTCTCTCATCAGGGAAATCTTCTATTATAAGGTAATTAGGAATTTAGGATGATGTTTGGGGAGTTGGTACTTTATATAGGAATGATAAGATATATGTTTGTGGGAAATCGGATAGAGCTAATACCTTATATAAAACAGAATAGTTCTTACAGAGAATCAATACTTCTTCTTTCTTTTCGCAAGAGAACAAAATTAAAGATATGTATGTATCAATGTAGAATTGCATGTTGTTAGACTTCACAGGATTTATGAATCTTTCTTATTCGAAATAGAATTCTCAAGACTCCTTCCAAGCACTGTTTCATGAAAGCAATGATCTACTCAAACCTAATGAGTCATTTCATACGCAACGTGTATGAAAATGAAAGGAACAAATCCTGATTTTACTGTGATTTTGTCAGAATAGGTTTTACAAGTTAATCAAACTTGTTTCTCTCTTTAATATGCAAGAAATTAAAACTGATGTATCGAATTAGTAAATGCTTTTGATTTGCAGTCTAGTATGTTTGTAATATTGGAATTGAATTTGCTTTGAAAATGAACAATCCCTTATTGGAGAGCCGGCGACATTTGAGATGAAGTGGGTTTCAACTGTTGTTGAAAGGGTCTGAACAAAAGTGAAGGTCGGACTCGGACTTAGTCTTTTGCTTGCCTCACTGACAAGACAAAAGAGTTTTGAAACTGTCCTGTCTTTAAATATTTGGTGAAGAATTGGTGTTAATTTGACAGTAATCTCTATTTATCTATCTCACTTTTGTGATCGCTTCATCTATCATCGTAATCTCTCGCTGTTTTGCTTTAGAAGATACAATGGTTTGAGTTTCTATGTTCTTCAGAACAGAGTTTTGGGGAAAGTGAGCTTTCATCTCTGTTTCTGTTTCTTTACTTCAGTTCATGTTCTGTTCTAGATTTGGATTTATTTGTTTAGAAATGTGAGTTGGATTCTGATGAACATGTGGGTTTTTTCTTTTCTGATTTTTGTTTTATATATGGATTTCAGGTTGATTAGATACTATTGTGAACGTAATGACCTCAAGTTACCCAAATGGATCCACCATAATAGTCATAATCTATTAGGTTGCTGGAATCTATTAAGAAAAAATCTCCCATATTTACAGCATGTGTGTCTCATGATTGTGAACCTGGTTTGGTTTCGCCAACACAGCAACAGTGGCTCATTGTTACAATGACTTAAGGAGAAGTGCCATGCCGCCATGTTCAATGAAATGTCTTGATAAAATGTAACAAAAGTTCATGATATATGGAATCTGTTGTATTTCTCACCTTGTGCACTTGGTTTGATAATGAATTTAGAGGAAACTGATTAGTTGTGGATATGTTTATTGGATGAATATAGTACTAGTTCCTTGACATTGTGATTAGTGAGCATTATTTAGATCCTGAATTGAATTTGTGGATGAATATAGTAACTAGATCCTGAATTTGTGAAATTGTTCTATATATGAAGATCATCTTCTGGTTTACTCTATTGAATCCCAAAAAGAATGCAAGTAGGATGTTGAATTTACATCCAATCTGTTTTCAATCACATTCGCCTAATTGTAGCTAATTTTTTTTTTTGTTGTTTTCATGTAAGAATTGGCGAAATCTGTGTAGCTAAAGCAACCGAATCCGAGCCAACTCCGTGTAGCTAAAGCAAACGATTTGAGGCAACTCGAGAAGGTACGGAGCTTTGTGTTTTATACTGTGCCGAATGTGTATTGTGATAATGATTCCGAATGTGTTTTCAATATGTTTTCATGTAAGTATTGTGTTTTGTGATGATGATGAAGTCTAATGTGTTTTGTGATAATGATTAAACGCCAGTTTGGTTATATGAAAACATATGCATAATGATTAAGGGTTTGTGTTTTATACTGATTCTTACTTTTGTTTGTTAGTAGTTATTTCTGGGATATTAGGATTGATGAAAGAGCATGTGTTACTAGTACTTGACAGTTCAATATTGCCTGCATGTATAAAAGAATGTTAGTTAAATAAATAGTCATTTGTAGATTTTAGTTTCACATGTGTAATGTATATTGATGTACATTTGTGTGTTCTCACTCTAAGGCTTGTGAAAACAACAGAGCCGATGTTTGAAGGTGTTTAGTATGTTTCTTATCGAACCATTAAACGTATGTAGCTAATCTGTTTTATATATGAAGATCATCTTCTGGTTTACCTGTGAAATTAGTTCTATATATGAAGATCATCTTCTGGTTTACTCTATTGAATTCCAAACAGAATAGTTTAGTTTTAACATCTAATTAAAAATAACTGTTTAGTAATAAAAGAATGGCTCCCGGAGATACTGCATACAAGAGGAGGAAAGCGTTGATGCAGCGTCGTGAAGCGGAAGCGGCGGCAGCTGCGGAGGCGGCGGAGGCGGGGTGGCGAGCATTCAGCAGAGATGGGGCTTCCGGGTCTGGTTGCCCCACGGGACAATCGGCGACCTCGTCGATTGCAGAAGCTCCGCAGTTAACGCCCGCCCCTCCACTTGAGGATGCGATTCCGCAAGGACCGGATGACAGCAGCGACGCCACTACGGCGTCACAGCACCATCCCGCCCTCAGCATCCGGTGCAAGAAGACCAAACTCCCCGACATGGTCGACATGGCAACCGGAGACCCGACGACGGAACAGCGCGGAGTCGTTGTCGGGACGAAGACGGAGTACCTCGTCCGGATGAACAACAATAGGCGACTACAAGTCGCTTACTCTACGAGGCATGCGGGGCCGGCGACGAGGGAAATGCGGAGTCTTATGTGCCGAGACATCGGTAGCATCATCCGCGGAAAAGTTCCAATGCTTGCATCTAGCTTCTTGGGACTTAGCGATTTGCATCGCGATATCGTCGGCCGGAGTCTTGAGGTATACTTGCTGGACTCCGAGCTTACTTACATACTTGTAGTAAATGTAAATATAATTTTTACATAACGGAATTTAAATGTGTTGTGCTAGACGAACTACGACATCCCGGCGACTGATGTGGAGATGTGGAACTTCATTGATAGGACGGCGCAAACAATCTATAAGGATTGGAAGTACGATTGCCATCAACATTATCTCCACGTCAGCCAGGAGACTCCGGCCGAGTTTCTCGGGAGGGCAGACCAATGGGCGTGGTTAAAAGCCCACTTCGAAGACCCTGCTTACTTGGTGAGTTTCATAAACGAACCTACAGTTTTGGTAGCCAACATTCGAACAATATGCATGTTTATCTGTTCTTATTTTAAAATGATTTTTGTGTGTGTGTGACAGCGATTGTGCGAACGGAACCGAGGGAACCGAAACAAGAACAAGGAGCAGCAGCTCAACCACCATTCGGGATCCCTCGCCCTCTCGTACCGAAGCGAGGTGTTGGAGAAGGAGGGTCATCCAGCGCCTGCCGTCCAGACGTGGATTAACGTATACCAGCCGGAGAGGAATGCGGCTGAGAAAGTGGTAAGCTCAAATAGGTTCACGTTACGTTATTTCAATTATTTTTGTCTACTAAATTGTAATATTATTTATTTTATCTATTTTAATTGAGCAGGCGGCAGTGAAGCGTCGACTCGATGAAGTCTTGTCGCAACAAGATAGTGCTGCGGGCCCAGTTGACGGCGAAGAGGTTTCCCAACCCCAGCCTCTTCCTCTTGATACACAAATAAATATCATAGAGGAAGAGGTGGGTTCAAGGCACGGGACCTCTATAAGAGGTAATAAATCTCCAAAACGATTCCGTCGATGCATATCTCGATTTACGTTTTGCTTCATTTTGGTTTACGATATAGTTTACTAATATTTGTTCTTGTTCGACGTTACAGGGGTGGGGCGCGCTCTCACACGCGACCCCAAACCGAGAGGAGGGGCCCGGGTAAACCAGGAACGCCAAATTCAAATGCAAAAGGAGATCGATGAAGCCAAAGAGGCGGCGCGCAGATCGAGCGAGGTGGCGCAGAAGGCTATAGCGGAAGCGAGTGCGATCGCCCAAAGGATGCAAGAAATGGAGGCCATGATGCGATCATTCCAGGCTGCGAATCAACAACCGCAAGCTCCTCCACCACCTCCCGGCTCGTAAACTGTATATAGGATTTGTATAAACTTGATTTGTGTTAACTTGATTTGTATAAACTTTTAACGTTTTGATTTGTGATTGAATGCGTTTTTTTGGTTGAATGCGTATCTGCAATTTGAATGCGTTTTTGTGTTTGTAAATTGCGATAGGTCGTGACTTGGTACAATAATGTTTAATTTTTATTTTTTTTTATTTTTTAATAAATGAGGCGACGTAGATAGAACATTCTACGTCGCCTCATTTATTTCTAAATGAATAATAAATAAATATTAAATACGTTGAGGCGACGTACATTGATCTATATACGTCGCCTCATTTATTACAAAAATAAAAAAAATTAAAATTTTTAATAAATGAGGCGACGTAAATTGATCAATATACGTCGCCTAAATTTATTTAATATTTATTTATTTTTTATTTAGAAATAAATGAGGCGACGTACATTGATCAATCTACGTCGCCTCATTTATTTCTAAATAAAAATAAATAAAAATTAAATAAATGAGGCGACGTAGATTGATCAATATACGTCGCCTCATTTATTAAAAAATAAAATCAAATAAATATGAAATAAATTGAGGCGACGTATATTGATCAATATACGTCGCCTCATTTATTAAAAAATATAAAAAAATAAAAAATAAATAAATTTAGGCGACGTATATTGATCAATGTACGTCGCCTCATTTATTAAAAAATAAAATCAAATAAATATTAATTAAATTGAGGCGACGTATATTGATCAATGTACGTCGCCTCAATGGATTAAAAAAAGAAAAATAAATTAAAAAAAATAAAATTGAGCGACGTAGATTGATCAATATACGTCGCCTCAGTTCAAGCGACGTTATCAATCTACCTCGCTTCAATTGAAGCGACGTAACATTATTTACGTCACGTGAAATGAAACTAAGCGACGTAGATTGTATCTACGTCGCCCCAATGGTGGCGTGATGAATCTGAAGCGACAAGACGAGACGACGTCGTTTTGGTCACAAGAAATTGAGGCGACGTAAAATTGAGACGAGGCGACCACCTTTCTACGTCGCCCCAATTTCCTCCTTCAGTAGTGGGAGTAGTGGAGAACATGCATGCAATTGATGCATCTCGTATTCTCGTAGCCTAGTCGACGCCATCAATCATGCATATGTGATATATGGCTTATATGCATGGAAACGCTGCAACATCTGGCATTGCTTGTTATGCTCCCTGCTACCTTATCTAGTGCCTGCGAACTGGGATCGATCGATTCATGCAAGCTAATAAGCCTCGCAGTTACTGAGATCACATATAGAATCATAGATACATGATATACATTTGAAATTATTTTCCGATAGATGTTATACATATATATTAATATATATAATATATGATCGAGTTGGTTTCCATAAAAGTAAGTAGAGGTACCATGTTCTATTCCGCAGCCTTCCTTGAACCTATCTGCTCAGTTTTGTCTACAAGGAAGACAAACCAAGATTCAGTACGCCTTATATTCATGATATAACTAGAAATATCGATCATTAGCCGTTAATTAGATAATATATATCTTCTGGGAAATTTGTTCTTGATCGATGATCCTTCAGACAATGCATGTGTAATTTAAGCTTCTCGTTTTGTCCTATATTTTGTATGAAGAAAATTGAGGTTCTCTACAAAACATGCATATTCTAGGTCAATCTAGCTGTAAGGATAGTCGACCGATCCTTCCATTTTGTATTTTGTATCGGCTGGGACACCCTGGTTGTGATATGATGATCAAAATATTGAAAAACTCTCATAGTTATCCATTTTTCAAAGGCAAGAAGCATGTGAAAATTTCCAAAATCTTTAGATTTGATGAAGTGAATGAGATTACCAATCGCAATCCGGTCTCAACATCTAGTGTTATTCCACAAGATTTCTTTATGACAATTTCTGATGTTCATCGCTATTTTTGCAAAGCTTGCTTATTGACAAAGTTACATACTAGATCTTCCTTTGCAGTTGACAACAATGATAACATACCATTCTTATAGAGAATCCATGGTGATATTTGTGGACATATCAAACCAGAATATGGATCATTTAAATATTTTATGGTTTTGATAGATGCATCAACGAGGTGGTCACATGTTGTTTTGCTATCCACGAGGAATGCTACATTTGTAAAACTCCTTGCACAAATTATTAAGCTTCGGGCTCACCACCCGGGCAACCCAATCAGATCAATTATATTGGATAATGCAGGAGAATTCACATCAAAGACTTTTGATAACTACTATATGTCAATTAGGATCAAAGTTGAACATCCTGTCCCTCATACTCATTCATAGAATGATTTAGCAGAGGCATAAATCAAGCGGTTACAACTTGTAGCCAGAGAAATGATTATGCATACTGATTTGCTGGTATCTGTTTGGGGATATGCAGTATTACATGCAACAATGCTTTTTCGATTGAGACATGTAGTATGCAAACCATTCAGTGTGTATCAGTTGGTAACTAAAGACGAGCCTGAAATTTCATATTTATGCATCTTTGATTATGTAGTGTATGTGCCAATTGCACCTCCACGGCACACTAAAATGGGTCATCAACAACGATTATGCATATATGTTGGTTATGAATCTCCAACTATTGTCTGTTACTTAGAAACTTCAACTAGAGATCTCTTTACTGCAAGATTTTTTGATTGTCACTATGAAGAAACATACTTCTCGACGTTAGGGGGAGATAGAAATATCTATGCTCCAGTTGAAAGTCAGGAATTGACGCGGAATACTTCTCTCACTATGTTTCAAGAAGATCCATGTACATCTCAAAGTGATATTAAAGTGTAACGTATACTTGATCTTCAAAAGGTACCAGACTCGGTGCTAACTCCTTTACTGATATTGCCAAAGTGACGAGATCAGACATTCCTGCTGCAAATGTTCCTGCAAGGTTAGAAGTCCTTAAAGAGCGGTATAACGCAAGTCCAGGGTAGAGTAACGTGCCTCTTACCCATGTGGATGCAGTAGCATCAGCCTCGGCTCCCACCAGGAAGGGGGGGACCAAGAAAATCCACAAATGAACTAGCAACAAAAAAGCAGGTCATTCAGGCACAAACTAATCCTTTCCTCATCTTTGTTATGAACCCTACACATGAGATATACATGAAAGTGCTGAAAGGCGTAGTCATACCCAACTCAAGTAACTCTACACCATAGAGTATTCATGTGATTAGATTGAAGTGTTCATTATATGGATTGAAACAATCCGGTAGGATGTGGTACACAAGCCTAATTGATTACTTGATTGGAAAGGGATGCAAGAACGATGATTTATGCAAACGTGTGTTCATTAAGAGAACAAGTTCAGGATTTGCTATAGTAGCGGTCTATGTTGATGATATAAATATCGTTGGGTCTTTTGATGAAATTAATGAGACAATTAGCTACTTGAAATCTGAGTTTGATATGAAAGACCTTGGTATGACTCGATTTTGTCTTTGTTTGGAATTAGAACATCGAGTTGGTGGAATACTTATTCACAAGTCTGCTTATGTCCAAAAGATGGTCAAACGATTTAACATGTACAAAACTCATCCTCTTAGCACACCAATAGTCGTTCGCAATTTGGAACCCAATAAGAATCTGCACCATCTGAAAGACGATGATGAGGAACTATTGGAAGCTGAGGTATCATACCTTAGTACTATTGAATATTTGTTGTATTTGGCTCAATGCACAAGACCAGATATTGCATTCTCTGTGAACTTGTTAGCTCGGATTAGGTCTGCGCCTACACAACGTCATTGGAATGGTATAAAACAAATCTTTAGGTACTTGAAGGGTTCCATAGACTTGAGTTTGTTCTGTCTCTACAAAGAATACAGAGAGAAGCTTGAAATTCTCAAAAAATGGATGGTTGAATCGCAGCATGCAAGTTTCAGCAATTTCGACCCGTTAAAGGTTGCACCCTAAACGGATCATAACCATTCATTTGACTTGTTGAGTGAAATTTTCAACCCGTATAACAATGATTCGGCTGCAAGCATTGTACCCCAATTTAATGCGGTTCCGTACTCAGAGACACATTGTGATGTCTTGGTTAGTTTTGGTGATGCTGGGTATCTCTCTGACCCACACAAAGGATGTTCCCAGACTGGTTATGTATTCACATAGGAAACATGACAATTTCTTGGAGATGAACAAAGCAGACCCTTGTTGCTACTTCCTCGAATCATTATGAGATTATTGCTTTACATGAAGCGGTTAAGGAGTGTATCTGGCTTAGGTCAATCATACACTACATTCGAGGATCTAGTGGATTATCATCCACGACTACAACACCAACTTGTATCTTTGAGGACAATGTGGCTTGCATTGAACAAATGAAGTTGATATACATCAAGGGTGATCATACAAAGCATATATCGCCTAAGTTCTTCTTTAATCAGCAACAACTACAGTTATTGAGCATTCATGTTAATCGGGTTTGTTCGGCAGATAATGTTGCAGACTTGTTTACCAAGTCATTGTCAAAATCTACATTTGTAAAGCATATGAGACGCATTGAAATGCGAAGGTTATCTGAACTTTAAGATTGAGTTACTGATCAGGGGGAGTCTACATCACAATGTGGTCGCATTTGTAGTTGATGCGTTCTACTCTTTTTTCCTTAGACCAAACATTTATTTTTACCCAATAAGTTTTTTGTTTGCTTGACAAGGTTTTTAGTGTGGCAACAAGTTATGCATCATACATCAAGATCGCGACACAAGGGGAAGTGTTCCAGGAAAAATATTCCTGGTATCTCAGTGTGTATTTTGTCCTAATTAGAATAGAAATAAATATTATCTCAATCCCTGATTTATATTGTCTTAGATTATAATACATATTTAAGGTCATCTATTAATAAATAAAGTACAGTTTCAGATTATATCTTCTGTATATTTATTTTCTCATTCAACATTACAAACATTTTATCTACATCTGACATGTAAGGACCGAAAGAGTTTTATCCATGTGATTTTTGCAAACAAAAGACAACTACCTAGCTAATTACTTGGTATCTTATGTTAAAACACTAAATTATCACATTGAAAGTATTGAATCTTTATGTCTAAATAAGTTGAGTGAGTTTTAGTCTAATGACAATAACTCATATGTACCATCATAGGCAGACAATTGACAATTGAGCTGACTCAAAATTTATGGCAAGCAATGTCGCCTTCACTCACATCTCTCGCGCACCCGTAAACTTCGACACCAAAGAATTCTTGCTACGTACCTAATACTGATGAGTGAAAATATCCCTCCTTATTTGGAGGAGGAAATTCATGTGGTGTTTTTCACACATGTGAAAAGCTTTTGCTCTAGCTTCACACCCATTTAATTAAAGATGGAAGCTAGTTGATGTAGTTAATATTGAAATGCAAGAGAGCCTATACGTATAGGCTTATGGGTAGCAGCAAAGTTTGACAAAATTTTAAATGAGGAAGAAGTGTGGAATTCTTCTTCCAACTGATGAAGAATGCATGCATATATTTGCCTATATAAGGAGGCATTTGCAATAGTGCAAATGATAGAAGAACTGGAGAGAGTTCTACCACCTTCTGAGTTATCAAGAGTGAGAGTAGTGAGAAAAACTCCAAGTAGAGAGTTTGTGAGTGTAGCAAAACAAAGTGAGTGTAAGTGTATCTCTTCAAGCTAGTGTGAGTTTTGAAGTAGTGTTTCTCTCGGTGAAACCTTTATTCGTATAGTAAAGGTTCTTTGTTGTTGCTGCCTATGAACGTAGGCATTTTGCCGAACCACATTAATTTTCGATGTTCTCTATTAATTTATTTTTCGCTTGTGATTATAAATTAATTACCGAATTCATTCTACAATTTATTTTTCCACATTCCCTAACAAATACTCCTAATAGGGTTGGCTAATTCTCCCGACTGGTACAAAAATCTTCAGCTAACTCTGCAATACTACGTACCATGAAGCGTGCTTTGTGGGAGGGTAAAGAGATGAGGTTAATGTGCAAGCATCATTTATATGGTCGTGTTTTGTTCAATTAAGGACCACTGAGTCTGGTGGGTGATGGAATCGTGAGGAAACGTCAGTACGTACTGCTCACATGATCGACCAAAGATGAAGCACAACACAATTTCATTTCCGGGTTTCGATCAGTTCATTTCATGGGCCAGGGCGGCACCTTTTTAGTTCCTTGTAGTTACTACTACTCAGCTGTCTCGTAGTTACGTGCTCCTCATGATGGATGGTTAATATTAATGGGGCGTTTTTGATCAGATGGCTCTAGTTCATTTATGATTTTGATGGACCAAACTAAAAGTGGACCACTGGTTCGAGGCTTAATCTGGGACCAAATTAATTTCGGATATAAATGTTGTTTTGTCATGCGCGTAAAGGGCTTCGTATATATTGATTGAGGTCCACGTCTTAAGAGCATCCGCATCGTGTGTCAGTCAGTTGGTCGAGTAAAATATTTTTTGGTGATGCACTGGGGAGGAAAGAAGGCGAGCAGCTCGCTGGTCAACGAGCTCGAGCTCGAGCTCGAGCTTGAACTGTTCTGGTAGAGCTGCTGATCGAGCGGCTGGTGGAACCCACGCTCACGTGAGTGACGCCAGCTGTTGTCATTTTTTTATAACTCAGACGCGTGTAATACACGCGCTAGTAATAAGTAAAAAATTAAAAATGCGTGCCAATGGGAGGACAACACGTGGCGCACCGGTTGGAATAAAAAATGATTTTGAACCCAAACAAATCCAACGGTTGATATTCAAACACAACGGCTACTTTTTTTTCAGAACAGGTATAAAGGGAAATACCCAAAATATTTGCCAAAAACCCGAATTTTTTTTCCAAAAAATCGCAAAACACTCCTTAATTTTGTCTTACAAATACTACATCATTTTTCTTCACACAACTCACACCAATTCTTTTCAAAAAAATACATACATTAAAATTGAAACACATCATATTTATTACACACTTTTAGAAATTGAAACACAATACTAATTTGAAACACACTTAATGAAATTTAAACACACATAGTAAAAATTTAAACACACATAATTATAGTCTTTCTCCAGTCTCAAGCATCCAGTTGTGTTTCACCCGGTTCTTCTGAAGCTCCTTATGAATATAAACAGATTCGAGATCGGCAACACGATCATGAAACCATGACATATTATGCCAATCTCTACTCATTGGCTCAAAATGAATTCGATTCCCATCCTCATCAACATGCCCATCATAAACCTGGAAAGCTCGCACTGGGTTTTGCATATCTTCTTCTGCATTCTCCTCAAACTCTTCATCTACGAACTCACTCTCGACAATCATGTTATGCAATATGATGCAGGCTAACATGATAGTTTTGATTTTCATCCCTCAACGATCTCAATCTTTGTCGATTTTCTTTGCGACTCCGACGTGATCCACGACCTTGTGGTTTATCATCAAGTTGTGCCTCCTCCATGGCCACGAGATTGACGAAAGATTGTTCCATCTCGTCATCCTCCTGGTTTTGATGTTGCCTCCTCCAGAAAAAGTTGTGGAAGCTAAAAGAATTCATCAGAGTGATGCTTCAAGGATTGGAAAATGTGGTTGTTGGTGGGACAGCAATGAGAGGGATGATAGTTTTATAGCAAATTCTCACCGACAAGCAGCTTCAATTATTTCGTCGACATCGTTATCCAGAGATGACACGTGTCACATCCTCATTGGTCAGAAATCTCACCGACAATCAGCTTCAATTATTTTGTCGACATCGTTATCCGGAGATGACTCTTATCACATCCTCATTGGTCGGAAATCTCACCGAAAATTGGCTTCAATTATTTTGTCGATATCGTTAACCGGAGATGACACGTGTCACATCCTCATTGGTCACTGAATAATATCTGCTCAAGCAGTTTGTGAACTGCTGCATTTTAAATTGCTCTTGCTCAAGTAATTTGATGATTTCAAACTGCTCAAGCAGTTTGAGAAATTGCTTGAACAATTGCTCAAACAATGGGTGCATTTGCTCTAAGACCTAAGTCCGTCCTACACATGGTCACGTGGCTAATGAAATTAGAGATAGAGACTCGTCGAGTTATGGATGGGCTAAATAATATTGGGCCTTTGGTTGGCTACTGTCGTCGTGGCCCTTTTGTATGTTGCACGGTGTCTTAGAATCTTTAGAGGCCCATACCATGGAGATCTTAATTCAGTTATCGTGACTTTGTAAAGAAGAAAGGAGGATCAGGATAAATATATGCAACTGTGATGGAGCTTGTAGTTAAAAAAATAAATGAGAGAGACAGAGGACTGTGGAAAACCTTTTTTTTTAAGGGGTTACAGTTGAAATGTATCAAAAATAGAAGATAAAAGACCAATAGGGCCTGGGCACGGAAAAAAGGTGGGAGGGGCCTTAACAAAGCCTTTTCTGTCTTGTTTTTTTATTGCGGGCTGGGACAAGACGAGAATGATAATTTTGAATCTAAGACTCGTAAAGACCCGTCCCGTTTAGATTCGGGATGGGATGGGCCGACCACAGATCCGGACAATTTTTTCTTTTCCCCTAAAGCTTTTGAGAAATCAAGAATGAATTGAATTGTTTCATACAAATTCATACTTACTGAACAATTTAAGACGAGCTATTGATAAATTGGTGAAACAAATTGTTATACAAATACACTACATAATTAACATTCTAACAATCCAAATCGAAATAGAAAGGGATCTGAAAGGGAGTTGAGCACCAAAGATCCAACTCGGGTCGATGGAGAGATTAGTGCTACATGCACTGGACCGAAGCTAAGGACGATTCCAGGCAGAAGCTAAGGTCGGATAGGGCTAGTCGAGTACATCTGTCATCACCCCGTCGCCAAGCTTTTGGTCACCGATCGATTGAGGAACTGAGGGCTTATGTGTTGAAGTTGAGGCCAAGATGGATTGACATGTCTAAGCAAACTAGCTTGAGATTGAGAATTAAGGATATTTTGGCTTGGAGGTGACGAACTGAGAGAGTGAAAAGACTCGGGATATTTTGGCTCTAAGAGAGAGAGAAGCAGGTAAGTAAGAATCGGTTATAAGGATTTCCTTTCTCTACGGGCCGGGCCGGGCTCTGATGGAAATGAAAATATAGGCCTGTGGCCTTTTCTATTTTTATAAAACAGGCCGAGACGAGACATGCTTAATATATAAAAATTCAAACCCAATCCGTTCTGTTGCGGGCCGGAACGGGACAGTGACGGATCGAGATTGACGGGCCAAAGTTCCCAGTTTCGACAAATGTGTGTTTACTGCGCCTCACTCTCCTATATTCTAAATGTTGAGGCCTTGGGTGGAATCTTACTGCAGTATGCGATTTATTCACATTTGGGATGCATGCCTAGCTTCATCAATAGCTGCATCTGGTCCATGACCCACTTTTGATCAAGTTACTTACTGCCACTTACACGAGAGTGCAGTATATAAGAGCATCTGCAACGGGAAGCAATTTTGACCGAAATCAAAAAAAAATTCTTAATGGGTCCCATTGAAAAATCAATGCAGTGGTGCAAATGAGAGCCGACGACAGGACGTTGACGGAGAGGAATTCCTCTCAGGCATTCGGCAATCGACAACGACTGAGGAAGTGTCCCTAGATTGAGCCCACGCATGTGGGTGACTCCAGGGCGCGTTCCTTTTTTTTCTTCTTCAATCTGACGCGTAATACACGCGCTGTAAAAAGTAATTTTTTAAACCCAGTTGTTACTAGCCAATCATAGCCCGCCACATGGTGAGGCTGTCTCCCACATGCTTTCCAACGACTCTCTTGATCTGGACCGTCTATTTTGAATCGAATTTTCAATTCGACGGTCCAGATTCAAACAGAACGGCTATTTTATGTTATAACCGGCTGATCTCCATTTTTTGCTTAAAAAATCCTACAAAATTGTAAAAAAAATCCCAAAAAATTTCAAATAACCCCCCACCATTTTTCTATAAATACTACATTCATTTTTCTAAACACCTCACACCAATTTGTGCACAACAAATTTATCATACTCCTCAATCTCTTCTCTCACTCCTTTTAGTTTTTGCAAAAGATGTCTACCAATTGGCTTCTTTCCGAAGATGTACAATTGTGCATATCTTATTGTCGTCAAAGTGCATGTCCTATCTTCGGCAACAAACAAAATGTCAACAAATTGTGGGAAAAAATTTATGTCGATTACCAACAAAATTGGGAGATGACTCATGGTGAATCGAGGGCGGAGGCTAGGACCCAAAATGCACTTACTTCCCGTTTTGCTAAGTTGAAGACAAACTTGACACCATGGAAAACTTCACTTGCATACGCAATAAGGAATCCGGAATCCGACAGAAATTTACAAGATGAGGTAAGGATTTAATTATGTTAGTCCTCTCTATTTTATTTGATTTTATGAAATAAAAAATGTCAAGTCCATTTTATTTGATATTATTGTGACATATCAATTCGTTATTTTTTTGTAGTTAAGGAAATCTCAAACACTTTATGTTGTAAAAAAGAAGAAAGAGTTTACGAACTTTGAGTATTGGGAAGCGGTCAAGAATCATCTTTCTTTTAGATTCATCAAAACTAGTACTTCACATTCTTACCATTCCAACTTCGAAACTATTCCTCTCATTAGTGAAGTGCCTCCTACTGTCAAGTTGAGTGCGGATAAAGTGATTCTAACATCACAAAGCAACCTTGAATGTACCTTGAGTCCGATTAGACCTTAAGGAGTAAAGGCGGCCACAGAAGCAAAAAGAAAGGGAAAAAATGTCATGACACATATAAATGAGGTTAGAGATGAGACTTTGAAAAGCATTGAGCTAATAAAAAATTGTTCGCCGATTGGCAAAATGCAAGTGATGAAAAGCAACAAATGTTTGATGAGAAAAACTACAAGTTGAGGGTCAAAGAGGAAGAAACAAGGATCATGAGAATAAATTTGGAGGCTATGAGCTCAATGTTAAAAAAGTACTTTATGAATAGGAAAACGAAAATCCTTAAGCAAGTAGATGACAATGAAGAAGAAGATGACGATGCAAGCTTTACAAATTGTTATCGCCCCCACAACCTTGATTTTAGTGAATAGTTTAGTTTGTCTTAATAATAAATCAATAATTGACATGAGTAATTTAAATTTTCAAAAAATAAAAACTCACTTTATTGTTTAAATAAAATTAAAACACATAAAAACACACACACAATTAAAACAACAACAATTAAGACGTTATTTAGACATGTGTCACCGGATAAAGATCGATCCTTTGGCTAAAATGTATGGTGTTTCTCATCAGTGATCGCAGATATAAAACATACGACTCTCATCAACTGAATTCATGTTGAATTGATAAGGCTTTGAACACCCTCATAACCCAATTCGGATAATAACTTGGCTAAATACACATAGGGCTGTTCAGCCAATTTTTCAATGCATATGGCAATGACACCGTTGGAACGTTCCTGGTCTTCACTGTAGAATCTTCTGTAGACTTGAACACCTTCTTCAATGGTTTCAACACCCGGAGGTTTTCTCAAGGCTCTCTGCTTTTAACATCTCATAAAAAGAACCATATGATCGGACCTCCTTCACCTCCACAATCAAGCAATTGTTGAAGATGATCAAAGCTCCTGGTCTGATTCGATTGTAAAGGCCACCTTTGCATCTATTCGAGTCATCTTTGATTTGTGTGAAAAAGGGCTCCTGAACATGGAGTTGGAAGTTGATGGAGTTGAGAATGTTTACCAGTTGTGGACTATTTGTCCCTGAAATAATGGATTCATATAGGGATAGTGCTAGTTACTTGTACTGTGGATTTGGGGGTTCTCCCTGTGTTGTCGTATCGGTGTCGAATTTCGGATGGTTAAGGAGGAGATTGGAGCAGAAGTCAGAGGGCAAGCCTAGATCGATTTGCAGGGTACCATTTATGTGAGATGCCAGAGTGAACTTCAATAGCTCCTCCAGGTACTCTTTGAGTTTGGCCTCAACCATTTTTGTTCCTGAGTCAATACACAGGTGTACGTTTAGTTATATACAACCCTAGTACAAATAAAATACCAGAACTAACCCCAAACTAGCCTAGATTCTTGTTATTGTAACACAAAGAACTAGTTCTGTAAGTTTTCTGCAAATGTATATGACTATAAATTGTTTCTTCCGGAATCAGTATATGAGGTGTTGCCTATTAAGGACTGAAGAATGTTCATTTGTTTGTGAGTACCGACATGGATTGGAATACATGTAGAAAAAGGATAGGTATATATCTGGTTTGACTTGCTGGTTTGAGTTTGAGAAGGTGTTAGAAGGTGTCTTCTTCATGTAGTCAAAGCATCAGATACTTCAATGGTAAGCAAACTCAAGTTTTGGTTTGCTTATTAGTATCAGCTACATCTGCACTATTCTCAGAAAGGGTTATTTTGCTTGCCACTCTCATTTTACTTGGCTTGTTAAGGCTTGCTAGCTGCAGTGGTGCCAATTTTATTATAAAGAGTCGGTGATATGGCTCCTGGTGGAGGTGGTCATGGTGGTGGCGGCGGAGGTGGTGGTCATGGTGGAGGAGGAGGTGGCTTTGGAGGAGGGGGAGGGCCGGGTAGTTGGGGTGGTGGAGGACCTGGTGGTGGCCTCTTTGGCATGTTACATTCTTGGTAACTATGAATTTTGATGATTCAGTTTGTTTTGTGTTTTTGTTTGTTTGCTTGCTTGTTTGTTTGTTAAGTGCTTGTAGTTTGTAAAGCACTAAAACTGAAGTGTCTTGTTCTTGTGAAATGCAGCTTCTACTGCTTGTGCTGCTGTTGTTTGCTAGAAGAATGCTTCGGTGGACGTCGTGGCCCTGGAGGAGGAGGAGGTGGTGGAGGAGGAGGACCTCGATTCTGATACAACTTGTTTCAATTTTACTACCCTGATGTTGCCTCCATGTGTAGTCCAAGTCACCAAATAAAAGAGAATCGTATATTATCACTTTAGAGATGAAGTTTACAAATCTCCTAGTTAACTACAGCTTGTCATGATCTCAATTTCATTTGCGGTGTTACAAATCTCCTAGTTGACTACAGTCGTATATTATGCTGAATTCGTTGGTTACATATATTGTTACGGAACCCTGTTGTTAACTTCCAAATGAATCAAAGATACTTGTTCATCCAATTCTACTGCTGTGATCTTCTTTCGTCCTTGTACAATGTCAGAACTGAAAACTATATCATGAATGCCTTTCCCCAGCTCATCAAAATTGTTTAGGCACATCTAGTCAAAATGTACTAACCCTCTTGACAAAACTATGATTCAACTTAACTCAAACAATTACAAGTTAATGCCGATGTTGGGGCGCGCGCGCGCACACACATATATATATAGAGAGAGAGAGAACTGGTGAAGCGCCTGTAAGTTACAGTTTAATTTCCATCCATTAATTCACAGAATATTTTGACCAAAAGAATGCTTTCACTATCCAGAGAAGGTATTATGAGAGTGGACTTGTATACATTATTGAATTTTAAGGCTCGCTTAACACTTGTTCACTTGTTTGATATTAGTTGGAATGGTAGGTAAGTAGCTAAACTTGTGGAAGAAGCCAAGAAGAACAGCTCAGAGCTGTGTCTGGTTTGACTTACAGGTTTTGAGTTCCAGAAGCAGTTAGAAGTGTCTTCATGTAGTCTAAGTAATGCTAACAAGTGCTTCGAATTCCAAGTGTAAAGAAAGTTCAAGATTTATTGGGATCAGCTACATGCCTACACCAGACTACTCTTTGGGCAGGTTCTTTTGCTTTGTCACCCTCATGTCAGTTGGTTGCCTAGGTTTGATAGCTGCGGTGGTGCCAGAATTCTGAAAAAGAGTCAGTCATGCATGGCGGAGGTGGCGGTCCGGGTGGTGGCGGGCCTGGTGGTTGGGGTGGAGGGCCTGGAGGGGGAGGACCTGGTGGATGGGGCCATGGGCCGGGAGGTCCTGGAGGACCGGGAGGGCCAGGTTGGGGTCCTGGCCCAGGAGGACCGGGAGGTCCATGGGGTCCTGGTCCGGGAGGTCCATGGGGTCCTGGGCCGGGAGGACCTTGGGGTCCGGGATTCTGGGGAGGACCAGGTGGCTTCTTTGGTGGCTTTGGCAATGGCATTTGTGAGATGATATCTTCCTGGTAAGTATATGTGTTTGATATTTTAATCTTGTGACTTGTTTTTGACAATGCTTGCAATCTATGTACATGGACTGAATGCTTAACTATGTTATTCTTGTGAGTTACAGTTTCTATTGCTTGTGCTGCTGTTGTATGCTAGAAGAATGCTTTGGCGGACCGCGCGGTGGATATGGACCTCCTGGACCTCCTGGAGGACCGCCGCCTCCATTCTAATGCAGTTTGTTTTACTACTACTAGTCTACTATACTGAGGTTGGCTTACTTGGCTGTATCTGTACTGCAATGTAGTCACCTAATAACTAAGATTTCCATAGACTAATGGTTATTATTATTATTATTATTATTATTATTATTATTATTATTATTATTATTATTATTATTATTATTATCCCGTTTCATATAGGAGTCCTGTTAATGGAGAGTTTAGTGCGAGGAGAGTTGTTTTGGAGCTTTATGCTGAGTACTTGGCACCTTGTTACAAAATCCTTATTGTTTACTTAATTCGAATGAAAGACACTTTACTCATCCATAGAAGTCTCATCATTTGTCCTTCGACCTCGAGCCTCATTCTAACCTGCCTAACTTTTAGGGTTGAAGCTCAACTCAGCCTTAATCGAGCTCGGGTCGGCCTAGCCTCTTTTGAAATATGGTAGAGTTTGGGCTATATATTTGAAGCCCAACCCAGCCTCTTGGCGCAGTCCATATAAGTCTCTTCGGCATAGTTCTGCCTCGGCCTCATAAGTCTCGGTAAACCCAGCCTCTTTTCAAATAAGAAAATTAATTAATATATAAACATATTAATATCACTTTAAAAACTTAGAGGTCAAGCCTAATTTGGCCTATTTTGAACATTTTATTAGAAAACATAATATAATTTATGATTACTATCATTTTTTTTCTTATTACTTTCATTTTCTCGTCTTATACACCTCGATGTTCTCTTCGCATAAAAGATATATTCAAAATAAATATCATACATCAATAATAACAATATATTGAACTTTTTATATATTAATTTTTATTCAATTTAAGGTCCAACTTGGTTCGGTCCATAGAGGTCAGTCTGGCCCGACATCTTCCGCCTCATTGGCCTAGCCTTAATGAGCAGGCTAAGCCTTCTAAATTGTAGCATTGGCCACCCTCGTTATGTTTGACTGTTGACCAAAGTCCACCCCAGCCCTAAGCCTTCAATTTAAGGCCAAGGCCAGCCCAACCCAGCCCATGATGAACCCTACATCCATGTAACCTATCTGCTACTTTATCGTTCAACAAGTTCCTGGACAATGATTAGATGTTCAATGTATACAGTATATACTGCTGCAATGGTTTTCTTTCATACTTGAGCTTGCAAGTACCAAAATGTGCAAGATTATTCTGAGCTTAGGCCCTAACTACTTTACAAGCCAAGGGCTTCATAATTTCAGGTATTCTTTACCAAAATCAGTGCAAATTACAAAATCAAAGCACATTTCTGTCGAAGCAAAAAATGAATCTAATTCGATTTTGATTGCTAGTTAGAGTATGATATTCCTTTCCTTTGACTGGATAATACTGCCATATATACAATACTGGTACAGTGGTACTGTTGGCACAATATCAGTGACACTGATGTTAGTAGACTGCCTACCTATAGGTACCATTCACAGAATAATATATTACTGCGAACAGAAAAGTCTAACCATACTAACCCTCAAGAAGTTTTAATGCTGCATGCCGCAGTAGTTTTGTTATCCTGCATTCCATTTTTACTAAAAGTGGTGTAGAATGGCAAACTGGGCTGTGAGTTGTAGCAGGAATATATTACTCTATTATTGTATGATGCTCCGAAAGTAGCCATTCATGCAGAGAATTTTGGTTGGGTGAATCAGGAACATGAGGAACGAACCCTCTACCCCCAAAAACAGGACGCATGAAAGCATTATCAAACATCCGCCAGTAGTAATGAACTGATCGAGTTGGTCTTGTCAAGAGCATCCGCAAACTAGGTGGACGGGGAGCGTTATCACTGTCCTGTTTCGAATCTTCCACGTTAGTGAGGACAGGTAGAACCAGAGACATCACAGATGATATTTCTGGGGATATCATGTTACTCAACTGTTTATGTTGCGGCATCAAGAACCTTACAAGAGGCTTAGTCAGTAATCCGCATACCTACAGTTTGATACCAATCGAGAATGAAATCAAAATCACAACAAAAAAACACAAGCCATTTATTAGATAAAAGACACTACAAATAATTTTAAGCTGGCATGAATCATTTTACCACATTAGTGAACAGAACAACTGTAATTGTACTGGTGATCATGAAAGCATTTCCAGGCCGTTGAGTATGCCCCGACATTGTAAACTGCAAAATACAGCATGCAAACTTCGTTATATGAAAACACAGGTGCAGATGAATTATGAGAGCCCGTGCTTCACATCACATGAAGGGCCATTACAGTACTCCCCAATCCTATAAAAAAATCTACTGTTGAGGGAGAATTATGCAAAGGCAATTTCCCCCTGTTAATCAAGGAGAACCATGGAACTACTAGAGGAGCTTCAGACTCTTTAATATTTAATTGCGTGGCACAGCAAAGAACAAAGGAGATCATCAAATTCATCTATTCCTTACCCAATTATAAGCTAGAGCCACAGATACTGCACCTCGCATGAGTCCAGCCCACCATACTGTTACCTGTACGAGTCAGGTCATGGTCAGTGGGTCACTAAGTAACTAAAGTAACTAAGTAACAGATACTAAAATTAGTAACCTGCTGCTTAAGCCCAATTTTGTCATTCGGAGATTTCCTAGTTAAGTTTGAAAGAAAACATAGGGGAAATACAGAAGCTGCTCTTCCAACCAGAACCAGGACAAGTAATATCAAACTGACTCCGATTGATTTCCCAGGACTGTTGAATAGAAAACGAATACAAAAAAATTAAACATAACATAGTTCTATCTGCAACAACTATGTTTAAAAAGTATCTAAATGGTGTGCAATATTTTCTAAGAAACATGTGACAATTAGGATGCATCGCAGGTCGGGACCAATTAGTAGCTAACAAGGGAACATCTGACAGTCAAACTATCCATTCAACAGCCTATAGGTATTACCTTTTGCTTACAAGTTTCCACTTCTCGATGTCCAGCGCATCCATACCAACATACAGAAAGATGAATATTTCTGAAACAAATGACAGTGACGCAAAACCATGCCTGCAGAGATAGTAAACAGCATGTGAGAGACAGAAGACTTCTCTTTCCATATGTGTGCACAGATCTCATGATAAAAGAAAAATGAATCAGAAGGGTTCACATACTTGGTTGTAATTCTTGATTTTTCAGTTACATTATGCCAGGTGTAGTGTGACATGACAATCCCGCAAAAGAAAACAGTAAGAATGCTGCTTAGATTGAATAGCTGAAAGAGAACCAAAATTTCTCAACAATGTTAGAGAGGAAAAACTGTGTTTTATAATGGATAACTGCAACTATGATGGAGCCTCTAGTCCAATAGGCTCAGTATAATTCTTACTTCTGCCACCATATATGAAAGATAAGCCATTAGAATCATCAGTGCAACTTCACGATCAGTAGAGTGCCTGGAGATAGAGTTCATCAAAAGATCACGTTGAGTGATCATCAATAGTATATATTCAAAAGACCTTATTAGTATATGTTACCTGAAAAGAAAAGAAAAAAGGAAATGAGAAAGATTATAAGCTACCTGCCAAGGTACAATTTCTTTATGATGTATGCACTAAGCAATCCAACCTGCAAGTGCAAGTCATAAAGTGTCACCATAAAGAACATCCCAAACTCATCTTTATAGAATATAACTTCCTATGATGCAGACACTAAAATGATGAAAATCCCATCTTTCTTTTTTTCCGGATCAGTCTTCAATGAAACCTCCATACGAGCATGAGTTCTCTGATACTATCTAAATTGGGAGAAGAAAAAAAGCATCATACTACTAATGATATGGAGTAGCAGCTCCAGTTAATTTCTCCTCCCCTACAGAATTCGCTCTAATTGTAATTCTTATTGAGAGGGAGAGTTTCACTCACAGCAATACCAAGAACTGTGCTTGTTAGAAATAGATAGAAGAAATTGATAAAGAACTCTGTGGCAATGGTTGAGGTGATGTGGGAGACATCAAACCGCTGGATTGCATTGAAAAGCACCACAGCTGTGGCATCATTTACAACTCCTTCTCCAAACACCAGACTGTACAGTAAGGGTGTCTCATCTTGATTAAGCACCTGCCAACATGAAATACAAAATCAATAATGAAATAACTATTTCAGGTATCCAGTCATTCTTTGCTTATGTAAGCAGGATCGTGGCATTGGAGTAACTCATACCTGCAGTGTGCAAACGGTATCTGTAGCCGAGAAGATGGCTCCAAGTGCTACAAGTTGTGAAATGAAACCAAAATAAGATAACATAAAACAAAACCAAAGAGGAATGGTGAATACATGCGTCAAATACAGGACATATAACTTGAACTGAAGAAATTGATCAGCAAGAAGCTGGAATATTGTGTCAAGTGTCGATCAAACTTAATTTAATCAGTAAGATAACTACTTGGTGTAAGCAAAATGCAAAGTTTCCAATAGCGTTCATCAGTATAGTATATGGATATCAATATCCGAGGTTAAGTCATGTAGTGAAGCAGAAGCCATACGCTAACTGCTACTATCATATCTAAATATTATATGGAAAACATTATCAGCATTAAAATGGTAAATCAATCGAGAGATTACCAAGATAATCCTTAATCTCGAGGAAACCAATGTCCAAGTCTTTGAACAAGAGCATCGAACCTGAATCAGTACGAAGAAAGTTAAAAACATGATAAACCACTGCATCTATAGGATTTTACTGTAATATCAACACCGTTCCTTGGATGGACCTCCCAACTTACCTTGCCATATGATGACAAATGATATCAAACTGCCAACAGCACCCAGTGAAGAGATTGTGATAAAGTTCTGGAAAAACTGCTTCTTCTTCACCTGGAATCTAATTTTGGACAACAGTGACATCAAAAAACTAAGTACACCCTCTCATCACAGAACTCCAGACGCAATATTTCGATACACATAACACATCAGAACACAAAAAAGCTGAGACTGATACAAAAAAAGCACTACTTACCCGGCATTAAATATAATTGGTGGCAGAAGATATATAAAGAACAGTTGTTCATTAAATACAAAGATGTGAGAGCTTTTCCCCTTGGTACTAACTAGAATCAAAATTCCAGTACAAAGACCCTGCAGTCAACCATAACAAAAGTCACTCTCATTTTTCCACTACCTGGTTAAGGTCCTATATAAGTCCAATGCTAAGGACTTACAATGAAAAGTGCAGTAACCGATTCCGTCATCCATTTACTCTTCTCAAGAAGATGGCCAATCACAGTCACAACGCAAAGAAGCACCACGAATAGCGTAACCGAATCAACTGAAGCATCCAGCTTCATCAAGATAGCGTACAAATTCATGGTTGCGCTCAATCAGGACCAACGCCAATTCAATTTCAACTGTCACACACATACCCAACTCAAAGTCAACCAAGTTCATATCTTCTAATCTTCATGCTCAAAATCATAACTCTACATTTCACAGATTTGAGGTACCAAAATAACACGGGATCATAGTAACTCAGACCATATAATCCTAAATTAGGTAAAGGTCGAAACTTTGAGTCTAGAAAAAAGTTCATTTTGTTTTGTTCAAGTCACAAAGCTTAAGGCTTAAGATTATGATGAAAAGCTTGCAACTTTGATTTCTGTAAAACTAAACAGAACAGAAAAAACAAGAGGGCTTTACCTGTGATCGGTAAAGCATCATAAACCACAGCAACCTTGGGAACCCAGTGATGGAATAAAGCTTGGGTTTTTAGAGAAGTACAGAGTTTTGAGAGAGAGAATAACTGAGAAGGAAGGAAAAGCCAAATGGGATTCCGGAATAGGAAAGCAAAGAATGAAAGGACTCTCCTTTGAAAGACCGGGAACGAAAGGACTCGGAAAGTAGGAGGGAAAGGAAAGGGTGGTATGATAAGGTGGAGTAGTGGACACCGGAGATGTAGACTGTAGTTATTAGCCGTTGATCTAATGCCGGTGAGAATAAGGAGTCTATCTGAATGGTTGAAGTAGATGAATTGCCTTGTTGTAGACTCCACGCTGACACCCAGACTCGCCAAGTTTCGGTTTGTGAGTGGCGTTTGAAATATTAATTAACCCGGTCCATTGTCGATGTGAAGGAGAAGACGTCAAAACTCGAGCCTTGTTAAAGACTCCCAACATTTTCATTTTCGATGAAAAGCAAAGGTTCTTGTTTCCGACTACAAATCTTCTGGCTTACTTTATGTGAATAAATGGACTTGTTCTTCCTCTCTTTTGTTTATTGTCAAAATTATGAATCGGATGTTTCTCGGCTGTTCATGGTTGGGCATCACCTCTTACCCACCACGAATAAGTAGGTGACACGTGTCCATAAAAACCTTGATCAATTTCAATAATAGCTTTCTGCGCTCATCGATTATAAGCTTTCCATATCGCTAAGAGCATCTGCAACAGAGTAGCTAAAATCTATAATTTTTAAAAATTATAGCTTTTATGCCTTCCAACAGAATAGCTAAAGCTAAAGTTAAATGTAGCTAAAACTATTTTGAGTAGTTATATTTAGCTTAGGAGGAGAGAGAAAATGACTCAAAAACTATATTTTTTCAATGGTCCTATTTAGGTATAACTTTCACTGCTAAAACTGAAGTCAAATTTGGGTGAGGTACATTTAGCTTTTTAGCTTAGAATAGCTATAACTTATAACTTTACTGTTGGAGATGCTCTAAGGAAACGAGCGAAGCCACCCGCATCCTACTTTCCAACATTTCAGACTAATGATAAAGCTTAATCAAGGACTTATTTCGTCTCGGTCGCGAGTCGAACGCTGACTAGAGTTGCTCCCGGCAGCCTGCTGAAGCTAGGCTTGTCAATGAGCGGATTCGGACCGGATCAACCTAGACCCAGATCCGTTTAAGGAGAGAAAACATTAGACACAACCCACCCCGTTTATCTGGCGGATCTTTAATAATCAAACCCGGATCCGGATCCAGCAGATCAATGGATCAACAGAGCGGATCCGGACTCATTTTTCAATGTGCTAATTACTAAATTTATTTCTTTTGTCAATATGTTAATTATTACAAATATGTCACGTGATCCTTTTACATAATCAAAATATTTCATTAAAACAAACTAGAGAGACCAAAATAAAAAAATTTCATTTACATCGATGAACTTGATAAGAAACAAATCAATTTGAGTTTTTAATATTTTAATTTTATAAATAATTTTATATAACTTTGCTAAAGATATTTATATTTTATTTCTAAAAATGAGAGTTTTAGATTAAAAATATTTCATATATGTAAATAAAAATAAATTATATTTAATAAGTTTAAAAAAATAAACGGGGCGGATCTTAAACGAATAAAATTGCTTATGATATTGATCTGATCCGTTAAATAAACGGGTCAACGGGTCCGGGTCACAAATGGATCAACGGGTCCAAAAATTAGATCCAGATTCGTCTAATAAGTACGGGTCTTGAGCGGGTTCGAAACAAAACCCGCCATATTGACAGGCCTAGCCAGCTTCGACGTCTTGGATTCAACCTATCGTTATCCTATTTCGGGGACCTCGTCGTCCAGAGCAGAGGAATTCATTGAAAGATCCAATTGCTTTACAAAGCATAGGAGTCTATCATCTTTGTTACCTAGTGCGCCAGTTTTGGTGTAGAGGAAGGAGATGTTGGGTGGTTGTTAAAATCAATCAATGCTACCGTTGACACACGTCACCTGGTTACTTGCTAAGAGTTGGAGGTGCTGCCATGGTCGGGCAACCAAGAACTATCCTTATAAATCGTTTGTACTTTATATTTCTTTTAGATGGAATGCACACTACAAGAAACTTGATGAGTGAATATGTTTCTCTTACTCTTGGGCCTCATTTGGTCGGTGGAAAGGAAAGTAAAGTTTTTATCTTCCCTTCCGTTTCTTTTAAGAAGGGAAACTAAAGAGTTTCTATTGAGGTGTTTGGTAACATCAGAAAAATGAGTAAAAAGCATGTTTGTGATTCCCTACGAGTTTGGTATAATTCAAAAATGGAAAATGATGTTATTTACATTTACCATAATAACCTCATATTATCACATATGAATGAAAATTACAAACAACTATGAAACTTGAAAAAAAAGAATTGAGGCTGCTTGTGTCAAGTACAATGCCCAGAATTTAGCTTGTGATTTGCACTATTGCATTGTGTTGTAGTCTTCATTATAACAATGACTCAATGTAAGAGACTTGAATAATCATAAGGAATAAGAAGTACATTTTGATAAGAACAAGCTTGAACAACAAGCTAGGACCTGCAGTCTAAAAATACTCATATGGAAGAAGAAGTAATCAACACATACCAGGAAAGTCAAAAAATAGCAAAATAAAAGATTCTTGGTAGGAGATAATACAACAAGAAGCTAGAACATGCAGTCATTTTACAAATTCAGGTTAAGCAATCATATTTAACCATCATATCTAGTAGATGCAAAATAGAACATCATGTTTCACCATCATCTTGCAAAAAAGTATCTTCATGCTACCATCATCCAGTTTCCAAAAGAGAAGCACATTCTTTAGGCTCACATTTGTTTTCAACTTCCATTGCCTAGTTACCAATACACTTATGAATGAACCGACTCTTTAGATTGTTTGGCAAGTTAAACAATAGCTCAATTTTTGAGTCATCACCAATTAGTATTGCAGTAGCTTCAAGTACATTATGATCATCCAAACCTTCAATATTCATAAGTTCATTAACAAGCTCACCTCTTCTTTATAATGTAGTTTGCTCATTCAAAATCACTCCTTGCATAGTTTCCAAGTGTGCATTTGTCACATCCACAAGGATCGTAGTGTGCTAGCCATCTCTCCCAAACATTGAGAATAAGCATCTCTTGGTCTTTTTCTACTTCGAGCAGAATTAGGAGAACCAGGAGGTGTGGGAACAGCAGATTAAAGAGTTGAGTTTTTAGCCAAACCATCTCCTTCAAGATCAAAAAATTCATTGTCATTATTCAGCTCTTCTACTGCTTCAGCGGGACCTTTAGCACTCAAACTATTTGCTCTATCTCTACCAAAGCATTCTGTCAAACTATCATAATGGATGAATGGTTTCGATCTAAGTCCTTTGGCATTTTTATGAACTTGTCATATAACAAACACATGTCAAGATTTAACAATAAAAAATCATATCAAATCAGAAATTTCTTGCACTAATGTCTATCATGTTTTCGATATCATCCACTTTCGTTAACAATATTGACTTCCAGTTTGCATAAAGTAACCAGAATTTACTTACAAAACATAAATTTATAGCAAGCAATGAAACTCTTAGCTCCAATATGTGCAAGAAAATATAAATTTTTTTTAATGATTCCTACTAACTACAATCTCTGAAGATGAATGCTAAATTTGTAATTTACTGACACGAGACATGTCTAGCCACAAAAAATGGGAACAAAGAATTTAGCACAATAACATTCAGAGTAAAAGTTGAATGACAGACAAGAACACACAATGCCTAAGTTGATTAAACTGATGATTTAAGGGTTTGTATATCTTTTTTTTCAAAGGCTTTCAAAAGAGCTGCCATGAAAAGAGAAGAAAGTACAGTAAAACAACTAATTAATGCAAGTCACCATATCTCAATTTATTATTTCTGCTTATGATAAAAAAAAAAGATACGCACATACACAAAACAAATAAACATTAAAATATCATAGAACAAGTTACTAATTAGTACCACATATCTACTTAATTGTAATCATATATTATATGTATCCATGTTTCCTATATATCCCTAGATTACATATTCCCTTGTTAAACTAGGGCTTGGGTTATAGAATGTAAATAGGAATCCACTTTTGTATCTACCTAGAAATAGACCAATGAATACACATTTAGCCAAACTATCTATATTACCATTACTAAAATCTTTACCACTACTACAAACCCCAAAAGTATATCTTGCAGGAAGCACCTATTCTAAGGGCATCGATTAATCTACATATACCATTATGATTATGAAAGTTAATAAAATCCTACATGAACTGAAATTCAGTATTACCTTAACTCAATCGTGAAACACTTGTTTTTTTGTATACGACCATTTTCTTTTCATGTGCCCATGAGAAACCACTAGAATTGGCAATCATGTCATGTAAAGACCCGGCCTTGTTTTAGCTGTCTAAATCGGGATTAAGCCTTAATGAACATTAGAACCTAAACATGCTAATTTGAAAGAAAACCAAAGGGAAAATCGAGGATTCGAAAATCATGAGTTAGACAAACTAATTTTCTTGAAATAACTAGTAAATTTTCAATACCAAGAACTTAACATTGTTTATGACACTAGAGTAGCTAGACTTCTAAACTAATTAAGAAAGCTGAAATACTAACTTGTAGGATCAATAATGATCCTCCGGTGGAGACCGCTATGCCTTAACTTCATACGCGTCCAACCTCCAATAAGACTCTGCAACTAGAGCTTTTGAAAACGAAAGGCCCAGGAGAAAGGCACAAATAACATAAAAAACCATTAGAGATATCTCATATAACGTAAGAAATATCATATGCATTTCTATAAAGAAAAATAAAATGAAAATCAGCGAGTCTAAATAAAAGTAATGCAAGCGTGTGGAAGCAAAAACGTGTGAATCATCGGGTAAGAAATTACTAGCCCACCCGGAGCGTACTCGGTGATCAGCCGAGCTGCCAATGTATTGATGCATAATCGTGTACGTGATGTGCATAAAAATCGCAAAATATCATGCAGAGCCTCCATACATAAACATACTCGTATCATATCATATTTAGTTATAATCGTAAAATAAATCATGAGCATAAAATAGACTCGCTATGCAACAATGAAAAACAAAGTCCACTCACTTGGATCACTGGAAATATTAACAGCCAATCAACTAACTCGTAAGTCACACTTGGCACCTCTAAGCCAAATCAAAATCTAAGTTAATTACTAATAGTTTGATCGTGTCACTAAGATGGATAAAGACATCTGAGACAAAATGTCAATCGGAGAAGTACCTTCCCAAATGCGTAAATTTCTACTCTTACTCGTCCTCGTAATCAACTAAACACGTCAACATCCTCATCATCGTACTATACCACTAAAGCTCCATATAAAGTCAGCTAGACCTGACATACAACAATTGACATTGTCGAATGTTGAGTCACCTCGAAACTTGTGCGTAAGCTGAAACATTACTAATATCGATCAAATTCTAAAAAGATACACAAAAAACTATCACAAATCGGAAAAAGAAACTTCCTGTGAAGAAAATGGTGTTCTGGTTGCCAGAGCTCTGCCGCACACGGCTGTGCGTGGGGCTAACGCGCCACCATAAGCGACAGTCGAAGTCAACCTACTCCAAAATGGTCGATTCGTATATAAAATTAAACATCTCTTCAATCCCAAAAATTCAAATAAATACGAAAATCCCTGAAAATGACCACAAACCGTTGAAAAATACCTCCAAAGTCGGCGCGTTCGCCAGAAATCGCTTGAGGCCGGCCAACGTCGTACGACCATGACGCACCCCGAAAATAGTCGAGTTCGACTTCTGGAAGCAAGGGCTTCAAAAGACCCAAGGATTGGCTACCCAATTCCAACCAGAAAAGGGTCGAAGACAAAGCCGAGCCGGAGAAACCGAGAAGTTTCTTGGCCTCGATTCGTTCCCAAACGGTAGTGCATGTTGGTTTTGAGGGTCGAGGGATGCAGGGAACAATGAGAGGAAGATTTTCTTACTGGAGCGCCGTCCAAAGGTGGCCGGAAAGCCAAGATCCGACGGGTGAAATATTTGGGTCGGATTTCCAGTCAGGTTAGCTATTCGGGTCAACCGGGTAGAACCATTCTTACCCAGATAAATTTCAGGTATTTATACCCTTAGTCAAAATGAAATCAACGACTGGAGTTAAATTCATTGTTTGATCCGATGGTCAGGAAATGTTGACCAATGGTAACTTTTCAAAATATCACTTAAATACCCCAAACTTCTAAAATTCATAACAATTAACTTGAACCTTAGAAAAATCCAATAAAAATACGCATGAGCTCGCAATAATATTCTCTATAACTTCTATGAAGAAAATGAGTCCATAACCTATAAAAAGTAAATTTTTAGTTGCGACGAATATCGATAAATGTATCATATAGTGATTATCTCGATAACTCGACTAACGAAGATTATGTCGCTAATTTAGGTTCAGGTCATTACAATCTACCCCCTATTAAAAATTTCATCCTCAAAATTTATAGCACGAAAAGTTAATGTAGTGAAAACGCAATGCCATAATCGTTGCTTGAAGATTCTCCAAAAAATATTTGGTATACCTTATTTCTTCATTCCTAGCGACACATGCGGTGTGATCGTTGCAAGGATTTAACACCAAAATTTTTACGGAAATAGCTCATCATGCTAAAAATAGTTCAGAAACTTCATAACCCAGTGCAGGAGGATCGATATCCCGATATTCCATGATTACCGAAAAACAACTTCTATAACTCTTCAATGCTTCAAGAAAAATACCATTTGCTTATGAATAAAAACATCAAAATGTCAAACTGTTGTTACCTGAATAAATTTTCTCTCGCACAACAATACCATTGCATCATCAATCACTATGATACTGACGTTCGTGTTAACTCAATAAATTGATCCGATTGCGTATCCAAAATGTCGCAATGACTCTTGAATCAAAAACATTTAGTCTTCAATGAAAGGACATCCTCACATCAATGTTTGAACTCTTAAGAATGACTCTGCATGTCGTGATAACTTTCGATAATGGTATATCACATGATAACTTCAAAAGAAGAGCGTGAATAAGTATACATCATATTTCTTATCTTGTAAGCTCGAATTTACTCAAACATGAATCCTGCATAGTTACACAAGATATCGAGTACAAGGAAACTCGATGAACGTAATATAATTCAACTTCAAAATTACAGTATCGATAACATATAGAGATACCGATTCAAAAGTGCTCTTAGACAATAGTTAGTATGACTCCTAAAGATGTTGGTACCATGTGAAACCCCGAGCCTCACGTACACGTAAGATAAATAACGTGTATGGAACATATGATTAATAGTGTATGTGCAAATATGCATTCAAAGTACATCTTGCCTCACTAGACAACAAGAAGATCCGCACATAATCTTGTAGAACATACTTAAGTATAACTCTCTCAAACGTAATTGATTTACAAGTCTTGAAGAAAGTTGTTTACTAATTGATGATTGAAGAAAGAGGGGATTCCAATGACCCTAAATCAAAAGAGTTTCTACAAAAAATTTGGCATGACCTATTCGTTTATAATCTAACCTAACACCTGCAAATTTGATGCATTTCACAAATACAATCTCCACATCTTATAAAATTCAACCGTCCATGATATTCTAGATAATTTGTGAGTATAAGAAGTATGATCTAATACATGGCAATTATTATCAAACTATACTGATCATATGTTCAATAATGATGAATGGATCCCTGACGCAAGAATCAATTGTCAACCGCCCTCGCCTTGAATAATCGAATTGTTGCTCATCAACAGAATTAGTTGAATGATGAAACTCTGATGAGACAAGAAATTTATAAGTCCATAACCACCATTCATGATGAGATTCCGAGATGGTTGTGACTAGAGACAACAATATAGTGAACAAAATCGAGAAATGTTAAGCGACAAGATGAACTGAGCAAAATGAAAGTTCTGATACGAAGGGAGATAACATCAATCAGAATGAACGAAATTAGCCAAAAATATACTCAACAATTTCACCAAACAGTTGTGTATAATATTCTCAAATATATTCCAAAGTCTCGAAGTCTCAATGTAGTTGTAATAATGCGGATATAAATCTTGACATCTATGCCAACGCTAACATTTTGAGTAAGGGAAGTTGATGATCGATGATTTGAATGAAATATAACCAAAGCATAACTTATCAGGGCAGAATAGAACAATTCAAAATTGAATGGAACAAACTAAAATGAAACACCTTCATCCAAAGAGTATGACAGTTAAGACTGAGTGACTATAGTCTCCAATAATAGTATAATCAATCTTAGAGTTCATCACGTGACTTGTACTCCAGAATCACACTATCTATAGAATAATCTGGTTAGTTCATCGTCCAACGACTTTCAATCCTCATAGAAAAACTGAACATGAAGGATTAAGCTGGGAGATTAAACGCGAAATGGAAAGTTGGAAAACTGAACAAGACCCTTGAAACTTTTTGTTGATCATGATGAAGAAGGCTGCAAAATGAAACATGGTGAAAGACAGAAAATTTTGCGCACATGATTCATTGACATAGTTAGTAATTTACTAGCTCGATACTACAAGACGGCTCATGAGTTATCAACGTAATCGCAATTCACTAACGGTTTTGCCTTGTCATTCTACATAATACATGACTTGATATGACTCATATAATTTACCAAAAATTTGGCATAACCTCCCCGTAATTTCAAGGTCAACCAAACCAACAGAGAAATTACATTTCAAAGATAACAAATCACACATACCAACCATGAACTACATTTGCTCAACCGGGTTCCTCATAGTATAAAACATATAATTTAATTCAAATTGGAAGTCATCTCAAGGCAGAGAAAATATCACAAGAGTTTCTACGACTAAAACCAAATTAGAACAGCACTTGCGTAATATCACCTGCAAAAATTTGTTAATCGTCGTAGTATCCCCCTCTTACTCTACAATTTATTTACACATTCTACTCGTATAAATCACATAAAAGTAATCCGACGACTAGTCACATATAGCATAAAGTCTTACTAATCAACACACGCTCGCCTATTTGACATATACTCTGTTGTTCGTAAACTTAGCGTCATACTTTCATATTTTAACGTAGTAAGGTAAGAGAGTGGAAAATCAAGGGATGAGGCGTATGTAAACTTGGATGTACTACAAACTTACAGAGGACAACATTTTACCGTAGACTTATAAGAAGAGATTGAGGTCAGCGCACATGAGGCATAACGACTATAGGGCACAGACTCAGAGGCTAGAGACATTCACCATGTATTAGACAACGTTTAACACCTTGAGTATCGACGGGGATCCACCAGCCGGTCGGGCTATCACTTAGGAGATGCTGAGCATAATCGAACACTAAAACAAAAGTGGTCTAGTACGGTCTACAGAACCTATAACCTAAAGCTTTGATACCAACTATAAAGACTTGACCCTGATTTAGCTGCCTAAACGGGGATTAAGCCTTAATGAACATTAGAACCTAAACATGCTAATCTGAAAGAAAACATAAGGGAAAATCGAGGATTCAAAAACCATGAGTTAGACAAACTAATTTCCTAGAAATAACTCGTAAATTCCCTATACCAAGAACTTGACATTGTTTATGACACCAAAGCAACTATACTTCTAAACTAACTAAGAAAGCTGAAATACTAACTTATAGAATCAAAAACAATCCTACGGTGGACACCGCTATGCCTCATCTTCATGCGCGTCTGACCTCCAATAAGACTCTACAACTTAATCGTTTGAAAATGAAGGTCCCAAGGGAAAGGCACAAATAACATAAAAACTGTTAGAGTGAGTGGACAAAAAGAAATCTTATATAACGTAAGAAATATCGTATGCCTTTCTCCAAAGAAAAATAAAATGAAAAACAGTGAATCTAGATAAAAGTAATGCAAGCATGTGGAGGCAAAAATGTATGAATCATCTGGTAAGGAATTCTTATCCCACCCGGAGCGTACTCGGTGATCAGTCGAGCAGTCAATGCATCGACGTGCATAAAAATCGTGAAATATCATGCAGTACCTCCATGCATAAACATACTCGTATCATATCATATTTAGTTATAATCGTAAAATAAATCATGAGCATAAAATAGACTCGCTATGCAACAGTGAAAAACAAAGCCCACTCACCTGGATCACTGGAAACATTAACAGCCGATCAATTACTAATAGTTTGATCGTGTCACTAAGATGGATAAAGACATTCGAGACGAAATGTCGATCGAAGAAGTACCTTCCCAAATGCGTAAATTTCTACTCTTACTTGTCCTCATAATCGAATAAACAAGTTGTCATCATAATCATCTAACGGTATCACTAAAGCTCTATATAAAGTCAGCCTAGACCCGACATATGACAATCAACATTGTCTAATGTCGAGTCACTTCGAAACCTATGTGTAAGGTGAAACATTACTAATATCAATCGAATTCCATAAAGCTACACCAAAAACTATCCCAAATCGGATAAAGAAATTTCACAGGAATAAAAGGGTGTTCTGGTCGCCAGAGCCCTGCCGAGCAAGGTGATGCGTGGGGCCCACGCGCCACCACAGGCAGCTACTGAAGTCAACCTGCACCAAAATGGTCGATTCAAATATCAAATTAAACATCTCTTCAATCCTAACAATCCATTTAACTACGACAATCCCATAAAATGATCACAAGCCGTCGAAAAATACCTCCAAAGTCAGTGTGTTTGCCGAAAATCACTTGAGATCGGCCAACGTCGTATGGCCACGACGTGACCTAAAAATAGTTGAGTTCGACTCTTGGAAGCAAGGGATTCAAAAGCGTCAAGGATTGGCTGCCCAATTCCAGCCGGAAAAGGGTCGAAGAAGGTGCCGAACCGGAGAAACCGAGAAGTTTCTCGGCCTCGATTCGTTCCCAAATGGTGGTGCATATTGGTTTTGAGAGTTGAGGGATGCAAGGGATAATGAGAGGAAGATTTTCCGATCTGAGCGCCGTCTAAAGGGGGACGGACGACCAAGATCCGACGGGTAAAATATTCGGGTCGAATTTTCAGTCGGGTTAGTTATTCGGGTCAACCGGGTAGAACCATTCTTACCTAGGTAGATTCCTTAGTCAAAATGAAATCAACGGATGAAGTTAAATCCACTGTTTGATCCAATGGTCAGGAAATTTTGATCAATGCTAGCTTTCTAAAAAATCACTTAAATATTCAAAACTTTTAAAATTCATAACAATTAGTTCGTACCTCGAAAAAATCTAATAAAAATATAAACGAGCTCGCAATAATATCCTCTATAACTTCTATGAAGAAAGCATGTCCAAGATTATAACCTATAAAAAGTCAATTTTTAGTTGTGACGAATATCGATAAATGTATTATATAGTGATTATCTCGATAATTAAATTGACTAACGAAGATTATATCACTAATTTGGATTTGGGTCGGTACATGTCAGCTATGGCAAGTGTTTGTTTCCTTAGTGTCTTCAGACGAGACTCAATGTGATGGCTTGCTTTTAGTCCACAGTTTGGTAATTTGTCCTCTATAATTTTTTCTAGTTGTCCCAAATATCCAAAGTTGAATCCATTTCCAGCCTTCCACTTGCCGCTAACACAAATTTATGTCAAAGCCTCAACTAGAGCTACATCTTCATGAGGAGTCCAAACATGTGATGGTTGCTTCTCTTTGTTTTGTCCAGCATTACAAGAAGAGGTTGTTGAATTTTCTTGTGAATTCATCATACACAAACATATAGTACTTATTAACAAATTCATGGAATGACGCATACTAACAGATAATTAAATACGCTAAACACAGTGCAATAGAAAGTAGAGAGCATTCTAAAAGTAAATTGAGGCTTCTTGAAATAGCAAGTAGATTTAGACTTAAAACCATGTCCAAATAGAATTGGTCTCATACTAATCAGCCTATACAAACCCAAAATAGAAACAAAGTTTGTACAAAAGAAGCTACATGAACAGACCCAAAACATAACAAACTTTTGTATAAAAGAAGCTACCAAATAGAAGCTACATAGCTTTAAGTCAAAGCTCCATCACCATATACAAAAAAGGACGCTCATTACCACAAGAACAAATTCAACAACAAAATACAACAATCTCTAGTTCTTCTTTTCCTAGTATGGTGGCGTCTCCAATCAAGCTCTTAACTTGTGTTTCTATCTCTTTTCCATTCATCAAATATTTGTGTGACTAAATTTCTCCTCCAATCATTCCATTGTTGTGATGAGTCAATGAAAGTGATCAAATCATTGTCATCACCATCTTCTTCTTAGTTATTCATAGTTCTATTGAGCTCCGCTTCCAATGGATCATTTGGCATTTCCCTCCTTATGAGGTTGTGTAGAATGTAACAAGCAATAATGATTCAACATTGCATCTTGAGAGGAAAAAATGAAGGACTCCTTAGAATCACCCAACGTAACTTTTGTAACCCGAAACACCTCTTTATCGCATTCCTCACAGATGAATGCTTCAAGTTGAAAAATTCTTCAGGGGTGGTAGGTTGGTTTCCTACTCTCCATTCACTTAAATGATATTTTTTTTCCTCTATAAGGAGCAAGAAATCCTTCCCCATTTGGATAACCAGCATTCACAAGGTAGTAATGTCCTATTGAATGAGACAATTGTAGTTATAAGGATACAAGATGAATATAAATATCAGACTTAAAACTATAAGGACAATTTTTTTTCTTCTGTTTTGGATATCATCTCACTATGAGGGTCTCGTAAGCCATATCTTCTACTAATGACATCACAAAGCACTCATGAATCTACAACAGAACCCTCCCAACCCGGCAATACATAAATGAATTGCATGTCTTGTGACCATACTCCCAAGACATGTGTAGCAATTTAATTTTTCCTACTTCGATACCTAGGCTTGTCAACTTCCGGCACATGCACTCTAATATATGTCCCATTTAGCGCTCCAAGACAGCTCTACAAAAAGAAATAGCTTAGCATATATTCTTTTTCAGACTCATAAGTTTTCAGATAGGAATAGTATGTACATATGTTTGCTTTAAACCATTTCCACTTCTCATCAGCTGAATTCTCATACACCAGTTCAGATGTTTTTAACAGTTGTCCTTGTAGGCTTAGAACTGCCCTTAACACCACATTAAAATATCTACTAATTTTTTTCCCAGAGTGTAGAAATCTATCTTGTATAATTCTATTCTTTTCATGGCGTGCAAGAGTATGCAAGAACATGGCTATCGGTCATTTCCTCCACGAAAACATGTCTTGTACCTCGTAGTCTACCATATGTGCGTAACATAGATCATAATATGCTAAATGTATGCCTATCCATATAAAAACTATTCACACACCTCACATCAGTTGCATACACCATGCAATAGAAATTTTCCGTTCTTAAGAAAGCATCATAAATTGAACGTGATTTCAGTCTATACATATGGAATTGTCGTTCTGCAATGATATACATATGGAATTGTCGTTCTGCAATGATATACATCACTATGATTGGCATACAAGCCATAATTTCATGCCAATCATATATGTATGTAAGATTAACAAATATATAAACTGTAAATATTATACTCACCAAAACTAGTCAATAGATAATAGATATATGTACCGAGCATATAAGGCCAAGTAGTAAAAACATAAGGATTTTCTCATGTACTATACAAACTTTGTCTCCTCGCCTGAAGGTTACTTTCACACTGTTATATGCAATGTGCCAGAGTTTGTTAAAACTGTAGTCAATCATGATTTGCACTATATTTCTTCGGATATTCCTCCTAAAGAGCATCCCCACACCCTTAACATTAATTACACATCCAAGATGATTGGGAGCAATGTTGCCCTTGCTCGAAAATTCAAAGGGAATGACTCTGTCTTAGATAGGAAATTCAAAGAAAACTCTACATTCTTGACAAAGTTTTGTTGTTATTAAAAATATTAATTTCGATGGCAAACTTGTTAGAACTAAGGCAGGTTAATTAGTGTCCCTCTTAGAGAAACTATATATCATCACATTCATGGAATCATAATCATCAGTTAGTAGATTCTATATGTAGAGCTTCAACGATCATATAATTTATATCAGTATTGGAAATCTTTTTCTTTCTAAAAATAAAAACTAACATGCCATAAGTCCATGAGTCCATAAGAACACCTTTCCGTTTCACAATCAAAACATATATTGTCTTCTTTCTATTGTGTTCTATATTGATATAAAACAAACAGAATTAACTTGCTAATCATTTACAATAGAGTGAAAGATAGCATCACGATATGAAGAAAACCCAAATGGTAAAGAAATCCACAATAGAGTCAAAATTGATATGAAGAAAACCCAAATGGTAAAGAAATCCACAATAGAGTCAAAATTGGGAACATGCCAACATTGATCAAGAAATTTAAACTTGCTAATCGTTTACAATCACTCATAATCAGACAATTTCTTTGCTATTTGGGGGATAATATATACACACATACGAATGAAGAAAAGGAAAACTAGGCTCATGTGATATGTATCTGGAAGTAGTTGTATATGATCATGAATGAGAAGATGAACCTGTGCTCAAAGATTGAACATGTAAGCTTCAGTTCAGAACTATCAGATGATGAAAGCATTTTGAATGGCCACAAAACAATAAGATTTTGGTATTTGTTAAAATTAAAATTTCAGGCAGGCTTAAATTGGTAAAAATAAGTAATAATTATTTTTGGGAAAGAGAGGGAAAGAAAATCCCGCGCAAGAAGGAAGGAAGAACTTTTTCCCCCAAATTTCTTCTCCCTCGGGAACATTGTTCCTTTCTCTGTTGATCCCAAACGCAAGAATCTCCCATTTTCCTTTCCATTCCCTCAAATTCTGCCAAACAAACGAGGCCATATTACTATTTCTAGCTCCTCCTAGAGGATTGACATAGAGGAGTTCCTCCTCAGTATACACAAACTTATTATCTTCATCATCACATAATGGATCAGTAAGATCCCTAAACTCTGAATCAGAAGAAAGAGCTGATCATGTCATCTAAACGGGAGTATGAACTCAATAATAATTTTATGACTAATTTACCTTAACAATATTTGAAATTAATAATTTTATGACTAATTTACCTTAACAATATTTGAATTTATCTCATTCGGACAAGTCGTGCATGATTGGTTTGAATGAAAGAATGAAACATCTATCATGTCATAAACTAATGACACAGTGACGAAAATATAACTGAGTTCCTCGTTTGATACAGAGATAAGAGTCAATATACCACGTTGATAACTTTATTAATTCCAATATTGAATTACTCAGAGAAAATAAGTTCGGAGTTCGGACAAAGTAAATAAGACTAAATTTAGTTATTTTTTGTCAAATGGGAGACTGATTGTTGTTAGTCAAGTGCAAGATATATCGAATATCGAAATATATTGACGATCCAAAATATGGAGATTTCAACAAAAATATCGATTCAATAAATTTTTTGATGAAATCAACAAAAAATAAGATAAATACATAGAAATTTGTATTGAAACTTTATGAGATTCTTATATGATCAATTATCCACTTTATTTGAAAAAAAATATTGATAAAGTATTTTGGACATATAAATTTGTAATAATGTTAGATGAATTAATTAGTACGTGCTAAATAAAGATAGTTATTAAAATATAATTTAATATTTTGTTTTGATGGCTAAATTGAAATAATGGAAAACCCTCACAGATTTTATACATTATTTTACATATCTTAAAATTTTTTAATAAAGTTATTTTGGTTCTTATCTAGAGCTTATAGTTTGAAAATTCTTATATCAAATAATTAATGAGAGAGGTTCAAATCTTAGAAGTACAAGTGTGTTAAGACACGTACTATAATTAATATTAAAGAAAGAGAAGAAAAAAATATTAGAATTCAAATTCAAATTTTGAGTATATATTAAAATAAGTAACTTCTACATTACGAAAGATCCTAGCTTATAGGACAATTCTAAAGTAGACTAACGGTAGATTAACATTTTGAATATTTTAGATAATTAGATTTGTAATATATCTAATAGTCTCAAATATTCAACCAAAATAACCTTAATTTGTAATATAGTTACTTTCACATTCTTGCCAAAGAAAAAAAAAGAGGAAATAATCCTTCACACCGTAAAACTGATCTCATGCTCAATTACCAAAACAAAATAGAAATTTCACACTCCGTCGACTCCATCAACGCAGTCCTCCAAAAAGAAAGAAAGTAAAATCCCGAAGAAGAAGAAGAAGAAGGGCCTTGTATTTTTCAACTTGAGGGCCTTCATCATCATCGATGTCGTTTACGGGGGTGCAATTCTCGAGGCCCGGTGGTGGTCCACATTCGTTTCCTCCGAGAAGGCTTTCCAGTCAGCCTCCTAAACTAATCCAAATTTGGTTTATTTTTTTCCTACAATATTATATAAATGTAATAGTTATATGTGATGATTTTAAAACAACTACTCAAAATTAATTTTTTAGATGTTTAAAAAATAAAATAAAAAATTTATCTTAGACGACGATAGTTTCATCGCCTAAGTCATAAAAGTTGGCGTAGATTTTTTTTTTTGCCAAACTTTTGGAAAAAATTTAAAACACTTCGATGACAAATATTTTAGGTTTCGTCGTTAATGATCAAAATTGGCCAGATTTTTGAAAATTTAAAACACTTAGGCGACGAATCTATTAGGTTTCGTTATCTAAGTCATAAAAGTTGACATATTTTTTTTCGCTAAAATTTTTGACAAAAATTCTAATCACTTAGACGATGAATCTATTAGGTTTCGTCGTCTAAGTCATCGATTTAAAACTAAAATCAATCGTTCATTCTCTCTCTCTCAATCAATCAACCAAACCGGCCAGCCATCACCATCACCACCACCACGCCGCCACCGACCTCAGCACCACCACCGCACTTCGGCCTCCGCCGTACGTACGATAATTTTTTTTGTTAATTTAGGTTAGGTTAATTAGTTTCATTTAGGTTAGTTTAATTAGGTTAAGTTAAGTTTTTTTGTTATTTTTGTTAATTAAAGTTAACTAAATTAGGTTAGGTCAATTGCGTTAATTTGATTCAGGTTAGGCTAATTTTGATTATGTTACTTTTGATTTATGTTAGGTTAATTAAGGTTAGGTTAATTTGATTTAGGTTAATTTGGTTTTTTTAGGTTTATTAATTGATAATTTTTGGTGAATTTGATGTGATAATTGATGAAATATTTGTATGATAAGTGGTGTGATAATTGATATTTGTGGTGAATTTTAAGATAATTGGTACGTGTGGTTTTTAGGTGATTTTTGTTGAATTTTTGGTGAATTTTGTGATAATTGGTGTAGTTTTGATAATTAAATTGGTTTCTTAATTTGATAGGTGAAATTTATTTATCAAATTTTTTTTAAGGTTATTGATGGTCTAAGATGTGCTGCATCCAAGGAGAGACGATGGCGATGATAGTGGGATCGGGATCGGCGACACGTACTACTCCAAATTTCAATATCGTTTATTAACTAATTAATATATTATGAATTTTATATTTAAATATATTATATTTATTTAAATACAAAATAATAATTTATTTATTATAAATTTTGTATTTAAATTAACTAGCATTTAATGAATTAATTTGTATTTAATAATTTTTTTAACAAAATGCAACACTTAGACGACAAAACTACTATAATTTCGTCGTTTTATCATATAGATGCAACAGCTATATGACGAAATTGTAGTAGTTTTGTCATCTTAGACGACGAAACGTTTTGTCATTTTAGTTTATCCTATTTTGTTGTCTAAAAGTCTAAACAACAAATTCTATTTCGTCGACTAAGTACTTAGACGATGAAACTTTCATCGTTTAAGTACCTAGATGATGAAAAATGGCTCTTAGATGACGAAATCTCTCTGCCGTCTAAGTTTTTCTGCTAGTGTAATTGAGATTATTTGATCAGGGTCAACATATATATAAAGTCAAAATCTCAGATAAATTCAAAAATATCGAGAATTTCGACGATATATCAACAAATATCGAATATCTTGGGAATTATCGGGCAAAAAATATTGATATGTAGGATTAATATCGAGAAGTAAAAAAAATCGTGAAAATATCGAGAATATTATCGATATTTCATTCTTTGGTCTCAAGTGGGCTTATGCCATCTTCAACAAGGGATGACCAAACTGGGACTAGGGGCTATAATATAGCCCAATAAATATTATTTTTATATTGACAAACTATGAAACATCTTTAAACAAGGGAGGGCCAAATGACCAAATTCGATTTGAGTAAACCTATAACAACTTGATACTTGTCACCATATTAATATTTTCTCATCAACCACATGCATGAGTAGTTTTTAATTATTTGGCCATTTCTTTGTCTTTTTGACCATTTTATGACCTTTTAACTTGATCTTTGTCTATTGCTGATGATCAAAATATGGTTATAATTTAGCTCTCGGCCTTTTAAACCCCATTGAAGAAGGCCTTAAAGCCTTAAACATCACAGGGCTGAAAGAACTTTGAAACCCCAAACTAAAACCCGAATCCGATTCCACCAAACTATCCAAACCCGGAACCAATTGCCTTGACTCCCTTGAGCCAAGTAGAGAGAACAAAGGATAATGAGTATTGGTAACAGGACCCATTGAGCCATCACTGACCGGTCTCGGCGACTCCAGTACAGGCGCACACACTTTTAGACACCACAAAAACCCTAATTTACGGATGGCCCTCTTTCCTCTTTGGTCACGCATTCCCTTCGCAATCGGCCCTCACACACTCCCATTGACCCTGTAAAATTCCGGTTTCTCTGGGTCCACGTGGCTCAACCTCTCACCGCTTTATCCCGAAAGGTCAGGCATTTTTAGCTTCTTTATGAAAAAAGTATCAAACTTTGATTCCATGTGGCGGTTGGTTTAGTTGATCTGTGGCAGACTGGCAGTTATTGGGTTTTCTTCTTTGCAATGGAACATGGTGTTGTAGATCTCAACAGTGCATCTTGGGTTAATAGCGTTTTGGGTTCACCTTGGATTTGATAAAGGTGGGAACTTTATGCTCATGGTTGGTGTTTTTGATAAGAAAGTTTAGGTTTTGAGCACTCCAGGCTGATCAGTTATGTTTATGGGTGCTTATTAACTTATATTGTTGGGTCAAGTCTGCTTATTTTGTGATGAATGTGGACTGAATTGGAAGGATTGGAGGCAGCTTTAACAAGGTTTGGGGTTATTTGAGGTGTAGAGAGGTATAGTGTTTAAGGAGGTTGTGATGTCTTTTAAGAGTATACTGCAAGATATGAAAGGAGAGTTTGGGAGCATTTCGAGGAAAGGGTTTGATGTGAAATTTGGGATGAGATCGAGGTCTCACAGGGTGGTTCAGGATACATCGGTCACGATTGATGCTTTGAAGCAGAGTTGTTGGGCTAACATGCCTCCGGAGCTTCTGAGAGATGTGTTGATGAGGATTGAAGCATCTGATGATACGTGGCCTCCGCGTAAAAATGTGGTTGCTTGTGCTGGTGTTTGCAAGAATTGGAGAGAGATTATGAAAGAAATGGTGAAATGCCCAGAAATTTCAGGCAAGCTGACGTTTCCGATCTCCCTGAAGCAGGTTTGTTGTGTGTAGCAATGGTACTGTCATATATAATGGTCATTTGTTAACTGTAGAACTTAAATGTTTGGATGCCTGTGTAATGAGTACACTAGTATGCATACCATACCATTAGAGTAATGTTTCGTAGATTAAAAAGCTTCATCGACTGTGGTTATATAAGCGGAAAAGTTGAAATACAAAGGATGAGTGTACACTTAAGTAATTATAGTAACATTTTCAGAAGATTATTCTTGTGGTCGTTCTGAATCCTAGAGTTTGGCTTATAAGGTTATTTACCAGAATGTGTATGTTCAGCAAGTGTTAAAGCTACCCCAAATCTTACATAGAAGTGTGTATCATATTTTAACTTGAATTATTTCTTATTGGAAGGGGAACTACTTATTGTTATTGCTTTCAGTTGAAGCTCACCCCTTCTTCATTTGGCTAACCATTGAAGCTTTTTGTTTATAATCTGCAGCCTGGTCCTAGGGGATCCCTTCTCCAGTGTTATATAAAGCGGAATAGTAGCAACCAGACATATTATCTTTACCTGGGTTTAAATCAAGGTGAATTACTGAATATTTGTCATGTCTCTGATTGCGCTGATCCAGTTTTGCTCTTCCTGGGATTAATTTGCTATCATGAGTCCAAGTGCTCATGGTATGAGGTTGATCTGGTTTTAATTTTATATTCGTTCGAATCGTTTCTGTAATTTAATTGGTAACAAATCATTTATTAAAACATATAGGAAACAAGGTCAGGTGTTTTCGGTTCACTTCTGTGAAGGGAGATGTAAGTTCGAATCTTTATATTTCTTTTGTCTGTTCTTGCCAGCTTCAACTGATGATGGAAAGTTCCTTCTTGCTGCAAGAAAGTGTAGACACCCAACATACACAGATTACATCATCTCCCTGAATTCTGAAGATGTGTCAAAAGGGAACAATGACTTTGTCGGAAAGCTCAGGTATGTTTATCTGGCATTTGATATTGCCCTCGAGTCTTGACCATCTTTTAGGGTAATGCCCATCATCTCAATTTCTTTTGTAACAGGTCAAATTTTCTGGGTACTAAATTCACAGTCTATGATGCGCAACCAACAAGTACTGGAGCAAAAGTCACTAAATGTCATTCTACCAGACTTGTAAGTATGAAACAAGTGTCACCTAGAGTTCCTGCCGGCAACTTTCCTGTGGCCCATATTGCTTACGAGTTGAATGTCTTGGGCTCCAGGTACAAAAATGATATTGATAATTGTTAGCACTTGAACTGCAATTGATGTTGAAGATAATAACTTCAAGAAGTAGGACTTTTAGTTTGAATAGTTTTCTCTTCCTCGGGTTTCTGCGTCATTTGTGGTTCGTATTATGCAATTGCTCGTTACTAAAAGTAATATTTTATATAAACATTAATATTTGTCATCAAAATCAGAGGTCCAAGGAGAATGCAGTGTGTTATGGATGCCATCCCTGCCCGTGCTGTTGAGCCAGGAGGTGTTGCCCCCACACTGATGGAATTTGTTGATAGCAACTTGGATAGTATGCCATCTCTCCCTTTCTTCAGATCAAAATCAGGTCGCACCGACAGTATCCGATCTGAAGTACAATCTGGCCAGAATGAAGGTACGCTGGTACTTAGGAACAAAGCACCTAGGTGGCACGAACAACTCCAGTGCTGGTGTTTGAACTTCAATGGACGAGTAACTGTTGCTTCAGTCAAGAATTTTCAACTGGTTGCTTCTCCAGAGAATGGTGTTGCTGCTGACCCGGAGCATGAGAATGTCATTCTCCAGTTTGGAAAAGTTGGCAAGGATGTATTCACAATGGACTACCAGTATCCGATCTCAGCCTTTCAGGCATTTGCTATTTGCCTTAGCAGCTTTGACACCAAGATTGCTTGTGAATGAGTGGCAAGCGGGCTCAATCCAGCCCCAGTGTTCGGTCAAGTAGTTTGTACTTTGTACTAAATGAAATCAAGTTCTCTCTTTTCCATTTTCAAGAGTGCTGTTCGTAATTGTCTTCAAAATGGTAGCCACCCTCAGGTCTCCTCTATGCTACTGTTAACATGTAATCTGGAAAACAAACTTAGAAACAGTTTTGTCTTCCAGAATATTGGTAAGAGATGAATCTTATGCTAATTTGGATCTTTTGACATTGTAAGAGCATCTGCACCGGTGTAAAATTTTGTTCAAGCAAATGGTGGAGTCCACCACAAAAGTTTTGCTGAAGCAAATCTTTGCTCTTGTTCAATCAAAAGCTCAAACAAATTTTGCTCCTCTTGATTGAGCAAAATTTTTTTGCTTTTGTGGTGGACTCCACCATTTGTTCAGGCAAAATTTTGCACTGGTGCGGATGCTCTCAAGTAAATCTTGCTCCTCCTCTTGATTAAGCAAGAAAAAAAATTTACTTGAGCAAAACTTTTGTGGTGGACTCCACCATTTGCTTGAGCAAAATTTTGTATCGGTGTGGATGCTCTAAGAGCATCATTATGTACTTAATTCTTATCTCCGGAGAGCAGGTTCCATAACTTCTTATGTTAAACTCCTGAGCCACTTCCAGTTTACAACTTCAGGCTTACACTGCTAAAAATAGAGGATGGTAAACCTTGAAACAAATTGTTCATAATACCTGGCATAAATCATGAACATAAAGCATATATTGTGACTTGCCTTTAATGTCCCTGCTCGTTGTCATTGAAGATCTTGTGCTTTAGTCTTTTGTCAATCACCAATCTTAAGTTTCTTAATGAGTAGAACATAATACTTTTAACTCGTGGTGATAGCAGGAATAAAGCCATCTATTTATAGAGTTCTCATATTCTTAAGATCCCTTTCGTAAAAGGTTTTCCTTAATGATTAAAGACTCCACATAGTATTTTTAAAACATCACAAATTTGGACCTTCTTGTAGTCTAAGTACTGGAATTCCACATGTAATATAGAGATAATATAAATACACTAAACAGGTTACATGTTGAATTATATTTCCATATCCTTGTTATATTAATTTGATAACAATTGATTGTGACAAGTGATAAGTATGATTCATCTTACATTTACATTTGATAGTCAAGTAGCTTTAGTGATAAAATGTATTTGTTGAATTACAAATATAACCAAGAATTTGGCTGAAATTAACTCCGACAGAATGAATTTCTAGACCACATAGTATTGGATGACATATTCACCTACAAAGAATTGATGAAGCTAATAGTTTTCTAAGTTCCAAAAAGCTGATGGTAAGCTGAAATCACATTCTTTTTTTACGTTCCACACCTGTTTTTTATTTTCTATATTATTTTTTACGGTAAATGAGAGGTATTATATTAATAATCAAGAGACAAATCATACATTACACAGTAAAACGTCCGTAGGACTCGAGAGAATTGAACTATTGTCGCACTAATCTAGGAGACCTAAACTAGTACAAGAACACATGATTTGAAGCAATAAGCACAAAAAAGTAACAAAATAACCATGATAATATCTTCTCATAAGGCGAGCACAAACACGGGTAAACTAAGGTAATACTCGCCCGTATACAGAACTTCACACGACGGGCTCCCAAATTCGGTTCCAAATATGGCCAGAATCAATTGAGACTTTGAAAAGAAATTTAGGGACAGGACCCCTTAACCTTGAGGTCCTTTTCCAGAACAGGGTTGAAAAAACCTCAAAACATAAAATGCCCACCTGAGGTCCAGTTCCCATTTTGACAGACACACTGGGCCGTAAGAGCAGCCAAGCCCAGTTCCAAGCTGCACGACATACCGCCGCCCACCTTCAAAGGAGACCGGTCTCCGATCGTTCTCCCTCTCTAGCTAAGCAACTGTTTGCTGTTCCGACCAGCTCCGCCAATCCTTCTTCATCCCAACCCAGACCGCCTTATGCCGAATCGGTGCCTCAACAAGGCTTGAGATGACCCGTGTCCAGTACGCCGAGAACGGACGAATCACTTGTCGTTGAAAACGTTGGACCATCATCGGAAACGAGGCCACGACATCCTGCGTCTTCAGTCGAGCACAAGTCGGTCACCTAGAGACTGAGATTGTTTGCTGCACAACCTAAGGTGCGATATGAGCCCTATTGTATCGCCTCCCCTGTGCCGGAAATAATGAAGATGACGTCTGCTCGAGAGAAGACCATGAGGAGAGGACGAGGAAGCCTCTTAGAGTGCTCGGAGACCACGCGGGGATCGACAGAATTCTCCACCAGTGGAGGATGCTGCGCCGCCAAGTCGAGAGAGGGAAATTCCCAAACCCTAGCGGAGCCATCACATTCTTCTACCTTAGCTTATGCTTTCTATATCGTTTAATGTGGGTATTTTGAATTTTTCTAAACTACCCTGGCGACATGCATGTCCAGCTCTGCAGCCACACGACCAACTCTCTGTCACTAGTTTACCACTGAAATCCTGAAACTGCCAACAATACATTTCCATACATTTCCATGAAATAAAGAAGGGTGGTTCGATAACACCGGAAGAGGGGGTGGTTCGATAACACCGTAAGCACTACCAAAAGATTTACTATACCCGACGATGAGGTGTCATCGAACTGTTCCTCTTTATCGTCGGGTATAGTCTATACCCGACGACTCATCATCGATTATAGTCTCGTCGGTAATGCACCGCCGGTGATACTATAACCGACGATGAATTAGGTTTTTTGTTGGAGAAAAGGGAGACTAAAGGCAACGATGGTTTATCGTTGGGCATAGTTTCAAACTATAACCGACGATGTCATCGTCGGCTATAGTTTTCTCCATGGTCAAAATGGTTGACCGTGGAGAAAACTATAGCCGACGATGTTGACACATATCGTCGGTTATAGTTAATAATAATTAAAATTTTTTTGCAGGTTTTGGGTTTTATCCCAAAACCTGCATTCCCAAAAAATCACCAATATTGTTCAAATTGAAAATCAACAAGCATTGAAACTATAGTACGTAGTAAATAAATTTAAAAAAAAACCGAAATCGTTCAAATCTGTATACATATGCGTAGTAAATAATTAAAATAAAAAACTGACAATTGTTCAAATCTAGAGGGGTCCTGGTCCTAAGTCTATGTGGTCAAACGGATCGTCATAAGTTGGTTGGTCCTGGTCTGGCTGAGGCTGCGGCTGAGGCTGTGGCTATGGCGCACCGAAAATGGGCGGGGGGGCTATCTGGATTCCAGATGCCTGCAACTGCGCATAACAGTGCTGCATCCATGTCCCCATCTGCTGCTGCTGTTCGGCCAACCGATTCTGCTCTGTGGCTCGCGTCTGCTCCATCTCCTCCATCCGACGCTGCTGAGCTTCCATCTCAATTTCCTGCCTATGAAGCTGGTCCTGTAGCTCATTAGTCCTCGAAAATGATGATGATCCCGATCCGCGAGAGAATTCAGGGGTCTGCTTCAGCAACCCTTGACCCCACTTTCCGGAACCCCTGCAATAGAATGTGTTCTTCCCTGGAGGGATCGCAGTTGATATAATCCTGGCCCTGACGATCGGATCAGATCGATCAATCTGATCAATCGGGAGTTCCGCATCAGGGGTGTTGGGATAGAGCTCTCTCGCCACTTGAGTCAACACCTCCGGAATCGCCTCCTGAATTCTCGCCCAATTGACAAAGAACAATAAAATATTAATTTAAAAAAAAACAATCTAAATAAATAAGAAATAAGTTTATTTTGTTATAAGAACACTTACAGCATATTCGGGGGACTGCGGATACGCGTGCTGCATCGTATAGACAAGGGGATCCTCTTCTGGGTGGTTGGCCGCCTCCTCGATCCAACCCGAGTATGATCTGGAACCGGCATGATGATTTTTGGTGTTTTTGGCCCGGTTCCTTGTGTTGACTTCAGAAAGAGCCTGCTCGATTAATCCAACATAAAAAAAACACTCATTAGCCAAATAATTTGAGGGAAGTACGATAAAACAAAAAATTAATCGATCGAAGGTTGCGTACCTTCAATTTCGGGTTGTTGAAGTGAACCACAAGCCATCGCCACTCGTACTCCCTATAACGAAACTCGCTAGGGGTACCCGAACGATCGTCGTCGTACTTTTTCCAATGCTTCTTCAGCTCGCCCTTCCACTCCTTATACCTATATATATTAATAAAATCAAGCGTTAGTAACTTACAACATTGTATGAACATAATCAAAAGAAACGAAAAAATTGAAAAAATGCCGGTCTGCAAACCTGCTCCCATGCACTTCATCCGCCCACGTGGGTCTAATGTCTGCATCCACGCGGAACCACCTCTGCAATGCATATATATATATATCAAATATATTAAAAATTTATTTAGAAAATTTACATAATGAATATACAAATCAACTCACCGACAACGCATTATTCAGCTGATATTTGACGGATTGCGGCACTGAATTCCAATCTGGCCACAACATTGAGACTCTATCCCGTATGAGGCTGCCCGCCATCCCCGCGTACTTTCGAGTGACCTTTCCCTCGATCACCTGCCCTCTATCCCCGGTCGGAATCATAACTTGGCCACCACCGCTAGCCTGAATGGCGTCGTCCAGTAACTTGCCGACGACGGGGCCTCTGGTTCTCTTTTGTTTGTCACCGGGCATGATCTCGCCTATCACATATATATGTAGACGATTTTTTAAACATCAACACCTAATAAAATTTAAATATTATTAAGTAAAAAGATATCACTAATTAATATTTACCTGATTCGTCGGTGCGTTGTCCCGGAATCCTCACACTCCAGAGAGGTTCCGGGAAGGGTACATACGCATATGCCTGGTCCGGGGTAATGAACCCTAGCTGTCCCGGAACAGGCATCCCATCGGAATCGACGAGAGGTATCGTCGGGATTTCCAACGGTAAGAATAAGGTAGACGGCGGGCATAATCGCATCCTGGCCGAGGACTGAGTGGATCCACCAGCCTCCTCGGAAGAATGAGGAGCTGTCTGATGGATGAAGGGGGAAGGGTCCTCGCGATGAATCTCCGGCATTCGGACCGAGGATTGAGTCGCACTATCCGTTTCCGGTGTGCGACTGACCCCATGAAGCCTCCTCGCGCCTGAGGATCGAGCATGCTCGACCTGCTGCTGCTGAGGTTGTCCCTCGCCCAGCAGTGCACGGTGTCGAGAGGTCTGCGAAAGACTGTAAGTGTTGCCGACGCTCGTGGATCCTGATGCAGACCGACTTCCGGTGCCCTCATCCCCATATCCCGATCTCCCTCTCCTTCTCGACCTCCCCCTCGAGTTCGACCCTCCTCGGGAAGCACCGCAATTTAACCAATTCATCGTTGCTATAAAATTTCAAAAATTCAAAATAATTCCTAATTCATCTAAAAATTTGAATTCGTAATCCAATAATTTCAAAAATTAATTAATTAAACTCCTCTATATATATAATCCAATAATTCCATAAATCCAAAATATAATATTTAATAATTAAACATAAATCCAATATATATATATATATTCCAATATATATCAATAATCCAAAACATAAATATTCCAATATATATATCCAATAATTCCAATAATTCCATAAAATCCAATATATAAAATTCCAATAATCCAATATATAAATATTCCACAAAAATTCCAATAATCCAATATATATATAAATCCAATCATCTTAGCTCCCTATATATTCCAATATATAAATATTCCACAAAAATGCACAATAATTCCATAAATCCACAATAATTCCAATAATTCCATAAAATCGATATATAATTCCAATAATCCAATATATAAATATTCCACAAAAATTGCAATAATCCAATATATAAATCCAATAATCCAATATATATTCCAATATATAAATATTCCACAAAAATCAACCATAATTCTATAAAATTCAACAATATCCAATATATAATCACAAAATTCATTCATGCATCCACATTATCGATCAACAACCGAAACAACTTCAAATCTAACAAAAAAAAATTGGAGAAATTAGGAAATTAGGGATTTAGTTTCTAACCTGTTTTTGGGGATTGTAATCCAATAATAGAGGCTTGAGGATCGAATTGAACACCTTTGGCTTGAGGACTGCAGCTTGGTTGCTCCCAACACACCGGAAGTTCCCAAATTCAGGCGAGGAGGAGTTGTAGAGTTTTGGGCAGTTTCGTTTCTGCCCAAAACGTACCCAGTTCTGGATATAAACCAGAACTATAGCCGACGATATAAGTAATATCGTCGGCCATTGTTGAACCGAAACTATATATATCCGACGAGATTTCATATGAATATCGTCGGCTATAGTGTTTTTATTTATTTTTCATATGCCGGTTATATATATTGCACTTAATATTTATTAATTAATATTTAATAATACGAAATTATTAGAAAAAAAAACCGAAATAATTTAAAATCCTAATTAAATTAAAATGGCATTTAATTTTTTTGGCTATATTTAATAATATTTATTAATACGATATTAATTCGAATATCGATCGTCGGTTGTAGTTTATTTTTTCGAGCTCTCTCTCTCTCTCTCTCATGATCGCTATTTAGCAATTTAATCGATACAATTTAAAGTCGATCATCTGAATATATATCGAAATCATTTTACATTGCACGTTCAAACTCAAAATAACATACATACACTAAGGCGCATAGTCAGAATCATCGCTTGAGTCTGGCTCTGTTTCCGAGTTAATTTCAGGTAAGATGTGTATGCCCTCGTCACTTGAGTCTTCATTGCCTTCATTTTGATTAACATCAATAAGATTCGGTTGAGGAATTCGTACCACACTGCCCTGTCTCACATTATTAAGGCGAATTGTTGAGGTTTCAGGAATACCAGTTGCGTTGGGCTCTTGGTATGCACTAACTTCTTCATTATCCGAGGTCACACCAAGGGTTGAGGCACTGTATATGTTTCGTGGAAGAATATGGTTAACCACTTTCCACGCGCCTTTATGCACAAGATCATCAAGATAGAACAATTGTTTCACCGTCGTGGCCAAAACAAACGGATCATCTTCATACCAGCTTGTAGCAGTATTCACCGAAAAAATGCTGTATTGATCGGTCCTTGTGTTCTGAGGGTCGGTATCAAACCATCTACACTTAAACAAGTGCACGGTCATGCCTTCCCCATATATTAATTCGACAACTGAATGGAGAACACTGTAATAGTCAACTCCATTCTGCCCACCATGCACCATTACCCCAGAATTCTGTGTTTTTCGTCTGACATCTCTATGTTCACAAATAAATAGCACGCCATTTACCTTACACATAGGATAAACTCTGGAAGTTACTGGTTTCTGCGCCAAGAGCCTCAATTCGTGTGACCACTGAGGGATACCATCATCTTGTACATGGTTCATCTGAAAATAATCATTTATTAACTTAACTATAAATAGGATACGAGACTTGCACTTAAATTCATATATAGGTCAATTTATCTATAAACGTACCCATTTGCCAAAATAGTTTGCGAACGTCTTGTTGTGGTACTCAACATCACAGGAAATAGCAGGGCAGTAAAGGTGCAAATTTTTCCAATATTGAACTTCTGGACAGTTAATCAATACCGACCAATGGGCAATGACTAGCTCATAAGGTTCCAACTTGTACGAGTTGGGCAACTTTCCAGGAACTTCAACATCATCGGAGATGATCGAAAGGTTGAACTGCCCTCCATCTACTGGCATATGTTGTGGAGGGTCCTCCAACGCTCCCAAATACAACTTGGTGTATGTTACGCACTCATGCGCAATATATGCTTTAGCGATACACCCTTCGGGTGTAGATTTGTTCATCACATAGTCTTTGTAGTCCCCTAATTGTCTGTAAAGTGGTAATTGCAGATCGAGCATGTTATGCTTATTGCAAAAATAAGTGAATAAATAATATTAAAGATCGACATATATAGCCAGATTCAGAGATGCATTACGTACCTTTCCATAAGATACATCCATGTGTAGTGTACTGGACCAGTAAGCAACAATTGTTCCGGAAGATGGAGCATCAGGTGAGGCATGATGTCGAAAAAGTTTGGAGGAAATATCCTTTCGAATTTGCACATGATAAAAATGATGTCCTGTTGCATTTCCAACAAGTCCGATTTCTTCACTTCTCTCGTGCATAACTTCTGAAAGAATCTTGACAAAGCCACTAACGGCTCTACAACCTCTTTAGGCAGGTACTCTCGAATGAAAACAGGGAAGAGGCGTTGAAGCAGTATATGACAGTCATGACTCTTTAGTCCGTACATCTTATTGTCTTTGAAGTTAACACATCGACTTATATTTCCAGCATAGCCTGAAGGATACCTAACATTACCCATCCAGCCAAAAATTTCATTCTTCTAGGCAGGCTTCACGGTATAAGGAGCTTGTGGCATTTTTTTCTTCCCATCTCTCAACCACAAATGTTTTCGCAGTCCCATCCTTTTAAGATCAATGCGTGCATTCGGGCCGTCTTTAGTTTTCCCTCCCAATTCAACATTGTGCCGACCACACTCTCACACACATTTTTCTCTATGTGCATGACATCTAAGTAGTGTCTGATCAGCAACTTGGACCAATACGGAAGTTCCCAAAAAATACTTTTGTGTGTCCAGAATTTATACCTGTCGGGTTTGTCAGGTATTGACGCCACTATCTCAGGATGATTGCTTAGCTGCCCAAAATCGTATTCATTTAGCACTTCCAATATTTCATCCCCCGTCCATCTCCTCGGCTGCTCACCTGTTTCCACAGTCCCATCAAATGCCTCCATATCCTCCCGAAATGGGTGATCATGTGGAAGCCAACAACGATGACGCATCTGTACAATCTTCCTGCAATGAGGTCTGCAACACTCAACCATCATGCACTCTGGACAAGCCCTGTATCCCCTGGTAACGTTGCCCGACAACATCCCGCGTGCAGGAAAATCGCTAATGGTGCCAACAAGCATGGCATGCATCTGGAACATCTCATTTTTGAACTTGTCATAAGTGGGATGACCATGCTCACTCAAGTACTTAAGCTCCTCAATCAAGGGTCTCAAATACACATCGAGACACTTTCCTGGATAACCCGACCCTGGAATTATCATAGTGAGCATATTGTATTCTTTCTTTATGCACATCCATGGAGGAAGGTTGTACGGTACCAAAATAACTGGCCATATACTGTATTGAAGACTCATGTTGCAAAAAGGGTTGAATCCGTCAGATGAAAGCCCCAGCCAAACATTTCGAACCTCTGATGCAAAATAAGAAAACTCCTTCACCATGTGCTTCCAAGCCTCTCCGTCAGCATGGTGTATAAGCGTATCACCCGGCCCTGGAATTATCATAGTGAGCATATTGTATTCTTTCTTTATGCACATCCATGGAGGAAGGTTGTACGGTACCAAAATAACTGGCTATATACTGTATTGAAGACTCATGTTGCCAAAAGGGTTGAATCCGTCAGATGAAAACCCCAGCCAAACATTTCGAACCTCTGATGCAAAATAAGAAAACTCTTTCACCATGTGCTTCCAAGCCTCTCCGTCAGCAGGGTGTATAAGCGTATCACCGTTGAGCAAATTCCTCTCGGCCCACCATCTCATAGCTTTAGCCGTGTGTGCAGACATGAACAACCGCTCTAGCCTATCTATCAGCGAAAAATACCGAAGTATCTTCACAGCTTTCTTGTTTCAGGCAGGAGTCAACTTATATCTATCTGTACCACATACCGGGCATTCATCAAGGGATTCAAGATCATTCCCATAAGCATCTTCACCCCAAAAGAGAACACAATCATATCTACAAGCATGGATTTTGATGTAGGAAAGGCCAAGATATTTCAGGATCTGTAACACCTTACGATGAGTGGTAGGAAGACGATGACCGGGGGGCAACAACGAACCAGACCACTTCAGCCAATCATCAACAGCCTTCACACTCATTTTGTTCTCCACTTTGAGCTTCATTACTCCCATAACACTTTCGAGAACAGATGCATTACACCATTTGTACAACGGGGTCTGTTGGAAGGCAATGAGGTTGTTGTACTTGTCCATACCAGCAGTGTTGACAGCTGTAGGTAATTGCTGGACTGGCTCAATATGAGGGAAGTCTCCAACGGCGGGAGGGATATCCGGTGCTTGAGAAAATATACCTCTCTCATGAGGAAACATATCGTTGATCAGACTTGTTGTTGGATCATTGGATGTAGATCCACTCTCAAAAAATTGTCCGTGATCATGTTGACCAACTGATGAGCTCTCACCGTGATAAATCCAACATGTGTACTTATCCCAAAACCCGTTTTTCTTCAAGTGCTCAAATACTTTATCGATGTGAAAACGATATCGTTCGCTGCGACACTGACATTTCGTATACGGACAATAATGAATTGTCATCCCTCCACAATTAACTTTCACATATTCCACAAAACTTCTAATTCCACGGTGATATCTTACATCCCATCTTGGAAGACACATCCAACTCTTGTCCATCCTGAAAATTATAACTGCATGTATATATACCCATGATCTTATTAATTAAAATTTCATAGCTAGATATATATATATATCTATATATATCGATATTCAAACTATAATTAAATTACATAATTTAATTATTCGATCTAGCTTACTCGATCCCTAACTAGCTAGCTAGCTAATTAATTACAAATGAACATATAAATATATATTCTTTACGTACTACGTACTCCAACTCAACTATATATATCATCACCATCACAATAATAATCACAATATATATTATACCCATGCATAATTAATAATCACAATTAATTAATCCTATAATAATCACAATATATATATATTCAATTACGTACTACGTACGTACTCCAACTCAACTATCAATCACGTACTCAAAATCAACCATCAATTACTCAAACTCAACAATCAATTAACTCCGATCCATCGATCGATCCATTCAAAATCAATTTCATATATATCAACAATCGATTAACACGTATACACATATATATATATATACACGTAGCGTACCTATATATAATGAATCACGATCGCGAACTCATTCTTCACAGTTTTCGACATCACCCAAAGATTTCTGAGCATTTTCAGTTTTCGCGGGAGATTTATTTTGAATCACAGATCGAGTTGCTGCCCAGATTGGATATGAAATAAGAAACTATAGCCGACGATACCAATAACTCGTCGGTTATAGTCTGAAAAAATCGTCGGCCTTAATTGAAAACTATACCCGACGACTTTTCGGCCGCTATAACCGACGACAAGATTATCTAGTCGGAAAAAAAACTATGTCCGACGAGATAATCCTCTCGTCGGTTATAGTCAACTATACCCGATGAGAACCCTTGTCGTCGGTCGTTTTTTGGGAATCTCGTCGGGTACAGTGATTCTTCTGGTAGTGAAGAGTGAGTTCCTAACCTAAAGAAGGGTGGTTTGCCAAATCTTTTAATTAAACTTATATATCATTAAATTTAATGTTAAAAATAAATTGAACATTTTGACCAAAATAAAATAAAATTGAATACCTCCTCCATGTTTTGCTTCTCCATGTTTTGCTTAGTGTGGCTTCCATTAAATCGGTGATTCCATTCAAACTTCTTCTATACTTTCCTTGTATACTTTTATTGAATTCCCACTGGCTTTGGCTCTCATATGATATCAAAGTTCTTGACCGTTGCAACATTTAAGCACCTTCCCTCTTTTACACAAATTCTATTCTTCCCAAGAGGGCCCCAATCCGCTCCCCCACCCATGATTCACTCACACTCCAGCTACATTTCTATACACCACAAAACACCCTCCTCACATCCTCAAAAGGAAACACGAAATTTAAGCTATTTACGAGAAATTTGAATCCTTCCACAAGGTATGGTATCCTAATTTTGTTATTTAGTGATACACTTATTAGCTGTCGGAATGTGATTGGCTAGGTCTCGATTTATTAACTTGTACGTGGTGACAAACAATTACGCACGCCGAGGAATTGCATTTAAACTCAGTCTCATCACTCTTTCAAGAACTGAGAAGGTTATGTGTGAGAGAAGAATAAGAAGAAGGAGCCCTCTCTCAAATTCCAGGTATACTTTCCTGTGCTTATCTATCACTTCTGGAATTTGGGTTTTAATGGGTTTTGTATTTGAGTTGTTGGGTTTGTTTTTATTTTGACTTTCGGTAGTTTAAATTTGGTGAAAGATTAGAGATTTGATAGTAGTTTGGGGTTGAATTGAAGGTAAGGAAGAAGAAGAAGATGATGAATAGGCAGCAGCAGGCTTCACACTACTGGCTGTTTGACAGACACAGCAACTCAAGGCGGTCGCCATGGCTTCAATCCACTCTGGCTGGTACGCTCTCTGCTCTTGTTTCTAGTCCAAGATCAAGTCTTTAGGGTTTTCAGGTGTTGCTAAACCGCTAAAGATTAAGGGTTTTCATTCTTGACCGTTACTGTGTTTTTTGAGCTTGTAAGATTTGAAAGTTGGGATCTTTTGTTTTAGTTTTTGTGGTGGGGAATGGGGGACCCTTTTGAGAAAAAGTTTGAAGCTTTGAGTGGACTTAGTGAACAGAATTGGGGAGACTTGTTGGTGAGATTTGGAATTGAGTACTCAAGTAGCTTTGTTTTAGCAGATTCTTATCAAATTGCTCAGCTTCAATTCTCGGAGAGTTTAAATGCTGAGATTCATGAATTACTTTATTGGTTCATGAGCATTGTCAGCTTCACTGTAATTCAAGTGGATTGAATTGGCAAGACTGGTGGGTGAGTATTTGATTACTGAGGGATTGCTCATCTTTGGTTATGTAAGAAACTAGATGCTAAGATTCATACGTTAGTTTACTGTTTACCAAGACCAACTCTCCCAATAATCAGACCAAAAAAAAAAAAAACTCTCCCAATAAAATATGTACAGTAAAACAATAGAAAAGTTATCGATGCAAATGAATCCAAAAGTTGGGTTTTGTTTTGTTTTGCTACGTGAAAATTGCTTAGTTATGGTCTTTGTTTATGTTTTTTTCTTTTTTGTTTTCTGGTGTTTCTTGGATCAAACAACTCGTGGCAGGGGGAATTGAGGAAAGTTCCACCTTTGTTTAAAATACCGTCTTTCGACTCTTTGTAACTTTCGGACTAAGCTGAGCTTAAGCCTTGCAAGGTTAACTTTTCCATTGACGACGAGTACAATGATCAGTAATTTATGAAGATGTGATTTGATTCAAGTGTCTTACATCAATATCGAGCAAATAAACGAATTAACTGCATAACTTTGTGGTTCTAGCTTGGTAATATTGCCTATGATAGTTCATCACTAAGGTCCACTTGAGGTCACCCCACTGCAATTATAGAATATGACTCGGTCATGCTGCCAAAAACTAACGATGGACCTTCTCCCAGAGATGCACTGTATCTTATCTTCAAGGCTCTCTCTAGTTCTAACCTTTTGGCATAGTCAATATTTTGATGATTGTATAGACAGTATAGAGGGAATCAGTGTGCATAGAGATCTGAATGATGGTCCTGACTGTAGTCTTACCAAGGTCCACAGTAAATCCCTTTTTCATTATGATCTCTGAATGATGTTATTTCCATGGCCTTGTCATGTTTTGCACCTGCTGAAATCTTAATAGAACTTTCCTTGTGCACATATTATAAGTTCTATCAGAACAAAGAAAGGGTCTGGGACTTGATGTGCCCGATATCATTTTCCTCTCCTTTTGCTTCCTGTTTTATTTTGATTCAGCAACTTTTGAGCCACAGGCACGAACATGAGTTTATACTAGATTTTTTCCTTTTTCCGATGAACTATGGGGTTTTGGCCCATCAAACAATACCAAACTATATATCTAGGCATCAAAATACTTTTGGCACCATCATCCTGCAGGTACCATAATGATGTTAAATTAAAAATTAGATAGTTAGTTCTCAGAAGACTGTTTAATGTTGTAGCATTTTCAATTCGTCCATGAGCACTAATATCACTTTACTAAAAGGTTTTCTTTTCTTTAATGGCAGAGCTAGAGAAGAATACGGAGGCCATGCTAAGGCTGATTCAGGAAGATGCAGATTCATTTGCCCAACGTGCAGAGATGTATTACAAGAAGCGACCACAGCTAATCGGCATGGTTGAAGAATTTTATCGAGCTCATAGATCATTAGCTGAGAGATACGATTTAGTTAAGTCCGATTCTGGAAATCGCCTCCTGACCTCATTAGCCTCTCCATTCTCGACCAAATGCCATTCAGAGAAGTCAATGAGTGTGGTGGATGAAACCTACGACAGCCTTTCTGATACCTGTGAACCTGATGAGTACACTGAGTCTGAAGTTGATGATCCTGACCAGGAGGATGCAGTAGCTGAAGACAAGGCTTCAACTGGGATCAGTGATGATGAGGTGAAAAAGTTAAAGGAAGAAATAGAGAGGCTTCAGGAAGAGAATAAACTTCAAAAGGATCAATTAAAGCAGAAAGATGAAGAGAAGAGAGAGGTGATAAGACAGTTAAGTGTAGCTGTGGATATTCACAAACAGGAGAATGTGAAGCTGAAGAAGTATCTTGCCCGAGATTTAGCGGATAATTTGAGTCCCTTTTTCGAGTTCAACAAATTGAAGGGTAAATTTCTAGGGAAATTTTTTAACAGGTCCCCAAACTCTCATGCTCCAATTGTTGCACTCTAGGTATCTTAAGTGTTATCATGTTTGCAGCTAGTACAAGTTATAGCTTATAGGGACACAGTTTGTAGCGATGTCTATATCGGGGTTTTGCCCCAGTGATTCATATTAGGATTTTTAGTAATTCCTTCGAAGACTAGTATTAAGATTCCTACGTTTGTGTTTTATTCTGCATTAATTGTAACTCAAGTATTGGTATAATATAATAGCCCCCATTTTGTCTGACATTTATTATTGATTCAATCAATTTATCTGAAGTACATTCATGATGCATCTATACAGCAGACATAATGGCCAATTAAGCAATTTTGCTTCAAGGTTCATATTGATTCATGGAACTGAGACAATAGGGCTGAGAAAATTAGGATAGAGAAGGAGAACAACCAAGAGAAAGACTGAAAGTGCATCTTTTATTTTTCTAAAGCTCTGTTGGATACAATACCCTATCACAATTTATAAGAATGGCACAGGCAGACTACATTTACCTAACATCACACTAAAAAACATCCTTTATACTACCATAATAGTTTACTAACATAAAGTGGAACCACTATTACACTATCATTGAAGCTTTTCCAGCTCCATCAAGATTACCACAATCTCAGTCTCAAACACCAGAGACCTGCATTACACAGAAAGCCAGCAACCCAAGAAAGAAAATTCCATGCAGAGGCAGAGCTGAAGAAGTAAGAGAAACTGAATGAGAAGCTGGCATGGGAGCCCCAGCTGGTGAAAACCCCAATTCTGATTCAGGAGCAGCAACAGTAACTTCAGGATTTGGAGGGCTTGGGTTTGATGGGATTGTGGGAAGTGATGAATCACTTGGAGCAAGTGGCTCAGAAGAAGGTGAAGGAAACAAAGGAGTTATGTCTGGGGATAAGGTAGGAGATGAAGATAGTGGAGCACCTGGTAACACTGCAGGTGCTGCAGAGATAGAGGAAATCTCAATAGCTAGTGAAGTAGAAGAGTAACAAGCCATGAAGATCATCAACATTGACATGAATGACCAAAAGGAAGCCATAATACAGTATTAATGATGAGATGGTTAACAATGTAGTTCAGAATAGTATAGCTTCAATAAATGTGTGTCATTGAGTTTGAGAAGGAAGAAAAGTGTGGGATTTGAGTAAGGAGTTGGGGAGAGGTATGTAAAGCTTAAAAAGGGTAAAATTGTCAAAATGTCTTCTAAACTTGGTAGTAATTGTCAATTTACTCCTTAAACTATCATTTGCAAATTTTTGCCTCCTCAACTTAGAAACAATTGCTGTTTTGCATTCTCTTCGTCAATTTTAACGGATTTCATTTAAATGTCATCATGTGTCATGCACATGATGAGTATAATTATATTTTTGTATAATTAAATTGTATTTTACATACTTTTAAAAAATAATTTTTTTTAGTATTTTCTATTTTCTTTATAAAAAAATTGTGCTCTAAATCTTCGCTTTTAATATTTAGGTGTTTTGTTATTTTAGACATAGAAGTAGTGAGTTGACAAACACTGATATATTGAATATATATATAGTCGTGGAATTAGTATTACTACTGTGTTCAAAATTTAGAAATTTTTTTCCTGTAGTGGAATATATAACTTTGGAAAATTGGTTGTTCATAACTATTGAATTTTTATTTAATAAATAATATTAATACATACTTTTAAAATATAATTTTTAACAATATTTTCTATTTTCTTTAATAAAATATCTTTTGTGCTCTTAATCTTCGCTTTTAATATTTCAAGTTTTGTTGTTGTTGTTTTAGGTGCAAAAATAGTGAGTCGACGAGCACTAAGTCACTAATATATATTGAATATATATAGTCGTGGAATGATAATAATAATAATAAAGTGTTATAAATTTAGTCATTTTTTCCTGATCGTGGAATATATAACTTTAGAAACTTAGTTCATAACAATTGAATTTTGTTTTAATAAATAATATTAAATTTTAATTATACGAAAATACAATTATATCCATCATGTGCTTGGCACATGATAACATTTTGATGGAATCTATCAAAATTGACGGAGATGATGCAAATCAATAATTGTTTCCAAGTTGAGGAGGCAAAAGTTCACAATTAATAATTTATGGTGTAAATTGACAATTACAGCCAAGTTTAGGAGACATTTCGACAATTTTGACGCTTAAAAAGGTGAATATGAGGAGAAAGTGGTATGTGGGGACAGAAAACAGCACAAGGGGCCAAAGCACACAGATGGGAGCCTGCTGCTACATGTCTTGCTAAGTGACAAGATTGGTTCGTGAATTTTCCTATTCTCTAGAACATGAACATGAACATGAGTTGTCTAGCTTCCTTTCTGTCCCAGTATACTTAATTTTTTCTGCTGTTGGCCCGTGAGCTTTTGTTTTAGGCTTTTAATTCTTGGCACATAGGCATTGAAGCATTGTGTTGGTGCCTTGTGAGAGCTAAAATGCTTGAAGTGAAAGCATTTTACTTTTGTTGTTACTTTCAGAATACAGTAAACAAAGGAAGATAAAAAGAAAAGGTTTAGGTAATATTGTGAACTCGATCACTGCAGCAAAAAGTTCTGAGCTTTCTGAAAGCAACGAACTGTTACTTGACTTATATATATCCTTATTGGAAAGAGTCAAGAGCATAATAATGAAAGAATGATTACTAAGGATTCCACTTGTTTATTTGGTTCTGAAACTATTTCTGTGTTTTAATATTCTGATGATGGGGCATGGCTTTGCCTGTGAGACCGTTAGAACAACCGCAGCTGATCCCGGTAGCAACTCGTGAGTAGTTAATAATGAATTAGTATGGTGAGGAAAAGTGAGTAGGGTAGAATGATGGGGTTATGTCTTTTGGAAGGATATTGGACCGGACAGACTTTAAAATAGAGCAAGAGCATCAGGCATGTGACGAGCTTCTTTCATTATTTGCCTCTATTAGATGGTGTGAAGTTGTTGTTTTTAGTTCTTACCCAAGTGTATGTTTATTTCGTGGCTATTTTCACTCGAATCACAAACCGAAACGATCCTCTTAATTGGTAGCGTTTGGTTAGCCGTCTATATATGCAACCATTACCAGCCATTAATTGCTAGTTCATACGTACATTATCATATTGGATACCGAATTTACTCATGAGAAATCTTGGGTTGGTCGAACACGTATGGTACGTAGTCTGCATCAAGTTGATTTTGAGACCGAACGAGGGTGTCAGCTAGTAGGATTACTCGGTTTGGATTTTGGAACTCCTTGGTTATTCTAGTTTGAAAATAGACTGGCTTCTGCTGGCTGTGAATTTCATGTGAATGTTGATTTTTTGGTTTTATTTTTATAGAATCCAAGGGATCAGTAATAATGTGGATATGGCCGAGTTGGTCTAAGGCGCTAGATTAAAGTTCTGGTCCGAAAGGGCGTGAGTTCAAATCCCACTGTTAACGCATTTCTTATTTTTGCTTATTTGTAATGTTTGGACTTGAGATATAACTGGGCCAAATGGATGCAGCCTTGCATGAGTGCAATCCGAGGCCTGATGGTTTTAGTGAACCTTAGATCAACCTCATCGATCTCTTCGAACCAGCTGTTGTCGTAGCGATGTAGGCTGGTTTGAGTCAGACGACGACTTAAGGAGGGGAAGGATTTGATCGGGGCCGCTTGATATTACTGCGACAGAGTTTTGTCAACGATTGATTATTGCTTGGTGTTCTGAGGCGTGATGATTGGGCTTCGTGGCGGGAGAGGTTGCGGGTCAGGCTCTCAACGGGGTCATGGTGTTAAGTTGTCAGGGCAAAGACGGTCAACACGAGAATGGTTGGGACGATTGAGGGTAGTTTAGGTGGGGTTGGTGATAGAGAAATTTTACGATGTTCTGCCCAGTGTGCGAGTTGTTAGAATAACTTAGTTTCAATGATTGTATTCTGTATAACCAGGACTCATCATTTGGTCTGTGGACCTCGTAGTTGGTGGAGGCTCGCAAGTCTATGGGCTAAAAGTCCGGCCCGACCCAAAAAAAGTCCACAAAAGCCTACAAAGGTGGTTGGTGGGCCGAACTTGGTTTAGATATCTAAATCTCAGCCCGGCCCGCTAAAAACCCATCAAGGCCCGTTAGGCCTGCCCCGTCAAAGCCCGCAATTATATATATATATAAGATAGTAGTACATATATCATTATACCTATACTTATATATATAATATAGTGACTAGTACTATATAGATATATATTTTATATTTGTGTATGTCTATATTAATATATTACATATACATATATTGATCAAATATTGGAATTCCATATATAGTTATATTTGTGTATCTATTTTACTATTAAATCATTGTTTAGAGTTTAAGATAAGTTAGGGTTTAGGTTTAGGGTAAGTTAGGGTTTAAGGGATTGAGATTTAGGGTAAGTTAAGGTTTTGGAATTTTGAGGTTTAGAGTAAGTTAGGGTTTAGGTTTTAGGAATTTTGAGGTTTAGAGTAAGTTAGGGTTTAGGGTTTAGGGTTTCATTGTAATTTTTTTTATCGATTTACCTTACACAGTAAAACAATAAATATAATAGATGGTTCAGATTAGATCTTGTAATTTTTCAACGGTGAGAGTTTAATTGAGAGTGTGTGAAATGACATCAATACTATTCTCTTATATATTGCTTATTATTCCATGGAGAAACTAGATAAATCAAATTTTTATGTCAATTTTTTTGACACTATGAGATAGATATGTAATTTACAAGAATGTGTGTTAAAATTTTGATCTTAAAAAATTCCTTTAGGGATGGGTAATTTACGTTTTAGTTGTAAGGGTACTACGGTCACATTTAGCGAAACTCATAGATGTAGGTCTAAATCAAGTCCAAAATTTCTAAAATTTTAACGGCATGCTTAGAATATTATGAACAACCAATCTGACAGTCAGTTTTGTAAAATGATGATACATGATCGATTACGTTTCACAAAGGTCTTTCAACCCATATAACCAAGGAATAAAGGTAAGAACATTAGTGTGCATATAGAGAATTCAAGCAATATAAGAATTAAAAATGTTTTAACAATAAAGAAGGCCATATATAATAGTTCACCTTGTAATAAAGACACCGTACGTAAAAATTAGCCTAATCGATGTACGTTTGGATCCCGGTCAATACAGTTAAACAAAATTTGTGAAAACACTAAAATACACTGATCTTATTTTCCTTATTTTCCTATGGGGGGAGTAGATAATTCAATTTTTTATGTCAATTTTTTTGACACTATGAGATAAATATATATTCCATAAGAATATGTGTCCAAAATTTGATGTTAAAAAATTATTTTCGGGAGGGGTAATTTCCGTTTTAGTTGTAAGAGTATTACGGTCACATTTGGCGAAATACATGGATCGATGTCTAAATCAAGTCCAAAATTTATAAAATTTTAAATGCATGGTTATAATATTCTAACCAATCAATCCAACGGTCAATTTTATAAAATAATTAAACATGTCCGATTAAGTTTCACAAAAGTATTCATTCCATATAACAAAGGAATAAACGTAAGAACATTAATATACATATGGAGAATTCAAGCAATATGAGAATTAAATATGTTTTAATGATAAATGAGGACATGTAGAAAGGTCCATCTTATAGTGATAAACACTTTACGTAAAATTTAGACTCGTCAGAGTACGTTTAAACCCCAGTGCATGGATGAATGTTACGTTTATTTTGAAATATCTTAATTTTTTAATAATTAAAGCCCGATAGGCCCGGCCCGTAAAAGCCCACAAAGGCCCGCAAAACCCGCTTGAATGGGCCGGGCCCGGATCCTTATATAAAAGATAAAACCCGGCCTAGCCCGGCCCACAAATATTAAAATGTTGTTGAGGCCCGGCCCGGCCCGGCCCGGCCCATGCCGGCTATACATGGGCCGGGCTTTGTCGACCCCTATGCATAACCACATTAAAAACATCAAATCAAATATATCTTGTATACGAATGGATGGAACTTACAGGATGGTACTGTTCTTGTTGTCATTGTTAGATCTTCTGCAATATACACCTTTGTATTCTAAGTGAATGAGATTTTTTCTGAATGTGTGTGTATATAATTCAGGGACCAAACAATGCTATATATAGAGAACAGATCAAACAATCGCTTCCATTAAGCAACTGTTGTATCTGTTCATTTCAAATTCTATTTCTGAACCAATGCATCAATTTTCTTGAACTGATGTGCCTTTGTTTTTATTGCAACTTTTACACAGCATAATAGTGTATTAGAACCATCCTAAACACATATTGGTTCACGCAAGATTTACATTTTAAAATCCTATACTGATCATGTACAAGATTTCAGAATGCAGAAAGGAGAACAATGTCATGTTCTTAAGTTGATCTAACAATCTCCCACTGAACTTGACATTGTTTCAAATTCTGAATATGTAGAATGACACAATATATATACTGAAGTGTCGACTGGATTAAAAATGGTTAATCTGATTCAATGTTTTATAAATTGCAAAAGTTATGTTAGATTTAAAAATAACTTGATGGATTGACAAAATATCAGTATTTCAATATCATAACAACACTAATACAATTATATAAACTACCTAATGCAGTAACAAGTATATTTGATACTGAAACAAAATATACTCCTAAAGTCCTACTGAAACTTCGATTCATGGTTTGCAGAACTTAAATATATCTCATACTGAAAGACTCTGCAGAATCTTTAAGAAATATAGAATGAATAAACTATTATGAATTTATTCATATAGAATAACTTAGTACAAATATAATACTCTAATTATGTCTTTATGATACTGTTAGTTCATATCAACATCCAAATTTTCTAAAATTTCCATGGCTTTAACATGTTTGACAAAACTTGATATTGGCAGGGCCTTAGTGAGAGGGTCAGCTAACTGATCTTTGGTGCCTATCTTGATGACTTCAATCTCATTATCTCTCACTTTCTCTGACTGAAAAATATTTGACATCTATGTTCTTGGAATGAGATGTCCTTCTGGTGTTCTTTGAAAAGAATACTGCTGAAGCATTATCACAATAAATAGTCATAGGCTTCTCGATTGATTCTAACAACTGTAATTTTAAAACAAATTTTCTTAACCATAGACCATGTCCAGTTGCTTCATGTACAACTATATATTTTGCTTGAAAGGTTGATATAGCTGTCAAGGTCTATTTTGTTGTTTTCCATGATATTGCACCTCCAGCAAGCATGAATATATACCCTGAACAAGACTTTAAATCATCAATGTCTTGCTTATATGATGCATCTGCATAACCTCCTATTTTCAACTCTTTTTCTTCCATTCTCTTGTAGACCAACATATGATCTGTTGTATGTTTTAAATACCTCAACACCTTTTTCCCAACAGTCCAATGTTTATGTCCAGGATTTGATTGATACCTGGATAACATGCTGACATCAAAAGCTATATCTGGTCTGGTACAGACTTGTGCATACATGAGACTTCCAACTAGCCTAGCATATGGCATATTCTGCATACCTTTTCTTTCCAACAGATTATTAGGACATTGTCCTTTGTGTAGTTTATCACCTCTAGACATTGGTGACTCTCCTCCCTTACAGTTCTGCATGTTAAACATATGCAGTATCTTATAAATGTAGTCTTTCTGTGAGAGTCCTAACATACTTTTTTTGCTGTCTCTGATAATCTCTATCCCCAAAACATAATGAGCCTCACCCATATCTTTCATATCAAACTGATTTGAAAGAAAGTGTTTTGTTTCCTTTAATAAGAAAATGTTACTGCTAGCTAACAAGATATCATCAACATATAGGATCATCAAGATAAAATCACTCCTACTGATTTTTAAATAGATGCATTCATCTAATTTATTTTCCAGAAAACCAAAGTTAGTGATTACCTTGTCAAATTTGAGATACCACTGTCTTCTGGCTTGTTTAAGACCATAAATCAATTTTCTGAGTTTGCATACTTTTTCTTTACCTTGTTCATACCCCTCTGGTTGCAACATATAGATTTCTTCTTTCAAGTCACCATTTAAAAATGTTGTCTTCACATCTATCTGATGCAACTCCAGATCATAGTGTGCCACCAAGGCCATTAAAATTCTTAATGAATCCTTTGTAAAGACTGGTGAAAAGGTCTCCTTGTAATCAACTCCTTCTCTTTCATTATACCCTTTTGCCACTAGTCTAGCTTTGAATCTTTCAATTTTGCCGTTTGCATTCTTTTTGGTTTTGAACACCCACTTGCAACCTATTGGTTTACATCCATCTGGTTTTTCTGCAAGCATCCAGACTTTGTTTTTGGACATGCTTTCTAATTCTTCCTCCATGACTTGCTTCTAATTATCATAGTTTGCTGACTTCATTGCTTGTTGTATTGTACATAGATCTTTTTCCTCATTCAAATCATATTCCAACTCCATTTGATATACATGGTAATCATTAGGAATTGCAGACTTTCTTTCCCCTGTTGATCTTCTTAGAATGTTCCGATCCAGTTGTATTGGCTCTTGAACTATAGGTTGTTCCAAAGTTATATCTGCTTCATGATTTGCATCTTCTAATGCTATATTTTAAACAACATTATCAATTTGTTCTTCTATTTGAGGTGGGATGATTTCCAATGCAGTAGGTGTAGTTGCAGGCTCTTCTTCAATCATAACCCTTTCTGCACTAGATTCAGGATAAGCAAACCATTCTATAAAACTATCATTGCTCAAGTTGATCTCTTCACAAGTATCAATATATGCTTGCTGATCAAATTATTCATCTATAAATACAGCCTTTGGAACTTCAATGATTCTAGTACTTCTACCTCGACAATAAATTCTGAAACCTTTTGATTTCTCAGGATAGCCATTTACAGATTGAGAATCAAATTTAGCTCCATCTTCTATTTTGTAGATCTTTGCTTTTGTAGGTGATTTAAGCTAGGTTTATATCCACACCATAACTCATAAGGTGTTTTTGATACTGCTTTACTAGGAGTTCTGTACGTTCCAAACATAATTCGCCATCTTTAATGCTTCTCCCCACAGAAACTTTGGTAGCCCAGATTTAATGATCATGCTCCTAACCATATTAATCAAGGTTCTATTTCTCCTTTCTGAAACTCCATTTTGTTGTGGAGTGTATGGAGTTGTATACTGTGCTTTTATACCACAGTCTTGTAAATATAAGGCAAATCGACCCTTGTGTTAGCCCCTTTCTGTATACTTGCCAAAATATTCACCCCCTCAATCTGATCTGACTGTTTTAATGAGGTTTCCAGATTGTCTTTCAACCTCATTCTTAAATTTTTTGAAGGTATCCAAAGCTTGTGATTTTTCAAAAATTAAGTAGATGTAACAAAATCTAGAAAAATCATCTATAAAGGTAATGAAATAGTAATTTTTACAAATGGTTTTAACTGGAAAAGGGTCACAAATGTCTATATGTATTAGTTCTAAAAGTATTTCACTTCTTTTAGTTCCAAGTCTTCTAGTTTTGGTCATTTTTCCTTTTAAACAATCCACACAGGTTTTGAAATCTATAAAATCTAATTCTGGAAGAATTTCCTGCTTAACCAATAGCTTAAGCCTCTCCTTTGATATGTGACCCAATCGTTTATGCCACAGAAAAGATGGGGTTTCCTGATTATGCTTCCTTTTTATACCAGAATATTTATTTATATTTAAAACTTCTCTTTTTGCTGATGGATTAGATTGTTCATGTTTACAATCAACTTTCCAATAACCTTCATCAATAAAAGCTTTTCCAAAACACCTAGATAGATAAGTTAAATACATAACATTATTATCACTGCTGAAATCAAAACCTTTGTTTAAGGCATATAAAGATCCAGAAATTAAGTTCCTACTTATGCTGGGAATGTAGTACACATTCTCCAGAACTAATACATATTTATTAAATTTAAGTTTGACAGTTCCTATTACCTTCACAGCCATTTTCTGTCCATTTGCTGTACACACTTTTGTCTCTTGCTTACTTGGGACTGTCATCATTTGCAAGCCCTTCAATGAATTGACAATATGAATAGGTGAGCCAGTGTCAAAACACCATGTATTGTCCATTTCAAAATTTTTTGACTGAATATTAAAAACTGGTTTTATAGATGTACCCTTTTTAGATAACCAAGCTTTGAAACCTTCGCAATCTTTTTTGAAATGTCCTTGTTTCTTGCAAAATAAACATGTTAAAGTTTTGGAGGACTTACTTTTACTGATGGCTGCCTTAAGACCTGAGTTTGATGAAAAACCCTTGTGTTTGTTCTTCTTGCTCTTGGAGATGTAGTTAACAGACAGCTCCTTGCCCTTCTTCTTGATCTCATCCTCCACTTCAACACATAATGATATCATCTCATTCACACTCCAATTCTCCTTTTGTGTTTTGTAAAGTGATTTCAGGTTGTCACATTCATCTGGTAGTTTGTTCAACAACATGTAGACAAGGAAAGAATCCTCTATTGTCATGTTCAGGTCCTTCAATTTGTTTGCAATGTCTGAGCCTCTCATAATAAACTCCCTGATACTTCCTTTTCCTTTATATTCTAGATGCATCGCCTTCATGAGATTATTAGTTTCTGCCTTATCTGAAATTTTGTACTTTTCTTCTATGGAAGTAAAGTACTCCTTTGAAGTCTCAGATAGAGGAATGCTTCCCCTAACATTTTCAGTCATGCCTTTTTTAATCATAATCAATGCCATTTTGTTGTGTTTTGTCCATCTATCATGTTTTTCCTTGTCTTCTTTGCTTGAATCTAGTGTGAGTTCATCTGGTGGATTATCCTTCAAAACATGGTCATAATCCAGTATCCCCAAGTTTAGCTCAATGTCAGCCTTCCATTTCTTACAATTTGAGCCGTTCAACAACTCAATCTGATTTATGCTCATGGGGAAATGCATGGCTGCACATAAAATCAAGTCCCAAATGAATGAAAATGAATGTCTGAGTATTCATTCATACTGTAATATAAGTAAACTAAATCAAAATAAAATTCAGACACCTTTGGATGTTCTTTTAGATTGATTATAAAGGTTTATTTATGTATCTGTATGTTTGCAAGTTTGTAAACTAAATGCTTAATATATACTTCTTTGAAAGTTTATATTAATTTAATTTTAAGTTTTTTTTTTATCAAAACTGCGGACTTTGAAGTATCGATGCATACATTAGATTTCTGATATACTAACTGCACTTTGGTAACAGATAGTTGTGAATTCTAACATCTTTATTTGATCTTAATCTCCATCATAGAGTGAATTCTAGTACTTATAACTGCTTTGGCAGTTAATGACATGAATTCTGTCAAGATTGAAGTAATGATTTAAAAATTTTATGCAGATGATATGTATCAAAACACAATGATCAATTTTGAAAAGAACAATGCAATTTATAAGGATTGTTTTAAAATATATGCGGATTAGTGATTCCCAAGATCTTTAAGAAAATGAAACGCAAAACTTGGATTTTACAGAAACAATCAGTTGCTCTGATACCAATTGTTAGAATAACTTAGTTTCAATGGTTGTATTCTGCATAACCACGTTAAAAACATCAGTCAAATATATCTTGTATACGAATGGATGGAACTTACAGGATGGTGTTGTTCTTGCTGTCATTGTTAGATCTTCTGCAATATACACATTTGTATTCTAAGTGAATGAGACTTTTTTCTGAATGTGTATATATAATCCAGGGACCAACACAAGGCTATATATAGAGAACATATCAAACAATCGCTTCCATTAAGCAACTGTTGTATCTGTTCATTTCAAATTTTATTTCTGAACCAAAACATCAGTTTTCTTGAACTGATGTGCCTTTGTTTTTTCTGCAACTTTTACACAGCATAATAGTGTATTAGAACCATCCTAAACACAGATTGATTCACGCAAGATTTACATTTTTAAATTCTATACTGATCATGTACAAGATTTCAGAATGCAGAAAGGAGAACAATGTCATGTTCTTAAGTTGATCTAACACGAGTACATTTTCATGAACAAAACACATGAGAGAGATGACCAAGGTAAATTTCAACTTGATATTAGTGTGCATGCACGCCAAGGTTCGTTGATGATGTATATGTTTATGTTCAACTAGGTTGTGCTTGCTTTACCATGTGGCTGGATGGTTGGGTAGCTAGGGTTATTGTGTTTTCATCCAAGTACTCTTGCTTGTCTTTTATTAGACTTAGTAACTAAGCGTGTAGCCTTTAATGGGGCTTTGATATGGTTTAGTACCATATTTTTGAAGAGTTCTATGTAACAATGATGTGCCAGGGTTTAGTTTATATTAATCTCTTCGTAAGTGATAAATAGTTAAACTAAGTATTATTCGATGTATGTGACTGTAATTATAAATGAATATGAATATGTATGTGTATGTTTATTGTGAATCAGAGCCTAGGTTTGATCTTGAAAATTTTGAAGATCATACATATTTTTGTTAAGAATTTGTTCTTGTTTCTTGTCGAAATTATCTTGTCCTAGCCTATTCGAAATGTTGAAAAAAAATTTAGACCTGTCGAAATTTGTTTTGTCCGCTTGTTTTTCTGTGTGATCTGATCAATTGTTTGAATTTGTTTGGAGATATGTTCTTGTTCCTTGTTCAAGATTGCCTTGTTCTTGTCCTAACCAATAAACACGTCAGTTTTCTTATCTGTTCGTTGCTTGTCTTGTTCGCTTGTGAAGAATTTGTCATGGTTTTGAATATTTCACTGTTTGAGGAACCAGTTTTCTGTGATATGTACTTACATTGAAGGTAATGTTTTTCTCACTAAGAAACATCAAGGTAAAATAAGTATTGCTTTAAAGGCTTTTTACTTTACTGGTGGTGATACATGGATAATTGATTCTAGTGCGTATGATCATATGAACTTTGGTAAGTCCTTGTTTTCGAGTATGTTACATTCTCCTGTACCTGAAGTGTCTAATACAAATGATATATATTTTTTTTCTAGTCTTAGGTATTGAGTCAATCCAAGTTACTCCATCTCTTGTGTTACTTAATATTTTTTTATATTCCCTCTCTATCCCATCATTTGTTGTCAGTATTTGAGTTGAATTGCCAAAACAAATGGCCTGTTACATTTTATCCTATGTATGTGGTATTTCAGGATTTATGTACTCAAGCAATAATAAGCAAGGGAGATCAGGGGGGGAAACTGTTTCACTTGGATTGTATGTATAGCGGGGAGACACAACCACCATCAAGATTTGTTACTTTGACATTGAATTCTGATTAAGTTAAAGAAATTTGGTTATGACATGGCCGATTGGGTCATCCGTCTTTTGGTGTAATGAAGAAGTTTATGCCATCATTGTTTTTAGGAATAAAAGAGTGTAGTCTCCATTGTGAAACCTATGTATTTGCTAAAAGTCATAAGTCTTACTACTCAGCACCATTTGAATTGATCCCATATGATGTTTGGGGGCCTTCGAAGAATCCAATCTTGACAGGAATGAGATACTTTATTTTATTCATTGATGATTTTACAAGACTGACATGGGTTGTATTGTTGAAAAAGAAGGATGTTGTGTATTCTGCCTTTACTGCATTTCATAGTCTAATTCGAACTCAGTATGATGCTTGTGTAAAACTCTTTTGATCTGACAATGGAGGAGAGTTTGTCCATCATTATTTTCAAGATTATTTTCAACAACATAAAATTATTCACCAGACTACTTGTCCTTAGATACCGGAGTGGAATAGATTTTCTGAGAGAAAGAATCACCATCTCCTAGACATGGAAAGAACCCTCTTATTCAGTGTCAACATGCCAAAATATCTTCGTGGAAAAGCTGTATTGTGTGCCTCTCATCTCATCAATCGCCTACCATATACAACTCTCAGAATTATATTTCATTTCAGGTATTGTCTCATCGTGTTGTCATCCTATCTCTCAAAAAACTTCTGCTCGTGTCTTTGGTTTTGTGGCATATGTTCATCTTCATAAGAATCAGATATCTAAGTTTGAGGCTCATGCTCTCAAGTATGTGTTTGTTGGCTATGGTACCCACCAGAAAGGATACAAGTGCTACCATCATCTATCTCAGAGGTTCTATGTTACCATAAATGTCACCTTTAATGAAGACTTGTGTTATTTCTCTCCCACAATGAATTTTAGTGAGGAGGAGAAGAATGTGTTCTATGAGGACCAATTTGGAGAACCGGAATTTTGTGTTACAGTTTAAATTTCCCCAGCCGAATGTGTTTTTCGACCCATCGAGGAGGGTCCTCGACTATTCAAAAACTGTGCTTAGATCAGGCAGAAGGTGATCTTTATGTTACTAAAACTGAAATTCGACCCGTCGAACAAAGGGTTCAAATTATCGAGGAAGAGGTTCGACCCGTCAAACAAAGTATCCTGGATCCTCTCGAAGCAATTTCTAGACCCGTCGGGGAGGGTCCTCAACCCGTCAAACATACCCAGGTTGCAGTGTCAGTTTCAGTTTCTGAGAGTGTTCGACATGTCAGAATAGTGTCCGACACGTTGAAAGGAGGAGAATTCGTCAGTAATAAACCACCAATTATTGAAGGTGTACATACAAGTCCAGTCTCTCCCTTTCCATCAACGATCTCTCCTGGCATGTCATCGCCTGATGTATGTAGTAGTGTTCCTTTGTCTAGTTCTAGTGTACTTGAAAAAGTCTTGTCTGCTAGGTCAACCCGTGGTCAACCTTAAAAAAGATATGAACCTCTCTTGTTAGCTAAAGTCAAGTATCATGCTGCTAATTATGTGTCAATCCATAGATTGTCAAAGTCCTATGTAGCATTTGTGAATTAATTATCTGTTGTGTCTCTTCCTAGTAAAGTGCATGATGAAATCAAGAAGGAGAAGTAGGCCAAGATAATGGAGGTTGAGATGGATGCCCTCAACAAGAATGGTACTTGGTACATTTACCACCTGGAAAGATGACCGTTGGGTGTAGATGAGTTTATATTGAGAAACATAATGAAGATGACTCAGTTGATAGATATAAGGCAAGGTTGGTTGCAAAAGGATATACTTAGAAATATGGAGTGGATTATGATCAAACATTTACACCAGTGGTGAAGATCAATATCATTCAAGTCCTCATGCCTTTGGCAACTAATCTGAATTGGCACTTGCAACAGTTTGATGTGAAGAATATTTTTCTTCAAGGAGATTTGAATGAAGAAATTTATATGGATCTTTCTCCAGGATATGGTACTTTTACAGGTGAGAAGGTGGTGTGTAAATTGAAGAAGTCTTTGTATGGATTGAAACAGTCTCTAAAATCTTGGTTTGGAAGGTTCACAGCTTTCATGAAGAAGATTAGGTATAGACAAAGCAATTCATATCACACTTTGTTTTTGAAGCACTGACAGAGTAAGCTAACTACTTTTTGATCATTTCTGTGGATGACATGGTTGTGACCGGTGATGACACTAAAGAAATTAAGAGGTTGCAAAGTTCAGTTATCTTTTAAATTTGAGATGAAGGACCTTGGGAACCTTAAACATTTCTTGGAAATTGAGGTAGCCCGGAACAAGAACTGTATTATGCTGAGTCAAAGGAAATATGTTCTAGATTTGTTAGCAGAGTTTGGTATGCTTAATTGTATCGGTTGATACACCTATAGAACATAACTAAATTATTGCAGAGTATCTTGATCAAGTTCCTACAGACAAGTCTTGATATCAGAGATTAGTTAAAAGATTAATTTACTTGTCACACATTAGACCTGATCTTGCTTATGTTATTAGTGTGGTAAATTAGTACATGCACAATCCTAGTGAGGATCACATGAATGTTGTGATAAAAATCTTGAGGTACTTGAAGTCTGCTCCTTGTAAAGGTCTTGTGTTTCATACATAACCCTGTTCAGCAGGATCGGACGAAGCATGTAGAGATCGATAGACACTTTATCAAGGAGAAACCAGATGCTCGTATTATCTCATTCCCATTTGTTCATCTAGAGGAGCAGTTAGCTGACATCCTTACCAAAGTTGTTTCGTCTAGAACTTTCAGTGACTCACTTGACAAGTTGGGCATTTGAGATTTGTATGCTCCAAGTTGAAGAGAAGTGTTAGAGTGAGTCACACTCCTAATAATATTATGATGTGTATATTTTGTAATTAAGTAAGTGTAAATAATATTCTTGTAGTACTATACGTAAATAACTAGTAGTATATATATGCCCCGATTCGAATGTGGTAAATATATTAGAAAATTCTCCGATTCTTGTGTTGTATTTGACTCTATACATACGTCAAAACACCTCCAATTTTTTAAAAAAAATCTACTCTTTTATTTTTCAAAACACTTCGTGTAACTTTGAAGATATATATTTAATTAGTTCAAAGGCACAGTTGTGACTTCACGTCCATACCACATACTTATCTTAGACATCTGTTTAAATCGATGCAGCAAATTCTAAAGATCATATTCTGAGGTTGGTCCCCTTATTATAGTGATCGAGAGAGTCTACATATATATATCGTCTTACACAAGCAAGATTTGCAGTAAATAATATAATACATGTAGAAAACAAATGTGTTTATATAAGTGTATATATAATAAAGCAATAATCTTGGTCCGTGGACATATCTTCATTAGACAGCAATCAAATAATATTGGCTTCATTTTGGCGAACTCCATGATCCAGTAGAAAATGATCGAGTCGTTGACCGAAAGTGACTCCCTACAGTCCGGACTTGTGGAGCTAATCTGTAGTGCCTCTCGATCGATCACTACGTACATGCATGTACTACATATACGACGTACATGATCTCAATACTTCAACATGTACGTGACATGCATAACATGGTGAATTGATCAAATTCGAAGGTTTGAGGTCAATCTGGCGCAAATTTTATCTTAGACAGTGTACACATTTTCAAACATATACACCAGCCAATTACTTCGTACGTTGATTTGCAGCTTAAAGCCTGTCTTGTTTATTACTTCTAATTGGCCTTAATTAATTGGGCGAGCGGTCACCTACTGTCTTAAATTTTCGAGAGTAAGCACGCTGTGTTCTTCGAGCCACAAGCCTCTTGAATGTTAATTATCAAAGACGTTTCTAATTATACACGTACTTCGATCGATAAATCGACTAGCTAGTAGCTACCGCTATAGATCCATCATCCATGGATAGTGATCATTAATTTTTTAGTTTTGGTTTTTGGATTTTGGAGAGAAATATGCATAACCATATAATACTATTAGTCGTGCTAGGCTGCTAGCTCATGATCGATATTTTGTATTTTAACTTTGAAGATACTCAACAGGCAACTAGTAATGTATTATTTTGCTTGGATATTCATACCAGATCGATGATCGATTTCTAAAAAAAAATGGCCAAGTCGATTCACCTTGCTCTCACTGTTATATAGGAAACAGAATAGTGATCAAAACTGTACAGATTTTCAATCAAATGATGAGCTTTCCGATTTAAGACTACTACATGCTTTAAATATTCGGAATGGAGTCAAATGGAGAAAGAAACTCTGATGGATCGATCATTGTCATTTTCTTTTTCAGAGGTAGGTAGATAGAGGCGGATTCGGGATTGAAAGCTTGGGTCAGGCTCATTTTACCTTTAAAAAAAGTTGGTAATGTTTCGCCCTGAAATTTTTATTGGAGAAGTTTTCTTAGAGTGTTATTAAAAGAATATTTAAGCTTTATATAAGTAAAGAATTAAATTTCTATTATAGAACATGAAAGTTTGCTCTCAGATACATTTTATAGAATAGAAATGAATGAACACATCTAATGGTTGTAATTGAAAGTAATTAATATGGTCCCAGTATAATTTTTGTGTATTTGAATCACAATCGTAGGATGTGCTAATCCCTTTGTATATCTTATAATGTGTCCCTTAAAAGATCAAACTTGTATAGAACATATAACAAACAATGAAATTGCTTAAAAGTTTGGAAGGAGAGGAGAAGAAAATAACAAAAAACATGGGAAAGTAATAAGAAAGAGAGAAAAAAATAGAAAGCAACTTAAAAATGAGAAGAATAAAATAGAATTGGAAGCAGAAAGGAAAGTAAAAAAGAAGCAAAGAAATAAATGAAAAGCAACATAAGAAAAAGCCCATCATGAAACATCAAACCCCCGAGGAAACAAGCAAGAAAAAGTTGGATGGAACTTGGCCAAGGAAACCAAGGCTTATATTGATAACTATCTGCAACATAATTTCCTATTTAAGTGCCCACCCACGGTCCCAAGGGAGAGGGGACTGATCATCACTGCTAGGAATCCACCACCGTTCTTTTTGACCAAATTTATTGATGAAATGAAAATTAAAGTACAAATAGGCTAGGAGAGGGGGACAATAACCAAAACCTCACCATAAAACCGAAGACAAGAAAAGAAAATGATCCAGGAGTACACAGCTGCTCAATGATGATGATCTTTATATGGTTGGATCGACGCAGCAGCAGTCGTTGTTGCCATCCATGCAAGCACCATTGATGCTTTGGGGAAATTTGAGATTTCAGGCTATAATACACTCCATTTTCGAGCAGTATATCATATGGATACATATTTCTCCGGGCATGTTTCTGCATTTCCTCCAAGTGGACCTAATATCGACCACCAACCAATTAAGAATCAATTTAATTAGTGCCAGCACGTTATCATGTTAAAAATATATATCGAACCAAAAGTCTACAACGAAAACATGGGACGTGAAAATTACATACCATTATAGAAAACCAAGATTAGAACTATGAGCAGAGGGAAAAAAGACTTCATCTTTGTCTGAAGAATGAGAGAAATGGAATGGATGTAGATCTGGCCGATTAAATAAGGTCTGAACAATGAGATAAACTTTCTTACTGAGGTCTCGCTTAAATAAGGTCGATTTACAGCTAGCCGTTAATTCCCAGGCAGCAGCAACAATATATACACAACGCTTAAAAACGCTTGCACCGTTATAAGACTAGGTTTGAACAGATTTCGTGGTCTTCACGAGGAAATGCAGCGCATCTCTCAAATGGTCATTACATACGTTTAATTAATTAGATGGAGATTTAGGCTTAAGGGTAACCGAGTATCTTGTGATAAATTTTGGTAACGCGCGCTATCTCAAAATTCGAACTACTTGCAAGTTGCAAGCGACAGGAAGCAAGCATGCAATATGTATGTACACAAAAAACGAACAAATTGCTGTAGAACGGGCACTGATGTACGTACGTCATGTCTGCAATTTGAATTTCTCGTTTGCAGCTTGCAATCTCGTCGGTCTGTACTTAATGAAGCTTAATTAGTTCCTAGTGCTTTCTTTGGTTGTGCATTCGTCTCTCGTTATAAAAGTATTTCTTCTCCCTCTAATGAATTGGAGAATGTTACAATAATTGTTTGATTTTCTTTTTCTTTTTCCATAATCTGTGAACCAAACAAGACCTAAATCTAAGACCAAATTTGGTTATATATACATCCCTAACCAACAACAATAGGAATGATTCTGTAAGAAATATTAAGTAATACCGACTAAATCTGAAAAATAGTAATTAATTTAATTAATTAGATTAAACAAAATTTCAAGAACAAATTTTAAGAAATTATGAACTTCGAATGGTTGATGACCATAATTTGAGTAGGAGGGAAAGTCAAGTCACGTGTATCATACGTTTTCCTTAAAAATGTTTATGTCGCTTACTCCGGTGCACTAAGCTTGCTTAGCGTACGTCTCCTAGGATACAACGACTACTTGAGTTTTGTGTTAGCACTACATAACAACTCCTAGATGAACTTGAGAACACATTTCTCTATCGCCGAAACTATAACTCAACTATAACTCTTTGAAAGAAGACTCTGAGATGAGGATATGCTTTTCTGAATGAGCGAGTGAAGAATGAGGAGGAGAAAGCCACCTTTTATACATGGAGGAGATGAGTAGGAGCATAAATGCCGACAACCAAAAAGTTTTCCGGTTTCGCATAATTAACCAACCAAATTAATTCTGATAATAAGTTTATAACCGAATAATGTGAAATGCCAAAAGTTTGTGGAAAACCAAAGGTTAGTATTTCCGAGTGCAAAATAAAATTTGTTTGAGCCAACCCAAATCAGGGCGCACATAATTTCATATCGCATGCCCGGTCCAATTGATCGAGCCTATTTACTTACTTTCTCAAAGCATAGTAAAGTGAAATATTATTTAAAGGCTTCCACATTCCTAGTTTCTTCTATATGGGACAAACTCCTTTCCTTATGTTTCAAGTGACCAATTTTGGGTGATAATTTTTCATTCACTTCTTAATCAATTTAAACAAATGAATACATAATCTTTATGTATTCTTGTAGGAGGGATCCTACAATATTAATATTAAGTGCATCTAACTTAATTTTCTTGTTTGAATTGTTCCAATAAAATGGTGAAAAACCACCATTTTCCTTACAATTCCCCACATGAATGAAATTGGCGACCAATGACTCAATAGAGTTGGTGATAGAGTTTGCGGTTGAAAACCTGATTAGGATAAATAGGGGTAAACTTTTAAACCTTCCCTTGTGAAAATATGCTTACTTTACTAACTAAACAGTAGACACGATGTCTTTGAAGTGTTCATCGTTTGTGTAAACGATAGCATACATCACACAGGTATCTCCCTAATATTTTCAGTTCTCATTAGTGTGTCCTTTTGAGCCCTGGACATGTGTCTGGTTCTGTAGGAGCTTACCAAGAATTGTGCCATAAAAAATTCCCTTAGAAGCGGCCCCACTTCTCTCCTACAGAGGTAATTTCTTCATTAAAAGTAACTCGCATTACTCCACTCGGATTACCGACACATAAAAATCATTAAAAACTTTTATCTTAACCTCAATCCTTATGAGCATCACTATTTTCATCTTAGGAATGGACATAAGGAAAAATCCTCACAGTGATCCGACACAATCTCTACAATTTAGCTGTCCCTTTTGAACCTAGATCTTAAGATCTCAAGTAAGCTAGGTTGGGAATCCACTGTAAAGATTTTATTAATTCATGGGCTTTAGTCTCATTCCTCTCGATGATTTGTTAACTAACTCTTTGTTTAACCCTTTGGTCAACGGTTCTGCTTTATTATATTTTGACTTCACATAGTCGATAAAGATAACTCCAGTAGAGAGTAGTTGTCTAATGGTATTGTGTTTTCGACGAATGTGTGTTGACCAACCATTGTACATATTGCTTTGTGTGCTACCAATTGCAGACTGATTATCGTAGTGTATGCAAATTGTAGGCACAAGCTTTGTCCATTTCGTAATATCCTCTATGAATTGGTGTTAGGTCCATAATTGTGTTATAATTATGTTCCTAACTTCATGCTTATTTTTTTGTCTTCTATGAATAAAGCATCGTTCTTATAACGTTTCTTGTTCATGCTAAGAAATTGGAAGTTGACACGAAAACGCTCTTAAAGATGAAAATTAATCACTTTTTGGAGAAGCCGAGTAAATTTTCGAAGTCACAAGAACATTTGGAGCAACTTTGAAAACAAAAAGAAAAGTGGTCACCGGAAGCTGCCGGAAAATCGCCAAATTTATCCATGGTTGATCGGACTATCAAGTATGGCCCAAACACTCTAAGATAGGCCCAAGAGAAAGCCCAAAACACATAGATAGGAACCCTAGCTGATTTGGTTAGGATGTCACACAATTTGAATTTTGGATCTATTAGGCATTGTTTGGACTTTAGTTAGAAACCAAGAAAAGGGGATCACAAGTTGATGCCCTTGGAGCAACTTCATGGTCACTCTAGTACATCTAATGGATCATAAAATACCTCATTTTCTCTACTTTTATTCCCCTTGGTCGAGCTCTCCCACACCATCATACACACCACACTTCATTTTACTCATTTTTTTCCTAGTTTTGAGCTCTTTTCTCTTTAGATTCTCTCTAGGGTTCTTTGTTGAATTCTCAAGAAAGATGCTAGATTTCTCTTTAAATCTTCCTCCCTTCCAACCCTCTACAAATCCAAGATACTTAGCCTTGCAAGTCTTTGCCGAACCTCTTCCACTCTCCCTCCCCACCATCTATCATTTCCTCCTCTCATCCTTGTCTCCAAGGTTTGGGTGTTTCTCTAGAGCTTGAAGAAGTGGGTAGTAATCCATCTTTCCCTTGACTTCTTTGAGTCCTAGAGGTTAACATTTCCTTCTCTACAAGCTTGAAGGCACTTTGGAGCAAAGAAGGTGAAGTTAGAAGCACAAGGGTTGACTTGAAGAAGCTTGGCTTATTTTAGGGAGATTCCTTGGTTATTTCGTCATCCTATTTACTCTATTGATGTATTTAAACTTGATTTTAATTATGTAGAGTGAGTAATCCCATTTGAGAGGCTAAGATTTGAACCCTAGCCATTTGATGAAGACAAATGATGGTTTGATTCATGTATGATTTATGTTTTTATGTATGTTTTGTGAAACATGTGTTTGTGAATGAGCTACTATGTATTTGTGGATCTTTATGTGCTTGAGCTTTATATATAGTTTCATTTATGCATATGTTGACCTTAGTTAAGTTAATATATGTATTAAGGAACTAAAAATGAGACCTTGGTTGAATTAGCTACTCACCTAGGCTAGATGAGTATGTAAATATGATTAGTGTCTATTCTGAGAGGGTTTACTTTAAGGCTTGGTTTCCTTAGCACTAAGCAAGGACAAGAGCCTCATTGAGTCTCAATAGACTTAAGAAGCTTTAGTCAAGCACACATTGAATCGAGATGTTATTGTGGCTACTAGTTGAGTCTTTCAATTCGTAACTCAAAAGGTGTGGATTGGGAGATTCATTTAGACTTTCTTTAGGGTCCTTCAAAAGAGGTTCGAGAAGGGAAACCTTCCACAATTATCACATGGTATGCTTGTTGACTTCACTCACGTGACATATGGTCAAGATGTAAGCCCGAGATGACTTAGGTTTTGATCCCAGTTTACTAAATACTTCAAAGTTGTGCTCAAGTTATCTAGAGTCTGAAATAGCCTAGGAGATTGGGCTCAAAATCAAACGTGACCCAAAATGTTACGATTTGGGCATCTACTGGACTTTAATTACATACATAAATTGGGACATTTTTTTAGTATCAAATGGTTAGTGGGGATTTTCCTAGCCAACCATTCTTTCTTATTGTGAATTTGTTTTCTATTTAGTTTCCTTGCTTTAGACTAATACATCAATCAATCAACCTTCGTTTAATCACTCACCATAGCTTAACCACCTCTTGCAATGCTAAGTCTCCAAAGGACTTAGTCTTGTGAGATACATTTTCACATTTTATTTTAGTTTTAATATCATGTTTAGTGTCTCTAGTTAATCTGTAATTTGAGTGCTTAATTGAGTCAAGCTAAGGAGTTTAAGTGGTCAATCATCGTGGGTTCAACACTCGATTTCCTTACAAATTCTATAACTTGACCTCGTATACTTGCGGATAGAGGAATTCTTTGTGCTTATGGACTAAATAATAGTTCACAAAGTGTAGGGGTACAATTCTTCTCAACAATTGGTGTAGCCATTCTGACTCCTCCTAATATTTGTCTAGAGCAACAAACTCAGATTCCATCGTGGATCTAGTTATAACAGTTTATTGGGAGAATTTTCAAGACATTGCTGCACCCCCTAGTGTGAACACGTATCCACTAGTAGACTTTAAATCTTTCATATCAGATATCCAGTTTGCATCGCAATACCCTTCTAGTAATTATGATTTTTATAATCGTTAGGGTAACTATTTTCACTTATAATCAGGCTAGGAGAAATCGATATAGGTGGGACGAGGCCTGCTCAAGTACACTATAATCAAAAGTCTTCTTTTCTAGATATTATGAACTACTAAGGTGAGCCCTATTAGAAAATATAATCATAAAGACTACAAATCGAATACTTTATAATATTGTTTTTCTCTAAACATCTTATCATTGCTGCTAATGATAACCATGTCATCTATGTATAGACACATCGTGAAATATCAACTTTCCGTGTATATAACATATAAACATTTATCACATTCATTGAATTTGAAACCAATGATGATTATAGTGTTGTCAAATTTTTTATGTCACTTTTTGGTGCTTGTTCAAGCTATATAATGACTTCACCAGTTTACATACTCTCTCTTTTTGGTTAGGAGCTGAAAAATCCTCAGGTTATTCCATATAGATTCCCTCCTCTGTATCCCCATTTAGGAAAGTGGTTTTCACATCTATTTGATGTACCTCAAGATTACGCAAGGTAGCAAAGGCAAGTATCATTCAGATGGAAGTTATTTGCGTCATTGGAGAGTAAATGTCGAAATAATTCAGGCTTTCTTTTTATCGATAGCCTTTAATTACAAACATTGTCTTATATTTGTCTATTGACCCACCCACCTTCATTTTGTTCTTGAAAATCCACTTGGAACTTAAAATTTCATAACCAGGTGGAAGATCCACCAGTTCTCAACTATAATTCCACAAAGTCATAATTATATTTATGTTGAGTGACTTCTTCCTAACAATGACAGTTAACAAGGTAACTATTCCTTAAAGATTCAATTTTTACTCTTAACCATACATGTTAAGAGTTGAAACCTAAAAAATTTCATATCCTTATCTGGATTCCACCTCGGACTTAGTTTTTTGATTCTGAAAGGTCACCATTTATTATGTTTCATGGGAAAGCACAACACTGATTACCACAAAATTATTTTTTGTGTTGATAACTTTTAACTCGTCTATTACACGCATTCATTCCACGTTTATAAGTCATTAAATTACTATTCAACTAACCAATAAATGGTTATTCCAAATATTTTGCATTGATGATTATTTAGCCGATTATTACAACTTACTAATTTAGCTATTATACTCCATCACCAACAACAAGTTGGATAATTTACTCGAAACTACTTCTTCAAAAAATAATGCAATTTTCAGATTTTCTTATCGTGTCTTGTTTTTATTTAATTTGCACACAAGAGATCGATAATTGTTACAATTATGTGCATATCAAATACAATGGGCTGTTTCTACATAAGTTTCCCTTTTAGGTGTAGGAATGTCTATCTTGACAATACATTCTCACATTTTCAAGTAATTGTAGGATGACTTTCTTCATTTGCATAATTCATATGGAGTTTTCTCTTCTTCTTTTTTAAGTATCTTAATTAAAGAAAAATTAGCTGATAGAATGGCATGTTCCCGTATGCTTGGTGGCAAGCCATAACTTAACATCATTGCATTCATCATATCCTTTAAGGTACGATACTTTCATTCAGTTACACATGATTGTGGTGAATATGGTGTTGCTATTTCATGTATGATCCCATGCTGAGCACGAATGTCAGAAAATGGAGATATATATTGACCTCCTCAATAAGTTATTATGACCTTAATTTTCTTGTTTAGTTGCTTTTCAACCTCATTTTTATAGATGATTTATTTCTCTATAGCCTCATATTTACTCTTCGTGAGCTACAGATAACAATGTTTTGTGCTATCATCGATAAAAGTGATAAAACACTTATTACCACTTTTGCATGTGTTGCCTTTAAGTCACATATGTCACTATGGATTAAGTCAAGGGGTTCATTTTTTCTTTCATTTCTTTTGAAAGATGATTTGGTTAGGTTTGTCTCAACACAAGTTTCACACTTATGCTTGAAACATTGGTAAACTTTCCAAGTTAATTACCTCTACAGAGTATCATAACTAACATGTATTTGCCTACCATACCATACATTGGAAGACACAAAGGTGGAAGTGCTAGCTTTATTCATATCACTAACTATAGTTATTACATTTTAATTTGAAATTTTCACCACTTGTGGCTCTATTACCAACATACATTCTATGTTAAAAAACTAGAATTTATTTTTCTTTATTTAATAAAAAAATCAACTTCACTGAGCCTCGACTCAGTCCTTATGAACATTTAGTACGTTGTTTTGTTCCTTTCTAGAGATCAAAATTTAAACCTCCTTACTTAACCCTTAATTATTCATCCAACTTGGCTCGGTAATACCACCGCTCCAAGTCTTTCATCCCCCCAGTCATATTCTTTAACTGCTTTCATGCCTTGTTTGTCGTTTATAATGTCATTTATCACAGCATAATCCTCATAGTAAGATATTATCTGGTTTAGGCCAACTGCTCACGGTTTTGCATTTTGGGTTTCACCTCAAAATGTGTCTTGCTATAAAGATGTGAGTCCACATATAAAACACATCACCTCATCATCCCCGAGTGATGTGGGATATCATATCATCAAGTGCAAGTCACTCATAGTTTGCATTAATCAACACTCATTATCACATCCCTCTTTTCAACCGATATGACATCTAATTCTTTTAGTGTCTTTACACATTCCCTTATGTTGCCTTTTTCTGAAAATACACATAAAAACATGTTATTTTCTAATCAATAATATTGTTTGTATGTCGGCCTGCTAATCCCAATTATCAAAGAAACGGGTTATATTAGGCCTTATTTTAGCACATCGGCTTTCAGATATTTTAGTTGATGAATGAGAAAAAAAAGCTGACTCATTATTGATAATATTTAATAAATCTCAATAATTATCTTATTATTATGGGATTTATCGAGTATTAATGCCAATTAGAGACCTAATTGAATTGGGTTATGAAGAATATTTCGTCAAGAATTGCTACAGAATTGGGAACGTATCTGGACATCTTTATGGGCATGCACATGATATTGTGATTTAATGTAAATCAAAGAGATAATTTCTCTCTTAAATGCCGATTACCTTGGTTTAGGAATTTTACTTCTCCCTCAAGTTTTGTACTTGTATAAATAGGTCTGCTTTAGCACATTGTAAATGGTCCTCGACCAACCCAACACATCAATACAATTCTTTTTCTCCAAATGTCTTGCATTTTCTTCTCAGTCAAAATTTATCTTTGTTTATCGTTTTCTTTTTCTTTCTGCACTTAGTTGTAGATTTTGTTCTCTAGCTTTTATTTACATGCACCTTATATTACAGTATTTATTTTTTGCTATTTAGTTTAGGTATCTTTTAATTTTGTTGCAACTTTATACTAGAAAAGCACAAAAAGAAATGTCAGAAAGTCCTTATTTACTAAGGCAAGAGAACTCTGTGGCCGAGAAGGTTCCTTCCTTGGTCGACAATTGTTTGAAGAAGTCATATTCGAGTGCAAATCTATCAAAACCTTGCTGGGCTAATAGGCCGCAAGTTGGGACGCCCCGCGTCAATCAGAAGGACACTGTGAGCCAAAATTCAACGCCCGTCGACGAAGGTCGTGACGATTTTTGAGCAAACATTTTTGGCATGCCCAGTGGGACCCTAATATTTTAGGCGTATTCACAATGAGTTTTTATGAGCTGAATTTTAACGGATTTAATTCCCTATACAATTACAATGGTCAGCAGGATAGCTGTATTGAATACAACAATTCTGTTGTTGATTCGATTAGCCGTGTCAAGTTACAGATTTATCAAATGGCCGAACATATAAAAAAATCATGGAGAAAATATCCAGAAATTCACCAAATTTGGTTAAAGAATATGGAAGAGCTAATTGTGAACAGAAAGAAGGATGAGGACTTCAACAATCTTCAACGAAAAAGACAAGAAGAATTTGAAGAGGAATGTAAAAAGCATCAAGAAGAATATAAAAAGCATGAAGAGGAGTACGACAGGAAGAGACAAAGACTTTTGAATGAATTGCGTCAAGAGGAAAGACAAAGATTTTTGGATGAATTGAGCGCAAGAAGAAAATTATTTGTTGTTTCTCACATATCTCTCCAACGAAGAGAATATGAAGCAATAAGTTTACACTTGATTGATGAGAAAGTGGAAGAGGTATCACATGTGTCTGAAGATTTAGTTGAAAAAGAAGAGGCCGATAAAGAAGATTTCTCTTCGGCTGAAGTAAAATCCGTGATCGAATCTAATACTAAATGAAGTAGACCATGATATGCATGAGTGAGAAGACCATCAAATGGTTACAGTTTTTGGGGAACAAGTTACTAATTTTGACATAATCATTGGAGATAAAGCTGATTCACAATAGATGTTATCGGCTAAGTTTGAATACAAGGATGAAGTCAGTTACTCATGTGCGTATGAACGGCTTGTTAATCTAGCTTATATAATAGCCGAAGATTGACAAAAGTCACAAAATCTAACAAGTCGTTGGTGTTCAATGTTTCGCAGCGTTCAAAAGATTAAATGAAAAACCATAAACACAACAGTTCTAAGGTTTGCAATTAAACATCGATGGCCTCCTCCATATCTACTATAATGAGTTTCTGATTTGTCGCTTACATTTTCTCTACTTGGCTATTGTTTTAAAAAGAAAGTGAATTGGTGTGGAATCATCGTGGTAGACTGGTAGTTCTGTGCAAATAGGCCGATTTCACGGCCTTATAGTTAGTGTAATATCATAATTGTGGTTTACTGGTTCTCGTGGAAGTCTATTTGAATGAGGATATGTAAGGTAGCTTATGTTTCTACCAGATTCCGTAAGGATTCCAGCAGAGGTATGGATGGGGTAAATTCTGGTGATCCGAGCTGTCGCGCGTATTCGTCATTTACCTACTGTTAAGAGTGATACACCAAACGGTCGTTAGAAGCCTTGACGGGTTGTTCCCGCCTTCGACTCTCTGACGCTCAAGTTAGTGTATGAAGCGTAACAAATAGTATTGGTTGAGTAACAGGCGTGATATGGTGTCCCTTGTAACTGCCATAAATGTGTTGTATATATTGGCGGTTGAATATAGGGTCTTTTGTTGTTCTTCGATGTGGGATCTTGCTTGTTTGTTCATATTGTGTCCTGGTATCTTCCATTTGCCGTTCCGAGCGCGTGGGCTATTGGATGATGTTGCTTCTTTGTTCAAAGTTAAAGCCTGTGTTGCTGTCTTGCGTTTGGTCCGAGCTGTGTTGACCCGTTTGGAGTGACTAAGTGTGCGATAATCATTTTTACGGGATCACGTACTAACAAGTCCCCCAAGTCTCCAAGTCAAGGGAATCAGCTCTTAATTAGGGAGTTGTAAGGCTTTGTCCAGATTTTGCACACGTAGTCATCCTGCTAACCCTGAGTCCCCCAACTCTCCGATAAAGAGCTGATTTTGAGGGCTGTGAAGCCTTGTTCCGCGATGATGCGGGCATTTGTTGCTGTTCCGCTATTGGGGTGGACTCTGAAACCTGATGTTGCTGTTTGGAGCCGCTTATGTGGCGATAAGTGATGTTGCTACTCGTCCCACGATAGCGCGAACGTTGTTGCTGTTCAGCTATTGGATTGGACTCCGAAACCTGATGTTATTGTTTGGAGCCGCTTATGTGGCGATAAGTGATGTTGCTACTCATCCCACGATAGCGCGAACATTGTTGCTGTTCGGCTATCGGATTGGACTCTGAAACCTGATGTTGCTGTTTGGAGCCGCTTATGTGGTGACAAGTGATGTTGCTACTCGTCCCACGATAGCGCGAACGTTGTTGTTGTTCGGCTATCGGATTGGGCTCTGAAACTTGATGTTGCTGTTTGGAGCCACTTATGTGGTGACAAGTGATGTTGCTACTCGTCCCACGATAGCGCGAACGTTGTTGCTGTTTGGCTATCGGATTTGACTCCGAAACCTGATGTTGCTGTTTGGAGCCGCTTATGTGGCGACAAGTGATGTTGTTACTTGTCCCACGATAGCGCGAATGTTGTTGTTGTTCGGCTATCGGGTTGGACTCCGAAACCTGATGTTGCTATTTGGAGCCGCTTATGTGGCGACAAATGATGTTGCTACTCGTCCCACGGTAGCACAAACATTGTTGCTGTTTCGCTATCGGGTTGGACTCTGAAACCTGATGTTGCTGTTTGGAACCGCTTATGTGGCGACAAGTGATGTTGCTACTCGTCCCACGATGGCGCGAACGTTGTTGTTCCGCTATCGGGTTGGACTCTGAAACCTGATGTTGTTGTTTAGAGCCACTTATGTGGCGACAAGTAATGTTGCTACTCGTCCCACGATAGCGCGAACGTTGTTGCTGTTCGGCTATCGGGTTGGACTCCGAAACCTGATGTTGCTGTTTGGAGCCGCTTATGTGTCAGATATAACTCTATCAGGTGGATACGTAACGGGAGGTCTCAGACCTCAGTCCGTTAGCCCCGAACGATGGCGCAGGTCATGATGGTATCGACCGTGCCCATGATAGCGCAAGCATAATTGCCACTTGCTCTATCGGGTATTGCTCTATCGGGTGGATGCGTTATAGGAGGGTCCCAGACCTCAGTCCGTTAGCCCTGAACGATAGTGCAGGTCATGATGGTATCGACCGTGCCCATGATAGCGCAAGCATAACTGCTACTTGCCTATCGGGTATTGCTTTATCAGGTGGGTGCATAACGGGAGGTCCCAGACCTCAGTCCGTTAGCCCCGAACGATGGCGCAGGTCATGATGGTATCAACCGTGCCCATGATAGCACAAGCATAATTTCCACTTGCCTATCGGGTGGACTCTAAAACGGTGTTGCTATTTTTGAAGTAGGCCCCTCTTGTCTTTTCGCATTCCGACACTTTCGTCTTCGTAACGGTTGTCTGTCGCTTGGGGTGATCGTGTGTCAGGTGGTTTATTTTAGTTGTTTGCTGCATGCGTGACGTGTGGAGCACCGAATTCGAAGCGGTAGGGTAATTAATTTTGGTGGGAGCGCGTGGGGCGCGTGAGACACGTGTCGTAATTCTGCGGATGGAAGCGCTGAAAATAAATAGTAGGCGTTTACCTAGGGTTAGAATTGTAGCCTATAAATAGTGGTGCTTTCACTTTCACTTTTTTCACTTTGCTTGCTTGAATTGAAACTCTGCATAAATGTGCTCTTGAATCTGTGTGCTTTGTCAATCTTGGAGTGTTGCTATCTCGTGAACTCTCATCTCATCTCTTCAAAGGTAATGTTCTTGTTTTTGTTGCTTTTCGAAAATTGTTTTGTGGTGTATGGTTTTTGTATTTGTTTTGGGTACTGTTTTTGGGGTAATTTCTGGGTTTGCGTTGGTTTGCATTGTAATGTAGAGAGGATTTCTGGGTTTTTTCTGGGTATTGGGAAGAACAGCTTCAAGTTCTTGGGTTTTTTTGTTGCTTTTTGGCTATTTTGATCGATTTGCGGGTGTTGGGAAGGGTTTGCACTTGTTTTTGCTGAGGGATTGAGGTTGCGACAGTCTGCACGTTCGCCCGTTTTGGCTTATCTCCCGTTTGCTTTTCTCTTAGAATCATGGAATTAGTAGCTGTATCCAGTGATGAGTCGCCTCTGTCAACCCCTAGGTTCCGTGTAGGGTCCCGGGTTTCATCCCATAGTGTTTCGAACTCCTCGTCCGATAGCGTACTGAGCGTCTTCCCACTGTCCGTTAACGCCAGTAGTGCTTTGCGTAGGTCATCGGTGCCAAACATGGAGCAGCCTGGGTCAAGTGTGTCGAATGCTGACGCGTCCTCCTCTTCCGGGGGATCAGATGGATACGTCGTGCTCCCACGCGGTGAGCAGACGTCTGGGGCTGCCCTTCCCGTTCTTCCTCAAGGCGGGCCCGTAATGTGGCGTTTGGCGGACGACCAAGTAGTGTAGGAGCCAGAGGGGTCCCCGTTAGTGCGGGAGATCGAGCGATGGTATCGGGACTACCATATCCCCCGTATGGTGAAGCTGAGGGCACTCCGTCAGGGTGAATCATTCACGCTCCCTCCTCGCGGCTACGTGTGCGTGAGCGAGTTCCAGCTGAAGGCCGAGCTGAAGCTTCCCCTCCATCCGTTCTTCCAGTACGCGCTCACGCTTTTCAACATCACGTTAGGCCAATGCAGGCCAACGTTGACGCGCTTACTGATTGCCTTCCACAATATCTGGAAGCTAAGAGGGCTGCAGTTCCCCACACAGGTGGAGATCGGGCATTTCTTCCGTTTGAAGTATTCTCCTCGCATAAAGGACAAGGGTACGATGACGGTCGAGCCCCGAATGAAGTGGTGGCTAACGGAGCCCCATTCCTCCTCTACTGCCTGGCGCCGGTATCACTGCCTTGTCGGAAGCGAGTGGGAATTTGACAAGCCGGATGGCGCTCTCTCGCGCGGACGCGATCAGATACATCGAGTCCCCGAGTCTTTCCAACCGCTAGGTGTGATAAGTGTCGACTAGTGGCGTTTGCCCTCTTTGAAGCTTGTATTCGTGTTTGCTAATCCGTTTATGCTTTTTGCAGACCAAAGTTCATATCCCCTCACCCGTTTGGAGGAGAAACGGTTAGCCATAATGAAGTTCGCTTTCGACCCCCACCCAGACGCGCGAAACTTCTGGGCAACCAATCACTGGGAGCTTGTCAAACGTTGTGGTCTTTCACGCCCTCCTGGTATGTATCTTCTTGTTTATGGCGTTTGAGTAATCCGTTTGTGTAGGTTGTCGGGCTGACCTTGTGTACACTGTTTGTAGCTAAGATGAAGAAGTCCAAATCCTCCACGAAGCAGGATGCTGCCCACCAGCGTAAGTTGGTGCTAATGGAAAGGGCCCGGCAAGCCCACATGGTCGTCGAGGATGCGAGCAGTCAGCTTGTGCAGGGCGACACTCCTCAGGGTGTTATGCAGCCTCCCAATTGCAACGAGTATCTGAACCCAGTACCAGAGGGTGATGAGGAGGTCAAAGCCGTGGGCGCGGCTATCGGAGCCCCAGTCGTCATCCCAGAGTGAAGGGCTGAAGAAGTTGTCCCCCAAGCTCAAAGGGGAGAGGGTGAACAGGCCCGAAGGGATCGTCTTCAGCAGGAGAAGGAGACGCGCAGCCGAGAGCACGGTGAGCGTCGCATCAAACGTGTGGACAGGCGCGTCAGCCAAAGCAAGTCACCTTCCACCCACACAGGCTCCTCGAAGAGTTCGTTCAAGATTTCCCCCATTCGTCAGCCTGGAGAGGCGGATAGTCGTCGGTCCCAGACCTCGGCTTGGAGGTCAGACAGCCAAGGCACCTCCAGCCACCCGTTAAAGCGCCCTCGTCCATCCAACGAGGCCTCCCCTGCCATGATTGTTGCAGTGGCGGGCGAAACATCTCTCTCGTCGAAGTATATTGCTCGTATCCAGAGCTTCATGGGTGCGGGCATTGAGTCTCTCCAGAAGTGGCGTCAGCTGGGCGCCCACCCGAGCGAATCCCTCAGTGCAGCGTTTGATACCTATACGCAGCTCCAGCATCAACTCTTCCTTATCAAGGGGCTTGAGGGGTCCATGCTGTCGAAGGCGAAGGCCGAAAACTGAAAGCTTCAGGCTAACGTGGGCAAGCTGCAGCAGGCTCTGACCAAATCCACCGATGTAGCCAATCGGAAGATCGCACGGGTAAACGAGCTTGTGCGTGAGGCCGATGAGCTGAAGAAGGACTTGGGGGAGGCGCGATTCGGGGTGGCTATCCTAGAGACCGATCTGGTTGCCCTCCGAACGTCCAGCGGTGATCGAATAGAGGAGCTGGAACGCGAGTTAGCGGAGCCCCGAGCTCATGCCGTGACAGAGGAGGTATATCAAAAGATTGTGGAGGAGGCAGTGGCCGAGTACAAGGCCTCTTCCGAGTTTGAGAAGGTCAGGGCTGACGTTGTTCAGGCTTTTAAAGATTCGGAGGAGTTTGAGGACTTGGTTGCTGCTGAAGCCAACGTCCAATGTGAGGACTTCTCCTCACTCGTGCTGCCGTTTGTCAAGGTGGATGAGATTGAGGCATGGCAGGCTGCTGAGGATGAGAAGTTGAAGCGCTCGTTGGAGGAGCCAGAGGTGGAGGCGTCAGCTGGGGGTGACAGGCCAGTGCCTGGGGAGGGTGGGGAAGATGCTGCTGCTGGGGCCAGCTAGACTATCATGTATTTTTGCTTTCTTTTGCTTTTTTCCTTGTACTTTCGCGCCTGCGTGCGTTTGATGAATTGTACAATTTTTGGATAATATATCTAAGTGCCTTTTATTCCATTTACATTACTTATCTGATTGCATTTGATGTATACTTATATTGCTACTGGCACACAACAAAACATACATATGCAGAAGTTTACAATCACTAGACTAACGTGCGTTTAGATTACAAAAGTTGCTTGAATGCAGATAGATGAATACTTGGTGAAAATATTTCCTTAGGTGCTATGTATTCCAGGGATTGCCTATCCTTCTCCCAAACAGGTCTTTGATGTAAAACGTACCCAGACTTGCGACTATGTCGATGACTTATGGGCCTTCCCATGACGGGCGTAATCCCTTGGGCTTCGTTTGAATTGCTTTCATGACCCAGTCCCCCAGTTGGAGTGCGCGCTCCTTCACATGCTGGTAGAATAGTCGAGCGACTCGCTGTTTTGTTCGCGGTGTTGTGAAGGTGTGCCGTGTCGCGTCTTTCTTTGAGGAGGTCGTTGTCGAGTCTGAGTCCTTCGCCATTGGTCGTGAGGTCGTAGCTTTCGATTCTTGGGCTTCTGTATGTGAGATCGAGTGGTAGTATGGCCTCCGTTCCGAATGTGAGGCTAAACGGGGTTTCTCCTGTTGCCGCTGTTGCAGTAGTTCGGATTGACCATAGTATTTCGGGGAGTAATGTGGGCCATCGTCCGTACCAAACGTCTCATTTCTCGATGAGTTCGATCTTCTTCTTGATTCCTTCCTTGATGATTTTGTTTGCTGCTTCTACCTGTCCATTCGTTTGTGGGTGTGCTGGTGATGCGAATATCAAATTTGTGCCTTGCCTTTTGCAGAATGCCTTGAACTTGTCATTATGGAATTGTGGTCTGTTATCGGTGATGATGTTGATCGGGGTGCTGTAGCGACAGAAGAGGAAACGCCACAGGAATCTCTTCACCTTTTCAGTTATGATTTTGACCATTGGTTCTGCCTCGATAAACTTGGTGTGGTAGTCAATGATGACTATGATGTATCGGTACTGGCCCTTGGATTTCGGAAGCTCTCCTATGAGATCGAGTCCCCACTATGCAAACGAAACAGGAGAGGTGAGGATTAATAAGGGAACCGCGGGTGCGTGACTCTTTTGTGCGTAGAGTTGGCACTGATGGCATGTCGTAGTGATTGCGGTTGCGTCTACGTGGATGGTGGGCCACCAGAATCCGCAATGGAGTGCCTTTTGTGCTATGGATCGTGCTCTCGCATGGTGGCCGCATACGCCCGAATGAATTTTCCTGAGTATCTTATCGCCCTGCTTCGGTATAACGCATTTGAGGTTGGCCCACGTCTTCCCTTGTCTATATAAGCTATCGTGCAGGATACTAAAGTTGACTGCTCAGGTTATGATGTTTCGAGCCTGGGCCCGATCAGCTGGTAGTTCGCCTCTTGTCTTGTATTTGATGATGGGATCCATCCAACTAGCTGTGTGTGGTTCGATCGTGAAGATCTCTTCTATTGTTTTGGTGATGCTTGGCCTCTTCAGCACTTCTACTACTCGCTGCCCCGGCTCCGTATGTACGGGCGATGCTGCTAAACGGGCAAGTGCGTCTGCCTGGGTGTTTCTTCCCCTTGGGATATGGTTGATGTTGAAGTATTTGAGCTTGCTTAACATTGTGCATACGAGGTCATAGTATGCCGTCATCATATCACCGTTTATCTTGATATCGCCCCGGATTTGGTTGACGACTAGCTGTGAATCACTAAAGATGTTGATGCTCGGGGCTTCTGAGTTTCGAGCCAGCTATAGACCAGCGATAAGAGCTTCGTATTCGGCCTCATTGTTCGTTGCTTTGAATTCGAATCTTAGTGCGTACTCAGCTCGTATGCCCCCGGGCCCGGTGAGGATGATCCCAGCCCCACTGGTGTTCTTGGTGCATGACTCGTCCACGTAAAGGTTCCATGGTGATTCGGGTGTTGCGGGTTCTTCCTTGGGAGGTTCCATGCTAACGGGCAGCGTCGCTGTTGGCCATTCGGCCTCCGTGTATTCGGATATGAAGTCTGCGATAGCCTGGCCCTTTATTGTTGTTCGGGGTGCGTAGTGGATGTCGTATTTGCTTAGTCCAACGGCCCATTTCGCCAGTCGACCACTGTGGTCGGGCGATTGCAATACCTATCGCAATGGGACGTTAGTGAGGACGTGGATGTTGTGGGCCTAGAAGTATGGTCTGAGTCGTCTTGCAGCTGAGACGAGTGCAAGTGTCACTTTCTCGATCGTAAGGGAACGGGTCTCTAGGGGCGTCATGCCCTTTCCGGTGAAGAAGACTGGTAATTCAGAAGTTATTTCTCTTCGGACCAGGGCCGAACTGACGGCCGTTAGGGAAGCAGATAGGTACAGGTAGAGGGTTTCTCCTTCACGGGTCTGGACAAGAGGGGGATTGAGGCGAGGTATTGCTTGATTGATGCGAATGCTGTTTCACAGTCAGTTGTCCAAATGACGCTACGCTTGTTTGCCGTTCTGAGGGCTTTGAAGAACGGCGCACACTTGTCAGAGTAACGGGAGATAAAGCGATTGAGGGACGCCAGTTTTCCCGTGAGGCTTTGGAGTTCGACCTTAGTCGTAGAGGGTTGTATGTCCAGTATTTCCTTGACCTTTTTTGTTGATGACTCGATGCCCTCCTTGCTGATGATGTATCCAAGAAACTTGCTTGTTGTTACGCCGAACGTGCATTTGGCCGGATTCAATTGCATGTCGTTCTTGATTAGGAGTTCGAGCACGGTTCGTAGGTGTTCGGGGTGATCTGCTACCTTGGTGCTCTTGACCAATATGTCATCGATGTAGACCTCTACAATTTCGCCCGTTAGCCCGCCAAATATGATGTTCATCAATCTTTGGTATGTGGAGCCTGCATTCTTCAGACCAAACAACATGACTACGTAACAGTAGAGCCCCTTGTTCGTTATGAAACACGTGGCCTCCTGGTCTTCGGGATTCATGAGGATGTGGTTGTATCCTGAGTATGCGTCCATCATGGACAGTAGCTCGTGCCCGACAGTGGCGTCTACGAGCTGATCGATCCGGGGTAACGGGAAACTATCTTTCGGGCAGCTTGTTCAAATTGTTGTAGTCTATGCACATGCGCCAAGATCCATTTTGCTTCTTGACCATGACGGCATTGGAGATCCATTTCGGATAGTCAACTTTTCGGATGAAATCGATTTTCTGCAGTAAGTCGACCTTCGCGTGCATAGCCACATACCATACTTGGTCATATGCATGCCATTTCTGCTTTACGGGTTTTGTAAGTGAGCTAATGCTGAGTTTGTGGGAGATGATGCTTTGGTAGATTCCGGGCATGTTCGTGTAGGACCATGCAAATACATGTTGGCAGTCCGTTGGGACCTGAGTTAGCCGAGCCGCCATGTCAGGCTCCAATTGCGCGACGATGCGGATCATGCGTTCCGGGTGTTCAGGGGATAGTTGTATCGTGCGTTGCCCCTCCCGTTCTTCGGCAGGTCGGATAGCGTTCAATCCGTCACGCTGGTCATCGGGTTGCTACTCTTCAGGGGAACACTCCGCCACTACGAGTACTTCCAATCGCGTGTTGTCTTTGTCTGGTCGAACAGCTTTTTCCATGAAATTATACCCCCTGATCGTGCCGATTCGGTAGTCTGTCGGGAATTTTTCCATGAGCATATGGCCTGCGATGATTAGCCTCATCTTCGAGATTCCCGGTCGTCCGAGGATTATGTTGTAGGACGTGTGGAGGTTTATGATAACGAAGTCTGTTCTGATTTCGCTTTGGGGGGTTCCTGGTGCACCGATGCCAAATCGCATGTAGTCGCTACCGAGGGGGTAGGTGGTTTCACCTGAGAAGCTGGCGATGCTCTTGTGGTCCTACATCATCTTGCACTTCCGGTGCTTGAGGCCCTCGTAAGCCTCTCGAAAGATGATATTGACGGAAGCTCCGTTATCGAAGAGGATGAGCTTGACTAAGTATCGATCCACCATTCCGTCAATGACGAACAGGAGCGTGCTGTTCTGGTTGCCTTCTTCCTCGTAGGTGAAGGTGATTGGGGGTCAATCCTTCTTGACTGCCTTGGGTGGATTTCCGGGATGTACTGCAAACACGTCCCTAGGTCGGGGTTCTTCCCATTCCCGTGGGCATTCGGCCTTCCGCTTTCCGCCCGTGATGTTGTTGATGGTGCCCCCTTGTTCGTATGTCCGTTGTCAGGTGTTTCACGTTCTTCATTCGGAAGATTAGCGTTCCCTCCGTGTGTAATTTTTTGATTTCCCTGGCTAAGATTTCGCAGTCATTAGTGTTGTGGGTATTCGAATCGTGATACATGCACCACGTTCCCCTGTTGCTCCGCAGGGGAGAGATGTCGGGTGCCCTAGGCATGGGCGGGCGGATTTGTCGTTTGTTCTGCTAGAGCACTTCCTCGTTTGTGCCCTGTGTGATGGAGAAGACCGCGCGTCGCTGGTGTTGATCTCTGGGTGGAGGGTTTCGCGGTGGTGTGCGCTCGCGGCGCACCTGCTGATATTGCTTATGGTTCCTGTGCTCACGATAGTGGTCTTCGCGCTTACGGGATGCGGTGGACTGTGCCTTCGGTGGTGGATCCTTGGCTGTATGGGGGGATGACGAGCGATCTTGTGTGTAGCCATGTGTCTTCGTAGTCTGCGTCGTGCTTAAACCTTGCGCTCCGTACACGTGGGTTTCCACCAGCGCCTTCTGAACGATTAGGTCGATGATCTCGTCGTACCCAAGGTAGTCCTTCCTGACCATCTTCTCCACGAACGGGGTTCCCGTCAGGTTCTCTAGCAACGCCTTTTTTGCTACGTTCTTGTCGAGGTTCCTGCACGTGTTCGCAAGGGCCCTTCATCGGTTGATGAAGCCGGATAGGTTTTCGTTGTCCCCCTGACGGACTTTTAGTAGCGTGATGGCGGTGTTGTACTTGCACTATAGCCGGTATCGCTTGAGGAAGCACTCCGTGAGTTCATCGAAAGAGCGGATGGATCCCGTTGGCGCTTCGTAGAACTAGTTTCGTGCTTCTTCCGACATCGTATCCTGAAACAGGAAACAGAGGGTTGCATCCGAGTATTTGGTACCTGCGGTGGCGGATTGATACTCATCAATGTGTGTTCGCGGGTCTCCCTTCCTGTTGAACCTGCTGATCTTGACGGTTTTGGAGTACGGATCCCTGCTATGCGCCAGGATATCATCCGATAAGGGGCTCACACGAGGAGTGTACATTCCTTTCGGCCCGGTGTGCGTGCTTTTCTTGAGTGACATGATTTCGGCCTCTATCTCCGCCATTCGCCGGAGCATGGCGCTCCCAGCCGTCGTGGTGGGTTCCTCGTCATTGTACCCCCGTATCCTTTTGAGCGGCGGTGGAGGTCCTGGGAGCCAGTCGTTTCGCTGTCCCCACGGTGGGTCTACCCTGATGGCTTTCCCGCTGGTTCTTGGTTCCTCCGTTGGTCCGGATTCTTCTTGTTGGGTCTCTTGGCTTGAGATAAACGCGTCAAGCCGATCCTCCAAGCGTTGTCGGGCTTGGCGTTCCTGGTCTCTCTCAGCTCGGGCCATTTGGAGTTCTTTCACGAGGTGGACTGCTGCTTCGTCCTCCGTTAGGTTGTTGATGCTGCTGATCGCGTCGACCGGCGCGTCCTTCATCTTTCAGCTTTCGGGTGTAACATGGTCTGCTTCCATCTTCGCTGCCATGGTTTCGGGTGGTTTACGATTGCTCGATTCCCACAGACGGCGCCAATTGTTTCTACCAGATTCCGTAAGGATTCCAGCAGAGGTACAGATGGGGTCAATTCTGGTGATCCGAGCTGTCGTGCATATATCGTCATTTACCTGCTGTTAAGAGTGATACACCAAACAGTCGTTAGAAGCCTTGACGGGTTGTTCCCGCTTTCGACTCTCCGAAGCTCAAGTTAGAGTATGAAGCGTAACAAGTAGTATTGGTTGAGTAACGGGCGTGATATAGCGTCCCTTGTAACTGTCATAAATGTTTTGTATATATTGGCGGTTGAGTATGGGGTATTTTGTTGTTCTTCGATGTGGGATCTTGCTTGTTTGTTCATGTTGTGTCCTGGTATCTTCTGTTTGTCGTTCCGAGTGCGTGGGCTATCGAATGGTGTTGCTTCTTTGTTCAAAGTTGAAGTCTGTGTTGCTGTCTCGCATTTGGTCCGAGCTGTATTGACCCGTTTAGGGTGACTAAGTGTACGATAATCGTATTTACGGGATCAAGTACTAACAAATTACATGCAATAGTTGAATGGCGAAGAGAGAGATTCCAGGATAGAGGTATATACGGCTGGGTTACTTGTGACTAATCTTGATCATAAAACGTGCAAGTGTAGAAGTGATGTCATAGTCTTTGGAAGTTAGCATGTTACTTGCCATACGTGTGGACGGTTTGGTGCAAGCATATCAGATCATCATACAACTACTACAACTACTATGAAGTATCAAGACAATCTTAATTGTTGGCAACCGATTAATGATTCGGTAGCCACAGAGGTTATGAATTTCTTAAGGCCGAGGTAATCTAATGTTGACAGCCAAAAAATTATGTTGAAGTTAGACGAGAATATATTGTTCATACACTTTCGATGTCTAGGCCAACTTATGCAAAATGGGATGGCTATATTTTAATAGTTTCTTAATCATTCGGCAATATACGTTAAAGCTTAAGAAATTAGGGGACTTTGTTTGTACTTGATTTTCGCACGTCAGCCTGTTAAGTCTGATTATCAAAGGAACGGGTTATATTGGGCCTTACTTTTATCACATCAGCTTTCAGATATTTTAGCCGATGGATAAGGAAAAAGCTGACTCATTATTGATGATATTTATTAAATCCCGATAATTATCTTGTTATTATTATTGAATTTATTAAATATTAATATCAATTATAGACATAATTAAATTGGATTATGAAGAATATTCCTTCAAGGATTGCTACCAAAATGAGAACGAAATTAGAACTCTTTATGGGCATGCACACAATATGGTGATTTATTGTACATCAAAGAGATAATCTCTCTTTTAATACCAATTAGATTTGTTTAGGAATTTTACTTCTCCACAAAGAGTCCTAGATACTAGTATAAATAGGACGACTCTACCACATTGTAAAGGGTCCTCGACCAACATAACACAACACAACACATCAATACAATACATCTCTTCTCCAAATGCCTTGCATTATTTCTTAGTCAAATTTATCTTCATTTATCGCTTTCTTTTTCTTTCTACACTTAATCGTTATAGTTTTAGTTCACCAGCTTTTATTTTCATGCACTTTAGATTATAGAATTTACTTTTTTCTGTTTAGTTTACGCATTTGTTACCTTTCTAGCAACTAGATACCAAAAAAACACAAAAGGAAACGCCGGAAAGTCCTTATTTACTAAGTCAAGAGAATCCCGAGGCAGAGAAGGTTCCTTCCTCGACCCACAATTGTTTGAAGAAGTCGGATTCACAATGCAAATAAATCAATACCTTGCTTGGTCTACAGGCTGCGAGTTGACACGTCCGTGCATCCAAGAAGGATGATGTGATCCAAAATCAAATAGCCGTCGACGAAGGCCGTGACGATTTTTGAGCAAACATTTTTTGCACGCCCATTGGGATTAGGGGAAAGAAAAAATGTTTGCTCAAAAGTCGTCACGGCCTTCATCGCCGACCTTTGGATTTTGGCTCACAGCGTCCTTCTTGGATGCGCGGGCGTGCCAACTCACGGCCCAAAGGTCAAGCGAGGTTTTGATTGTTTTGCGTTGTGAATCCGACTTCTTCAAACAATTGTGGGCCGAGGAAGGAACCTTCTCGGCCTCAGGGTTCTCTTGCCTTAGTAAATAAGGACTTTCCGACGTTTTTTTGTGTGTGTTCTTCTGGTATATAGTTGCTAGAAAAGGTAAAATATGCGTAAACTAAATAGCAAAAAGTAAATTCTATAATCTAAAGTGCATGAAAATAAAAGCTGAAAAACGAAAACTATAAGGATTAAGTGCAGTAAAAGAAAGTGATAAATGAAGATAAATTTGACTAAGAAATAATGCAAGGTATTTGGAGAAGAGATTTATTGTATTGATGTGTTGTGTTGTGTTGGTCGAAGACCCTTTACAATGTGGTAGAGTAGTCTTATTTATACTAGTATCTAGGACTCTTTGTGGAGAAGTAAAATTTCTAAACAAATCTAATCGGTATTAAAAGAGAGATTTATCTCTTTGATTTACAATAAATCACCATATCGTGTGCATGCCCATAAAGAGGTCTAGATTCATTCTCATTTTGGTAGTAATTCTTGAAGGAATATTCTTCATAATCCAATTCAATTAGGTCTCTAATTGATATTAATATGTAATAAATCTAATAATAATAACAAGATAATTGTCAAAATTTAACAAATATCATCAATAATGAGTCAGCTTTTTCTTTATCCATTGGCTAAAATATCTGAAAGCCGATTTACTAAAATTAAGGCCCAATATAACCCGCTCCTTCGACAATTGGACTTAACAGACCGATGTGTGAAAATCAAGTACAAACAAATATCCAATATTATTTCTCAATTGATTACTTGGTCAAATTCACTATTAATTTTTTTATTAAATATCTCAATATTTAATCACTTAAATATTGTATATAACCAAATCATAGTGCTTTCTTATTCCAAGGAAAACCCTTAATTGTCCTTGAAAATTAACTCACATTAACGTAGGTAGCTAATTGGTTAATTATTTTGGAGTCTAAGTTTTGTAGGCAACGTTTCGTGTTTCGCAACACAACTCCAAAGACAACCGTTTTCTTAGGGCAAGCACTTTCCTAAGGCAACAATTTCATTTAGGCAACCACTTCGTTTCGACAACCACGTTAGTCAATATCACATATAAACGTTTATAAGATTGTAGAAAATATTAAGTAATACTGACTAAATCTGAAAAATACTAATTAATTTAATTTAGAGTAAACAAAATTCCAAGAACAAAATTCAAGAAACTAGGAACTTGTTACCGAAGGGTTGATGATGATAATCCTATGCACTAGGCTTGATTGGTGTACATCTCCCAGGATACAACGACTACTTGAGTTTTGTGTTTGCAATACACAACTCCTAAACGAAATGGAGAGCTTCTTTCTCAATCACCGAAACTAGAACTCAACTAGAACTCTTTAAAAGAAGACTTTGAAATGAGGAGATGCTTTTCTGAATGAGTGAGTGAAGAATGAGGAGGATGAAGCCACCTTTTATACATGGAGGAGATGAGTAGGAGCATAAATGCCGGCAAACAAAAGGTTTTTCGATTTTGCATAATTAACCAACCAAATTAATTTTGGTAATAAATTTATAATTGAAATAATGCGAAAGGCCAAAAATTTTGTAACCAAAAAAATGTGAAAAACTAAAAGTCAATATTAACGGGTGGAAAAAAAAAATTTGTGCGAGCCAACCTAAATTGAAAATATTATTTAAAGGCTCTTGTAGAAAAATATAAATTCATGTTTGTATTCCATTAATATTAAATACATCTTAATTTTTTTGTTTAAATTATTCTAATAAAATAATAAAAACCACCATTTTTCCTGCATATTCATGCGCGCGCGTTTAACATATAGCTAGATAGACAGAGACAACAAGCTGGCATCCCCTATATATAGATCGAGCTTAATTTCTATGGTAGTTTTGTCAGTCGATGGATCACACATTTGAGTTATTTGATTACATGACATGCCGGTATCGACTTTCTTGTATGCATTGCCGTTCGATCGATACTGTAACCAACTGCCCATATCTCTCACTATAAACAATGATAGGAACAAACTACTAGCTATATGATATAGTGACATGCATGTTTTAATGAACATATACATGGAAATCTTCAACATGCATGTTAATTACATGCGACTGCATGTGTTTTGAATCACCTTGATCGATCAAGATTTCAAAGTCAGTGTACCACAAACTATTCATACATCTATACTATTAAAGAAAGACACTTTGTTTCCTAATATTTTCCAAAACTTCTATTTTTGCTTTTTAACTATAGAAAACAATAATATCTTAAGGATATATCAGTTTTGACAAAATGAATAAAAATATAAAAAATTGCAATATATTTATTCTCTCCTAGTTTCTCTATGCACAAACCGAATCACGATAACTAACATTATTCACTTTTATTAAGAAGAACTAACTTTTTTCAATTAAGAAGTAAAATCGCATGCATAGCATGTGTGTAATGACTAGAGTATATTATAAGGGGACACATACTTCAAACTTTCATTCATTTGCTCGAGGCTCGCTCAGGTATAGTTTGTAATTTTTAATATGGATGAAATTCTAACAGAAATTTAGGTTTACATATAAGGGGAGTATGATATTATATAAACTAGATTCTAGTTGAAATACGAATGCAATATAATGTAGAGAGTTGAGTGCGTCGACGTAGAAAGTCTATCACATCACTTAATTTTTTATCTTACTGAATAAGAATTTTTTTCTTTCATCACGCAAAGTATATGTCGATCGGATTTTTGTGAATATAGACTTTAATTTGAAGATACTCATGCCATATTACTTGCTGTATTTTCGTCCTCATACTTTTGAACTAAGATGACTGCATGCATGAGTAGGTGAAAAGAGCTAGCTAGTAAGTCATATTTGCTGCGCGAATACGTCTATTATTTGAACGAGTTGACTGCATATCTGAGACAAAATTATTGCCAATAATACGTATGATGGAGAGTGTGACTGCAAATCGGCTGAGACAAAATTATTACAATAACATTATTACATCGAATAACTGTCGAGTATATTGAAGGGCTGCTTGTAGCTATATGCCTATATGCATGAAGATGAGCATGTATTAGAGCAGGTCATCTCTGCCATGATCCTGCATAAACACATTATAAGTAATCACTATTGGTTTTATAGCCGATTAATTAGTACGGTGGTAATGGGTGGTTCAAATATATAAATATATATATAAATATATTGAACTGATTATAGGGTTTTCATATATTATATGAAGACTTTCTGCAAGTAGGCCGAGTAGGCCGAACACCATACGTTAGAATTGCAAGTACGTGCGCAAGTAAATTAACACAAGCATATATGCGTTTAACATTTCGTGTAACTGTGTTTATACAATAATTCTTAGATCAATCATGTACTCATATTAATCATATATTACTGACTTCATGAATAGTTATATACGTACAAGGCATAATTAAGTTGGTTGACATGATAGAATCGACTAGCTCTATCAGCACCGACAGCACGTACATGCAATATATACAAGTTAAACCTTGATTAATCTAAACTATATATAGTAATTTACTAGTGCTATTCATTTCTTACAAATACAGATCGTATACATGCACTCGAAAATTCCATATAAACATATAAACACGGTTGTCGACCAAATTAAGCTTCTCACAACTTTCTCTTCTTGTCTTTTGTCGTCGTTTTCGATCATTCAGACTTAGAAGATACTCAAAAGTAAAGACCATAGCATAATTGCTTCTTTCTGTAGCTAGCTGTACGTAAAAATTTATATAAACCCTATAAATGGGACGATATGAGAATGAATGGACAACTTACAAGTAAATTATACATGAGGGGAAAGATTGATGAGGTTGAGATCGAGCCAACCACATGAATCATGAATACAATGAAGCTTTTGCAGGGCTTCATCCGAGTACGTTTGTAAGGAATAGGAAGCAACTAACAATGGGTATTGTTTTCAATGAAATAATAAAGAGATGTGGTATGATTCGAGCCACCCTCAACAACATTTACGTGTATTTTACTTCAGGACAAATCACCAATATTGTTGTGTCTAACATCCCACCACCACGTACAGCTTCCCGATTATATTTTCTTAGAGAAAAGAGAGCACAAAATTGGGATTCTCAAACCGTCGACCGTACCACACGCCATAGTAGAGCCTTTCTCGTGAAAACTCGGATCAATGGGAGGTCTCAACCTAGCTAACTCAATTTGCGTATGGAACGTACTCCAGTGGAAGTCGGAACCGGCCCTTACGTGTTTTTTTTTTTGCTTTGTCTTTACCTAGCCGGCCTCAACTCTCGAGATGTGACGTACCATTTGCGTTAATGAAAGCACGTATCATATATATATATATATATCATAAATTAAAGTGGTAAATAATATATTTCATCCGCTTAAATAATTAATTGCATGCCTAAATTAATGCATATTGAGTTTCTTTAGACATTTCAATTTGTTAAAAAATTTGATATACGAGACCCGCTTCCAAAAGTCTCTTCTCGTTAATTAACTTTGATCTTGCACGTTAAACCGAAAATTCTTATTAATACCACTCGGCTTATACAGATATTTAACATCCGATATCAAGACTTTATAAAATTTCACATTGAATACTTATGGAGTTACGCATACTAATTAAGATAATTAAAATGGTATGACTGTATGACTCAGTTTATGTTATCTTTGGTAAGCAGCTGGATTGGGTCAGTTTATGTTACCTTTAAGATTGTCCAAATGGAGAAGTGTGTTTATATAAACCCAAGCTATATATATAGAGCACCAAGACTAATCCCAACCTTGCTAAATGTGCACACTACTGCACACACATAAAACAATCACCGCTCAAACCATGCCTGAAGCGGCTGTGATTATCGTCGGGGCCGGCCCTTCCGGGCTCGCCATGGCCGGGTGTCTAAGCCGTCTCGACATCCCGTATGTTCTTCTCGAAAGAGAGGACTGTTTTGCCTCGCTGTGGAAGAAGTACTCCTACGACCGTCTCCACCTTCACCTTCAGAAGCACTTCTGTGAGCTCCCACACATGTCGTTCCCGTCGTCTTGTCCCACATACGTCCCCAAGAAACACTTCATTCAGTACTTGGACGACTACGTCGCCCACTTCAAGATCAGTCCCGTGTACCAGAGAAATGTGCAGTCCGCATGCTACGATCAAGGTCGGGAGAGATGGGTTGTGAAGGCGGTGAACAATGATAAAGGGTGTGGTGAGGTGGAAGAGTATCTGGGGAGCTTTCTGGTGGTGGCTACTGGTGAAGCGACGAATCCGTATGTGCCGGAGGTTGAAGGGTTGAGTGGCTTTGTAGGGGAAGTTCTTCATTCGACTAGGTTCAAGTCCGGGGTTGAGTTCAAGAACAAGAATGTTTTGGTTGTTGGGTCTGGGAATTCCGGCATGGAGATTGCTTTGGATCTGGCTAATCATGGTGCAAACACTTCAATCATTGTTCGGAGCCCGGTAAAATAGTCAAATCCAACTTTTTACTTTCATTTTACCATGTACGTATCATAGTTAAAAATATAGAACCTCAATTAACTGGTGATATATGATGTACGTGCAGGTTCATTTTTTGTCGAGGAGGATGGTTTACTTGGCCCTGGTGTTGTTGAAGTATCTGTCACTAAGCAAAGTGGACTCGTTGATGGTTTTGCTTAGCAAGCTGGTATATGGAGACCTGACCAAGTATGGGATAGGGAGGCCAAAAGAAGGTCCTTTCTTTATGAAGATCAAGTACGGCAAGTATCCGGCCATTGACGTCGGTACCTGTGATAAGATCAAGTCCGGCCAGATTCAGGTAAATGAAACCTGATATATATCTACATTGGTTTTCTTATTTCGAATTAGAAATTTATAACGAGGCAATAATTTTTTATGAATATCCATGCAGGTCTTGCCCTCGGAAATAGGCAGAATGAAAGGAAACCATGTGGAGCTCAAAAATGGGAAGTCATACCAGTTTGATTCGATTGTTTTCTGCACTGGATTCACGAGATCGACAAATTTGTGGCTCAAGGTGATTGTCATTAAAAATTACAGTCAACAGAGACTATATTAGTAGTGAATTTGTCCGAGGCCTTTGCTAATTTCATATGGATTTCTAAATTTTATATTTATGGTGTGTTTTTTTTTTGGGTTAATACAGGGGGACGATTACCTACTAAAAGAAGATGGGATTCCAAGACCAAGTATTCCAAATCACTGGAAGGGAAAGAAGGGTTTGTATTGCGTCGGATTATCACGGCGAGGATTGTACGGAGCCGGCGAGGATGCTCAAAACATAGCCAACGACATCAAGTCATCTATGTAAATCTGTAATGTCCAAACCAAGAACTAAAATAAAAGTCAATGTCAAAGCTACCCTCAATATTTTTTTTTCATTCCATTTTTTTATAGTGCGAGATGGCTAGCTAGAAAAGCTTTATAAATGACATGAAGTTTGATTCCCATAAAATCAAAGAAATGAAAGAATCATTAGCTTTGAACTATTTTGTGAAAGTGCACCAAATTACAACAATGATCTCCAGGTTAGGAGCAACATATGGATATACCATCACAATTTATGCTACACGAATACCGCATGGAAAAAAAATTTACACTCAGCGCTCTAAGAAACCAGCAATGAATAATACTAATGATACAAGAAAATAATATAGGCATAGAACGTATTAACTATTTTCCTACATATGGCTTTGGCTTGAATTGAGAAATATCTGATGTATCGACTTAAGCCCAAATAAGTCCATCAAAGCCAATTTCCAGATTTGAAACTGGACTGTCACCCAAGTCCTCCGGATCAGCTTGGTCGACCCCAAGTGAATCTACATAAGGCTCCAACAGATCGGTGGATCTTTCAGCTGGAATGCCGTAATCTTTCAGAATGTTGGATGAAGAAGCTACTGCTGCTTCTCTTTCTAAAACTGTTATATAGTTGTCTTCAAATTCAAAGACCAAGTACTTGTGCTTGCATGCTGATTAAGAGCAGAGTTCAATCATGAGGATCAGAGTGGGATAAATTGAACAAGAAATACATAAATGGGTGTTACGACTTACAATCTACAAGGTGCGCTAAATGACGAATATTCTTCACTGGAGTTCCATTTAACTTCAAAACCTGAAATGATTTGCATGTGAGTATAGGCATATATGGCTAGCCAATTTGTACATGCTAACAGAGAACTTGCCTGTTGATTGCTCATATCCTCATATCCTATGTTCACTTCATTTGCCAAGACCTATCAACAAGAAAGACTCAGTACATCAGACATTAGCTTGTATCGAATCTAAAGGACAACCCCCATTAACAAATCTGTGCAGCTAACCTGTGATAGGATTACAATCTGTTCGCCTTTGAACCTAGCCAAAGAGTACCGCGCCTTTGCCAATAGTTTCAACTGACCATAAAAAACAACAAAATGCTAATCAACCTCCAAACCACTAACATATTCAAGTTGACATATATGAGAAAAGAAGTATAACACTTAAACAAGGAGTCTGTGTTCAGGACTGTTCCATGAGACACAACTTACCCCTATAGAGTCATCACACTCCTCACTGCAGAAAGAAAACAAGGAATGGTGAGTTTGTGACAAATTGAAACAGTTCTTTATTACAAAAAGGAGGCATATCTCTGAGTTTCAGAGATCAGCATGACATACTCTATTAATGGTTCTGAGAGTGGGGTAAACACCAAACCAGCAATTATTAAATATGAGGGCTGCCCTCCATCGATATGATATGGAACCTTGTAGGGGAAAAAGAAAAGCTAATAATATTAGCATGAAAATGAAAGAGAAATTTGGAATTGGCAACAAATAACTACATGGGAAAAGCCAAATTCCTGGCATCTTACCAAATGCACTCGTGGGTTTAACTCTGCTTTAACTTTCATGAACTCTCCGGCTCTAATAATACCAAGTTCTGCAACATCACCGGCAAATCTGTATAGAGGAACATGATTTATAATAAATGTTTTAAGGAAGAAGCATTCTATTGCAATCAGATGTTGGGAGTTGGCTCAATGAGTGGTCTAACTGTTTTTCTTTTTTGCTTGGTCTTTTATTTACTTCATACTTATATTCTTTAGCTCATGCAGTCCCCATACATGCATCCACCTTGGTAATCTTTCGGAAAGAAAGAAAAAAAATCAAAAGGGAGAGTCCCACTTTAGTGGATGCAGTTAAATGCCAAAGCAATTAATTGGTCTGGCATAACAGTAGGAATTTGGAGCTAAACATCGGGCCATAATTAAGTACCAAACAAATCATATGAAAACAAATGTCTCTACATAATTTTGTTGGATAGAACCAGGTCCTTACTTTTGGCTAATAAGATAGCGGAATGCAATGCGCTCGTTTGATCTAAACGGTACCGTTCCTTCACACCCTACATGCACATCATCGAAGCTTACAATCACGTCCCCCTGAAAAAACAGGTTCCATACAAGTTTTAATCAATTTTGAAATTGTTCAATATCCTATAGATGCTCTTTTGGAAACACCACTACCGATAGTAGTAGCAAATCTTGTAATGGAGATCAAAAATGATTATAGACCGAAATGTTTGCAACTTAACTCTTCATATTTAATTAGAGTTGGCTCTCCAACCTAGATCAGGATCCTTTCCTTACAACACAGGCTATTTTTTTTTTCAGGGTAAACAAGAGTATTATTTAAGAATGAATCAAAGAGTACATATGCTGGCTATGAAAGCCTCTCACTCTATGGGAGGCCTGGCTAGAATAAAGGCTATTGCTCATAATTTTAACTTCAGTCTAATAGTTCTCACCTCACCTCTCTCTCCTATTTTCATCACATCTTGAACATAAAAACTGTAATAAACTGACATCATCTCATAAGTTGTTAGTTCTAGAAGCACCTAAAGTTGCTCAATAGTTTCTGTTCATGTCTTTTTACAAGTATGCAACTCAAGTACAGAATAATCCAGATTCAAACAACCACAGTACCTCTTTTAGTACATTATGTGCGTCACATGTCGGTTCAATTCTCCGCACCAGTACACCCTGCACAAACCAGATATGATGGGGTTAATGCGTAAGAAATTTAAACAATTAAAAGCTACAAAGCTATCATTCTAACGAAACCTAAACATCGGTAAATAACTGCATTTAAGAAAGCCTTTGTTATTTATCAGTCACAAAATTATTTGAAAGAAAATTTAACCACTAGATGGCACTGCTTATCAGAGAGAGAAGTTCAACTAGATGACACTATTACACATATTAGAATTGTTTATTCTTATAGCTGATCCAACAAACACTTAAATAAACTCGAACTTACCTCAATAGACTCTACTTTTAAGCATGCTCGTAAAGCGGGATTCTCTAACTTTTGCAACATCACACCGAGGCAAGGGAAACCTGGACATAAAAGTATGACAAATGATCAGGATAAGTCCCCATAAGGTTGCAGGGGTCTAAGTAAGTATTAGGTTTCAATCCCAATAAGCACATTTTGGTACATTCAATTAAACTGAACTATGGCAATAACAGTATATACCGCTAAAGAAACCAGCAATTATTATCCATTCATAACATATATGTATTTTGTATGTATCTATAGGCATTTACCAGAAGATGACAGAAAAAACAGAAGCAATACCCTAAGGCTTGGCTGGATCAAAGAAGGACCAGAACAAGTTACTACATCATGGTTTGAGAATAAAAAGAACCAAAATTTAATAATTTGTCATAGTCATTGACCTATAGTTCTGTTTTTTTATTTTTATTGTTGAGCACCAATTTTTGATCAGCAGTGAAATTGTTGTTGAGACTGATGCCTATAGACACAACAAAACTTACACTGTGAACTCCAGAATACCAGCTGAAAGGTGGGACTGATTCTCACCTGTGTACTTTCCGTTCCTCTCATAATCATTCAAAAAGTGAGAGACGACTGTAGTAGGGATCACATATCCGATATTCTCAGCCTCTTCAGATCTGTAGACCTAAAAGAAGTGTGTTAAAAAATAAGAGAATACTTTTCATGACACACAAATTTCTCATACTTTATAGCCAATAAAGTAAGACCACGCAAACATGGGTCAATGAATTTTGTGTTGAAGAGAATAAACAGATGGCTGTAATAAACAGATGTCTACATGACTCAGCCCCCTGGTTTCATCGATCAAACTCGGCCTACACATGTGTGCAAGCTCAATAAAGCAAGTTATGGTCTTAAGCAAGCTCCCCGTGCCTGGTTTCAGCGAATGACTTCTTTTCTGCTGTCTGTTGGCTTTCATCAAAGCTTGGCAGATTCATCGCTATTTATCTTTCATCATGGCCTGCACACTATCCATTTTTTGTTGTATGTTGATGATATTGTGGTTACGGGAAGCAATGATCGTCTTCTACAAAACTTCATTGATGCGCTTGGGCGAGGATTTGATATCAAAGATTTGGGGCCTCTTCATTATTTCCTTGGGCTGCAGGTTATCCCTTCTTCAAATGGGCTTCATATTAATCAGATGAAATATGCTCATGACCTTCTGCTCAAGCATGATATGTTGCTCAGCAAGCCTGTGAGTACCCCTATGTCAGCCAAGGAGAACCTCACTGCCACTGATGGTGACCTGCTTGCCAACCCTACAGAATTCCGAGGACTTGTAGGCTCTTTACAGTATCTCACAATCACTCATCCGGATATAACATTTGCGGTGAACTTGGTTTCTCAGTTCATGAGTCAACCGCGTGCTCCTCATCTTGTTGCTGTCAAGCGCATACTCCACTACATCAAAGGCACACTTGACCATGGTCTCTTCTTTGCACCTCAACGTCTACCAGTTCACCTCTGGGCCTTTTCTGATGCGGATTGGACTGGTTGCCTTGATTCCCGTCGCTCCACGTCAGGTTATCTTGTTTACCTTGGCTCAAACTTGATCTCCTGGTGCTCCAAAAAGCAGCCTATCATTGCCCGTTCGAGTGCCGAGTATGAACACCGCTCACTTGCTCATGCGTGCGCTGGAACTACCTGGTTAGGCTATTTGTTGTATGAACTTGGTGCCCGCATTCAGTTTCCTATCTACTTACATTGTGATAATCTTAGTGCCACTGATATGGCCTCTAACCCTGTGTTTCATGCCTGCACCAAGCATATTGAGCTAGACTATCATTATGTTCGTGAAAAGGTTGCTATTGGTAGTCATCAGGTTCATTTTATTCCTTCCGTGGATCAGCCGGCTGACTTACTCACCAAGCCTCTTCACAAGTCTCGCCATATTCAATTTTCCAGCAAACTTGTACGTTCAGGGCCATCAAGTTTGAGGGGGGATGTTAAAGAGAATAAACAGATGGCTGTAATCAAGCCTTAACTATATCAATCTGTGATAGTGTGTATCACTGTCAATCAATCACAGATTTGGTTTAATTGCTGTTGATTCTCTTTCTGTAAATGTTAGCTATGTACAGCTATATAAGTGTATCACTGTAAACATTTACAATCAATGAAAATCATTTTCTACATTTTGACAGCAAGCCAGCAAATTTACCTGAAATGCCACACCAATGCACTCTCCTTGGTCATTGAATGCAGGGCCACCACTGTTTCCTACACTCCGGAAATTTGATACAAAAATCTATGAGAAGATAGAATAATTTGTAAAATTGTAAAATAAGGATCTTCAACTTCAGACAGCTGAGAGGCTTCCGATAGGACAGAATGCTCGATTGTAAATTTGGCATTTACACTAACCAGGATTGATTGCTGCATCAATCTGAATGCCCAACAAATCAGATGACCCATGAGCATATGACGTGACCTAAAGATATACAAATTACGAATATCAGAGTCTTATATGTAACACAACCTTGCAAAATAGCTAACTAACAATATTAACTGAATACCAAAGCCAAAGTGCTATCAGCAAGAAAAATATCATAACTCAGGTATGGAAAACCAAACCTCTATACGTGATACTACTCCCTTTGTTACTGAAATGGTATCTCCTCCAAGGGGATATCCTACGACAGTCACTGCTTCCTGACCATTGTAAAGAATAGCACTTTAAAAGTTCATCCAAGTGATGGTATGGTCAGAATGTAGAAAATATGACTCAACTCTAAACCTTCAGAAAAAAAATAGTAATAAACCTACTTGTGGAAACAAATTTGTAGACAGACCAGGCTACCTTCATAATAAGTATGCTAATCCTAATTTTCTGAGGTCTATGACTATAAATTCTTATGAACTAACAAGATAATATTTATTGATATTAGTTAGTTCCTCAACTAACAATATGTTATCTTTGGACATAATATACCAGCAAAAGGAATGGTGACTAGTGTCACATGCATCAAATAATACCATATAACACCATATCTTAAGAGGTAAGGGGTGCTCTAAACCTGAAGATGTGGTAAGCTTCCAAAATGAAGCGGTTCTGCTCCTTTCCAGAACTCCTCACTTTCTACGGTAAGTAAAGCAATATCACAATCAACACCTTTGGCTAAAACCTGCAAATTGAGTCACTAATAGTAAAGCTACATCACAATCTCTACTGAAAATAGAGTGCAACATCATTTTTAACTCCGAGATATCCAGAAACACAAAGTTAATCCTCTGAATAATAAATACCTTAGCCACATACTTGGTGTCATCTCCCCTCCTCTTCACTTTAACCTGCATTGAACAATAAATTATAATAATTATATTTTTCACTTTCCTTGATATATCACTTTACCTGCAGGTCATATTTTCTACACACTATAGAAAGTTGACATGATTGTGAATTTCTTATAGAACCTACCCTAAATGAATCTCATTTAAGATGCAAGGTGAAGCAAGTGTATGTGTCGACTAAACTCAAAGTTGATACATGCAACTAGAACGGTAAGCTTGCTCACGAACCAGAGCCATTTCACATTCTAAGGGGTTAATCGATGCCAGATTGTTCCTGTATTACCAACTTCAGACAACTACAGACATTATAGTACCTGAGTATAATGTTCAACGCAATGGGCATTTGTCAAGAGTTTACCATCACCAATCATAAAAGCACTGCATCAATAGATTCAGATAATAAGTTCTTACAAAAAGAAAATAAACATGATTTGAAAAATGAGTAACAGGAGAAGGCTTCAAAACTTGCCTGCCTGTACTTGTAAATTGTCTTTGTTTTTGCCAAGGAAGGGAATAGTCAGGAGAGGTATGGGTGCAGTACACCTAAACATATATAGAAACTATCATTAGCTACCAACCAAGTACACAATGGATTCTACAAATTTTTATATTTAAGTGACAGGACCAGTAAATAGCAAACTCCCATACAACAACACCATAACAATGGACGAGATATACTGTGTATACAAGAGACAACGGATATTTCAATCTGGGAGCTTATCTTAGATGTTTAGAATCAACACCTCAAACAGACACATGGAAAGATATATTATAGCTCATCACATTTTTACGGCAGGAACAGATGAATGGTAACAAATATACTCCACAACCCTTAGAACACCGAATGGCGCATCAAATCAGCCCATACAATGAGTTCTGTTTACTATTAGAGCATACGCTGGACAGCACTTCAGCTGAATATAGGGAATCTAACATTGTTCAAATGGAACCAGCATCTACAATGTCCTCCTTCAACACTACTTATATGAGAAATTGTACCGAACTTGATAATAAAACCTTACCTTCACGACTGCATTGAGAAAATCAGCATCCTGAAGATTTCTAGTTTCAACCTGAATCGTATACAAATCACCTCATTAACACATACCAAAGCTCAAACCGTCAACATTTCCAGAAACAGCTGTCAATGGTATACACACCAACACAAACCAAGGCCTAAAACTAAATCCTGAAGTCTAAAGAGATAAACAATCATACCTGCTGCTCCTTTTGATCTTTTACAGACTCTTTCTTCTCTTTTCTCTGCGTTCCAAATGGTTTATAAGCCGCCGGTTGTGCCTGCCCCTTCTTCAACTTACCAGCCCTACTCCGAACCTCACCATTTCCAATAAGCTTCTTAGCAACACCTTCTTTCTGCATTTTTCCACACCAAAATAACTAACTAACACTACAACATCTCTCGCGGTAACACAGAGAAATTAATTAGGGTTTAGAGGTTAGGATTTCACCTCCGAACGCGATTTATGAGACGAGTACGAGCCTTGTCGTGAATCGGAAGAAGCTCTCTTACTGTGGCATACGGGTTTAAGAGTATGGCAAGTGGTAGTGGACCACGGCGAGGCGGCGAAGCAGGAGGGTTGGGCGGCAGAGAGAGAGTAGTGGAACTTAACGGTGGAGATGAGAACGGAGAAGTAGCAGTTACTGACCGCAACGGCCATTAGAGAATTGAGAGCTCACCCAGTGTTATGCTCAAGCAAGAACAAAAGAGAAACCAAGTTTTTGTTTCTGCGTTTTTCCTTATCCGTAAATCTGGGGGCATGGGTCACTGATATTTTTTGGCGCCGGGTTTATACTTCGAATAGGTGGCCCATTGGGCTTTTGAACGCTTTGCGTACCCCAGTGTTGGGCTTTTTCAAGAGGCCCAGGATTTGCGGTTTGAATGGTCGGTGGGGGCCCGCGGCGGGAAAAGGGATGAAAAGAGGAATTAGAGCGAAAGGATGCGGACTTTTCCATTAATGCCCCGGCAGCGTAGGAAATCGTTTGGACTTGTCGTTGTCACTGGTGTAATTGCATCTGTCTGTTTGTGTCTTTTCCTCAGTCCCAAGATATGCTTAGTTTGTCACCATGCCACCCGTGCGGCCTCACCACCAAAGTCATCATGTGTGTGGTTGTTTTGACCTCGGTAACTATTTCCGAAGGCTAGCATTTTCTTACCTTGAGTGCCATTGGCTTGCATGGGGTTAAGCTCACGTAAGAATTTTGAGATTAAAAAAAAAATTATTTCATATAAAAAAAATCTATGCTCTATCATATGCTCTATCATAATTAAAGAAATATTCTGAATATAACTTAGGGAAGGTTTATGTACTCTGTATCTCAATCATATCCTATTTATTCTAACGTTCACCTTCTCATTTAATTTACTTGAATTTATAATTTTTATTTTCAATTAGTTGTGAGCAATGTTCCATTTTCAAAAAAAATTGCATTCAAGTCGTTATCAGCGAATGAGTGAAAATATAAACTCAATGTATGACTTCAAGATCGATTTAGAAAAAAGACCACGTGAAACTCAAAGAATATAAAATTACATCATTGCTCAAATAATTTGGTCATTATGGTAAATGTTATCTCAAAAAAATTTTATGCGCTTCACAATACATCCTCGTAATTTTAAAATCATAGATTTGTGTCATTCGGCTCATTATAATTAGCCCTGGTAACAATTTTTTTCTGACTCGGCCACTGGTTATTAATGTATACAAAATCCTTGTGATCTCAATCAAAAAAGAAGAAGACACATTCGAGATCCAAGTTTGAGGAATTCATCAAATGATTAACGTGATGGTGCATGTGAAAATGTGTGAGTTTTCGTTTAGAAGGTCATGTGTTTGTGCCCAATCATGGAAATTAAAAGCATATTTTTTTTGTCAAAAACTTCCTATTAAGTAAATGTAGGAAAAATCTTCGGTGCACCAAGTGTATTTGAACCAGACTAACAAAATTTTAACATGTTTAGTATATAATTTTGATCCAAACATAAACTGCAATAAATGCAATGAAAAAAATAATAAATTCTTATCTCTCTCTCGAGTTTTCGTTTAGAAGGTCATGTGTTTGTGCCCAATCATGGAAATTAAAAGCATATTTTTTTTGTCAAAAACTTCCTATTAAGTAAATGTAGGAAAAATCTTCGGTGCACCAAGTGTATTTGAACCAGACTAACAAAATTTTAAGATGTTTAGTATATAATTTTGATCCAAACATAAACTGCAATAAATGCAATGAAAAAAATAATAAATTCTTATCTCTCTCTCGAGTTTTCGTTTAGAAGGTTATGTGTTTGTGCCCAATCATGGAAATTAAAAGCATATTTTTTTTGTCAAAAACTTCCTATTAAGTAAATGTAGGAAAAATCTTCGGTGCACCAAGTGTATTTGAACCAGACTAACAAAATTTTAACATGTTTAGTATATAATTTTGATCCAAACGTAAACTGCAATAAATGCAATGAAAAAAATAATAAATTCTTCTCTCTCTCTCTCTCTCTCTCTCTCTCTCTCTCTCTCTCTCTCTCTCTCTCTCTCTCTCTCTCTCTCTCTCTCTCTCTCTCTCTCTCTCTCTCTCTCTCTCTCTCTCTCTCTCTCTAGTTAGTCTTGAATGCATGCTCATTCTCCCTACGCCCAAAATTTTACAAATTTTCGTGTGTCAACATTTGATTGGACAAAAAAGTAAACAGTCAATGAATTTACAATAAGCTCAGGGCACAAGATTTTCGCTCTTGCCCAAATTCTTTGGCTCTCTCCACCGCTTACACTTGTGATCCACCGCCGAAACTCCCGTTACCACTCGTTCTTTCTCCTATTTCTTTTTCGGCTTCCTCCTCCCTCTCTTTGTCATCCTCGACTGATCTCTCTCTCCTCGCTATTTTTCGACTGATCTTCCTATCTCCTCTCTCTTCCTCCGATATTGACTTCCTCTCTCTCCAGCCACAGAGCACTCGGTGGCCTCGATCTAACTCGTTGCCTCCGCTCTGGACACCCAAAAATTACTTTGGGCACCCAAAGACACTGCACGGCTTAATCGATCGACAACGACGGACCAAACTCCTCCTCCTCTCTTTGTCACCATCCCTAGTAAACGACATCGTTTTGTGCCCAGAAATAGACGGCCCAGAAAATTCTAGATAAAAAAATTTTAAAAATTGGACGGCTCAGATCCATCCAAAAAAACAAAAAATCAAATTTATTTAAAATAAATTTTATTTTATTTTTATCATTTTATTCTTTTAAAAATTATAAGAAATAGGTTAAGATTGCAAAAAATTCTAGGAAAATTTTCGCAAAACCGTCATGACGTTTACGTTATTCTAAAATTATCGAACACAAAAAAATTCAAGATCAAATATGTCGTTCAATTATCATTCATTAATTATAATAGAATAGAATTATTTATAAAATCCAATATTAGTGAAAAAAATTGAAAAACTTACCGTACAGTTAGATCTATGGATTATTTTGTACATCTCCAAAAAATTTGAACAATTTTGGAGACCGTTTTGAGCTCGATCAAAATAGTAAGCTTTATATTAAATGAAAATATGGTATTGAAACTCTCAAAATTAAAAAACAAATAGCTCAATCGCTGACAAAATTATCAAAAAATGCTTGCGATTATTTATGGTGCCCATTTTTCACTCTAGTCTGATTGATGTTGTGACATTCACAAGTTTGTGTCGACAGAATGAATGAATTCAAGATGTGTTCACTAGTGTTGTATAACTTGTTAAATGCTTTGAACAAATATGATCTTTTGAAAGTAAAAATGTTATAAACAAATTGAATATAAAAAAATAAACCGTAGGATAGGAACATATAACTATTGCATACATAGTGTAAAAGTTTGAGCCGGTTTGGTGATTGTTTGGACCTCGATCCAGAGAGAGTCAACCCTGACGGTCATTTAGGCTCCTATTTTCATTATAATGAGTCACGAAGGAAAACACTATCGTATATCCACTTGAGAAAGTGAATGTCATATATGCACATAAAGGTACCCCTTACGATGTCTTGAACGCACCGTCATTTGGAAATATTAATTTTCATTAAAGCATACAAAGTTGTCTTCTAGGATATCATGGATGCAAAGAGACCTCAAATTGAATTTGTTAAGTCACTGATAAGGCAATAATAACATAAATAAATATTAACGGCATAAACAACCTTTGATTTTGGTTAAATAGATCGAAATCAAAACAATAACGAAACATGCGGATATCTTAACCAACTATTTATAATAGTTTAATAATAGCATTGTACAGTTGATTTATTAAAATATATTATTTTTGATCTTGATCCATGAAGTCAACTCTGATGCCGACATTAATTTAGTTTCGTTAATTTTAACTTATCGACAACTTCGGTAATCCAATTTGAGGTTACTTTACATCCACGATCTCCTAAGGAACACATATGTATGCTTTAATAAAAAAATTATATTTTCAAATGACGGTGCAATAAATTTTTTATATATGACTCGTTTAATGGGGCATAAATGACGTCGTGGTCGACCACATCGATGGAAGTCAAAAACAATGTCTTTTAAAAAACCTACCGTACGAAACAATCATTGAACTATAATAAAATTGTGGTTAAAATTTTAGCTTGTTTCGTCATAGTCTCCATCTCGATCCATTCGGTCAAACGCAATGATCATTTATGCCCTTAGTTTTTAGTTCCACTAATTTTGTTTTATCGGCGACTTCGACAATTCAAATTTTTACTCTCCTCACGTTCCAGATATCCTAAGGGGTATCTCTGTATGCAGGTATAACATTTCACTTACTAAAATGGATGTGCGATAGCGTTTTACTTTGTGACTCATTTAAAATGAAAATAGGGGCATAATCGAGGTCCAAACGATAACCAAACTGACTCAAATTTTTACAGTACGTATACAATAATTACATGTCCCTATCATATGGTTCATTTTTTCATATTCGATTTGTTTATAACTTTTTTACTTTCAAAATATCAAGTTTTTTCAAAGCATTTACCAAGTTATACAACACTAGTGAGCACATCATGAATTCATTTATTCCATCGACAAAAAAATTATGAATTTCGTAATATCAATCAGACCAAAGTGAAAATGGGCACCATAAATAACTGCAGGTATTTGTTGATAATTTTTTTAGCGACCGAGCTCTTATTTTTTAATTTGAAAGTTTCAATACGATATTTTCATTCAATATAAAAATATACTATTTCGATCGAGCTCAAAATGATCACCGAAGTTGTTCAAATTTTTTTAGGATGTACAAAATAATCCATAGATCTAATCGTACGGTTTATTTTTTAAATTTTCCTTTTTAGCTATTAGTATATTTTTCAAACAATCATATTCTGTTATAATTAATGAATGATAATCGAACGACGCATTTGATCTTGAATTTTTTTTGTGTTCGACGCCAAAACGTTTTCGTGGAAATTTTTACAGAATTATTTGGAGTCTTGACCTATTTTTTTTTAAAGTATGAAATTAAAGAAACTTATATCAACAAAATTTAATTTTTTGTTTTCTAGGTGGATCTGAACCATAAAAATTGTTTTTTTTTTTTGGAATTTATGGGTCGTCAATTTTGGGCCATTGAACTACATCATTCTCGTCCTTTATGCCAATCGTCGACATCATCGGGGTCGACCGAAGAGAGAGTGGGTGAGGAAGAGATCGAGAGTTTGACAGATCGAGGAGGAGGATAGGAGGTCGACGAAGTCGTTCGATCGATTGAGATCAGGATTCAGCAATATGGGTTCCCAGAGTTATCTCTGAGTGTCCAGAGTGAATTTCAAGGTGGCGAGAGAAGCGATGGTCGGGGAAAATACAGGAGAGGGGGAGGACGTCGGTGACGGAGGGAGAGAGATCAAGCGGCCTAAGCTCTGGGTGTCCAGAGTAGAGGCCGAAGGCGACAAAGGGAGGGAGGAGGTAGCCAGAAAAGAAAGAGGAGAAAGAGAGAGCGACGATAAGAGTTTCGACAAGGATTTTCGGTGGCGGAGCGCAATTATCAGCGACGGAGAAAGACTGAAGTTTCTGGGTAAGGATGAGGATCTTGTGTCCTTGTCTCATCGTATGCTTGGTTTGATAAAATAGGTTTTGAAAAAATCAACAGCTCAGATTAAAAAAAATGGGTGTAGGGAGAGTGAGCGTGCATTCAAGCCTAACCTCTCTCTCTCTCTCTCTCTCTCTCTCTCTCTCTCTTCAGAGCTCACCATCGCACATTTGATCTGTGACATTCGATCTCGTCAAAGATTGCTGTCGCACAGTCCATCTCGCACACCATCGCACCAAGATCTCGTTGGAGCTTACCATTGCATCATCGATCTCCCTCACCACCGTGACTTGGAGAACCACAATGTCCACAACGACTCCGATCAGGCCGCAGTGTTCGAAGCAATTTTTTTTATGTGCGCATGGTAATTCTTAGGGTGCCCGAAATAAATTATGTGTCATCGTAAAATATAGTTGAATTGACAATTATATTAATCCGAAACTTAATTTTTCCATAGAACCAGTCTTGAAATTTTGAGTTCGGGTTTGCACTTGTTCCGAACCTGTAGAATCTCTAGTACCCGAACTCTATCATGTGTGGAGTTAGATTGTTTATAAATACATGCAGCAAACAAATGAATGACTAGTTATTAGGTACTATCCATACAAACTTCATGTTAAACTCCCATATATATATATATATTATATTTTGTCTTTCGTTATCGATGTTTCAATACCATATAAATTATATAAATTATTGGTGTTGGCAATCTTTTTTTTTATTATATTAATGAATATATTCCAATACAACAATCCAGAGGAAAAATAAATTTTCTTTTGATTGTTGGGTTTATGACTTAACATTTAGTGTTTGGGGTTTATGGTTAAATGATTTATTGTCAAGGTTTATAGGATATGACTTAGAACTTATCGTTTAGGGTTTTAGGGTTTGTCATTGATTTCTTATGGTGTATGGTTTTATGGTTTATTATTTAGGATTTGGATTTACTAATTCAATTGTTGCGTTTAGGATTTAAGGATTTGGCCTTTGGGTATAGGGTTTAGGATTTGGGGTTTAGAGTTAGAGGTTTAACTAAAATGAAATAAAAAAACAATCAAAACGAGAAAAAATAAAAAAATTGGTGATCCCCATGTATTATTTAATATTTTACTTAGGTCGACTAATTTTTTGTTGTTGTAATTATTATAACGGTGTTAGTCTCGATGTTAGTGTTAAGTCATGATTTAATTAAATTAATGGCTGAGATTAAATTATGATAGTCGGTTCAAGTGCACCTGGTGCACTGAAGATGCTCTCATAAATGTAGTGCTAAAACAAAACCAACGATAAAAATGAATACACTAAACAAACAATAGATGGATATGTCAAAATATTTGTGTCAAACAAACGTGAATTTGATGATGTTATTTGATAGAATGTTTGATTTTGGTGTAAAACGACAACTATAGTATTTAGACATGAATGCACTTATAGTGTGCGGAACACAAGTGTACAAGACATTGGTCGCAATCTCAACCATTTTGAGCTTAAGTGAATAATACATTGTTGGAGTGAGTGACACTCCTAGTAATATTAGGAGGTGTATATTCTGTAATTAAGTAGGATTCTGTAATTGATTAGGTATAAGTAGTTTGCTTGTAGAATTTTAAGTAGTCTTATATATATTGTTGGAAAAATAGGTGTTTTAACACTATTTTAACTAACCATTTTGAGGCAATTAAATTAAGATATTTACTTGTTCAAATGGTTAAATGGGTGAATGAGAAATTATCACCCAAAACAAGCTAAAGTTTTCGAATTTCCAATTAAATTATTTATGACAACTAATAAACCTTAGTAATGACAAGCAATTGAATAACAAACTAAATGGTTTGTAATGGTTTTGTAACCGCTCATAAACCTTAGTTATGATATACCATTGAAGCCTACTAAATGGATTGTTTTGTAACCGTTCGTAACATTATTGACTGTAAATTAAATATCTTGTAACTGCCAATTGATGGCGAGCTTAATGACCAGAAACGGTTTTGGTATTAACTCAACAATAAGTGGCTTGTCCCCAATGAAACATATATATAGCGACCTTCTTCTTCTCATTACATAGATTCAATCGATCCCATCAGAAAGCAATCTCCTCTTCTGATCACTTCTCTCCCTCTCTCAACAGTGAGAAATTCGGTGATAGAGTAAGGTATTCTTCAATTCAACGAGAAGTTCTTGTGCTACGGTACAAAATTTTTGAAGTTATTTTATCCTGGGAGAACAACGCCTTATAAGCTTGTGGGCGGCGTAAAAGTTCTTAAGGAGAGCGTGTGATACACGTGACTCAAGTTAATTCATCTTCTTCAAGAATTTGTTCTTCGTTCATTCATTTGTGTTTTACTAATTAATTAATTAATTAATTATTTAGTAATTTTGGTATTTATTAGTTTAATATCACTATTTTTTTCCAACATATATGTCCAAATTCGGGAGTGATCAATATACCAAAATTTTTCCTAACTCTTGTGTTCTATTTGGCTTGGCATTAGAGCCTAAGTTTGATCATGGAAATCTTGAAGACTTAACCCTGTTTTTGCAGTGAATCTGTTCATGTTCCTTGTTTGATCCATTATGACATGTTGATCCTAGAAATCTTGAAGACCTGACCTTGTTTCCTCTGTGAATCTGTCCTTGTTCCTTATCTGAACCGTTTTGTCATGTCATGTTTGACGCTTTAAAAAAATCTCTCGACTTGTCGAAATCTGTCATGTCTGACTGGTTCCTTGATCATGTTCACTTGTTTCTTGTCTTGATCCCTTATGAAGAATTTGTCATGGCTTTGTACATTTTGTTGTTTGAAGAACCTATTTTTTGTTGTATGGAAAATCAAGACCACATGGAAGGTAATGTTTCTCTAACTGAGAAACATCAAGGTAAAATTGGTTTGCTTTGAAAGTTTTTGACTTTACTGGTGGTGATAGATGTATAATTTATTGGTGTGTCTGATCATATGACCTTTGATAAGTCTTTGTTTTCGAGTCTGTTACATTACTTGAACCTGAAGTGTCTAATGCAAATAGATGTGTCTTTTTTGGTTTTAGGTATTGGGTCAATCCAAGTTACTTCATCTCTTGTGTTACATAATGTTCTTTATGTTCCCTCTTTATCTCATCATCTATTGTCAGTATCTGAGTTGAATTGCCAAAAGAAATACTCTATCACCTTTTATCCTATGTATGTGGTATTTCAGAATCTATGTACTTAGGCAATAATAAGCAAGGGAGATCGGAGGGGGAGACTATTTCACTTGGATTGCATGTATAGTGGGGAGACACGAACGCCATCAAGATTTGTTGCTTTGACATTAAATTCTAATCAAGTTAAAGAAATTTGGTTTTAACATCGCCGGCTGGGTCATTATTTTTGGGAATAAAAGAGTCTAGTCTCCATTATGAAATAAGTGTGTTTGTTAAAAATTATAAGTTCAACTACGTACTTCCTAGTTCTCATTCTAGTTCAGCACCATTTGAGTTGATCCATTCTGATGTTTGGGGGACTTCAAAAAATCCAACCTTGATAAGAATGAGATACTTTGTTCTATTCATTGATGATTTTACAAGTCTGACATGGGTTGTGTTGCTAAAAAAGAAGGATATTGTGTTTTCTGCCTTTATTGCACTTCATAATCTAATTTGAACTTAGTATAATGCTTGTGTAAAAGTCTTTCGATCTAACGATGGAAGAGAGTTTTTCAATCATTCTTTCCAAGAGTATTTTCAGCCAACATACCAAAATATCTTTAGGCAGAAGCTGTATTATGTGGCTCTTATCTCATCAATTGCATACCATCTACAACTCTTCAGAACTGGATTCCATTTCAAGTCGTGTCTCATCATGTTGTCATCTTATCTCTCAACAAACTTCATGCCCGTGTCTTTAATTGTTTGGCATATGTTCATCTTTATAAGAATCAAAGATCTAAGTTGGAGGCTCGTGCTCTCAAGTGTGTGTTTGTTGGCTATGGTACTCACCAGAAAGGATACAAGTGCTACCATCCTCCATCTCAAAGGTTCTATGTTACCATGAATGTCACATTTAGTGAAGACTTGTGTTATTTCTCTCCCACAACGACTCTTAGTGAGGAGGAGAAGAATGTGTTCTATGAGGATCAATTTGAAGGAACGGAAGTTAGTGTTACAGTTGAAATGGCCTCAGCCAAAGGTGTTTTTCAACCCATCAAGGAGGCTCCTGAACCATTCAAAAATTGTGTCTAGATCAGACAGAATGTGATCTTCGACCCGTCAAAAGCAGACAACCCCTGTTACTGAAACTGAAATCTGACCTGTCAAATAAAGGGTTCAAATCATTGAGGAAGAGGTTCAACCCATCAAACAAAGTATCATGGATCCTACCGAAGAAATCTGACATATTTTTGCTGCAAATCTGTTCCTGTTTCTTGTCGAAATCATCTTGTCCTGACTTGTTTGACGTGTCAAAATTTGTTATGTCCGCCTGTTTTTCTATGTGATATGATCAATAGTTTGAATTTGTTTTGAGAAATGTTCTTGTTCCTTGTTCAAGATCGTCTTGTCCTGAATTATTCTTGTCATAACTAATAAACCTGTTAGTTTTCTGATTTGTTCATTGCTTGTCTTGTTCGCTTGTGAAGAATTTGTCATGGCTTTAGATATTTCACTGTTTGAGGAACCTATTTTCTGTGATATGGACTTACATAAAAAGTAATATTTTTTTCACTGAGAAACATCAAGGTAAATTGGGCATTGCTTTAAAGGTTTCTGACTTTACTAGTGGTGATACATAGATATTGATTCTGGTGCGTCTGATCATATGACCTTTGGTAAGTCCTTATTTTTGAGTATGTTACCCTCTCCTATACTTGAAGTGTCTAATGAAAATGGTGTTTATTTTCTTCTAGTCTTAGGTATTGGGTCAATCCAAGTTACTCCATTTCTTATGTCACATAATATGTTTTATGTTCCCTCTCTATCCCTTCATCTGTTGTCAGTATCAAAGTTGAATTGCCAATACAAATGCCATGTCACCTTTTATCCTATGTATATAGTATTTCAGAATCTATGTACTCAGGCAATAATAAGCAAGGGAGATCATAGGGGAAGACTATTTCACTTGGATTGCATGTATAACGAGGAGACACAAGCACCATCAAGATATGTTGCTTTTACATTGAATTCTGATCGAGTTAAAGAAATTTGGTTATGATATCACTAATTGGGTCATCCATCCTTTGGTGTTATGAAGAAGTTTATGTCATCATTATTTTTGGGAATAAAAGAGTCTAGTCTCTATTATGAAACCTGTATGTTTGATAGTTGCATATTTATACAACGTTTATGTGCTTAACCGAACCTTATATTTAGTTTCTTCATTACATTTTTAAGCGACTTATTATTGTTACTTGTTTTGTAGGTAATTGGAGGTAAATAAATAAAAGATGATTCATTGAGCTTTTCTAGCCCAACGAGGAGTAACAATGGGCTATTAAGAGACAAATGAACTAAGTCCAACTTGAAGATGGATTACTAAAGCCCTATGGAATGTGAATTCAGCCCATTTAGTATTAATAATCCAAACCAAATCAGTTTTTAGTTAAATGAAGAGAGACCAAATCAAACAAAAGAGGAGAAAAACTGAAACTAACTTGAAAAAGGGAGAGAGACGTGAGACGTGAAGCAAGAGAGGGAGAGAGTCGCAAGCCGTGAGAAGAGGAGGTGAAAATGTGAAAAAGAAGAAGAATAAAGGGAGGAAAAACGTGAAGAAAAGGGGAGCTGATTCATTTTGTAATTTTTTTATCTTTTCTCTTAGACTCTTACTGCTACAAGGAGGAGCTAAACTCCATTGTAAAGGGACTGTTTTGAAGCCCCGTTCATGTCATCTAGATTACTTATGTTTGTTAACTAATGATTGTTTTTGTTATTCGAATGAGGTTTCTTTGTTGTTTATACATTGATGATTCTTATTTGTGTATGCTTTGAGTGCATGGTTAGTATACATTTTTAGGAATCTAATTCTAAGAAAATTGATGGCTGTTGGTGATTATTACCTTCCTCAAGTTTCAATCGTAGAACCCATATATGCTTGGTATAAGAAATCTTAGGTCTAGCGAGACACGACCGTAGTATACTTGTAAAGCCTTGTAGATTCTCAAACCCTTTCTTAATATTAATGCTTTTCTCTTGGTAAATTTGAGTACTTGACTTCGGATTCTTTGAGGGATAGACAATATTGATAAGCAGACCTTCAATGTTGTAAATGTAAGGATTGGGTAATAGGTTGTGTTCATAGCTTTGAATCTTCCTGGGAACTTTCATTCATGACATTAACATGATTTCGGTTATGCATTTTTTGTCTAGATGATGTGACGGTGGTGGATAACACTTCCCTTAACCATTTTTATCATTGATTGTCAACTTTACTCTTAGTCTGTTTACTGTTTCAGTTTCATAATCTGTTTTGCAGAATTTTTTCCGATAACTAAACCAACTCCGATTGCATTGAAAATTTGTGTAGTAGTCTATCACTATGTCTATAGTGTCCTTTATTAATTTAGTGATTTTAGGTTGAGTCTAGCTATTTTAATTAATTATGTTAGTGTCAGTTGTTGAGGCTGTCAGGTTTCTGATTTTTGCGTCTGTTTGTAGTTTAGAGTATTGAGTCTCATCTTTCCTTGTTAATTTACCACTATATTATTATACTGCATTGATAAGCATATTGATTTCATTATAGGGTAACTTTGGTAGGTGGTAAAGCATCGATCATGTTTGCTAAAAGTCATAAGTCTAACTACTCAGCACCATTTGAGTTGATCCATTATGATGTTTGGAGGCCTTCGAAGAATCCAACCTTGACAGGAATGAGATACTTTGTTTTGTTCATTGATGATTTTACAAGATTGACATGGGTTGTATCGCTGAAAAAGAAGGATGTTGTGTTTTCTACCTTTATTGTGTTTCATAGTCTAATTTGAACTCAGTATGATGCTAGTGTAAAAGTCTTTCGATCTAACAATAGAGGAGCGTTTGTCAATTATTCTTTTCAAGATTATTTTCAGCAGCATATAATTGTTCACCAGACTACTTGTCTTCAAACATCGTAGCAAAATAGATTTTCTGAGAGAACGAATCACGATCTCCTAGACATGGGAAGAACCCCCTCTTACTCAGTGTCAATATGCCAAAATATCTTTGGGGAGAAGCTGTATTATGTGCCTCTCATCTCATTAATTACCTACCATATACACCTCTTCATAATCAAATTCCATTTCAGGTATTGTTTCATCATGTTGCCATCTCATCTCTCAACAAACTTCATGCTCGTATATTTGGTTGCGTGGCATATGCTCATCTTCATAAGAATCAGAAATCTAAGTTAGAGTCTGGTGTTATCAAGTGTGTGTTTGTTGGTTATGGTACTCACCAGAACAAATACAAGTGTTACCATCCTTCATCTCAGAATTTTCATGTCACCATGGATGTCACATTTAGTGAAGAAGTGTGTTATTTCTCTCCCATATTGACTTGAGTGAGGAGGAGAAGAATGTGTTTTATGAGGACCAATTGCAATTTGGAGAATTGGAAGTTAGTATTACAGTTAAAAGTGCCCCACTCGCATAAGATTTTTGACCCGTCGAAGGGGATATTTGACCTGTCAAAATTTGTGTCCCGGATCGGACAGAAAGAGAGCTTTGACCGATCGAAGTGGGTGCTCGACCCGTCGAAAGAAAGGTTTGACCCGTTGAAGGAGAGGTCCAACTCGTCAAACATACGCAGGTTGATGGGTCTGTTCTAGGTTCTGAAAGTGTTCAACATGTCGAACAACTGTCTGACACGTCGAAAGAAGGAGATCAGCCACCACTTGATCCCTAATTACCCAACTTATACATATGGTGGTGTAAGCGTAGAAAACTAGAGTAATTAAGTTCTAAGAATGTTTGAGGAACAATAAAGCTTCTAGGGTTGATTTAGTAGTCACTCTTATGTCACTAAGGAGTTACTTCACACATGAACCTGTTTCGTCTATATTGAACATGCGATAATATGTTGGTTAAGCACACACTCAAGACACTAGATTCTACAACATGCAACTAAGTTGGTCACTAAAGCGACATATAGTAAAAATCATCGATGGAAGAATAGTGAAGTAAAACTCATTCAAATAGTTATTAAAATCACAAGGGGTTCAAAATCGTAAGCATGTCTAGGGATTTGATCAGCCTCTAACTAGAGAAGTTTAGCTACTTATAGTCAAAATAAAACAATATCAAAACATGATGGAGAATGAAGAATAAACCAAAAACCCTAGAATTCTCGGCTGGATGACTTCGATCGATCGAGAGCCAGGTCTCGATGGATCGAAGACTGATGACTAGTGTTCTTGGCTGCAGCGTTTCTCTCATTCTTTGGCTTCTCTCTCTGAAAATTCAACAATCCCTCCTTCTTGTTAAGATACTTATATATGTATGATTTTGGGTCTCTCTTCATCAATTAGGGTTGAGTCATCGTCGCATGGACTTTCCATGTCATCATTCCTTATTTGAATAAAATTCTCTTTTTATTGCTCTTTTTCCCCTCCAAATAACATGAATAAACAAAAATATAATTAATTACTGAAGACTAAACAAATAACCTAAGAATTTTTGGAATAATTAAGCACAAAAGAGTTGCATATTTATGCAACTATTAAAATATCTCACACTTAGCTTTTGCTAGTCCTCGAGCAAAACACTAAACTAAGACTCTGAAAAAACTCAACAGTTACATAAATTACAAAACTCTAATGCCCTTAACACATTGTCTCAGCAATCTTCCTAACATTGGAACACCAAGTTCACATGATATTCCAATTCAATCCATATAATTTCGAAGGTAAACGTCAGTGTATGGAACACATGTAATATATAGGACGAAGACATAATTATGATGAACACAAAGCTGTAACATGCCATAAACTAGTCAAGATTCAACATCACATAGATATGCTCTCATAAGTGTTTCTCTCAAAGTATGTCTATGGTATTCACTCAACTCAATTACTTGCCAAATGAACCAAACCATATGCTCAACTTTTGTAACTAATCTCCACAGATCAAAGACTGCCTATCTTGAGGAACAAAAAGGTCTTTCAAAGGTTGCAATGGGGCTAGGCTTATGGGTTTATACAATAAAAGGATATGGGATTCAAGTATAAGTTCTAAAACCTAGTAGAGCACCAAATGTTGAGATTTTTCTTGCTTTTTGCAAACATTGAACATCTCCACCTTTGTGTCATTATTGCGGCCGATTTTGATCTTGTTAGACCTTCATTTCATTCTTTTCATCAATAATTAATCTGTATATCAAGCTAGACACCATAAAACACAATTGTTTTTTTTTACTTTTGAAACACTAGCTTGATACCCCACCCTTATTTCTTTGTATCGCCTTCATAAACTATCACCTTGGTGTTCATGTACATGTCTCATGTATAGCTCTACTAAGTCGTAGAACAAAGGTAGAGATATAACTATTCTAGGGATTAAGGTTATGCGGGTGATGACAAAATGGCTGTCATGTAGCCTCAAAGTGGTTAACTAATGGGTGTACATCACGTGATATAAAATATGGGACACATGCTATATATGGCAATGGTGGTAGATTCTAAGTGCCTTTATCACTTCCTCAATCAAGACATATATTAACTATAAGCTTCAATTAGCACAAGAGCAAGTTCTAGTAATCTCTAGAGTCCGTTAACTTAATTTGCGGCAAGCAATTGACACTCAATCATAAAAAGCATGTATATCACATATAGACTCAATCGCTCATAGGTTAAATGAATCTCAATAATGTCTAGCATGCTTAAATTTGTATCATGTTAACTTGTTTCTACATCCACTATACATTCTCATATGCACCATACATCAAGATTAACCAAAGAAACTCAAGTAACTTAGTCGCATCTTTCACTTTTAGTCACAATTTCGAAAGATATAATCACATCATGGACTAGTGAAGGGCTCATAAGACTCAAAACATAAATTAAAAGACTCTTTTTGTGTTGCTTTTCTTGAATTTTTTTTGTATTTTGTTTTATTTTTTTAAATAGGACTCAAAAACACACAAGAAAACAAAGAAAAACACTAAAAACTGACACTAAGCTTCTATGGGTAGAGAGAAATCTCTCGATGGATAGAAGCATGCTCTCAGGTCTCAATATGAAACATCTCTTCGATGGATCGAAGGATGGTACGGGAAATTCCAAAAAAACTCCAAAATTCGAAAAACTTGACTCAAAACTAAAAATACGAAAAAATTATACATAAACACTAAAGATATGATATAAACCCCACCCCACACTTGAAATTTGTATTATCCTCAATGAAAAACAAAACTAAGGCATGCAACACACCAAGAAAGCATGAAATGAAACACATAACATATCACAAAACACACTAAAACATGAAGAAAAATAACAAAGGAGAAGGGTTAAGAATGCAAATCTGGTTTCCAAGCTTCTCCATCAACATGGGTTTCCTTCCAAGCAACGCTAAGTTTAACGTCTTTAGCCACACGATGCACACCAATTTACTCCACTTGAGAGGGATCGCGAATGGAGATTTTCTCTACATCCTACACTAGAGAAAACTCATACAAATGCTTGATCCTATATGCATTTACTTTAAATGTGCTGCCATCCTTTGGATTTAATAGTTCTACTGCACCATGAGCAAACATATTAAGAATAACAAAAGGACTAGTCCATTTAGACCGAAGCTTATCGGGGAACAAATTCAGACGTGAATTGAATAGCAAGACCTTTTGTCCAATAACAAAAGACTTGCTCTTAATCATCTTATTGTGGAACATTGTGTAAATCTGACTAGAATCATATGCATTGTTCTGAATCTCATCAAGCTCATTCAACTGTAACTTCCTATGAACACTGACAACATCAATATCAAAGTTGAACTGTTTAATCACCTAATATGCCTTGTGTTCAAGCTCTACCAGAAGATGACATCTTGTTTCATAAAGCATCCGATAAGGAGACATCCCAGTCAGCGTCTTGTATATTGTTTTATACGCTCATAACGCTTCATCTAACCGTTGACTCCAATCTTTTCGGGTTGGTCTAACAGTCTTTTTCAAAATTTACTTGATTTCTCTATTGGATACTTCTACTTGTCTGCTCGTCTGAGGATGACAAGGTATGGCCACCTTATGATGAACATTGAATTTCTTGAGCAAAGCTACAAAAGACCTGTTACAAAAGTGGGAACCTCCATCATTGATGATGCACTTGGGAGTACCAAATCGAACAAACAGTGATTTTAAAAACTTCAAAACAAAAGCAGCATCATTAGTCTAAGTAGACATTGCCTCCACCCACTTTGAAACATAATCAACAGCAAGTAGAATGTACACATTTTGTTGGGAGCTAGGAAAATGACCCATAATGTGTACATTCTACTTGCTCAGGTGATCTGCCACCACATTCTAAGTTCATTTCTTGTCTTTGATTTCAATACTAAATTCTTGAAGTAGTAGCATCAAGCGAATCAACCTGGGCTTTGCATCCTATTTAGTCATCGAATATCTCAAAGCAACATGGCCAGAGTAAACAATCACTTTAGTTCCTAACAAGTAAGGCCTAAACTTTTCCAAAGAAAAGACCATGGCTAAGAGTTCATTTTCAGTAGTTGAATATCATTTAAAGTCTTGGAAGCATAATAGATGACATAGGACAACTTAGCTGGACGTTGACCCAAAACAACGCCAACTGTATACTAAGAAGCATCACACATCAATTCAAAAGGTAAGTTCCAATCAAATGCCTGTATGATGGGTGAAGTAGTCAAAAGCTCCTTAAGCTTGTTGAATGCCTTCAAGCACTCATCCATAAAGTTCAAAGCTACATGTTTATAAAGTAATGCACATAATGGTCTGGATATCTTGGAAAAATCCTTGATAAACCTACGATAAAATCTTGCTTATCCAAGAAAAGATCTCACTGATCTACACATTTTAGACATATTAATTAATATATTTTCTCTAGATTTTTACTTTGTTAATTGCTTAGTTTTATTAGTTTTGATTCATTTTGTTGTTTTTAGGTTTTTGTCAAAAGAGACGGAGTAAAAAGGTCTACAAGAATTTGAGGCATGGCAAAATGGAGCAAAAAGAGGAGTAAATAAATGTTGCCAAAATTCCATGGATCTTGAAGAAGAACAAATGAAAATGATGCAAATAAAGAAGAAGACATTTCTCTTGCGCGATCCAGTAAAACACATCCTTGCCGAATTAATAAATGACCATTGGGCCAAATTTTTGGAAAATATTCCAAGATGATAAGGATATTATTTGAAGCCCAAAATATGTGCAATTAAATGGTATTTTTGGGCAAGAAGAATTAGAGAGCAAGAAATCCAAGATTTGATGAGATTGAGATTCCTAATACTTAAAAAAGAAGAAAATTTGAAGTTACAGGACAACAGACTTCGGCAGGTTGTAGAAATCGCATATTAACTTCGATTGAGGTGATCAAGGAAGGTATTTTATATCCCTCAGAAATATCTTTCCAATGCCATAAGAATATCGCAAATCGGATATGTATAACTCAGGGAAATCGCATTTTACTACAGGAAGTCAGATTTCTCCGAAATTAATGTGGACTTCTTGTTATGGTAGGAAACAACCTACCCTTCTCCTATATAAAGGGGAGCTAGACCTCAAAGTAGATCATCACTTATTCCTATGCCTAAGCTCTACAAAACACTCTCCTCCTCCCCATAAATCAAGCCGACATCCTCAAGAAGCCGACTACACCATCATAATGCCACATCTCTTCTTCCACCGACGTATAGGGGATTCCGAGCGTCTTCTACCAAATAAATCTATTGCTCTTGAGTAGCCTCAGGAGATTCTGAAGCTATAAAAATGTAACCATGATTTCTTTACTCCGTAGTCTCTTTTTGTGTATTAAACTTGGTTGCGTGTTTTGGATGATTTTATTTGGTTTCATGAATTATATGTCTTTCAATAAATCTTCCATGTATTTTATTACTTTTATTCAAAACTTGCACGTGTATTTGGTTCTTAATGCTTTGATCTTAGATATAGGGGATTCCGAGTCTAAATCAATGGTGTATAGGGAATTCCGAACACAAAATATGAAATATGCATGTGTTTTGAGAATTTGAGTGATAGAATTTCGTAGGTTGTTAAGAGATGTATATATGCCATGTTTGAGTGAAGGTAAGGAATAAGATGATCACTTGTAAATAATATATTAGTATTTTATTTTCGGGTCAAACATGTTTAGAGTCTAGATTTCTAGATTGTTTGCTTGTCTATGAGTGAAGTATGTTAGAAGTTTAGGATCTTGATATGTTTGAACCATAAAGCCTTAAATTCCGTAGATATTAAAAACTAACTTATAACCCCCCCCCCCCCAATACATTTACTTTTCTGTTTATAAACATTGCCATGCATTAGTACCCTCAATCCCCGGTTAAGAACGATCCTTACTTATCAATGCTACATCTACAAAGAAGGGTTTTAAATTGCATACATGTGAACTATGTGTTAAGTGTGTACTTTGTGTTAATATTTGATGCATGTTTTACGCGTTATCACTCACCTCCTTCACAATTGAAGGAGGGGGTAAAGTACACACAATATCTACCTTAGTTTTATCAACCTCAATCCCGCTAGTTGATACTACATGGCCCACAATGATACATTGTTCTACCATAAAGTGACATTGTTCCCAATTCAAAACAAGGTTCGTCTCAATACAACGCTTCAAATTCATTGATAAATGATGCAGACACATGTCAAATGAATCACCAAAAATTGAAAAATCATCAATGAGTACCTCAATGATTTTCTCACCCGTGTCTGAAAATATGCTCATCATACATCTCTGAAACATCGTTGGGGCGTTGCACAAACCAAAAGGCATCCATCTATAGGCAAAAGTGCCAAACAAACATGCGAAGGTGGTTTTCTCTTGATCATCTCGATGGATAGCAATATGGTTGTAGCCAGAATAACCATCAAAGAAGCATTAGAAAGCATGACCTGCAAGACGCTCCAACATCTGATCAATAAAGGGTAAAGAGAAGTGATCCTTACGTGTGGTTGCATTTAGTTTGCGGTAGTCAATGCAAACTCTCCATCCGATTTGAGTTCTTTGTGGATCATATTCTCATCATTCTTCACAACTGTGTTGCCAGAACGCTTTGAAACAACCTGCACAGGACTTACCCATTTACTGTCAAAAATAACATATATAATACCTGCGTCCCGGAGTTTGATTACTTCTTTCTTCATAACATCCATCATTGGAGGGTTAAGTCAAAGTTGAGCTTCCCTTGTGGGCTTAGCTCCCCCCCCCAAGATATATCCTATGAGTGCATAAAGTTAGACATATGCCCTTGATATCAGCTATGTCCACCCAATTGCTTCCTTGTATTCCTTGAGAACAGTTAACAATTTTTCTTCCTCCAATTGGGTTAGCTTTGAAGAAATAATAACTGGTAAAGTATCACCAGTTCCCAAAAACGCATACTTCAAATGCTCAGGTAATAATTTAAATTCAAGTTCAAGAGTTACCTCAATGGAAAGACGAAGTGATTTATCAGAGACCGATAATGGAATGGGTTTAAAGCTCTTACCTATTGGTCCGAAACTTGAGGCCCACGCGGTTGTTACTGATTTGGAGGGAAGGTTTGCACTACAAATACTGCATTTCTCAACAGATTTCATACATAATCATTTTTTTGCAAAACTCACTTGCACTTATATCAGAGTGTCTTTACAGGTACACCCCCCCCCCAACCTCATTTCAGCACAAGGAAGTCGAACTCAGACTTGTCAAAGGTGTGAGATCGTTTGGTGTTCGTTGAGAAATTCTTATTGAGGTAATCAGTCCTCGACGTACTTTTTACCCCTCAACAAGTGGCACCGTCTATGGGAAACGATGGCGTCGAACATCCCTGAAAACAATGATAATGAGGCATTGCCACACGACAATGATAGAAATCAGTCTGATGACTATATGTGTGGTGAAATTTCGGAAGGGGGAATAGCTTGACGAGCTGGAAGGCAACCCATCGATTCAGATATTCAGGTGGTTTGTGAAAATGGTGAAAGCTTGAGGAGACGCAGCCAGAGAAGAAGGAATCCAAGGAGGAGCCCTCCCGAGATAAGCCTTACCACCGAGGGTATCCAAAAAATGTGGTTAGAACTCGAACGCCTCCGAGAAAAGGAGAAGATAAGGAGGACAAGTGATACCATGGAGGAGGAGGACACCGAGAACGAACTACCCGAGGATGAAGTATTATGGGAAGATGATAAATCCTCCGATGAGGATTACAAACCACAAAAAAGATCTCGTTGAAAGGAAAATCTCATCGAGAAGAGTTCGTAAACTTCGACAGGCAATCAATTGAAAGAACTCATAGCCGAAGCTATGAAGAAAGCTACATAGACCATATCCCGAGACATAGCCGCTAAGTTGGCCAAGGGAATCACACAATCTTCCTTTACTGGCCGAATTCTGAGGGCTAGGAAACCGAAGCATTTCTTGACTTCGGCGACACTGCCCAAGCATACGGCCAATATCGATCCCATCGATCATCTGAAGGAGTACACGAGAATAATGAGGCTCAAAGTCATCGACGAAAGGCTAACGTGCAAGCTTTTCCCTACAAGTATTTCAGGGCCAACAACAATGGTTTCGGGAATTAACCCCGAACTTGATCGCTAGCTTCGACCAAATGGCTTAGACTTTCATCTCGCAATACTTCTGCTCAAGGAAGCAGAAAAATGACATATCAGTCTTATTCAACGTTAAGAAAAATAGCGGAGAAATATTGGAAAAGTACTTCGAAAGATTCAAGGAATACATGACCAGCATCCATTGCAACTCGAGCTTGGTCGTCATAGCCTTCCGAGAAGGTTTTCTTGATGGATCGCCACTTTATGAAGAGCTCATCTGTCACCAACCAACAGACATGGATGATATCCTCGACAAGGTTGAGGGAGAAATACGGTTAGAACGCTTGAAATATTCTCAACGAGGCAGAATGGCAGCCAACGTTGAGGATAAGGCGGAATCAGGAAGTTTGGCAAGAAAAGAGGAGGCCAAAGCCAACAAGACTGGGGGTAAGAGAAATGACCAAAGACAGCCGAAAAGATGGGGAAATAGAAACTTGATGGACGAACCGTGGTTCACAAGAAGCCCTGCCTTCATCTTCCAAAAGCATGAGGCCGAAGGCATCTTGAAGGACCTAGCACCTCAACTAGAGTCCCCTAACGTCTTCGAGCAGAAGAGGTATTGCATATACCACAAGACAAAGGGACACAACATCAACAACTGGGAAGCAATCAAGATAACTATAATGCAGCTTATTAGACAAAGAAAGATTCAACAATAGAAGCCAATAGAAGAAGAAGTCGAACGAAGGGTCGGTGATGATGAACCCCTTGTTTGAGAAATCTTCGCCGTCCGCGGAGGACCGTCAACTATACGAGAAGAAGATGCACAATTGAGAAGCGGGACTAGGTAGACCGAGAAGGTAAGAAGGATATGCAACGTAGAATGGGGAGCTGTAAAGACAAAGTCTGTAAGAGAAGATCTCGTCATCAGCTTCTCGAGCGAAGATGGCATATGGATACAGTTCCCACAATAGGACGCACTCGACATCTTGATAAAGATCAACGATTTCTTAGTATGACGAGTTCTCGTTGATGCCAAGAGCAGTGTCGACATCATCTACTTTGGGGCATTCAAAAACTGAAAATTGACCTAAAAAGAGTGAAGAGGAGTAAATCCCCCATGTCGGCCTTAGATGGGACAGATTCATGGCCCTATGGAAAAGTGACATTGCCAGTTGTGACAGCAGGAAAGAGGGTTGATGTCACCTTCGTCGTGATCGACAAGCACTCGTCCTACAACATCATGCTTGGCAGAGGATGGCTATGCATGATGGACGTCGAAGCATCAACAAGATATCAGGTGTTTAAGTTTGTCTCTATAAATCATAAGATAATCGTATTTTTTCAAGGAGACCAGCCGCAAGCAAATATGTTGTATGCAATGGAAATAAAGAAGAAGTTTGTCGAGCAGAAGGACGAGTGTGAAAGCTCGTCAAGATTGTAGCAATTATAGAAGGGCTTGGGGGTACAAGCCATGGCAGATGAGGAAGAGCGGCAGACGCCCATCACCATGGAAGCCACGAGAGAAATGTTCCTCGACGAGGAAAAGAGAAAACCGGTTTGGATCGGCGAGCTCTTGTTCGTAGAGGAAACACAAGCTTTGATGGATTTCTTGAGGACAAATCAAGACATGTTCGCTTGGACTCACAAATACATGTCAGGCATTGATCTGAAGATTGCCTGCCATAAGCTAAACACAGACCCAAACTTTACACTGTACCAACAAAAGACAAGGAGACATGCCCCCGAGTGCAACCAGATAATCAATGACGAGATCAACCGTTTGCTCGAAGTAGGCTTTATAAGAGAAGTCTGGTGTCCAACCTGAATATCCAACGTAGTCGTTGTACAAAAGAAGAATGGGAAATGGCGCAAGTGCGTGGATTTTACCAACCTCAATAAAGCTTGTCTCAAGGATTGCTACCCTTTGCTGAAGACAGATCAAAAGGTTGATGCCACCGCCAATTACAAAAGTTTATCATTCCTTGATGCATACTTGGGGTACAACCAAATACCGCTGGCTCAAGAGGATCAGCTTAAGACCAATTTTGTGTCACAAAGATGGTTGTACTGCTACAAAGTAATGTCGTTTGGGCTCAAGAATGTGGGAGCAACTCACCAGTGATTAATCAATATGATGTTTAAGAAGCAGCTCGGAAAAACAATGCAAGCATACATTGATTACATGGTGGTAAAAAGCAAATGGAAAGATGATCACATCAAGCATCTCGAAAAGGTTATTGGGATACTAAGGAAATATGGGATGAGGCTAAACCCATCGAAATGTATTTTTGGAGTATCATCAGGGCAGTTCATGGGCTATATTGTGAACCAACAAGGAATAGAATCAAACCCAGAGAAACTAGAAGCTATATGCAACATGTAAGAGCCAAAAACCAAGAGGGACATCCAAGTCTTGACAGGGAGGATAGCCGTATTAAGTAAGATCATCTCCTGGATGACTGACTGCTACAAACCATTTTTCAAGGCTTAAGACTCCCAAGGGTCAAGAATTATGGGGAGAAGAACAGAAACAAGCGTTCATTAAGCTAAAAAGATACATAACTAGTCGAAACTTCATCGTCGTACCAAAAGACATGGAGACTATGTGCTTATACTTGGTGTTAATGGAAATAGCTACAAGCGCAACATTGTTCAGAGAAGAGGGAACATTCCAATGACCAGTGTTGTTCGTTAGCCATAGCTTGTTCGATGCAAAAATTAGGTATACCCTTGTCGAGAAAATTATCTTGGCCTTGGTGCACATGAAAATGAAACTTCACCAATATTTTAAAGGGAGGCAAATATCGGTGTACAAAGACCTTCCACTTCGAGGGATCTTAACGAAGACAGATGCATCAGGGAGGATGATGAAATGGGTGATAGAGGTCAACGAGTATGACATAGAGTTCATACCAAGGACATTGATAAAAGGTCAGGCATTAGCTGACTTTCTTGTCAAGTGTTATCTCCCGTTGGCCATAGACAGTGTCTCTTGGGAAGATCCAATATGGGAAATGGATATCGACGGCTCATTAAACTATGCCGGAGCTGGAGTGGGGATCATGTTGAGAAGCTCGGAAAGGTTCAATCTAGATTGTGCAGTGAAGTTGGAATTCCACTCATCCAACAACGTCACCGAATATGAGGCACTTATAACCGGAATCAAGTTAGCCAAACAATTACACATTCTGCTTGTCCAAGTGTATTCGGATTCGTAGCTGGTGGTGGGACAATCAAATGACAATTACGCGACAAAAGATTCCAAGATGGCAAACTACAGGGAGCTGGTCGCGAGACGAACCAGGAATTCGAACAAATCTCATTGGTAAAAGTTCCATGAGAGGAAAATCGGCAAGCAGACGAGTTGGTAAAATATGCTTTGAGGTTCATCCAGGGACTAGTGCCAATCCGGCTCGACGTTCTTGAAGTCCCCAACATTGACAGGAAAGTTGAACGGAGTGCAGTGGCAATAGAATCAATTCCAAATGATTGGAGAGGAGAGATAATCAATTTCCTAGAGTTTGACATTCAACCTGAGGATCCCATCGAAGCAAGAAAGCTGAGGATGAGGGTTGCATGCTACGTATTGTTCGACAACATTCTTTACCAAAAATCTTTTAGAGGGCCACTATTGAGATGTGTAGGGCCAAGACAAGTCTAAGACATCATGGGGGAAATCCATGGGGGATTGTGTGGAAGTCATGTTGGTGGGAGGAGCTTGGCAAAGAGAATAATCACGCAAGGATACTTTTGGCCATAAATGGCAAGACAGTCCGAGCGATATGTCAGGAAATATCCTTGATATCAGAAGCATGCACCTGTGAGTCATGCCCATGTACAAGAGCTCATTGTACAATCAGGTCCATGACCTTTTACTCATTAGGGAATGGACATTGTGGGACCATTACCAGTAGCTCCTAGAGGACTCAAATTGGTACTTGTTGCAATTGATTACTTCACAAAATGGGTGGAAGTGGAGCCGTTTGTCACCATTTCCTCAAAAGATGTGGTCAACTTTGTTTGGAAGCAAATAGTATGCCAATTTGGGATACCTCGTGAGATTGTGTGCGATAATGGAACTTAGTTCAACAATGCGGAATTCTACAACTTCTGTGACAAATATGGAATCAAATCGAGGTTCTCATCGAGAAGTTATCCTCGAGGAAATGGTCAAGTAGAAGTCACCAATCGAATTATTTATGATGGGGTGAAAAAGAAGTTAGATGGAAAACAAGGTGCTTGGGCTAAGGAGTTTCCAAGAGTGTTATGGGCATACATAACAACTCAAAGGAAAACAATTAGGAAAACTCCTTACTCGTTGGTATATGGGGCCGAAGCAGTAATTTTCATCGAGAATATGTTCCCAACAACAAGGATGATGGCATACGTTGTCGGTGGCAACGACGAATGCATGGTTGTTGAGTTGGACTTGGTAGAAGAACAACAAGAAGAAGCTATTGCTTGACTGGCTGAGTACGAATGACAAGTTGAAAGGTACTTCAATAAAAATGTTCGACCACAAAGTTTTTAGCTCAGGGAGCTAGTATTGAAGAGAACGGTAAAGGACATATGAGCTTACAGAACGACAAAGTTCAAAGCCACAAGGGAAGGACTATTCCATATAATGGAAGTGTACATGCAATGAGCTTATAGGCTTAAGGAAGTTGGCACTGAGATTTATCTCCTAAGGCCATGGAATGTCGTCTACCTGAAAAAGTACTACCAGTGAACTTGGGGAGGTATGCCAAAGAGATAAAGTTGTTTTAATTTGTGATGTACTTTGAATTTATTTCCAGAATTGTAAAATGCTTAAGGCAAAGGCAAGTTAAATAAATAAATTCTTTGTTGAGGCCAAAACTATGTTGATATGGCCTTATGATGAAGACGACCCAAAAAACCTCGGGCATAATAGGATCAATATGCATAAATCTTAAAGAGCAGAAAATGCATAAGATCGAATTGGGACACTTGAGGATATACTGACGGGCAGTCCGAGCGGACTATAAAGACACTTGAGGATATGTTGCGGTCATGTGTGTTGCAGTTTCGCGGGAATTGGGACCAGCAGCTACATTTGATAGAGTTCGCCTACAACAACAGCTATCAGGCTAGTATTGAGATGGCACCGTACGAGGCCCTGTACGGAAAGCAGTGTCGCACTCCGTTGTGTTGGAGTGAGGTGGGCGAGCGATGGCTTATTGGCCCTGATCTGGTGAAGAGCACTATGTAGGATGTTCAGATTATCCGGGATAGGTTGAAGGTCGCCCAGGATCGTCAGAAGAGTTATGCGGACGTGAGGAGGAAGAGTCTGGAGTTTGAGATTGGCGATTGGGTCTTCCTGAAACTATCTCCGTGGAGAGGAGTTATGCGTTTCGGGAAGCGTGGCAAGCTTCGACCATGATACATTGGTCTGTATGAGATCACAGAGAGGGTTGGAGCTATTGCTTACAGACTTGAGTTACCGGCTGAGATGGCTCGTGTTCATGATGTTTTCCATGTTTCGATGTTGCGGAAGTACATCTCAGATCCTTCACATGTGTTAGCCCCACAGCAGTTACCGATCTGAGAGGATTTGATGTACGTGGAGGATCCTGTGTAGATTCTCGATCGTCGTGAGCAGGAGCTGAGACACCATGTGATCCCGCTAGTGAAGGTCTTGTGGCAGAATCATTCAGTTGAGGAGGCCACCTAGGAAACTGAGCAGTGTATGCGGGAGCAGTATCCTCATCTGTTCACTTGACAGGTATGTAAATTTCGAGGTCGAAATTTTTTTAAGGGGGGTAGATTTGTGACGACCCGAACCAGAATCAGTAGAGTAATCAGTACGATTCACGAGATTAAGCTTAATCGCGATTAGTCGTTAATTGTGTGAATTACTGATTTAGTTCGGGACTTAATTTTCGGCCGAGAATTTGAATTGAGTTTCTTCACGGAAGTTGTAGAGCACGTGATTTCGAGCTCGTGGGCGGTTCCGGATGATTTTTCCGATAACCGAGGAATATAATATGATTATTTGAAAGTTTCGGATTATCGACGAGTTTATCCGTTTGTTTCGTGTTTATCCGAATCATATTGGTTATTCATTTTGGACCGTCGATCGACCCGAGGCGCGAGTATAAATATCAAAAATAGTCGAGAAATAGTCATAAATCACTGTTTGGGAGTTGACCAGAGTTGACTTTCCGTTTTTGGAAGTTTGACTGTTGACCGAGGGAGGAAAACTTTCCCGTTTGGTTTCGCCGGCCGACTTGGGTTTTCCGGCCATCTCCGGCTACATTAAGGGTATGGTTCTCTTCCTCTTGTGATTTTAAGTTGTTTTGCAATTGAAATTATGGGAATTGAAGGAGATTTGAAGGAGAACGAATCGGGTTAGGTTTGGGATTTTCGCCGGTGACGGTTGGGGTTTTCCGGTGAGCCACGGTGGCGGGGAGGTGGGGATTTCGCCTCCCCTTGGCCTAGTGATGCTTCCCCTATGGTTTAATTTGGGTTTGGTTGAGTTTTCTGGTGAACCCGATACGGTTGCCGGAGTTGGGATTCCGTTCTGTTTCGAGCTAAATTAGTGAGTTTCCGGTGAGTTTTGGACTTCGTGGTAGTTGAGGAAAAGACTGAGCTCGAGGAGGACTTCAAATATGGAGCTTCCTCGCCGAAGAAAGTCTCCGTTGACGGCGGCGGCGGTCAATGGCGGCGCTCCTGCGAGACCGTTGACTTTTCAGATTTCGATGTTTTTAATGTCATTTTTCTCGTTATGACCTAGAGGTTTTCGTATTGATTTGAGTATCAGATTTTCAGTCGAAGGTTTCGAGTGGAGATTTCGGAAATTCAGTCAGTTGTTTTATACAATTTAATATGTTTTCGGAACGGTTGGTTTCTGTGGTTAAGTACAGTGTTGTGGGCTATGATTTTGATCATATATGTTTTATGATTATTCAGGGGATCGAGATCGAGATCGTGCTTCAGGCGAGGGATCTTCTGCCGGGCCACAAGATTAGCGCGAGTGCGCGTTTTGCTCACCTGTGAGTGGACATTTCTTTTCACGGATTGATTGCGAGTCTGTTATATACGTTTTACGAACTTGAGCATGCAGTTTGATCATGATTTTTATGAGCATGTGTTTTACGATTATACATATACGAATATGCGAATATGAATATACATACGTATATATTATGTTTTATGCATGTGCATGGAAATGATTTATGATTTGGTTTACACAGAGTACAGTCTCAGTTATCAGGGTTGTATCGATACACATTGGCTTCTCGGCTGATCCCGAGTACGCTCCGGGGGGGGGGGGCGGGGGACAGATATCCTGACCCGAGGCCTTTCTGGCTAGGAATCACGTGTGGGTCTGAGATCCCGTGATTCAGACTGTGGTATTGCGTGTGAGTCCATGAGTGACCTCGCGGTATTATGATGCATGCTCTGTACGTGGGTTGGAGTCAGCGTCTCCTCAAGTACCATTTGATTTTCATGCATTTGACTCGCATATTTTTTTATAACATATATATTATACGGTGAAAGACATTTATTTTCGTCCACTCACTCTAACGGTTTTCATGTCTTTCCCCTGGGCTTTTCGGTTTCCATGCCCAGTTTGCAGTTCAGGTTCTGGTGTTTCTCATCGTGGTGGGAGGCTAGTGATCCGAGCTACCTGTGTTTTCCAGTAGGTTCTTGTTTCGCCTATTGATGTGTATATTGTATATATTTACACTAGAGGTCGCTCTGATACATTCTGATACATGTTTTATACGGATTTTCTCGGATATAAATTATATATTACAGTATGTTTACTGTTTATTGATTATGTTATGATATTGAGAAATCCGGATGGGATTGGTGCCCACGGTTTGGCTTTTGTGGCATAGGATGAAGTGTTATTTTCAGGGTGCAGGTTAATGCAATTCCGCGTTAGTAACGTTACTTTATCGAAATTTTGAATGATTTTTGTTGGTTCACGTTTTCAGAAGGGGTTCGATTCCGGTTTAGGCAACTAAATCGGGATTGGGTCCTTTCACAGGGGCATATGGATTGTGAAGAGACTAATATACCAAAGGGTGGAATGGCATAAGATCAACGAGAGATTCTCGTAGAGATATTTCTGTCCTCAAGAGAATGTCTTTTGACGGAAAATTTAAGACGAAAAGACATTAGGGGTCATGTGTATGGGAATAAGTTGGAAATATATGCTTTATTAATAATACTTGCAGAAGTAAAGAGTCAAAAATACCAAATAAAAGAGCTCGACCTATGCGAAGCCCAAAATTATTTGCAGTCTAGAAAACATTCGACGGACTTTCTCGACAAGTTCGGAAAAGAAAATTACAAAAACAAAAGGGAAAACTACGGCATATTAGAGCTCGAGAAAAATGGCGGGAAGTGAGCAAGGATCCCTTGTCTGGAGATTAGCTCGCTTTGGTAAATGCTAGCTCTGGTGATCATACCACGGTCTTGAGAACAATGGCGGGAAGTGAGCAGGGAACCCTTGTTTAGAGATTAGCTTGCTTTGTTAGTTGCTGGCTCTAGCAATCATATCACAGTCGTAGGCAATCCCGACTTCGATTTGATGATGACTAGCATTATTCCAAAGGTGCCTGATGGTATCCTTAGAATATGCAAGTTCACTACAAAGGCGGTTGATCTTACTCTCCAGGGACTCAATCTTGAAGTTGGCGCTTTTTAGCTCATATTCCAGGTCCCGGAAGGTTGATCGGCAGCCTGATCGAGGGGAATTAGGGGCAACACGACTGGAGTCTCCGAAATTGTAGCTTGCTCTCGGGTCACATTCCACCTCCCGAGGTCGAGTACGACAGCTTGGTTGAGATAAAATGGGAATGGGATGACTAAGGTCCTCAAAACTTTGACTACGCCGCATCGGAGAGCTGGTACCACGACTTACTCGAAATTGGGAGGGAGAAAAGATGACCTCTTCAAGATTGCGGACTCTAACCTCCAGGGAAGCCTTTTGATATGTGCCTTCGTTGAAATATGCACGCCATTCAGAGCTAGTGATCATTCCAAAGGGGGAGGACGAGCCGTGAGACCTGAAAAAGAAACTACGTGTTAACATAAGCATGCATGAAGAGGAAAAATGTAGAAGAGAAGTACGAGACTCTACCTGGTCGACAATTGTTGAAGGGACAATTCGATAGTCATTCGTAAAAGTTCATTTTCTTTACCATGCCTTGGTGGAGGAGAAAAGAGAATGGGACTGTTCAAGGGCAAATCCATCACAAAATCGACTTTAGAAAGTGTGGCAGACGAAATAAAGAATTTTGTGATGCGGATATAGAAGGCATGGCAAAGTGAGTTTATAAAGCCCAAGTGAGTTAGGGTTTCTCATGCGAGATGCAAAAAAGAAGGTGGAACCGAACCCCGAGATGACCGAGATCAAAGGAATTTTAAAAAATTTCTAATTGGAATCGGTTTTGGTGAGGTGACGTGGTCAAAGGGTCATTGAGGAAATCTCGTTGACAAGAGGAGACGAAGGAAATTCGACAAGCACAAGATCAACATGTATGGGAAAAATCATGAAGTACTAAAAAGCAAAGCATCCATACAAAAATAAAAAACCAAGGAGTTGTTCAAAAGTTGGCTTGGGAAAAAAAGTTACAGGCCTGAAATGAAAAAGAAAATAAAAGAAAAGCAGGAAAAGTTTCAAGTCTGGACGTCAGCAGAAGTGGTGGTCGTCGAATCTTTCTCCTCGGTGTTCTCTTCATTGGGCTCCTAGGTGCTCGAGGTGATTTCGACAAGGATCTGCGTCATTAAGGGAGGAGACTCAGTATGCTCGGGGATCGCCTCAGCTATAGAAACAACCTCGATGTGCTCGAGTATTTCCTCAGAGGAGGGGGCAACCTTATAGGTAAGCTGGGCAACATCCTCAGTGGGAGCATGATTTTTCGGCGCCAGAGGAGTGTAGACTTCACCAGGATTAGAGCCATATATGGGATCATACTCCCCTACACATTGGAGGAGCTTATCAATAACAACGGGTCCCTCGCAAATACGCTCATTGGTGAGAAGAGAAGACTGGGCCTTGGCAAGACGGAAGTACTTCGTCGAGGACTGTCTCACTGCCCGGTTGGCGTTCTCGAACTCCTCATCGCGAATTTTCTCCCCCTCGTCGATTTGCATCTCCAACGAGGCAATACGCTCCTTGGCCTTGAGACTATCTTTCTCGAGCTTGCCGATCTTCTTCGTGGCCTCCTCCACCTCGCGGTCCTTGACGAGACACCTCCCTTGAGCAAACTTGAGGTTGTTGGAGAGCTCATGGTTAAATTTTTCAAGCTTGGAAAATCGCTATTTAACAGCCTTGAACTCTCGCATCTTTCCCCAATATTGAGAGGAGAAGGTAGACAGTTTGTCCCTAGCCTCGGTGAGCCCAATCTCAAGAGAGTCAATGAGATGAGACTCGAAGAAGCAGATTATTTATGCGTGAAACATGATCTGGGAAAGGCCAATTGGTCAGAGGTGGAAGAGAAGAAAGTAAAACTTTCGAAGAAAAAAGAAGAAAGGTTTTCGGCGGACTAACATCCAGGGCTTTGGAAAGCACCGTTGCCTCATGATCTTTGCGAGAACCTTGTCGGAAGACGTCATGGTCCGAGGAGCACTTGTAGAGCTAGAGAGCCATGCTACGCGCCACCTCAGAGTTACCAAGGAGGGGCCGCTCCCTGTTGCGTAAGGGCTAGACCTTGGTAGGCTTTGAGCCACTGGGCGATGAGTTTTTCTTGGCGGGGGTCGCAATGTTCTTCGATGAAGGAGGTTTTGAGACTGCATGATCATCGAGGTTATTTGAGTAAAAACATAGAGGATATGTATAAGGCAAATTAAGATAAGGAAATATAAATACCTCGAGGAGAAGAATGATGCAATGTTTACTCGTGGACGAAAGGATCCAATTCCTCCATGGGAGGTGGACGAGCTTCAGGTGCCCGACATACAGGTGGGCGAGATCTGGGACCAGAAGAAGGAAGATCGACGAACTTGGATGAGGCCTCTTTGGTGCTCGACGAGTCCTTATATCTCCTCGGGTCTTTGAAGTTGATTGTGCAGGAGGGGGGACGCGCCCTCTTTTCTTGCTGTCGGAGGAGGTGGCGGATTGATAGTCCTCAAGAGCTTCTAAGGGGATCGAGGCAGCCTTGTCCGGGGCCTTGAAAAGGCGAGATGTCTCGGCATTGACGTTAAATAGGAGCTCCACCCTTATGAACCAAGTGTAAATGTCCTTCTCGATGGTGTACGCCTCAGATACCAAGTGTAAGTCGATGAGGAACGCTCACGGGCAAGCACGAGGAGAAAGGTGGAGGAAGTGAAGTAGGCTAGAGACTAGTGTCCGCTGGCCAGGTTCTGGGTGAGCCATGCGACCCGATCGTCGTCGAGCAGAAAGTGGTTGGAATCCACCAAAAGAAGTGCAAGAAAAGTATGTTTTCAGAGAGAAATTCATAGTTGAGATATCGGCGAGAAAATGCTCAAAGAAGAAATGTCGGCAAGGGGAGAAATTTACCTAGTTTTTCCCTAAACCTCTTGGGGATACCAAGGGGAAAGTCCTTGAGCTCTGAGGGCATCCAGTCGCCCTTGATCATCATCGGGTTGGAGTCCCACCCTTGGTAATTGGTATTTCATTACTCGAAGCATTTTTGTTGATGGTGAGGCTAAAAATTGAAGCGGCGACGAGTTCGCTTGATCCTTGAGTATTTGTGGAGGAAGAGGAAGTACCCAATCCTGAGGGAAACCTTCATCTGCTGACTAAAGGCTAACAACGCCGATATCACAGGGAATGAGTTCGGGCTCAATTGCATGGGATGCAAATTGAGTACCACGAGCAGTAAGAAGGTGACTAGATGAAGGGGGAAGCTCAGAAGTTTAAGGTGGAAATGAGAAAGGATAAGGTAATCGGTTGGCACTCCCTCGCCAAAAATGAAATCCACGTCGTCAGGCACGATGAAGACCTGGACGCTCCCTGGAGGGTTTAGGCAAGCCCTTGTATGTGAAGTTGGCTCTTGAAGGGAGCCCACCTCTTCTTCTCATCTTTCAGAGTCTTTACGTCCCCAAGGCCATTGTCTCCTTCTTCTTTAGCAACCTCCTCGTCGCTAAGGAGACGATCCTTAGCGGTGGACTCGTGAGTCGAGTCAGCGGCGGCCTTAGATTAGGCTTGAGATCGTGTAGTGGTCATGATCAAGGCGGAGTAAAGCGAAGATCGGGTTTGATTTCCAGGTTGGAAAGGGATTGAACTCCAGATTAATTTTGGGAGAGGAAAAGGTTGAGATAAAGTGAAGTGAAGAGGGGGAGTGGAGAAAAAGATATATATAATATGCGAGAATCGAGGAGGAGTGAACAGTGATTATGAAATTTTAAAAGATGAGGGAAACAAAGTGGAGTTGTGGTAGTGTTGAGTATGCTGAACGTGGGGAACATGGACAAGACGCGTGGGAAAGTGAAGAGTTTTCAGTTTCTCGACGAGAAAATTCCTTTTGGGTTTTCGGTGGAAATCCAATAAAAAATTTGGGAGCATTTGTGGGGGAGAAATATTTCTCTACGTCGACGAGCTGAATGAGGTTCTCGGAGAACAAGGAGGCCTCAGATCATTTGGACAGAAGGTGAATGAGATTTGAAAAGCTCAACGAGGAAGGAAATTGTGCGTTAAAAGGTCGATAAGAAAAGGCCGTGAGGCATACCACGAAGTTAAAGTTTGTTGAGATATTCATGGCATAGGAATCGGTCTTGCCTAGATCATCTCGGGGTCGTTCTACTTGACGAGCTGCAGAACATGGACCTTCAGGTAAGGAGTGGGTTTCAGGTTACAGGTCCGAAACTTGAGGCCCGCATAGTTGTTACCGATTTGGAGGGAATGGTTGCACTATAAATACTGCCCTTCCTGGCAGATTTCATACTGAATCATTTTCTCACAAAACTCACCTTCACTTACACTTGCAATTATAGCACTTTAAGTGACTTATGTATCGGGGTGTCTTTCCAGCAGATATACACCACCCCCCCCCCCCCAAACCTCATTTAAGCACAAGGAAGTCGGACTCAAACTTGTCAAAGGTGTGGGGTAGTTCGGTGTTTGTTGAAAAATTCTTGTTGAGGTAATCAATCATCTACGTACTTTTTACCCCTTAACAGTATCCCAACTTAGCCTCCCACTCATCCAACTGCTTGTTGATTCAGTCATTCTTGATGGGTCGAGAAGAAGCTGCTAGAATGGTTTCACCTCCAACCTCTAAGGCTTGCCTCAAAGCATCATCCTCCATCAAATATTTGTTGTAATCCTGCATGAAACTATTAAATGCATCAACTGAGTAACATGAATAATCACTAGCATTTCCCAGATGCTTCATTGCTTCATAGATATTGAAGCGAATCTTTCTATCATCAACCCTCATGGTGAGAGTTCGCTCATAACAATTAATCTTTGTGCGGGCAGTTCTCAAGAATGGATGACCTAAAATCAGTGGAAGCTCATAGGGCATTGGTTCTCTTTCCATCTCCAAGATGAAGAAATTCGATGGGAAGATCAAGTCACCTACCTGCATTAAAACATCCTCAACAACACCTAATAGGTAGCAACTAGATCAGTCAGCCAATTTAATAGTTACTAATGTGGGTTGCAACTATTGTGATAGGTTCAATTTGTTATAAACAAAGTAGGGAATCAAATTAATAGAAACACCTAAATCCAATAAAGCACCAGAAAACCAGTTGGCATCAATAATGCATGGAACAATGAAACGCCCTGGATCTTCCATCTTGGGAGGTAGCTTTCTTTGTAACACAACAAACACTTTTCCGTTCAAAGCTACTGTCTCCGTTGGCCTATACTTCCTCTTAGCTGTACAAAGTTCTTTGAGAAACTTTACGTATTGTAGAATTTGCTTGAGTGCTTCAAGTAGAGGAATGTTCACTTGAACCTTTCAGAAGATTTCGAATATGTCATTGGCCTTATCCTCATTCTCTTGTTTTTTCAACCTTTTAGGAAAAGGAACAAGAATATCAGTGGAACAAGAAGGTTTAGAAGAAACCTGCCCAATTTTTGAAGTGGTCCAAATGTTGGCTCCATGTGCATTCTCGTTGCGTCAAGTTGGGGTTCCTGGAATAGTCTTTGATGGATCGAGATAAATCTCTCAATGGATCCCCACCTTCTCTTGATTAGTCTTTGATGGATTGAGACTTTTGTCTCAATGGATCGAAGGAGCTTCTCGGGTAATTCCGGGACAATTCTTCTATCCATTGAGACTATATCTCGATGGATCGAAGGAAGGCTTCTGGAAATTTTATGACGGGCTGTCAAAAACAATTTGTTCTATTATTGGTTCTTCTAATGCTTGTGACCTATTTTTAGACTCCGGAAGTGACTTTAACATATTTCCACTCCTCAACTCAATAGCATGCACATCGTGCTTATTCTTAGGATTAGGTTTAGTCTTACTGGGGACCACTCCAAAGTTGTTTTGAGTCAACAGATGTTGCACATGACTCATTTGGCGTTGAAGAAGCTCAATGGCTTTTCCCTGTGGTTGAGGGGTTAGCTTAACTTTCTGATGAAAAGCACTGAACTCTTAGCTACTCTCCTCCTTATCTTTCTTGTTGTTAAACATCATATACTGAATCAATGCTTCTAAATTTGAAGTACATGTTAATGCTTGAAGTGGGGGTAGGGGAGCTTGGTACTGTTGTTGTGACTGCCTCTATCCCTTGACTGAAACTGCCTTGAATTTTTTTCTTGGTTCTCCACAACTTCCTTGGCTTCAGTTTCAGTCATGTTCCACCAATTATCCCCACAAGTTGAATCAAGTTTGAACCTATTAAAGGAATCAAGTCCTTCATAAAAGAACTTCATTTGAGTGTTGAGGTTAAACTTATGATGAGGGCATTGTCGAAGTATACCCTTGAATTGACTACAAGTTTCATGTAATTCATCTCCATCTTTTTGCCTGAAAGTACTAATCTACTTCTTCAAATTCTTGGTGCGAGAGGCCTAGTAAAAATCCTTCATAAATGCAACACCTAACTTGTCCCATATGTTAATTGACTGAGAGGGCAATGAGTCGAACCCTTTCTTGCTCTTTTAGAGAAAAAGAAAATAAGATCAACTTAATAGTATCTTTCTCCACATTCTAGGATTTCTATATTCTACACAGTGCTGCAAACTCATTGAGATGCTCTTGAGGGTCTTTACAAGGAGTGCCTCTAAAGTGTGGCATATTCGAAATAAGAGATGGTGGGATTGCATAAGACCCCAAGTTTTTTGGTAGCAAAATTGGTGAAGTTGTTACCCCTGTACCCGTAATAAAGGATTCTTTGAGTTTTTGGTTATTAGCCATTGGTGGTGGTGATGGAAGTGGCGTTGGAATACGATATTCTTCCTACTCCTTAACCTCTGATTCAGACTTAGAATAGTGTTCATGCTCAGACTCTTCACCACCACTGTTACTTGTGTTCACTTGTTGTCTCCGATGTTATCTTGTTGATCTCTTAATCTCTAGATCAAGTAACAATGGTTCAGAACTAGTAGAGTGATGAGTACGCATACAAAACTCCTGCACACAATAAAGAACGTAATACTCAAAAGAAAAAAAAACTAAACAACGTAAACCTAAAAAAAAAGACACAACTAAGACTTAGAATTAAACAATCCTTGGCAACAACGCCAAAATTTGATAAGCATAAAACCACCCTAAAAAATATGCATATTCTTATGAATTATGTCAATATAGTTTAATGGCAAATATGGGTCATTACCTGCAGAGAATTGGTGAAACTAAGACTCAAGAACACAAGAAACACGAAAAGACGTGAAAGCCAAAAACTTGGCAGACTCAACCACTGAACACAAATAAATTGCGAACCTAACCTAGACTAAACTAAATGCTACGAAAATTTAAAACAATAAACTAGACTCAGTGATGGACTACTAAACAAAATTTGAGAGTATTCGAAGATATTTTGGTTGCTGAAATAATTCACTGAAGTTACAGCTAAAGCAGAAAAATATAAATTTCGGGAAAGTAAATACGTTGAAGAAATTAGATAAAGATGAATTTTAGGAACTTCTCTCCACCATACACTATCTACGATTACCCCCACCTAATATAAATAACCATATATGAATGTTCTCCATGCATAAACTATGGTTAAGTCATCGTGCATATTACACTCTCTTACTTGGCATGAAAAAGGGAGTGGTCATCCGCTCTAACTTGATCCCTAATTACTCGACTTATACATATGGTGGTGTAAGCCTAGAGAACTAGAGTCATAAAGTTCTAAGAATTTTTGAGGAACAACAAAGCTTCCAGGGTTGATTTGGTGGTCACTCTTACATCACTAAGGAGTTACTTCACACAGAAGCATGTTTCGTCTCTATTTAACATGCGATAATATGTTGGTTAAGCATACACTCAAGACACTAGATTCTACAACATGAAACTAAGTTGGCCACCGAAGAGACATATAGTAGAAATCATTGATGGAAGAACAATGAAGTAAAACTCATTCAAATAGTTATTAAAATCCCAAGGGATTCAAAATCGTAAGCATGTTTAGGGCTTCGATTAGCCTCTAAGTAGGGAAGTTTAGCTGCTCATAGTCAAAAGAATACAATAACAAAATATGATGGAGAAGGAAGAATAAACCAAAAATCCTAGAATTCTCGGCTGGATGACCTTGATGGATCGAGAGCCAAATCTCGATGGATCGAAGACTGACTGCTGGTCTTCTTAGGTGCGGTGTTTCTCTCCTTCTTTGGCTTCTCTCTTTGAAAACTCAACAACAACTCATTCTTATTAAGAGACTTATATAAGTATGATCTTGAGTCTCTCCTCATCAAATTTAGGGTTGAGTCATCGCCACATGGACTTTTCATGTCATCATTCCTGATTTGAATAGAATTCTCCTTTTATTGCTAATTTTTGTATTTTCCTGCAAATAACCTGAATAAACAAAAACATAATTAATTACTGAAAACTAAACAAATAAACTAAGCATTTTCAGAATAATTAAGCATAAGAGAGTTGCATATTTATGCTACTATTATAAGTAATCTTGTATATATGTCTCAATTCAGAAGTGATCAATATATCATAAATTTCTCAACTCTTGTATTCTATTTGACTTACATGACAACATATAAACATTAGATCACTCTACTCATACACATTTATGTGTAAAAATTCTCATCTAAACAATTGCACAATTGGTGTCTCAACTCTATTGCACTACGAGTTTTGTTCTAGACCCATATAACCATCAATATATTCTATGGACTCATATTTTGCTAAACAGATACTTCCTCACTCATCGACTGTGTTTGCGTATAATCTTCGACTGGTTAAGCGTTGGCTCATCTTCGATTTCCTCACTAACCCAAGTTATACCTTAGCATCACAAACTATTAATAATATGAACCAGAGAGAAGAAAGAACACAGAACCGTCTGGAGCAATTTTCTCTTGTATATTTTGATTGATTTTTACAAGTGATGAAGTACAAGTATATATGCATAAAAGGAACACCAATGGTAAACATAACATTTAATGATCTACAGTATCCTAAACTACTAGAGTTGGCACCAAAGTCTACTTGCAACAAATGATTTCATACTTACGGACAGTCTACTGCACAAAAGCAGTATAGCTACCCCAAGAAGACAGTGGGATGCCAGCCTCATAAGTCAGCACAAGCAACACAAGCAATAAAGGCTGTAACCTTCAATACTCCCCCTTACGATGGATCAAGAGAATTGATTGAGCTAAGCTTGGATAGATACTGAAGAAACTGAGCAGTGGGAAGCGCTTTGGTAAATATATCAGCCAATTGATCATGGCTGTGTGTATACGCTGTATCAATGACTTGAGATTTAACTTGATTTCGAATGTAGTGACAATCCAATTATATATGCTTTGTTCTTTCATGAAAGACTGGATTTACAGCAATGTGCATTGCTGCCTGATTATCACATTATCAAGACATCAGTTTTTGATTTTGAAAACCAAAATCACATAACAAGCTCTTCAACCAGATTAATTCACAAGCAGCAGATGCCATAGCCTTATATTTTACTTCAACATTGGACATGGCTACAATAGTTTATTTCTTGCTCTTCCATGTCACCATGTTTCCTCTAACCAAAGTACAAAAACCAATAGTACTTTTTCTGTCAAGCATATTTTCAGCCCAATCAGCATCCACATAACCACTGATATCGACATGACCATTGTTCTTGAGAAGCAACCCTATTCTAACAGAGCCCTTTAGGTATCTTAAAATCATCTTCACAATGTTCAAGTGCTCCACAGTTGGAGCAGGCATAAACTGGTTAATGATGCTCACATGGAAAGAGATGTCAATTCTTGTAATTGTAAGGTAAATTAATTTACCAACAAGCATTTGATACACACTAATGTCAAGTAGAGACTCACCTTCAATCTTCAAGTTGAATTTACTATCAAGGAGAGACCTAGCTGGCTCACAATCCCATATATTAGCTTCTTAAAGTAAATCCAATGTATATTTTCTCTGATTCAAAAATAACCCTTTACTCGAAGATGCCATTTCAATGCCAAGAAAATATTTAAGAGCTCAAAGGTCTTTGATGAAAAATGTACCTTATAGAGCTATCTTCAAGGCATTGCTCTCATCTGTACTATCTCTAGTGATGATTAAATCATCGACATAGATGAAAACAACAAGCTTACTGCCATCCATATGTTTCACAAACATGGAGGAATCAACATTACTCCTCAGAAAACCAACACCTTCGAGGACTGAGCTAAGCTTAGCATACCAGGCCAGTAGGTGACTGTTTTAGTCCATATATGGCTTTATGAAGTCTGCAAACCTTTTCAGAATAACTAGCTCGAGGATGACTAGGAGGTAGCTTCATATACATGTCCTCTTCAAGTTCACCATGTAAGAAAGCATTATTTACATCCATTTGGTGGAGAGAGATCAGCCTTGATTGACAACAATAGACAATAACACTCTGACAATGTTTATTTTTGCAACTAGTGCAAAGGTTTCCTTGTAATCAACCCCATAGGTCTAAGTAAACCCACGAGTAACCAACATTGCTTTGTGTCTCTCAACGCTACCATGAGCCTGAAGCTTAGTCTTGTATATCCATCTGCATCCCACATCTTTTTTTCCTTTAGGGAGGTTCACCACACTCCATATCTGATTTTCATCAAGCGCATTCAATTCTTCATCCATGGCAACTCTCCATTTTTCATGTAACAGTGCCTCCTCAAAATGTTAAGGCTCATGACAATTATCAATAGCTCCCAAAAAGCCCTTATATTAGTCTGATAGCTTGTCATAGCATTGGCATCAATCATAGAGTATTTTGAGACATAGGTAACATAATCCTTCAACTTTACAGGTTTATTTCTTTTCTTGGTAGAAATTATCCTATCTGGACCAGGAATAATAGGTTCAACAACCTCTTCTATGACCTCAGGAACATTATGCTCAATGATCACATCACTATTATCAGGAGCTTGAGTAGGTTCATGATGCAAGTCTTTGTCACCATCATCTTCCTCAACCAAGGTAGGGCTAGAAATAGGAAGAATGAGAAACATATCATAATAATACTCCCCCTTACTATTGTTTTCTATTCTTTTGATGAAGAAAGGTGTATTATTTTCAAATCTCACATCCGTAGACAACATAATTTTTCTGGAGGATGGATCATAACATTTGTATTCTTTCTAAGAAGATGAATATCCCATAAACAAACATTTGACAGCCCTTGGATCCAATTTATCTTGATGTTTTGCTTGTAAATGCACAAAACAAACCCATCCAAATGTTCTTAAATGAGACAGATTAATTTGTTTATTTTTTAGAATTTCAAGAGGAGATTTGAACTCTAGAATTCTACTGGGAAGCCTATTTATGGGATTTGAACTCTAAAATTATACTGAGAAGCCCATTTAGAAACACTCCCTCACCAATCATCTTCTTGGTGACCAGATCCTGAAAGAACATTTGAGAGTTCTACCTTGTGAAGCCTATGTATGAGATTTGAGATGTCTTGTCAGGAGAGAAAATGACAAGACATTTTAGAAGATTTGTGATTTTTCCTACAGATAGTAGTTGACATGAGAAAAAAGGTACAAACAAGGCATCAGATTGGATATGATCAGACAAGACTTTGAATTTTCCTATCCCACAAACAGAAGCTCCTTTTCCATTAGCAACAGAGACACTAGAACTCATTTCTTTAAACTCACTAAGACTAGATCTATGATTTATCATGTGATCTATAGCACCTCAATCTATTATCCAATAATGGTGTCCAACACTTAAGTTTAAAGTTGTAGAAAAAGATTGAATGGTATATACCTGGAATATCATACTGCATTACATGAGTTCCATCAGCCAAGAAACCAGCAAATTGCCCAAGCAAAGCTGTGTGACCTTCCCCTCCAAACCTACTAGTCCCCTCACCATTATGTTTTTTTTGTTGAATAAAGGCAACAAACTTATTTTTGAGAGTGACATGATTAGTAGTTGCAGTTATTGCATTTTCTAGAGCAGAAGACACTATATTGACATTGTGAGACCATGTCCTGATAGCAGCCCTTGCTTCTTTGACCTAGACATATTTTGGTTTTAATTCATGATGGAGAACCCAACACATATCTCGAATGTGACCAATACCATTACAGTAGTTACACTTCACATCTAGCCTTTGCCCTTTATAAGGTCTGCTTTCAACAGACTAGGAAGCATATGCTCTAGATTCAGTGAAAGGAGCTTTGTTTTCCACATTCGTCACCTTCTTTCTTAGTTCTTAACTTTGAATAATGGCACATACACTCGAGAAGGAAGATAGCTCATGGTTCATCAAGATATGACTTCTCAAGTCTTCAAACTTAGAGTTGAGACTGAAGAGAAGTTGGAAGATCTTATCTTCCCCCACACGCTTTTGAAGTAGAGATGCATCAGTGGTAGGTGGCCTGTAGACATCGAGTTCATTCTACATGCTCTTTGAGGATCCCAAATGCTTCACAAATCATTCACTTCCTTGTTGCAGCTCTGAGATGTCTTTATTCAGTTAGAATACTCTGGATGCATTATTTTGATTCTCATACATCTCCTTTACACTTTCCCAAAGATCCATTGCAGAGTCTGCATAGCTAAAGATATCAGCCACACTTGGCTCCATGGAGTTGAGAAGCCATGATCTGACCAACTGATCCTTCCACAGCCAAGCTTCATATGCTTCATATGAGGAAGAAAATGGCATCTTGATGACTCTATTGACATAACCAAACTTAGCCCTTCCTCCAAGAGCAAGAGTCACTGCTCTAGCCCAACCAAGATAGTTTCTCTCATTGAGTAACATCGAGCAGAGTATTCTGATTGGTGTTTGCATCAACCTCACTTGTAACAAAACTGTTAGAATTCCCAAATGGGTTTTCAATCTCAGAACTAGAAGATACAACCTCAAGCATATTGAGGTAGGAAGTTTAGATAGAAAAACAAGAAATTCCTTTGAAGGAAGAAATAATGCGGAAGCAACACTACAGAAACATGAGTTATTCATGCTCTGATACCATGTTGAAAATATGAACCAGCAAGAATAGTGTGGAGCAATTTTCTCTTGTATATTTTGATTGATTTTTACAAGTGATGAAGTGCAAGTATATATGCACAAAAGGAACACCAACAGTAAACATAACAGTTAATGATCTACAATATCCTAAACTACTAGAGTTGGCACCAAATTTTACTTGCAACAAATGCTTTCATTCTTGCAAACAGTCTACTGCACAAAAGCAGTACATCTACCCCAAGAAGCCAGCGGGAAGCTAGCCTCATAAGTCAACACAAGCAATAAAGGCCGTAACCTTCAATATAGACCGATCAATTAAACCTAGTAAAATAAATGTAGTAGTCAATTATGCACTATTTTCTAAATGATGCAGTTTATGATACAATGTATTAGTGGAGTCCCTTAATAGTATTTCATGTGTTTCTCTTCTTATGGAGTGTAGATTTTATATCCTCCATTTTATTCTACAATTTCATTAATCGATGCTTAAAGATAGCTGAAAGCCCTTATTATAAACGAAAATTAAACCTAGTAAACGTCCTAGCCAAATTAATCACACGTCAAAATCGGCACAACATATATTAAGAACCCCAACAAAAATGTCTTGAAAATAGCAACAAAAATGGGTCCGTCCAGCTAATAACCAGACGAGAGAGCCTTCCCATTCGATATCTTGCTCAATTTCGACCTCATTAACTATGTCCCTCGCCTCGTTGTTTCAGCCCCTTGATTCGTTTACCGGTTAAAACCAAACGGTCCAAACCATGCCCCCAAGAAGAAGCGACAAATTTGAAGCAGCACCCTGTCGCTGTCCCTGTCCCTAATTAACCAAAACCCTCCTGCTCCCTAATCACTGACGCTTTCACACTCATGCACATAAATCCAAACCAATTAAATTCAAAGCCACCATGATCCCCTGCAACCAAGCCATTTCCATTTCCGCCCCCACTTTGATCCAACGGCAGCGTGGAGGCCACGTGGCGATTAATTGCAGGCAAAAGACCGCATCGGAGTCATCGTCGCCAAAACATCGCCAGGACATAGTGACAAACCGCCCCACTTAGCCTATATAACACTGCGCCTGCGCAACACTCTCTCCCTTTCTCTCTCTCTCTCTCTCTCTCTCTCTGTGGAACACCAAGCTGTGCGTTACAACGAGACCAAGCCCTCTTGGTCACGCAGCTGTTACCGTTCTATGAGTTACTGCGTGGCGTGGTGGGTGTGGTACAGTTATGTGATAATTAATTAGCACAAAGAATGTTGGCTGGTGGTTGTTCCTCCTCTTTCTCTTCGTGTGTTTTTTTTTCCGGCGAAAAGAGATGATGGCTGGTGGTGGCGTGAATGTGGATGTTGAGCAACAAGCAGAAGCTGTGCCTGCATATGATGGTGGAGGTAGACCATCTTCTCAGACTCTCACTCATTTTGTTTTTTGCATATTAATTATTTTTTATTTGTTTGCTGTTGAGTCCCTGCGATTAGACTGAGCTGCTCTAAAAATGATTTGATCACGTGCTCCGAGAGAAATTTTGTATATGGGCACTTAATTATTAGCTTTCTAATTATTTAAATCCCATAATTATTAGCGTTTTAGAACATTTATTAAATTCTCTGTGTAAAAACCCTCGAGATTCTGGTTAGTTTGGATACCCATGGGTGAAAATGTGAAATGGGTTTTCAGTTTTACACTTGAATGCTATTTTTAACTGTTGTTCTTGTTCTTGCCCAGATTATTTGGTTGGTTTTTACTGAGTGATTCTGGTTTTGTTGTTAGGTGGGGGAGACGATTTGGACACTCAGCTATGGCATATATGTGCAGGGTCTAATATCTATGTCCCACGCCCTGGGGACAAAGTCTTCTACTATCCTCAGGGTCATATTGAACAGGTTCTCTCCTTCTCTTTATTCATGGCTGCTCCACTGTTCCTACTTTCTATTTCTGTGCGGTAAAAAAATCTTTAAGTTTAGTAATCCCTAAATTGTGTATTGCACATACTGGATTATCAATTCTCTGTTGAATCGTTTCATTTTTAGTTTGAGCTCTCAAATGTTTAACATGTTTGCTTCTTGATGTAGAGTAGGTTGAGGCATACACAGACCCAGAGATTAATGTTGTTATGCCGAAATACAATTTGCCTTCCAAGATCCTTTGTCATGTTGTCAATGTTCAGCTGAAGGTATATTGTTTTTCTCTAAACTCAAATGTGTTAAGTATACCAATATGTGCTGCATAGGCCTTGAAAAGATTTAGTGGCTCGCAACTTATTCATGTTATCTCTGGTGATGGCTGATTTGCAGGCTGAGATTCAGACCGATGAAGTCTTTGCTCAGATCACCTTGCTTCCGTTGACTGAGGTTAGCCACTGAGCGCTGATATATTTGAAACTTTATCGCAACTGATTGTACAGAATTTGAGTATGCATATGGTTATGCTTTCGGAACTTGTCTATTTTGATGAATGTGCTATCAACATAAGCTTCACTACTTTGGTACCTGGCAGCAAGACCAGCTAAGTTTTGAGGATGACAATGCACCATTTATGCCTCAAAGAAATAATTCATCCTTTAGCAAGATACTCACTCCATCTGACACAAGCACTCATGGTGGATTTTCTGTTCCAAAGAGATATGCTGAGGAGTGTTTTCCACCTCTGGTGAGTTGAGTATATCCTTTTCATGAGTTTCCTTAGAAATAAACACACTTTAAGAGATACATGATTTTTTGGGGAATTTTATTTTTATTTTGGATCATATCTGTTAAGAACTTGTGTGACCAATGGAAATGTGAGAGGACCAAAAGAACTTAAAGAAAATAACCATAACTGATTTGGATCAAGCATATATAAGCTAATTACACGGCACAGATTGGAGTGAACTGCAATTTTTTATTTTGGCTCAGGGCTCTTGACAATATTTACAAAATAAAAGTAAAAGAACCAGGCAATATGTTAATGCTCCAATATACTCTAGTATTAAGAACCCATGCCCGTAGCTTGGTCTGCTTGATTGTGGCATTCATACTTTCATAGGCAATCTACTATTTGAATCTTCACCTTTTTGCTATCACCTGTACTTCATACTTCTGTAACAACTGGATTAGAGTTCAGTAACTATAGTTAGCTGCCTAATAATAGATGATTTCGCAGGAGATGTTACAGCAACCACCAGTACAGGAACTCTATACAAAGGACCTGCATGGAGTTGAATGGCACTTCCGTCACATCTTTCGTGGTATGTTTACACTCAAGACCCTTTGTGAACTTCTAGCAGTGAACTTTATTTAACCATATTCACTAGGACTGAGAAAATCTGGAGTCACTTGTAATAATATACACTGTGATTAGTACAATATATAGGATTGATAGGAGTCTAGGACTGTAGAGTTATTCTAGGATCCCAGGAAACCTGTTATCTGGCCATGAAGAGAAGGGCATAGATACTTATCATTTTTTAGTTTTACTTCTGTGATTCTGATAATCTTTTTTAGCTTGGTAAACAGTAGTAGTCCTTGTGGATAGTTTCTCTTTAGCTTCTACATTGGATTTTAAGTTGTGTGTCCCACAATAATTGTAGGTCAGCCAAAGAGGCACTTGCTCACTAGTGGTTGGAGTACATTTGTGACTGCCAAGAAACTTGTTCCTGGGGATGCATGTATCTTTGTCAGGTACAGTCTCGCATTATCCCTTCATCATATGTGAATGGAATTCTCATGTTATTCCAATCGTTGTTTAGAGTCGTACAAGTCCAGTTACAAATAAAACTTATAATAAGCTTATTTAAGTTATATGTCTGATGATGGTGATGCTGGTTTTGTAGAGGAGAAAATGGAGAACTCCGTGTTGGCATACACCGGGCAAGCAAAACACAAGATAATGCAACCGCTTCCCTCATTTCTGGTCATAGCATGCAGCATGGCATACTTGCGAGTGCCTTCCACGCAATTTCTACCGGAACCATGTTTACTGTGTACTATCACCCTTGGTAAGCTATATGATTCTCTGAGCTTTGTTCAGGCTGATGTTCAGCAGTACCACAGGCTATACACATTTCTTCAGGTCTTAAGCTCTTTTGTGCATATGCAGGACCAGTTCTGCGCCATTTATAATTCCTTTTGATCAATACATGAATGCAGCCAAATATGATTTAACTGTTGGAATGCGATTCAAAATGTGGTCTGAAGGTGAAGAATGTGCGGAGAAGAGGTAATCAAGGCATGAGTTGCCAGTAATAATTGATAGATAAAAATATAGTAGACCTTGTTTAGAATGTACTTGAGCATTTTTTCTTCTTCCATGTGGTCTTCTGAACTATGTGTTGATCCAGATACGGAGGTACTATAATACATATTGAAGATAAGGATTATATTAGGTGGCCCAGATCTGAATGGAAGTGTCTGAAGGTATCCTAGTTCCTTCTTATGACCCTCAAATCTCCATATTTGTCAGTTTAAGGTTGAGGTAGTTGTCGTTTTGTATTGTTTCTAATTATTTGACCAAGTATCATTCCCTTGTAGGTGCAATGGGATACCACATCAGATACTCTATTGCATTCTGAAAGGCTTTCTCCTTGGGACATCAAGCCTGTGGAATCCAACACTAAGAAGATGACTTATTCACCTCATAAGAGACCACGTATACCTGATCTACCATCATCTGGGCATTCTGAGATGGCCATAAACGGTTTGTAACTCTCACATATCTCTCTCTAGAATCTGTTAAAATGTGTCATTAGTTCATCTATACAACCATTATAAGATAATCAATTTGTTTTGAAAGATAATCAAATTCTCTATCCATTTTCTTGTTAGGTATATCTCCATCAATAACTCCTCAAAGACAAAAGGTCTTTCAAGGTCAAGAAACAAGCGAAACACATGTTAATGAACTGGGTGTGCATGACCTGCTACATCAAAGTCCCAGCAGTTCAGTAGCATTTTCTAGTGAAAATAATCAAAATTTGCAGACTCCAGGCCACAGTAACCAATGGTCTCCACATTTGGCTACTTTTGGAGTGGTTGATAGTGTTCCATTTAGCAGAAGCATGTCGGTTCCGAACATCATCTCTTCTGGGTCCGCGGAATTTAGGTTCCTCAAACCGAGGAGTGAGACTCGAGGGCCACCAAATACCCTCATGCTCTTTGGAGTCAATTTAGATAACAGTCACTCAGAACTCCCTTCACCCCAAGTTGCCAATTCTACCGGACTCTCACGTCCTTGTTCTAATCCTCCAATTTCCCAATCAAGTGTCTCAGATGCTGTCCAGCTCTCAGATACATCTAAGAGTATTTCCTGTGCTCTTTCTGAGACAAAATGCAAGAAATGTTGTTCTTCCAGTAACCGGAGTTGCATTAAGGTATTCATATTAAAAAAATTGGTTACCTTGCGAACCACTTAAAGGAAAATTTACAGCAAATTTTAGTTGATTCCATGAGCTCAAAATTATCTGTATAAGCACACATCCACAGACTTGTCTATTTAGAAGGAAAAGCATTAGATTGTAAATAGTAATTTGTCTTCTTTTTCCTAATATACTCGAGTTGAAAAGGTAAAGCTAATCTTGTTGAAATCTCGACATTCTTTCAGGTGCTCAAGCAAGGATCTGCCCTTGGAAGATCGATGGACCTCACCCGTTTTGATGGGTACGATGAACTCATCTCCGAGCTAGACCAGATGTTTGATTTCAAAGGAAGCTTGATCGATGGAAGCAGCGGATGGCAGGTAACCTATAAGGACTATGAAGGAGACATGATGCTGATAGGAGATTATCTGTGGCAGTTAAGTACCAGAACTCAAAAAAATTGCATGTTAGAATATTTCATTTCACTGCTCTAACATCTAATCTCCTATTAGCTTTTACTAACTTAGAAAACCATGTTACTTATGCAGCGAATTCACATCGATGGTGCGAAAAATGTTCATCTGTCCGAAAGATGAAGAAGTCGACGAGCCGAATCCAAGCTCACCAAATGCAACATCCCCTTGAGTTTCTCTTCCCATCTGTTCATATGAAACAGATAGTCTTCATCAATAAACATACCTACGTGAAAAAACTCATTTTCCTTTGTGTGTGTAAAACCTTTTACAGATCAATTCTAAAAGTGCAGCAGATACTGTAAGTCTGTAACTAAGTTAAACTCATTTTCATGTTTTGTTCCTGAATGCGATTGAATGCAATTCTCAAATTCAAATATGATAAAAGAACTCGGGTCGGGTCCTTGTGGCCCCCCACACAGGCTCTCATCACACTCATGACTCATGAGCCTCATCCACAGGGAACGAACACGGATTGGTTTATTTTCCCGCCCACCGACCAATTTGTCATTGGAGAAAAGTCGAATAGGGGTTAAAAAAGCTATGAAAGCCTTGTACGCTACTCGATTCTCCTATATAGCCATTAACCCTCTTACTCAGCCCCGTTCAGAAAGAAAAAAAAATTGAGAACACCGTACCTTATCAGACTGCTTCAATCACTCTGCCCACCTTCATTCCACAACGTTCGGCAATCCTCTTCTCCTTATTTTTTAGGAGTTTCATGTATTCCTCTTCTCTTGAATATAAGAATTAATGGGCTGTATTATTTGGGGTTTGGGTAATTGGATTTCACCAAATCACCATGTTCTTGATGATTCAATGGTTCTTTATATTGAAAGAGTTAGAGTATGTCGAAAGCATCGATAATAATTCAGTTGTTGTAGAGTTTGAAGTTAGTGGATCTCGGAGAATAAGATTTACTTTGTTATTTACAATGTAGAATTTTTATTCATGGAGTTTGGTTTTATGTCCCCCGTGTATATTTTTTTGCATAATAATAACAAAGACATGAGGATGAGCCTCTCAATGAGTTACAAACCTAAAAAAATAAAAAATTGTACGCTACATAGTACAACCCCCCTGATTTTGAAATCCTAGATATGCCCCTACCCTGAATAACCTAAACCTTAGAGTCCTCGAGTGATCGAGTAGTAGTGACCTAAAAATAGAAAATGACAGCCAAAATATACATAATACTTCTCCCTAAGACAAACAAATTGATCAAGCAGGATCTAAATCAACTTTAGTAATTAGAAGAAATCTGGTGGAATCTGGGATGGATCCAAACCCCTTTATACTGACGTCTTTCTGCTTGATCTTTAGCAGCCTTAGCAGTAATGTTTTCACCGCGAACAAGTGCGCCATTAATTTGTGTCCCACAGATAGCATTCAAAACATCCTCTGCCAACCCGAGTCTGTTCCTTAAGTTCTTTTTCTGGAAATAATCCTTGTAAAGCCTAAACGGTAGTTTCTCACTATCCGGCCCGGCAGGTGGTTTTGCTAGTTGTCTACCATCCTAGCTTTGGTTCTCAGTAGAAAAGGTGAGAAACTTCTTATCATGGGAGAAAAAATAGAACTTTGCCTTATCATTATGATATGTAGCACTTCTTAATGTGCCAATCAGGTGACAATACCAAGCTGTACATGTGTGCTTGGTCCATATAATGGATCCACAGCGGAGTTCATTCAGTTCCCATTCAAAACTGTTAGGACGGCCTATGATGTAGACGATGCAATCTTTGGAAGTGGGGGGAGATGAAAATGCTGCAATAGGGTCAGACAGTTGTGTGTATGGGATATTGGGAATATCTATTTTGGCCCTAGAGAAGGGACAAAAGAAGAACAATGAGCCTGAGCTTTCTTGTGACACAAGCAACCATCCCTAGGCCGAAGCAAGGCACGTTGCTCAATCCAGTTCTGGAAGACTGATTTTGAACTTTTTATCGTCACTCGACAATTGGCACTCAGAATTTTTATCTACCCCATACAGTGGAAACCACGACGTGGCTAAAGATTGAGTTGAAGTTGTGGAAGAAGCAGATTTCCAAGATTTGCACACCCCTCGGAAGCTAAGAAGCTCGAGTAGGCCTAGAGACTCTGCAATTGGGATTCGACTGCTCTGAAGTGCATTTTACATAAAGTGCAGATAATCTTGATGTTTGATGTATTCTAATGTCTTCAAAATCCTCCACCACATTAACATGATCATTTTGGAGAATTTAGCGCAACTGATGTTAACATTTGTTAACCTCAAACACAAGAAAAAAAAAAGAGGAACGACTCGTCCTCTATAAATATTGTATAATCGTCTGCACTTAGAGCATCTTCAACAATAAAGTTAAAGTTATAGTTATTTTTATGGAAAATGAAGAAAAAAATCAGTTTCATCACTTTCTTTCCTCAAAAACCCATCATAAGATTTCAATCCAAAAAAATTCATTATGTTTTTAAGTATGTAATAACCCAATATTATTCTCATATTTACTACATATGTTACCGATTTGTGAAACCCCTTCTTCTTTATGAGAAATCGTCTCTCTCTCTCTCTCTCCGATCTTGAAAACTACGTCAACAGGCAGGTCTAGCTTCTATTTCGATCCAATATGATGGATTGAGTTGGCTTTTTTTTAATTCATTTTGTGGATGATTGATTGAATTAGAGTGTGTATTATGTATTTCAATTTTTAGGTTTCGATGCGAATCTGTGCCTCCACCTCGGCGGAGTCAATTTTCAGGTCGCACCATTGGTTCGTCGAGCAATCGTGTCGCAGCTCGGTTCATGGCCCAATAGACATGGACGACGACGAGGACTCGCTTACAGAACTGAATACCTATGGCGACTTCCTCGTGGTGTCATCTGATTGGCTCCAATATGTTCAATCTACTTCTATGAATATAAAAGATGTCCAGTAGTTATAATACTCATGAGAATCATTTAAATTTTTCTCCATTTCTTGACTATTAAATTCTGCAGATGTTAATGATTCAATTCCTGGTGTTAGGGACGTAGCTATATTGTGTTTTGAGGTCTGTGTTACAATTTGTATTTGTTTCAGCTAATTTCCATTATGTTTTTCCCTGCAGCCACTACGTGCAGTGGTCTATAATTTTGTGGTCCAGTTAACACTTTCGATGGTAGGTGAAGCATGAGCATATCCACAGTTCTTGCTGATTACTAGGTAAGTTTGAGTAGATGGTGTTAGGAAGCCTAGGGAAATACAAGGACGAAGAACCCGTCGTTGAAGTGACAGTGAGAAACTGCACGCTCCCCAACACAACCAACAGCGCGAGAATCAAGACGTGGCCAGATTCTCCGGGAAAGAGCGTTGCATGGGATATACTTTTCCAAGATATTCTAATGGTGAACGGGAGAAACCCTATCTTGATTGACCAGAACTACTGCGACAAAGGCAAGTCGTGTAAGCTAGGGGTCGGCAAAAAGCCCGGCCCGGCCCGGCCCGGCCCATGTATAGCCGCCACGGGCCGGGCCTCAACAACATTTTAATATATGCGGGCCGGGCCGGGCCGGGCTTTATCTTTTATATAAGGATCCGAGCCCGGCCCATTCATGCGGGCTTTTGCGGGCCGGGCCTTTGCGGGCTTTTGCGGGCCGGGCCTATCGGGCTTTAATTATTAAAAAATTAAGACATTTCAAAATAAACGTAACCTTTATCCATGCACTGGGGTTTAAACGTACTCCGACGAGTCTAAATTTTACGTACGATGTTTATCACTATAAGATGGAGTTTTCTACATGTTCTCATTTATTATTAAAACATATTTAATTCTTATATTGCTTGAATTCTCCATATGTATATTAATGTTCTTACGTTTGTTCATTTGTTATATGGAATGAAATACTTTTGTGAAACTTAATCGGACATGTTTAATTATTTTATAAAATTGACCGTTAGATTGATTGGTTAGAATATTATAACCATGCCTTTAAAATTTTATAAATTTTGGACTTGATTTAGACATCGATCCATGTATTTCGCCAAATGTGACCATAATACTCTTACAACTAAAACGGAAATTATCCCTCCCGAAAATAATTTTTTAACATCAAATTTTGGACACATACTCTTATGGAATACATATCTATCTCATAGTATCAAAAAAATTGACATAAAAAATTGATTTATCTACTCCCCCATAGGAAAATAAGGAAAATAAGATGAGTGTATTTTAGTGTTTTCACAAATTTTGTTTAATTGTATTGACTGGGATCCAAACGTACTTCGATTAGGCTAATTTTTACGTACGGTGTCTTTTATTACAAGGTGAACTATTATATATGGCCTTCTTTATTGTTAAAACATTTTTAATTCCTATATTGCTTGAATTCTCTACATGCACACTAATGTTCTTACCTTTATTCCTTGGTTATATGGGTTGAAAGTCCTTTGTGAAACGTAATCGATCATGTATCATCATTTTACAAAACTGACTGTCAGATTGGTTGTTCATAATATTCTAAGCATGCCGTTAAAAATTTATAAATTTTGGACTTGATTTAGACCTACATCTATGAGTTTCGCTAAATGTGACCGTAGTACCCTTACAACTAAAACATAAATTACCCATCCCTAAAGGAATTTTTTAAGATCAAAATTTTAACACACATTCTTGTAAATTACATATCTATCTCATAGTGTCAAAAAAATTGATATAAAAATTTAATTTATCAAGTTTCTCCATGGAAAAATAAGCAATATATAAGAGAAGGGTATTGATGTCATTTCACACACTCTCAATTAAACTCTCACCATTGAAAAATTACAAAATCTAATCTGAACCATCTATTATATTTACTGTTTTACAGTGTAAATCGATAAAAAAAAATACAATGAAACCCTAACCCTAAACCCTAACCCTAACCCCTAAACCCTAACCCCTAAACCCTAACTTACTCTAAACCTCAAAATTCCTAAAACCTAAAATCTAACTTACTCTAAACCTCAAAATTCTTAAACCTTAACTTACCCTAAATCTCAATCCCCTAAACCCTAACTTACCTTAAACCTAAACCCTAACTTAATTATCCTAAACTTTAAACAATGATTTAATAGTAAAATAGATACACAAATATAACTATATATGGAATTCCAATATTTGATCAATATATGTATATGTAATATATTAATATAAACATACACAAATATAAAAAATATATATATAGTACTAGTCACTATATTGTATATATAAGTGTAGGTATAATGATATACGTACTATCTTATATATATAAAAAATTGAATGTCGGATTGGTTGTTCATAATATTCTAAGTAGGCCGTCCCTAATTTTTATAAATTTTGGACCTAAACCCTAAACCTTAAAACCTAAACCTCAAACCCTAAACCCTAAAAAAATTACAATAAAATCCTAGAACCGGAACCCTAACTTACCCTAAACCTCAAATTCCTAAACCTTAACTTACCATAAATCTTAATCTCCTAAACCCTAATTTACCCTAAACATAAACCCTAACTTATGCTAAACTTTAAATAATGACTTAATAGTAAAATAGATACACAAATTTAATTATATATGGAATTCAAATATTCAATCTATTCATGTATATGTAATATATTAATATATATACACAAATGTAAAATATATATCTATATAGTATTAGTCTATTAGACTACTAGTCACTATATTATATATATATATATATGTCAATATGTGTGTAGGTAAACATTAACTAGGTATAAATTGTATAATTATTAAAATTCATTAAATAATTTAATGATATATGTCAATATGTGTGCGGGCTTTGACGGGCCGGGCCTAACGGGCTTTGACGGGCCGGGCCTAACGGGCCTTGACGGGCTTTTGGCGGGCCGGGCCGGGCTTTAGATCTCTAAACCATGGTCGGCCCACCAACCACCTTGGCGGGCTTTTGCGGGCTTTTTTGCGAGCCGGGCCGGGCTTTTAGCCCACGGGCTTGCGGGCCTCCACCGGCCCACGAGCCCCACGGGCCAAATGATGACCCCTAGTGTAAGCTACAAGTCCTCTCTAGTGTTCAGATCGGTGACGTAAGGTTCAAGAACATCAAGAGCGCGTCGTCGTCTCCGGTGGCGGTCAGACTAGACTGTAGCAAGGCCGCGCAGTGTCGGAGCGTGGAGCTCTCTGATATTGATCTGAGCTACGTCGGAGACAAAGACGAGGAAGCTATCACGCCGGAGTGTTCAAATGTCAAGCCGATGACGACTCGCGTCATCAAGGCTCTTGCTTGTGCTAACCTTGGAGATATACCGATAGATAATTCACCGAAAGACCACCATTCGTCACCTTCTTCGCCGCCACCCTTGGACGTTACACCGCCGTCTCCGAAACCATTTGATGTTTCTCCTCTGCCTCCAAAGGCGGAGATGGCAGCGCCGATGGTATACTCACCTCCTCCTCCTCCTCCTCCTCCTCCTCCTCCTCCATCAGATGATTCACATCCGCCGATAATAATTGTGTATATATAGTGGTGGTGACGGTGGCAATGGACTAGCAAAATCGGCCGTTGCTAATAGCCGGAACGTTTTGGGGCTAAAACCGATGGCCACGGTGATGGTTCTTATTTCGGGGTTGGCTTTGCGGTTACTGCATGGCTTGTTATGAACATATATTAATGTGTAGCTTGGATTTACATGCATGATGTATCATTTGCAAATTGCAAGGAATTGTACGTTTTTTTTTTGTAAACGATCGAAATGTAGGAATGTAGCCTATACCAGTATACCACACCCAGCTGGGTCAAAATATATCTTATTGTGAGGATTATTGAACAAACTTCAGTTTAGCCCTCTTAATTTTGGTTTAGATATAATGTTAGTCCATTTTATTTCAAAGTTAAATGTTTTATCATTTATCTTTGTAATTCACATCAGTCTTAACTCTCCCGGTCAATTTTCCATCCAATTTGACCGTTAAGTAATGACATGACAATTGTCACATTAATAAGTGGGTCCTCTTATCAAAACTAAAATTTTATTTTAATATTTTTTATTTTTTGAAAATTAATTTTATTTCATTTCTAATATTTAATTTTTATTTTAGTCGTCTCATTTTTATTTTTGTATTTTATCTTAATTTTTTTATGTTGAACTCTCATATAAAGAAAATTAATTAAAAAATAATAATAAAAAATGTAAGAAAAAAAATATGAGATTGCAATTAGTCGTAGAATTGTGGGAGAGAAAAAAAAGATAAGATTGAATTATTTTTAGTTTTTTAATTGTCTAATTTTTTTAGTTGAATTTTTGTCTTATCTTCTTGTTTTTCTTTCTCTAGCAACTCTTTTTTTTTTCTATACGTACATTTGTTCCATTTTTTTTGTTTTACCTTTTTTTTAATGATATCGTAGTCAATCATGGGTTGCAAGAGAAACAAGAAATAAAAACCAAAATGAGATGGTGAAAAATAAAAATAGAGATTAGAAATAAAAATAATAATTATTTTAAAAAATAATAATTAAATGATAAAATATTAATTTATTTATAATAGTGACGCTCACTTGTTGACGTGGCAATTGTCATGTCACCACTTAACGATAAAATTAGATAAAAAACTAACGAAAGGGTAAGACTTATGTCAATTGTAAAGATTATGGGTAAAACATTCAGCTTTAAAAAAAGCGAGACTAACATGATATCTGAGTCAAAGTTAATGGGGGTAAACTGATCAAGATATATCTTGACCTAAATGGAGTATGTGTTCGTTGAGTTGGTATGAATTAGTTGGTATGAGGCGTGTTGAGATATGAATCCCACGTTGGGGAATTGAGACCTTGCCTGTGAGTTTGTGTACATCATATCAGATTCTTAGGTTTTTTTTTTCTTCTCTTTGATCATGTGTCCTCTCATCTCAGCTCGTTTCCTCATGGCCTTCGTCAATCATGCCCAACATCAACTTCCTTATTCAGTCCCTTATTGGTACTCCAAATGTACTAATGTCACTCCTTTTGCTGGTGTGCATATCGCATGTGACCCAAATTAGTATCCCGATATCGACGCAACTCATCATATGACTGCCATGCCTCTTCATAATTCTCAACCTTATGGTGGTCCACACAATTTGTATATGGGTAACAGCGATTCGATGTCTATTTCTCATACGGGTGACCTTTCTTTGTCCCTAGATTACTCTAAATTTTCTCTACAAAATGTTTATCGCATTCCCTCTATTCGTAAAAATCTCTTATCTGTAGCTTAGTTTACCAAAGATAATCATCTCTTCTTTCTCTTTACTCCTAATTATTATCAAATATATTGTTTACTCACAAATCGCTTATTATTCCAGGGTCCATAAAGTTGGTCTCTATCTTCTTCAGTTGTCTTCCGCTTTTGCTAGTCCTCAAGCCCTTGCTTCAGTTCACTCCACTCTTTGGCATAATCGTCTGGGTCATCATTCGTTCTCTGTCTTAGCTCATTTAGGGCTTACTATTGGTATTAAACTATCATCTAATTCTTTTTGTACTCATTGTGCACTCAGCAAATCTCGTCGTTTACTTTTTACAACTAATCATACTTCAGCTTCCTCTCTATTTTCTATCATTCATAGTGATGTCTAGATGTCCCCTACTCTATCTTTTAGTGGTTTCAAATACTATGTCATTTTTACTGATGAATACTCTCGTTATAAGGGGCTTTATCCTATGCACCGAAAAACTAACTTTAATCCACTTTCAAACTCTTGTTTCCATGATTTGTACTATATTTCAGGGTTCAGTTTAATACCTTCAACGTGACAATGGAACTGAATATGTCAATCAAGCCTTCTCTCACTATTATGCTTCCTTGGGTATCCAACAACGTTTTCTTGCCCTTATACCCCCAACAAAATGGGCTTGCGGAAAGAAAACATCGTCACATTGCCATTATGGCCCGAACCTTACTCCTCACCTCAAAATTTTTGGGTTGAAGCAGTTCTCACCTCCGTGTATGTCATAAACTTTCTTCCTAATCCAACTCTAAATTAGGATACTCCTCGTACTCGTATTTATGGTCACTCTCTTTATTCCTCTCTTCGAGTTTTTGGGTGTTCTTGCTTCCCGTTTCTTGGTCATCAAATCTCAAATAAATGAACGAGTCGTAGTATAGAGTGTGTGTTTCTTGGTTATAGTCCCTAACATAAAGGTTATCATTTTTTAGATCCCAAAACTAATCATGTCTATGTCTCACGTTATGTTTTATTTAACGAAACACATTTTCCTTACAAGAATTTGCAGGTGTCTCCCAACTCTGATTTGGGCTCCTTTGAACTTAATATTTTTTCCAGACCGGTGCCCTCTACACCTCAATAGGTCTCCCTACAGAGCCAAGCTATCTCGTGGGCCCAAGCCCACTTGCCTCAAAAACCATGGAATTGCCAAGTCTAGTTGACAACACCTCATCCCCATCTACTCAGGGCATCCAGACCCATGCAGCAACTTTGTCCCAAGCATCATCGCTCTTTCCATCCATCCCAGTGGAACACTCGTTGCGACTAGCCATCACGTCGCCGCCCTCCACTTCTGCATCATCCGCTTCGGCTGCAACCCTCCCGCCATCGACAACTTTTGATGCGTCAGTTCGCATCTACACACGCCATCGCGCACTAGCATTTGCAACTCCGATGCACTCCGCCTCGATCCCTTCGACGACTTCCACTGCCACGATTCCATCAACCACTATTGTGGCTCCTACAGCCTTGATCCCTTTGATGACTTCCACTGCCACGAATCCATCAACCACCGTTATGGATCTTACCACCTCCGTCGAAGCTCCTCTGGCACCAATTCTGATCCTCCTGCTTCTAGCGCAATCCTGAATCCACAAGCTCAGGCACCCATTGCACTCCTGCTCCTTCGAATGGTTCTGTTCATCCCATGACCACTAGACTCCGAGATGGGACTATCAATTGTAAAGCGCATTCTTTGTTATGTGAAAGGTATTCTTGATCATGGTTTATTTTTTGCTCCTCAACATCAGCTTGTTTCTCTTTCTACATATTCTGATGTTGATTGGGCTGGATGTCCTAATTCTCGGTGCTCTATGTTTCTACCGAATTACGCGCGGAGGCGTAATGGGGCAGAAGCAACAAGAATAAGCTTCCTCTTCCTTCCTCGGTCGTGCGGTGGACCTCCCCTGCCTGGTGCGTCCGAACGGTGGGGCTGTTCGGATGGGCGGACTCTCCTCTCCTTCCTTCTCTTCGTGCGTGCGGGCTCTTCTTACGGGTGCCTCCTTCCTCGGGCGTTCGGGAGCAACTGTTAGATGAACACAACAATGAAGCAGGCGGTCAGGGGTCAAGACGGGGTGGCCCGCCTTCAACGCTCCGATGCCTAAGTCAGAATATGTATCGGATATAACAGTCAAGCGAACGTGCGAGTGGTGTGATATGGATCGAGTGAGTCAACTGGCTCTCGATGGGATGTAAATTAGTCCGAATAGGATCTAATGGAGTGTGAATGAGTGATCGAATGGAATTAGATACCGTTCGATGGGATGATCTTACCTGTAATAAATACCTGATATATATAGGTGGTTGATTTTGGAACCTGGTGTTCTCTTTCGATGTGGGACTGATGGTTCCTGCTGGTGTGTGATCCGCATGTTCGGGCGCGCCCCCCACGGGCGCGTGCGCGCTCGGAATGGGTGGGTCCGGTGAGTGAAGTTGGTGCTTCCTTGGTGGTCTTGCATGTGGTTGAGTAGGTGTTGCTAATCTGCTTAAGTGGATAAGTATGTTAATCGTACAACTAATTATGCAATACTAACAAGTCCCCCAATTCCCCAAGTCAAAGAGAACTTTCTTGACTGGGGAGTTGAAAAAGGGTGGGCGATTAACAAGAATACTTATCCGGTTGAGCAGCGGTCATGATCCTGTGACCCCCCCCAAGTCCCCCAACTCTCCGGTCAAGAAAGGGATCGCATGACGGAGCGGGACCGGGGTGCCCGAGCGTGTACCTGTTCGTGCGATGGTGTACCTATGGGCCCGGCCTCCAGAACGAGACTTGCTATTCTGGAGCCGCGCGCCCAGGTGGGATCGTTTTTGCGAATATATAAGTGTCACAGATATGCAGATATGTAAGTATGCAGGATATGATGTATGAATGTATGGTATGATGCGTGAATGTATGGTATGATGTGTGTATGCTAAATTTTTTTCGTGACACCGGCATTGGGATGGCGCGGTGCACCGCGTACATCAACAGGGATGCCGTTCCGTACGGTATAGCGTCAACGGGGGGATCAAGACCGCGACCTATAAGTAACGCGCTACGGAGGGGACGGACCGCATGCCCGTGCCGTTCTTCGGCTTAGCACCCTCAGAGAGAGGGCGTACCCCATGCCTCCGTTATGACAACCGGCTTGTGTTTCGCTACGGAGGGACGTACCGCATGCCCGCGCTCATCAATCCCAGAACGCGCAAGGAGGGGTCGGACCGCACGCCCTTGGCGCTCTGAGTCGGGGTGGAATTGCGCTCACACGGAGGGGAAACACCCCACGCCCGTGCCGCCATCGACTTTGCACGCTCAGAGAGGAGTTGGCCCCATGCCTCTGTCATGACAGCCGGCTTTCGCTTCGATCATGTAACGGTGCGCCCACGGAGGGGGCAGACCCCATGCCCGTGCCGCCCATCGGTCTCAGCGCGCGCTCAGAGAGAGGGCGGACCCCATGCCTCTGCCGCCTGATCCGGCTTGCTAATGCGTGCGTGTACGTAGAGGAAGAACCTCATCCCGTATGGCGCAGCTCTTCGCTCGGGACACGGCCAAAAGGGAATTCAGGCGTTTAGCCCTCTTTCGGGGCGTCCGAGCGGTGCTTGTACTAACCTGACGGTGGTGTGCGAGCGCTGGGTCATGCGGGCGGTGCGTGGTGTCGTGTCGTGTTGTCCTTGCCTTGGGTTTTGTGGTGTTTTGATGAGATGTTTGGAGGTGACATTCCTTTTGATTGCTCTTGGGGAACTGGTGTAATAAATGCTAGCCGCCGCATTGAATGCTAGTGTGTCCTTGTATTAAATGTCGATGTTGTGATGATTATTCGGAGGCCGACGTTACGCGCGTGGGCGCGTGGGAGTGGGGCATGGGCGCCACGTGGCGGCACGTGGGAGACCGTGCTAGGGTTTGAAATCGAGGCGGGAAGCTGAGGAGTTGGCGCGGTTTACTTAGGAGGGCAAGTAAACCGCCCTGGCCGCGTGTCATGATCCGAGGGCGGACACGCGAAAAACGGACGACTGGCGTTCGTTAGCGTATCCCATCTGAGTAGTATAAATAAGGTTCCTCTGCCATTGTCTTCTTTATCACTCTCATATCGTACCAAAAACTCTTCCGGAACCTTCCTGTAAGCTGTACTTTGTCTGAGCCCTCTCTGTGTTGGTGTTCTCTTTGTGGTCGGAATCCCTGTTTGTGACGTGAAAGTTTCAGTCCGCAACCCACAATCTGGTGAGGCTCTCATCCTTGGTTTTGTTGTTTTTGTATGTGTTGTGTTTGTTTTTGTTCCTTCTGGGGTTTTGTCTTTGCTGGGGGGTGGGGTGTGTTCTTAGGTGGGAGGGTGTTTCTGTGTGGGGAGGGTTTTTTGGCTGTGTTGGTCGTGCGTTCGTCTATAGGATGGAGCCGATAGAGATACCGAGCGATCAGTCACGCGAGCGGATCTACATTCGGGGGTTAGGGTGGATTAGTTGTGGGTCGGGTGGGTCAAGTACGTCCGGTGTGTCTTCGGATGAGTCTGTGTTGAGTGTCCCGCCATTGCATTTCACTTTGCCTGACACCTCTCCCGTGCAGCCAATGGAAGCTAGGCAAACGTTCGAGACGGTGGGGTTGGGGAGCTCGTCTGGGTCGTCGGGCGGGCAGTTTGACGAGCAGTCGGGCGCATCGACCCACTGGGGTGAAGAGAGGTCGGAGGGGGGAGATTCACTTCCTCAACCTACGGCTGGTGGACCTGTCTACTGGGCGTTCCCCGATGGCACGCCCGTCCAAGAGCCCGAACGTGCGCCATCCTCCTCGGAGTTGGACAGGTGGGCGAGAGACTATCACATCCCTGCATCTGTGAAGTTGCGGGCGCCTGGTAGAGGCCATACGTTCACTCGGCCGCCGCCCGGTCACGTATGTTTGAGCGAGTATCATCTGAAGGCGGGGATTAAGTTGCCTTTGCACCCGTATTTCCAGTATATGCTGGCGCTGCTGAACATTACGCTAGGTCAATGTGGGCCCACTCTCACTCATACGCTTGTGGCCATGTTCAATATTTTCCGGAAGAGCGGACTAGACCATCCTACGCGGGCGGAGTTCCTTCACTTCTTCCGTCTGCGTTACTCAACGCGTAAGAGGGACTGGGGGACCGTGACCGTGGAGCCGCGCGTGTCGTGGTGGCTGTCGGATCCACCTAGTTCTGCGACCAACTGGCGTACGATCAGTTGCCTGGTGGGCGGTGACTGGGAGTTGGGCTCCTTCTCGGATGTGTATGTTGAGCATGCCGACTTGATTGATCGGGTTCCCCAATCCTTCCAGCCCCTGGACGCTAATGAGTACCCGATGACGCCCGTAGAGGAAGCACGGGTCAATCGTCTGAAGTTTGTTTTTGACCCAGCGCCCGAGGCGAGGTCATTTTACGCCGCCTGTCATTGGGATATCATCGTGGAGACGCGCCTTGCCAGGCGGCCGCGTATGTGTGCCTGTAGTTTGTTTGTCTGGTAGTAGAGTAGATTTAGATACCGCTGTTTGCTGTTGCTAACCTGTTGCTTTGTTTATTTGCTGTAGTTAAGAAGATGGCTGGTAAGAATGCTTCTGCCAGTAACGTGGCCAAGCGCCGCATGGCCGACCTACGAGGTACCGGGGCGAAAGCCCGACTGGTGGTGGATGATGGTCGGGGTGGTCTGGCGCTCGGGGAGACTGAGCAGCCCAAGCTCCCCCCTCCTGCTGTGGGTGACTATGCCCCTGCTATCCTGGCAGGTGCCCGCCGTCCCCCGTCAGGCCAAACCGGCGGAGCAAAGGCGCAGGAGAAGGCCGATCGTGCCGAGAGGCAAAGGGAGAAGCGCCAGGACAGCCGTGATATGCGCCGGCAGGATCGAGACGATACGCGGGATGCTGCTCGTGCGTCCAGGGCAGGCGGACAGTCCTCTTCGTCGCCCCTATCGTCCGAGCGTCCTGCCACCAGGTCCCGAGCGCCCAGCCCGCCCAGTGGCCCCCCAGAGAAGCGTCTGCGCACGGAGAACTCGCCAGTCAAGGTGTCCGCTGCTCGGCCTGATGACCCGTTTGCCTGCTATACTCCGTTGGCAAAGTCCCTTGAGGAGGCCATGAAGGCCGTAGATGTGATGGTGCCAGAGGTGGGTGCGGGCAATAAAGATGATATGGACACGGCCTATAACCTCTGTCTGGCGCTGCAGCGCAAGATGTATTTGGCGCGTGAGCGCCTCGCCAACAGGCGGTGTGCGGAGAGAGCCCAGGCGGAGATAACCAGGCTCGCAAATAATTGTATGAAGGCGGAGCGGCTGGCTAGTGAGCGGGAGGCGCAGGCGGAGATACTTAAGGCCGAGCGCGATTCAGCCCTCGCCGCCCTTGAAGAGGAGAAGGCTGCGGCGGTCAATAGGGTGGCTGAGGTGGAGTCCCGCCTGATGGCCGAGGCGCAGGCCCAAGTCCGTCAGGCGCGCGAAGAGGCGCGTTTGGAGGCGGTTGCTGACTTCAAGAATTCTGCGGAGTTCAAGGAGTTGGTGGAGGTCGAGGCCGAGGTTCAGGTCGTCCAATTTCAAGACATGGCGCGGCCTTTCCTGAAGGTGGATGAGCTGAATGCGTGGTTGGTGGAGCAGGGGGTGCTGCCGGGCGAGGATGATGGCGCGGGCGCGGGCGGCGCGAAGTAGGGCAGCTGTTTCTCTTGTCTGTAAAAATAGAGTAGGTCTTTTGCTTTCCATTCTGTCTGATCGGGCCTTTGTGCTCTGGATTGTACGTCAGCTGATTTTTTTGTTTCTGGCGAGATGAATGAAGATTTTCTTTTGTGTCCGCTTGTGTGCCCTGTGCTTTTTTGTCATTTGAATGAACTCAGTAACTCGTTCAGGCGCGCGTTTCCTTATTGTATCTGTGGTAAGCCTACCCTCAGTCCCCCGAGTGTGTAGGTGGGCGGGGTAAGGACAAAACGCAACAGCGTTTACACTTGGATGAGAATATATGGTAAGATTTAGTGAAGGTACTTCCTCAAGTGCTGGATGTTCCATGGGTGACGCAGTCGTTGGCCTTGCATGTCTCTAAGGTAGAAAGTGCTGTCGCTTATTACCTCGTCAACGACGTACGGTCCTTCCCACAATGGGCGAAGCGCTTTCACCTTCTGTTGGATTGCCTTCATTACCTAGTCCCCTAGTTGGATAGGGCGAGCCCGTACGCGCTGGTTGTATAACCGGGCGATCCTCTGCTTATTGGCGGCGTTGTGTAGGTGCGCCATATCTCTGCGCTCCTCTAGCAGGTCGTTGTTGAGTCTTAGTCCTTCGCTGTTCGTGCGCGGGTCGTACCCTTCGATCCGCGGGCTCTGATGGGTGATTTCCAAGGGTAGCACGGCCTCCGTTCCGAACGTCAGGCTGAACGGGGTCTCGCCTGTGGCTGCGTTGGCTGTCGTTCGGATGGACCACAGGATTTCTGGGATGATGTCGGGCCAGTGGCCGTAGCCTGCATCCCCTGGTTCGATGTCTTCTATCTTCCTTTTGATGCCGGACTTGATGATTTTGTTTGCCGCCTCTACCTGTCCGTTTGTCTGGGGGTGCGCGGGTGACGCGAAGATGAGGTCCGTCCCCTGGCGTTTGCAGAAGTCTATCAGCCTGGAGTTGTTGAATTGAGGCCCGTTATCCGTGATGATGCTGATCGGGGTCCCATATCGGCAGAAGAGGAAGCGCCAGAGGAAGCGTTCCACCTTCTCCGTGGTGATCTTTGCCATGGGCTGGGCTTCGATGAACTTCGTGTGGTAGTCGATGATGACGATCAGATACCTATATTGCCCTTTCGATTTTGGGAGTTCTCCGATCAGGTCCAGTCCCCACTGTGCGAATGGAACGGGCGACAGGAGGATGGACAGGGGGACGGCAGGCGCATGGTGGTGATGTGCGTGGAGCTGGCACTGGTGGCACTTACCCGTTAGTGCCGTAGCGTCTGCGTGGATGGTGGGCCACCAGAATCCGTGCCGAAGGGCCTTGTGCGCGATCGACCTGGCGCCCGCGTGGTGGCCGCACGTACCCGAGTGGATCTCTTTCAAGATGGAGTCGCCTCTTGTCGGGGTGACGCATTTGAGGCTGGCCCAAGTCCTGCCCTGTCGGTAGAGTGTCCCGCCCCGTACGCTGAAGTTTGCTGCCCGTGCGACGACGGTTCTGGCCGCCTTTTTGTCCGTCGGTAGTTCTCCCCTGGCTTTGTAGGCGATGAGCTCGTCCATGTAACTATGCTCGTGAGGTTCGATCGCCAAGACCTGTCCTGCGCCAGAGATGCTCGGTCGTCGTAAAACTTCGACGATACGCTGCCCTGGTCCAGTGTGTACGGGCGCTGTGGCCAACCGGGCCAATTTGTCTGCTTTTGCGTTGAATCCTCGGTGTATGTGGTTGATGTTGACGTATTTGAATCCTTTGATCAGTGTTTTGACGTGCTTTAGGTAGGCGATCATGGATTCCTCCTTCGCCTGAAATTCTCCTCCGACCTGGCTCACCACCAGCTGTGAGTCACTGAAGATGTTGAGGTCGGGCGCTTCCGAATTTTTGGCTAGTTGTAGGCCTGCGATGAGCGCCTCATACTCGGCCTCGTTGTTCGTCGCCTTGAATTCGAACTTGAGGGCGTACTCCGCGTTCACCCCTCCCGGCCCGGTTAGGATTATACCGGCGCCGCTCACTTTCTTCGTACAGGATCCATCGACGTAGAGGTTCCACTCCGAGAGTGGTCGTCCCGAGACCTCTGCCCTGTCGGACGACTCCGCTGTCGGATTGTTGGGCGCTTGGGCGGGCGCCTCCTCTGCTTCTGTATACTCGGCGATGAAGTCTGCCACGGCCTGCCCCTTGACTGCTGTGCGAGGTTTGTACTCAAGGTCGAATTCGCTAAGCTCGACGGCCCATTTTGCCAGGCGACCGCTGTGGTCGGGCGATTGGAGTATCTGACGTAAGGGTGTGTTGGTGAGGACGTGGATGCTATGCGCCTGGAAGTATGGCCTCAACCGTCGGGCAGCGGTTATGAGCGCGAGCGCCATCCTCTCGATCGTTGGGTATCGTGACTCAGCGCCTGTCATACCTTTTCCTGAGAAGAAAACAGGTAACTCCGTGTGGTCCTCCCTGCGGATGAGGGCAGAACTGACGGCTGTAAGGGAGGCGGCTAAATAGAGGTACAGGACCTCCCCTCGGACGGGCCTAGAGAGTAGCGGAATGGACGCCAGGTATTCCTTGATCTGAAGGAAAGATTCCTCACATTCGAGTGTCCATATGACCTCGCGTTTGTTCGTGGCTCTCAGGGCTTTGAAGAATGGTGCGCACCTGTCCGAGTAGCGTGAGATAAAACGATTCAGGGATGCGAGTTTCCCTGTGAGGCTCTGTAGGTCCACCCTCTTGACGGGCGGTTTCATGTCGATGATTGCCTTGACCTTGGCTGGTGCGGCCTCGATTCCTTGTTGACTGACAATGTATCCCAGAAACTTGCTATTGGTGACCCCGAAGGTGCGCTTGGCGGGGTTCAGCCTCATGCCATTCTTGATGAGGACGTCGAGCACAGTCCCCAAGTTCTGGACGTGGTCGACCGCCCGGACGCTCTTCACCAGTATGTCGTCCACGTATACGTCCACGATGTTGCCGATGAGGCCGTGTAACATCGTGTTCATGAGCCTCTGGTAAGTGGAGCCGGCGTTCTTCAGCCCGAAGGGCATGACGACGTAGTAATAGAGGCCTTTGTCCGTGACAAACGTCGTTGCTTCCTGGTCCGCGGGGTCCATGAAGATTTGGTTATAGCCCGAGTAAGCGTCCATCATTGATAGGAGCTCGTGCCCTGCCGTCGCGTCCACCAGTTGATCGATCCTTGGTAGTGGGAAGCTGTCTTTTGGGCACGCCTTGTTGAGGTTACTGTAATCGATGCACATCCTCCATTTCTTGTTGCTCTTCTGCACCATTACCGCGTTGGAAATCCACTTAGGATAATCCACCTTCCGGATGAACCCGATGCCCAGCAGTCGGCCTACCTCTTCGTGCATGGCCGCGTAGTGCTCCGCTTTGTACGCCCGTCGCTTCTGCTTCACTACCCGGGCGCTGGCGCTGATGCTAAGTCGGTGGGATATGATGTTCGTGCTGATTCCGGGCATGTCTTTGTACGACCAGGCGAACACCTCCTGCTTCTCTTTCAGCAGCGCGATCAGTCGTTCGGCTATCGCAGGGGCTAGCGATGCCCCGATCTGGACCGTCCTCTCCGGGCGTTCGGAGGATAACTGGATCGTCCTCAGCTCTTCGCGTTCGGGGACGGGTGATACGGCCATCAGTCCGTCACGTGGATCGTCGGGCACCTCCGATCCTGGCGCGGGTTCCAGGGCGAGGACCTCATGCTTGTTCCGAGTTTCCGCTGCCTCCTCGCTGCTGTACCCTCGGACATGCCCGACTCCGTGCTTGGTTGGGAACCGTCCGAGGAGCATATACGTTGCGACGATCATCCTCAGTCTGCAGATCCCTGGCCTCCCGAGTATGGCGTTGTAGGGGGAGGGGGTGTCCATGATGGTGAAGTCTGTCCGGATTTCGCTACGTGGGGAATCGGGTGCGCCAACCTCGACCCGCAGGTTGTCACTCCCGATAGGATACGAGGTCTCGCCCGTGAAGCTGGCAATGCATTCATGATCCTGTGTCATCTTACTGGCGGGTCGGCCGAGCGCCTTGTATGCGTCCAGGTAGATTATGTTGACAGACGCCCCGTTGTCGACTAGTACCCTCTTCACAAGGAATTGGTCGATGATCGCGTCGACCACGAACAGTAGGGTGCTGTCCCTTGGATTTTCCTCCTCGTCCCCTGCTGTGAAGCTGATGGTGGGCGCCTCCTTCCGTCGTGCCCCGGGCGCTCTCCTCGCCCCGATCGCTAGCACGTCCCTGCTCGGGCGATCGGGCGATGAGGCTCTCTCGCGTTTGCCTCCGGATATCGTGTTGATAGTTCCACGGGTCCTGGCGCCCGCCTGGTGCTGCTGTCTGCCCGTGTTGGGGCGATCGGTCTCCTTCATATCCCCGATGGCTCTTCTAAGCAGTGGGCAGTTGTTCGTGTGATGGGTGGGGGCGTTGTGGTACTCGCACCAAATGCCCGGGATTCGGCCGACCGGAGCCATCGCCGCCGTCACGCCGCTCGGCTGTGGGAGCTGGTGCCAATGCAGGTGGAGGAGCTGCTCGGGTGACTGCCCATTGATTGCAAGGACCTTCCGCTCTGTTAGTTGACGGGCGCCCTGCCGCGCCGATCCCCCCGCCCGGTGGCTGCGAAAGGGAGGCCTTCGACTGCTCCGTCCTGGTGTGCCCTGGTGCCTCTTGTGTCCTTCGGCTGGAGCCCCCCCCGCTGTTCGAGGGCCGTTGGGGCTGAGCGTTCTTCGATGGCCTGTTTGTGCTAGACTCGGAGGCGGACCCGTACACCCGCGTTTCCACCAGTGCCTTCTGCACAATCAGGTCCATGATCTCGTCGTAGTCGAGATGCTCCTTCCTCACGAGTTTCTCTATGAAGGGGGTGGCGAGTAGGTTGTCCATCAGGGCGACCTTGGCCACTCGCTTGTCAAGGTCCCTGCACGTGTTTGCGAGCGTCCTCCATCGATTGATGTAGCTCGACAAGCCCTCGTCCATCCCCTGGCGGACCTTCAGGAGGATGCATGTGGTGTTATACTTCCCCTGGAGTCGATAGCGTCTCTGAAAACTTTCCGCCAATTCGAGGAACGAGTGGATGGACCCTGGCGGGATCTCGTAGAACCAGCTCCGTGCCTCCTCCGCCAGTGTCTCCTGGAACAGGAAACACAACGTTGGGTCCGAATATCGCGTCTCGTCCGTGGTGGACTGAAACTCGTCCACGTGCGCTCGTGGATCCCCGCTCCCGTCAAACCGGGCAATCTTCGTTATCTTGGCGTGGGGATCCCTTCCTCTTTCCAGTATGTGCGCCGAGAACGGGCTGACCCGGGGGGCGAACGTCCCGCCCTGACCGGCCAGCTTGTCCTTACGCAAGCGTGAGACTTCCTCCGCCAGCTCCTCCATCCTCCGTAGGATCAGGTTGTTGTTTGTCGGGGGTGATGACTCCTCCACGGGTGAGGGCGCTCGGGCGTTGGTTCTGGCGAACAGAGGGCGCACCTCGCTGGCGGTCTCCTGCGTTTCTTCGTGCTGCTCTGTCTGCCGACCGATGAGCGTCTCCAGCCGTTCCTCCATCCTTTGGCGGATCTGGCGCTCCTCCGTTCTCTCGAGCGCTGCCTCCCGCAACTCCTGGGCCATGTCGTTGATGCGCTCGTCCCTGTCGTCCCTGTCGGTTGTCTATGCGTTCCGCCCTATCGAGCCTGGCGGGGTCCCTCCTTCAGGTGTGTTGCTGCCGTTAGTCACCGGGTTGAGCATGTGGACCTTTGGTTTTGGTGGTGTTTATACGAGGTTTGCAATTTGTAAGTTTCCCACAGACGGCGCCAGATGTTTCTACCGAATTACGCGCGGAGGCGTAATGGGGCAGAAGCAACAAGAATAAGCTTCCTCTTCCTTCCTCGGTCGTGCGGTGGACCTCCCCTGCCTGGTGCGTCCGAACGGTGGGGCTGTTCGGATGGGCGGACTCTCCTCTCCTTCCTTCTCTTCGTGCGTGCGGGCTCTTCTTGCGGGTGCCTCCTTCCTCGGGCGTTCGGGAGCAACTGTTAGATGAACACAACAATGAAGCAGGCGGTCAGGGGTCAAGACGGGGTGGCCCGCCTTCAACGCTCCGATGCCTAAGTCAGAATATGTATCGGATATAACAGTCAAGCGAACGTGCGAGTGGTGTGATATGGATCGAGTGAGTCAACTGGCTCTCGATGGGATGTAAATTAGTCCGAATAGGATCTAATGGAGTGTGAATGAGTGATCGAATGGAATTAGATACCGTTCGATGGGATGATCTTACCTGTAATAAATACCTGATATATATAGGTGGTTGATTTTGGAACCTGGTGTTCTCTTTCGATGTGGGACTGATGGTTCCTGCTGGTGTGTGATCCGCATGTTCGGGCGCGCCCCCCACGGGCGCGTGCGCGCTCGGAAGGGGTGGGTCCGGTGAGTGAAGTTGGTGCTTCCTTGGTGGTCTTGCATGTGGTTGAGTAGGTGTTGCTAATCTGCTTAAGTGGATAAGTATGTTAATTGTACAACTAATTATGCAATACTAACACTCTACATATGGTTATCTTGTTTACCTTGGTTCAAATTTGATCTTTTTAGTGCTCGAAGAAGCAGCCCACCATAGCTCGTTCAAGTGCCGAATTTGAATATCGATCCTTATCCTATGCCAGTGCTGAAATTACTTGGCTCAGCTTCTTATTGTATGAGCTTGGAGCACGAGTTCAGTTCCTTATTCTGCTATATTGTAACAATCTGAGTGCTACTTACATGACTTCCAATCCTGTTTTTCATGCCTGAACTAAGCACATCGAACTTGATTACCATTTTGTGCATGAGAAACTTGCACTTGAGAGTCATAGAGTTTGTTTCATTCCATCTATGGATCAGCATGCGGATCTCCTCACCCAGCCTCTACACAAATCCAATCATCATTTATTTTTCGACAAACCTGTTCGTCCAGCGCTGTCAAGTTTGAAGGAGGAGGGGGGAGTGGGTTGTTGGAGAATCATCTCCACTAATCAAGCAATGATTCCTTCTTATTAATTTGTAATCGGTTATGAACTTATGATACTATTGTATAATTGTATATCAGTTTTGATATGGCTTTAATGCCTGTGGTTGTAACAACAACTTTGTACTACTATATATGTAAATGATTGTGAATCAAGAATACATGGAAATTCTCTTTCTACATTAGTGGATTTTCAAATATTTTGTACCAAAAATTGTAGAGGGTTAGAGCATTCTCAAATCTCAATAGAAACCCTATTTTAGAAATAAAGTAATAATTTGATTAAATATTAAAAAAAATTGACTCCAACAGATACTCTAAACAAAAGTTAAACAAAACTTGCAGCTAAATCTTGTTAAAGAATTTAATTCAAAGTTTCCATTTCCCGCCTCTAATTTTTAGTTTTCTTCATTTTTTAACTTACATAACATTTAAAATAGGGCAATGAAACTCACACTCCCCTCCTTACGATCCAACTCCACTTCACCTTTATTTCGGAAAATTCCAAAAATACTTCTTCCTCATCTCTTTTTTCCTAAACAGGTGTGATTGAGCACAGTCGTCACTCGACTGCTCTTCACTCCAATTTGGAGTTTGGTCCCAATACAATCCCATCAATGAAAAAAAAAGAATGGGAAGAACAAAACATATCTAAACAAAAAGAAAGAAAAGATTACAGATTGCAAACTTGTTTTTTCAACTAAGAAAGGGTTCGATCATAACAAAGGCAAGCGACTCCTCACTTTTAGAACCACCCCGGCAAGAGCACCGATTGCAATTACAGGGTTCTTGGCGAGACGAGCTCAACGGAGATTGCCGGATGAGGCCTTACCTCCTTGGAGGCTTAAAGCAACATAGCTTTGGATTTTTGATTTTGAAGGAGGGAAAATGTACGGATGATGATGTTTTGCAAGATAGAGAGAGGGAGTGAGGAAATGGTTGGGTTTAGGAGGAGGAAGATGATGATGGTGGTGACGAACTGATGATGACGAGCAAAGATGACTTAAAATTTGGGATTTGTGTTCTTCAGGGATAGAGAATAGAGAGATGAGAAAGGGTAATTTTGAAATTTTGCATGAAGTAGGAGCGTGAATTGTAAATATGGGATTGTGAATTTCACTATCCTTAGAAAAACAACTGTATGTAATTAAATTTAACTTTTAAATAAATATAATTTTTAAATTTGTCCATACTATATTAGGATGCTCTTAAAGAGCTGTAAACTACATGTTACTTCTGTAAAGTGTAATATGATTTAATGATGTAATGTAATCTGAATTGCCCGGCCAAGCTTTGTCAGAATTCAATGGTCACATGATTAACCTTCTTTGTTTACTTTTGGTTCTTTGTCTTCGTACTCCCACACATGTACGCACTTGTCTTGTATAAGACAAAAGTAACAAAAAAAAGTAAGAAAATGAGGGGTAATCCGAAAGTTGAACTCGAGACCTCTCGTACCCTAAGAGCATCCGCATTTATGAGTAGAGCAAGAAATAAAGCAAGAGCGTATTTTATTTCAAGCAAAATACATCTAAGATTTGCTCAAGCAAATCAAGTTTTGTACACACTCATTCACTATTTGCTTCAAGATTTGTTCAAGCAAATCAACTTTGTCATGTTGTGAGATGTTTAAAAATTATTTACCGGATAGATTTACCACTAATAATAAAGTGACACGTGTCTTTATCGGTAGTAATTATACAAGATTTCCAAAAAGATTTCCGACTAATTTAAAATTGACACATGTCACTGCCATGTGTCATTGTCGTAAAATAATTGGACTAAATTTCCAATGAGATTTTCGACCAATGTCGATCCGACATGTGTCGCTACGAGATAGCGTCGTCGATAAAATAATTCAACCAGATATCCTGTAAGATTTTCCACCAATTACGATGCGACACGTGTCACTATGAGATAACGTCGTCGACAAAATAATTGAACCAGATTTCCGGTAAGATTTTCGACCAATTACGATGCGACACGTGTGTTCATCTTTAACAATCGGATTATCTACAATTGGCTATAAAACGTTCATCTTTCACTCATAGTTTACTCACACCATCTACAAGAATCCGAGTAGATAACTCATCTCTCTAAACACTTAGCAATATTTCCTTGTTCATCACTCGGATGGATCCTTTCAGCTTCCCCAATTTTTTCAGGCAGAGACAACGTTAACAAGAAAAGGATGACGATATGGAGCAATCATTCATCAATCAGGTGGTCATGGTGGAAGCATAAGACGATGATGAACCCTCACGACCAAGCAGTTCATGTCGCAGTAAAAAACCGAATCATCCACGACAGAGGCTATCTAGGGGACGCAATCTCATGGCTGATTACTTCATCGAACGACCCAACTTCGAGGCGGCAGAATTTCGTCGGCGGTATAGGATGAGCAGAAACCGATTCAACATTATCATGACGGATCTCTGCAACTACGACCAATTTTGGCATCAAAGACCAGACGCGACTGGATTGCTAGGGCTTCTTCTCGAAAAAAAGTTGACAAGTGCTCTACGAATGTTGGCATATGGGGCAGTCGCGGATCAGTGCACTGATATTACAAGGATGGGGAAATCGACTACCCTGGAATGCATGAAGGATTTTTGCAGCCAAGTGTATGAAATTTATGGTCCAAAATACCTCTGCAGTCCAACACCAGCAGATTTCACGCGACTCCTAGCCAAAGGCTAATGCCGAGGCTTTCTAGGCATGATTAAAAGTATCGACTGCATGCACTGGGAGTGGAAGAACTGCCCAACTGCCTATCAAGGGGCATACTCAGGTCGAAAGGGTCGCCCAACTATTATTTTGGAGGCGGTGGCCTCGTATGATACGTGGATATGATACAGTTTCTTCGGGTGTCCTAGAGCCAAAAATGACATTAACGTGCTCCACCTATTGAATGTGTTTTCAGAGGTCCTTGCAGGAAGAGGCCCAACTGCCGTCTATGAAGTCCATGGAGAGAGGTACAACCACGCTTATTATTTGGCTGACGAAATATATCCAAGGTACTCTACATTCGTCAAAACAATTTCTAATCCCTAGACGCCGCAAGATAAACTCTTCACAAACAAATAAGAGGCATACTAGAAAGATGTGGAGAGGGCCTTTGGCAACTTGCAATCTCGATGGGCAATTATTCGTCATAGTTCTACATTGCACCAAAAATCGGTAATGACTACCATCATGTTAGCTTGCATCATATTACATAACATGATTGTTGAGGAAGAATACGTGGAGGATGAGGATGAGGAAGAAGAAGACGTGCAAAATCCATCGAGGGCTTTATGGGTTTATGATGGGCCGGTGGATAAACAAGGGAATCGAATTCCTTTTGAGCCAATTAGTAGAGATGGAGCCAATATACAACGGTTTCACAACCGTGTTGCCGATCTTGAATTTGGTTACATCTATAGAGAGCTTCAGAAGGACTTGGTGAAGCACAATTGGAGGTTGGAAACCGGCGAGATACTCTAAATATTATCCTAAATATGTGTGTTTAATTATTAAGCTTGTGTTTAATTTTAGTTTAATTTTTGCACGTGTGTTTAATTATTAAGCTTGAGTTTTAATTTAATGTGTATTTCAATTTCATCTTAATAAATAAATTGCATCTTTATTTCTTCAAAATTTAAATTACATAAAATGACGAGCCAAGCCTAGATTTATTCTTAGTATGATACTATAACTACTATGGAAAGAGCACGCGACTTAGGTGATAACAATCTGAATATGTTTCATCGGTAGGTTGATCTTGACTAGGTTCTCCTTCATTAAGGATGTCTAATTTCCTCTTTGTAAAATATCTTTTTGAGATTGGGGTCATTGCCTCCAAATTGAAAGGACCCAACCCCGATTTAGTTTCCTAAACCGGAATCAAACCCCTTCTGAAAACACGAACCAACAAAAACCATCAAAATTTCGGCAGGATAACGCTACTAACGCGGAATTACCATTACCTGCACCCGGAAAATACACTTCATCCTATGCCACAAAAGCTAAACTGTGGACACCAATCCCATCCGAATTTTCTCAATATATCAACAGTAATGTAAAGTAATAAATATAACTATACTTTACCAAAATCCGAGAAAAATCGTATAAAAATATACATCAGAATACTCAGAGCGACTTCTAGTATAGATATACAAATAGTAGGCCAAACTAAGAACCTACCATAAAGAAACATCGCTCGAATACTATGCCTCCGACCACGACGTGCGACACCAGAGTCCGAACTGCAAATTGGGCACGGAAACCGAATAGCCCAGGGGAAAGACATGAAAACTGTTAGAGTGAGTGGACGAAAATAAATGTCTTTCGCCGAATAACAATATATATTTTATAAAAACATATGCGAGTCAAATGCATAAAAATCATATGGTACACGAGGGAGACTCTAACTCCTCACGCGTACAGAGCATGCATGGAAAATCTCACGGGGTCGCTCGTGGACACATCCGTGCTAGTACAGTCCGAATCACGGGATCCCAGACCCACACGTGATTCTAGCCAGAAAGGCCTCAGGTCAGGGTATCTGTTTCCCCCCGAAAATACATCAGCACAAGAAACAGTTCCCCCCTGGTAGGCACCCTCGGGGATCAGCCGGGATGCGAGTGTATCGATACAACAACGTATACTAAGACTGTACTCTGTGTAAATCAAATTATAAATAGTTCGATGCAAATGTTTAATGCAATAAATAAATGCATATACGTAATATATACTGGTATAGGCATAATCGTATAACACATGCTCATATAAAACATAATCTCGTATGCATGTTCATGCTCGTAAAACGTGTATAAAGACTCGCGATTATCAATGAAAAGAAATTGTCCACTCACAGACTAGCGTAACGTAGTTCGCGTTAATCCCGTGATCCGGCGGAAAATCCCTCGCCAAACGAACGATCACGAACCCCTGAATAATCATAAAATCCATTTCTCAAAATCATAACTCGATACTTCAAATCAAATCACGAGAAACAACCGTTCCCGGAAACGTATAATTCAATAACGACGAATTGTCAAAAATTCAATAATCACACCTCAAAATCTCGCTATAATTTTCGATGCTCAAATCGAAAAACAAACCTCACCACTGCGATCGGGGCACGATTCCGAGTGAAACGACATATAACTCGTCGAAAACCCCAAAAAGTCAACTTTGACCGGAGACCGCCGCCGCCGGCGGCGCCACCCAAACATGAAATTTCCCGGCGGACCAAAGTCTATTCCACTCAAAATCATCCAACAAGCAACTTCCATAACTACACCAAAGATCAATTCAAACTCTAACTAGCTCAATTTCATGCAAAACCGAAATCCCACACAAATTTCAATCCAACAATTCTCCATATACAAATCAAATTGGAACTCCATACTTATATGGTTAGATTCATAGCGTTGAGAGCTTCAAAGCCCAGTACTTTATGCCCCTCAATATGGCCGGAAAAACAACCACTAAAAACCCCTAAAATTCACCAATTTTAACCGGAAAATTCTCTCTCCACCGGCGTCCCCGCCGTGAGTGGTGGCTGGAACCTCCACTGGGAGGCCAAGGCGCGTCGAACGGCACCAACCCCAAGCCCTGGGGTGGCCGGACGGCAGCTCGCCGCCGGCAGGCCGAGCTCCCCGTCGCACCTCCATCTCTAGCTGAGTTGACTCAGTCAACAATTAAATGCCAAGCTTTGACCTTCCTGAAATAGAAGCCCACTTAAATACTTTCCCGATTTGGAAACTACCAATCACACTTTTCGACAAACTTCGAACACCCGTAACTTACGCGTCGCGAATCCGTTTCCAACAATTCTCGCGGCAATAAACTCATCTCGACATGTTCTTCAATTACCACCCGAAGTCAAACACTTCGACAAATCCGATAAAAAGTTAACGGTTCAAACCATCACAAGCTTATCCGATTAAATAATCAACGGTCGAAATATTCATAACATAATCCTCGTAACTCGGAATAATCCTTCGGAAGTTCCCATAAGGTCGAAATTAAATTCTCTACAACTTCTATGAAGGATCCCAGATCAAATTCTTGCCTGATAATTTAGTCGCTAACAAGGCCGCCATATTAGCAGATTACGTCGAAGTCACAACAAATCGCGAAACTCACAAATCAAGTCGATAATTATTCCGGTTACGGTTCGAGTCGATCAACGATCCAAAACGGATCACAATCACGATTCGGATAGACTCGAACACGAATGGATAAACTCGACAATATATCAAAAATTCAAATATTCATATTATATTCCTCGGTCGCCCAAATAATGATCCAGAACCGCCCATAAACTCGAAATCACGCGTACAACGACTCTCGAGAAGAGACTCAACTCAAATTCTCGGTCAATCATTTAGTCGTGATCAAAGCTGGCGATTCAATCAATTATCGGAAATCTGCGATTATACGCTAACTCACGAATTAAGCTGATTATGCTTCTGATTCTGTTCCGGGTCGTCACACAAATCCATTGTCATGATCCTCGTTTCCTCCTCTTGTTTCTTCAATCGTAACTCTTCATCCGCCATTGCTTCATTTCGCCTTTGAATTTCTATGTACTCCGCGTAATAATTGCTCACTTTCATTATGCGATATCCTCTTGGATTTCCATGATGCTTGGTCACTAGCAATGGTATGCAAAACCTCAACTCGTTGCTCAATAGGAGTCTTACCTTGTTTCTTTTGTCGCTTCGCTTCCTTTGCCGCCTTCATTCACATTGGTCTAGGCGGACTCGAGGGAGCGGCCACGTGGCTTTGAGGTGTCTCATTCACTTCTTCGTCATCCAAATTAATGGTTGGAGATGATTCAGCGGCGGAAGGAATAGGTTGGTAACTACTTGCATATGAAGATTGAGTACTTGGTAGCACCGAAATGAAAGATGGATGATTCTTAACCACTTCTCAACATTCAAAGTGTGTAAACACTTTCTTCTTTTCCTTATAGTAACATGATTGAGCTTGCTTGACCTAATAAAATAATTATATTAGCTATTTCACCATGCTACATATTTTATTCAATTTAAATATATAAATTATGCTACAAAAAAATAATGTATGCTACATAATTTAATTCATCATTATGCTACAATAAAATTTAATAATTTATGATAAAACAAAATAAACTTACTTTATCTATTAGCGAAGTGCCGCTAGCTATACATTGCCGTGCCGCGTACAAACATACGCCCCATTTTTGCAAGAGTAGCTTGAATTTGTTGTAGTGAGACGCGAGCGCGATTCGGGTCCTTGGCTTCTTCGGAAGATTCTCACCTTGTGTTGGCTTCCAATTTTTCACATAATCGGCATGAATTGTCTCCCACAATTTCTCTCTCTTTTGTTTGTTGCCGTCGTATTCATCAACGCTATGAAGCATAAAAGAGATGCACATTTGTAAATCTTCGGAAGGAAGCCAATGTGTGCCCATTTTTTGGAATAAAACTAAAAAAAATGAGAGAGAGCAAGAGAAGATGGAGGGAGATGTGTAATTTGTTATGGAGCAAATTGGTGTGAGTTGATAAAAAATTGAAGTTGTATTTATAGGCAAAATTTTGGGGGAGTTTTGGAATTTTTGGGAATTTTTTAACTATTTTTTGGAGCTTATTCCCGTTGGTGGTTGTTTGATCAAATAGTGATCGTTGTGTTCAAATCTTGACCATTGGATCGAAGCCTGAGAATCAAAATGGAAGGCCTGGATTAAGTGGACCGTTGGAGATGATTTTACAGCTCGGTAAGCCACGTGGCATCACCTGATTCGCGAGTAATTTTTTTTGTTTTACTTTTGACTGGTGTGTGTAAAGAAAAAAAAATGAAACACGCCTGACGTCACCCACCTGCCGTGGGTTTTGTCAGGCGGTCGATCAGTAGCCCGAGCTAGATCGCTCGAGCCAAATGTCAACGAGCAGCCGACAGCGTGAAACTCCCGGGTGGGTCCCCGATTTCGTTTTAGGTGAGCAAATCGGTGTTGACCCCTCCACGTGCTCAAGCAAGACATCTCCGACTGCTCGCCGGTGTGGATGCTCTAAGCAAGCATCAAACCACTAAACCAATTACCCATATGTTATTACCGCTAAAGTTATAATATTTAAACAATTAGGCGTTGAAAATACCGCTACAAAGTCCAAAACCCTAACCTTGGTTTAATTGCCCTCTTAATTTTCCAAAATGTGTTTCTTCCTGACTTCCACAATTTGATCCTTTTTCATCGCAAATGCAAGACTGCTTCCTTCGCCTGATTCACTGATCTGGGCCATGGCTGTTTCTCACTCCCAGACCTCCGATGATTCTGTCTCACCCACCTGGTAACTTTTTATGTTCATCTTTCTATACAACCAAATCATTCATTTTTCTTCTATTCTTCCAATTCTTAATCAAACTTATTTTTCTGATTCAATACATTGCTGTAATCCTTTGCGTTTCGAAATGGGTCTGATTCATTTGAGTTCCTTTTGGCTTCTATTCAGGGGTTTATAATCTCAAAGCTGTCAATGAAAATGATCAGAAACGCCCACAATGTCAAGACACCGAGCCGGTTGATGATGATGTGGTGCTGGATAGGCAGCCAATGGGGGAAACTCAGTTGGTGGAAGACTCCGATTTTGATGACGAGAAGAGGACTTGTTTGGGTGAGTATGAGGATGAAGTTGTGCTGGACAGTGAGGATGAGGAAGTTAATGGAAACATGATAGTGAATGTGAGAAGTCTGTCTTCCGATCAAAGATGCGCCACAGGTTCGTGTAGTTTAACTGTTCTTTTTGGGCTTTTTTTTTTCTATTTTTTTATGTTGAACATATGATGTTATATGTGAATATTGAGTGGTTGAAGAAGTAATGTTGGGAAAAATCTTTGCTTTGAGTATTTTTGAAGTATAAATGGCAAGTTATTTGATGTGATTTTGATACAATTGATGGATGGAAGTGGTCTACTGCTTTGCAGGGTTTAGCTACGATGACTCTCAGGATCCGGGGGAGGCATCCGAAGACATTGCAGTTAATTTTGTGGATCAGTTTGTGTCTTTGAACAACGATCTGAGTTTCAACTCTCCAAGGATTAACAAGAAAACACCTAAGGTGAAATACCCTCCAGTTAGAAGCACAAAGGGGTCTCATTCTTTGGCAAGGATGATTGATCTCCAGTGTCAAAGTGAAAAGGTGAGGGCCTATGAATGGGTTGATCATGAGGAGAATGGAGCGCTTCCGGGAAATGAGAGCAAGTTTATTCAACACCCTCATAAGGAAATGACCATGTCTGAAGGGAAGATTGAAAATGGGTCTTTCAATGCATCCGAAGAACAATTAAATGCAAATATCACAAGACTCCAGCTAGAATCTAGTGCTATAGGAGGAGATGCGGTTGACATATTTGATGTTGGTTTTAACACTCAAATGGCTGCTGAAGCAATGGAGGCCTTGGGATATTCAGACGTTGTTAATGCAGTTACTGTTTCAGGAGGGGATAAAGAGAATAAAACGCATGTGGAGCATCCATCTCTTGAAAAGAATGAGTGTCCTGATGTAAGAGGACTCAACATAAAGGTTACGCAACGGAAGCACTCCACTAAAGTATCAAAGAGGGCAGGTGCTTTGTGTCAGAAGCAAGAGTTGGATCCTGATCCGACAGCATTAACAAAAGTGAAAACAAGTAGATTCTTTGGTGAGTATTCAAGAAATTCTGCTGATCCCTATGAAAATTTACATGTAGAATCTCCAAAAACTGTCAAGGCAAGAAAGCTAGATAGTGGTGCTGATTGTAGTAAGAATCATGTTTCAACTACTCACCAGACGAAGCAATCAATGTCAGGGTGTCGGCAAAAAAGAATTGAGGACGGATGTAACAATCCAGGAGCAAGGATGAATGGTGTTACGGATGATGGTATTGTTACATACAGAAGAAAGAAGAGATGTTTAAATGCTCAGCCAGCTGAAAAAATTAGTGGGACGGGGATTGGATTTAACGAGCCAGTAGAAAGAAAAAGCAATGTTAAGAAGGATGATATTATCACGTACAGGAGAAAGAAGAGAACTGGTGCTAAAGATAGTGTTTCCAAATCTTATGCTTCATTGGAGGGAGATAGTAGCAGAAACACATGTAGCCTGAAATTGGGTCTGTGGAACCATCCCAAAAGGAAGAGAACAAGTAGCAATCGCAGCAGAGCTACTGTCCTGTATAGTCCATTTGCACCAGTTGATGGGAAGGATAGCATTTCCGATTGTGATGATAGGCTACAAAACAGCAACAGTATGAAGGGCAAATCACAATCTTCTTTAAATAGTTTTGCACTTCGGCTCTCTTCAAATAGCGATTCTGACAGAAGCTTGTTGGAATTGCTATATGGCAAGGTAGATGGCACACATTCATCATCAGGTAATGACTGCACTGCTCCATCTAACTGTACCACTGGCATAAAACTTGGATCATCCAAATCTGTGTCCATGATTATCACAAAAGACCATACAACAGAAATTTGCCCAAACCATCTCTATTGAAAGAACTTGTTGGACTAGGTGTCCCTGAGTTAGTGCCAGATCTCACTTGGAAAAATTTGAGGAGGCGAAGAAGCATGACTTGTGTCCGAGTTCTGATTAGCCAGCATTTGGATGATGGTATCATTAAACAGCAGAAAAAGGTAGATTTTGAATTAGTCTGATACGTGAATAGCTAAAGGATTCCCATCTGATGTTTCATCTTTCTACTTATAGATCATTGCACAACTAGGCCTATCTGTTGCTTCATCATCTATTGAGGCAACACACTTTGTAGCAGATCAATTTGCACGTTTAAGGAATATGTTGGAATTCATTGCTCTTGGCAAACCAGTTGTAACACATATGTGGCTGGAGAGTCGTGGGGAAGCAAACTGTTTGGTTAGTGAGAAAGACTATATTTTGAGGGATGCTAAAAAGGAAAAAGAATTCGGCTTTAGCTTGCCTGTGTCACTGGACTGTGCAAAACGGTGTCCGCTTCTAAAGGTGATGTATAAGATTCTTCTCTTTCTCAAGTCTGAGCTATTTCTTTCATAAGCATTAGCACAGTCATGTGGCATGTTGTTGGGGAGCTCCTATTTGCTAGTGTCTGGTGCCAATAATGTATTCTCTACTTCCTAACAGGGTCAAAAAGTATTACTCCAAACATAAAACCTAGTAAAGATATGCTGACTAACTTGGTGAAGACAGCTCAGGGCAAGGTATTTATATCTGATGTCATGTATGTGATTTAGTTGTTGGTGTTTCATTACTGATTATCATGATAGTCCTGCTTTATTTGATATTTAAATAAAATGTTGTGTTGCACAGCCCGTGGAGAAAGTTCAGATATCTGCAGCTAAGGGTAAAAAGATCGTCGACGACATCTTGATTCTTTCATGTGAAGAAGATCAAGCAATATGTCTACCTTTCCTTGAGAAAGGTATTGACAACCCGTACATCTTTTTTCATATGCCGGTTAAGTCATTTGGTTGTAACTGAGATTCTTGTACAGGTGCACATGTTCACAGTTCAGAACTTGTACTCAATGGTATAGTTATCCAGAGACTGGAATACAAGAGGTCAGTAGCATATATATGCATTTTTGGTTTCAGCAAGCACCACCTTTTAGTTTTAAGGAGGTAGTGATTATTACTTCTCAGGCATATGTTGAGAGAAATGAGTCGAATCAAGTGTTTGCTTGCAGACATCAGCTCTTCACCAATGTCATCAAGAAAGGTAACTCTTAATCGTTTGTCCGACCGGAAACAATCAAGGGAACTGTGTTAAACCATGTATTTTTGTGCTTGTTACTTTTTCGGAATCCTTTCAGATTAGAATTGCCTTCCTGCTGTACAGTTTAGAAAATTTTGGGAAAAGGGGATGACGTTTGCTTGGTATCAGCGCTATGTAAAGAATTTAAGATCAAGAATTGGCATAGAATCTTCTCCGTTTTGTTTCTCATATCTATTTATATTCTCATTTAGAGCAAAATCATCGGTCCTTGTAGTTCCTGGTCGTCCAGAAAGAGAGAAAATAAAGAAACTAGGCAATCAGAGACCATGACAAAAATGGTTGCTTTAGAGCTTGGTTACAGGAAAGTAAGCAAGACTGAATATGATAGGCATTTATAACAAGACCTCCATTTCGATTACAACATGTTCATGGCACAGTTGTCTACATTGTCTAAGAAATACCAAATTTCTCACACGTCGCCGGAAATTGCAAGGAAAAATCATGGCAGAAGAAATCTCCAACAAAAGTGCTGCAAGAGGAGAGCTATGTTCCTGGTTTTCTCATCATTTAGCAATACCATGGCACCATATCCTACACAAGTACACAATAGGTGACATTGACAAGCGACCTAAATTTCTTCACATTTGTGCAAGCAAAAGAGCCACAGAATAAAAGACTGTTGATAGTGTGCATACACTGCAAAGAAAATTGTAGTCATTTTTGTCAAAACACTGAGCTTTAAGGAGGTAAACGTAGACACAACTGCTGCATACTTCATCAGATTCTGATCTACGTCATAACAATCAATATCCATTAAATAATTCCAAGATGCTTCAGTTTTCAGAAGTATAGAATTACAACATACCAATCAACTATATTACTGACTAGATTCAAGAGGCTGTGCATTTAAATTGAAACTATCATAGCCTCCGCTTGTTGGTGCTGGATTTGGTTGATACATCGGGGGTGCGGCCACAGAAGGGGCGCCGTTAGAAGCATTGGGCAGTGCACTGCCAGGAGGCCCAGGGGGAGCACTCAGAGTGGGAGGCCGCATGGGCATATTTACTTGACCTGGCATCCCAGGAGCTCCTGGTGGAGACATCATTTGCATCATGGGTTGGTATACTCCTGCCAACGCAGAAAAGAGGGTCAATATGATAATAAAAATTTATTGAAATGCAGGTGATATGTAAATACTACCATTACAGGACTTACTGCATTACATCAATATGATAATGTAAACCACAGATACACAGCATTCCAAATTACCTGGAGCACCCATATGTGGCCTTGGCAAAACAGGAAGCCTAATCCCTCCTGGTGCCATTGGTGGACCTCCGGGCATTTGTGGCATCATAGGTGTTGGTAAAACAGGAAGACGAGGCCGGGCCATTAAATGCTGATTGTATGCGGCACCAACTTGCCCATACGCTGCAGTCTGCCCAAGATGTTCCTTGATCCTCTGGTCAATCAAACTCTGAGTTTGTTGCTCCTCAAATTGCTGATAGTACTGGCGTACATTTGCCTGAAGCCATACACCACATTAGCTAAACTAAAACCAAAAACCACAGAGCACATTACGATAATGACGCAGAAACAATACACCAATCATACCTTGTGCTTGTAACCCGCATTGTGCTGCTTTCGTACCGAAGGCTGCATAACAGAAACAAACAAGTGTACTTGAGCATGGGCAATTAGCAAATCTCTATATATATACCAACCCAATGATTAAAACCCCCCAAAAAAAATCCGAACTTTGGACAACTAGCAGATACCCTTATTCTCTAATCTCAACTTTTACTAAACCCCAATTCTTAATTTCAGTTCCTTTACGAATTTTCCAGCTTAATCTTTCAGTCTTAACTATTAGCTCCTAGAACCATAATTCGAAATGCGCCCCAAATTAAAGAAAAAAGAGCACTTACCGAATCGTGGGTTAGATACGTATCGCAGTAATCGCAGTAATACCTGAAAATTGAGCCCAAAATTACGATCAGATACGAAACATCAAACACTCAGAAAAAAACTCGGTCAGCTTAGTAAGTTAGCATTGAACGGTACAGAATTCTTACCGAGGCATTTCTCCGACTCGCTGCAGAATACGATCGAAAGCTCGGTAGAACTCAAGTCACTGCAAAAACCCCAAGTCGCTAGAGAGAAGAAGAAGAAGAAGAAGAATACGGTGCGTTTTGATGTTTTATAGTTTTAAAAAGAAGGATCGGCCCAATGCAGAGTCCAAACCGGAAAATAAAACGACTTGTCGTCGAATTTTGGCGAAACAATAATATAAAAGCGTGGCGTCGTTTTTCTAGTCTGGGACGGAGAGCAGCGAAGGAAAGTCGGAGACCTCCGAACTCGACGGAGAGAGAATCGGAAGTCCTGGAAAATCTGGGCCTCTTTTTCCAGGTTCTGTGATGATTCTCTCGCCTCCCATATCTTAGCTATTTAGTTGAAGATTTATATACTCAAAGGCTTCATCTTTCTAGGATCGCATAAGATTTTAAGCTGGGATATTTTTTTGGTGAGGTCAATGTTGATTTTTTTTCAGGATAATGAAAGCGAATGAGAAGCAGAATTGGGGAATAGTTTCGCCGTCGGCTGTGGCCTATCATTTTGGTACAAGTGGACTTTCCGTTGCTGTGGCTAACACAGTAACTCACCCTTTAGGTAATTTCTCAACCCTGAACAGTTGAATTTATTTACTTTTTCCTTTCTGAGAGCTCCCAGTAGGCCAATTTTGCTATCCTGTTCTAGTTCACTTTCTGTTCAGTCAAATTGTTATTGCTCTATTTTTTGTTGAGTTTTTGTTATCAAAATGTGTTGATAGATTAGGCTATCTGGCTCTGCTCATCAATTTCAAATTGTTACCAAGCATTAGATTGGTCAATGGAAGCGAGTATTTTTGAAAATTTGTGTATGTTTGGGATGCAGATGTTCTTAAAGTGAGGCTGCAAATGCAACTAGTTGGGCAGAAAGGTCCTCTGACTGGAATGGTATTTATTTTCGCAAGCTTATATGAGTACTCGTATTGTTGCTCCAATGCATTGGTATTGAATGGCTATGAGGGTGTTTGTGTAGGGGCAGTTGTTTCTTCAAGTTTTTCAGAATGAAGGACCGAGATTTTTGTATCTGGGATTGACGCCTGCATTGACAAGGTCTGTGCTTTATGGTGGTCTTCGTTTAGGCTTGTACGAACCCTCAAAGTATGCCTGCAATTGGGCTTTTGGGTCCAACAATGTTTTTGTCAAGGTTGGATCTGCGGGATTTGGTGGTGCAATTGCAACTGCACTTACGAATCCTGTGGAGGTTTTGAAGGTAATGGTACTGAGCAGGAACCTTTTGAGCTTATTCTCTTTGTCTTTAGTACTTGACTTAAATAACTCAATTATCGTCTTTTGTAACATTAGGTACGGCTACAGATGAATCCAAACTTGAGAAAAGGTGCAGCTGGAGAACTGTGTGCCATCGTCGCTGAAGAAGGAGTGAGAGCTCTTTGGAAGGGGGTTGGTCCTGCTATGGCTAGAGCTGCTACATTGACTGCATCACAACTTGCGACCTATGATGAAACCAAGCGGGTCAAGTTCTAAGCATGCTATTTTTCGCTTTGAATACCCACGAAGTAATTTCCAGTTTCAAATCATTATCGTGTGATTGTTAGTACAAAAAGTTGTTGTGTTTAACCATCTTTTAAAATGGTCAACTTCTTATTGACGCAGATCTTGACTCGGTGGACACCGCTGGAAGAAGGATTCCATCTTCATCTCATGTATGACACTGCATGTTTTCCACATTGTTGTCTGATCTTTCCATTTCTACACTTGATCTGGAAACCCCTACATTTTGTAAACAATTTGGTGTGGCCGGTGTAGAGTGTAGACATACTTGCAGAAATAATCAAACAATTAGAAACTGAAAATAGGCTTGTGTGTCCTGGAGCATATAGATGACATAGATACATGTATATTTATTCTGTGTGAGACAGTCTGTGCATGTTTATGTTGTAAAACACGCATGTTCTTATAGGATTAAAAAGTCAGAGAAGTTTTGGTTTATGAATTGTACTTGCCAAAACTAACTAAACTTTGCATCTTATGAAGCTCAAGCACCATTGCAGGCATGGTGAGTACCCTCCTGACAGCACCTGTTGACATGATAAAAACACGTCTTTTGCTGCAACAGGAATCTGAAAGAGTTGGAAACTACAGGAATGGATTTCATTGTGCATATCAGGTATGAAAATCTATCTTCTTTACTGAACTTCAGTTTTGCCTTCTTTCTAAGTCTTTTTTTAATGTTCTCATAATAGAGTTTCACAACCATTGAATAAATGTGTTTTGGAAATTGTTCCAGCCTTTTGTACATATTCTGAATTATCTTGAAACTCAGGGTCCTGGAACTAACAGTCCCATTATGTTCCTTATCCAATGTTTTCTGATGTGTGGTTTCAGGTTTTGCTTACAGAAGGCCCTAGAGGTCTTTACAAGGGGTGAGTTCTTTTCAGGCCATGGATATACTTACCTTGCATATTTAGTTCCATGCAATCTATATAAAAGACTATCTTCTTTCAGGAGCCTTGCAATATTTGCAAGATTGGGTCCACAAACTACAATTACCTTTGTCGTCTGTGAGAAGCTACGTGAGCTTGCTGGACTGAATGCAATCTAATCTATGCTCGGGATTGGGAGTTTGCTTTTTCCTACCTGACTCATATAGGAAAAGGGAAATAACCTCTTCAAGTGCTCGATGCATGGATTGTGGTTGGTCATTTTTTGCGTAGCAGCTTTCTTGTTCAATACTTCAATTCCTGTAGCTGATTTTTTCACCATTACAAAGGGAAACAGAATGTATTCATCCCACATTTTTGTGTCCCTTCATTTCATTAGCATCTGAACAAGTTTTTTGTGTACCACACAATCCATCCCACATTTTTCAATCACCGGGATGTGTCAAATTGAACAGCATTTTCGAAAAATGTTATACTCATGTATTCATCCTCTGTTGGAATAAAGGAATGATAATTGATTGTGTAAAACTGTATGTCGTGGATCATTCTTCTTTAACAACACCTTGAGGTAAACTCTGGTGACTTCATCATCAGTTGCAATATGAAGATATTGAGCTCCACCAAGATGGGAGGTTCTAAGCATATCGGTATACTGATAACATGTTATTACCATTATTACACTACCAGAAAAAAGAACTCATAGTTCCGTTGAAAAATAAATAAAAGAAAAAAGACTCATCGTGCATATGCGTTTTGAAATATTCAGACCAGAGGCTAGAAGAATCACGTTATTCCTCACTTATGTTTAGAAATTCTTAAATTTCATAGTAAGCTACATGCAGAAGGATGTACATTCTAGTGTTGTATCAGTTTGATTGTCTATATATTCAGTATGACGTTTTCTTTGGTTACAAGACAGACTGGACATTCTGCATGTCAATTGAGACAAGTATATGTGAGCCGGCTAGTATTCCAAATCAACTTAATTTGCAATATCTCCGTCTTCATGCGAATATTAAGGCCAACTTAAGACTGCAACTTAATTTACAACTTAATTTGCAATATCTCCATCTTCAGGCCAACATATAAACTCTATTGGAATAAATTCATCATATAATTTGTGTGCACATTCATACCAAGACAAACTTCGTATGCTCATATAGCTAGCAAAATTATTAATTTGCTGAAGAACAAGTTGAGGTAGATCTGCTCTCTACCAAAGAAAGAAAATGATAATAATGTTGAGTGTTTAAGACACTGGGGGAAACTAAGCGGATATATATTACAAATCATGAATCCGCTTTATTATATGAAAGCGGATTTGATTTGTAATTTTTTTATATAAAGTGGATTTGATTTGCTATTCCTTTTAATCAAAATTTATTCTAAATTTAGATTAGTTAAAGAAATTATCTGTAAGATTTTGATTAACCTCAACAATTTCACATAACAAGTATACAAGCTTAAATGCTTTAGTTACTTATCCCCACCATATCTCCTCGATCTTAAAAGTCCTTTGGATACTATAATACTCATTCAAAATCGTCTGTCTTCCATTTTTCTATTCTGTTTCTCTTCCTCAAATATTGCAGTCGTATCTACTTCATTGCATCTTTTGACCACGTCTATGATGTTGAGCAAGGGGATGAAAATCTTAAACCGTTGTAATCCTTCAACTCGGGTACATTTCAACTCCGAGAACTACTATTCAATCATCCATCTCGACCCCATCTAGGCCTATGTCGACTGTATTTTCATCACCACCAGTCATGGCACATATGCCATCTTCAAGTACCATAACAAAGGAAATCAGTACAAAAGTGGTGTCCATTCATATCATTAGTCAATCATTTGATCAAGTTTTTTGTGTACCATAATCCATCCCACAAAATTCAATCACCGGGATGTGTCATATTGAACAGCATCTTCAAAAATGTTATACTCATGTATTCATCAACCTCTGATCTGTTTGAAACTTGGAATAAAGGAATGCTATTGATTGTGTGTCAAACTGTATGACAAAACCTTTACGTAAACTCTTTGGTGGCTTCATCAGTTGTAATATCAAGATATAGAGCATGAGAGCATCCTTAGAGATGGGAGATTCTAAGCATCAGTATATATTGTCACTATAGTGATCGATAACATGTTATTAATGGCCATTATTACACTGCCAGATGCGTATAGCAGTGATCAACGTATCATTTGGCTAGCATTGTATAAACAACAGAAGAGAAAAAAGTTGATGTTTTGGCTGTTGCGGATGTATACGTACAAGTACGTACATACATTTGCACAAGCTCTTTTACAAAAAGAAAATGTTCTGTTTGGTATGATTTTTGAAAACACTTTCAATATTAAAAAAATACTTTTATTATAATTGAAAGTACTTTGAAAAAATTTAAGGAATCACTTACAAGTCTTAAAAGTGACTTTGTAGAAAGCATATGGGAGATACTTCCTCTTGAAAGTATTTCTATGAGAAAATACTAATACTGGAAATCACTTTAAAATCTATCCCAATACGTTGCTCAAAAGGAAACGTACTTGCATTAGTGCATGGATATGTAGATATGATTGGCACGTACGTGTCCAAGGATATGTAGATATGATGTCTGTTTGTGATGGATTCTCAAAGTGATTTTCTCAATTAGCACTTTGAAGAGGAATCACTTCCAAGAGGAAGCACCTCCCAAGTGTTTCTTAAAAACTACTTCTAAGACTAAAAAATAATTTCCTAAAATTTCTCAAAACACTTTCATATACAATTAAACACTCTAAAATTTGTAGAAGTACTTTTTTATGTCTAGAAGTGTTTTCAAAAGCTATACCAAACAAACCCATATAGTAAAAGAGGAACGAGGACAGCAATTTTTTTTTCTTTCTAATCTGAATTTATATGTAATCTATTTTTGATAAACCCCAACAAATTCGCATAGAACCACACAAGCTTAAGCTTTAGTTACAGCTTATCCCGTCGATCTCTCCACAATTTAAAATCAAAGTCTTTGGATATATATCAGAAGACGACTTCAGATACCATCCTTCAAAATCGGTAAAAATATCTCAAACCCTCTGCCTTTCCCTTCATTCGATCTTTTGTCTTCCCTTGGTTGTTTCTCTTCAGTCGTTTCTTGTTCAATTAATGACATCTCCTGACCACGTCGATGAAGATGAAGATCTTGAACCGCTGCTAACCCTTCAACTAGGGTACAATAACTACAATTCAACACCGAAATCTACTCAACCATTCATGTCGACCCCACCTAGACCTGTCACTGTATTTTCATCAGTACCAGTTGTGCCACATATGCCATCTTCAAACCCTAATGGTGTTGCAATCTCAAAAACTCACAATTCTTCTCGAGGAAGAGTAGGAAGGGTCCGCAGGAATCCATCCCGAGCCCTAAAGAAAGGCAAGACTGAAGAGATACCCGCCCCATATCCTTGGGCCACAACAAGACGTGCCCATGTCTACTCACTTGAGCAGTTGCAGTCTCGTGACATAGAGAAAATCAGCGGCGTACGAGATTGAATACGATCTGATAGACAAGTTCTTGGAGCTTGCGAGTTATGTCTCTCAATACAGGAGTGCAATGTGTGATACTGATAGGGGACCTAGTGTTTGGATGACTCCAATGCTCCCTGATTCTAGGGTTTGTGGTCAGAGTAATTGTGTGAAGCCGGACGTGGGCGGCAAGAAGAGAGCGATTAGTTGGCTCTTCTTGCTTTTGGGTCAAATGCTCGGAATGTGCAAGCTCTCGATCAGATTTGAGGTACTTCTGCAAGTACACCGGGAATCATCGTACCGGCGCTAAAGATCGGATTTTGTATCTTACGTACTTTGGGGTGTTTGAAACAACTCGATCCCAATGGACCCTTTAGTGTATGAAATAGGAGGGATTAATGTTATTCCGAGTCAGTTAGCTGGCGGCTTCAATCGACGAGACAATGGATATGCATGCTCTCATTAGCTTGGTGCCAATGGAACAAAAACGTACTATTTGATCTAGTGAGTATGTCATATTAGCTGCTTAGTTAAGTTTTCAGGTGTTATTTTAATTTTCAATAATATGCTTTATTTTATGTTCTTGTGTTTCAAGTGATTGCTGGATTGTATTTCTACATAAACTCTATGTTCTAATTTATTGTTGGATCTCGTTGTCGAATAACATCAAATGAATTTCTCTCTCATAACATGTTGCGATGAGTGCGATCAACATATCGATCATGTAGAGTCTATTCTAGGAAATTCGTTTCTATCTAGCCGGGATACCAATAAATTCTTTATATTCTGCCACACCATCAATTCTATCCTTACCTCAAAAAAAAGGAAAAAAAAAGACTAACTCCGTATGTGAAGTAGGGGACGAGCTAGCTTTGTGCGGAGAAAGAGAAACACGACCCACGAAGGTTGTGGGTAAAACTCACTTGGTTCACGCTCAACCAGGTGCATTGGAACCTTCAAGAGAAGGCACAGGAGTGGAAGACTATGTATGAGCATGATGTATTCCACTGATGCTGATGCTCTCGATCACAGGCCTAATTAGAGTTATATTAGAGATTATTCTTGGCACGTACGAGATGCTATGCGATGCCTTAAGTTATCGGGAGCAATTGAAATCTTTCAAAAACAATCTCATTGATCTCAGAAAGGGATGCGTTCTTCACATGTGTTCAAGGTAGCTATATAAACAGCAGTAGTACACCTCACTTTGTAGAACAATCCTAAGTTTCCTAGTTCGATCAATTAGGTTTATAACTACTTGCTAGCTAGCTAGTTTGAACTGGATTATTATGTTAACTTTGCTAGTTTGAACTGGTACGAAGAACAAAATAAAGTGATTCAACTCTTTTATTCATCACACATTCATACAATCGCCTTGCTATCTACCAAGTAGTGTCAGTTGAGGAGAAGGAAGCATATACAAGGATCTCAGCTGCCTGCTGATAAGCTTACTGTTATGAAGAGCCAAGTGACGTTCCAAATCATCAGACCACCATTGCTCTAACGCATGAGCCTCCAGAAACCTTTGATTTCTCTTTGACATCACAAACAGCTTCGCGGCTACTTGCCCATTAGTCAAATTCCACGGCACATTCTCCTTAATTCCAGCATTGTTTCCTTCCATTCCGTCATCAAGATCGGTATAAGAGCAGCAGATGTAGTCACTTCTGTTAACATACAGATGAGGTACCCATTTCCCCAAACCCACACCACGCTTCTTGAAACACCCAAAGTAAGTAATCCATTTCCTCAATCCATAATCAGTGATGCTCTCACAACATCTGTTACTTCACCGCGTTTGACATAAAGACTTTAATCACTACTCAAATGAAGCATTGGCATTAACCTGTTCCAGAGAAACCCGGCTTTCTCCCCAATGTTCCTGACTGTCAACGGTAGAGAAACCGAAGGCGCACTACTAGAAAAATCCCTTTCAGGGACTTTTGTCTTCGGGACTAAAGTTGGTCTCTTATGTTTTTGGTGACTAATGTTGGTCACATTAATTAAGGAAATGCTTATGGATACACTATTCGGACCCTGTTATGAAGTTGGGGACGTTTGGAAGTTTCTGGGGAAAACAATCTATGTTTTGTATTTCATTTGAATTTTTATACTAGTCAATGGGACGTTTGTCAATCCCAGCTTTGTATCTTATACCTAATGTATTTTTTTCGTTCTCTTTTGCGTCGAAATCCAGTCGAGGCACTTCTTGACTCTCCAAACAAAATTTCTTACTGTAGCTAGTGTCCCTTTTCTGCATAGTAAGGATGGTCGTTTGTCCCCAATCTAAAGGCAAATAGGCAGTTCCGAGTATTTTGTATTTAATGCACATAAAGATCAAAAACTTGTAAAAGCATTATTACTCGTTGGGGACGCATAGCCAATAGTCCCCTGTTTCCGTCGACATCTCTCTCAATAAGGTACCCAAAAAAAGAAAAAAGAAAAAAAAAACAATCTCTCTCTTACTGTACTCTGTCATACGGAACCAAAATCTGAGAAGTCACTTCGTTATTCTCACACAAAAGATGAATCTGCTTTTGCATAGGTAGGAGCAGATCTTGGGCGTTGTCGACCCACGGATGACGCTCCAAAGGTATCTTTTTTCCAATTGACTCTTCCAATTACTGTGAGAGTGAGTTGTACTTACTATCTCAAGTGTTTCCTTGTGCTATATTTTTTTTAAAGCGTTTTCTTGAGCACCTAAGTGTTGTTTGTTGAAGCACTGGAGAAATAACTGAAGCTCCGGTCTAATTTGAACACTTATGTTGTGGCCAATTTTTATTTGAATAAGGAATGCAATTGATTGGAATGTCATCTGTTATGGAATGCAATTTGGGTATTAGGTTGAAACAGAGAAGACAATATTTTGATTAAGGGTTTCTGGGAATTTCAATGGGCTTCCATTTTTAAGGAGTTAAGAATATAGTCTTTCTCTCATTATGCTAAACTGACAAGCACAGGTAGTCTAGATTCCCAAGTTTGGAGTTAGCTTGTAGCTGAATTGCTAATTTCCCAGAAATAGATTCTTAAGTTTGGATAGAGAAAATAGCAACATGACATGGGTACCTTCGTTATAGCTACCAATTCTTTTACCTTGGACCACAGGGACATTTTTCCCCTTCATGTCATTTTTGTATTTTTTTTATTTGTAATTTTTAGTGAATGTTTCATACATATCAAATTTTGTGTTGCAATGGGACAACTATCTGGAAAATAAAGAATGTAGTCTGCCCCATCAAATCTCTCTGTATGATATCTCTTTTTTTCATTTCTTTTTGGTTCAATACAGAAAAGCAATATTTGGTTCCTTCTTCTCTTTACTGGGTATAAATCATTCACTGTAGCATTTTCCTTTTATAAATTGAATTGCCTGAGCTACAAAGTGTGCAAAAAAAAATGTATAACATTATATAACTTGGTCCTAAAGAACGAGATTCAGAATTACAAACCTACAAGAATGCCAGGAGAGATTGTCTGTCTTTTCAGGCAGTTAAATGTTTGAATATTCCTTCCGGGAGGCAGTTAATTTGTAATCAACCTTCATTATAAACGGCATGGTTTGTAGGGGGCATTCCCACTTGTCCTCTCTTTCTTGCAATGTTTCCTTGGTTGGCTTCCCTTGAGATGTTACTGTACTTCTTTGGAAGATTTGTATATATATCTTGTTCTCTAATCAGTACTTTTAATACTTGTAGTATGATATGATGGGAAAGCTACGATCTATCTTCATGACCAGGTATATTGGCTTATGACCATTGAAGTTGGAATTAGATTAATTATGTAATATGTAGTTTAGGAATATCCATGCTTCATCTTCTGTTTGAGATCGGAAAGTTGAATCATCTATATCAGGTTAGATGCGAGGTTGATATTCTTTTGGACCTTAACTATGTCTTACGGTGTCAAAAGTCTGTTTTCAAATGTAGTGCTAGACTTTTAGTTGTATCAGCTGATGTGTATCTCTTTGGTTGATTTATGGTAGCTCCGTAGCTATATGCCTATATATATATATGCTCTTTCTCATATTTTTCCTTTCTGTTTTCTAATCACTTAGGAAACAACACAGAGCAAATAATTGAATCTGTTGAGTACTTGGATAAGAGATTAAGGGAACTAGATGAAGAGAGAGAAAATTTCAATGGCTTGACAAGCAGCGAAAAGCTTTGGAGTATACTATATATGATAAGGGAACTTTAGAATCCTTGCCAAATGCTGGCAGAGGTTAGCCGCTATCCCTATGCCATAAAACATACAGCTAGCTGCATAATAATTAATGATCTTTAGTGATCTAGACATGTATGTATGCTTTTGATCATTTGGATTCAGGTAGAAGATGCAGCGGACCGACCTAGCTTGTTCATCTTTTGATGACAGTAGATATGCAACAGACTTCTTTGCTTATGAAATATGATGATTCCATTTTTTTATGGTACTTTGCAATAGAACGTAGTGTTTCATTAATAAGAGACATATATTCAAAATGTTTGACATAGATACTGTTTTTACAGAATCAGAGCAATGGAGTACTTCTCAAGGGATTAGAGTGGATGAAAGCCAGGGGAAACAGGGAACTCCCTTGATCCAGGGGTGAGAAAGTAAATTCACACAATCGGAGAGAGGGCTATGTAGCTGCATGATTAGATATTCTGGTATAAGCCAGGATAAATTTTGGCTTGGGAAGGGTGGCTTTGGGAGAGATGACTTTTTTGTTGGGAGGATTAATTAGCAGCTTAGAGGAGAGGAGAGGACACAGTAGGTAGGAGAGTGAGTGGGTGGGTGAGATTTTTTTTTTTCTGATAATTATTTTAGTATTGCAGACTGATATGAGTTTCCATTGAATATAAATGAGAGATAAATTTGTGTCTATCTTTTTAAACCTGTATTGTATTGGATTATATATAGACCATACTTGTATTACTTTCCAATACATGGAAAATAGAGGGAGACTCTTGCTCTTTGGTGTCTAATGAGCAATGGAAATTCTAACAATATAAACACACAGTTCAAATGTCTTTGCATTGTCCCTAGTGATGTTAATGATGTTTGGAGACTAATATGTGCTGTCTTTAACTCTCTGTAAGGACAAATTTCTATTTGTCTATAAAAATCTTTTTTCTAGTATTCATGAATGCACTTTTGAATCTAGTTTGTTTTGCGGGGAGAATATTATGTGGCTGACAGATAATCTGACCGTCATGACCTTTGCCGGCGACGGACGGGTACCACACGAAACGGCAGACTGCCTTGCGAACAGCCTCTAGCGATAGCAGAACGCTTCTTACGAATCTTCGAGCAATGTTCATCGTGCCTGATCGGTTCCTCATCGATCTTAGGGAGTTTCGACTAATTGGAAAAGAGAGAGAATTTACCGTAAGTGAGATGCGGCATCTGTGAATCTCAGAGATAATATATAGGGATTTCAGGGCTTTGGTTCAATTCCTCAAACAACTAGGTTTTCTGAATTTGGTCCATTCCTTTTTCTTTCTTTCCTTCGGTTTCACACCCATTAATCCATTATCAAAAAAAAACCTTTTTAGGCCCAATAATCAATTTGATGGGAGCTTAAACAACCGATCTACATTGCAATCCAATGGATTCCATCTTCTAATTGTCGTTTATAAAATGACCACAATTTTTGAAGTTCCGAAGAGAAGATGTGAAAGCTCCTGATTTCGAATAAATAAGAAAGATTTTTTTTTATAACTCACAAAAAATTACTTTAGCGTTAATTTAGTTTTAGACCTCTCAACCTACCTATGATAAGTAATGCACTGAATTATTTGATTCAATTAGTTTTTCATCTTGAGGAACCGAGCCTACATAAGCAAAAATATACGACTATATGATTAGTAAATGCAAGTGATTTAGGATTTTAGGTACAACAAAACATGAGGTGCACTTATAGTACTCCTCCGCACACAAATATGTGGGGTTTCTTTTCTCATTTTTTTTCAAAAATGCCCCTTTTTGAAAAAACTAAAAATAGGAGAAGTTACCAAAAAAAAAAAAACAAAGATTAGCCTTCGTTAAGTCACAACTTCAACTATGGTTTTCTCACCAGATTGCTTATGGGAACAAACTCATTGTTGCCTACTTAATTTTTAAGGGTGACTTCTCTCCTGACTAATTTTCTCAGTTAACAATTATATATGTGTGTGTATATATATTGAAATAACTCATTTTTCACCTTTTGGGCGATAGTCCGTCTCCTAGGGAATCAAATGAATATGAACAAGTAAGAACAACTCACTTTTTTCCTCCTTCTGGGCGGTAGTCAGCATCTTAAGGGAGTTTTAATGGGGTTTTATGATCAAATAAGAGACAAATTGAAAGACTGGTAGTGAGAACTCATAACTTATTTATTACAACATGATTACAGACTATAGATCCAGAGCCTCACTCCCTGGTAAACAGCTATAAGCTGTTTAGCCACTCATAGTAGTAGACATACTTGAAAATAGAGAAGCTGAACAGTTTGCTTTCACTCTATCTCTGGACTCACTCACTCTCTCTCTTACTCAGGCAATTTCTCTCAGATAGAATTCTCTCTATTCTGAATTTCGATGCCTAACACTAAGACCCGATGCTCTCTTTATAGAGACCGGACCTCAAAGTGGAAATAGAAACACAAAATAATTACAGTGACTCCACTAGCGATAGTGTTTTGATGTAGAGAGGGCATCTGCTTTCTTCTATTGTCTTATTTCGGAAAGCAGATTCTTAAGATAAAAAGATATCTCCCACTCAAGAAGAAGAAAACAATATGATTTTACCTGCCTTTACAAGTCATCGTATACTTCTGAGTTTTCTCCGAGGTAGGGGTCCTCATACCTCATTCTTCTTCTTGTCCCATTTTCTTCCATATCTGTATCAATATACATCTGGTAATTTCTTTCTCTCGATCTTTTCGAGCCAGTGAGTACAAGCTATAGTGGAATCTATTTCCCTCCTCTTCAAGGTAATGAACATGTCACTCATTACGGCCTCTGGATGGTCATAGGTAGTGACTATTATCTTTTCCCCAGACGCAAGAAAAGTAATCTCATGATCTTCGTCGATTATTTTCTTGATGTACTCTAATGTCATAGCCGTCATCCACATGATGCTAGTATTTGAGTTTCCATTGTATCCATCGCATGTTGGCTGAAGATACTGTCCCTGGATGATTCTGACGTAATGATATGGAGAAATATATTCAGTTTTTCCATTAGATTTCTGCACCCATTATAGGGGTATAAATCTAAACTTTAGTCTGAGAATGCAATTGTTCTTCCTAATATTCTTTACTGTATTGTAGATTATCGCTGACAATCCTTTGAGATCTTCATTTTTCTTTATCCATAGATTATGAACAAATCCATTCTCAACTAACCACAATTTGTGCTCATGCGGATGTTCACTTTGAACATTTACCAAATACCTTCCCAGAAAGGCTCCTGGTACTACAAAGAGGGTATTCAAGAAATCAGCATCTAGTCTATAAGTGCTAATGCATTTGTGGAACTTGAACCATTCTGATTCTTTCAACGTCTGAATAGGTACCTTGACACTTTCAGGAGTTCTGATGTACAGCGTTGCTGGTTCATTGGCCACGCTTAGTGGTTTCTTCTTCTGACTTAGTTCCACTGCCAAGGCATCCATGGTCACTTTCATAAGCCTTTTGTTATTCTCTTGGAAGGCAAACATCAAATTGTCTAACAATGCTCTCTGGTGGGATGCCAGACTTTGGTCAGTCGGGAAGACTGTTTCTGGAAAAGTGTGCAGCTGGTAGCTGAAGATGTTCACAAATCCTGAAGGAAAAATTCTGCTTTTTGGCAAAGCAGCAGCCCTCAACCGTCTTGATGAGCCTTTACCGTCTGTCGTTTGAGACAGGCTAGCAAATCTTTTCCTTTGGGATTGGTCAGTTAAGACTGGTCTTTTAGGACACAGCAAAAATCTCTTGAGGACCTTCTCAACAAACTTTTCTTGTTGATTGGGCTCTTTTCCTGGCCTCCTGCTCCTTGGGTTTAGGAGCAGGAGCCCAGGAAGATGGTCATTTCCCTTGTTAAAGTGTCCAAAAGATAATTTCTGTTACCTGCAATTATTTCAACATCATAATCGTATTGGTTAAGAAATAATTGCCAGTTTGCTAATCTTTCTCTATTAGCAGCTTTATCCAATTTGAAGCTTTTGAAAATTTTCACTCTGGCGTAATCTGTTCTCACGATGAATGGTTTTCCTAAAAAAGGCAGGTGAATTCTCGATTATATTTTTGATTGCCAGAATCTCCTTTTCCTCTATAGGATAATTTTGTTCTGCAGTATTGAAGTTTTCACTGTAGAATTTCAAAATATTTTCAGTGTTAGTGCCTGGCTCTCTTGCTAGCACTACACCTACCCAAAAGTTGTCACTAACATCAGTTTGAAGAATAATCTCTTCATTCTCTTCAGGTTTATGTAGTGGTGGAAAATTCTTACATAACTCTTTGATTTGCCTGACGATCTTTTCGTCATCTTCAGTGAACTTCCAAGTTCTCTTTGAGCTTGTTTTGGGCGACAAGATCGTTGTTAATCCAACAATCTTAGGAAGGAAGTCTCTTCCATAATTTATGACTCCTAAAAGTCTTTGTAGATTTTTAGCATCATGAATTCTGTATGGGAATTTCCAGGCTTTCTCTAAGATATGAGGTTGAAGCTTGATGACTCTATTCTTTATGTTGATCCCTAAGAAGTCAATTTTATCTAACATGAGAAAGACTTTCTTTTCTCCTAGAATGATTCCATGCTGGACGATGAGCTTGACTACATCAAAGATATGATTCATGTGTTTTTCTTTGCTCTTTGAGAACATAAGTATATAGTCTAGGTAGACGACACAAAAGTTTTCCACTTGCTTGAATATGTTGTCTATTTTTATCTGAAAAATAGATGGAGTTTGTTTAAGCCCAAAAGTCATTACTAACCATTCGTAGTGTTCTTGTGGAGTTTCAAAGGCTGTAAGAGGAATGCTATCAAGATGCATTTTGACTTGCCAAATTTAGCATCAAATTTTGAGAACACTTTGGCTCCTCTGAGCCTGTTGATTAACAATCTTGCTTGTGCTATCTGGTAACCATCTTTTACAGTTTTCTTATTGACGTCTCTATAGTCTATCACCATTCTTGCTTTTCTGTGAACTTCTTCCGCATGATTTCTGACATAGAAAGCTGGAGCGTGATAAAGACTCTTTGATGGTGTTATAAATCCTTTCTCTAGGAGATCGACGATATCTTTAAACTCCTTTTGATCTTCTTCCTTTTATTGAGGGATAGCTCTTATATGACAGATAAAGTTCATGTCATGTAATTGAGCTCATAGACTACTAGATTTTTTTCCAAAAATTTAGAGGATTGGTATCAATATTTTGTCTGAGCATTTCTTTGATTTCTCCAAAGGTAAGCTTCTTCTATTTCTCGAGTTTAGCCTTGAAATGCTTAAAATTATGCTCTCTTATGAATGAGGCTTCAACTGTCTCATTTTCGTCTTCTGATGATTCTTCACTGGGCAACTCTTCTTATTGCATGTATTGGTTATCAGAAGCCTTATAAGACACATAATAATGATATTTGTCTTGATCATGAAGCGGCGCGATGGTAGGATCTCCATTTTCGAATCTAGTCTTCATACTAGGCCTCATGGAGCTCTTCGATTTCTTTTTGAGGATTTTCTCTTGTTTACACTCGTCACAATCTCTCTTGAGAATGTTGTAGACAATATTTTTTTTGAGTTAGATTTTGGTAGGGGCTTGAGGTGGAGCATCATGATACTTGAATTCTCTGTTACCATGGAACCTACAGAACTCCATTTCATCAGACTCTTCTTCTTTTGATGATGATTCTTGAATAAGCAACTCTTCTTGTTGCTTATATTGTAGTATCGTTTCGAATTTTGGTGTGTATTCATCACCACTATTCTGCTGCGATCTCTGATATTATTCTGTGAATCTTGGACCAACGACACTTTTTGCTTCTTTAAGCCTTTCTGTCCAGAAGATTTTTTGATTCTTCTCGAACCCTAATAAGTTTACTTCTGGCTTCTGAATGAAAGTGTGTTGTAGCAGGAAGTCATTGCCAATCAAAATATCGGAATCTTGGCTTTCTGATTACCAAATACTTTCAATGACAAAGGTTCTTCCTCCTATTGAGATTTGAACATTTTTGGCAACTGTATTCATAGAAATCCTTCTTCCTTCTACAGTTTTTCCAGTTAGCCCTCTTTTTGGATCAGTTATCCATAACTCTTCTGGTATAGCAAACTTTTTTGCTAGACAAAAACCATAACCGTTATCTACAAAGGCGTGTAGATGATACTTCTTGTATTCTAGAAACTTTAACCCAATCTCCATGTAGTTACTAAATTTACTTGTAGAAACCGTTGCTACTTTGCACAGATTCTATTTTGAAGAACTTGCTTCCTCTTCTATAAAATGGCTGCATTGTTCTTCTTCACCGTCAGATACTACTTCTTCTTTAGTATCATGAACTATAATTTATGCAGATACTTCTTCTTCTTTAGTAGTAGTAGTATCAGACTTCATTCTTTTTTGATATCTTTCTAGAATCTCTTTCTTTTCTTCTATCTCAGAGAAGTAATCTTTGTATTCCTGTTCAATAATTTGGTTTATTGAACTGTTTTTTTTGTCTTTCTTCTGGCTTCATCTATGAAGCATTATTTGTGATACGTTTTTTTTACGCTTCACAAAACATAGGGAGTCCATCTTTCTCATAGCAGTGACAATAGTCACAAACGAATGATCCAGGATTAACTTTGTAAGAAGAAATCTTTTCTTCTCATGTGCCTTCTTCCCAATTCTTTATCTCAAGAAGATAAACTTTTCTAGGTTCATATTCTTCTTCAGACTCTGTTTGTGACTCTTCAGATAATTCGTCTTCTGAACAGGCTGAATAGACAGACACCTCTTCTTCATCTTCTGATGAATAGACTACCTCGTAGCCTTTCAGGTTTGCCATCTCTATGGCTCCTTCATATTCTCTAAGAAGAGCTTTCGAACTTCTTTTTTCTTTCTTGGGACATTCGTTTCAGCCTTGCATAACCAACATCTACAAGTTTTCTTTTTCTCTGATTCCTGAAGGAATCATGTCTTCTTGAAAAATCTCTTTCTGGGATTTTGTTTTTCTCTTCTGTAGTTGGAGCTTCTTTTGAACCTCAAATTCTTCCTTTCGTTTCTCTTAAAACATTTTTGGAAGTTCTTTTTCTTATGCTTCTTCTTTTCGTAACCCCAGTTAGTTGGTGCATCTATCATTTTGGAACAGAAGTCACTTCTTCTTTTGAGCTTCTTTTGCTCTGGTGTTGACATTACATTATTCGCGCATTAGCTACCTGATTCTTTTTGCAACTCCTCCAACCGAAAACCTCTCTAGAAGTTTTTCTTCTATGTTTTCTCTCATAGCCGTCCTCCACGGTTTGGGAAGCTTCATGTGTAAGAGGTGAACCAAGTCAGTATTTTCTAGCTCTCTTATTGTACAATAGTATTCTTGGAACTCATTCAGATATTCCTCGAAGTACTTCATATCGTGGATTTTGACAGCACATATGTTGGTTTTTGTTACCTCTTGGGTTTTTTCTCCAACATATGAGATATCTCCGCAGAATTGATCATATAGTAGAGTGGCAAAAGTATAAGAATTCTTATCCCTTTTTATGTTTTCCAGCCATTCCTTTCCTCTGATTGTTTCTTTGAAAGGAAAGTAGAACTTCTTTGCCATTCCCAGGAGAGTTGATTCATAGACTTTGTGCAAGTCTTCTGCTTCAAACTTTCCGAAGATCGTGCAGGCTGCCATGACTAGGCTAGCAGCCCATTTGTCGATGATTTTTTTCTTATCTAGAGATTTGTCTAGATCAAGCCATACTCCTAATTGCGTGATTGGTACCTTTGAAGTATTTTCCCGTGGAATGAATCTGATGGAGCTTCTTTCTCCCTTTTTTCCACTCAGACCTCTTCCATGTAGAAATTTGGTATTTCCACCAATTTTGAGGATGGTGGTTTGTGAAGGTTCTGCTTCTTCCATCTCCTCATCTAGATAAGGAAAGACTTTTATTTCCTTTTTGAAGTTGAAACTCTCGATCTATTTGATCAATTGTTCTAAACAAAAGGGATCTTCACATTCTTCAGCTTTTTCATAAAGCTTAAAGAGTTCTTTACATTTTGAGCTTTCTAATCTTAGCATGCTAATGTTTCTTTCCAACTTGGCATCTAAGTCCTCTTCCATTACTAGATTGGCTTCTCTTATCGAGATTCTGGTACTCTTAGTACCAATTTCTCTAGTAGAGTTGCATCTTTTGAGTGGTCTAGAGCCTTCATCTCTAAATCTTTCGAGGGATACATCACTATTTCTGTGTCCTTCGAATTTGAGGTTGACATCTCCAGTTTTACTGTTCTCATAGACTGCTGCCTTTGTGCTTTATGACTTTTCCTTAGGACTAGATAATTTTCATTCTAGTGGAAAAGTTACCTTTTCCTATGTTACCTTGTGAATTTTCTCTGAATGTTTTTTTTTGGATTTGTAAGGAATCCAGCAGTAAGTCCTGGGATATTTGATATCCTGGTCTTTGGCTTCCTGTTGTGCTCCTTAGTTTATAGTAGATTCTATAAAATATTGCAAGTTCTTTCATGGAGGTGTCGTCTATTTTGACTCTCAGTCGTAAACAATGAGCGGCATCAGCTAGGCTAGTTGAAAAGTTCAGGAAGCAGTTGAAGTATGCAACTTGATTGCATAGCGATGCTTGAAGTGTTCCCAATAGACTTTTCTGGAAATCGATCATCCTATTGGCTTGGAAGACACATAGAATTGAACAGTTTAGGCCTTCTCTGGCTAGTAACTTTATGCCAACTTGGACTGCTCAAATATGCATAAACTTAATGTTTCTTTTTCTGGCTTTAGAGAATTCTTCAGGTGTTACTAGAAAGAGATATATTTCTCCTGTTGTTGCTGGGGTGGTGAATTCAAGGATTTTGAACTGATGGCTGTCCATCATGTCAAAACTTCCCCTCTTGTATGTCTGATTGAATTCAAACTTCAGGATTGAAGCATTTCGGACGTTGTTTTCAATCTCGTTGAATTTAAACTTTTCTAAATTTAACAACTGCACCAATTTTTTCTTGAAGATGCTCAACATTTTCATGTCATGAGTATCTTCATGTTTAGGTTCTCTCAATCTGAGGGTTGACAGATTTGCTGGGGAATCTTGAAAAAATGACTTTGGCAGTGAGTTTCCTTTTGGAACTTGTAGCGACTTGAAGTCACGAGTCTTCTAATGACTGTTAGAGGTGAACTATTGCTTGATTTTTTTATGTTCTCGAGATAACTTTTGAACATAATCAAGAATCTTCATCTGTTGAAGATCTAGTCTCTCGATTTTGCTATTAACTCTTGTTAATAGTTCTTATGTTTCTTGCGGCTGATTCTGGATGTAATCTACTTTGGCTTCCAATTCCTGTAATTGATTGCTGATTGCTAGAATAATTTCTAGATATTCTCGGCATCTAGAAATCTTTGATAAAGATTCTTGCTGCCTTGTTAAATCAAATAGAGAATCTAGTTTCTCTATTATTCTTTCAGATAGTGATCCCATCTTTGAAAATTTTGAGCTATAGCAAGCTCTGATATCAATTGACCTGCAGATCTAACCAAAAGCTTAGATGGGTAATTTGTGGAAATAGAGTTCAACCTTAGCTTTATCATGTAGACAAGCAACTATCATAGAATGTTGTTTAGCAATTTCATTATCAATTTTTGTTTGGTCTTGCGGAAGAGCTAATCTTTTGAGTCTTTGTAGCAGTTTAATTTTTTGTTTTGTTTTTTCAGTGAAGTCTCAAAGCCACTTAAACTTTTTACTATACTCTAGAGAGGTTGGAAAATGAAATTTTTTATAATGAGAAATAATTGTTTACTTTCGAGTTTTGAGAATAGATGTTTAGCTGCACGTGTTAGAATAAACAAATTATGAGCCTACTATGCTTTCAAAAAAAATAAAAAAGATATTCCTTTTCTTTACTGTTGATTAATTATTTTTTACTATTTATTGAAAACTTTGTAATCTTTTTGTGCTGCCGCGCATTGCTGTTACGCACACACCGCAGAACCACTCCAACAAACATGCACATTGACTTTAGGGCCTCTTGGATGTAGTGATATTGGCCAAACTGCCAATTGCTTCTATTATACGATTGAGTGGTCAAGACGTCAGGTCGAATAGCTCGTCAGGCAGTTGAAAATTTGAAAAGAAAAAGGCTTAACTCGTCGTCGGCCCACTTTGTACTTTGACCCTAAATTTAGTCCAGCATGGCATGTAGGAGCTTTGGGGCCCATTTTAAATGTGAGCTGGTTCTTGGTGGCAATCTCTTTCTCGGCGATTTAATTGCAATTTTTTTTATTTTTGCTTATAGGGTAAATGAGCTTGGCTGAATCATAAATGAAATTTTGGGGTTCTTTCAAAAGAAAGGTGAGTTGCAACGGCTTCCTCTCTGTTCTTCAAAAAAAATTGACACATCATTTCAAGTCAACAAATACGTCACGAGTCACGACAACTATTATGAGTGACTTTGCGAATTATACTAAAAGTGTGGAACTCTTAAACTCGGATTCAAATCACGAAATTGTCCAAGTTGCAGGTAATATGCTAGTTGAAGCATTTCATATGCCCCGATGATCTCTATGTTCGGGCTAATTGTAGTAAAATTGAGAGTAGTTTGTGTCGTGAATCGAGAATTTGAGGGATTAAATTTTAATTTCAACATAATTATTTAAAAAAATATATATATTTCATAAATCGGCTCAACGACAAAATTAAATTGTTGAAAGCTGAAACACAACTGTTTTTTATCCGTCTATATCCTCGAATATGCTAAAATGAATTATGCTAAAAGTTTGAATCATTCAATTTCATATTCACTATATATAGTTTTCAAAACCGGTCAAAAATTATTGAACAAAAACAATAAAGAAGAAAAAAATAAAACAAAGTTGAACCTACAAGGGAATGTGTCGCAGATCTGAAAACCAAACCATAGCATAAACCCTTGGCCTAAAATTCATACAAACGATCAGAAACAATCCAACGCACTGCTACAATCTGTTTGAAGAGTTGGAAGCCTAATCTGTCTACACTTCCACTGCAACTTTGTAAACGTTACACACTGTTGAACTGTGAAGTGGCACTGTTGGGAAAGAAAAACCTTGGACGAGAAGCAGAGAATCTCACAAGCACGGCACAACAGGCACAATTAGCAAGCTGCTTTGGCGGGACAGTCTGGCGTCCTTATCCTCTTGCCACCGGTTTTCACGCTTAACTACCCCCTCTGCCCCTCACTTCCATTATTTACGATTTTGCCCCTCCCCTGGAAATGACCTGAATATTTATGTTCTTGTCAAGTCAACGAGATCTGAATATTACCAAATTCGCCAATTTTCGGTTTCTGTTGCAGGATTGGGGCTGGACTGTGTTTTGTTACTGTTTCTGTGTATATATGGACTTGAAGGTTAAAAAGAACATAAAAGGGGCAAACCTCATGTAGACATGTATGCGCTCTGCTTCCTCGTCCAATCTCTATTGTATTGCTCCAAATAGAGCTACCCTTTTGACATGTCACTGTTCTTCCTATTAAAAATGGAAACCAGTGGGAAAAACTTTTAGTTTTAGGTGACAATGAATAAAAACCAAAGCGCCTCTCTTGCTCTCAATTTTCTTTATAATAATTGAATAATAAAACGCGTTAATAATCTACGTGTTTTGGGTGATGAGAGGAAATGAATAATTAGTTGGTCTGTTGGTGACGAGGCAAGGGTAAAAGGGTCGTTGCGGTCAGGACTGAGTCTGAACTGTAGAACACGACCTCGAAGGGGCATTGATGAATGAAGAGAGAACTGCTGTGGAGTGGCAGTGTCGTAAATAGTAGATGAGTCCGAGGGCGACGAGAATGGTTTATAGTTTTTGATGATAAATCTAAAACGAGGATCCAACTCGGCCATATTATTCAGTAAGAAACCCCCAATTTTGGGCGAAGAAGAAAGAAGAAAGAAGAAAGAAAAAAGAAAATCGAAATTGATTGATTTATTTATTTTGACAGGCGAGAGAGAATCTAGAGAGAAACTGCTGAGAGAGGGCAGTAATGGCGGAAGCGAGGAAGGAGAGGAGAGCGAACAGCGAAGAGAGCGTGAAGCTGTTCGCTGGTCAAGTCCCGAAGCACATGACCGAAGCTCAACTACTCGCAATGTTCAAAGAGTTCTCGCTCGTCGATGAGGTCAACATCATCAAGGACAAAACCACTCGCGCCTCCAGAGGTTGCTTCTCACTCTTAATCTTCTTCTTGTTTGTTTCAACTTAAAGAGGAACTGACCTGAAGAATGTGTGTTGGCTTGATTTGAATGCAGGGTGTTGCTTTGTGATATGTCCGTCGAGACAGGAAGCTGATAAGGCGGTCAATGCATGTCATAATAAGAAAACTTTGCCTGGGGTTAGTTGCAGTTTAGATCTCTGTTAATTAATGTGTTTATCTGCTGTTTTGATTTCGATGTTTTCCATGGGATTGGATTCCATGCTCTTGATAGAATTACTGTGTTTTTAAGTTAGTAATCATATACTTAAGTTGTCACTGAAAAGTTCTGCAATCAAATCACACTGACGGAAAAAGTGAATTGACATAGGATCCTTTGCTTACATGTCATTAGACTGCCAATGACAACTTAGAGTGGAACATCAGAGCATTGTCATGGATACATTGGATAGAGATGGCCTACATTTCACACACACTTGAGATGTGAGCAGAGCGAACCAAAGAACTGGTGTTCCAAGTCTGATTTTAATGTTAAAAACAGCCATTTTTAGTTGAGCAAACACTAAAAGGATTTAAATGGATGTGATGTCAACTTACATAGAAGTTAATTTAAGAACTTCATTAGGATTGTGTATGCAGGCCTGTGGAAACACAGAGAGATTGGTTCGACCAATCAGAAGAACATTTGGGAGTCTTCTCTTGCACTAGTTTACCTGCTAGATATCATTGACAGATTATTATATGGACATTTGTCTAATTTGTTTCCTTAACTTAGTCTGCTATTCTCTTCCTGATTGGAAGTTTATATCTGTCCAACTCAGGCCTCAAGTCCATTGCAAGTGAAGTACGCAGACGGCGAGTTGGAAAGATTAGGTGCGATTGAATTACTCACATTTTGTCGAGCTTGCAAAGCTTTACTTCTTGTATTTCCATATTTTATACGATGTAAAAATCATGGATTTAGATGAATCTGTGCCTTTTTCCTCTGCAATCCAGAACACAAACTTTTTGTTGGTATGCTTCCAAAGAATGTTTCTGAAGATGAAGTATCCGAACTTTTCTCTACATATGGAGCAGTAAAGGACCTACAGATATTAAGAGGTTCTCAGCAAACGAGCAAAGGTTAGTCGTAGTTCCTCTACAATGCGTTTATTGCTTGTGAAATGTACTGGTCTTGCACTTTTAGATGAATATTCACATGTTTTATCTTTTCTTTTTTGCAGGCTGTGCATTTTTAAAGTATGAGACAAAGGAACAAGCCCTTGCTGCCCTAGAAGCGATAAATGGAAAGCATAAAATGGAGGTTTGTGTCAAATACAATAAAGTGGCTAGAAACACATGTCGAAAATTATTAATGTGTTCTTAACTCTCGAGGCTATATTTCTATTGCTGAGATTTCTCTTGTAGTACTCATGAAGACACACATATTAGTAGAAACATCTCCTTTCAGATTGAATGAAATCATGATGATAATTGATGTGTCAGCAATTGGATCGGTTGATAAATTAGAAATCATTGTGTATCAAGTTCAACAATAGTCTTCTATACTGGTCTGTGTGTGAAGGCATGATAGGTTAGGTTGAGTTGAATTCATCACTGGTAACTCATCTTTTCAGGGTTCAAGTGCTCCATTGGTTGTCAAATGGGCGGACACAGAAAAAGAACGGTTAGCTCGGAGAGCTCAGAAAGCTCATTCTCAGGATGCAAATGGGCCAAATTCTGATTCGCAACCTCCATCTTTGTTTGGAGCCTTGCCTATGGGTTACATTCCCTCATATAATGGTTATAGTTATCAGGTGAGTGCTTCTTTCGATTCTTATGTCTCCATAAGTTACTTTTATAAGTTCAGTATCTTATACAGTAATTAGTGTACATATTGATTTTTCATTCTATTCTTTCTGCAGGCTCCTGGAACTTATGGCCTTATGCAATACCGTCTGCCAGCAATGCAAAATCAACCCGGATATCATAATATGTTATCGCCTGTTAATCAAGGAAATGCTTTACATCAAACGCCTGAACTTCCTCCTAATATTGCCCCTAGAAACTTTGCTATGCGTCCAAGTTACCTGGGTTCTGGTTATCCTGCGGTTCCAGGTCTTCAGCATCCGATGGTATATCCTGGAGGAATGATGGGTCACCGGCAATTGGCCGCCTCACCCGGTTCAGTGTCGCCTGTAGTTGTGAACAGTAACCCAGCCACATCCTTCAGTACCAGTAGAAGTTCTGGGGGTCAGGTTGAAGGTTGTTATCTATACATGTTATATTTTTCAAATTAAGCAAAGCTTTTGGTGGTGGTATGTCAATCATTTTTCTTTTTCTGATTTAGGTCCTCCTGGTGCTAATTTGTTTATTTATCACATACCTCAAGAATTTGGAGATCAAGAGCTTGCTAATGCTTTTCGAGCATTTGGTAGGGTTTTGAGTGCCAAGGTATTTGTTGATAAAGCAACTGGTGTCAGCAAATGTTTCGGTGAGATCAACGTCTAGCACATTTTTTTTAATAATTGTGTTATGGGGAAATCTTTTTCTCTAAGCGGCGAATATTTGCAGGATTTGTAAGTTATGACTCACCAGAGGCTGCTCAATCAGCTATCACTGTGATGAATGGATACCAATTAAGCGGTAAAAAATTAAAGGTTCAGCTCAAGAGAGATAACAAGCAGAACAAATCCTATTGATTTGAAGGTGATTGATGGAAGGACGCAAGTTCTATCAAGGGATCACATGCAAATTGGATGTATGGAGTCGCTGCATCAACATTATGGGATGGAATTAGATGATTTGCATTGATATGGGGTATTCCATCCTGCTTGTACATTCAAAAAGGAAAGAAAGGCCTGAAACTTGTAATTCATGGTGCATACCGTACCAATTCAATCTGTAATTTGTGAATCATGAAAAGTTCTTTTAGTCAGTGACTATCAATTAATTCATTCTTCCCTCGCGAATATCTCATTGTATAATTTGTGGAAACATTCATGATAATGGATCCCTGATTCTTTTGTTTCCAGTCTGAAGACCTAAATTCTTGTATTCTTTTATTTCCTAAATACTTTGAGTTCTTTTATTTCACTAACTCCTTCGTTGTACCCTGATCTTGCGTTCTTGATTATGACATTGGTGTGTGACATTGTGTAGGTATAAGTTTATTGACATATCTTATTATTATGAACAAAACATGGATAAAGATCTATACAAGTGAAGAATGAAGCTGAAGAACAACTCCTTCGTTGTACCCTGATCTTGCGTTCTTGATTATGACATTGGTGTGTGACATTGTGTAGGTATAAGTTTATTGACATATCTTATTATTATGAACAAAACATGGATAAAGATCTATACAAGTGAAGAATGAAGCTGAAGAACAAGATGAAGAACCAAGGTGATCTTATGAACTCAAGTAAAAACATGCATATACACTACATTATTTTTTACTGAGGATACATGTCTGGTTTCCTGTCCCTGAGCCTCTGCCTTGACAGTTTATAGGTTCTGTTTATGAAGACACCATATGTGTTTGTAAACCTTTTTCAATCATATCTTTGGTCATTTGTAATATGTAAAATGTATTTTGCTTTTACAAAAAAACAACGTTTCCTTTCCTTGATTTAGGGAAGATATTTTGAAGAGTAAAAAAGTTTTGTGTGATCACTAAGTTTATTTCTTTTGGCTTAGAATTAAGCCACGTTTTAGGGAAGCTCTTTTTAATCTGTTAGGGACTTTGTGTGTTCTTCAAGTCTGCATATTTGACTGTCATGGTTTAGCCTCATTCTTATTTATCACCTTGTTTGGCATATATAACAAAAATATCTTTTTTATGTGGTGACAAACTTCTTTGTGTGGTGGCCAAGCTCTTGGTATTTGGCTTAGGTTGAGTCACGTCTCTCCCACATTTTAAACATATTATACATGGCCAATATGTGTTGGCTATCTCTTTAAACCATCTTAAAAGCCTATAATTAGAAGAAAACTCTCCCATGACTCACCTGGTTGTTTTGTTTGGTATTTTGCTTGGTTGTCAAAATGTAAAAAAAATCATAGCATAGTTTCTTTGTTGCGTCTTGGTTTGTTTATATAATGTTTTACTCTAAGTCTTCCTTTTGTAATTGTAAAACTTAGAGTTTCATAACATCTTTTTTCATACTCATTGCATCTCCCATCCATGAGATCGGATTGGTAGTGCAAATAACCCAAGAAGTGTTCTAAAGAATCAACTTTGTGATAGTTGTGTTCTGGAACTAGAACTTCTAATATCTTCATATGAGAAAACGAAGAAACAAGACCGATTGTGTTTCAGACTAGTGGGCAAACTAGAGAAGAATAACATCGTATCTTTCCAACCTCAAAAAGCTTCGCATATGTAAACACTTAGAAACATGACCGAATACAGTTCTTAGTCTAGCGTGCAAGTCTATATAGGATAGCGCCGTTACTTGCTGTTATCAGAGATGTAGTCTTGTAAAGAACATCTTAACATGTACTCTTGGGCAGTGGTGGAGCGCTAGCATCTATAGTCGGAGGGGGGGGGACATGGCTTGGGCTCGCCCTAACATGGCTCTGTCCCTACTCTTGGGAATCAACTATGAGAGTTAGATTCTGGGTAGAAGTTTTTGTAACCTTTGTTTGTAAATACTTAGAGACAAGATGGAGAATAATTCTCAGGCCAGTGCCCGAGACTAGATAAGATAGCACCATTTTTTCTATTATCGAAATTATAATCTTGTAAAAAGTGATTTTACATAGTGCAAATGTTTAACCTTCATGAGTAAGGGCCACACAGTTTTTATCCTTGATTGTAGGGTTTCTGCGAGTAAAAAATGTTATGGTGTTATGATCTATTTACTTCTTTGTTTTAGGAAATTAGAATGTAAAGAGAATAGTTTGAAGCAATGAATTCTGTAACTTTATTAATGAAGGAGCAACTCCTATATATAGGAGAGTACAAGATGTACAAACAGGAAAGTAATCCTATTACAACTCTGGATAAGCAATACTGCCATATCCTGTAATATCCACTATAACTAGGAATATCAAATATCCTATAACACTCCTCCTTGTGTCGATGTATGGTGGTGATGCTTCTTCATTTGCTTCATTGATGCCTCATCAAAAACCTTGCCGAGCCAAAAACCTTTGCAGGAGAAAAAATCGGTCTCGCCAAGTAAAAAGAGTGCAGATCGTCGTAGCCGATGATATGACACATAACTATGTTGCCTCATTAAAACCTTGCTAAGTAATAAAAACCAGTGAGATAAAAACAACTTTAGTCAAGGAAAAAGAGTACAACGTGTCCTTCACATCCATAAACGCTCATGTGCATGCCAGACTGCCCCTGAAGTTTGCATCTCCCCCTGATATCAACATCAAGGGTAGCTTGAGTAAGCTGAGCAACCCTATGCTCTACACATGCTTCTAAAATGTGAAATTTGGCCAATGATTTAGAAAGTCTGCTACATTATCCTCAAATCAAACTTGGTCAACCATAACCTTGAGGATTTGCTATTGTTTGCTGACTATAGAATAACTTATGCGCTATGTATTTGGTGTTGTCGCACTACATGTAATCTAGCTTCATCACCTTGATGCAAGCAACATTATCCTCATAATGCATGTAGGTTCATCAATGGTGCTTCATAAACCACTTGATCTTTGATATGTGCGTTTATGGATCTCAACCATATGCACTCCATAACAACTTCATGTTAGATCAATAATCTATACATGGTTCGAAGATGTAGCGACAAGAGTCTGCTCTCTAGACTTCAAGAGTCAGTAGTGGATTCCAATCCACAAGTCTCACGAATATGTGTAATGATAGATCTCAGCCAATACACTCCTTAATTGCCTCCTGAAGAGCAATAATCTCATAATGATTAGTGGATGTAGCGACTAGGGTCTGCTTTGTAGACCTCCAAGATATCGCGGTGTTTCCCATGGTAAAGACATAACCAACTTGGAAACAAATTTTGTGTGGATCAGAGAGATATCCAACTTCAGCAATACTTGCCAACACATCACAATGATTGTTGGTGTTAAGGGGTGAAAGGAAATCAACGCCACTCTCTTTGTGGTGCCCTTACTTCCAACGCCACTCACTTTATGGTCTCTCTGTAGGGATAGATTAAGCCTATATCTTTCATACTCTTTGATACTAAAAGATTGTCTTTAAACCATTCCAATGGCATTGCGTGGGCATATAGCTACATCTAGCTATTAAGTTCAACAAGAATGAAGAGCTAAGTCTTGTGTATTACGCTAAGTACATGCTTGCACTTAGATTAGGCACTTTAGCCTCTAACACGTCTTTGTCATCATCCCTTGGACGAAAATGGATCCATCTAAGGGTCAAGACTATAGCAGATCATGGGAGTACTCATAGACTTCACTTTATCATCATAAAGTGCAACATATCTTAGAGTATAAGCCGATGATGGAGAATCTCATCATTACGGTGCTCGAGTTCCCATCACTAGCTGTGACTACTTTATTCGAGACAAAACCATGTCTTCCCAAGATCTTTCATCTCAAATTCGGATTTCAAACACTTTGCAAATGCTGAACTTTTTCTATAAATGAACACGTATGGGCATATCCCTTTCCAATCAAGTAGTCACTTGGTGAACATTTCAATCTCATTGCAAATGTGCTCTGTGGTCTAGAGCCACTTGATTTGGGTAAATGAAGTCTATCTGAGACATTCATATCTATATCTTAATTTAGATCCCCATAGAGATACGTCATGACCATGTTTATAAGCTGCATGTCAAGTTTTTTGGAAACTACCAAACTGACAAGGTAGTGGAGTGCAATGACATCCATTACGAGAGAATTTATCTCATCGTAGTCGATTCCAGAGCGTTGTGAGAAGCCTTGCGCAATGAGGCGAGTATAATCTCTTTATTCTCATCACGCTTTCTAACAAAGACCCATTTTGATAGGCTTTACACTTGGGTGTGTCGGCATCACTAATCCAACGACCTTTCTCTTTGTTAGTGAACATAATTCAATCTGGATCACTTCTTTCCATGTAGGCCAATTGCTACTATGTGTGGGAGTTTCAACGTAGATATGTTCGATAAGTCTCAAAATTTCATAATCTCATGTACACTAGTGTAGTTTGTAGAGATCTCTATATTATGAGGAATTGATTTTAGCATTAAGGCGTCCATCAATGATAACCATAATCCAAATATATTTTCATGAGATGGAATAGAGTATAAATGATCAATTGAGCATATTGTGCCAAACTCGCTCACTTCCTTGGGCGAGTATTTATTGAACATTTGGGTCTCGTACGCTCTCTAGCGGAACCCATGGCCTGTGACAACACTATGCCACTTTGTGACGTCACTATGCCACATTCTATGGTGGCAGCACCATAACCAACGCCTTTTGGTGGCGCTATGTCCTCTCACAAGGACATAAATCCTTACAGGCATGTTTTCAGCAAGCATATGTGATCTCGTCACTTTCATGATACTAAAAAATGTATCAGGCATCAAATCTGTTACGTTATATCGTTTGGGAATCATGATGAGACATAGTGATGATACGACCCTTCATGTCGTTCCTATTTGAACATGCTTGTTCTTATATCTCCCTAACGACGGGAAGATTGTCTTATCAAAGTGACATCCGCAAAACTAGAGGTAAAGAGATCACCTGTCAAGGTTCTTATAGCGGATTCTAGTTGAAGACTCATGTCCAACTTATGTATTCATCCGTCTCGATTGACACATCATAATATGTTGTGGCAGAGAAATTTTTGGCACATATTTGCGTAAGTGCGAGATATTATCTTCGCACACAGTCACTAGCTGCGAAAATGAGATTGTGTGATGGTGGATCGTAGACGATGAAGTATGGCTGCATGCGATATTGCATAACCCTAAGCAGAAAATATTGGTGCGCATTACCAATGCCCAGACTACTATCGTAGTCGCTAAACAATAGTTTTTCTGCGAGACCATTTGGGTTTGTTCATGAGAGTATGATACCAATATCAAATCTCAATGATGTGCAATATAAGTCATCGAAACTCTTCGATGTAAACTTTCTAGCATTATTAAGTCGAACCAACTATAAATGGGATGATTCGGGTAGTAAGCCCGTAGTAATATGATTTGAGCTAGAAGTTTAAGCAGCATTACAAGTGGACAATGGCACGACACGTGACCAGTTTGTCTGCATTATAACCAACATCACAAAACATTGTAGTGGTCCGCTAGTTGGTTGAATCATTCCATAGAATCACCTTAGATTCTATATAGTGAGAACTTATGTATCCTTTGCATATGATGGTCTCAATCATAATCTCTTGAATGAGTGGGATTTTCAATAACGAGTGATGAGCCTTTGAAAACAACCAATGAGGATTTTGGTTGAGGCTTGGAGTTTCCATGAACTCGAGAAGCAGGATAGGAGACTAGCACGCCATCCTCGACGTTTAGTTTTCTCCTCTTGGGGGAAGAGGCGTTGATCACTAATCGACATTTGGATGATAGAGACACCACTGAATGGTGCCCAACTCCAATCTCTTATGAACCATTTCTAGTTCTTGCATCCTTTCACTCGAAAGAAGGGATGTCCAATTGACTTTCTCAAAATCCGGATCATCATATCACGACTTGGATATCCCAATTTGTTGTATCAAAGCCTATATGTGTCTGAATCCTTTAAGTCATCTCACATGACATTATTTGATTTTACAACTCTCCTTTAGTTATTTTACATAGCCCATTTGGCTGACACATAAGCTTCTCTAATATCATACCGCAATCATTAGAGATAATGCAAAGGAACTCATGTCCATTCTCACTTGAAAATTGTTGGCATAGATGATGAGAAGACCCATGTCCATTCTTATAATATAGAAACATAATCGACAAGACGCAAAGTCGATGTAAGTTGTGTATGTCATAACATAGTATATGTAATTCCCGCTTCAATGAGACATTCAAAGTTTTTGGGGGAAATACTTGCAAAGACACAAGTCTTGCATGAGGAAAAATCGAAAAATAACTCGAAAGTTTAGTTTTCAAGGGATATGCCTTCGACCCATTGAAGCACCTCCTCGGGGTTGATCCCTCAATCCATCAAGGATCCCTTCAATGGATCGAAGGGCTTCCTTAGGAAATGCTTCGATGCATCGAGGATCCCTTTAATCCATCGAAGGGAGTCCGCAGGAAAAAAATTCGATGCATCAAGGATCCCTTCGATCTCCTTAGGAAATATTTCAATCCATCGAAGGGCCTCCTCGGGTTTTCCTCAGGTTTTGGCTTTCCTCGGGCAAACTGACCTCGAAGTATTTAAACAGGCATAACTTTGTCTACAAAATAGCTTTCGACGTTCTGAATAAAGTTCTAGAAACTAGAAATCCGTAGCTTTCCGAGCATATATTACTCATATACTGAATCATTCTGAACCAATCCCAGATTCATGTCAAAGCTGAGCAATCTGCATAGTCAAATGTGTTATGTCGGTTTCAGACCTTTGTCTAGTAAAATAGGCATAACCTTTTCTAGAAAATAGATATCGATGAGTCGGATGTAGTTCTGAAAACTAGAGGTCCGTATCTTTTCAACCATATGCAACTCATATGCTGATTATTTCTGGGCAATTCCCAATTCGTTGTCGAAGCTGGCTGATAGTGCAACAGATTCTATTTTCTGCGTTTTTGGGAACTTATAGCACTCTTAGTTATCCCAATTGATACATGGATGAATTTACAAGTTTGCTAGGACATCTAAAGTCGTTTGGGTAGCTCTTTTCACTTATGATCAAGTGAAGAGAGATCAATGTAGGTGAGACATAAAGTCCGCTCAAATACCTTTATCGAAAATCTGTTGTCCTAGACATCACAAGTTACTAAGGTGAGCCCTAGTAGACGATAGGTTTGTAGCAACCGCAAAGCATGTACATTACACAGAAAAATGTAGACAAGCCTGTTATTAATAAGCCAAGATAATGCCTTTATTAATAATTCCAACATCATACATCAAAGTTTGTTAATCCAAAGTAATTGACCAACATTGTCAAATATAATACTTAGGCACACATGCCTTTTTACATGAAAAACATAAAATTCTAATCAAAATCCGGTATCTCAGCAATTGAGTCTCTACTCCATCTCTATCTTCTGCTTCGTTGTTTATTTGATCCTTAAAATTTGCAAAATCTGAGCACACTTGCTTGTTGATTTTCTGCCGAATTATTGGTGTGTCTAAATGCAACTAAATTTTGCAAACCTAAACAAGACATGTATATAAACACTTTTGCAAATTTTCGTAATTTTTAGAGACCTGTAGCTAGGTTGAATAATTTGTACAATAGTATGCAGAAAACAGTTCCGAAAACTGATGTGTTCAAGGATCAAGTACATTCGGATTGAGTGGTTTCAATATAACGACAATGATCTTAGAAATCCATAGATCCCTCACATCTATTACTTATTAATGGTAATCATACCTATTGACCCAAAACTTCCGAAATCTATCTTCTCAAACATTTTGAGAACAAACAACTCATTTGATTCGAGAAACATCATGCGTCTTATCTTGGCCTCTCTTGGCATTGGTACCTCAGCCTCTATGGCTTCCTTGGTCACCATGGCATCTATGGTCGGCGCTTCCTCTATCATGGCCATCGATCATGACCTTTATGCGCCAACTTATGGCGTCTTTCCTTGTATGGGCGGTGGTAGAGACCAAAAACTGTCTCATCAAAATTCCCTTAACTTAAGGGTTCCGCTTCTTGCGTCATTTTCTTGATGCGCTTTCATAATTTGCATAGTGAACACTCTTGGTTCCAACTTGCCTTGAATTATGATTATGTAGAGGATTTTCTCGATCAAATTTTGCTCTTCAATTGCTTTCCGCATAATTGGAGCATGGATCTAAGCTTAAGCATCTCATAGTTGATTGATGCATTTTTGCTTGAAGTCGGAAAACCACATGTTAGTCTACTTCTCTTTTAGATCCGGGATCATGGTGTCAATGCACTTTTGCATATCAAACACCATGAGAAAACAGAAGATGTATTAGTTTCGCAGTCGTAAGACACTTCCTCGACAACTAATTTATTTTTTAATATAATATTTGGATTAGACCTTTACTTTGATGTATATGGTCTTACGAACTCTATTTGTTCATTTTAATCGATGTTTTTATGAACACTCTTCGTTCAATCGATTTTGTGAACGCTCTTAGTTCACTCATGAAAGCTCTTAGTTCATGTGGGAACGCTCTTAGTTCCAAAAATGTCCACCTTCAAGAAAGGTGCTGTGTAGAAAGGAGGGATAGGATGTTATCCCGAAATTCCTACGGAAAAATTCAAATTTCCCAAAAGAGTAGGTTATTTTGAAAAAGACAAAGCTGAGTATATATAACTTACTTGTTGTTTTATTACAGAACAATTTTTTTTTTCTTCCTCTTTTCTCTTCGGGATCACAGCTGTTATTGTAGTCGGCGGCGGTGCTCAATTTTAGGGCTTCGTGCTGATAACGTGTTTTAGGAAATTAGAATAGAGAGAATAGTTTGAAGCAATGAATTCTGTAACTTTATTAATGAAGGAGCAACTCCTATATATAGGAGAATACAAGAGGTACAAACAGGAAAATAATCCTATTACAACTCTGGATAAGCAATACTGCCATATACTGTAATATCCACTATAACTAGGAACATCAAATATCCTACAACATTTCTTGCATATTTTTTCTTTACATCGTTATGTATCTGTTATTCAGGATAACTGCATATCGTGCTATTCAAAATACCCGCACTGTCCATGCTCACAACTTCTCTAAGAACTGCGTCTCTCCTTTCACAAATTAGATTCTTATATTGAAATTTTGGTCCATAGTGACTTTACTTTGACATCAACAGCGTATAGCCGTATATGTGTTCTTAAACCCTAGACCCTAAACCCCAGGTGTTCCTAATTTCTTCTGTCTCTAATTTAACAATTTCAGTACGTTACTAGGTGCTTAGCAGGTTGTTATATCCCTCAAGCCTCTTGCTAAAGGTTAATGATTTGACGGACCAAAGAATTCTCGTATATAAGTTGTTGCATCCATGTATTCCAACTGTGGTTCCTCTTGTAATAATTGTGCTTAGTACTACATTGGTTTGCCTATTTGGCAGTGTAGTTAAATTGACCTGATGATTGCCTGTTTGCTTCTTACAAGGCTACAACATTGGTTTGACGTACTCGTTACTAGAAGCATGATGGAGAGGCAAGAACTACAAGCATGATGAAATCTTAAGCTAATTTGGCTATGCAAAAGAACTAGAAGCATGGTGAAATAATCAGATTGAAACATAAGCATGGACTTCATTACAATACAAACATTAACTTGGCAGAATCCAAGTTGAGTGAATCTAAGACGAGCTCCGTAAGACATTACTGGAAAACTTCCACACAGATTACCATAGATGGTAACGGGATTAGACTCCTAACTATCAAACATTTTAAGTAAATGTTAAGGTTAGAGGTCCTATTCTATTACAAACCAAGCACAAGTTCAGCCCAAAGCTGAACTCACACATCTCACACACAAGTCCCAAACAACCACCGAGAGTAGAGAAAATTAGTTCTTTTGGAGCACCGGAAAGTTGAAATGATATTCAAACCGATAGAGTCGATGTAGCCAATGGCATAGGCGAAAGAGACTCCACAAATCTGTCCATCACCATCTCCATATCGTTCACGCTTGTACATGCTATTGGAAGGGGATTAGTATCGACTTCCTGTTCCACAGCTACCAAATATTTTCCAGAGTCTTCTTCCTCATCACTTGTGCTCGAGCCAGACTCCCCATTTTTGCTATCGCTAAATGATGTAGCAGACTCCACTTTGAAGCCAGAGGAACTTTGAGAACTCAAATACTCACCGCGCAACTCATCTGTTAGTTGATCCAACATTACCAAGCTGTTTGCGGAAAGCTTATTCTCATCCAATTGTCGTAAGCACTCTTCAATGCCATTTAGTAACTTGACTTCAGATTCGTCTTCGCTGCTGTTGCCGCTCCTGGCATTATTATCTGATTTTGGGGAACTCTTCATCATCTCAGAGCCGCTTTCAATCTCATGTTGACCATCGTAGTCTTCATCTGTTTGACCCTCAGATGAGCATGATGACAAAACTGAATGTGAATATGAACCAGTTTCAGTCTCTTCACGCTCATTCAATGTTTTCATAATCAGGGTCTTAAGCAAATTCATTACTTGAACCGCATGCATCAAAGCCGTCAATGGATCAGACATCTGGCATGGAAAAATATTGCACAACGGATTAACAATGAATCTTCATTTTCAGCTAATCAGCAATACTAGCCAAAGGATTGAAATGAGTAATTTTTCTATTAAGTTTAGATTACCTGAGTCATATTTGGAGCAAAAACCATGGCGATGTTTCTTGCATTCATTTTGTTGAATTCTTCTTCCTCAACAACATCAGCCATCAGATCAATAGCCCAATTGAGCAGTGCAGCCTCAGTTGGTTTTAACTGCTTCACAAGCTCAGCACAGTCCTCTTCTGTCTCACATTTAAGTACTTGTTCAGGAGATAGCTCATCTAGAACTCCTGAAGGAAGCTCTCGAAACCAAGCCTTAATCAAACCAGAAAGACAATGAACATCAATGTCATCCGGCACAATGCCCCTGTTCAGTTGGCTTCTCACAATTTCCTCTTTCCCATTCTCTGCGGTTATACGAAAGATTCCTTCAGCCTACAAAAACTCGAATGAGATATTCACACATGGACACAGAACAAATGATGCTACTGCATTATGAATTTATGATACTCATAAAACACATAAACACGTACCTTCAGCCCTCCTTGTGAGTATAACCTCTCCTGCATTAGAAGCAGAATGGTAGGCACACTATTCCCTTTTGAATCAAATGACAGTTGCATTGAATCCACTGAGACTCCAAACACACCAGCACTGTAAAAAGTCAAATGAATCAGTAAATGGTCTCCTATTTCAATTTGTTAGCTCAAATTTCCTAAATCAACCCAAATATAAACCAAGTCATCAAGCAACTCACTTTAAGTCTCAAAGACCTAACCAGAGCCTAAAAACCAATCAATTCACACGTTCTAAGCAAAACTTAATTCAAATGCCACAAATCCAACACCGCCTAAAAGACAGACAAGATCTTTGCTCACCTGGCACTTGGAACACGACCAGGAACCTCAACCTCGAACTCGACCGGAAGTCCCAGAAAGCCATTGAAGCGGTCGAAGGTCACATGCGTGATGTGTCTGACGTTGGTGGGCCACCCGATATCCATGTTGTGTACGGAGGAGATCAACTCGTCGCCGCTCTCAACCCGACAGGCCACCATGGACTTCCTTATAGCAGACAACACAAAGTCCAGCAGAGACAGCTGGTTCTGCTGCTCTTCCTCCTTGGCCGGCCTTGACTCTCCTTTGACTCCCCGCAACTTACCACCGCACCCTCCTCCCCTCGTCACCATTACAAGCCCCGTCATCTCTCGAACGAATGTTGGTAAGTGTTTGAAGAAAGAGAGAGAGAGAGAAAGTTCAAAGCTAAGTGAGCTCCGTGGTGACAGTAGTGTTGGTATCGAAGATGTTGTGGCTGTTTTTGAAGTTAGCAAACTGATGAGTATAAAGTTTCAAACGGCCACTCGTTTCAAATTTCTTGCTTTATCTACAGTAGTTGGGAGCTTGGCCTCGGAGTTTGATGGTAATAACGGCGCTGCCACTGCACAATTGCAACATCCAGATTCCAGAGGTAGCAGCCATTATTTTCACGTGGAGACCATAATGGTGGGAGGAAAATGACGATTGCAACGTCGATCATAAATTCGTTTTATAATATTTCAAAACAATGGGGACGATCAAAGACGTCAATGTAGCTCACAGAGGAAGAGAGTGTGATTCTTTCAACAAGAAAAAAATGGATCATTTTATGGTGTCTTCATATCTGTATTAGGGAAATAGGGACCATGCATGCAGAATTGCAGATCTTCTCTCTCTGAATAGGGACTAGGTCTAGGTAACTTACAAGGTTGTCTTACTTCAAAGAAGCAGGTTGCAAAGGAGCACTCTCGCTACACACAAGGTGAGCTGCCTCTTCTCTTCGTATCTATCGGGGTAGAAATATAAAGGAAATTTTTTGAATCATGTTAGATACGAGCACTCTTTGTATATGTCATCTGGCCATCGATCTGCTACGTACATAGGTTGGTCTCCAAATGATGAGTACATGGTTGGTACATTACTAACTGGTTGTGTACTGTGTAGTATTATTGTTCAGAATTATATAGTTTTAGAATCATATATAACTCGTATGCATTGGACTATTGGAGCCTATTATCATCATATTCAATTCGTTCTTTATATAAAGCAATATCGCCTTCCATATAGTTTACTGGTAATTTTGGTGAAGAGAGGAGCATTTGGTAGTGTAGGAATCTTGATTGGATCTCTTTTTAGTACTTTGGTCTAGTAAAAGCTGAGCAAACACTGGACATGCACTGTCGATAGTATATACTATTTTTTTTATAGTCCAGGGATTGAACCGTTGTGATTCGAATTTCAAACAGCGCTTGGGGATCCCATCAGGGCCACGGTTCTCATTTCTGGACTTTAATCGCAGGCCTACAATGTCTAATTGGGCTTCAGCTAGGTCTTGGGCTTGGGAAGTTTTGGGCTCTGCTGATTGATTACAAACGTACCGGAGGAAGTTCAATTTTTTTGAGTATTTTTAAGGAAAATTTGCTCATATGGTCACCCATCTTTGTCAAAATAAACACTTTAGTATCAGATGTTTGACATAAATCAAAATGGTTATCCAACTTTGGTTCGCGTATATCAAAATGGTCAATCCGTCAACTGAGACGTTAAAAAATAGCACATGCCTTCCATTTGTCCAATACGTGCCATATTAAGAGGGTTAAATGAGTAATTTTGCAGGCCTTTCAATTTGAAAATCCTAAAACTAACTTCAAATCTTCAGTCTTTTACTTTTACTCTCTTTTCTCACTTTCGTTTCATCATTGTCGCCTCTCTTTTTGTACATTTCTCTCAGTGAAAATCCAAGAAGATTTGTTTTAAACGTGTTTTAAAGGAGGGTCATTTGTTTTGATTCCACGAAAGTGAAGGAGAGCATCTTTTCTTGACCAAATCTTTGGTGATGGGTGATCATATACCGCCAAAGCCAAAGTATTGGCGATACTTTCGCATCGAAGAAGTATATACCAAAAAATGTAGTTGACCCATCTCTTTCTACTATTTGTTTTCTCATTTATGTCGACAAAATATGGATTAGGTGGTTGGATTTATCACTTTGGCCATTTTAGGGTTTTGGACTTCTGTTTAGGGTTTGTTGAAAGGGAAACTGGGATTATGGCTTACAATAGTGAAAATTGGGATTTTGGCTTACAATATTGTAATCAAACCTTGATTTTGACAACAAATGTTCCAATTTGATGTAGTTTATTTGGCACTGACTAGGAAAATATGATTAGAAGTTTGTTTATTGAAAGTTTAGGGTCAATTAGCTTATTAAATCCTATTGTTAATCAAGTAATCTGTCCTTGTGTTTTTTATTTGGTTGTTGAATGTAGACCATTGGATTGCAGCATCTTGGAGTGCAGATGGTAATATAACTATAGAGTTAACTCGTGGTGGAAGGATGTATTCTGTGGGATTTTCCAAGAAAAGGGTGTATAAGGGTGGTGAGGTAGTATGGGTGGACAATCAAGATCCAAACAAGTTTAGTTGGGTATGTTTGAGCCATATGGCAGAGGACTTAGGGCAAAGGGCAGTATGAGGTTCCAAATAAAAGGCAAATGAGCTAGTTGTACATCTGGAATGACTTCAGTCCATACTATCAATATTGTTCAGTGCACATGCACTTGTAGGAGGTGGGATTTGAATGGCTTGCCTTGTCCTCATGCCATGTGTGCAATTCTAGCCAAGCAGATGAATGTTTTGGACTATGTTCATGTTTGTTACAAGAAAGAGACATATGCTCTTGCTTATGCACCTGTCATTGAAGCCATTCCTGGTATTGAAGAGTGGGAAAAAATTGATGCTCCTATACTCCATCCATAATACAAAAGAGGACCTGGAAGACCTCCTAATGTGGCAAGGATTCCATCTACAGGTATGGTTCAACTTCTAATATTTATCAATATTTTTTTGGTTTAGTTTTTAGATTGGTGAAATATGGCTAGTTATATTGCAGGTGAGGTACCACCACCTATAGGAGCTGAAAAACTGTTAAAGGCATATTTCAGTGACAACAAATGTGGTGTGTGCAAGCAGAAATGGCATAATGCAAGAACTTGTGCTAGACACCAATAACAAAGTGAAAGAGGATCTCAAAGAGGAAGAGGATCTAGCCTAGGAACTTCATCTCAAACTAATCATGCACCAACTGAAAATTTAAGTATGTTATTCATATCATTAAATGTAAGTAGGTTTAGATCATAGACTTATGCTTAATGTTGTTTTATTTTTTGGACTTGTGCATATATATTTTTAGGTTATATAATGTACTTCATCTCAGTCAGCTCCAAATGTAGTTCAGATGTCACAGGGTGATGATGGGATTGGTTCAACAAGCCAACAAACTCCAATTGTTGCAAGAGAAGGCGAAGGTGCTGGGAGGACTGGAAGGAGGAACTCATGGAGGACTAGAGGTTCTTCAAGAGTGTGGAGGCCTTAGTTCTTTAACTTGGATGCATTTTATTTAGTATGTATTGGGATTTTGGCCATTTTTATTTGTATAACACAACATTTATGCGCAGTGATATAGAAAATGATGCATTCTACATTTTGGCCACTTTTGTATGGCTTGTAACACAAGACCATATAACTTATTAGTATTTGTGTCCATTTGTGTTATGTATGTGGATTAGCCCATGTGGATGATATGGTTGGATTGTTATGAATTTTAGGTTGGATTGTTGTCAATTTTAGGTTGATTGTTGTCAATTTTACGTTCTGTTTTGTTATGAATTCATGTTGCAATGTTGTCAAACTCAGGTTCTATTTTGTTATGAACTCTATTTTGTTGAACTGATATGAACCAAACTTAACTATTTGAGTGCAAAGTTTACAACAACCACCACAATTGAACTGAAAGATGATTCATTACCACAACAACCACAACTGAACTAAAACATGATCTCTTACATAAGAAAATATATTACAATGGCTACATCATACAGAGGGATCTATCAATCTGTTGTCTTTCCATTGTGCATACAAAAAGTAATATAGCTACACAAAAATGCAATAATCATCCCAAGCTTCTTCAATGTCTTCCTCATTGTCTTCAACTCAATCTCCATGCTGTGCAGAGCAAGAACCATTTCTGCATTCTTTGCCTCCAAATGTTCCAAAGTTCCTTCCAAAATATTTTTCTTTTAGGTCAAACCAAGAATGACCTGTAGTGACTTAGGATACGTTTCTGGGTTATACCATTCAAAGAAATTACAATTTCCAGGCTCCTAACATTATTCAAGTAGGGTGTTAGTCAACTGTAAACCAATAGAGAATCCATTTGGACTGAAAATGTAAAGCATACAAACCTGGCCAAGATAACTGTAATACCCCGAAAATTAGTTTAATAGTTTAGATTATCGTATGACTCATTAAACTTAGAAATGACCATAATTTAGTTTGACCTTAGAGGTTTTAAAAATTAGATAAAATAATTGTCCAGCGAAGACAATGTATAAAAACGAGGTTTAGAGAAATATTAACGGAGTGGGGCAAATGGTCCAGTGGATACTCAAGTTCAAGTCAGGTACTCCCTGGTCTTGGGTTCGAGACCACGAGCTGGAATCGTGAAACATTCCATTTTATAGGTTAGTAAAAATAATAAAAATATTTTTACTCCAGTTAGAAACGGTAAGAAACTCTAATTCCAACTAGCTGATTTTTCGGAAATGAAATTTTAGCAAAACGATCAAATTTTCCTTGTTCGAATCTCTTCTCCGAATCGAACTTTGTATTTTAAGATTGCAATTCATACTTTTAGAGGTCATGCTCATATATCAATTTGGTGCTAATTATTATTGGTTGATATATATATATATATAAATATTACACTACATTACACTTTATTAGTAAAACCATACATTTTCACACATCACATTACATATTGCATTCACATGCATACATAATCACATTTCAACATTTCAATCAGATTTCCAACCACATTACTATTGTTTTTACAAGTGTATTTTAACCCTAGAATTAGTAGCCCAACTATTCCATTGTCAACTTGTCTACAAAAGTCTACAAAAATAGTTATGAATTTATTTCCCATATCTCCTCCCATGTCTATATAAATCACCCTTGAGTTCAATCTGATTTTTGCACCACTTCAATCTTCCCCTTACGTACTGATTTGAAGTCCTCCCAAAAGTTGCAATGCAACTCCCCTAAAATCCCACACCAAACTACATTTCTTCCAAGTACTTTAGTAGTTAATTCATTTGCTTCAAGAGGGTCACTTGTGTTAATCAAATACCTCCATCACCTACTGAAATTCTTGAGTAAGTACATGAGTACATTCCTATACTTCTTTATCTTTAAGATTACATCAAAGTGCATGGCTAAGAATAAAAGAGAAATAATGAGCCTTAGTGTAAATTTAATATTTTTGTTTCTGTTAAAGTTTTAATTAGTCAATTTTTACATATTCAGATTCTACACAAAAAGTTATTGAACTTTGGCTTTTGAATCACTTAAAAAGGTTAAGTAATGAGAAAGTTATGGCTAAAAAAAGTTTTGCTAATCTTTTCCTTAATCATGTTCGAAACCTCTTAATGTGCTCTTAACTTGAAATATTCATATCTCACTCATTTCTTAACCAAATTTAGTGTTCTTTATATCAAAACAAAGCTTAGGAGTTCAACTATCAATCTGGAAAGTTTTAAAGTCATTGATTAATAATTAATAACTAATTAATTCGTGAAAATGAGCTTAATAGCGAGCGTAACCATTTCTGGACAGTTGCCAAAAAGATTTTTTTCTGGACTTGAGAACTCCCTACCGAACTTTGTGACTATTACCATTGAATTCCTCTCGAAAAACACTTCGAGATGGTATACTCACTTCTTTGATTTGGACATAATATGGATTAATTATAAAACAGATCAAATGGAGGATTTCGGACGGACAACCGCCGAATGATACTTTTGATCCAAGGATTAATAATTTTATTTTCTGCATTTGTACTTTATTCTTATTTACTTACTCGCATTATTTACATCTTAAGTTTGATTTGGGACTAATGGAGGATTTCGGACGGACTACCGCCGAATGAAACTTTTGAACCAATGATAACTAATTTTTATTTCATGTTTATCTACTTAATCGCTCTATCTATTTACTCTCAAATATAATTTGGAACAAATGGAGGATTTCGAGCGGACTACCGCCGAATGAAACGTTTGGACCAAAATTGTTAATTAATGAAATACGTTTAAGTTTGATCTTTCTTCTTTTACAAATTCTATTACGTATATATTCATTACAAAATTATGATGTAAATATATACTCTATGATCTATATACATAGTCTTAAATAAAGACTTGTTGTGATCGTTATGGTTGAACTGTGAAGTCGGGTGTATAGTACGAATTAACTCGTGCTTAAGTGAATTGCTGGTAAATTGTTTTGTTATTGTGGGAGTTAGCCAAGGGCCCTAGTCCCTTACAGATAGTGCACTATTATACTCTAAGGAATGAATTGTGTCAAACCGGGAGTATACATGCTTGGGCAGGTGGCCTTAGAATGTTGTGGCTTTATATGTGTATTGGTGTTGTGAGACTAAGCACATGATTTCTTTTGAGTAATTACCAGTTAATCTAAAAGAATTCACTTCGGAAGTATTGGCGTGTTTATGTGTAGATGTGAAATTATACAAGTATATATATATATATTATGTACCTAATTGTATATATTACAAAGACGCAAGTATAAGTATGGAAGAATAACTGGTTTCAATATTTCACCTTTTTGAATTGGTTGTTCAGTTTCACCTTTTTGAATTGGTTGTTCAGTTTGATGTTTCTTAGAAATAATTTAGTATATGCTTGTAAGCTGTACTTACTGGGTCAGTGTGACTCATGGTACTACATCTTTCGCCTTTTCAGGTGATGAGTAGAATGCTTGGGGAAAATGGGATACGTCGCCTACTAAATAAACGAATTATTTTCTACTTGTATTTTGAATTGAATAAATGTAATGACTATCATTTTCAAAAACTTCGGTATTGTAATATTAGCACTTTCTCTTTTCAATAAGTGTACTATTCAGACACCTTGATTTTTGAAATTATTTGGGTTTCTTATTCACATCACAAATCCTTACACCATATTTCAGTATAATACTAGCTCCGGATTTGGGGGTGTGACAATAACACCCATAAAACCTTCTTCCTGCTGACCATTCCATCCAAGAACACTGGATTTGAGCCGGTCGGCCACAGTAACAAATCATTTGAGTTTAGCCTCGTGACATCACTTATAGAAAAGCTAATCAAGTTCTTGAAAAGGACCTTGGTTATTCTGAACTTTGATAAAGTGCCTTTGATGAATATGTTTCAAGGTTTAGGGTTCGATGGAATTTGTTTGAAAAAGAAGATGAAATGGGAACTGAGAAAGAAAAAATTGAATGAAGATGCCTCGAATTTCACCTTTTATGTGAAAGAATAGGGAGAAAAACTTTAATTTGGAGGGAAAACTAATGTAGCTTTAGCGAGGATTCCATAAAAAATGGCGCCAAGGAGCTGGGACAAAATCAAAGGACCCAACTCTAGATTAACTAGTAATCTAGGATCACGCTCTAACGACAAGACTTAAATTACGGATTTCTATAAAAATTTGACATAGTTTTCTCTACGAAGTGGACTACCAGAAACCTGCAAGAAAATCACACTTCGGATTTCCCACAAACAATACCGTGGACCACTAATGTCCATCTGGATTTCTTAAAAAAGTGCGGGAAGTAAATTAATTAAAATGCTGGAATAATAATACATGAACTGAAAACTCAAAATTCAGCAATATTAACAATTCAAAACCAGTACTGGAAAATATTTACAACACTAGTGTTTAGAGTGACTTCTAGGAGTAGAATAAAACATATAAAAATACACTGCTAGTGGACCGAAACCTACAAAAAGGTATGATAATCTGGTGGACTCAAAACCTCAAGGGATCAAAATCTATGTTAGGAGAAGCACTGCAACCTGGGCACGAAAAATCGAAAAGCCCAGGGAAAGGCAGATAAAAACATAAAAACGATAGCATGAGTGGACAAAAACTCACAATCAGTGTAAAACAATAAAATATTCTATATGTTCATTTCCGCTGATTTCTGTGAAATCATGCGAGTTCAAAATAATAAACTGAATAAAATATGGAGGTGAGTACTCAAGGTGTTTGTCCTAACCCGAAGTGACTTCATGACTATAAATACATGGTGGTAGGATCGTCTAGGGTGTTTGTCCTAACCCTCTCAGACCCGACTAGTCAATGATCAGCCGACTAGTCAAAGCATCGAAGCTGAAAATAAAACCATCACAAACATACTCCAAACTCGACTGTAATAAAATACAGGAGACTGTAAATCTGCATAAACATGAACTCGAAGCAACTATGAAAATAAATAAATGTCCACTTAACGTACTATGCCGAGATATTCATAAAGCCGTAACCTGCTAATTAGTGCAATAATTATCCGACACGGCCTGCTTGCTCGTAATCCTGAAACCACGATTATAATTGATATCTACTCATCGATATTCATAATGAATAGTTAAACTCGTAATCTGACGAGCAATACTATCGAGAATCTTGCATTGTCAATAACGTATTTTCCGACTAATAAGAACTTAATCATATTTCGAATTCAATTTCTTGCATTCCTTCATTTTAAATCAATTTTAGAGTCACAACATAAATCTCAAATATTGAGCGACTCGAATTTAAATTGATAGTCGGATCATCCATTAATAATATCGTAAAATTAATTAATTATTATCCGATTAAACACACGTCTATATTAATTAATTCCAGATCAATTCAAGAACCTCACCATTGCATTCTTCCCGAAATTACGAGTGGAACGACATGAAATTTTTCCAAAAATTCAACCTCGCCGTAGCTCCTTCGCACACAGCAGCACGTGGGGCCACGCACCACCGCCGGTGGCAGCCGGAATCCCACTGGCACCAAATTGAGCAACCTACACATCAAAATGTTCATCTCAACAAGCCCAACAAACATTGTAGTACAACTGAAAATTAAAATCAAACTGGAAAATAACGAAATCAACCGTTGAAGTTTCAAACCCTCGCCATAATTCATTTCCTCTGTTCGTCGCCGTCCGGCCAAGACAGGGTTCGAGACCTGTCCCAATAGATTCGTGGTCGTCTGAGCTTCAAAATCCTTATAGTCACGACCTCTATCGCCGTTGTGTGCACCACCACCGTCGTCGTCAAAATCACCCAAAATCTACCACCTTCTTGGCCTCGATTCGTCCTCCACCAGTCACCAATGTCGGAGATGCTACCACCAATCTATAGATCAGATGGAACCCAACCTTTTACCACCAGTCTCATGGCTAGAGGTGGCCGGCCGGAGGCTCATAGCTGGTGAGAAAATCACGGCATGCAAACGGGTCGAGAGGGTTGGTCAACCCGGTTTCCCAAAAATAGAAATATTTTGACTTTCCCAAAATGGAAACCCCTACATATAGTCACGATTTTATGGTAATGCGTTTTCCGATATTTGTCATAAAATTTCCGCTGACTATAACAGCTTTGTCGCAACTCTGATTTCAACACTTGACGTAGCCACGAATTTGTTTTGATAAATTTTACGACTTTATCTAAAGAAATTTCTCAAAAAATATAGTCGATAAAATCTCGACGAAATGCCAGCAAAAGTTACCGACGATAAAAACTAATTACCATCGACGATTAACGTAATTAATTAGCGACTAACCGCATAAGTTCTGATTATCGAGTAATATTGTTTCGAGTCATAACAATCTACCCCGCATATAAAAATTTCATCCTTGAAATTTATACATATGCGTATAACAGACGAATTTCCTCGCGTACTGCCCCAGTCAGTGCCTTCTAGCTCACAAGAATATCCACAATTGTTAGCTTGATCCATAACTATGTTACTAAGCTAACATTTCGTCATCAAGTCTCATTTAATAAATTTGATGGCATAATAACTACTCAAAATAAATCTGACATAAGGAGTGACATAATCCAAATTTGATAACATAATGCTTAGAAGCTTCTAGTATCCTTGCCAAAACCAATGACCAATTCTACTAACATACTAAAACAAAATCAGCCAGACTTATCCAAAAATGCACAGACCAGGGTCGTACAAAGATAAATACATGGGTAGTTATGCGGTTCCAACACAGAAGTGGTACCTAAATCGCCATTAGAACTATGCACCAGAAACTAACTGAGATGTCCAATCACGGACACTCACCCATAAGGTGGATACTAAATCAACCAAAACTACAAACAAGGAACCCAATAAACCAATTTAAAATCACAACAAATATGGGTACTTGGTCGATCTGCAATGAACTTCCAGCCTTATACCGTTTTCAAAATTTCTTATAAAAAATTGGGCATAGTCTCCTTCAAAACGTAAGGAACCCAAAATCTTGTATAACAAAAATATTTCAATAATCTCATCTCAAAATATAAACTATGGGCTCCACATCCTATCCGAGTATCTCATAAATCAACATACCCATAACATGAATATAAATCACTAATATTTATCTGATTTCATGAATCATATTCATTGCCAAACTATATATCTCCACCATTTATAACTCCCAAGAACATACTACCTCAACAAACATCTACAATACCATAAAGATGCTTAAAAGAATAAATCCACAGTAAGCCTCAAATAATCCATATCTATGGGCAAGAATGAGGGAGTCAAACTGACATTGCAATTTACTACGAATTTAGAGATATAAACTCTGCATTCCATCTGAAGTTCCTGAATAGTCGCTATTGTTAAGTCAATAATATCTAATATTTCTACAGTCTAAACAAATATCAATGCGTAAACCGAACCTCAACATTCACTCGATCATTTCCGGAGCACAAATACTCGAATTGAAAACTAGTCGTCTATAAAACTGCACCTCAATGATTTACTTATATGGATCGCACATCCACATAGCTTCTAATGACATGATCCAACATACCCAATAGAATTAGGCATAGGCCACAAATACATATATACATATGCTGACAATAACAGTTCATTGAAAATAATATAATACTGGGATGCCAATCTATTTATCAAATTATCGTCCCAAATTGAACAATCGAATTGTTGCACTCTTCCATGCTATACTACTGTAGATATTGTAATTCCTCTAACATTGGATCATCAACTCATAAAAATTACTCAGAAGGTTAGAGTTTTGCGAAATCCAAGAAACGTGACAGTTTTCAATAACATGCAACGTTAGAACTCCGGATTTTATAAAGGTAGAAAAATTAAATCAACATCGCCAAACATAACCCTGGTTGGATTCAAACTCATGCGTAAAATTCTCACATACTTTTGTGCGCGATAAACGTTGAGTTATCAATTGGATGCTCTAAATCACGTCTTGGAGAAATCCGGAATTCAGGCAACATACAAATTTCAAATCATACTCATCTGCTACTTATCTCCACGTATACCTGTAACGCTCATAAACCCATATTTGACATCGAGCTGAAACGATTTAATCTATGTAGCATAACATACATGCCACCGGTGCAACGTTAATCCAATATATTTTTCTCCCCGAACTCATGTGATTAATAACTGGAAGAAATACATTTCAGGCTGGTGGCACGAAGCGAAAAGCATCCTTTCACAAGAGAAAGTGTTCACACAAAAAAAATGAACACAAACAATATAAGAAATAGCAAAAGTGAAGACATTTTAGGTTAACAAAACTGAATGAATGAAATTCCTCAAAGAATTAATAAGTTTCGAAGAAGGAATATCAAGATTAAATAAATCATCGACCCCTGGTAATGGACATTTGTTCTTTCCCAAAATTTGGTTCAGTTTTCGATAAGCGATGCGTAATCTCTTTGAACCATCGATCCTTCACATTCCCGAATAATATTGGGGCTCCCTACGAAATATTAAGATGGATAAAATTCTCGTCGATCAATTCCTGATGTTGAGTCTGCCATTCTCGCAACTCAGCTGGAGCCATCCGATATGATACTTGAGTTATAGGATCGGTACCCGATAATAACTCAACAATAAAATTTCTCCCGAATTGTAGGTAAACCTGGTAACTTCTCGGGAAATATATCCGGTTACACACTAACTACTTCAATCGAATCAGTACAGAAAGTAGAGACACGAAGTGTCACCACATGTACTAAGTATGCGGTACATCTCTTCCGCAACATCATTATAGCCTTCATGGCCGAACTCAGGCACAAATATAACACATTTATCTCACCACGGAGCAAAATCTCAGGCAACACCAGACTCCAAAACACTCCTTCTCGATAACCGTCTACCAACGCCTAATGATGGCTCAAGAAGTCCATGCCTAAGATCAACTCAAAATCTACTATGCCCAGAAGTATTAGATCGGTAGACAACCTAAAACCTCTGAAAATTACACTACAATCTCAATAAAATAATCCAACTAGAATCACCTCGCTAGAGGGATAAATTCACTCACCAAAATTTCGAAAAGGATGTGATAGGTACGTTAACTATAGATGCCCACCTTACCAATATAAAAGAACGTGTCACCCTCCGGGTCAAACAAAGTATAAATGACGTAGTCGAAAATATTCAACATACCAAGAATGACCACCGAAGATACTCGACTCTCCCACAGAGTCATTCAGTGAAGGCGAGCCTGACCTGATAGTCTTGTTGGCCGTCTTTCCTAACCTTGGTCCTGGTATACTGGTTGCCCTAATGACGGTGTAGGTCTGGCACCCGAGGTAACTCCTTGGTCGCCACCAGAACTAAAAGTTGGAAATTCACCTGAAGTATCCCTCGTAAAACAGTCCACCTGACCACAGCGGTAACTTACTAAAATTTCCAACCGACACTGCCTAGAACAACATTTATGGCAAATGTTATATAAAAGAGGATATCTGGGTGCTGGGGATACAAATCTAGATCCACCAGAACTTACTCTAAACTCTCGTCTCTGGTGTCAACTCCTCATCCATCTCAGAAAACAACTCGAACGATGAACACTAGAAGCTGAGATATGAGATCCCATGGTAGAAGATGATGTGGAGCCAGTTATGTTGTAACCTCTACTCGTTGAATATCTCTGGCGGGGTCCACCTCCCTCAAATCGTTAAATAACACCCTACATAAATTGAGGTCAAATCTCACATTAAACCTCAGCACAGACACATTCATCGAAGTCCGTGTATGGCGCTCTCGCCATAAAAGAAGAAATTATAGGTCACAAGTCTTTCTTAGACCTTCAGCAATTCTCCCTCACTCTTTAGAAAAAACAGAAAGTAATTGGAACAGACAATAAAAGCAGTCCCGATACACCATAGCTGACAAATTTCCTCGCCGCAGATTCACGAACTCTACATGCTTCCTCTCCTCATCCGCCTTACTGGAAAGCAACACCTCCATAATTCATTGATCTTGGTCCACGAGGTAGCAACCTCCTGTCTCTCGGTGCTCATCCACCAATGATAGGCATGATCCTGTAGTAGGCTGACAACTAACTCTGTCCTCTGCTCAGGTGTCAGCTGAGGACGCATATTCGATAAGCCAAATCTCACACACCATGAGGTCATGAGAACCAGGGAAAGGCAAAACACCTGCCTTCTTGACCTGAGTAACAAGATCATCACGGTCCTCCCATGGCCCTGGCATCATGCGTGCGAATAGCTCACGCATCTGTTGGGCCAATAATTGTGCCTCATCCTGAAAAGTTGGTTGTCGAGACATAATGATCTACGAGTCCACCATTAATAATTACCCATGAAACTGACTCAACTAGAAGACTCTGAACAGTTAACAATGCATAATACTTGGAGGTGATGGGGATCTTCCGGCCGGTCGGGCCACCCCTCTCGGGAGTGTTGTACACCATCAAATGCCCGAACTGATCTGACCAAGGAAGTTTACAGAATCTGTGACGTAATGCTTTGATACCTAAACTGAGACCCAACCCTATATTAACTAGTAATCTAGGATCATGCCCTAACGACAAGACTTAAACTATGGATTTCTGTAAAAATTTGACATAGTTTCTTCTACGAAGTGGACTACTAGAAACATGCAAGAAAATTACACTTCGGATTTCCCACAAACAATACCGTAAACCACTGATGTCTATCCGGATTTCTCAATAAAGTGTGGAAAGTAAATTAATTAAAATTCTGGAATAATAATACTGGAACTGAAAACTCAAAATCCATCAATACTAACAATTCACAACCAACACTGAAAAATATTTACAACACTAGTGTTTAGAGCGACTTCTAGGAGTAGAATAAAACATATGAAAATACACTACCAGTGGGACGAAACCTACAAAAATGTATGATAATTCGGTGGACTCAAAACCTTTGGGGATAAAAATCCAGCTCAGGAGAAGCATTGCAACATGGGCACGGAAAACCGAAAGGCCCAGGGAAAGGCAGATAAAAAAACATAAAAACGTTACCATGAGTGGACAAAAACTCACAATGAGTGTAAGACAGTAAAATATTCTATCCGTGCCTTTTTGTTGATTTCTGTGAAATCATGCGAGTATAAAATAATAAACTGAATAAATATGGAAGTGGACGCTCAGAGTGTTTGTCCTAACCCAAAGCGGCTCCATGACTGTAAATACAAGCGACTTCATAAGGTATTTTCTGACTAAATACGAACTTAATCAAATTTTGAATTCAGTTTCTTGCATTCCTTCACTGTAAATCAATTTTAGAGTCGCAACATAAATCTCAAACATCGAGCGACTCGAATTTAAATCGATAGTCGGATCATCCGTTAATAATATCGTAAAATTAATTAATTATTATCCAATCAAACACACATCTAAATTAATCAAGTCCAGATCCATTCAAGAATCTCACCATTGCATTCGGCACGAAATTACAAGTGAAACGATATAAAATTTTGCCGAAAATCCAATCTCGTCGGAGCTCGGCCGCGCACCACTGTCAGCGGTGGCTGGAATCGCACAGACACCAAATCAAGCAACTTACACATCAAAATGTTCATCTCAACAAGCCCAACAACATTGTAGTATAACTCAAAACCAAAATCAAACCGGAAAATAACGAAACCAACCGTTGAAGTTTCAAACCCTCGCACGAATTCATTTCCTTTGTTCGTCGTCGTCCGGCCACAGCAGGGTTCGAGACCTGTCCCAATAGATTCATGGTCGTCTGGGCTTCAAAACCCATATAGTCACGACTTCCATCGCCGCCATGTGCACCACCACCGTCGCCGTCGAAATCACTCGGAATCCGCCACCTTCTCGGCCTTGATTTGTCCTCCACCGGTCACCAATGCCGGAAATGCTACCACCAATCAATAGAGGAGATGGAATCCAACATTTTGCCACCAGTCCCATAACTGGAGGCTCACCGCCAGTGAGAACATCACAGCGTGCAAACGGGTCGAGAGGGGTGGTCAACACGGAGTCAACCTGATTGCCCAATATAGAAATGTTTGGCCTATATATAGTCATGATTTTACGGTAATGCATTTTTCCGATATTTTTGTAAAATTTTCGATGACCATAACTTCCTCGTCGCAACTCCGATTTCAACACTTGACGTGGTCACGAATTCGTTTCGACAAACTCTGCGACTTTATTCAAAGAAATTACTCAAAAAATATAGTCGATAAAATCTCAACGAAACGCCCGCGAAACTTACCGACGGTAAAGACTAATTACCATCGATGATTGACGTAATTAATTAGCAACTAACCTCATAAATTTCGATTATCGTGTAATATTGTTCCGGGTCGTAACACAAAACTACCCCTGGGAGAAAACGGAATATCATCTAATATTCGTTATTTAACAGATAGTTAAGTCGAAGTGACTATTTTGATGTACGTGAATTAAAGTTTAGTGACCATTTTGATATATGTCGAACATCTAGTACTAAAATATTTATTTTGACAAAAATGAGTGACTATATGAATAATTTTCCCCATTTTTATATGGATCAAGCCGTCAAAGGAAGAATCAAGAACGTGACTAAAGAAGTAAAGAGTAAAGACTAAGGAAAGACCTTCGAGCAATTGTTTGTGCTTATTCCACTTGGAAAAAAGTCATGCCTGATATGAAGGGTCAAGGATTGAGAGCTGACCTGATAACTGGTATACCAATTACAGTACGCAAATGGGGAAGGTCATTCTATAGAAGACTTTTGATAGGTTTGAATTGATAGTTAAATTAAGAAATACTCCATGTCCCATCTTTGCATGAAGCTATGGAGGTAATGGAGCTAACTTCTTGAGGAATGCGTCGACTTTCTGTAAGATATATATATATGGAAGTCTATCTATATAGTTGCGGGTGTGAGTTATTTTCTTTTACATATTTGGTTCATCTTTTTATTTTAAATTTAATTACAAATTTAGTCGCACTTTAAAACATTAAGAAATGTATAAAGATCATAACACATAAATAACAAAACCTAACAACAGACCATGTACCACCTCATAAATAAATAAATAAAAACTACTATCTCATACACATAAATATAAATATACGCGGAGCTCTGAACTTATAGAGACATCAAATTCTGTTTAAAAAAAAAATGTACGTCCATAATGAAGTAACAGGATATCAATCAAATCATATACAATAAAAATAGAAAATTTCGATAAATTAATAATTTTAAAATTAATCAAATTTATTAAGTTAACGAAATTATTAATTAATTGAATATTAAATTAATATTCAAGTTTCTAAGTTAAAATTAACAAAAAAATATTATTTTAAAAAATTTATTAATTAATTTAATATTAAATTATCAACAAGATACAGATGTGTTGGAGCATGCATGTAGCTAATACATACCTAGTCTGATGTGATATTAGACATTTAGACCTACAAAGTATTTATTCTAATTCCCATTAATATGACAAGAACCTTCTGTTTTTGATTTGACAATTAGAGTTTGTATATGTAGTCTTATAAAAAAAGTTGGTGTTTTTATAGATTTGTAGGTAGTATGTCAAGAAATAATTAATTAGTTCACTTAGAAGAGATTTTTCCCGATAGCCCCAATTTTTAGTAGAACTTTCCCCCTAGCCATAGCCATAGAAAGATTAAAAAATTCCCGGTAGCCCGATAGTCCAAAATTTTAGATTCTTTCGTTTTCCTATTCCAAAAACGCCCTCATCAAAACACTCTCTCTCTCTCTCTCTCTCTCTCTCTCTCTCTCAATCCAAGCAGATCTGAGCTTTGCTCAATCTGACCTCTGCACCTTGTCGTCCACGACCGGCCTCGAGCTCGTCGCAACTCGCAAGCCGTCGTCCGCCATTACCATGCTCGTGATCGGCAACTCTTCTACTGCATCATCGTTGCGCCACACCTCCTCATTGTACTGTCTTCTCTCAGCGCCGTCGCCGTCCGTCGGATCGAAGACGGTGGCCGTCGGCGAGGCGAGGTTGAGGCCGACATTCGCGACGAGCTGGAGGGTGAGGGACATGTAGAGGTAATCAGAGTTGGTAAACCAAGCAAATCTAAGGCCTCCGCTCGATCTGATGATCTCCGACGCCCGCCAATGACCAAGACCGGCATCGAGGCTCATCACAGACCGTCGTCCACCACCGTTCGCGACGCTCTTTTCAAGCCTTCGACCGCTATCAACCTCTCCCTTGCCGCCTGGACCCTCCTCTCTCCTTGGTCTTCTCTCGAGCTCGTCGCCGCCTCGTCCCATCTAGTAAGGATGAATCGTCTAATTCGATCGGAAAATGATATCGAGAATTGGTACCTGTTGTAGATGTGTGGCTTGCCACCAAGATAAGTTACTAATCATTTAATGGTGTTAGAAAGAGAAGGTTGTTTATGCAAATTTTGTCTGCTTTATTGTTACCGATTTTGTGAACTAGAGCTGTGGGAGTTTTGGTGATTCTGTGAGAACCAAGTGCAATTTGTATTTTCAGATGGGTTTGGGTTATGGATAGTGTAAGAGAGTTTGGTTTTGATGTATACTCTAAACCCTACGCTCTAAACCCAGAATTGAACCTGAATTGAGTATCAGATAACTTTTAACTGAATATCAGATCAATATTTCTGTTTTGTTATTCTGCTTGAATGATGGTATTATTGGATATATCATAATTGGTGAAAGGATATATACAATGAAATCAGAACAAAATTTAATTTTTCTTTTGTATATGCCCGACTTGTATTGTGAAATGTATATTTTGTTTTGGAGTAAGAGAACAGTTATCTGTCTTCTCTCTTGATAGGACTTTTATTGAGTTAATGGTGACAAAACTGATTCTTGTGGTTGGTTTCCTTTATTAGGTTTGTGATAATGTTTTGGCCATTTTAGTTTTGTGCTTAGTTCTTGAACATCATTTTTGATTAGTTATACATGCTGAAGTATCTGACTAATGTAAATTAGTCATACATTGCCTTATTATTGTTTGTGAAGTTGCACAGAAGGTGTTCGGCTATGTTGCACGGACACGGCGATATGGACACGGTGCGACATGGCAAATTTTAAAAATATATGTTTCAACACGGTATCGACACGGCAAATTATTAATAAATATATATTTATTTTTAATTATAAAAACAATACTAGAACATGAAAAAAATTAAGAAAATAATGCATAAGTGCATCACTCATCTTCAACATTCATCTCATCATTAATTGGCATCCTCTCTAATGTCGGTTCATTAAGGGAGAGATTTGATATATCAAGCACATCAAAAGCCCCAAGTTCCATGGAGTCAACAACATCTCCAGCAAGATCCCACATTGTCTCTTGACTTTTGTAATACATAGGATCCCTCCTTGCCAAAAGTCGAAGATTGGTATGCACATAAACCAAATCTTGAGCTCTTTTTGGTTGCAACTTGTTCATCTTCAAACCAGTAATGAAACTATAGGTGCTCCAATTTCTCTCACAACAAGAAGATGAACAAAGTTGATTAAGCAACTTGAAAGCCAAACCTTGGAGTAGTGGTGTACAAGCTCCATAGGCACCCCACCAAACCACAGGCTCAAAGTTGCACATATTCTTCAAAGCTTCCGGTGTACCATAATCTTTCATGTTTAAAGAAAAAGTGACATATTCTTCCAACACTTTGTTACGAATCTGAGGATCCGGAAAGAGTCTCTGAAGACATTTCCTTCTTTTAGTGGTGAGCTCGGCATCTCTATGTGGAGCAACTCGGTTAGGATCATCTTCAAGCCATTTAGTGCTATAATACCTCGGATTCAAAGAATGTGCAAGGCAATGAAGTGGAGTAGAACTCTTGGTCCATCGAGTAATCAAGATAGAGTAAAGCACATCATAAAATCTTGATACCTCACAATGCTTTGTGATGACATAGACAAATTCAGGCTTGAAAACTGATTTCTTTACTTTCTCAATCATTGAATCCCACCACTCGTAAACCAAGTGAAGACAAGGCCTATCCAAATCCCCCATCCTTATAATGTCATATATAAGTTCCATGAAAGCAATCATGAAATCGATTTGGTCCCACAAGTTGTCATCCAAGAGCATTTCCTTCACTCTTCTTGCTTTCGGGGCATCATCTTCTTTGTACAAGTCCCATTTGGGACAAATCACCATACTTTGCAAGCCAACATTCATCTCCCTAAACCTCTTAATACTCACATACTGAGAAACAAATCTTGTCTCAGCAACTTGAAGCAACCTCAAAGAACAATGATCATTGTACATAGATATACGCATGCTATGGTTGATGACAAAATTCTTGATAAACCAAACATCATTGATGACGTCCATAAGCCACCCCAGCTCTTCATCTACGGACTCACCAGGTAAAAAGGATTTTGCTTTCAAAGTATCCTTCAAGACAAGATTGAGAGTATGAACTACACATGGTGTCCAAAAGATGTGTGGATATGTAGCTTCAACAATGGCACCGGCAGCAGTGCACACGAGTGCATTATCAGTCACCACTTGTATCACATTCTCGGCGCCGATCTCATTGATGGTCTCCAAAAGCAATCTTGAAACTTCAAACTTGTCTTTATACTGCCCCTCATAGTTGATTGCTTTGATCATAACAGCCCCATTTTTAGAAGCAGCCATCATATTGATTAAGGGCTTCCTTTGCTCCTCGGTCCACCCATCAGAACATACTGTCACACCGATCTGCTTCCATGTGTCCTTAATGGGTACTAACATTCGGTCAATGAGTTGCTTTTCACTGTCAAGCAGTGTGGTCCTTAATGCATTATAACCTGGGGGTTTATAACCCGGAAGGCTTGAGGCACGAGCAAAAGCATCTTGGTAGTGGGGATTCCTCGCCAAGTTGAACGATAACCCACCGGTGTAAAACATTCTTGCGATTGCAGCATCACATTGTTGTCTTTCTTCTTTTCTAAAGGCTTTAGTTAGCTGTGGACTCATGCCTCTTCTTTTTTTAGTTTCAAGATCCACCACCTCCAATGGAAAGTAACTTGCACTACTTGAAAGCCTGCTTGAAGAGGGAGGCAAAGGAATCGTTCTTGGAGTCTTATCTTGCAACTTTTGCTCACACTCTTCTACTACCTCTCACATTTCATCCATCTGAGCTTTCGTCACCTTGGTGCAAACCTTGATTCTCACTCTTGGTATTTTGAGAAAATGAGCTTTAACTCTAGAATGTGAGCCCTTGAAGTTCATCTTGCAAAAATTACAAATAAAAGGAACATTCCCCCTGCTTTGCCTCCATCAGAATCATCAACTATCTTAGTAACATATTTCCACAGAGGCCCAGTAAGCTTATCCTCAGAATCAATACTGAGTTCTGATGGAGCAGTAGTACCAGTTGAGCTCATCCTATTCATTACAAACTTAATATTAACAATAGACAAATCCAACACAATGTATTCAAGCTTTTTATAGATTCTACACATCAATTTCATACAACCCATTACAATCTAAATAAACTTTAAATATAACCCAACCGATTAACATTTTAACAGTGACTATCTAATGTATTCAAGCATTTTATAGGTTCTAATCATTCTAACCATTTCGGCTAAACTCCATAAACAAAAGGGTAAATTGACAGCAACTATACAGTATACAGACTTACCGTTAATCTCAAACAATCTATGTTGTCTTTCAGTACAAGATTTGTGCATTCTGTAAAGTGTTAATTTTTGTTTTTGTTTTTTGCAGCTCTTTGAATGGATGCAACAGAACGGAAAAATTAGTGCATCATCCTATAGTAGCTACATGAATTAGAAAGAGCCTAAACCCCGTTAAAGCACCACAAATATACAGTAGCATTCAAGATGAATCAACCAGAAAGAATATTCACATATGCAATTTATTAGCATTCGAACAAAAAAAAACGAATCTTAACACAAAAATCATCAAACCCAACAAGAAAAGATACAATCTTTGAGCTTGAAATTGGACTAGTAAAGACACAAAAACAATCAAACCCAGTTCGAACAACCTCTAATCCTTGGCAAGCTATGTATTAGATCTCTTACAAAACAACCGACAAAAAAACAGCTTGGAAAGTACACTACTACAGGGGTCTACACTCTACAGCCGATTGAAGGAGAGGAGAGGAGAGATGAGTGGGTCTTACCTTCATAAATCACAATCGATTGAGGCCTTGAAGGAGAGGAGAGGCAAGATAAGTGAGAGACTGAGAGTGAAGCCTTGAAAACTTCTTTCTTTCTGTATTGGAGGCGCGGGGTACTTTGTATTAGGGCATTTTGCTTCTTTTTTTAATTCATCTTTATTGTTTTTTCCTTAATTAATGATGTGGCGTGTCGGAGGAGTGTCGGATAATGACGTGGCATGTCGGAGGAGTGTCGTCAATGTGTCGAAAAAGTCAACATTTTCCGACACGCCACGTGACGTGTCGGACATGGTGTCGGGGCGTGTCGAGGTGTCGAGGAGTGTCGGACACACCGACTCTCCACCCTAGTGGAGTGTCGTTGCAACAGAGGTGTTTGGTAACATGTCCAAGTGGAATGGTTCCTCAACAGGTTTGTTCTTGTTGTTACATCTCTCCTCTACATCATTTAATCACGTTTTTAGTTGTGATTCTGTATCACAATCTGTCTACAACATCATCACACTAGTTTCTTAACTTGTTTTTGGTAGTGTGATGATGTTGTAGACAGATTGTGGGTGAACTGCTTATAGAGTTGAATAGACTATTGATTGTACAATTGTCCTTTTGTTCTCTTATAGTTTTGATGTACTGCATATGCTTAGATTGTTTTGGGTTAACCCTCAACTGATAGGTGATCCTTAATTGAGTATCAGTTGAATCGACCTCAATTGATACTTAGATCACCCTCAACTAAGTATTAGTTTAGGCTTAATTTATACATAGTTTAGGATAAACAGTGAATGACCAAAGTCAACTAGCTAGTCAACAATAAAGTCAACCACCAACGGTCAAAGTTGTTGAAATCCGATCATTGGTCGTCAGAATCCAGCCAAAATTGTCGGAATTTGGTGACCGGTCAACGCTAGCGGTCAATGGTCAACGTATCAAAGTCAAGTTAATGGTCAATGGAAAGATTATAATAAAGTAATGATATTAAGTAATTTATTAATTAAATTGAGGGTAGACTAATTTTTTTACTTAATTATTAATTAATTAATGAGAATTTTTAATCTTTTATTTGATTAATGAAAATTAAAAATTTTATTCTTGAATTTTGGAAAAAAAAATACCTACTTAGAATATGTGATTTGGCTTCACATCTATCACACGACACCTAATTCGATCGATCCAAAAACTCAAAACTATAACAACTTTTATTACCAATTTGTATGATCCAAATCATCCAATCATACAGGTCGCTTGCTTATGTTCTTAATTGCAGTTATTTATATATATAAATGTAACACAAGGATCGCATGCATGGCAGTCGCCAGAGATACAGATCCAGCCTGCGACAAATATAAAAGTCAAGTTCATAGTACCAAGTTTTTGACCAAATCAAATTTAGTAATGAACCAAAAGCGCAATTAAGCTAAAAGTTATGCTAATTCCTACCCCCCACCCACCCACCCACCAAGCAATTTTCTCATATTTCCTTATGTACGTACTGTCTCCTTTGAAGATTAAGGTCTGTGAAATTTGCATTCGCTGCATCGTAAAACCAATGCACGTTTCAAAGGTGTAACTAGTACTACAACCTCTTAATTTTTAATGAAATATATGAAGATCTTCAAGATTTTGCACAAGTTTCTTAATTTCTCTCTTCTTTTTTGGCAAATACAGCAATCCAGAACACTAGAAAACAAAACAGATTTCTAAAACGATATGAGCGATGGAACAGCAGAGAAGACCGAGCACTTAATTAGTTATAGTTAGAGCCAGTTCAACCCTATTGTAACATGTAATTTTGCGTACATATGGTCCTGTACGTTAACGTTGATGCCAGCAGCGTTAGGTTTTATTCATTAATATTCTAAGCTAGTTATATAGGGTTCTTGCTTTTGTCTGTCTTCTTTAAAAGACCGATTTTAACAGGTTGCCTTCGCCAGGACGGCAAATTTAATTTAGAATTTGGAGGCATCAATCATGATAAATATCAATGGTGGTTTTTGTTTTGATGGGTGTTTTGTTTACTGTTCCTGGACTAGTTTGAGGTGGTTTTAGTTATACTTTTCTTGATGGAGCTCGAGAGCTAAGTCATCGTCGTCAAGTTAATGCAAATTTGACATGGTTTTTATTCCTTAATGGTACTCCAGCATGCTACGCTAGCTCAGCTTCCTCTATCGAATCACCAACTTCGTTTTTGTCTAGGCACGAATGAAAACCGGCCAGACTCGTTTTCCACAAGCTAGATCAAGGTCTCTCTAGATCACATCATAACACGGTTTTGTTATGGGGCATGTATGTGTGTTTTCGATCACTGAATTGGAGATGTTGCAAGTAGTGTTGATCATTGTTCATCATTATGCTGACACTAGCTTGGTCGGTCGGATCTTTGGAAATTCTTAGCAGTAAAATCACTCATAAAACCAGAAAACCATGTACAATTCGTCGTAGAGAAATTAAACACCCCACATATTCAAATATTGTCGGAAAGTATCAATGGTAGATATATTATTTATTATAGATATTATATTATTATTAAGAGTGTCTTGTAAAGTTATATATACTTTTTGGGAGTGAATGAAAATATTGCATTCTATCATAAATAGTTTTGTTTATACTTTTTTATTTACCATCAGAGCCAATCCTGTGGACTTATCGACAAACCCTGTTTTTATCACCCATTACATCAAAATTCCGCTGCAAACTGCTGACCTAAGAGAAAAATTTGACTTTGCTGTGATTTGTTCTCCTACCTACACTTTATTCTGTGAAATTTTGGACAATAATGCTTTTTTGAATATGAAGATGTTGCCTTGATCAACTATTATTTCAAAGGAAGAACATCTACCCAATGTCTCTGCTACTATAGTTGCATCATATATTACGGGTAAGGCATCATCTTTCTCTACATTATCTAGGATTATGCTTGGATAATTGACACGGGTGCATCTGATCATATGACAAATAACCCTAGCCTAGTGGTGTGACGACCTAACCATTTTTAAAAATTGCAAAAATCAGTACATAAACCAATGAATCGAGGAAGTACTCAATCCGCAATCAACTTCGACTAATCTAGTCGAAAAACTCATCCTACAAACCCGTCACAATGAATCGATCATAACGATAAAAAACACATTTAAATTCTTCGTCGGCCGCACCGCAACTGGTGGAGACACGCGTCGACACCGCCACCCACCTACTGAGTCGATGAAGCCTAATCAATAAATAAACCTCACGACTAAGTTCGTATTGTCGTTACAAACCTAAGGAAGGACATATCACATGACACATTTCCAAAAATATTTTTTCGGCCATGTGCCCACTGGCAACCACCATCGACAACGAAGAATAACTCATCAAAATGAAGCTCTCAACAAGCTCAACAATATACCTCAAATAACCTATACCTGATTTCTGTCGATTTGGCCAAAATCGACCCCGAAAATTTTTGGCCCGAAATCTCTCCGGCGTCACATCTCCGTCGTAGAGCCACCCCTGGGCTCGCGGCCGGTCCTATTTGACTCACGATGAGGTGGGTTACAAAACCCCTCAAACTTCGCCGCCAAAAACCCACCGAAAACTATCGATTATGGCGGAGCCCGAATACGAGTTTGACGGAGTTCAGATCAAATTTCGTCTAACTCACCTGAAAACATCAAGACTCATCCACAAACACAAAGATGAGGTAGAGAAGAGTCGATTCATACCCAAACCTTGGTCGAAGGTGGCCGGAAATCTCTCTGACGACAGCAAGGGTGAAAACCCTAAAATCCCAATTCTGCATCTTTTCGATTCCTCTTCATAGCTTCCGAGTCCTTGAAATTAGAGACAAGAATAGAAGGAAGACACTGAGACCTTTCATTTCCAATAAGAAATTGACCTCAAAGGTGGCCAAATGGCGTTGCACCACCAACAATAAGCTCGACAACGATTTCATCTCCAGAGCTCGATTAACTCGGGTCAACGTTGTCAACCCCCAAAATGGTAAGTCTCCCTTTTCCATTTAGGGTAACTTCTATATATATTCACGTATTTCGTTTTCGTCAAACTTCTGCTGACATAACTTTTCCGTCGTAACTCCATTTTCGATGTTCCACGCGTCTATGAACTTGTCTCGACAAACTCTATGACTTCCACCTGAAGTCAACCAAACATCGTCACTTTGATAAAATGTCAACTCAAGACCTCCTACTATTTATCGACGGTAAAAATTATTTACCGCGGTCACTAAATCATATCAAATTATTCATAATTATTAACGATTATATAATAAAGTCGGAGTATTACAAGTGGAAACCATTAAACCATCTCCTCAACCTAGTGTGACTACTGCTGATGGATCTTCATCTTCTGTTATTGGTGAAGGTTTTGTCAAAATCGCGGATAATCTGACTATTGATTCTATTCTTGTTGTAAGAAGGGGAAACTCTACTATCTCGACTTGACAAGCAGTAGAGCTCAACAATTGCATTTTTGGGTCAAGCAAATAATGCCACTAGTTTGGATAAAGTTAAGGAAGTTGTGTGGTTATGGCACCGTCGTCTTAGTCATGTAAATTTTCATTACCTGCAGAAGCTGCAACCTCAATTATTTTCCAGAGTGAATGCTTCGAATTTCCAGTGTGATAAATGTGAACTGGCCAAAATTCATCGTGTTTCATATTCTCCTAGCATGCACAAGAGTCTATTGCCTTTATGAAGGTTTATTCAGATGTTTGGGGTCCTGCAAGATTTTCTACACCTACAAGAGCTCAATATTTTGTGACATTTATTGATGAATGTACTTGTATGACTTGGGTATCTTTGATGGTATCCAAGAATGAGGTGTTCCATTAATTTACTGAATTTCATAAGATGGTCACCACTTAATATCAGGAACAAATCCGAGTTTTTCAGTCTGATAATAGCAGTGAATATGTCAATAATGTCATGTCTACCTACTTGGTCTTTCATGAATTCCATCACAAAACCTCAATTGTTTATACTCCTTTAAAAAATGACATGGCAAAGTGCAAGAATAGACAATTACTGGAGGTTGTACGTGCTTCATTATTTGGTATGAATATGCTTTGGTCTTATTGTGGTGCGGCTGTTACTTCTGCTAAATATTTGATCAACCGTACTCCTTCTCGTGTCATTGAGTTCCAGAATCCATACCAGAAGTTACATGCAACGCTAAACGTCCATTTTCTTCCCAATATTGAGTCTCGAGTGTTTGGTTGCACGGTGTATGTCCATATTAACAAGTTTCTTTGGGGTAAACTTGATCTTTGTGCTTTGAAGTGTGTCTTCATTGGCTATGCTGTTTCTAGAAAGGTTATTGGTGCTATGATCATTTTACCAAGAAAACTCATGTCTCCCTTGATGTCTTCTTTAAAGAATCCAAACTGTATTACTCAAGGGGAGTTTTCGAGTCTTCCCTTCGGAGGAGAGAGAGGATGCGAAGGAAATACTCTGAATTTGAAGAATTTGAGAGTTTGGAAAGTCGTTTTGAAGTTGGAACCCGGACTAGAGAACCTATAGCACCGTTGGTCGACCCGTCGAACAAAAAAGTCCCCTCGGTCGACGTGTCAGTCGACCCGTCGTGTAATACACTGACTTTTTTTATATTTAGTGGTCGTGGTAAATAATTTTTATCGTTGATAAATATTGAGAGGTCTCAGGTTGACTTTTTATTGGATTAATGATGTTGGTTGACTTTGGGTGGAAGTCGTAGAATTTGACGAGACGAGTTTGTAGACGCGACAAATGTCGAAAGCGTAGTCACGACGCATAAGTTACGATTAATAAAAGTTTATCAGGAATTACTTTTCGTAAATGGAATACTATATATAGAGTGTTTCCCTTTTTGAAAATTAGTCTGGGTTGACCTAGGGTCAACCATCTCTCCCATAGAGAGAGAAGGAGTTCCGTGGCGGTGCGACGGTGGGACGCCATTCGGCCCATCTCCGACCTCGATTTCGGTCAAAATTGAGAGCCCATCTTCTTTTTTTGTATCGATGGCCAATTTTGGGATTTGAGGCATAATAAATAAGAATCAAAGAGAGAGAAAGAGAGAGATTTAAGGGTTTCTCTGTCACCATTGTCGGTGACTCCTCCGGCCATGATTTAGGTACAAATCGAGAGCTCTATTCCTTCTTATTGTGTTGTTTTTTTGGGGATTTTTGGTTGTAGGTTTGATCGTTGAAATTAATTTCGTACGGTTTATCATTTTGGCCTCTACCATGAGTGGTGGTTGTCATTAATCTGGGTGACGAGGTTAAAGTGGTTTTGTTCCCCTCTTCCTCTTGAGTCCTTTGGTGCCTGCCTTGAGTCATAACATGGCTCGACGACAGAGACTTGACTCTGGAAAGTTTTCCGGCTCGATTCGGGCCAAATGAGTCAAAATCTGCTTAGGGTCCTTTGAGACAGATTATTGGGCTTGTGATAAGCTTTCTATCCAGGTATTAATCTCCACCATCGGTGGTGGTTGCCCCTCACGCGTCGCCGGCTATGGTGGCGCATCTACTGAAAAAATCTTTCCAGATTATGTCATGTTATATGTCGTTAGGTTCATATCGACGATACGAGCATAGTTGTGAGGTTTATTTATCATTTAGGGTTCATTGACCTAGTGGGTGGGTGGCAGTGATGGGGGTCTCCGCTAGTAGCGGTGCGGCCGACGGAGTAATTAAGTTCGTCTTATATCTTTACGACCGTATCGTCGTAACAGGTTTGTTGAATACATTCTTTGGCTAAATTAGTCAAAGTCGGATTTTGGGTCGAGTACTTCCTCGATTTACCTATTTATTTATTTATTTTTATAATTTTCGTCTAAGGGTCAGGTCATCACAAATGGTATTAGAATGCGGTTCAACTCCCGAACTTTGCTTTCGTTATGTTTCATGTTTTAGAGTTTAGTCATGAAAATATTTGTGAATTTGTGAATTTGTGTTCCTGTGATCGTCGCGATGGAAGAGTATGATGGTTATGGACGACAAGTGGTTACACGTTGTCGTTGCTGGACTTGAGGTACGCGGTTCTTTACTTTACTTTGTATCGTACATACATGTATCTTTAATAAATACATTATCGATATTCATTTATTGATACATTTAATTCGTTTATTGATATAATTTTGATATTATATTATTATATTGTGCTGAAATGAACGTACATTACAACACGAAAACTAAAACCGTTACAAAGTGGTAACGGAACGACAACATTGGCTGTCAAACTAAATGGAAACGAGATGATAGTACAAGATTGAAACAAAAACGAAAAGAGATCTATCTTATTATACTTGTGATTATTTGTACAAATATACGAAATACGAAATGACTCTTTGCATATTGATACAAATATACGATTGATGATCAGTTTGACTTGTTTAGAATCTAACAGGATTCATCGAAAACTTTGATGATACGATTACGATTATGATTATAAATGAGAATTATATTATACGAGAAATAGAAAAGTTGACTATATTATACATATGATTATATATGAGATATATGGATAAGCGCCACAGACTGTTGGAGCCGCCAGGCCGAGGTTTGGTTTGAAATCTTGATTGGGGTCTGTTTACAGGCGATAGTTAAGTAAGGATCTTCCTCCCTGGGGTGAAGAGATCCATAACCAATCAAGTGGTGTTCTCGATGTCCTAATTCGAGGGATACCATATTTATGGGGTGTTCTCGATGTCTTGAATGCGAGAGTATATAATATATGATTACCGTTGATAGACGGAGTGTTCTCGATATCTTTAATTCGAGAGTATACTATATTTGAGACGGGGTGTTCTCGATGTCCTTAACTCGAGAGTATACAATATATGATTATACGATTCAAAACGTAAAATGATAACTTAAAATGTGAATGATTCATTGAGATATAACGTGATTATCGTCATAGGACATATGAGCATTGAGATATAATTGAACTCGCGAGGTAAGTATTGAGATATGATGTGAGCTCACGAGATGAGCATCGTGATTTGTGATTTGAGAAATGTAACTTGAGCTCACGAGTGAGCAATATTATATACGATATAACTTGAGCTCGCAATGTGAGCATTGCAACATGATATTTGTTCGCGTGGCGGACATGACGATATAATATAATATTCGCTCAAGTAATGAGCATACGAATATGTGATAATTTGAATTTGAAATATGAGTATTACGAAATATTACATTTACTCGTGCGACGAGTATGATAATATAAACTCATTTGATGAGTATGTGAATACGATATGATTTGAATTCACACTACCAGCATAAGTACTATAGCCAATGACATGAAGTCGTCTGCCTGTTAGCCAAAAGTCGTCGGCTATAGTATGGCCGAAACCATGTCGTCGGCTATAGTGTCATTGGGAAAAGGTTGTCGGCTATACTATAGCCGACGACCTTTGGTGAACCTTGTCGGCTATAGGTCCAAACTATAGACGACGACTAAAATTTGTCGGCTATAGATACACACAATAACAAACAACTTGCGCATGGAAAGTCGTCAGGCAAACCTTCCCGGTCCGGTCAAAATTGTTTGACCGGAGGATACTATAGCCGACGATGAGATTTTCCAACCATCGGGTATAGTTAATCAACCCGTCGGGTATAGTTTTGGAAGTCGTCGGGAATTGTAGACTATAGCCGACGACTTTTGTACATGTCGTCGGCTATAGTATGCAACTTTCTGACGAAAAAAACTGCAGATTCAGGATTTACCATTCCCATTACCTGTAGTTTCAAAATAGTCAACAAACATATATTTTCAGTTCCACAATGTCCAACAATGCATAATAGCTTCACAATAATTTTGAAACACATGCATATAAACTAAATGTTGCCAAAGTCAAAGTTGCGGAGATAAGATGGGTCACTACCATAATCATCGGACGGATCCTGCTGCTCATGTGGGGCATCGTGAGGGTGCTGGTTAGATGGAGTCCATGAAGTCTAACCTTGGGACAGGACATTTATTCCTTGCGCCTGAAGGGTTGAGCTCAGGCCTTCAAAATTTCTAGCTATTTCAGTTCGCATCCGAGCTAACTCATCAGCCTGCTGCCGGGCTATCTCTTGACGCATCTCCTCTCTCTGCTGGGTCATCTGTCGCTGTGTCTCTTCTATCTTGCTCTGATACTTCTCACTCTGCCTACGAAGTTGCTCCTCTAGCTGGGCCTAAGAAGATCCTGATTTGCGTTGGAAACTGTGGATGTTCTTTAATATCCCATTGCCTTGCCGTCCTAAACCCTTGCAATAGTAATTGCTCCTTCGTGGTGGGAAAGCGTTTCCCATGATCCTCGCCCTAACCCTTAAATCAAATTAATCGATCTGAGATATGGCCTGGGAAAGCTCATTATCTGAGATATTAGGGTTTCGCTCCCTCGCAATCTGAGTCAACACCTCCTCAGCTGTTTCCCTTAAATGAGCCTAATTGACAATGAAAACAAAATAACATATTTGTAAACATACATTAAAAAAAAGTTAGGAAAAATACATATGTAAGCAATTTGTAAAGTTGTAAGGGCACAATACTTACAGCTTGTTCATGGGACTGATGATGCATTTTTTCATACATCTACATGAACGGATTTTCTTCAGGGTGTTGGGTCACTGCCTCCTCCCTATAAGATGCATAGGGTCTAGAACTGCCGCGATGGTTGTCCGTGTTCTTTGCTTGGTTCCTCGCTTTTATAGAGGAAATGACCTTATTTCATAAATATATATTAAAAAAAATTAATTTAGAAACTATGAACGCCAAATTATCCATAAGTAAATACATATGATGTTAAATATATACCTCAAATCGTGGGGCGTTGAAGTGGATTAGAAGCCACTTTCACTCGTACTCCTTAAGCATGAACTCCATAGGGGTACCCGAACGGTCATTGATCATGTTATTATTCTTTCAGAACTTACACAACTCATTCTTCCACTCTTTATACCTATATATACGATAAAAATGTTAGAAACACGTTACATGATCCTTCTAAAAATGTTAGAACAATGGCAGAGCCGACGAGCAGAGGCGGAGAGGAGAGTAAGGTTGGGTTTTTGGAGTATGGGGTTTTTATTGTTTAGGAAGAGGAAAGGAGAAGGAGGTTGGGTTTAGAGGTTAGGTGATCGAATCTGTGCGGCAGAAGCGGCGGCAGGGAGAGAAATGGTAATTTTGAGAGTTTAGGAGAGAAATGGCTGGGGCTCAGGCCTTTTTTGGGTTAAAAGGATGGAGGATAGCTGACGACTTAAATGAATTCTTGTCGGGTATAGTGTTGTATGAACATCGTCGGGTATAGTATACCCGACAATAAATGGTAAAAATAGTCGGGTATACTCTGAAAATATTTTGAAAAATTAGCCTCGATCATTTGAAAATACAATTCACACAAAAACCTATTTAAGTAATTTTGGATCATCACCCTTCAACAAACACGTAAATTTAACAAACATGTAAATTATGATCATCACCCTTTAACAAACACGTAAATTTAACACATTCATTTTTAACTAATCAAGACACATAATCAGAATCATCGCTTGAGTCTGATTCGCTTGAGTCTGATTCGGTGTCCGTGTTAATTTCTGGTAATATGTGTCGCTCCTCTTCATCGGAGTCTTCGTTGTCTTCATTTGGATTGACATCAATAAGTTCTGCTCAAGAAAGTCGAACCACACTACCCGGACTCACATTGTTAAGGCGAATTGTCAAGGAATCCGAAATATTAATTGCGTTTGTCTCTTAGTATGCAATAACTTCTTCATTCTCTGCGGCATCACCAAGTGTAGTAGCACTGTATATGTTTCTAGGAACAACATGATTAACCACTCTTCACGCGCCTTTGTGCACAAGATCATCAAGATAAAACACTTGTTTTACCACTGTAGTAAAAAAAAGGGTCATCTTCATACCATGTTATAGCAGTATTTATTGAAAATGTTCCATAGTCATCGGTCCTTGTGTTCTGAGGGCTAGTATCAAACCATCTACACTTAAATAAGTGCACTATCATGTCTTCCCCATAAATTAGTTCACTGAATGGAGAACGCCGTAATAGTCAATACCATTTTGTTGACCAAGAACCATTACCCCAGAGTTCTGTGTTTTTCGTCTCGTGTCTCTATGTGCACATATAAATTGCACGCCATTGACCTTACACATCGAATACACTCTTGAAGTTATCGGTTTCATCGCCAAAAGCCTCAATTCGTGTGACCAGTTTGGGATATCATAATACTCTACGTGGTTCATCTGAAGCACTAATAACCGACATGTTAGATGACAAACGTCATGATATTAAATTATATATATATGTACCCAGCCGCCAAAATAGTTTGCAAACTTCTTATTGTGGTACTCAAGATCACCGACAACCTGAAGACAGTAAAGATGGAAGTTTTTCCAGTATTGCACTTCAGGATAGTTAATCAATACTTACAAGTAGGCAATGACTAGCTCATACTATTCCAACTGGTACAACTTTGGCAAATTTCCACTAACTTCAACATCATATGAGAGGATAGAAAGTTTGAACTGTGGTTCATCTACCGGCATATGTTGTGGAGAGTCCTCTAACGCTCCAAAATACAACTTGGTGTATGTTACGCATTCGTGCGCAAGATATGCTTCCGCTATACATCCTTCAGATGCGGATTTATTAGCCACATAGTTTTTGTAGTCCCCCAATTGTTTATCAAGTTTAAAAGTGGATATTATGATTATTTCCAAATAATGTTAAAAAAAATATAGCCAAATTCAAATGTTAAATCATATGTACATTTCTATAGGATACATCCAAGTGTAGTGTACCTGACCGGTAAGCAACAATTATTTGGGAAGATGGATCATCAGGTGAGACATGATATCAAAAATATTTGGAGGAAATATCCTCTCAAATTTGCACATGATAAAAATGATGTTCTGTTGCATTTCTCCCAGATCTGATTTTTTCACTTCTCTAGTGCATAACTTCTGAAAGAATCTTGACAACGCCACTAACGGCTCCACCACCTCTTTCGGCAAGTATCCTCGAATGAAAACAGGGAAGATGTGTTGAAGTAGTATATGGTAGTCATGACTATTTAATCCGTACATCTTATTATCCCTGAAGTTAACACACCGACCTATATTGCCTGCATAGCTTGAAGGATACCTGACATTACCCATCCACCTAAAAATTTCATTCTTCTGGTCAGGTTTGGCGATGAAAGGAGCTTGAGGGATTTTTTTCTTCCCTTCTCTCAACCACAAATGTTTCTGCAAATTCATCCTTTTCAGATCAATGCGTACCTTAGGGCTGTCTTTAGTTTTCTCCTCTCAATTCAGCATTGTGCCCACAACACTTTCGCACACATTCTTCTCTATGTGCATGACATCTAGGTAGTGCTTGATCGACAACTTGGGCCAGTACGAGAGTTCCCAGAATATGCTTTTGTGTGTCCAAAATTTATACATGTCGGGTTTGTCAGGTATTGACACCACTATTTTAGGATAATTGCTCAGTTGCCTAAAATTGTAGTCATTCAGTACTTCCAAAATTTCATCCTCCGTCCATCTCCTGGGTTGCACACTCATTTCTACAGTCCCATCAAAAGCCTCGGGATTCTACCGCCATAGGTGATCATGTGGAAGCCAACAACAGTGACGCATCTGGATAATCTTCCAGCAATGAGTTCTGCAACACTTAACAGTTATGCATTCTAAACAAGCCCTGTATCCCCTGGTAACGTTGCCCGACAACATTTCGCAGGCAAGAAAATCACTAATGGTGACAACAACCATGGCATGCATCTGGAACATCTGATTTTTGTACTTGTCATAAATGGGATGGCCAAATTCACTCAGGTACTTAAGCTCCTCAATCAAGGGTCTAACATACACATCGAGACACTTTCTTGGATAACTCGGCCCTGGAATTAACAAAGTGAGCATATTGTATTCCTTCTTCATGCACATCCATGGATGAAGGTTGTACGGTACAAAAATAACTAGTCATATACTGTATTGAAGACTTATGTTGTCAAAAGGGTTGAATCCGTCAGATGAGAGCCCCAACCAAACATTTCGGACCTCTTTTGCAAAATGAGAAAACCCTCTGACCATGTGCTTCCAAGCCTCTCTGTCAGCTGGGTGTATGAGGGTATCATTGCAGGCAAATTCCTCTCAGCCCACCATCTTATAGCTTCAGCCGTGTGTGTACACATGAACAACTTTTTCAGTCTATCAATTAGCAAGAAATACCGAAGTATCTTCACATCTTTCTTATTCCCCGCAGGAGTCAACTTATACCTATCCGTGTGACATATCGGGCAGACATCAATGCCCTCAAGATCATTCATGTTAGCATCTTCACCCCAGAAGAGAACACAATCATATCTGCATGCATAGATTTTGATGTAGGAATTGCCAAGATGTTTCAAAATATGTTGCATCTTACGATGACTGGGGGGCAGCATTGAAGCAGTCCACTTCAGCCAATCATCAATAGCTTTGACACTCATTTTGTTCTCCACTTTGAGCTTCATTACTCCCATGACACTTTCAAGAACAGTCTTATTACACCCGTTGTACAACGGGGTCTGTTGGAATGTAATCAGGTTGTTATACTTGTCCATACCGGTAGTGTTGACAGCTGTAGGTAATTGCTGGACTGGCTCAATATGAGCTGCTGCCCGATTTGTTTAGATAAGGAACTATGGCCGACGACATAAAAACCGGTCGTCGGCTATAGTTGACCATATCATCGGTGTTTTGCAAAATTAGTCGTCGGGTATAGTGTTACTATAGCCGACGATAAGTTTTTACTATAACCGACGTTCATTTCTGTACCATCGGCTATAGTGTTTTTTACCGACAACGGTTTGTACCGTTGGCTAAAGTCCAGTATAGCCAACGGTTTGAAATTTCGTTGACCTATTTTTCCTCTTTTCGTCAGCTAGTACTTATGGTGATAGTGTAATGAAACAAGCACGAGTATGTGATTATAATATTTCGTGTTTACACTGTAATATGATGATTGAAAATATGAAACAGTGATTATCGATTTTAATGAAAGATTAAAGGAGGGAATCATTATATTGTTTGATGATTCTATGATTATCTATTCTCCTGATTACTGTTTTTTAAATTTTGATGAGTTTAATTTGAGAATTCAGTTTCTTGTTTAAGATATGTTATATGTTATATGATTTGGATTTTTGTTAATATGTTAGTAGAGAAATTTGGATGAGCATTGATGACTCACGGTATAGATTTGTGATTATTGAAGTATATTTGGACATTTTCCAGGTTTTGCGCATTCTACTTTTAGGGGAGACTCTGCCCAATTTTTCGTTGAAATATTCTGCGATTTTTGTTTCTAATTTCGAGGACAAAATTATTTTAACGGCGATAGATTGTAATATCCCAATTTTTTGATATGATCGTTAATATTTATGAATAATTTGAGTAAGATTTAGTGACCGTAGTAAATAATTTTTACCGTCTATAAATATTGGTGGTCTCGGGTTGACTTTTTATTGGATTGACGAAGTTAGTTGACTTTGGGTAGAAGTCGTAGGGTTTGTCGAGACGAGTTTGTAGACGCGACAAATATAAAAAACGGAGTTATGACTCATAAGCTACGATTGACGAAAGTTTATCGAGAATAACTTTCTGTAAATGGAATACTATATATAGGGGGTTTCCCTTTTTGGAAATCAGTCTGGGTTGACCCAGGGTCAACCATCTCTCCCGTGGAGAGAGAGGGAGTTCTGTGGCGGTGTGGCAGTCCCCGGCGGTGGGACACTGTTCGGCCTATCCCCGACCTCAATTCCAGTTGGAATCAAGAGCCCATCTTTTTCTCCTCTTTCTCCCGAGTCGTTTGGTGCCAGCCTCGAGTCACAACGTGGCTCCAAGGTGGAGAATCGATGCCAAATTTTTTTTCTAGCCGAATGGTTTCGGGCTCGATTCCAGCTAACTGAGCCAGAATCTTCGTAGGGTCCTTGAGAAAGATTATTGGGCTTGTGATGAGTTTTCCAGCGAGGTATTAATCTCCTCCACCAGTGGTGTGTGGGCTCCACATACCACCACCTGTGGTGGCACGTCTGTGGGAAAAATCTTTCTAGATTATGTCATGTTATATGTCCTTAGGTTCGTATCGACGATACAAACATAGTCGTGATGCTTGTTTATTATTTAGGCTCCATCAACCCAATGGGTGGGCGGCGGTGCTGGGTGTCTGCGCTAATGACGGTGTAGCCGGCGGAGTAATTACGTTCTTCTTATATCGTTATGACCGTATCAGTGTAACAAGTTTGTTGTATAAATTCTTCGACTAAATTAGTCGAAGTTGGACTTTGGATTGAGTACTTCCTCAATTTACCTATTTATTTATTAATTATATAATTTTCGACAAAGGGTCGGGTCGTCACATGTCGGAACCTCCTGGAGCAACAATAATCGACCCTTCGACTATTCCAGATGACCCATCGACTCAATTTATTCCCTCATTCGACATGTCAGTCGACTTGCTGATTCCTGTGCTAGAATTTCCTTCTACTGAAGTGATCTTAGCTAAAGACACCCCCTATATACTCAATCAGCTGAAGAACCTGTCCAGAATGTCTTAACAAAGGTACGTACTGATAAACGTGAATTGGGTAGTGTAGACTGTATTGTGCCTAGGAGATCTAAAGAAACAATATGAACCTCACATAGATGCAATATCTAAATATCTTATTGCTAGCTATATCTCTCACTATAGGTTGTATGAATCTCATGCACTTGTTGTTTGTCAATTATCTACAGTATCTATTCTTAGTAATCTACAGGATGATTTGATGGATTCCAAATGGAAGTAAGTTATGAATGAAGAATTAGAAGCCTTGCAGAAGAATGAAACTTGGGACATGGTTCCCATGCCATCTGATATGAAGATTGTTGGGTGTTTACGGTGAAACTCAAAGCTGATGGGAGTATTGATCATTATAAATCCTTGTTGGTTGTCAAGGGTTATACTCAGAGATATGTAGTTGATTACCAAGAGACTTTTGCACCTATTGCCAAGATTAACACTTTACGGATTTTTATTTCCCTTGCAACTTGTTATGATTGGACCCTACACGAGTTTGATGTGAAGAATGCTTTTTGTAATAGTGAGTTAGAAGAAGAAGTATACATGGATACTCCACAAGGAATCAATTGCAAGCCAGGTAATGAGGGAAATGTGTGTCATCTGAAAAAAGTCCCTATATGGTTTGAAGCAATCACCTAGGGCATGGTTTGGACGCTTCTACAAGTTAATGAAGAAATTTGGTCATTGCCAGTGTAACTCACATCACACACCTTGTTTGTCAAACGCAATGATGGTAAGACTTTTGTCTTAATTGTCTATGTTAATGATACGGTTGTTACAGGAGACGATCCATGTGAGATGGGAAGTCTCCATAGGCAGTTGTCATAACTGTTTAATATGAAAGATCTGGGTAACTTAAAGTATTTCTTGGGTAATGAAGTTACAAAATCCAGACAAGGAATTACGTTGTCCTAGAGAAAATATATTTTGGGACCTGCTTGTTGAGACATGAATGTTAGACTGCAAGGTTACTATTACTCCAATTGAGAAAAATCATAAGTTGGAACTTCTCCCAGATCAGATTCCAACGAATAAGGGCAGGTATCAATGTTTAGTTAGGAGACTTATTTATTTGTCACATACTAGACCTGATATTGCACATGTAGTCAGTGTGGTGAGTTATTTCATGCATAATCCTGGAGTAAAACATATGGATGTTGTCTTACGTATTCTCAGGTATCTGAAGAGCAAACCTGGTAAGGGATTGTTATTTACGAGACACAATGAGTTGTGTGTTTCAGGCTACACTGACGCAGTTGGTGATCAGACTAATATGGCATCTACTTCTGGATACTTTAATTTTATTAGTGGGAGTTTGGTAACTTGACGCAGTAAGAAACAAAATGTGATTGCTCGTTCTAATGCAGAAGCTGAATGTCGTGAAATAGCGAATGGAGTATGTAAGTTATTATGGATTAGAAATGTGCTAAAAGAATTAGATTTCAAGCTTCGAAATCCTATGGATTGCATTGTGATAATACAACTGCTGTTCAGATTGCTTTTAATCCAGTACAACATGATAGAACCAAGCATGTGGAGGTTGATAGACATTTCATAAGGATAACATTTACAAGAAAATTATTCGGTTCCCTTTTGTGACTTATGAGGATGTGACAACCCGACTCTTGTTGAAAATCATCAAGATCAATAAATAAACAGGAAAAACAAGGAAATACTCGATCTAAAATCAATTTCAACTAATCTAGTTGAAGAACGATATAAGCCAAACCTAATTTTTTTTGTTGGTTACACCTCCACTGGTGGTCACACTCGTCGCCACTGCCCACCCACTAGGTCGACGAAGTCTAAACATTGATTAAACGTTATCACTATGTTCATATTGTCGATACGAACATAACGACATATAACTCGACCCGTTCCAAACATTTTTTTGGTCAGACGCGCCACCATCGACGACAAACGCCATAGGCGACGACTAACCCATCAATCGAAAGCTCGTGAAGAGCCCATCAACCTATCTCAAAGGACTCTAGGCAGATTCCGGCTTGTTTGGCCGAAATCGGCCTCGAAAATAACTCAGCCGAAAATACTTTCCAACACCGATCTCCATCCTCAAGCCATTTTGTAGCTCGAGACTTACATCAAACGACTCGCGAGGATGAGGGAAGTAAAACTCCTCTACCCTTGACGGCCCAGACCACCGACAACCGTTGCTCATGACGAAGGCCGAAAATAGGTTCAATTCCGTCCAACCTCAACAACAACCAAAATTTCCGACAACAACAACAACACATTAAGGGGAGAAAGGGCTTTCGAAATATACCCAAAACTCAGCCGAAGATGACGCCGGCAACGGTGACCCGAAACTCGAAAAATCCTAAAAATTCACTAGTTCGATTTGGCTTCCTTGATGCTCCATCACTGAAATCAAGACCACAAAAGTGACAAGGAGGAAGAGATGATTTGATTCTGCTCGAATTCATGACCAAAAATAGGTCAGAAGGCGTCGCACCGTCGGCGACAGCCACACAGCCACAGTACTCTTTTTCTCCCTTCGGGAGAGATGGTTGACCTTGGTCAACAAGACCCTTATATCAACTGACTTTCCCGAAAAGGTAAGTCCAATAAATAGTCCCCCATTTATGGAAAGTAATTTAAGACAAGCTTCCGATAATCATACATTTCTCATTGTAACTTCGTTTTCGACATTTTTCGTGTCTAAATTAAGGCTCGTCTCGACAAAATCTACGACTTCCATCCAAAGTCAACCAAGTTTGTCAATCCAATAAAAATTCAACCAATATCACTCGATTATTTATTGATAGTAAAATCTACCTAAACACTTTTGTTTATACTTTTCTACTCATATTTCATGCAGCACAATAATGATGTCCAAGTTTTTAGTAACTTTAATTAGTTTACACTTGATCAAATTAGTACGTTTTCACTTGAAATATTACTTATTTCTCGAAATTAACAACTACAAACCAATTGGAATTTATATAGGTTTAATTATCAATTTTTTATACTATGAATCACCTCAGTGTCAATTTGCTATCCTAGGAAATTTTTTTACCAATTTTCTACCTTGTTGTCTAATTACTTGAATTTCATCAATTTATTCATCAAATTATAAACATTTGAAAGAACTTGGTACTCTAAATCCTCTATTCTATTGATTTGGACAAAAAAAAAGGTTATCAAAAAATTTAAACTTAGGTAGCAAATTGACTAGTTTTCAAAACTTAAAGTACCAAATTAGCAACAAAAAAAATCTTAAAATAACAAATTGACACAAATATCATTTATAAGGTAGCAAATTCACAATTAAACCTTTTATATATGCAGCTGAAATAAACTGAAAAACAGACGATATATACTATTATTTCTCTATCTATTAAATAAAACAATTTGACTCGATGACTGACGATGAAGTCTTGTAAACGTAGTACTTATATTATATCAAAGTACGTACGTAGTTGCTAGATGTTCATCTAGTAACGTCATACAAAGTCAGAAACTTGACATATAATTAAACAAGTTCATTAGATATATTGTGTGTCACTAAATCTGTATATAGAACCATAGAACCTGTCTTCGAAAGATATATGAAGCTATAAAAGAAAATTGTGTTTAAGGTTGATGAGGCAACCGATAAACACACGGATAAGAAAAAGTACAAAATTGAATAAAAAAAAGCTGCACTTATTTACTCCCTATTTTTTACTCATCTCACCATATTATTGAATACACCCCATAATATTATTTTAAAAACTATAAAATACTAAACACTCCCTTTTTTTAGACCCAAATACCATTTTTGGGTGTGCAAAGTGCAAACACAGAATAAGTAAAAGAAGTTGTTGTGAATGCCAGAAAAGAAATTGTCATGAAAAGAGGAGAAGAGAGAAGAAGTTGTGCATTTGAACACTAATTGTAATCGCTCAATCACTTTGATCGATATTTTATAGGCAGGAGGAAGAATCAAAGGTAAAAGAATGGAACTGTCGTGAGTGCAAAAATTAAGATAACATATTCTAGTTCGTTGGGACTTTAACAAATAACACACCATTTTTCGTCAGGACCTTAACAAAAGAAATTAAAGCGTTCGTCATACGTTTGACATATAACATTAAAGCGTTTGTTAAGACTTTGACAAGCGAAATATTCTGTGTATTCTCTACCGTCGAAACGACATTGCACCCTCGTTTGTCAGGACTTTGACAAAAAATATTGATGTGTTTGTCAGGACTCTGTCAAATATCATGGTATTATTTGTTAGGACTCCGATGAACGAAATATTATGTCAAAACATACTTTACTTGAGAAATAACTCGGCCCAATCTTTACCTGATTACGTCTTTTGGATTTATTTTGTGTAATTATTGTCTGAGGTGTATTAAGCAACGAAGTTTTGTAAGTTTGAATTTAAATATGTATATTTATGTAAATTCAATTAGGATAAAATAATAATTCAATAATTCTTACGTATATTTATGTAAATTCAATTAGGATAAAATAATAATTCAAAATTAATAGAATGTTAAGAGAAAAAAATGAGGTGTGAATAACCACAAAGAAATGTCCACTTTCATCGAAAGCGAAAGAAAGAACTTAAAATGAAACCGAATCCTACTATCTAGATTTATGACGTGAAATCAACACACCGAGCATGAATAGCCTCCAAAAAATAACAAATTAAGAGAAATTAAAGTACGTAAAACCTCAACAGTTTAGTCGGCACTCAATACCCTTGTTAAGCATATGACGACATGCAATTATGTAAACATGACATGATGACATTAATCAATGGCCTCACTAGGAAGCAGGTGCCCGACACATAGGAAAGCAAATTTGGTGTTTCAAGCTCAAAACTGATCGAACTCGATCTCGGTGGATTGCTTGCAGATGACCAATATAATCTTCAACAATATTCTAGAAGAAAAAGATTAGGTTGGAGGACTAGGAGCCAATATATGGCATACCACGCACGTTAGTTGTCGTCGATCTCCCTCTCTCCCCTAATAAGCTTCTAGAAGCCAGCCAGCCAGCTTCCAGTTTTGGGCATATGTGAATTCCCCATGTTCACCTCAAAAGTCCTCTGTCCTTCTTTTTGATTTGCATTTTTTTATGATAGACGTGAAATTTGATTGAGCCAGAATTGGCACTATTAATTTTAAGCACCCTGCACCCTTCCACGACTTTATAAAGTGTCAAACCAAGACAACCTTAGTTAAAAGGTTGTGCTATATATGCGTCTTTTTTTAGGTCCCTACCTATTCTTGAGAGCAGCCTTAAAAAAAATTGATGTAAAGGAAATGACTACTCATCAGTTGTTTGCCATGGAGGGAAACATGAATTTCTTTATGATGAAGAAGCAGCAGGATGTGTCTCCCTTCTTGCTCTTTGAGGAAACTGGTGATTCTGAAGCTTCTGCTGAGGTTGTTTCTGATTATGTTGATCCCAATAATGTGGAAATGGCCGAGGATGATGCTGAGTCATGCAGCTGGGACTCTGCTGATATTTCCAGTGTTGATGATGAGGAGTGCAACATAAGTGATGAGGATCATGAAGATCGAGGTGTTCGAGCTTATCGTAGTTATGGTGAAGAACAAGAGGAGGAAGATGATGATGATGATGAAGAAATGTCTTCAGTTTACCAGAGATGGGGGCACCAGCTGAAATCAACTGTTTCTGTTGACTCAACAAAGGAGTTTGAGATGTTGAATGAGGTGGAGAAGAGCAAGCTATTTTGGGAGACTTGCTTGGCTTCATGATTCATGATATATACTGACTGGCTCTATGTATCTTTTTCCTCAGTCAGCTTGTCTATCTTTAGAATTTCCTTCCTGGATAAAACAAAGCCGGTGAGGAAGTTGGAAGGTTTTCTGTTATACATTTCTATATTAATTGTAAGTCCTAGCAATTGTACATAACAGATTCAGATATACATGGTTATCCACTATACATATACCTTTAGCATTTATTCCTCAACCTCTATGATACTATACGTACGTGTGTAAAAATCTGTTAAGATTTGAGAATATAGGGATTATAGATTCTGGAATAAACCCAGAAACTAGAAGCTAGATTTGCCCCTAGTTCTTAGTTTTGTATCAGGAAATTCCGAAAGTGTTCCAATCATAATGTATGTGAGATTTAAACAAATACCTGCAAATTACTTTCAAGTTTGTTTTGATTTTATGGCGGTACGGCTCACCTGAACATGGTTCAGCGCGAACTGTTTTTTTCTTCTTCTTTGTGAATGGCATGGCTCGCAAGGACAAAACAGCCCCCCTTTTTGTGTGTGGTTTTCAGGTAAGTTCATCCTGAACCCTGTTCAAGCGAGAACATTCGCTCTTTGTACTGGATTTTAATAAATTCCCAACATAATGAGTTAACAGGACTCCAATCCAATATCATCGTAGAGAGCATCCCGAATAGTAATAGAATTCTCCCTTAACCAAACCTCATCTACGTCTCCCACAGACTAACATATGTGCCACACCATTCGCTTCTCTATAGACATGACGGATATTGTCTTCTATTATTAGAATAAGAGGGAAAGAGAAAGAAAAAAAAACTAAAATTCAAACTTGTGCTTCTCTTATTTTCTTCAAAGTTGAGTGATACTGCAAGCATGTCATGACTGGTACAAGCATAATTTCAGATACAGCTAACAGAAGCCCCCCTAAGATCATTTTCACACAGAATCAAGGTGTAGACATCTAAAATGTCAAGGCTAAGAGGTCCTAAACTATTACAAACCAAACACAAGTTCAGCCCAAAGCTGAACCATGTCTTCCTTAAAAGAACATCCACTACTTTACAGAAGCAAACATGACTGCAGAAAACAGACTGAGATCTGCAGAGTAAGTTTACTCCAAGCACCATGAATATTAAAATGACATGTCAGTCAAGTAGATCCAAACAATGGCCTAGCTGAAACAGACTCCACTACTCTTTCCTCCATCTCCATTTCCTTCAAGGTTGAGCACGATACTGAAGGGCTCTCTGTACCAGTGCAGTTTCCGGAGTGTTGCCCATAACTCGCACACAAGCCAGCATTCCCATGTTTGCTATCAACAGAAGATGTGCCAGATTCCATATTTAAGCTCGAGCAACTTTGAGGACTCAGAAACACTCCATAAGGCTTCCTATGTGGGACTGTTTTATTCTCATCCAATCGTCTAAGAAAGCACTCTTCTATGTCACTAAGTGGCTGGACGTCATCATCATCTTCACTGCTGTTGCTGTAGTGGGCATTTTCATCATAATATGAAGCTAATCCTCCCGTTTCAGAGTTGATATCCATGTCTGGATGACTATACAAGTCCGGATGACTATACAAGTCTTCGTCTGTTTGATGATCAGATAAGCAAGATGACATGGATGAACACCCCCCTGTTTCATTTGTCTCTTCACGTTCTCTTAGTGTTTTCATTATCAGGGTCTTGAGCAAATTCATGACTTGAACCGCATGCATCAAAGCTGTTAGTGGATCGGACATCTGTTCATGAAGGGAAATGCAAAAAGGAATTAATCAGCCGGCCAAAGTTAATTAGTAGTAGACATAAAGAAAACTTGTCTGCAGCTACAATATACCAGAGTCATGTTTGGAGCAAAAACCATTGCGATATTTCTCGCATTCATTTTGTTACATTCTTCTTCCTCTACAACATCAGCCATCAGACTGATAGCCCAATTGAGTAATGCGGCCTCTGTTGGCTTTAACTGCTTTACAAGCTCAAAAGATTTTTCTTCTGTATCACACTCGAGAACTTCTTCAGGAGACAGTCCATCGAGCACTCCTGAAGGAAGCTCCCGAAACCAAGCTTTAATTAGGCCTGCCAAGCAATGGACATCAATCCCATCAGGTACAATGCCTCTATTCAATTGGTTTCTGACGAACTCCTCTTTGCTGTTCTCCGGATTTATACGGAATATGCCTTCTGCCTGCAGAAGTTCCAAAGGCTGTATAAGCAAACTACTACAGTACCAACTGAACTTCAGAAAAACACACAAAATACTATTGCTATTACAAAATATTGTACCTTCAGTCCTCCTTGCGAATACAATCTCTCCTGCATCAGCATGAGAATCGTAGGGACACTATTCCCTTTTGAATCGAAAGACATCTGCATCGATTCTGCTGATACACCAAACACATTCGCACTGCAAAAAGATGACTCAAAAGTTAGAACCATGCATGAAACACAGTGAACATAAATATGATCTTCAGAAAATTTCGCTACCTCAATTATAACATTTACTTTTCCATTCTCTTACCATATATGCTAGATCATAATTTTCACTAGAAAACATCAAAGAAGGAAACTGCAAATTGAGTATATCACTTCTGCAACTAACTTAACTCTATTAGAACACTGACTCCAATAGCAGAATTTCCAATATGGTAAACATTTAACCAAGCATGCATTAGTTACAATGGTTTGTTCCCAAATTCAGAAGCTTAACGTAAAGAGCTTCGATTTAGGTCACTTTCTTAAACCCCACATGAACCAAGCAGATCAATTTAAGTCTCAATTCTCTAGAAACACCATAACCCAACACGAACTCGACCATTCCAAGCAAAACCCAGTTCAAATTCAACAAATCCAACACAAACCAGAAAGCAAAAACAGAAGCTTTACTGACCTAGCACTCGGAACCCTTCCCGGAACCTCAACCTCCAGCTCCTCCGGTAAGCCCAGAAACCCATTAAACCGGTCAAAGGTGACGTGTGTGACGTGCTTGACATTGGTGGGCCACCCGATCTCCATGTTACTATTGACGGCGGAGATGACTTCGTCGCCTCGCTCGACCCGGCAAGCCACCATCGATTTCCTCACCGCCGCCAGAAGCAAGTCCACCAGAGACAGCTGGTTCTGCTCCACTTCCTCCTCCTTCGCCGATCCCACTTTACAACCTCCTCCGCCGCCGCCACTGCCGACGCCCGTCACCATCACGAGGCCCGTCATCCGTGTCGGTTTGAATTCTCGGGTTGAATTGGGGAGTTGGGTGGTCTGGGTTGGAGGGTCTGGGAGTGAAGAGTAAAGAGGGTTTGAAATTGAATATATGGGTTGTGTTGAATTGCATTCAAAGCGATTGGGATTTGGGTTTTTGAAGTTCCAAGCTACTCTTTTGTTTTCCATTTCAAACGGCCACTCGTTTCAAATTTCTCTTTATCTCCGATCCTTTGGGAATTTAACCTCCTTTTTCAACGTAAAATACATGGGTGCCACTCACTTTAGTGACTCCCATGATCTACCACTTTCCCCGACGAATCAAATTCACCGTTCATATTTTACATGTGGGTGATTGCTATGATTTTCAAAATTTTGTCTCCGTTCATAATGAACTGAGATTCTGAGATTCACTTGAGGATTTCCCAAAGAACAGGACATGTAATTTTCGTTTTTGTCTCTAATATTTACATTGGTCACATTACGTAAACCGTCACAGAAGGTCCGGTGTGTCTTATTACAGTAATCTAGAAATGACCTTTTTTGTACGGTAAAGTTACGAGGCATATATGCTTGGACCTACTCTCTCATCAGTAATGGCAGAGCGAAGAATAATTTCTCATTAGGGTTAGTTACACCAAAAGATTGCAGTGTTGTGCAACGCACGATTTTTTCATGAACTTTATTATTTTAGAATGACCGTATTTTAATTTGTAATTGTATGCTACCTCCAATTCTTACAAACATATATAAATTTACTAAATTTCTAATTTGAAAAGACTCAAAAAAAGTAGATTGAGCAACATCGAAATAATATGAAACAAAAAATAAAGAGTTTAGACAAGCATTGAATTGAGTTTGCAAAAATCTCATGAAGTTTTCTTGATAAAGGTCAAATGGAGTTTTAGCTTCAAGAATGCATTATCGAGAAGACAGATGTGTCGTAAAGAGCAAAGTTGCTAAAGAATAGGAGAAAAAAAAATCTTACTTGAAATCTATTCTTTTCTTTTGAATGAATAAAAGAGAGATTTTGAATTTTAAATAGACTTATTACGTTACACTACAAAACACATAAAATTTTATAATAATTTTTATTTTTACTTCAACACTAATAACAACAATTTTTATTTTAACCTATAAATTTTCACCATACTTAAACCCTGCTGAGCTCGTCACAGCTCCACCACCGCTCATCATGGGAATTTGAAATATGAAAAACACTTGCAAACACAGAAGAAATTCAAATTTTGGTTGTGGGATCGACCGTTGACCGTGGAGGTTTGGAGAATGATGATTTTGACTGCCCCACGGATAAAGAGAGAGGGGGTGAAAAATACCTCTAGTTATATACTAATGGGATCTTGTATTATTTTGTTTCTTTTCCAAAATATATAGTTTGTCTTTGTCCTCTAGTCAGTCAAGAAGATTCCGGTTTTGATTCGACTCTTTTTGGAAGCTGGATTGTTGGTTGTGCTCTGTCTTGGACTCACGTCCCACCGGTGTAGCACAAATGCACAATTGTTGGTTTGTATTCTACTATTGTTGGACACAATGTTTGGATCCAAATGAGCATCAGCATTATCATCGAATCATAGATAGCCCAGGCTGTCCCATCAATCTCAACTCAAGTGGGTTGGCCTTCTCTGAAATGTTGTGGCCCAACCCAACAACCTAAGTGTGCTAAACCCGAGTTGAGGCATCTATACCAAACATTAAGGATTCGAATAATCAATGCTCATCGGAAAGCATTGTTGTTTATAGGATAGGCAAAACCTGGGTGACATGTAATATTTGAGTCATCATATGAGAGCCTCTAGTACATACTAGCCATTAGCCATTGAGCCCGCGCTTTGCGGCGGGAGATAAACTTCAAGTATTACAATTTTGTTTCTCAAATATATATATATATTACGATTTTGTTCAATATAAATTACACACAATTTATGACATCATATGTGAATAATGAACAGTGAAGAGAAAAGATCGAAAGAACCACATTCATATATGAGACATAATCAAAGATACAAACCAAGGGAAAAAAAGAAAGACAAATGAGAACTCCAAAAAAAAAAGACAAATGAGAATAGCTCCTCATTATTTTCTTCTACAAAGTAATTAACAATTAACCTTCCACAAAGTAAGAGATTAGTTTACACTAACACAATTTACAATAAAACACATGCTTATAAAATAACTATGAAATAGTTAACTAATTTATTTCTTTAAGGTTGTAATATCAAGTTTAGTTTTCTCAAACAATATTAATTAAACTTAAATAAGTAATTTTTTATTTTACGGTCGTGTTAAATCAAATTTTAAAAAAATAATGAATAGTCAAGATTAAATTGTAAATTTTAAATAAAAAGTTACTTATTTAGGTTTGGTACTATTTTTTATGAGAAAACTAAACTTTGTATTACAACCTTAAAGAAGTAAATTAGTTTACAATTTTATGATTATTTTATAAACATATTTTTTTATTATAAATTATGTTAAAACACTAAAATAGTTTCCTAGTTATTTTGGTGTTGTATTCATAAACAATGAAAATAGATATCTACGATTACAAACTTGTATAGATGTTTCACTCTGCTATAGGACAGCAAGAAACAACAAACTTATTGATTCCGCAAGAGTAGTTCCAAATCTTCCGTTTGAGAACAATTCTCATATTCATTCTGCAAAAAAATAATAAAATAAATTAAATTTAAGCACAAAACTTAACATATGCACATATTGAAAAGAATATATTCAAACTGCACAAAACTTAACATATGAACACATCGAAAAGAATATATACATGTAGGAAGGCGACATGATCAGTAAGCAATTTGTAGTGATGGTCGCCCAATTTCTTCAACTCAGTTAAGCTTAATTGTAAAACACGAAACTACGTAACTCAGTTTGGATTGAATTATATATTGTATTTTGAGTTCCGCAACACTATGACAACCTTTTTTTCATTGATATATAAATATTGTGTTTGAGTTTGAGTTTCATTACATAACCACGAACAATAATTTTTATCGAAAGGAAAAACCACAAAACAGAGCAACTCCATTTCAACCAAATGAAGCAACAAATTTATTACAGATGATCAACGTCTAACTAATCAACTAATTCGACCTCATAACTTATTAACATTTTTAGTTTATAACACCAAACAAATAGAGAACTTGAGAGACATTAAAATACAAACCGATAGATCCTAGGCATATTATCCTACTAATTAATTAGGTGATGAGTTCCATCAAATGGAACCATGAAGCAATTCCTTGACCTAAACGAAATTGTACTTACCAAACAACGTAGTTAGATCGAAAATACATCAAACATGTGGTAATCAGAAATAAGCAATTTTGTGATCAAGGGGTATGCATTTTATAAGAAGGCAAACGTAAAATAGTCGTTAATCCAATTTTTCAATGTCATCAAAGTGATCAAATGCATTGTCCCTTTAATTGCAAAGCTTTAAACAAACAACCCCTATTTGAATAGCACATTCTAAATTCAATCCACAGTTACCATTATGGAGCTCAAAAGCTTGCAGGAAAGACTAAAGTACTGCATTATATTAGTTAATTCACACAATAAAAACACTATATGTATCAATATGTGCAAATGTGCACATGATTATAATAAATATATAGTCTTACCATTATCATTTGTGCATGAAATCGAGTGCAAAAAAATAGTTACGATCCAACTCTAAATAAATTAGTAATCTACGATCATTCCCTAACAACAAAACTTAAACTACGGATTTTTGTAAATTTTTTGACATAATTCATCAATGAAGTGGACTACCAGAAACCTGCAAGAAAATTACACTTCAGATTTCTCACAAAAAATACCATGAACCACCGACATCTATCCGGATTTCTCAATAAAGTGCGGAAAGTAAATTATTTAAAATGATGGAATAATAATACAGGAACTGAAAATCCATAAACCAGCAATACTAACAATTTATAATCAGCACTAAAAAATATTTATAACACTAGTGTCCAGAGCGACTTCTAGGAGCAGAATAAAATATATAAAAATACATTGTTAGTGGGCCGAAACCTACATAAAGGTATGATAACCCGGTGGACTCAAAGCCTCAGGAGATCAAAATTCAGCTAAGAAGAAGCACTGCAACCTCGGCACGCAAAACTGAAAGGCTCAGGGAAATACATTTAAAATATAAAACGTTAAAGTGAGTGGACAAAAATAACGTAAACTACGTAAAACGATAAATCTGTAATAACATGTCTTTCCACTAATTTCTATAAAATAAAGCGAGTTCAAATATAATAAACTGAAATAAAATATGGAGGTGGGCGCTCAGGGTGTTTGTCCTAACCAGAAGCGTCTCCAAGATTGTAAATAAAAAGTGATGGGATCGTCGAGGGGGTTTGTCCTAACCCGAGATAACCTGGGTCGACAAGGAGTTTGTCCTAACCCGGTCTGACCCGACTAGTCAGTGATCAGCTAACTAGTCAAAGCATCGATGCAGAAAATAAAACCATCACAAACTACCTCCAAACTCGAATGTAATAAAATGCAGGAGACTGTAAATCTACATAAATATGAACTCGCAATAATTGTGAAAATAAATAAACATCCACTCACCGTACAATGTCGGGATATTCATAAAGCCGTAACTTGCTAATCGGCACAATAATCATCCGACACGGCCTGCTAACTCCTAATCCTGAAACCACGATTATAATTAATATCTAATTGTCGATATTCATAATAAATAGCTAGGCTCGTAATTCGACGAACAATAATATCGAGAATCTCACATTCTCGAATAATTACAAACTTAATCGAATTTTGAATTCAATTCCTTGCATTCTTTCACTTTAAATCAATTTTAGAGTCACAACATAAATGCCAAACCTCAAGTGACTCGAATTTGAATCGATAGTCGGATCGTCGTGAATATTATCGTAAAATCAATTAATTATTATCCGATTAAACACACATCTAAATTAATCAAGTCAAGATCCATTAAAGAATCTTACCATTGTGTTCATCACAAGATTACGAGCGGAATGACATAAAATTTTGCCAAAAATCCAACCTCGCCAGAGCTCCGCCGCGCACGGCGGCACGTGGGGCCACGCACCACAGCCGGCGGCTGCCAGAATCTCACTAGCTCCAAATCGAGCAACCTACACATCAAAATGTTCATCTCAATAAGCCCAACAACATTGTAGTATAACTCAAATCCAAAATCAAATCGAAAAATAACGAAATCAACCATTGAAGTTTCGAACCCTCGCTGGAATTCTCTTTCTTCGTTCATCGCCGTCTGGCCACGGTAAGGTCCAAGACTGGTTTCAAAAGCTTCGTGGTCGCTCGGGATTCAAAACCCTTCAGAGATCGACGTCCAACGCCGTCGTGGACGTCGACGCCCTCACCGCCGAATTTAGCCCGAAACCGCCAACTTCACCACCTCAATTCGCCGTCCTCTAGCCACCAATGTTGGAGATGCACCCACCAATCGATAGAGGAGGAGAAACCCAATAGTTTCCACCCAATATTATGGCCGGAGATGGCCGGCTGGAGACTTGAAGCCGGTGAGAACCTCATGGGAGAAAAATGGGTGGGGAGAGGTGGTCAACACGGGGTCAACCCAGTTGCCAAAAAAGGAAAATTTCTACCTTCCCCAAACATAAACCCCTATTTATACCCGTGATTTTGCAATAAAATGTTTTTTGATATTTTCGTAAAATTTATGTTGACCATAACTTCTTCGTCGTAACTCTGATTTCAACATTTGACGTAGTCACGAACTCGTATCGACAAACTCTACAGTTTTATCCTAAAAAATTTCTTGAAAAACAAAATCAATAAAATCTTGACGAAACGTCAGCGAAAGTTACCTACGGTAAAAACTAATTACCATCAACGATTAACATAATTAATTAGCGACTAACCACATAAATTATGAGTATCGTATAATGACATTCCAGGTCGTAGCATACATATACTCATATTCTTACAGTTATCAATCCATCGAATCCAACTTGATAAAAAAATTGACATGCAAAACAAGAACAAATCCATTAGAAATCAAGTTACCATGAAGTCGAAAGCTTCGGTACTAACCAGATCATCCAAATAACCCAAAACCTAATTACCCCCATTCAGAGCAATATGAAACTGTAATCCACTGAATTCCATTCCAAACCCTCAAAATAGAAGAACAAAAGAATAAAATTGCACAAAGAGAAGGATTAGTGAAACATCCAAAAACTCAAGTTTTTCCAAAATAACCTATAACAATTGAATTAACCTATAGAAAAACTCAAATACAAACTAACCCAACGGGGGTTACAATGAGCCTAGTTCCTGATTTTTGCATAAGAAACAACCAAAACTGGAGACAAAACGTTTGAACATGCCTAGTGCAGTAAAGAGTGAACCAGAAAAGCTTTCTTCCCCAGCTTCGCTCTCTTCGGCTGAGCCTTTTCTCCAATTTTCATTTTCTTTCCAAGTTTTGCAACACAACTTGAAGTCACCCTTCCTATTGCTCCTCAAACTTCCCAACTCTCACATTCCAAAGCTTCAGAGTGATGCTATGACCAAAGTAATGAGCTGTGGAGGTTACGGAGGAGATGAGATTTAGCATGTGGTTTTGATGGAGGATCAGTATTTGGATTCTGGGAGGTCCCCGTCTGGTTTCTGTTTTGGTTTTCACAAACGTTTGGGAGATTTGAATTTATGCTTGTGGTACCGTGGCCTCTACGTGTCTGCGTTGATTAATAATACAGAACAACCAGTGCAGCAGTTTGAGGATTATGAAACATGGTCAAGTTTAGACATTTTTCTTTCCTTTCATGGAAGTAGACATGAAGAAAGCAGCCAGAAAGAAAGTAATTCTCAGTTATCCAGTAATCTTAAGATCCACACTTCAAATTCAAAAGCTTGTGAAATCAATATCCCCCATTCAAAGTCCATACAACATTTACATAATTCAGATACACAGGAAACAGAATCCAAAAGAAACAGAATCCAAAAGAAAGAATGCATGATTCTTCTGTGAACTTCTCCTTGGTTTGTATCTTAGACCTAACTATGTGTTACTAAGAAAGCTACACCCAGAAAATTATACAACATGCATGTATCCATTCAGTTATCAGGACCCTGCAGGAACAAAAGTAAAGGAAAAACTATGAATCAGACACCAAAAATGAATATTTACGTATTCTCTAACAATAAACACAAGGGCAACAAAACTTTCCAATAAACATGATATCCATGTAAATCATTAATGTGCTCGAACCATTGCAATACTCATACTCCAAATGCACTTTATCATGAGTAATAACCATCAAATAGATTTCAATTTTTTCTTGAATGGAGCCATGACTACTGCAATACTGGTTCAAACAGTGAGATGTGTTGATTAACTTGATTCCATAAATGTCTGCTATTGTCAAGAAATACCAACAAAACCTTTCTTAGTCAATAAATCAGAGGACAGAAGGCAGTGAATTTTCACACTGAACATAATAAGTAAAGCATTTTATACATACCCCATTATCTCAGATCTTTCAGAACTATCATGCCTAGGTCTGATCTTTGTTTCCATCTCTTGAAACTCTCAGTGTTCTCAACTTGGACGATGGCCTGATTTGATTTATCAAAGGAACATCATCGTCGTCATCATCATCCTCATCTTGTTGCTCTTCTTCATCTTGAGCATTTTCATGGTCAGATCCACTCATCGAATCCTCTTCTTCACTAAAACCCTGATCTTCGAACAGCCTCTTACCCTGTATATTACGCCTTTTGCGTGGACGACCCTTGCGTCTTACAGAGGTCCCATCCTTTTCATCTGCAATTGTGATTTGTAACATCAAATGATTTAGGCTTTAATATGAGCATTTTACACACAAAAGTATACAAACACAATAACACCCAACTCCACTTTTTATGTACCTTGAACTCCTTCAACCTTTGCAAACTTTTCCCGCAAGGTGTGAACAAATGTGTGATAAGGGCGCCAGCCACTGGGATCTTCATCCATATTTACATTCTCCGTTCGATTTTGGATATTGACATTGCTGCTTGCAAAATAGATAAAAACATCAATCTAGAAAATAGTGAAATATAAATTGGAAAACTTCTAAAGATACATAAGAATATGTATACAAGAGGAAAAGTCATACATTTCCAAAATATCAGTTGTAGGTAGTCTAGATACGAATTGCAGCACAGCACCTTCCAGAAAGGACAACTGTTTGGGAGCGTCTATAAAAGCAAATTCAATTCCCTCGTTAACAATTTTTAGAATGTCTGATTTGTACTTGTTCCTGGAAGCACGTATAAACGTCCCAGAAAGCTGAGCAGCCAGTTCTTTAAACTCAAGAAAATGCTTGCTAGCCAAAGATTCATCATCACTTTCAGAAAGTTCAATGATATGTCGATGATAGGCCTAGTCAAATGCAAAAGATTAATATATGCAACAATTTTAATGAACCAAAATCTTTAAATTAGCTTGGTCAATGTGTTGTACCTTTTTCAGCGCTTCCAAGAAAGTTTTTGGAAGATCGTCATCATTCTTCTTTAAGAAAGTAATCAGATGCTTAACAACCTCAGCTACAGTTGTACCATGCATCACAAATCGAGAAATAATTTCTGGACCAAGATACTCCTGCATTGTGCATTTATTCTTAATATATATATACTGAAAAAATAAATAAAGAGAGAAAATTGATATACATAATCTAATCGAAATCATATTACATTCTGTGACCTGTAAAAGCACTATACAACTAAAAGTTAAGAGCAAATGGTCATCTAATACTGAAATTACTATGTCAGAAATTGATCTCACACTGAAATTTATTATCTCATAAATATAAGATCAACTATCTTCACCTTAGAAACTTTATCACCAACAGCTATCTGTCCAGCAGCAATCATGAGTGCATCTCTATTTGTCTCCTCAATATACTCTTTGTTCATATCTTCATCTTCTGCCTCATCTGTGGCAAAACGGAAAAACAAATGGAGTGAGATTTCATATGAAGAACATAAACATATCATATTCTCATGCATGCAAAATTTGCATTTGAGTACACAGGAGTTGAGCTCCAACTATATTTAACTCAGATTGAAAGTGGAATCATATGAAGAATACTAAACGACCAAAAAAAAGAATAGATATCAGAAGAGAAAATTTATGAGAAAGAGTGAATTTTAAGTTCAGGGAAATCATATGATAGAATTATATCATAAGAGGATTTTTAGTTCAGGGAAATCATAAGTTCAGGCAAAGAAAAAAATAATCTACTATATCAGAAGAAATAATCTACTATCATAAGAGAAAATGTACTAAGGGACCGAGAAAAGAATTAACACCTGAAACACTGAGCTGTTGCACACACAGGCCCCAGAACTTTTGGAGAATGGATGCATCTGGTGAACAGCCCAATTTTTCCAGCTTTGAATTAGAAAAGTTTGTCTTTTTAAACACTTTCCACGAATCTGCAAGTATAACACAAACCTAGGGCATATGGTTTGTCATAGTATGACATGTCATTAGTAGACCTGAAATTCCACTTTTATATGGAAAAATCATAATATATAGAGATCCTTACCCAGCAAGCTAGCTGATTACGAGAATTATCCTCCATTAAAGGACAGCTGTCAAGAAAGTCCTCTAGTCGCCCGAACAAGAAATCGCGTTTCGCTAAAAGAGATGACAGAGATGCCTCTGAGACAGTACTCCCATGGATAATTCTTTGCAGAGACCATTGCACATCCAGATGCATGTTCAGAAGCAGAAAAATAACAACCTGAAACAAGCATCAGTAAAATACTGAGCAACTGTGAGAAACCTGAAAAGAGACGGACAAAATGCTTATTCATATCCAAAGTACAATTAAATTATAATACCTGTTCATCCCTGTTCATATAGCTCTGAAGAGTTAAGACCATGTCTTCATACATGCTTTCCATAGGCACAGTTGTAGACAACTGGAGCTCATACAGCCTTTTCAAATTTAGTAGAAGAGAATAATCATCACCACCATCCTGCAATTAGAGTTCACATTAATTTTCGTTGCAAAAAGTTGGCTAGGAAAGAGTATAGTTCAGAGTTTACCGCAGCTTCTTTCATTGCAGATTTGAGCTTCTTAATAAGCTCTTGCTCAAGTTCCTTATATTTGTTCCGAGCAAAATCTTTTAGCTCCCCTTGGCTCTCTGTGGAGCAATGTTTAAAAGCGTTTACGCAAGATCTCAGAGCCTCCTTCTCACTATGTTTGAAAAATGCCTCTTTGATGAGTGGAAGGAGGATTTTGAAGTTCTGGAAGCATAATAGCAGTTGAGTTTAGACTCAGTTATATATAATATCAAATAAGACATGCAAGGCCAAATGATCACCTGCTCCTTACTCCTTACGGAATATTGCCCAATATTCATGTACAAAATAATTTCAATCAGTGATGGTACTTTTGCTTTGTCTGCCATGAACTTACGGAGAAGTAAGGGATAGTTCTTCATCATAGCAAGAGTAATATCTCGTTTGTTGTGCTCGAATACATCCTGACATAATCAAGAGAAAGAATTAAGAATCGAGTGCTCTTTGCATATGTTGAATAAAGTAAACACATATGCATGTCAACATAGTACAGTCAACGCGTACCAACAAGGCAGTGAAGTTCAAAGAAAGCATCTCAGGTATATAAATATCTATAAATCATGCACTTGTTAAGCCAATGGGCAAGCTAGAGAGACATTAGTTAACATGTAAAGCAATCTGAACTTCAGTGCTATAAACATGCAAAATCAGCCAGAATCTAAGCAATCATGCGAGAAAGACTATTCCAGAATAAACTGATAATCCATTCAAGTGTAAGAAATACATGAGTCCATAACAAGAAACACTTCTGACAACAAAGAGAAAAGATAAGTGTAATTTCGCATACCTTTTGAGCTTTAGTGTAGTATGGCTTTCGGTTTTCAGCAACAGGAACAATCCTCTCTCCAACAGCCTTCTTAACAGATGAACAAAGAAGTCGTACTAAGTTTGTTGCATCCTCATCAGTGAGCTCAATCATTGGATTCTCATCCAACAGCATGGAGATTATACACTTCCAATCCTACAAACAGAATTTAGACCTCCATCCTAAGAAATGGCACAGTAACAGTTTAAGAAGATCGGTATTCATGTACGTGCATCACCTTTCAATCTAATGATTGATATTTCACATTTTTACCAGTTATTAATTTGGCTTGAACGTCAACCTTCCTTAAGAATATTATATCGTTCATTATTATTTTCTAAATCCTACTTTAGAGATGGAAAGTTGCCAGTCATATGGACTCCAATTTCAAGCATATTATGTAAATTGTATTTCTAGTTTACACTCATGATATGGAATGATAGACAAATAAAGTTACTGTAGCTTCTTGAACAAATGCAAAAAAGGTTCCTTTTCAGAGTCGGTGAATTCTTCACCTAGCTTAGGGTTCAATTGAATATAGTAAAGATTGAAAGTTATGGAAAGACCCAACATTATTAGAGTTCATTTCTTGATATAAATAAATGCAAGCTAGTAATAAAACCTTCAATTTACAATATGATATATAACAATGCAACTAGATGTGCTAATTTCATTTCTTTTCTTGGTTTCTGAAAGTAACCAACCTTAATGGCCTTCATGTACTCCCAAACATCATCAATTACATAGACACTAAGAATTGGATCTGCAGAAAACTCCCTTAGAATCTGCAACATTCTACCAAGATGGACCTCAGAAGAATCATTGTCAACGCCTGGAAGGATTAATTCATGGAAAGTACTTTCAAACTCCAGTACAAAATGTAGTTGATAGAAGCATGCCTAAAGTCGACAAGGTGCTCTAATTATGAGATAAGAGCGGAACCTTTTGCAACAGATTGGACAAACTTTTGAGAAATCAAGTGTTCATATACCAATGCCCCTATAGCATGCCTGATCTCTGCTGGTTCATCGATAAGCAAATCATATAAAGGACCCAAGTCATCATCCGGCAGAAGCTGATGCCTGCAAACAATAAACAAAAAAGACGATGCAATTAGCCTTTGCAAAAGAAACCTGTATGAAGTTGTTATCCGGAAAAGTCAATCACCTTAAAAGCTGTTTAACAAGTCCGATGGCACATACAGCCACAGATAAATCATTGTCATCAGCAAGCTCAATCATCCGAGCAGAAAATCTTTCAGTGAATAGGCCAAGAGTTGGCACATTATCATCAACCTCGTAAAGATTTTGTAATGCAAGGACAGAGGCTTTTCTTACGCCGGGACTCTTACAAGCAGGAAACAAGAAAAATCAATGGGTTTCCCCAGCTGAAGAGCATAAATATAAAGGGAAAACAATTAACATTTACAGTATAAGTTTAGACTTACTTTGTCATTCAATGTCCACCCTAGATACTTCAAGTATAAATCCTGTAAGAACATTGACGGGTAGGACAAAATCCATATGCCGAGCGCCTCGATGCATGACATCCGAATATTTGGTTCCATGTCCCGGTAACGATGCACAAATAACCTATACATCAGTAATTGTTCACACTAATTTATAAGAATCACAGGATTGATAGTACATCTTCATCTTTATATAATCATATCAGTTTCATCTGCTTCTTACTAAATATAAATCTCAATCAGAAGATCCTACCCTTGGAAAATATTGCGCATCATCTGCTCTAATAAAGTTATATTGTCATGAGTCATCGATAACCTCTTGTTCAGTGACTCCACACGAGGTCCATCAGTTTGTTTCCTTTTTTCAGCTTCTAATTGTCTACGAGTGGTTTCACGCTGAGTCCCAAGTGTTTTGACAACAGTTATGAATGAAGTGACCAGCTGCAGACCCATCAAAGTAGCAGTTTGACGATAAACTCTTGGAGGAGTGCTGCTCAACATAAAACCAGGAATTCCAGGCAGAGTAGTTAATAAATGCATTTAACTTAAAAAGAGGAACTTCAGGTATTGGAGCACTAACCATGACAAAGCAATTATATAACCCATGCACTTCTCAAGCAAAACTTGATCAAACAATGGCCCATGCTGACATTCGCAAATTAACTTATCCCAGAATGACTGAAGATTATCTTTTAAGTTTCTAAACTCCTTTTTCGAACTTTGGTAATCATCAATGTTCCCCTAGGAAGTAGAATCAAGGGAAACCTTTTGGATAAAATCTTGATGTATTAAAAGTTAGATAATATCCATTCAGTCTGAAGATTATGATGGAAACAGTAAGTGTAAGATGGCATAAGAGTGTAACAGGAGAAACAATATAATAAGGAAAAACTGCAGGATACACTTCTAGCAAGCTCAACAAGAGCAACCACAACATCATCAACATTAGTCTCTTCGAGCAACTCTTCTTTGATATGATACTTAGCTCCACATGCCTGCAAATATTCAAGTTCAATTGTTAGTACACTCTGTACAGATACATCTCCAGCTGATGTGGGGACAAATCAGCCCACTCAATCTTTCAAAATATCCCTTGGATCTGCCCTAGATCCTCCACTGTTCCATGGAGCATTATAATTCTAGTATACTTCTAATGTTATTTACGGTAGATAAACTCCTCCAATGAATTCAAAATACCTCGAACAGCATCGTCAAGAGTTCAACTGTAGCCCGTTTAGCATCCTTCTCGTATCGCTCAACCCAAAGCTTGACTGCTTCAGGAATAAGTTTACCGTTTCCCTTGACGACCTCTGCACTCATAAACCCACCATAATTTAACAAGATAAGAGTCAACAATGAGGTACTACGCTAGAATCATTTCCAAATTGTAAGAGATCCATAATTAGCCATAACTGGTAAAACAAATTGCACACAATCCAATTGAACTAACTAACAGTGACAAGTAATTAAGTGAGAGAGAAAAAGGTAGAGAGCAGCAACGAGTTGCGGTAAGTACCAATCAAAGTGAGACCGGAGGCTTTGGGCGGCGCGGCGGAGGAGCCGGTGGGAGGACGACCTCGTTTAGCTCGAGGACGCGGCGCTTCGAAATCGTCCGGCGAGCTCTCGCGGTCGGCCTGTTCGCTCGCATCGCTCGTGTTCTCGGTTACGTTTCTTCCAGCCCTAGTCCGCTTCGACTACAAAACAAGGCACCAAGGTCAGGTCAAATTTACAAGGAAGTTTAATTTCGAGAGAGAGAGAGAGAGAGAGAGAGAGATGAGACTCACGCAGAGGATCGTCGAGGGTTCGGCGGCCGGAGCTGGGTCCTCCATGGACTAGTGGTTGCGGCGGTGACTAGACTTTGCCCTAAATTTACAGTGAGAGGGGGAAAAGCAGAAGCGAAGCAACAGCAAATCTCCCGCCTAAGAAGAAACGGGACGTTTTGGATCTGAATGGCCAACAAGAATTTAGCCATTTATATACTCTAATATGTATGGACGGTCATGGAGCGGCGACGCACCTTGACCATCTTCGTGCTTACGTGGTAATTCTATTTTCGCTTGTAAGTCTTTTTTTTTCGAAAATAAAAATCTTTAATATTTTAGGAAAAATGAAAAGAAAAATAATATTTTGTACTTACTCTTTCCTCAAAAACTCACCATATATTTGTAAGGGAAATTCTCCATTAAAGACCCTTATAACGAGGACTTAGTGAGTACCGGCCTTCTCATTAAACCCATTTTTTCTTTATATTTTGACAAATTCACTGTTGGTTAGATAGATAATGGGTGAATATATCACTATGCAAAATTTCACAAAAAATTAAAAATCGTTAAGTTATTCATAATCAAGATTTATCACTTATGAACATGAACGGTGTATGTTTGACAGTTTTGGTTCATCTATTGATTTGATCTTGTTCGATACCTTAACGATTTTTAATTTGGATGAAAATTTGTAAAATTGATCTACTCATCAATATCTAAACATATAACAGTTAACTATGTAAAATGTTATCGAAAAATGACTCGTACAAAAATTGTATGAAAAGTACTCATCAAGTCCTCATTTTAAGGGTACTCATTGGAAGAGTTCACATGTTTTCAATTCCAAAAAGACTTATTTAATTTTTAAGTATGTAATAACCCAAATTTGATTTCATATTTATAAATAATGTCACCGACTCTGTGAAAGTCTCCATACTCCCTCTCTCTCTCCCTCCCTCTCCCTCTCTCCCTCTCTCTCTCTCTCTCTCTCTCTCTCTAATCCCGACAGTTGACCTACCCCACCTAAATTTCATCGTTGCTCCGCTTTCGAAGCTTTTTTTTCACTATGTTTCAGTAGCTCCCTCTATTTCTCGCTCCTTCAACACCAACATTCTAAGGACCAGCTATGACGATGAAGACAAAAATCTCTCCGTCGGGCACCGTGGTGGTGGCTCTCCCTCTCGCTGCCGCGATCCCATAAGTATATTCTCAGATGTTATTACTCATATATTCCATTATTGGAATTGATGAACGTGCGAAAAGTTTGTGTTTTCTGTAGAAACACAGAAGCACACAATGTATACGATTTTTTGACGACATTGATTTGTTCATTGGAATAATATATTTTGTTAATAATTGCTTGAATATCTATCTCAGATGCAAGAAGAACATCCCAAGTCCCATTTAAAAATGGATGAATTTGAGAGAATTATCAATCTACCAAATGATATTACAAAAAAGATATTGCTACTCTTGTCGATTAAGGATGCAATGAGGACAAGTGTTTTGTACATTGTTGAACAAATATTTAGACAGATAGTTGAACAGATATTTAAAATTTTGCTACTTCCAGCAACCAAATTATGATCATACCCTCATTTTTCAGTCATTCTTCCAATTTGATACTTTCTCAGATAAATAGTTTGACACATAGTTTGTCAGACATCCACATGGAAGTTAGCTGACACTTTCTCGGACAGATAGTTAGACATATCTGTAATAGATAATTGAACAGATATTAAGACAGATAGTTGAATAGATACTTTTGATCATATTATTTTTTCTTTAATTTTTTATTATTCTAAAATTTGAACAGATAGTTTGACAAATAGTTGGATAAATATATGACAAATAATTGGACAAACATCCAAATAGAAGTTTTTTCCTTTAATTTTTTATTATTCTGAAATCTGAAGTACTTAAACAAATAGTTTGATAGATTGAAGAAATAATGAAATTTTTCATGGGTTATTAGTATGTTCATAACTTCATTTTTGTTTATTATGATACTTAAACAAATAGTTTGACAGTTATGTGACAGATAGTTGGACAGATTTGTGACACTTATGAAATTTGCATTTGTAGTTTATTATATATTTTTCAATTTTAATCATATCTATTATTATCAACGAATCTATGTTGTTTCTTTAAAGAATGAATGATGTAGTTTGATTTATGTCCATCGATGATATCAATTTCAAATTTATATGTCTATCTATCTGTCAATATATTAGTTTAAGTATCTGTCATTTCATTCAAAAATTTCCGAAACGTTTGGGTTGTTTCATATTGTCCTTTATGCGTCACCAGTGCCATCATACAAAAGAGATGACGAAATTGGAGACAAACTCGTCCAAAATTGGAGTCTCACTTGCATGTTGGAAGTACAACCATGGATAACTGTCTAGGTAATTGTCTAGATAGTCTTTGGCTTAAGAACTGTGTTTCAGTACCAACTATACACCCAACTTTGAGTTGTTTTATGTTGTAAAATGCATCATAAAGTGCAAAAACAAACATTTTATTTCATAGGCTTAATCCATTGATTCACTCATTCATGGAGAGCTGTCTGGATAGTTAGTAAAAACAAGCATTTGTTCATCCATTTTTCGACAACCTGAGACTTATTCTTCTCAAAATCAAACAACAAACAATTTTCTCTTCTACAACATCTTCCAATTTTAACTACAAAACGTCAAATTTACCTTTGAACATCAAAATCTCAAAATCTTCAATTCTTCGATTCGGCGAACACCAACTTAATTAGGAAACAACCAAGTTATGGTTAGCTTCGTGGAAGTAAGAGCTAGAAAGCCCAGTGAGTCTCACCATCTGATTCGGCTTGAAATCGATCAACCCTTAATTTCTAGGATTTTAGGTTTTCTCAGACTTTCTTTTCACTTTTCTGCGTGATTTGACCAAGGATAAGAATAAGAGTTGAGGGAAAGAAAAAGAAAACATCGAGGTGGTCATTTTGGTACCTTACTCAAAGGTTTTGGTGGCAGGACAACCTTGGTCCGTCGTCGACGATTTCGCCGCATGAGAGAGACAGTCGAGGAAGAGAGAGAAGGTCAGGAGAGATAGAGAGAGACTAAAATGGAAGGGGATGAACTGGTGAACCAGAAACCCCTTCTTTAGGGGCAAAACTGGAATGTCAAAATTATGTTTTATAAATTTTTGGATTTTTTTTGGAGAAAAGGATGTCAACTGAGTTTTTTTTTTTTTAAAAAAATAGGGGTCATAAGTTGGATTTTTTTACCGTGGTGTAATAAGTCTTTTTTTTTGAAACAAAATGTGTTAGTGGGTCTCAAAACACATTACACCAAGTGCCACCAGGGCCATTGCTGCTCCGTTACCACAGTCATGGCCGCTCCGCCACCACTATCGCAACAGGTTTCTTCTTTTCGAACCTCTGGTCTCCTTCATGTTGTCAAAGGTATTAATTACAATTTACGAAGCTAAAGAGAATCCATATCAAGTCTATGTCGTTTTCGTTTACGATCATACCATTTTAAGAGAATAAGAGAAACTTGAGTGGATTCCCTATAAGTCATTTGTAACTAATATATAAGTTTTTTTTCTTTAAAATCTACTCCAAGAGTTCCCTTATCTTATTGACTAGTTTAAGAATTCTCTATATTTCACATTTTCATTCCCTATTCCTATTCTCTATCCTATTCTGACATACTATTATTGTACAACACAATACATCATGCCCTTCTTTTTTGGAGAGAACATAATTGGACTAGTTGGACTGTTTCATTCCTTAGAGCATCTCCAACACTAAAGTTATATCTATAGTTATTTTCAACTAAAAATCTATATGTAGCTCACATGTTTTTTACTTCAACTTTAGTAGTTGTAGCTAAAACTAAGTGATTTTAAATACTTAAACCATTTGATCAATTGTTCAATAGTAGGGCCACTTTTTTTATGGTGGGAGATTTAACTTTTAAGCCATTTTCTCTATTCTTTGTATCTAAATATAACTATTAAAATTAGATTAAAGTCAATTGCAGCTTAGCTTTAGCTATTCTGTTTGAGTGGTTTTTAGTTATAATTTTAAAAATGCTAGCTTTTAGCTACTCTGTTGGAGATGCCATTAGTTATTCGGTGAATCAAATCTAAACCAGGACAAAGTTTTGAAAAATATTAAACATTACCAAGCGTCCAACATGTAATTCAAAACAATAAGTGTTTTTTTGAATATACAACGAGGTTTTGAACCTAGCCAAATGTCATGCTAGGCTGCTCATCCCCACGCCGAAAACTATTATTATTTAGAATTAAAACAGAATTTTGTATCGGGGGGACATAAAACTTGGATCTCGAGCTACATCATCAGCGCTACAATGATCCTCGCAGAGAGAATCAAAACAATACGTTTGGAGTCCTTGAATCAGGTTCAAGCGTTCAACACAACAGTACCTTATTGTGAGAGACAGCCTCGGCCACGGATGGTACCTCGTCTTTTGAAAGAGAAGAAAACCATCGGCGTACTAACCAAACCTCGTAGTGGTTCATTTCATCAGAAGACGACTATGAATAAAGAGCAACAATAAAAATATCCAACACCATTTGTTGCAATATATAATTAGGAAAAAATCCCACGGTACTTCAACTTACATAGTCAGGTCAGCTTGATACCTAGACTTTTTTTCGTACCAGAAACATGTATGAACTAACTTTTACATAGCATCGGGGTATCTAAAACACATTTTCAGTCCATTTATGTTAATTTTGATGACGTGGCAAACAAAATTTTCAAATTTGACGGGTAAAAATATATTTTTCAATATCAATTATTTATAATTTATCTTTATTATTATATTTCCCTTTAAATTGTAAAAAAGTTGGCCCACCCTAAGGCTTTAAATTGTAAAAAAGTTTGCAAAATAGTTTGCCCACCCTAAGACTCGAACCTCAACCTTAAGAATACATTATCAATGCCTTACCACCTGACCATGAAGTGTACTTGCAAAGAAACACACACTTTTATTTATTTCTTCTCTATCCGAGATGATCCAGACCCCTCACAACTTTGGATCCATCGATGTCAGCCCCTCCGACCTCCTTACCTTCGCCGGAGGTTCCATCTCCATCCCCGACACTCACTCCATGCCTCCCCCATTTCTTCTTTTAGGGCTCAGTTCTTTGCTTCTGGCAAGCTGTGGGTCGGGTTTGACCTTGGCGCCAGGGACGGAGTTTAGTTTGCCGACGAGGAGCTCAGCCTTTCCCTTGAGGGCTACGTCGTCAACTTTCTCCCATATCATCGTTCTGGATATCAAACTCGAGTTCGAGTTTGTGGCCGAAATTATGTCTTGAAGAGCTATGGGTCATGGTCGACATGCGACTCATCGCCACGAAGCCATCATTGAGCAAATTTGAGCTGGTGGTCGACCGAGGCGACCGAGGGCGAGGCTACGGAGGCTCTCTTGAGCTCCGATTTGTGAGACGACAACGTCGTTAATTTTCAGGCGAAGAAAAGTGTCGGTGACAACACAGTACACCAAGAACAAAAGGAAAAAAAATATAATTATAAAGGGTAGTTCGGTACTTTAGCCTTCATTATGAAAATTCTATTTGCCACATCATCAATTTGACTGAAGTGGACTGAAAATGTGTTCTAGGTATCCTGATGGAACGAAAATGTTAGTTCGAACATGTTTCTGGTATGAAAAAAAATTCAGGTATCAAACTGACCTGACCATGCAAGTTGAAGTACCGTGATGAATTTTTATTTTTTCCATATAATTAAGGTACATATGAAAACGTTTCCTGTGCAAAGACATGTTATAGCTTAAACTACAGAGGCCCAAATGCCACTTTACTGAGTGATTAAGGGCACCAGATACGCAGCAAATCACAATAATGGATCATTGGTTGGCCATAATCATTTTGGATCATAGATTGTATCAATTTCCTTGAGGAGAGCATGCAAAGCAGCATCAGGAACTATTTGCCATCGACTCGATTAGTAATTGGTAGCCTTCTGGTATGGGCGACTGTGTTTGGACACACACTGCCAAAGCAGGAATATCAGCACTAACGTCCAAGTACCTTGCAAGTAAAAGCATCAAATGAAAGTCTGCAATTCGCTTTGCATATGGAAGACTCTTGGCACGATCTAAATGGGGTTTCAGAGCTCTTAAAGTCACTGGAGTGCTCCGATTTTCAATGGGAAAGGTGGATGAAAGAGGGCCCTGCATTGTCATAAAAGTACACATGAGTTTTTTTCCTGCTCCAGTATAAAACAAGAACACAATATGAACAACAAGAGCATACTGTAGAAATGTTTCTGGTTTATGACAGAACCCACCCTTAATTTTGGCTAATGTTATTTAACAATGTAAAAGGCATTATTACTCTAAATAACTCTTTGGGGAGCTAAGCTATAGGCTTTAGTTTTTAGTGCTCTTTGTACCCAAAAAAATCGTATCATTTTTCTCTCCCCTCCCTTGTCAAATACATTTCCAGAACTCGTTTAAACAGAAAAGAGTTGTTCAATCATCTGAGACACATAAATTTGCTAACTCCTACATTTTATTGATCTTTATCCTAGTAGCCAAACAGGTAAGCTGAAAAAAATTCATATGGGATACATAGTTTGCAGGTGACACCTTTATGACAATTAAGAGCCATCCTTATTGAAGAAGATAAATGGTTATCACAGACATCCGTTTTATAGAACAATTCTTCTGCATACAAACTAGGAGTAAAAGAAAGAATATTCCGCTAAAAGAAGCCAAGGGGAGAAGCAAAGACCTAGTCTCTTGTTTTCCACAAACTGCCCAAGTTACTACATGTTCAATATTGTCTCTCTCCCTCTACCCACTACAACAAATCTTAGATTCTACCCACATCTACAATCAAAAAGATATACGGAACTCTACAAAATGAAGCAAGAGTAGTACAAATGTGGAGACAAAAGCAACTAAACAAATATAAGAATCACAACAGAGCTTGGGTACACATAGAGGTGCAATGACTGACAATGTATAGTTCAGAACCATCAGCTATAAATTTGAAATATATACTATCCTAGATGCATCGATACTTACGAAAGCTGCTAGCTAGAGCCTAGAAGGAGAGAGGAAACTCAATGACAAGATAGCAAATATGAGACGAACTAGGAGAAATTTGGGTTACTTAACCTCTAATCCAAACAGCCTCATGCAAAAGTAACAAAAGTTTCTCAATATTTGATCCTATAAGTTCAAGGAAACTTTGCAATATCTTACTGCCTTCTCTTATAATAAGCACACTAAATGTATTTCTTAGTCCACGAAGCTGTGGACCGCTAAATAATAAGTTTGTAGAACCCCGTAATTTTTCTTTAGATCAACATCATTGCCTTTCAAGTTTCAGCACTTCCTACATCCCTAAACTAAGATGAGGATAACTACAAACAAACTAATCTGAAGAGGGAATGTCTCTACAAGGTCACTGCTGATAGAGTTATCTAGAGTCTAGACGTATGTCACAACGATGCCAAGTTCTATTGAGTCCAATGCTACAGCAGGCTCTATCATATTTCATCTATGAACTAGATAATGTTATTGCAGAACAAACAGCAAGCACCATAAAAACAAGCAAGGGGATAGAGAATTAAGCTTACCTGGTGATCTACGATCTTTACCACCACCAAGAAGAAATCATTGTCCACTTCTCTAGTATCCTTCACTCCAACAACCACATCCTTCTTCATCTTGGACAATTTCGGATCCTGATCCTCCCCAATCTCCGTCTCGAACCACCCTTCCTTAAACAACTTAATACACATGTCACTCATCTGAAAGGCTTCAAAATGCACATCAGCATTTCCATCCTCATTCACCAACAGCTTCACCATTCCGGTGACCCACTCCTTGAGCCCACTCTCGGCATGAAGCTCCGCCACCTGAAGCACCTCTCTATTCGACAATGTATAGTCATTGGTGTCCTGCCCAATCGACTGTGTGAATATAAACCCGACCCGCCTCATCCCTAACCCTAACGCAATCGCCTCCACTGCTTTCTCTTCCTCGGGGTCTCGGAGCAGCATCAGTTTCTCCTCCGTCCCTTGCTGCGGCGGCTCGTATATGAAGTCCACCTTGACCTCACCGCCGTCAGAGACTGTGCCGTACATGAACCCGCCGCGCTTCACCGCGAACGCGAGCGTGTCGTTGACGTAGTGCTGGAACGCGTTAGCGCAGTTGCGATCGAACGAGGCGAGCTCGCAGTGAGGCGTCTCTTGGCGCGTGACCTTCATCTGTTTGGCGATGAGGTCATCCATGGTCATCTTGCGGCCGAATGACCCCGCCGGGTGGAAGGTGGGACCCGCGACGGTGCGTTCGCCTTCGTAGGAAAGGAAGACGATGGAGCCGTGGCCGAGGTTGAGGGAGGAGAGAGGAGTGGTTGGGTTGGACATGTCGGTGAAGCGGGAGAGGTCGTCGGTGGTCTTGGCGAGGAGGAGGTTCTGGTTTGTGGAGAGGGTTTGGTTCTCTTGAGGGATGCGGAGGTTAGACTCGATTAGGGATTTGAGTTGGGATACGGTGGCGTTTGGGTTGTCGACGGCGAGGCGTTCGAGGCCGTCGCGGCTGCGGATTCTGAGCATCATGGTTTGATTGCTGGTGGGAATCGACGGCTGTGATTTCGTCACGGGAGGTTTCGAGA